>CM060884.1:61335833-62606666 GCA_030762935.1 Hymenopus coronatus
TCCAGAATATGGTGACCGTGCCCCACTCTTCTTCCTAATTTTGGGATCTGTGTGTATGTGTGTCTGGGGGGGTATGGAGAACCAACGCTTCTTATACACTCTTCTGTAAACGAGTCTTGCAATAGATTCTTTATTCGAAGTAGCACATGTCTCCAGTGTTACGTTATTTCATAATTGTACTGTAAGAATTAATGACCTCTCAAACTCGTACTGCAAATACTCACAGTGGTTGTTGGCATGGCAATTAATAAATGAATTGTAAATGTATATCACATTACCAGACATGTGCTCAGAATGATTAACTTACATATCAAGTATTTAAAAAAATATCTTATGCGTTCCATTTACATGACTTTCTGTACATCTCTGCAATAGATTGTTACAGAGCTTATTCTTCTATTTACTTCATACTAATCGAGAAAAAATTAGAAGAAAGGTTCTTATTACTTGCTTCCTTATAAGTAGGAGGGAAATAAGGGAGTAACAAACTAAATAGACATTCAAATCTTTTAAAATCTGGTTGCCATGTAACTGAAGTACCTTTGTTTCTATGGACAGTAGTTGACAAATTCCCGTATGAGAAAACTATGCACTTTAAAGAATATTACAAAAATGGTGAGCTGTATTAAAAAAAAGTTGTGTGTTTTAGCGGGATCTGCATATTTTGTGAAGCAAGAATTTTTCAATCGCTTACGCTTTACCAGTTATGCAAAATTCCGCAAATTTCATCCATAATAAACATGTCTTCAAAGGCTATTCCAAGAAAATTCAAGATATACATTTTATTTGTCATTTAAATATACGAGATTTTAATCGAAATTGTTGGAGCCATTTTTGAGAAAATCAAACATTTTGAAATTTTTCCATGTAAAAGGTAGTTAGTGGGGGATCTTTCTTGTAAAGCTTCGTGTTGCATCCTTGGAATATAGGCACTGAACTTAAATATCAGGTTTGGTATTAAACGGACTTTTCCTTTTTGAGCTATGTTTCCCACAGACACACACACACACACACACACACACACACACACACACACACACTCACACACCTCACTACAGAGACACATACGGACCTTTTCCAAAAACTGCTCTTTTTTTATTCAGAGGATCTCAAAACATGTTTCCGTTGAATTCTCGAAATCGAATTTTGGGTGCAATACAATATCTTATCTTTAGAATATAGTACGTGTACAGAAAGTAAAATTTTGCATGGTTTCATCGGCGCCTTTCTCTGATAGTGGCAGACAGCAACTGCCAAGGGCGCGGACAGGCAAAACACCTTACAGCCGGTTCGCACGTTTTTGGATCACCCGGTGGAATTCAACAAACATTTTGGATAGCACGAGAGAAATAATAACATGGCGTAAGCTGTTAATCTTTTTACTTTCTCTATACGTACTATGAACATAGTGTATAGAGAAGATATTGCATTGCAATAAATAATTCGATACCGAGATTTTACCGGAAATACATGTTTTGAGACCACTTGAATCCAAAAAAAGAATGTTTAAAAAATGTCCGTGTGTGTGCCTGTCTGTCTGTCTGAGTGTATGTGTGTGTGAGACTGTGGGCAGCATAGCTCAAAACGAAAAGACCGGTAAATACCAAATTTGGTATTTAAGTTTGGTATCTTCCAAGGATGCGACACGAGGATTTTCAAGAAAGTCCTCTACCCCAACTACTCTCCACATGGAAAAATTTTCGAAACTTTTGATTCTCTAAAAAATGGCTCTAACGTCGTATATTAAAGATATATACCTGACAAATAATATGTATATCTTGAATTTTGTGAAATTAGCCTCTGAAGCTGTATTTATTCTGGATGAACTTTACGGAATTTTGTGTAACTGGTAAACTGTAAGAGATAGACAAAAACTTATAAAACAAAAAATGTAGATCACATTAAAACACACAATTTATGATATATTCCTTTTTTTTTCGTGGAGTTGATCGTTTTTTAAATATTCCTTGTTTCTGGTTTCAGCCTTGAAAACCTTATACTTTTGTCATATAGGAATTCTTCAGCTCGTGTCCATACAAACAAAGGAACTTCGTAACCAGCTTTTGACTATCACTTTAACCTATGGTACTCCTTTTTTCGGTTCTACTTACAAGGAAGAAAGAAATAAGTCTATTTCTGCTAATTGTTTCTCACTTATGTGAAGTAAATAAAAGCATAAACTGTTTAACAATAATTTCTTGCAGAGGTGTAGAGAAAGTTATGTGAATGAAAGAAATCAGATCGTTTATTTGCCAGAGGAATCGAATTTGAACCGACTCATTTAATTAGAGTGTCATAACATGGAGCTTGCAACTAACTGAAAGAGCTATCTATGACGCAAAGGCACGTCAAACACCGAGGTCACGATGGACGTGGGTTGTTGCCATGATGATACGCTTCACTGTAAAACAAGCGCTGTGAAATACTGTTGACGTTGATTCAGGGATATCGCTACACACTGGCGGCTAAATGCTGCGCTTATCAGAGACAAAACACATCAAAAAGGTTAAAAGCTCCAGTGGAAAACAGTACATTACGAAACAACGTAGCAAGAAGTCATTGCTTTCTACTTCCAATATTCTGCAATGCACACAAATGTGAGTAATAATTTTTACTTTCTCTAGCCCCGTATTTACAGTGCAGATAGTGGATAGAGAAGGTATTATATTCCACCCAAAAATTCGTAACCGAGATTTCACCAGAAATATATGTTTTGGGGTCCCGTCAATCCGAAAAAAACATGTTTAGAAAAAGGTCCATGTGTATGTGTGTGAATGGACAGCATCGCTCAAAAAATCCATTAATTTAGTATATTCCAAATATACGACAGGAAGATTTTCAAAACATTCCCCCACCCCAAACTTCTCTTTACATGAAACATTTTTTGAAAATGTTCTTCTTAAAAATTGCTAAAGTAATTTTGATTAAAATACATATTTTAAACATATTTACACGACAAATAAAACGTATATCTTGACTTTTATGGGAATAGTCTCTAAAGACCCCGTTATTCTGGATGAATTTTGCATAGCTAATAAACCATAAGCGATGGCCAAAAACTTACGAAACAAAAAATGTAGATCTCGTTGAAAGACACACTTTATGTCACATACAGTATTTTTGGAGTTGGCCGTTTTTTAGATATTCATTGTTATTGGTTTCAGCTTTAAAATTCTTAAACTTTTCACATACGGGAATTTTTCAACTCTTGGCAATGCAAAGGAACGGAATTCATCCACATGACAACCCGCATTTAAAATATTTGACTATCGTTTTAGCCTAGTGTATTGCCTTATTTTCCTTCTGCTTACAAAACTGTCAAATCTTACAAAAGCTGGTTGTCATATGGTTGTAATCCACTTCTATGCAGGTCCAAGAGTTTTCTAATTTTTGTGTGAGAAAAGTTTAAGCATTTTAAATCTGAAAACAATAACAAGGGATATCTCAGAAATGATCAATTCATGAAAAAAAATTATGACATAAATTGTGTGTTTCAACATGATCTACATTTTTTTGTGTGGTAAGCTTCTGTCTATTTCTTACAGTTTATCACTAACGCAAAATTCAGCAAATTTCATTCAGAATAAGGTGGTCTTTAGAGGCTATTCCCAGATAATTCAAGATATATAATTTTCATTTGTAATATAACTATCTTTAATACGGTATTTTAATCAAAAACGTTTGAGTCATTTTTGAGAAAATTGAAAACATAAAAAAAAAAAAAAAATGTCATGTAAAGGGTAGTAGAATTTTTCTCAACATCTTCGTGTCGCATCCCTGAAAGATACCAAAGTTAAACACCAATTTTTGTATTTTACAGACTTTTCGTTTTTGAGTTATCGTGTTCACAGACACATGGACCTTTTTCCAAAAACGCTTTTGGATACAGTGGGCCCTAAAACGTTTATTTCCGGTGAAATCTCGGTATCGAATTTTTGGGTGGAGTGCAATACCTTCTCTATACAATATGTGCATAGTACGTGTAGAGAAAGTAACAATTAACACCCATTTTACGCTATCGAATCATCTTGGAAATTTTGTTTACAGATTACTAAGCCGTACTTGCAAACTCGTTAATATGTAAACAGTAATATACCAATAAGAAAAACTTTCGAAGCTTATAATTTCAACATTTCAGAAACATATGTGTTGTTCTACATTTTTATAGATTTTTCTACTATGTCACAACAACATATCGTTACAAAAGCGTATTTGCTATCTATTTCACTCTTATAAAGATAAATATTAGAGAAATCATTTTATTGAGACATTATTTTCCTGTACAGAGGGTAGCTAAAGTGATAAGCAACAACTTCAAAAGACGTCGCTATGTGATGAAGCAGTGGAGAACTGGCTGATATTAAATTACAAATAGCCCCGTTCTGCAACTCTATTGTAGGAAGCGATGCCTGCACACAAGTACAGGGCACGCGGGCCACCTGGAACACTTCTTGATTATTCAAAAAATGAAGACATCCGCACAAAATTAAATATACAAAACATAACAGCAATTGTAAATGTATGGCATGGACAAGGCATCAGAATATCTCGTGACCGAACACTACAAACGTTCTCAAATGTATACCAGGAGGAAGAAAAGGCATCGGAAGGCAGCGATGGAGAGAAATAGCTAAGTCCAGGTGACGGATCAGACCCAATGGGGTAATTGGTATATTCAAATACATTAAAAATACTTCTGGCGCTGTGATTGTGCTGAAAATGTAAGTGTTTGACGGAGACTCGGGTCTTATGACAAATTTCATTGGTGCCAATTGAGCAACCCATCTCTTCATTCTTCAACCCCCTCGATGCTCCCTCAGAACAGGTTGACTTGTATAAGCAGCTTATTAATTTAGTCAGCACGTATGCGAATTAACTTTACATTAGAACTTCAGTACGTAGCACAGAGAACCGTATTTTGTACCATCCGGTGAGAGAGGTGGCTTACGATCCAACCAGAGCGTTTCAGAATCACCGGTTCGAAACCCCGAACTTCATTTATCGCAGTTTACGTTTCATGTATCTACACCCCCTTGCCCTTTCGGTAACCTAACTTCTCCAATATGGTTTAAGAGAATATCAGGGTTATAAGAGAGGTCTCTCCTGAATCAGAAGGGCCCGGGTTCTATCCCAAGCGACCGCATGTGAGATTTGTGGTGGACAAAACGGCGCTGGGGCGGGTTTTCTCCGAGTTCTCCGGTTTCCCTCACCATCGCATTCCACCGGTGCTCCATCTTCATTCATGTATCATCAGTGTCACCGCCTGCGGTGCCATAAGTAGTTAAAGCGGACGTTAAACACCACAAAAAAAAATGAATCAGAAGGTGGCACAAGCGACAGCAGCGCCCAAACAACTGGAGGCGGAGACAGCGAAAAATTCTGTCCATCTTAAGTATTTCCAAGCATATTTGTACTTTCTCTACACGTACTATGTATAAGGTGTATAGAGAAGGTATTGCAAACCACCCAAAAATTCGATACCAAGGTTTCACCAGAAATATTGTTTTAGAGTCCCCTGTATCCAAAAAACATTTTAGAACAAGGTCCGTGTGCAAGTGTGTCCGTGTGTCTATAAACACGATAACCCAAAAATGAAGAGTCCGTAAAATACCAAACTTGATATTTAAGTTTAATATCTTTCAAGGATGCGACACAAAGATTATGAGTAAAATCCCCCATCCCAAACTACCCATCATATGGAAAAAGTTTCGAAAATTTTGATTTGTTCAAAAATGGTTGAAACGATTTTGATTAAAATACCGCATATTAAATATATTTACATCAAAAATAAAATGTATATCTTGAATTTTATGAAAATAGCCTCTGAAGACCTCTTTGTTCTGAATCTATTTTGCTAGATTTTGGATAATAGTAAACCGTAAGAAATATACAAAACTTACTAGAAAAAAATATAGAATATAATTATAAACACGACTTATGTCAACATTTTTGTGAAGTTGGCCAATTTTGAGATATTCTTTGTTATTGGTTTCAGTTTTAAAATTCCTTAAACTTGTCAAATTTTGGCAATGTAAAGAAACAAATTCATCCACATGCAACCACTTTACAAGATTTGACTATTGCTTTAGCCTTGTGTACAAACTATTTCCCTTCTACTTACAAGATTTCTGCTTGTGTTTATCTCGATTAGCATGAAGTAGATAGAAGCCTAAACTTTTTAAAAATAATTTGTCACAGATACGTAGAGAAAGGCATGTGAATGGAACGCATTAGATTTTTAATGTCTTTGTGTATACTATATTTGACGTCGATGAATCAAAGCTATTTCGGATTGTTCTTGGATGAAGTAAGTTTCTCCAAAGTTTCAGAGTGTATGCATGAATCCCCTTTGGAATTCAAGTAGGTATTTGCATCTTGGTCCTAATATCGTGATTTTAAAGCTGGATCAGCTTGCATTGGTTGGGAATATCCTATTTAAGAGCACAAAAAACCAAGAAAAATAATTAAACATTGCGGAATGAATTCTCTTGGTAGAACTGTTCTGCAGCAACAATTTCTCATACATAATGGCATTAATTTTACGCATTCAGCATTGCTGGGTTTTATCTCCCATTGGTATATGTAACAAATGGATTGTAAACTGACAGGGGAGCACATAAAAAGTGGTCCAGTTAAACAGCACGAAATTAGGTTTTCAAAAGCTGTGTATGTATGTATGTATCAATGGGAGTTCATGTTAGTAATGCAATTTCAATCAGAATTCACAACGGTACGCGGCACACTCATGTTGAAACTGCTTTACATAATGCTGAAGTGGGTAGACATCAAATTCATACCGAGTTATTTATAAAGCAGTAAGGATATCACGGTACCTTATTCTCTACTACCCACTACACTATAGTAAATGTGCGAAGTATTATATTTCCTACAAAAAATATCTGATGTGCTCAATTCACATCTCTGTAACAAGTTATTATTATTAATACACATATTCTTCTATCTACTTCATGCTAATCATTATAAACATTAGCAGAAATAGTCTTATTACTTGCTCCCTTGTAAGTAGAAGCGAAATAAGGGAATGTACTAGACTAAACCGCCAGTCAAATGTTTTAAAATGTGGTTGCTATGGGACTGAAATCCATTTGTTTACGTGGTCAAGGTTGACAACTTCCCGTATGAGAAAAGTAAGTATTTTAAAACTGTCAATAGCGAAGAATATCTCGAAAACGGACAACTTCAAGAAAAAAATGTTTATGACATAAATATTCTGTTTTATAGAGATCAACATTTTTGTATTGCAAGTTTTTGTTTATCTATTACGGTTTACTAGTTTTGCAAAATTCAATAAAAATCATCGAAAATAAAGAGGTATTCATAGGCTATTCCCAGAAAATTCAACATACATCATTTATTTGTCATGTAAATAAATATCTTTAATATAAAATATTTTAATCAAGATCGTTAGAGTCCTTTTTGAGAAAACCAAAAGTTTAGAAAAACTTTCCATGTAAAGGGAGGTTAGGGGTAAGGAGATTTCCTTGTACAATTTCCTGTCCATCCTTGGAAGATACTGAACTTAAATACCCGCAGGCGCAGACACACAGATCTTTTTTAAAAATACCTATTTTTGGACTAAGGGAACGTGAAGCATACATTTCCGGTGAATTCTCGACATCGTATTTTTGGGTGGAATGCAATACAAACCATCCTTTTAAATAAAAAATCATGCTAATCGAGATAATTAACATGATTTGTCTTATTCTTTATTGCTTCCTTCTAAGCAGAATGGAAATAAGGGAATATACTAGGCTACAATTTTTAAAAGCTATCGCCATACGAAACAACTGAAATTGGGTTCTGTTATACACTCAGGGAGCAAAACATGAGAGATGAAACGAAAATTGACCTCCCGCTTGATAAAGGGTTAAGTATTTTAAAATTGAAACCAATAACCAGGTATATCTATGAAACGGTTAACTCTACATAAAATGTATATGACATAAATGCATATTTTTTTTAATAAAATCTACATTTTTTGTGTAATAAGTTTGTGTCTCTCTCTTTCGTTTTACGAGCTATAAAACTCATCCAGAATGAAGAGGTTTTAAGAGACTATTCCCAGAAAATTCAAGATATACATTTCGTTTGCCATATGACATTTTTATCAAAATTTTTAGACTTTTTGAAAAATCAAAATCTTCGAAACAATTTCCATGCAAAGCGTAGTAGGGGGTGGAGATATTTTCTTGAACACCTTCTATCGCATACTTGGAAGATATTGAACATAAATGCCACGTTTGGTAGTTAAACTTTTCGTTTTTGAGCATGTTGTCCACAGATATAAACATACACAAACATATTTCTAAAACATGTTTTTTTTTTTTTGGATCCGGAGGTTCTGAAAACATAATATATTTTCGGTGAAAGTTCAGTATGTTTAGCCCTCTTGGATAGTGTGGTAGTAGCGTATCTGCCTCACATTCAACAGTTCGCGGGATCGAATATCGCTAAGTGTGTTACCTGGAGAAAGTTTTTTATCAAGTAACCTAATCTCTATGGACCCCGAGATCACTTGAGCATCAGTTCACTAATTTCATTCATCATTTGATATGACCAACCCAAATAAAGGACTTTAAACTACAAAAGAAAATGCTTTCATAGTATAAATCAATATAATTGACCATAATTGAGATCACCTTGTGGTTTACCGGAAAACATGCGAGTCAGTTGAGACATTTAATGTCTTGCTGGTATGCTGCCATGGTAGCTCAGTGGTAGAGCAACGGGCTGGACACGTGAGATCCGTGGATTTTTCAGTCTGATTCTACCTATCCAACTCCTATCATACACACGGTTTGTGTAAAAAAAAACCGATTAAATCAATATATTTTAAATGTTTGTATCGATTATAAAACATGGACTTAGACGTTTGTTTGTTATAGAATGGCATCTGTTGTTTGCTTTTATTGCCGAATCCTCTACTTTTGAAATGCCAAGTACTTTATTTTCTTGGCTTTCCTATCTGAGGCTTATTTATCCACGTTAAAAGGGTTCCCTGCTGACTTCCAATAGCTGTATTTGCTCTGAAGGAAAACACAAGGAAGGCATTCTCTTCCGATATTCTCTGTGATATATATTCTCTTTGTAGAGGATTGCCAAGGTCCTTATTTATTTATCAAGATTTACTTTTCTGAATGAAAGCAATCCTTACGCTTTATTTTTCTCTATCACTCTAGAATAACCAAAATATTTATTTATAATTCGATAGTGAATCAATTATTTAATGAATCTATAGTCTCCGTATTTCCTCATGTTGGTATGTTGGACACCTTGTTATTAATATACCAACACCCATAAACCATCCACCACAAAACTACAACCCAAAATATGTGATGCGTTATTATTGTTAGAAAGCTTATCCTTCTATTTACTTCATGCTAATTTAGAAAAAAAAAAATAACAGAAATAGTCTTATTACTTGCTTCCTTGTAAGTAGAAGCGAAATAAAGGAGTACTATAGGTTAAAGTGATAGTCAGAAGCTGGTCGCTATGTGACTGAAGTTCCGTTGTTTGTATGGGCAGGAGTTGAATATTTTCTGTATGAGAAAAGTATAACTTTTTCGAAAGCTGAAACCAAAAACAAGGAATATCTAAAAACCGATCAACACCACGAAAAAATGGATATTATATAAATTGTATGCTTTAACATACTCTACATTTTTTGTGTGGAAAGTTTTAGTCCATCTCTTATGGTTTAGTAGTTGTACAAAACTGTAAAATTCATCCAGAATAAAGTAGTCTTCCGGGGCTATTCCTAAAAAATTCAAGATATACAATTAATTTGTCAGGTGAATATCTTTAGTATACAATATTTTAATCAAAATCGTCAGAGCCATTTTTAAGAAAAAACTTCCCTGTAAAGGGTAGTTGAGGGAATGTTTCTATGTAGATATTCCTTTTTTTGGTTTCAAATTTGAAATGCTTACACTTTTCTAAGACAGAATGGTGAAGAAAGAAATATTATACGTATTTTGTAAGAAGTTCGTAGAACATCTTGAGAAAATCATGTGCCTGTAGCACATCAGACTTTTACTTTCTGTACACGTACAATGTACATGGTGTATAGAGAAGGTATTGCATTCCATATAAAACTTCGATACCGAGATTTCACCCGATATACATGTTTTGGGTCCCCCTGAATCCAAAAAAAGCATTTTCAGAAAAAGATCCGTGTGTGTGCGCGTGTGTGTCTGTGGACAGCATAGCTCAAAAATGAAAATACCGTTAAATACCAAAATTATCTCTTTAAGTTTGCTATCTTCCAAGGATGTGACACGATGATTTTCAAGAAAATTCTCTGACCTCTAACTACCCTTTATATGACATATTTTTCGAAAATGTTGATTTTGTTTAAATTAAGATTTTTTATGACAAATGAAATGTATATCTTGAATTTTCTGGGAATAGCCTCTGAAGACCTCTTAATTATGGATGACTTTTGTATAACTGGCAAATCGTAAGAGATATACAAAAACTTATTTCACAAAAATGTAGATCTCATTGAAACATACAATTTATGTTATATATATTTTGTAGAGTTAACAATTTTCGAGATATTTCGGATTAGGTATTGGTATCTATTTTAGCCACTTAAACTTTCCTCAAACGGTAAGACATCTTTCTTCCTGTTCCTCATTTGTTTACTCCAGGCAATTACAAAGATTAGTATTTTAAGTGTTTCACATAACGAGCGTCTTTTAAAGGATGATACTATCGCTTTATTTTGTACATTTTCTTATTTCCCTTCTACTTACAAGGAGTTTATAATAAGACTTATTCTACTCATGTTTTCTTGATTAGCATGATGCAGATTACAAAGTAATCTTTGGAATAAAAGGTTTGTTTATCGAAAAGCTAGAGGACATCATGTGAAAGTAACATATTAGATTTTTTCCCTTTCTACTTACAAGGGACCAAGTAATAAGTATTTTATATATACTTAAATAAGTAATTTGAGATAGGAGACTTATGGCCAGTTTATTGAAATTTCGAAGTAACGGCTATACGTTTCTGAAGTGCCAGTACGCCACATATCGCGGCACTTCGTCTGAAAAGAAAAAAATAATAAAAAACATTTACTCTATGGCAGGAATCGAACTCGTGACCTTTGAGATAGCAACTTCCCGCGCGCATTAAACCACCAGAGCAGTTGAAAAAACGCCTCCCGAGTAGGTTACATAACTCAAGAACGTAGTTAATGAATGCTCAATGTCGTACTGTCAAGTGATTAGTTCGAGATTTACAGATTTTTGCGACATTAAATCTTGAGAAGCTGCTAAAAATCGATATTTCTATACTCGGGCAGCAGTTTTAAAAACATTCTAAGCCATTTTTTCAACCTACTTTGCTTTAAAACCGACTTATCAGCACCTGATACCCACACGTTTAACACTATGTAGTTGCGTTATGTTTATCCGGGGACCATGTATCGCCCATCTCAAATTACTTATATCATTCACGTGCACAATCTCGCAAATTATTTCGTTGTAGTTCATTAACATCCTATATATATAATAATAAGCTTTTAACAGTAATTTATTACGCAGACGTAGACAAAGTCATGTGAATGGTACGCATAGGATTTTTCTTGTTAATTTGTGTTATTTCCAGATTCTCTATTATTTCCAATGCTTTTAGAATTCCCAGTTGTTTTGCTTGGTTGTTAGAGCAGTGTTTGTTTAATTCAAACTGTAGCTGGTGAAATAGTTTTTGTTCTTGTAGACCAGCACTCCAGAACCTATACCTTGATCTGTTTTACATCCTCTGTGATAATTGTGATAATTTTCATGTAGTTTTGCTTGTTTTATATCTGGAATGTGTACCAGATGTGGCCATTTGTTGTTCTCTAATGTGCTATGTTTTGATATTTTATACTCAAGGACGATCTACTGTATTTTGAGTATTATGGGCGTTAGACCTGTAATTATGCAGAGTGCTTCTGTAGAAGTAGCAAATAGCAAAAAGCTTTTGCTATTTTGATGTTAATTAGTCTTTGGACTCTGATGGCACAGTTATGCTTCTGTTTAGCACATCTACCCATAGCGGTGCTGCACGAGACAGCAATGGTAAGATTGAAACTTTATTTATAAGTATTATAATGTACTGCATTTTGTGTGTATTAGTGTGTTTGTGTGTTTTATATTCAAATTAAATTGATGTATACCTTGACTTGCACAAATGTGTCAAATGCATTTTTACTTTCTTTATACGTACTAGTGTATAGAGGAGGTATTGCATCCCACCCAAAAATGAGATACCGAGATTTCACTGGAAATATATGTTTTAGGTTCTCCAGTATCAAAAAAAAATCATCTTCAGAAAAATATCTGGGTGTGTGTGTGTGTGTGTGTGTGTGTGTGTGTGTGTCCGTGTGTCTGTGAACACGATAGCTCAAAAACGAAAAGTCGGTAAAATACCAAAGTTGGTTTTTAAGTTTAGTATCCTCCAGGGATGAGACACGAAAATTTTGAGAAAATCCCCCCACCCTAAACTACACTTTACATGGAATATTTTTCGAAAATTTTGATTTTCTCAAAAATGACTAACGATTTTGATTAAAATTACGTACATTAAAGATATTTACCTAACAAATAAAATGTATATCTTGAATTTTCTGTGAATAGTCTCTGAAGACTATTTTAATCTAGATGAATTTTACGGAATTTTGCACAACTGCTAAATCGTAAGAAATGGATAATAAATTACAACACAAAAAATGTAGAGCACCTTAAAACATACAATTTATCTTATACAAATTTTTTTCGTGAATTTGATCTTTTTTGAGATACTCCTTATTTTTGGTTTCAGCTATAAAAATCATACTTTTCCCACACAAACAAAGGAGATTCAGTCACATAGCAACCAACCTTGGACTATCAGTATAACAAACAGTACTCCCTTATTTCACTTCTACAAGTAATAGGATAATTTTTGCTGATTTTTTCTCGATTAGTATGAAGTAACTAGAAGCATAATCTTTTTACCAATAATATTTTGTGTCAGAGATATAGAGAAACTCATGTGAATGGAACACATCAGATATTTTAGTATTTTGCAATGAAACAAGGTCTGTAAAGCCTGATGCTCTGCTATTTTACACTCTAGTCACATAGCAACCAACTTTTCACTATCACTTTAACCAATAGTACTCCCATATTACGCTTCTACAAGTAATAGGATTATTTCTGCTGATTTTCGTCGATTAGTATGAAGTATATAGAAGCATAAGCTTTTTCCAATAATATTTTGTTGCAGAGATATAGAGAAAGTCATGTGAATGGAACACATCAGATATTTTAGTATTTTGCAATGAAACAAGGTCTGTGATGCTTTGATATTTTACACTATAGTACATAATTGTAGTTTTTTGCATTGTAAATTCTGTAACATATTTGTAAATATGTATTGTAGTTTGTTGATATTTATGAAGAGTACATAATACAATAATCATATTTTAGTTTTATATAATTACTAGTAGTAACTATTATGTCGATAATTGGAAAACTATCATCTGGCATTACATCAGTGTTACATATAATGAAAATATGTTTATTTATACATTTTAACAGCAATTTTGATACTATTTGTTTTTATGTGCATGCAGAAATAATAAAAAAGTAATATGCTTTTATAGAGCACATTAAGTATAGTGCAGTGACGTACAGTCCTCAAAAGCAAATGATGTGATTATATGTCTATTCCGCTGTTTTTGAAACCCGTGCTTTTAGCGCTAGACCTCTATACATTGTTTTTTCCGTAGTATATATACCTATGTATACATGTATACCCCTTGACAAGTTCTATGTTCAGTGGCTTCCCGGCCTAAACGAACCAACAGAATGCTTTCTAATTTAATCTACATTGTTCTTAAGGTTTCAAGTGCGAGTCCCCAATTAAGTTTGGCCGCTTTAGATACTGCGTGGCCTACCAGTTTTGTGGTTTTCACCGAAACGTTTCGGATATGTTTATTAAAGCTAAAGTTCTCGTCAAATACCATTCCCAAGTTGGATAGGTAGAGTCATACTGAAGAATTCAATGCTATAACCGGGATTTGAACTACAGATCTTCTGGTCTCTAGCCAGTTGCTCAATCACTGAGCTAGAATGGCATTCAATTTCTCAACTGACTCGCATGTTTCCCGGTAAACCACAATGTGACATCAAATTATTTTGAGATGACAATGGCGACTTAAATGTTGCAAGTGCTTTAAGTCCCGGGATTCATAGTATAAGCAACTATTATGGTCAATTGATATTGGATTAATTGTTTTTTCACATAAGCCGTATTTGGCACTGTAAGAGATGGACAAAAACTTAGCAGACAACACATGTAGAGCACTTTAAAACACACACTTTAGGTTATATACATTAGTAGTAATACATACGACCTAGCAAGGTCAAGTGACGATATTCCTGCCACCAGGGGGGATTAAGTGCTAGTGTCGCGTTAATCCGCCGCCTTAAGAAAGTGGCGGGAAATTTGAAAATTGAAAAGGTGCATCCGCTGATCCATACCTTTTCAATAATCAAATTTCCCGCCATTTTCTCTTAAGGCGACGGATTAACGCGACACTAGCGCTTAAACCCCTGGTTGCCGGATTATCTACTTGCCATGCCGTATGCAAAACCTAATAAACAACAAGTTCATATCGCAGATATACTTATTACATATTCTCATGCAATACAATATTGAATACATGCAAAAAAACTGATTTTATCATCATTTATTTTAAGAAACCACATGCACAATTTACTATATATATTTTTGGCTTTAGCTTGCTTTGAATACCACACGCTCACTGGTCCTTAGCACAGGATAAAAAATAATGTTTATGAAAGTTTAAGAGATAATCCGCTGATACATACCTTTGCAATTGACACAATTCCCGCCATTTTCTCTTAATGCGGTGGATTAACGCGACACTAGCGCTTAACCCACTGGTTGCAGGATTATGGGTACTCGACCTTGCTAATCCGAATGATAAAAGGAGAATTGATAGCGATGATTGGAAAATGGAAGGGGTACATCGGCGATGGTAGACCCGGTGGACGTTTCATAAATGATGTCCACTGCGCTAACGGGAAAAACGATCGAACACTGTCGCCTAAAGAGGAAACAGTTGACGCAGATGTAGAGGAAGAAGAAGAATCCGTGAATTGTACACTAGCCATGCTGAATATTGAATGCCAATGCTGCAATTGTATGTAGCAGAGAAAGGCAAGAAGGCGATGGGTAGGGGTAGCTGTTCATACGGAACAGAAAGCGGTGTCAGCACTCCGACCGGAGATGGTGTAAGATTGCGCAAGTCAGAAAAACTCCACCGGAAGTGATGCAGACATACACTTGGTAGGTTGTGCAATAAGCTGAGCTAATGACGACCGGTTACAGCGGCGTAAAAGAAGAGTCGGCCGAGAAGGTGATATGACTGTAAAAGAAGAACGGGCCGGGAAGGTGGTGTGAGAGTAAATGAAAACGGGCCGTGAAGGTAATGCGAGCGTAAAAAAGAACGGGCCGAGAAGCCTATGTGAGCGAAAAGAAAAACGGGACGAGAAGGTGATATGGGTGTAAAAGAAGAACGTGCAGGAAAAGCGATGTGAATGTTAAAGAAGAACGGGTCGAGAAGACGATGTGATTTAGAGATGAACGGGCCGAGAAGTCGATGTGAGCGTAAAAGAAGAGTGGGCCGAGAAGGTGATATGACCGTAAAAGAAGAACGGACCGGGAAGGTGGTGTGAGAGTAAATGCAAACAGGTCGTGAAGGTAATGTGAGCGTAAAAGAAGAACGGGCCGAGAAGGCTATGTGAGCGTAAAAGAAAAACTGGACGAGAAGCTGATATGAGTGTAAAAAAAGAACGTGCAGGGAAAGCGATGTGAATGTTAAAGAAGAACGTGTCGAGAAGATGATGTGAGTGTAGAGACGAACGGGTCGAGAAGTCGATGCGAGTGTAAATGAAGAACGGGCCGAGAGTCTGATGTGAGTGTAAAGGAAGAACGGGCCGAGAAGTTGATGTGAGCGTAAAAGAAGAGTGGGCCGAGAAGGTGATATGACCGTAAAAGAAGAACGGGGCGGGAAGGTGGTGCGAGAGTAAATGAAAATGGGCCGTGAAGGTAATGTGAGCGTAAAAGAAGAACGGGCCGGGAAGGCTATGTGAGCGTAAAAGAAAACCGGGACGAGAAGGTGATGTGAGTGTAAAAGAAGAATGTGCAGGGAAAGCGATGTGAATGTTAAAGAAGAACGGGCCGAGAAGACAATGTGAACGTGCTAAGAGTGTGATGTGAGTGTAAAAGAAGAACGGGGCGAGATGGCGATACAATTTGAGTGTAAAAGAAGGACGGGCTGAGAAAGCGTTGTGAGGGAAAGAGGAACGGGCAGAGAAAGACAGGAAGTGTCCAGACCATGCAAAGAAGTGATTTAAAATGACAATCGCATAAAGACCAATTAAAACATTTGACAATGCATAGCTCATAGCTATCGCTCCCTTCTATTTGAATAAGAAGAAGATTCTGCTAATGTTTATCTCTATTAGCATGGTGTTGAAAAGGCAAGAAGGCGATGTGTGGGGTGAGCTGTTCACACGGGACAGAATGCGGTGTCAGCACTGCAATCGGAGATGGTGCAACGTTGCGCAAGCCAGACAACCACTTGGTAGGTTGTGCAATAAGCTGAGCTAATGACGTCCGGTTACAGCGGTGAAAATGAACAAATCTCTGTGGGAAAGAAATATTTGCACAGTATAAGCATGGACTTCATTCTTTAGAGAATACGTTGCTTATACAACGAATATAACATAACATATCGAGAGAAAACCACACAGTCCTTCCTAATAGTATTTGAGCCTGAAAAGTTAACATACAAAAACACATATACACCATACACATTAGTGGGTTGTTAAAACATGCATTAAAATGGAATATACCCAGTACTAGCACAATGGTGGCGCAGGAGGATAGCCAGGAATAGATCCGACAGAGGATAGATTCGAAATTACAGAGCATAGGCAGAGAAATCTTGCGAAGTATTATACAGGATTTTCTGAGACAGAAATTAATGTTAGGCAAATACCACACGATGCAGACCCACAGCTATGGATCCAAAGCATGTTTAATGACCTATTAGAATTTGTAAAAACTGAGCTATTGGAAAATGAACCTGGGTATGTAGGATTGACCATTCACGATACACATAATGCTTTTACTCCATTTAGTATGAGTGTGCGTAGGATCGATCAGGTGAATTCAAGTGTATTCTTTCAAAGCATTGAAAAGGTTATGCAAAGCAACAGGGAATATATAATGGGAGGACCACTTAAATTAAATTGTGTATGGACAAAGGATATTTCTGGACAGTGTTATAAACCACGCCAATTTTGCTACAGCAATAAAGGCATTATAGAAATTAAAAATAGGGATGATATGTGTTTGCCTAGAGCACTAATAGTAGGAAAGGCCAAAAAATATCCATATTAAAAGACATATTAGCTGATATAAATTTCTGCAAGATGTCTTATATACTGTGGATTTATAACGTTTAAGGGAGAGATAATTTCTTTTTCTTGATGCCAACTTTTTCCTCTCTCTATACGCAGTGGACATCATTTATGAAACGTCCACCGGGTCTACCATCGCCGATGTACCCCTTCCATTTTCCAATCATCGCCATCAATTCTCTTTTTTATCATTCGGATTAGCAAGGTCGAGTACCCATAATCCTGCAACCAGTGGGTTAAGCGCTAGTGTCGCGTTAATCCACCGCATTAAGAGAAAATGGCGGGAATTGTGTCAATTGCAAAGGTATGTATCAGCAGATTATCTCTTAAACTTTCATAAACATTATTTTTTATCCTGTGCTAAAGACCAGTGAGCGTGTTATATTCAAAGCAAGCTAAAGCCAAAAATATATATAATAAATTGTGCATGTGGTTTCTTAAAAAAAAAAAAGAAGATAAAAATCAGTTTTTTTGCATGTATTCAATATTGTATTGCATGAGAATATGTAATAAGTATATCTGCGATATGAACTTGTTGTTTATTAGATTTTGCATACGGCATGGCAAGTAGAGTTATCCATAATCCTGCAACCAGGGGTATAAGCGCCAGTGTCGCGTTAATCCGCCGCCTTAAGAGATAATGGCGGGAAATTTGATTATTGAAAAGGTATGGATCAGCGGATACACCTTTTCAATTTTCAAATTTCCCGCCGTTTTCTTAAGGCGGCGGATTAACGCGACACTAGCACTTAAACCCCCCTGGTGGCAGGATTATCGTTACTTGACCTTGCTAGGTCGTATGTATTACTACTTACCTTTTTTTCGCGGAGTTGATCAGTTTTTGAGATATTCCTTGTTTTTGGTTTCAGCTATGAAAAACTTATACCTTTCTCATACAGGACCTAATGAACTCGTGTCCATACAAACAAAGGAACTTCAGTCACACAGCAACCAGCTTTTCACTATCACTTCACCTATGCTACCCCCTTATTTCGCTTCTACTAACAAGCAAGCAAGTAGTAAGTCTATTTCTGCTTATTTTTCTCGATTAGCATTAAATAAATAAAAAAATAAGGGACCCTAAAACATATATTTCCGGTGAAATCTGGTATCGAATTTTTGGGTGGAGTGTAATACCTTCTCTATACCCTATTTACATAGTATGTATAGAGAAAGTAAAGATCAATTAAATCAGTAGTCCCATGTATTTCATCAGTTTAACCTTACGTGTTGTAATCGTGGTGAAACGAGAACCGAGAGACAAGCTCAGGTTGTGACCTAATTGCATGAACTTTTAAATTTTCTATCGGGACAGTCTCCCCCATTTCCAATATTTTTGCTTGTGGTTTTTCTTCGGTGTTTACAAACCATGTTACTTTAGCCCATAGGACAAATCTCCGGTAGATTTAGCACTTCTGGTACCCTGATGGATTTAGCGACAATATTATTCAGCCCCATAAAATCATCGGGCCCAGGACAGTGAGGTAATACAAAAACAACTAGAGGATAATTTGTGCATTTGTGCAGCTGCACATTGCAGGCGCTTTCACCCCGGGGAAATGTCTCGTTGTTTATATAACCTCGGGGCCCATCGCAATGGAATTCGTCAAATAGAAGAAGAGGTAAAAATAATTATATTCCGGGAGCACAGCTTTGTTGATATCTCTCTCTCATTCTCTTGGAAGGGCATAAAATCTATCTTGAAAGTCAAGCACAATAAGCGATAAGCTTGAAACATTTTCTTGATTGTATTTTCTATAGGATCTTCCATATATAAAGCAGTTTTTAAAAACACAATAGCTAAGTTAAACATGAACCCAAATAAAAAATTCTGATGTGTTGCATTCTTATGACTTTCCCCACAACAGTTTAGAAAGCTTATGCTAATCGAGAAAAAACTAGCAGAAATAACCTTATTGCTTGCTTCCTTGTAAGTAGAAGCGAAATAAGGGAGTACCATATATTAAAGTGATAGTCAAAAACTGGTTGCTAAATGACTGAAATTCCTTTGTTTGTACGGACAGGAGTTTACAAATTTACAAGGTTTTAAATCTGAAACCAAAAACAGGGAATATCTAACGATCAAATCCATAAAAAAGTGTATGAAATACAAATTGTGTATTTTAACGTGCTCTGCGTTTTCTGTGTAGTAAGTTTTTATCCATCACTTATGGTTTAGCAGTTATGCAAAATTCCGTAAAATTCATCTAGAGTAAAGTAGTCTTCAAAAAATATTTCCAGACAATTCAATATTTCCTGACAATTTGTCAAGTAAATATCTTTAATACACGATATTTTAAACGAAATTGTTAGAGCCATGCTTTAGAAAATCAAAATTTTCGAACAAATATCCATGAGAAGGGTAATCGGGGCGGGGGGATTTTCTTGAAAATCTTCGTGTCACATCCTTGGAAGATACCAAAGTTAAATACCAAGTTTGGTATTTATAGGTCTTTTCGTTTTTGAGCTGTGCTATCCATAGACACACATACCACACGGACACACATGCACATACGGACCTTTATCCAAAAAGTTTTTTTTTGGCATTCAGGGTAACCCAAAACATGTACTTCCGGTGAAATCTCGGTATCGAATTTTTGGGTGTATTACAATATCTTCTCTATACACTATATACATAGTACGTGTAGAGAAAGTAAAAATATGCTTTTATTTTCATCTACAACAACTGCCATTTAAATGCTGATGATGATATCAAGTATATGTCTACCTCCACTGTCTCCGAGGCAGCTTCTTGATCTGTGAACTTCGTGATGACCCTTCCAAAATGTCGTTGAGGACACGTTGAATCTTCTCCTGAAGTAGGAGAACTTCTTATCTTGGACTTCACATAACCCCATAAAAAAGAAGTCACAATGAGTAAGGCCACAATATCTTGGAGGCCACGAAGTGAGATTACAGACTGATGGAATTTTATGGTTGCAACGGATAAGATTTCCTTAAATTCCTTTATCAACCGTAGAATTGTTGATGCTGTAGGAGATTCCAAGATTCCCGCGAAATCTCCGAACAGGCTCTGCATAGCACTCGTCTGTTCTGTAATGGGTTTTCATAATGATAACAGGTTCCTCCTTTGTGAATCGCTAAAGTCAACTAAGAATCTAAACTACACAAACAACAATTGGTCAAGTAATCGGAATGACAATCGATATTAAAAGTAATAAATACAGTGCTGTAATATTAAAAACAAAATGTTACCATTCAATTGTGCAATATATATGAGAGATCCTATACTTCGCTTAATTGTTACAACTGCAGACATCTGATATCCAGTTACAAGCTGGGTTGAATCTTATCCATCTAACAAGATACTATTGTCACATTGATTTTGCAGATTAACCCGCAATTGTTATGAAAATACACCTGTGTTCCATTCACATGCCTTTCTCTATATCTCTGTAAAAAGTATGGTTAATAATCTTGTTCTTTTATTTATTTCATGCTAATCGAGAAAAATTAGCAGAAATAGTCTTATTTCTTGCTTTAATGTAAGTAGAATCGAAATAAGAGAGTACCATAGGTTAAAGTGAAAGCCAAATGGTGGTTGCTATATGACTGAAGTGCGTTTGTTTGTATGAACACGAGTTGGCAAATTCCTTTGTGAGAAAAGTATAAGTTTCTCAAAGCTCGACCCAAAAATAAGGAATATCTCAAAAACGATCAATTCCACTAAAAAATGAATATAACATAAATTGTGTGTTTTAATGTGCTCTACATTTTTTGTGTGTTAAGTTTTCGTCCATCTCTTACGGTTCAGTAGTTACGCAAAATTCATCCAGAATAACGTAGTCTTCAGAGGCTATTCCCAGAAAATTAAAGATATACATATTATTTGTCAGGTAAATATCTTTAATATACGATATTTTAATCAAAATCGTTAAAGCCATTTTTGGGAAAATCAGAACGTTCCATGTAAAGGGTAGTTGGGGGTGGGGGATTTTCTTGAAGATCTTCGTGTTGCATCCTTGGAAGATACGAAACTTAAATACCAAGTTTGGTGTTTAACGGTCTTTTCGTTTTTGAGCTATGCTGTCCACAGACACACACGCACACACACATGGAGACCTTTTCCCAAAATACTTTTTTTGAATTCAGGGGGACCCAAAACATGTATTTCCAGTGAAATCTCGGTATCGAATTTTTGGGTGCATTACAATACCTTCTCTATACACTATGTACATAGTACGTATAGAGAAAGTAAAAATTCATTTGACACATTCGTGCAAGTCAAATTTTTAAATTATGAATTTGACCGGAGTATCTTAGTTACAAATTTCTTTGCTTCGGCTCCATAACGTTTGGAATCTCTTCGTTAACTAAAGCTTTTGTCTTGTGACGTCAGACGCTTTCTGCCGTGGAGTTTCAGGTGGTCAAGTGAAAGTCAATGTTTGCGGGCTTGTGAGCAAAACAGCTGGAGATTGTAGTCCGGATTCCCTGCTTAGTTTAACTTGGTGAGAGTGTTCGTTTTTTAACAATTCAGGTGCAACAAAAATTATTTCCGAGTTTTCCCTATACAAAGAATTTATCAGTCCACATTATTATTGTTCTGAAGTTTCATTCAGACATGGTTTTCCTAAAATGTGTTAACTGGGGTAATTGATTGTTTTCGTTATGCCGGAAATTAAGAGTTGAAATTCAATTGATTTCTTAATATCCATTAAGGGCACCTTTTCCTTTGTAGTCAACCTTGAGTGACGATCTAGTATGTGCCTTTTGGGGTAACATGGGAACAGGATCAGACCAAATTTTCTGACTGAAAAGCATTACCTCGTTAATTTAAATTGTGTATCTAAATTCTGTATATCTAATAACTCTCTACAAAGTGAACTGGCAGAAGCATTGTGTTTACAGTTTTATCATGTACGCAACATATTGCAGAGCTCCGTTACTATAACTTTTTAATTTTCTCCTTTGCTCCCTCACTTTATCTCCGTCTTTGTTGTGGTATATGGAAGGAGGAGTTATCTAGAATCGGGGAACAGTTTATGTCTTGCTATCGGAGTTTCCATCTGAGGGAACGCACCCGGACTGCTTTGTCGATATGTTTCCTAGACATCATTACAGAAACCAACCATTAAGCAGAGTCCCTTGGCGGCGATATTGCGCCTTGCTCAGCAAATTTCCTTCTCTCTCTCTCTCTCCGCATTTTGAGCTCTGCGCTTTTAAAGCCCAGGACCCCGGGTAAAGAGGAAGTAGAAAGAAGAATATATACACCTATCTACCTAAATCAATCTTTTGCATTAGAACTGAATCGAACGTAGAAGGGAAATGTTTCAAATCTAATAATACACAATAGAAAAAAAATTGATATGTGCCATTCAAAAGACTTTCTCTACATCTCTGTAACAAATTAGTATTAATAAGCTTATTCTTCTATCCACTGCATGCTAATCAAGAAAAACATTAGAAGAAACGGTCTTATTACTTAGTTCCTTATATGTAGAAGGGAAATAAAAGACAGACAGTTTGATAATGTATTTATTTTACTTCAATAATTACATTGTTTAATTCACCCCTACAATTCTATAGTTACATTTTACTTCTTACATCTCATTTTCTCACTTCACTTGCTACATTTCTGAGGACCCAAATCATCCAACACCATGGTTACCTAGCTATGATGTCCTATTCACTTCTTCCTTTCACCAATCCACATATATACCTATTTCTTAGTTCTAATTTCCTTCATCCATCTACTTCTTACTACACTTAAATATTTTCCTATTCCTGTTAAACCTTCGTTTGATTTAGCTCTTAGCATCCTTTTGGTAAAAGGAAAATAAAGGAATAAACTAGATTACACCGACAGTCATGTGTTTAAAATGTGGTTGCTATGGGATCGAAATCTGTTTCTTTGCGTGGGCAGGAGTTGACAAGTTCCCGTATGAGAAAAGTTTCTAAGATTTAATATTCATGCAATAGCTATTAATGAAACAACATCTCCTACTCGATTTGATAAAGCAGTTAATATTCCAGCATTATAAGACTTAACGTTTTGATAATAAATAACTAAAAATAAGAAAGTAATTCTAAACCATCTATTTTAAAACTGAAATCACTAACAAGGAATATCTCAAAACTGGTCAATTCCACGAAAATAATGTATATGACATAACTGGTGTGTTTTAACAATATTTACATTTTTTGTGTAGTAGATTTTGACTATATCTTACGTTTACCAGTTATGCAAAATTCCAAAATTTATCCAGAATGAAGAGATCTTAAGAGGTTATTCCAACAAAATTCAAAATATATAGATTATTTGTCCTGTAAATAACGTTACTCTACCGTATTTTAATCTAAAATCGTTTCAGCCAGTTTTGAGAAAATAAAGATTTTCGAAATTTTTCCACGTAAAGGATAGTTTGGATTCGAAAGATTTTCCTCAAAAGCTTTGAGTTGCATCATTGGAAGATACTAAACTCAAGTACCAAGTTTGGCATTTTACCAATTTTTCGTTGTTGAGTTATCGTGTTCAGGAGTTGTTTTCTTTTTTGTTTTTATAAAAATGCTTTTTTTATAAAGGGGGCCTAAAGCTTATATTACCGGTGAAATCTCTGTATCACATTTTTGGGTAAACTGAAATACTTTCTTTACCTATGTAACATGTACTATATAGAGATACTTAAAAATAAACAAATATGTTAAACTTTCTTTAACTTCTACTTCTCTGTAAGATATGAATAGATGAGGTTACTAACAGTCCGGTAAGGAAAATCTGATGTGTTCCATTCACATAAGTTTCTTGTAAACAAACTGTCTTTACAAAAGACTATTAATGTATCTATATCATGCTAATCAAAAATACTTTTTTTATTCAGTTCCTTAGAAGCAGAACAGAAATAAGGGAATGCACTAGGTTAAAGTGACAGTCACATTTTTAATGATATCGCCATACGATAACTATTGAAATTTAATTCTCTTTCCATGGCTAGGATAAAAGAAACAAAATATGAAACGGATAAGTGCTTTTAGTTTGAAAATGTTTTAGGAAATTTAAAATATCTACCAGTATTTGAAAATGGTTCTACAAAACCTCAAGAAATCTATGTAGAGATTTCACTAGATTTAAATGTTTAGAAAAATGTACACATTTATGTTTGTTTGCTAGGATTCAGTTCAGCATTCCCACCCCAAACTACTCTTTAAATAGAAAATATTTTGCACATTTATAGTTGTTCAAAAATGACCCAATTTTTATCAAAATATGATTTACAGAATGTATTTTCATGCAAAACTAAAAGTATAGCTTGAATTTTCTTGGAATGAACTCGAATTCAGCTTCACTATGAATATCTTGAACCTATGGGTAAACCACAAGGGATTGGCAAAATATTACTATGCAAAAATGTAGATCTAGTAAAGTAAATAATGTAAAGCACATTTTCGCCAATTATTTCCAAGAAATTCCTTCTTATTGGTTCAAAACTACGAATAGTTATGCTTTTTTCAATATGAAATAATTATTAGGTTTTCTCCCTCCTCCTAGCAAGCAAATGAAACTATTACAAACAAAAATATAATAGGTTTAAAAAGTTTTCGGAATGAATCTCCTTTCAATTGCCACAACGAATACTGTAGTTGTGTTTCTGTTTCACGTTTTAGGAACATAAATGCTTGTTGCTTATGTAAACGTTTCATGACAGCAAAATCAGTTGCCAAGCAATAAAAACATTTAAGAACATAACATGGGAATGAGGTTCCAAACTTCCACATCTTTGAGTTGATTATTATTAAAATTTACTGTGATTGAATTTCGGTATGTATACCAAATAGAATTCAAATCGGATAGATATAACTTATTTTATAAATATGTCGCACAATATAAATGTTTCGTGCGCGTCAATTTGAGAGCCCATTTTGCAATTTTTGCAATTGGAGCTTTGAATCACAAGAAAATAGTTTCGATTCTTTGTCACCTTACCGTTCCCGTAGTTAGAACTAATACCCCCCCCCCCCTAGGACTTAAAAGCGAATGCCTAGGGTTTAGAAGCTTATCGGGGAGCCAACGGCACAAAATCACAGAATGGAGAACCTGAAACGAGTGGTTGGCCCGTAGGCATGAGCGTGAGGAAGTGAATGATATGTCATGTAAGAAAAATGGATGATAGTAAAAATGATGGAGCAATTGGTGGAATTAATGGCGGGGGAAACCGGAGGACCCGCCCAGACCTGCTTCATCCACCATAAATCTTAAGTGTGGACGCTTGGGATCGAACCCAAGATTGGAGGCGAGCGGTCTAACCACTTGACCACAAGAAATCTGTATGAAAATATATTACAAATAAACTTAGGCGAATTATGAAATTGTTTATAAATCTATAAGGACATTGAGCAAGTTTTTTAAAGAATGATTTATAGAAGAACTGTAAGAGAAAGTCATGTGACTGTAGCGCATCAGAAGTTTTAATTCTGGACATCGAGTGAGTTTATATTCCGGACTATGCTTGAATTAAATTGACCTAACAAGGAGCAAATTATTATTTTTCAGTATGAATTTTGTGGTTATTCCATTAGCGACACGATTTTCTAGCACTTTGGATCTTTCCTAACACATTAGCATTAATTTACTTTTCTACATAGGTGCGCAGTCTTGCATGGGCGTTATCTGTAATAACTTTCATCTCGGTTTCCGGTGAGGTCCGCGTCATTACGCCGTTTCTCCGGAATATGCTGCGCGAAACGTTGGCAGAAACTCGCCTAATGATGCAGTTCTCGCCGGAACCCGACCCGGAAGATATTACTTTTCTGCATGCCTGGGTTTACAGATTACGGATGCACACGGTGAGGATGGATTAACAAACTCTGTAGAAAACCCAGGGTTACCAACTTATTAACCGTGCTGCAATATCTCAATATTAGAAAACTAGTTTAAACAAAACCGACAATTTTTGTACTCGGTTGCTCCCCTTAAGAGCGTTTATTTTAGTATTTATTTATTAATTTCTCTAGCACACA
This sequence comes from Hymenopus coronatus, assembly GCA_030762935.1. Taxonomy (NCBI): domain Eukaryota; kingdom Metazoa; phylum Arthropoda; class Insecta; order Mantodea; family Hymenopodidae; genus Hymenopus; species Hymenopus coronatus. The sequence goes on from CM060884.1 coordinate 61,362,320, forward strand.
TGTACAATGTCTCCACGTAGTAGGTAGAGAAGGTATTGTATTGCACCAAAAATTCTATACACCGAGATTTCACCGAAAATAAGTATTTTAAGGATCCCAGAAAAAAGAATATGATCTCTCTAACAAATTATTGTTAATAAGCTTAAGTTTAAGTACCTGTTTTAAAACGGAAACCTATAACAAGGAATATCTCGAAAACGATCAACTCCGGGAAATATAAATGACATACATTGTATGCTTTAAGGAGATCTAGATTTTTTGTCAAGTATGTTTTGTCTATCGCTCTCGCTCTTTCTCTCTCTCTCTCTCTCTCTCTGTCTCTCTTTCTCTCAGTTGATTAATTATGCATAATTAGAAAAAATGCATTCAAAATAAAGAGATTTTTAGAGGCTATTCCTAAAGAACTCAAGATATTTACATGACAAATGAAATGTATATCTTAAAGATAAGCAGATTTTAATCAAAATCGTTAGAGCCATTTTTGAGAAAATCAAAAATTTCGAAAATTTTGTCATGTAAAGTGTAGTTGGGGGTCGGGGGCTTTCCTTGAAAATCTCTCTGTCGCATCCTTGGGAGACAGTGAACTCAAATATGAGGTTTGATATTTAACAGACTTTTCGTTTTTGAACTATATTGTACGCACACACGGACCTTTTTCTAAAAATGACTTTTTTATTCAGAGGTTCCCAAAAATATATTTTCGGTAAAATCTCGGTATCATATTTTTGGATGCAAAACAATGCCTGCCTTCTCTAACCCTATCTACATAGTACGTATAGAGAAAGTAAAAAAGGATTTTTAGAAATACCTAAGTGTGTGTATTTAGTTCAATATATTTCAGGGAGCAACACAAAGAGTTTAAGAAAAAGTATCCTCACCCGTAACTGCATTTTACATGAAATATTTTTCGAAATTTTAAATTATATTAAAAATAGCTCAAACAATGTTTATTAAAATGCTCTCTACTAAATAAAACTACATGACAAAATTATAAATTGTTTGGGAACATCCTCTAAAGTCTTCTTCATTTTAAATTAGTTTTGCATAAGTGGTAAACTCTAAGAAATAGACAAAGCTTTCTGCTTAAAAAAATTAATCTCGTTAAAACACAACATATAGGTATATTTATGATATATATATATATTTAGTTTACCTTTTCAGAGCTATTCTCTCTTTTATTGATTTCAATTATAAAATGCTCAAACGTTTCTCAAGGGAAGCCCTCATTCATTTCATCTCTCTTTTGTTTTACTCCTGGCCATGATGTAGATGAAAAATACACTATTGCAAGAATAGTTTGTTTACGAGAAGATAGAGAAAGTTGTGTGAATGGGACACATCATAACATTCTTTGTAATCATACTATCTGTAAATAATATTCCTTGTGAAGATTACTATTATTAGCGGTCGCTTTTGGGTTCCGAAGCGCACACAGTCAGCGGCATAAAGAGGGGTAATGGGAGGACTTTGTAGCGTAAAGATGTACATAAACTAGCACTATATATCAATATTTAATAATATGATTAGTAAGTAAAACGGCCTTGTACTTTAACAAATAAAAGTAAAATGCTTGATACAAAAAATTCAACATAATAATGTGCAGAGCTTTGAAACGACAATGAACAAAAATCAATGAAACTCGCTGAGAATTCATTAAAGTGAATCACAAGTTACATCTTTACTGCATTTAAAGTTTGTTCAGAATCAAACGCCTACCCTTTCAACTTTTTTTTCAATCTGCGCTCTCTTTCGGTGTTCACTAGTTTATCTATTAGCAGGAAGTGAATGAGGCCAGACCGTGAGCAATGCCATTTGGAAATGAGCTGTAGAGACCACGCCTACTCTATCACGTCATAGTTATACTCTGTGTGCTCCAAACCTCAATCCGGCAATATCGTGACCCCGTACCGAGCTCTAAATATTACAAACACCAGCCGACAACCTTGCGTTAACTCTTTAATGCCAGGATTACGATGGACTTTATTTAATGTAACGTCACGTGACGTGACGTTAATAAATGCTTCTAAAGGCCTATTAGGATACACTTTAACTTAATGGCATACAAATTATTCTTGATTGGTAGTTTTTATTCATTCATTCTAATTACCATTTGACATCACTTAATTTAGTAACGGAAAGGAAAGGTTTGACATTACCAAATTGTTAAGTTACTTCGTGTTAGGTTAAGTTCCGTTAAGTTCAACTTTAAATAGGTACAATATATTAGATTTTCACGTTACGTCGCGCTAAATCAAGTCATATTACGTTAAGTTCATCATAAGCCTAGCATTAGGCTTCTAAATGATATAAAACTGAACTGGAGTAAAGATTGCGAATACTTAGGAAGAAGGAACAACCAGGAAGATTGTTTAGACTAGGAAGCTGGAGGACAAAAATTGACTGAAAATTCTGACAGGAGAATCTATCTATTCTGTAAATGAGCAATAAATAACAGAAATTATTGCTACCTAGTATAATGATTGAAGTGGCTTGTCTGTAGATCTCATTTGGATGGTCGTGTTTTCAGATCCCGTGTACTGTCCAATTTCACGGCGGTGGCCCCCTTTCGCTACGAGTACATGTGTGCATTCAACACCGGTACACCAAGTTGAATACGTAAATCAATATAAATAGAATTGGAAATTACAAGATCGCGGATATACACCTCACAGCAAAACTATCCTGCTTCAGGCAATAGGGTAAAGAGCAGTTACTCAAACGACTTAATCACGAGTATTATGTAATTTACCTGTAATCATTTTGAGATAACCCTAAATATCAACAAAAACTTGCGGCTAAATCTAAAAATGTTTTATTTGGTATTACGAGTAAAAGGTGGTAAAATAAAGCTTTTTCGCATTGCAAAAGGGATTTATTTTTTGCAAACGTATCTGTAATCTTTTGGTAGTATACTGATGATATTTTAGGGTAACATGGTCATTTCACCAGGTGTAGGAATTACTCATACTACTGTGCATAATTAGGGGGTAGTAGTTTGAGGGTGGAGCTAGTATTCGCGTATGTAAGAGGCAAGCAAGTGGCCTTAAGGTTTAAGGTGCAGGAGGGTGTACATTTGGGGAAAGTTCGGGAGCAGGAGCAAGTATATATACAGGTTAACTACAAAAGAAATAGACAAGTTCAACTGCCTGTAAAACAAAAACTATTAGAGGTAGCAACCTAATTATTTTGGAGGTATGTTGAGAAACTTTCAAAGTTTTGATTGTTGCTATTGGTAACGCTGTAGTGTTTTGTTTGTTGTTGCAGAAGCTGAAATGGCGGAAAATCCTGTGGAAAAGGCATATTGCGTGTTGGAATTTGCTAGAACGCAATCAGCAACTGTTGTCCAACGACATTTTAGAACACATTACCACAAAACGCCACCGACTAGACAGTCAATCTACGACTGGTATAGAAAATTCGAGACAACGGGATGTTTGTGCAAAGGGAAGAGCTCGGGAAGACCAAGAGTTTCGGAAGAAAACGTTGAACGTGTTCGTGCTGCCTACATAAGAAGCCCACAGAAATCGACATCTAGGGCAAGCATGCAATTACAAATTCCACAGCAAACTGTATGGAAAATCTTGCGGAAGCGACTGCACATGATGCCTTACAGATTACAGATGTTTCAGTTTCTGAGTGAAGAAAATAAGGTCAAACGGCGTGACTTTTGCATCGACATGTTGCGACATGAAGAAGACGATGCTGGTTTCTGTGAGCGCATCATTTCATTTTTGTGGTAACGTGTTCTAAAATGTCGTTGGACAACAGTTGCTGATTGTGTTCTAGCAAATTCCAACACGCAATATGCCTTTTCCACAGGATTTTCCGCCATTTCAGCTTCTGCAACAACAAACAAAACACTAGAGCGTTCCCGATAGTAACAAACAAAACCTTGAGAGTTTCTCAACATACCTCCAAAATAATTAGGTTGCTATCTCTAATAGTTTTTGTTTTACAGGCAGTTGAAGTTGTCTATTTCTTTTGTAGTAACCCTGTATATATATTCCCCATTTACCTTCACGAAGTGGGTAATTAAATCATTTCTGGGGAACATTTTTTACGAAACCAGAGCGCTGGAAGAGCGCATTCATATTTCTCCATGTGTTATCAGTGGTTCGAGCCCCAAGATGCGCAAAAGTGTGGGAACTAGTCACTGGCTCCGGAGGAAGCAACAAGCAAGAGCTTTTTATCAGTTATCGCCGGAACCTTGGACGAGAAGAAGCCAGCTAGGAGATACCGGTATTTGGTTCGGGAAGAAGCGGTTTAGGTAAGCTCAGGCACGTTTCAGATGTCCAAAATTTCTGGGGGGGGCATGTTTTCGGAGTTAACTTGGAAAAATTAAGAACCTTAGTGCCGGCTCCTTTATTTTAAAGGTTTAATTCGGACGAATATTGTTTTGAGAAGATTATATTTTGTAAAACATGCTAAAGAAGTAAAAAAGAAGCCATGTTTTATGAAGAGCTTTTAACACCTCTATAAAGTTTTGTAATTGTTATTTCAGTTTTGCTTTCCGGGTGAAGCTTGTTATACGAGGTCAATGAAATTAAGAATTCCTTCACAATATATGATGAAACACTTTGTTCCAGATTTTTAATATTGAAGTAAAAAGCATTTCTTCCACTTTTCGTACAACTAAAGAGGTCTGTTATCCTAACTGCATGATAGTGCTAGAGAAATGTTATGAATACCAAAAAAGATATGATATGTTTATTAGATTAGATTGAAGTAGGGAGGAATAGATAAGCTTTTGTAAGAATAACTTGTTGCAAGATAGGCAAGGAAAATAATGTGTACGCAACAAATATTTTTACTTTCTCCAGCGCGTATGTACAGCGTACATGGTGTATAGAGAAGGTATTGTATTCCACCCGAAACTTCATATCGAGATTTGCCCGAAATTGTGTTTTAAAGTTCCCCGAGTCCGAAAAAATCATCTTGGAAACATGTCCGAAAATGTTTAAGATTGTTTTTCTCAAAAATAGCTGTAAGGATTTTTATTAAACGCGTCACATGTTAAAAATATTTTTATTAAAAACGAAATGTATATCTTAAATTTTCTGGCAGTATCTTCTGAAGACCTCTTCATTCGGATGAACTTTTGTATAACGGTAAACGAAAGAGAAAGACAAAAATTTACTACACAAAAATGTATATCTCATCAAAACACACATTTTTTTAAACCGCTTTCGAAATATCCCGAGTTATTGGTTTCGTTTTAAGCTACTTAATCTTTTCTCAAAGGGGAGACATCTTTCTTTTCGCCTCTCTTTTGTTTAGTCCTATGACACAATTACCTCCCTTTGCGACCGGTTTTTAAAAGATCTGACTATCCCTTTAGCGATATTATTTCCCTTCAGCTTACAAGGACCAGTCTGGTAATGTTTATGTTGATTAGCACGATCTAGATAAAAGAATAATTTTTTGTACGAATAGTTTGTGTATAGAACATCTACAGAAAGTATGTGAGTGGAAGGCATTAGATATTTGGAGATGGAATGCAATACTTTCTCCTATCTACTATAGGTGAGTGAGTGAGAGAATAAAAATTATAGAAACATATATTGCACGAAATTTTTTCTCATTAGGATAGAATTGGTGAACCTTTATTAAGGCAATGTTTACTGAAATGTTATATATATATGTCACAATAATTTTTGCCTATGACTACATGACTCACTGTATTCATTTGCAACGAACGACAAATGCTTCCAAACAAAGAATTGCAGTAAAAATAAATAATGGTAAGAGCCTATCTATTAACGCCCTCAATTTAGGGGCATGTACAAAATTTAGTAAAATGTAATTAACAATTATTACCGCCCTAAATAACAGCTCTAAGCCCCCTGAAGTGTTGTTGTTTGCTTGTTTTAATATGCGCTTCATCGGCTAAAATAATCTACATGCGATAAAATGAAAACCTCATCCTCGGCTCGTTATAGGAAATCGATTGGTTTGATAGCTACCGCTTCCTGTCAGTCGAGATGAGCATTTTAATAAGCATTCTGTGTTACTCATGCATACGTCAGAGAAATGAAGGCAGCTGAGTTAAACAAATAATAATTAAACGTACTTCGAGCTAATTGAATCATCTGCACAGAGGCTATATTCAAGGGAATATGTTCATTAGCAGTAACAGTTGAACGCCTTAATTGGAACGGACAGTTTAATGATGGCATTAGATCTTGCAAGTCATCGAATTCAAATCGCATGCTTCTTGCATTCGAGTGATTAGATGAATGCCGGAGAGTTTATGGCTTTTGACAGATGCAATCAATGTGTTTTGGTGTGGAATTGTTTGTTAGTCAGAATGGTAACCAGCGAACGAAGAAGGTTTTGCTTCAGCAATAATTGAGAAGGTTGTTGAATAAAGAATTAATATTCTGTATGCAACTGACAAAACTCTGGAACTATATAGGATTTTGCTGCAACATTTAGCAATAAATTACATAAATGTAATATATGTATGTATCATATAATTTATATATTATGAAGGCTTAAAACGGTAATCTTAAATGCACTAAATATATTGGTATTTTAACCTAAAAAGCTAAAATTATTCTAATATATAAATATAAATTTATAAAGACATTTATATATAGTAAAAATGTATGTAAAATAAATTGTGTGTTTTAATGTGCCCTACATTTTTTGTGCAATAAGTTTTTGTCCATCTCTTACGGTTTAGCAGTTATTCAAAATTTAGTAAAATTCATCCAGAATAAACTACTCTTCAGAGGCTATTCCCAGAAAATTCAAGATATACATTTTATTTGTTAGGTAAATATCTTTAATATCCGATATTTTAATCAAAATCGTTAGTCATTTTTGAGAAAATCAAAATTTTCGAAAAGTGTTCCATGTACAGGGTAGTTGTGGGTGGGGGGATTTTTCACAAAATCTTCGTGTCGCATCCCTGGAAGATACTAAACTTAAATACCAAGTTTGGTATTTTACCGACTTTTCGTTTTTGAGTTATCGTGTTCACGGACACACGGACACACACACACACACACACACACACACACACGGACCTTTTTGTGAAAATGCTTTTTTTGGATATTGGGAACCCTAAAACATACATTTCCGGTGAAATCTCGGTGTCGAATTTTTGGGTGGAGTGCAATACTTTCTCTATACACTATGTACATAGTACGTATGGAGAAAGTAAAAGTCTGATGTGTTCCATTGACATGACTTTCTCTACATCTCTACAACAAATTATTGTTAAAACGCTTATGCTTCTATTTACTTCATGCTAACCGAGAAACAATTAGCAGGAATAGTCTTATTACTTGCTTCCTTGTAAGTAGAAACGAAATAAGAGAGTACTATAGATTAAAGTGATAGTCAAATGGTGGTTACTATGACTGAAGTTCCTTTGTTTGTATGGACAGGAGTATATATATTTTTTCACCGGAAATATATGTTTTGAGACCCCTGAATTCAAAAAAGCATCCTTGTGTATGTGGGTAGCATAGCTATAAACCTTGGTATTTAAGTTGAGTATATTCCAAGGATTCGACACGAAGATTTTCAAGGAAATCACCCCATCCACAACTACCCTTTACATGCAAAAATTTTCGAAAATGTTGATTTTCTCAAAAATGGCTCTAACGATATTTATTCAAATGTTGTATAATAAAGCTATTTATATGACAAATAAAATGTATGTCGTGAGATTTTTGGGAATAAGATCTTTATTCTGGATGAATTTTGTGAAAATGTGCACTGACAATCCGTAAAGGATAGACAAAACTTACTTAACAAAAAAAATGTAGAGCTCGTTAAAGCAGACAATTTATGTTATATGCATTTTTTTTCGTGGGGTTAGCTGTTTGAGATATTGTTAGTTATTGGTTTCACCTTTAATTTTCTCATACGGGAGATTGTCAACTCCTGGCCCTGCAAACAAAGGAACTTCAATCACGTAGCAACCAGTTTTTAAAAGATTTGTCTATCACTTTAACCTATGGTATTCCATTATTTCCCTTCTACTGATAAGGGAGCAGGTATTAATACAAATTCTGCCACTTTTTCTGAAGAAAAAGCTTTGTAACAATAATTTGTTGCAGAGATTTAGAGAAAATCATGTGAATGGAATACATCAGATTTTTTTTCAATGCGTAAAGCAGAAGAATTTTCAGACATAGCCCACAACTTTAGAGTACCTAGTTAAAACAAAAAATTCTCTATACTATTCAGAATATTCCACATGCAACACTTTTAAAAGTGACAGAAGAATGTTAGGGTAGAGTGAGTTAGTTAATCTTTGAGTATTTGGACAGCATTTTGAACATCTCCCACAGTGAATATATATACTATAACAGAATTTTTTATCTAACATTAACAAATGATTTATATTACCTATGCTTTTCATAAGCCAACCATATTAAACGAATATAAGGATAAATAAGTAAATAATGTCAACATTGTCCAATAATACATTATACAAAAGTGTACTTTAGAAAGGATTTTTCCCCTATTTGTGTACTGACTTTTGCGTCAAACAGAATTGGTAAATAAGCGGTTTCAATATTAATGTTACTTTAATAGCTTGATCTTTTTTATTTCAGTCATGTCATTATTTATTAATTCTATCCGAAAATTAGCACAACATAAATGCGGATTCATGGTAAAATATTGATAACAGAATACCAAAAATTATAATTATTAATGTGAATTATTAAAATAATTGTGAACACAAAATTTTACCTCTGGTATCAGGTTAGGGAAGTGAGTGGGGATAGCGGTTAACTCTTCCTGGAAATTTGATTCCGGTAATTATAGTGAGATACTCTGAGTTATTAGGATAATATGATGGAGATAGAAAAAAATCCTGATGTGTTACATTCATATGACTTTCTCTAGCTACTCTACAAACATACTTCTTCCAAAAGATAATTTTTCTTTCTACCCAATGCTAATCAAGCATTAGTAGAATGTTTTTTATTACTTATTCCCTTATAAGTAGAATAGAACTAAGGAAATACACTAGGCTAAAGTGATAGTTAAATGTTTTAAAAGCTGTCGTTATGCGATTGTCATTGCAAATCGCTTCTTGGCCAGGAGTAGAACAAAAGAAAAACGGACACTTCCAAGAGAAAAGTATAGGTATTTCACAATTGAAACTAATAACAAGGAATACCCGAAAACGGTAAGTTCCACAAAAAAAATCTTGACATCACTTGTGTATTTTAACAAGATCTACATTTTTTGTAAAGTAAGTTTTTTTCTATTTCTTACGGTTTACTGGTTATACTAAATTAAGCAAAATTCATCCGGAATAAACAGGTGCTTAGAAGCTATTTCCAGAAAATTCAAGATATTCATTTTATTTGTGATAGATATGTCTTTAATATGTGGTATTTTAATCAAAATCGTTAGAGCCATTTATAAAAATAATTCGAAAATGCTTCCATGTAAAGGGTAGTTAGGGGCGGAGGGATTTTCTTGAAAACCTTCGTGTCGCATCCTTGGAAGATACAAAACTTAAATACCAAGTTTGGTATTTAACCGTCTTTTTGTTTTGAGCTATGCTGTCCAAACACACACACACACACACACACATGGACCTGTTTCTGAAAATGCTTTTTTTTTTTTTTTTATTCAGGAGGTCCTAAAACATGTATTTCCGGTGAAATCTCGACATCGAATTTTTGGGTGGAACACAATACTTTTCTATCCGTATGTACATACGGGGCTAGAGAAAGTAATAAGATCATTTTTTTCTTCTAATAAACTTATTTATCACGAAGAGACACTGAAAATATGTTCCCCTCTACCTTCGTATTAGTAATTGTAACTCTGGTCTTTCATGGTTCCCGATATCATATAATATCAAGTAAAACTAACTACAATAGTGGATGTTAATTCTGGACACTTTTTGGTTAAATTAACTTTCAAAACATAATATTGCACTAAACTTTTATTCAAAATTATTCTTATCTGATAAATTATAGTCAGGAAATATTAGCATTATACACTATTAAACATTTTACTATAAACTGGTGATAATTTGGCCCAGCTTTTGAAAACATATTACTTTATAAATACATGCACGTATATATTATTTTATATCACATCTAATGTGACAATTGGAATTAGTGGTATCACACTACAAAAAAATTATTGTGCCATTCCTATGGCACTCTCTACATCTTTGCAACAAATTATTATTAAAAAGCTTATGCTTCTATTTGCTTCATGCTAATCGAGAAAAAATTAGCAGGAATAGTCTTATTACTTGTTTCTTTGTAAGTAGAAGTGAAATGAGGGAGTGCCATAGGTTAAAGTGATAGTCAAAAGCTATTTGTTATATGACTGAAGTGCCTTGAATTGTATGGATTCGAGTTGACAAATTCCTGTATGAAAAAAGTAAAAACAAGGAATATCTTAAAAACGATCAACTCCACACAAAAAAATTGTATGTTACATAAATTGTATGTTTTAATGTGCTCTATATTTTCTGTGTGTTAAGTTTTTGTCCATCTCTTACGGTTTATGCAAAATTTCGTAAAGCTCCGAGAAGTTTGAACCTGCAATCGTGGGTTTTAGAAGCTAACATAGTAACTTCTACACCGACCACATGAAGCTTCGGCCCTCATATGTGAAAAATGTAATTAGGCGCCGGGTTCAAATATTATACGCCAGATTGGGCCAACGTGAGAACGCACTTATCAAATCACTGAATTATTTGAACAAATTATTTAAAATATTGTTGATTTTCAACATTTTATAGATACATACACTATGTTAAAGCAGATATGCGCACGCATGCACACCCACAAAGGCAATAACAGCAAGGCATTAAACGCAACTGCATTTTGACTCTCCTTTAAATACATCTATAACTCCATTAAATTGTTGTTTCCAATGCGCCTTCGAACATATTATACTTCTATGACACTCAAATACCTAACATCAATTCCAACACGCAAGGTGTGAACACACGCTTGTTCCAGTTGCCTTGTCGACGGTAAAAACTGGTCACTGGACATGTAATTAGAGCGCCTACACGAATGCGTACACACAAGTAATATGGGGATACAAAACGTGTGTGCAATAGAATTACAGGGGTGTCCAACAGGGCATGTTATTGCCTCGGCCTGGTGTTTTTACTAACTTGAAACACACGACAAAACTCTGATATTCAGGAATGATTTGTACTTTGTAGTTTGTGCAATGTTTATATAATTGTATATTTGAAAGTCAAAAAACTCCCGTTTATGGCTGACAAAGAACAAAGTAAAATAAAATATTAAATAAATTGTTCTACAAACAACCTATTTTAACAAAAGAGTAGTCTTTTATCTATACTAGAGCCGGCTGATAGGTCCCGGACCTCTCAATAAAAACAGCATTTAAAACATTTTTTGTTTTGTTTTATTTCTCAACATAAGAAAGGTTAATACATTTTCCATATATATTAAACCACAAGGTCCTCAAAATAGCTGTTTACCGCATCAATGACCTCCTCGTTGCTGTGAAATCTTCGTCCTCCAAGAAATGTTTTGAGGTTTGGGAACAGGTGGTAGTCACTGGTTGCTAGATCTGGCGAATAGGGTGGATGTTCAAGCAATTCCAACTTCAATTTGCACATTTTTCCCCATTGCAATGACTGAACGATGGGCCGGAGCATTGTTCAGAATAAACAAGATTTTTTTTCCCAAATAAGGTATTTTTCTTTTCACCTCATCACTCAAACGTTGCTTCGTTGAAGAGAAATAGGGAATACTCTTGACTAAAGCGAAAGTAAATTTTTTTAAAACTTATCACTATGTGCAAAAATTTAAATTCAGTTCGCTTTGCTTTCTTAGGAGTAAAACAAAAATATATACAAGACCAAAGATGATTTAAAGTTTTCAAAAATTGTAAGTTATTTAAAATTGAAACCAATATCTTGGAAAAGGTTAACTCGAAATAGCAATGCATATGACATAAATTGGAGTTCTTTAAACGAGGTCTACAGGATGATTCATAATTCCTATTAAAATCTTTTGAAGGCTGTAGAGGGGATTAAGTAGATAAAGTTTTGATTAAGAATCCATGTCCAGAAATATAAAGTTAGTTTGAAAATTAATTTGATTTTAAATCTCACGCTACACGTGAGGGCATCCTCTGCAGTCCCCCGATACTACACAGTATGTCTTCTGTTTACAATTATAGTATAACAGTCAAGTTATTTTCACCGATGAACCTCCCTTCACCAGGGAAGCTGTTTTTAACTGTCAAAACAGTCACATTTGGACAGAAGAAAATCCGCAAGCCACGTGGGTTTCAGCAACGGCTCGGCATTAATGTATGGGCTGGCATTTTTTATGGTCATATGATTGGATTCTGTACCGCATAACGGATCCCAGGTACTTGATCTTCCTGCAAGAACTACTGGTAGAGTTCAGTGAAGATTTGCCATTGGCACTACATCAGCAAATGTGGTACCAACATGATGTCATACCAGCACACCTTGCACTTGAAGTCCGCGAACATCTCCACTAAACATTCGGGGAAATATGGAAAGGTCGGGATGATCCAATTTCTTGGCCGCCCTGGTCGCCAGATTTAACTCCTGTCGACTTTTTCCTTTGGGGCCACATGAACAGCCTTGTTTATGAGACTCCTGCAGACTCTTGTAGTGCATACTTTTTGCATAGAAAATATACATTTCCGGACACGGGATCTTAATTAAAACTTCATCTACTTAGTCCCCTCTACAACCCCCAGAAGTTTGTACTAGAAATTATGAATCACCCTGTATATTTTTGTGTAATAAGCTTTGTCTAACTCTTACAGTGTACCATTTATATAAAAATAATGCAGCCTGAAGAGGTCTTCAGAGGTTATTCCCAGAAAAAAAAGCTATACATCCTTTGCTATGAAAATATCATAAACATACGACATTTTAATAAAAATCGTTACAGCCATTTTTGAGAATGTCAAGATTTTCTAAAAATGTTGCATTTAAACGGATTTGGGCTTGGATTTTTTTGTTGAAAATCTTTATATCGCATTCTTAGAAGATACACATACATGGACGTTTTTATAAAAATGCATTTCTTGGATTCAGGGGGGGTCTCAAAATATCCATTTCCGGTAATATCTCGGTATCAAATTTGTAGGTGGAATACAATAGCTTCTCTAACTACTACATTGCACATACGTGCTAGAGAAAACAAAAAGCAAATGAAAATGAGTGGATTACTGATAGTAATAAATTAATTAACAAATAAAATTAAATAATTGTCATTTATAAACATGTTTTCAAATAAATTAGAGGTCCATGTAGTCCAAAGATCATTATATCTTGAAAATTGTTCTCAGATAGACCAAATGCTTTCCTAAATTTTACAAAAATTTACATGACTTTCTCTACATCTCTATCTATCTATTTAATGCTAAATCATTAGTAAAAACGGTCTTACTACTTTACTCCTTTATAAGTTGAAGTGAAATAAGGGTATACAATTGGCTAAACCGAAAGTCAAATGTTTTAAAATGTGGTTGCTATGGGATTAAAACACGTTTCTTTGCATGACCAAGTGTTGACATGATCCGGTATGAGAAAAGTTTGTTTTTTAAAACTGAAATCAATAACAAGAAATATCTCAAAAGCGGCCAACTCCACGAAAAAAATGTATATTACATAAATTGTGTGTTTTATCGTGGTTTAGCTTTTTTTGTAGCAAGTTTTTGTCTATCTCCTACGGTTTACAGTTATGCAAATTTCAATAAAAGTCATCCAGAATAAATAGGTCTTTAGAGGCTATTTCCAGGAATTTCAAGATATACATTTTATGTGACATGTAAATATCTTAAATATAAGAAATTTTAATAAAAATTACTAGAGCAATTTTTGAGAGACTCAAAATTTTCGAAACTTTTTCTATACGAGGGGTAGTTTGAGGTGGAAAGATTTTCTTGTCGCATCCTTGGGAATATACCAAACTTAAATGTCACAAACAGACACACAGACATAGATACGGACTTTTCTAAAAATGCTTATTTTGGATCCAGGGGGTCCCAAAACATAAATTTCCTATGACATCTTGGTATCGAATTTTTGGATGCATTACAATATCTTCTCTATACACTAAGCACACAGTACGTGTAGAGAAAGTAAAAAGGTAGGTATTGTACCATGTGCCCAGATCATTAGTCTAATTACTTTAATCTCTTGCAAGTGGATGGTATTTCTGTCTATAGTATTGAGTAGCAGGTGTGTATGTTCTCGTTTGGCCTCTTGGTCAGCCAGTATGGTGGCCGAAATCGAAGTTACGGTCTATAATGTAGTCTTTCGTAGTGTTGTTTTAAGGGTAGTTATGTCGATTGTTCTCGCTACTATTTGAGGCGAGTTGAAGTTAAGCGACATAAAAAAGAAGTTCAAATTTTACCTTATCACTAACGAGAGGATATAGACAAATATATTTTTCAGAAAATTAACTTTTTTGGAACAATTTTAAGGTAAGTATGTTGAAAAAATGAAAAACTGAGAAAATAAAATTTAAATATTATACGAGGGTCGGCTGATAAGTCCCGAGCCTAACAGATATGCACCACTATGCCAGTTTAATGGTAGTTTCGTATAGTTTAACTATAGACCAGCTTGTATCCATAGGAAAATGGAAGATTTGTAGAAAACGAGCAGTGATTAAATACTTCCATTTGAAAGGCTTAAATTTACAGCAATCAAGGAAGAAATTGAGAGTACATTAAAAGACTCTGCCCCTTCATATTCAATGGTTAAAAGGTGGGTTGTACAGTTTAAAATCGGACGTATGTGCACTAGTGATAAGCCTCGCTCTGGACGCCCTAGAAGTGACAACTCCAGAGATCACTGAAAAAATTCATCGTTTAGTACTGATAGACCGCAGATTAAAATCGTTTGAGATAGAAAAAGCAATAAGCATATCAAAAGAACGTACAGGTAATTTTTAAGTAATGTTTTGGGCTTTCACAAGGTCTGTGCGAAATGGGTGCCGCGTTTGTTGACACCTGATCAAAAGTTGCAAAGAAAAACTGTTTCTGTTAAGAATGTGGAGCTTTACCGTAAAACTCGCAGTGAATTTTTGAGACGGCTTATTACCATGGATGAAAGTTGGATTCATCACAACACTCCATAAATTAAATCACAGTCAAAACAGTGGATTGCGCCAGGTAAACCAACTACAAAAAAGGCAAAGTCAACTAACAAGGTTATGGCGAGTGTTTTCTGGGATGCACAAGGAATTATTTTAATTGATTACTTGGAAAAGGGTAAAAGTATAACTGGTGACTACGCAAGCTTACTGCAACGTTTGAGCGATGAGGTGAAAAGAAAAAATCTCACTGTTAAAAAAAAAAGTTTTATCATTATGACAATGCTATGGGAAAAATCTGCAAATTAAAGTTGGAATCGCTTGAACATCCACTCTATTGGCCAGATCTAGCACCCAGTGACTACCACCTGTTCCCATACCTCAAAATGTCTTGGAGGTCGAAGATTTCACACCACAGGTGATGTGGTAAACAGTTATTTTGAAGACCTTGACAAATCGCACTAAAGAGATGGTTTAATTAAATGAGAACACCAATATGACAAATGCATTAGCCTAATTTGAGAAATAAAGAACAACAATTTTTTTAAGTGCTGTTTTCATTGGGAGGCCCGGGTCTTATCGTCGACCCTAGTATAACGTTGAAATATAAGCCTTTTAAATACTATTAGATAAACCGCCAATGCATTTAAACACCCTCATTCATCCCTTTCTGTTTCTCTGGAATGAATGTAATATTTGAAGACTCCTGGGGCCTCTCTTGAATGAATTGTTTACTTCAATATAGGCTTACAGATAGAATTTAAAGCGATATATAGTGTCTTTTAAACGTGGTATAGCTATGCAGGTTAGCACTAAAGAAGACGGTTTCTAATGTTTAGTTTATACATTCTGGCAAACTTTGGTTTTTTATTTTCTCTACACCTACTATGTACATACTGTATAGAGGAGGTATTGTATGACACCCAAAAATTCGATACCATAAATACATGTTTTGGGATAACCTCAATAAAAAAAATGTTTAAACAAATTCTCTTGTGTGTGTGTATGTGTGTGTGTGCAGCATAGCTTAAAAGGTCCATCAAATACCAAAGTTGATATTTAAGTTCAGTATCTTCCAACTCTAACTATCGTTTACATGGAAAACAATTGAAATTTTTGATTTTCTCAAAAATATCTAAGGATTTTGATTAAAATCTCTTATATTCAAGATATTTATATGACAAATAAAATGTATATTTGAATTTTCTGGGAATACCAACTGAAGACCTCTTTATTCTGAATGAATTTTTCTGAATTTTGCATAACAGGTACACGATAAGACATAGGCAAAAACTTACTACCAAAAATCTGATGTGTTCCATTCACATGACTTTCTCTACAACTCTGCAATAAATTATTGTTAAAAAGCTTATTCTTCTATTTACTTCCTGCTAACCGGGAAAAAATTAGCAGAAATAGTCTTATTACTTGCTTCCTTGTAAGTAGAAGCGAAATAAGGGAGTACCATGGGTTAAAGTGATATACTGCGCAGAGATATTCAGCGCATAATAGCTGTTTCTAAACTTTTTATAGTAGTAAATTGAAATCTTAAATTTCTTATTTGAATGGTTTTGAAGAAAAAAACTTCTTTCATAACGATGGAAATTGTTTTAAAATTGCTAGGAGAATTTAGCATGATATTGGTTTAGGAAAACCTGAAATATAATATTCACGAGGCTGTTCTAAGGCTATTCTTAGAAAACTTTATTTTCCAGTCTATTGTTCTTACAAAGGCTTATTTTCGTAGATACTATAAGTTAATTGAAATTAACTTTTGCAGTAATAATTTTGGCGGCTCAGTGACTCAGCGCTCGTCTCTCACCATTGAGATCCGGGTCCCATTCCAGAGAACTGCATGGGATTTAGCGGGTTTTCTATGGGTTCTCCTGTCCCCCACCATTATCATCTCCAGTAGCTACATAATCACATTTTATTTAATACAGTTTATCTTACTTAATATATCTTCTTCCTTCCTCTCATAGTGATCTACAGGCTAAGTTACCTACTGATCCCCCGTTCCAGGTTCTTAACGCTTCACAGCCTTGTGGCCCTAAGTACTTACGTGTAAGCCCTCGAAAGCGTATGCCATACATAAGAGAAGGGCAAACTAAATAAGAAGTACCATTACACATTCCTTTATATTGACAAGTTGGATAGATGAAATAGATGTTTAAAAATGTATCATTATAGTGCGACTGAAACTCCATACTATTTCTAGGATCTTACGAGAAAACTAAATAGCAGCAGCCCTTTATAAAAATGTAAACCAAAAATTGCCAATGTCTCCAAAATCAGCTCCATAACAAAGTTTCTTTGTGTATTGCGCTAGTGTCTGTTTCTAATAGCTTATATTTGCTTTTAACTAACGTCACATACACATTGAAATTTTGGGTGCAATACAATTCCTTCTCTATACGTTATATGCATAGAGAAGGTATTGTAATGCACCCAAAATTGATACCGAGATTTCACCAGAAACACATGTTTTGGATCCTCCTGAATCCAGAAAGAGCATTTCTGGAAAAAGGTCTGTGTGTGCGTGTGTGCGTGTCTGTGGACACCATAGCTCAGAAATGAAAAGACGGTTAAATAACAAACTTGGTATTTAAGTTTGATATCTGACAAGGATGCGACACGAAGGTTTTCAAGAAACTCCCTCACCACAAACTACATAGACCTTTTTCCGAAAATATTGATTTTATAAAAATGGCTCTAACCATTTTCTTTAAAATATCGCATATTTACTTCAAAAATAAAATGTATATCTTGAATTTTCAGGGAATAGCTTCTGAAGACTTCTTTATTTCGGATGAATTTTACGGAATTTTGCATAACTGCTAAACCATAAGAGATAGACAAAAAGTCACCACACAAAAATTGTAGAGCACATTAAAACACACAATTTATGTTACATAATTTGTTTTGTAGAGTTGATCGTTTTTGAGATATTCTTTATTCTTTTGTTTCAGATTTAAGAAAGCTTATACTTTTCTCATACAAGAATTTATCAACCTGTGTGCATATAAACAAAGGAACTTCATTCACATAACAACCAGCTTTTGACTATCACTTTAACGTATAGTACTCTCTTATTTCGCTTCTACTTACAAGGAAACAAGTAATAAGACTATTCCTGCTTTTTTTTTTTCTCGATTAGCATAAGATAAATAGATGCATAAACTTTTTAACAATAATTTATTGCAGAGTAGTAGAGAAAGTCATATGAATGGAATACATCAGATTTTGTTTTTGGATTCAGGGGGGCTCAAAACAAGTAATTCGGTGAAACCTCGGCCTCGAAATTCCGTATGCAATACAACAATTTCTCTATCCACTAGGTACATTTGTACATGCGTGCTAGAGAAAGTAATAGTATGGCTACGTCATAATTAGAATGAATCGTTACTGCGCTGTGATATTTTTCTTGTTATGAGAGGAAAATAGATTAAAGGACACGTTGAATGCGCAGAGTTGTATACTGCTAAGTGCTACGCAACAGCAAGATATATAGGTACAGCACAGATATTCAGAGCGCTGTTGAAAGTCTGTTGACCACAAGTAATTGCAATAACAGGTAGTTCAATTGTCAATAAATCGCGTAAATATGTTTTGTTAAGCGTTGTGTTTGCTATCTTTACAGACGAATAGTCACAGTGTTGGAATTACATTTAATGCCACTCAATAGCGAGAAGGTAAATCCATTTCTATACAAGAACGCAATTCTACTGATTACTGTTTAGGAATGAACTTAGAATGCATACATCCCCGTCATTAGCTTTCAACTGAACACACATCAACTGCGGGAAGTCCTTTTCTGGCCATGTATGTAGTTGTACTAGCTTCAACGTTAAGCAGGGCATGACTAAAATTTCATGAAAAATATCTGATGTGTTCCGTTCACATGACTTTCTCTACATCTCTGCAACAAATTCTTGTTAAAAAGCTTATGCTTCTATATATGTACTTCATGCTAATCGAGGAAAAACTCAGCATAAATAGTCTTATTACTTGTTTCCTTGTAAGTAGATTAGATTAGATTAGATTCGAAAGCATTCTGTAGGTTCGTTTAGGCCAGAAAGCCACTGAACATACAACTTGTCAAGGCATATACATGTATACATATGTTTATATACTATGAAAAAAAAGGTGTATAAAGCTCTAGTGCTAAAAGCATAGGTTACAAAAACAACAGAATACTTTCTTTTTTTGCACATAAAAACAAAGAGTATCAAAATATAGTGTTAAAATGTATAAATAAATATAATTTCATTATATGTAAAACTAATGTTATCGATATAATAGTTACTAGTAGTAATTATATAAACTAAAACATGATAATTGTATTATGTACTCTTCATAAATGTCAACAAATTACAATACATATTGACAAATATGTTATAGAATTTCCAATGTAAAGATTTACAATTATGTAAATAAGGGAGTGCAGGGGTTAAAGTGATAGTCGAAAGCTGGTTGCTATGTAACTGAAGTTCCTTTGTTTGTATGGACAGGAGTTAACAAGGAATAACTCAAAAACGATCAATCCACGAAACAAAATGTATAAAACTAAATTGTGTGTTTTAGCGTGCTCTATGTTTTTTGTGTGGTAAGCTTTTGTCCATCTCTTACGGCTTAGAAGTTATGCAAAATTCCGTAAAATTCATCCAGAATAAAGTAGTCTTCAGGGGTTATTCCCAGAAAATTCAAGATATACATTATACATGTCAGGTAAATATCTTTAATATACGATATTTTAATCAAAATCGTTAGAGCCATTTTTTAAAAAAATCAAAATTTTCGAAAAAAGTTACATGTAAAGGGTATTTTTCGAGAGGAGGGATTTTTCTCAAAATGTTCGTGTCGCATCCTTGGAAGATACTAAACTTAAATACCAAGTTTGGTATTTTACCGATTTTTCGTTTTTTACTTGAGTTCACAGACAGACGCATACACACACGGACCTTTTTCTGAATTTTTTTTTTGATACAGGGGGACTGAAATTTCATGAAAAGAATAAAAAAGAAGAGAATAAAAAATCCACTTTTTATTTAAATTCCATAAAACAATTTAAACATTCCTGAATATAAAAATGTATAATTGGCCACCAGCGGTATTTTAAATGCCTTAACTTGAGCTACAACAAAGCACTGAAGTGAAACTGTACTGGCAAGAAAATTGCAGCTCGATGAGATCTCATTTCGCATCGTGCAAAGTAAGAAATGAAGTTGTGCAGAAGAAAAGTAACAACGGAAGAATAAAAGGACAGAAAAGGCAGCAGCAGAGAAGAGGAAAGGTTTTAAAAGATTTTACTATCACTTTAGTGTAGTGAATCCTGGGACTTAAAATAATTTGAGATCAGCTTGTGGTTTGCCGGGAAACATGCGAGTCAGTTGAGAAATTGAATGCTATGCCGGCATGTTGTCATGGTAGCTCAGTGGTAGAGCCAGCGGCTAAAGACCGGGTGAGCCATGGTTTAAATCCGGCTATGGCATTGCATTTGTCAGTCTGACTCTACCTATCCAAATAATGTCATATAAGTCGTTTTGTAGATCTAATCATTCCCTTGTGTTGGTTTCAATTTTAAAATGCTTTACTTTAGGCTTTATATTAAAATAAACTTCCCCAATTTCACATTTCATAATTAAGCTGAATACCATTTGTCATCGTGTGAAGCAATGAAGTACAGTGTGGTTACCCCTGGTGTAGCGTGTGTGTGCACGCGTGTGCGTGTGCTATAGTGGAGCATTTTAACACGGGAGTGGTAGCAATTTGCCATAATTGATATTATACCCCATGTATATACTAGCTCCCCCCCCCCCATTGACCTCTACCTCGGCCCCTGAGTCGCCAGCCCCCTAGCCTTTCGGTTGAGGATTCCCATGTGTGTGTTTAATATTCAGATTACAACGCCACTAGTGGCCGACTCGGGAACTGCGATTGATCTGGAGCCCTAAGCCCTAGTAATATCGCTAATAACCCTGTATGCTGTATATATTATATAAAATTCTGGAGGTTGGGGGGGGGGTTACATCCAGGGAATAACAGCCACATGTGTAATAATTCAAGTACAAAGTTTTTAATCCTTCCCGTTACGCACAGAAGGGGGCGGGGGATTGTTCCTGCTTTTTGTGCACGTAATGCTCGCAACATCATATTTTCGCTACGCCAGTATGTGTTTGTTTTTAATATGCTCGGTCCATATATTCTCGACGAGTGTATTATTGTACGTATGACGTCTCCATTTTGGGGCCCGTTTCCTGATAATTATGCAAAGCGTCACGCTGGCAAAGCTATTATTAAAAACAACGGTACATGCCATACATTCCTGCAGGCATTTTTACTGCCGTAGTGTATTTATCTGTAAGGAATATGAGGCAGAGAGTATAAAATTTGTGAAATAGTTGAAAGCATGACTGACAATAGCTTACATTCCTACTCAGGGATGCCCAGTGCCTTCTTAATCATCATTTGTGCTCAAAAATATTAAATATTTATTCTCGTGACATCGCACATGATGTCGTTGTCCACTATCTGGTATGTCACGAAACAAAATACCACATTCAAGAGGTCAAGAGTTCGAATATCGCTTAGGGTGAGTTACTAGGAGAAGAGTATACTGAGAAGACGAATGTCGAGTAACTTTGTTCCATGAATACCAAAATCATTTCATTATTATTATTTTGGTTTAACGTCCTTTAACCTGGTTGGTCAAATCGGACGATGAATGAAATTGGGGAAACGATGCTCAAATAATCTCGGGGTTCATGGAAAACGCAAAAAAAAAACAACCTTAAGCGAGATTCGAGCTCACGACCTTTTGAATGTGAGGCAGACACGCTACCACCACACTACCCAGGCGGGCGTTTCATTAATTTTATTTATGGCCCAAGAAAAGCGTATCACATGCCAGCACCAGATCGAGTGTGTGTAAAAGTTGTGGTGCAGTATGTGACGTGTAAGGGAAAAAATTGTAATGGAGGAAGCCGATTCATAAACGTATGCCATTAGGCGCTCTTCTTTATGCAATATTCTCGAACTATAGTAAAAAAAATCTGAAGTGCTCCATTCACGTGACTTTCTCTACATCTCTGTGATAAATTATTGTTACTAAGCTTATTCTTCTATCCACTTCATGATAACAGAGATAAACACTATCAAAAACGAGCTTATGACTGAGTTCCTTATAAGTAGAAGGGAAATAATCGAATACACTAAGCTAATCCGACAGTCAAATGTTTTAAAATGTCGTTGCTATGGCATAAAAATCCGTTTGTTGTTGACAACTTTGACCATGAGAAAAGTTCAAGTATTTTAAAACTGAAACTAATAACAAGGAATATCTCGAAAACCGTCAACTCCAGGAAAAAATATATATGACATAAATTGTGTGTTTTAAGGTGCTTTACATTTTTTGGTGTAGTAAGTTTTTGTGTATCTCTTACGGTTTATTAGTTATGCAAAATTAAAAATATTCATCCAGAATAAAGAGGTCTTTAAGAGGCTATTCCCAGAAAATTCAAGATACACGCTTTATTTGACTGGAAAATATCCATAATATATGATATTTTAACCAAAATCGTTAAGAGCATTTTTGAGAAAACCAAAATTTTCAAAAAACATTTCCATATAAAAATTAGTTAGGGGTGGAGGTATTTTTTTGAAAATCTTGGAAGATACTGAACTTAAATACCAAGTTTGGTATTTAACAGACATTTCGTTTTTGAGATATGCTGTCCGAGAGACACACACAGACGGACAGACATACGGACCTTTTTTTAAAATGCTTTTTTGGACTCAGGGGACCCCAAAATATATATTTCGGTATCGAATTTTTGTGTGAATTACAATACCTTCTCTATCCCTATGTACATTGTATATATGGGGCTAGAGAAAGTAGAAAATGGTACGTGCCATACATTCCTGCAAGCATTTTTACTACCGTTTTGAGGCTGTGTATTTAACTGTACGGAATATGAGGCGGAGAATATAACATTTGTGATTTAAATGGAAGCGTGACTGACAATAGCTTACATTCCTACTCAGGGATGCCCAGTGCCTTCTTATCATTTTCACTCAAAACCACTAAAACACGTCTGAAAATACATTCTAAATATACGATGTGTTACAATCACATGACTTTCTCTGCATCTCTGTAACAAATTATTAATAATAAGCTTATGCTTTCACCCACTTCATGCTACTCTAAATAAACATAAACAGAAACGGTCTTATTACTCAATTCCTTATAAGTAGAAGGGAAATAATGTTTTTCTGTGGTAGTGTTTTAACACCCGCCTTTAATACTTGTGGCACCGCAGGCGATGACACTGGTGATGCATGGAATCGGGATGGAGCACCGGTGGAATGCAATGGCGGGGGAAACTGGAGAACCCGGAGAAAACCCGCCCCTCTGCGCTGCTTTGTCCAGCACAAATCTCACATACGGTCGCTTGGGATCGAACCCGGGCCGTCTAGGCGAGTGGTCTAACCATTCGACCACGGCGTGGCCTGAAATAATAGAGTACATTAGGCTAAACCGACATTCAAATGTTTTAAAATGTGATTTCTATGATTTTGAAATCGTTTCTTTACCCGAGTTGACAAGCTCCTCCAGAGAAAAGTTTAAGTATTTTAAAACTGAAACCAATAACAACGAATATCTCGAAAACGGTCAACTCCAAGAAAAAAAATTATGACAAATTGTGTGTTTAAGGTGCTCTACATTTTTGGTAAACTAAGTTTTTGTCTATCTCTTACAGTTTACTAGTTACACGTGCGACAGTGGTGGTGGAACTATGGGCAGAAGCCGAACACATACATGAAACGATTGTGCCGGCAAGAGACATGCTCTACACAATAATTGTTCTTCAACACCTTCCAAAGATGCGATACGAAGCTTTCCAGGAATATTCCCATAGCAAATTAACCTATAATTGGAAACATTTTAAAATATTGACTTTTCACAAAAGTCATTATAATACGTATGTTTAAAACTCTTTAAGACAAAATTAAATTTAAAATTTTCTGGGAATAGCCTACAAAGTCCTGTTCACTCTGGATGACTTTTGCATAACTGGTAAACCGTAAGAGATAAACAGAAACATACCACACAAAAATGTGCATCTTTTTAAATTATACAGTTTATATCCAATACATTTTTATGGCGTTAAGCATTTTCAAAATATTTCTTTGTATCTGTTTAATATGTCCTTCTCACATGGAAATAGTTATTTGGTTTTCTTTTGTTTTACTCCAGGCCTTGTAAAGAGAACACAATTTCAATGACTTCACATAGCGACCAATTCTTAAGAGATTTTATTATTGCTTTAGTCAATTTTTCTATCCCCCTGGTAACTAAAGGGAAGTAATAATATAATTACTTTGAATGCTTATCTCGATTATTACGAAGTAGCAGAATAACTTTTTGTAAAAATATTTTGTTACATAATAGGTAGAGAAAGTGATGTGACTATACCGCATCAGAATTTTTTTTCCAGTAATTGTTTATTTTGTAGACCGGGAAACATGCGAGTCAGTTGAGAAATTCAATGCTATGCCGGCATGTTGCCATGGTAGCTCAGTGGCAGAGCAACCGGCTAGAGATCGGGAGATCCGTGGTACAAATCCCGGCTATAGCATTGCATTTTTCAGTCTGACTCTACCTATCCATCGTTTAACTTTGTTGATCATATCGGACGATGAATGAAATTAGAGATATGATGCTCAAATGATCTCAGGGTTAGATTAAGATCTTCCTCTATTGTTATATCTTGATAATCTGAATGTCATGAAGGTACTCCTGCTAAACCTAAAGAGTGTTGGGGAAAGAATGTTAAATTTGTCGAGCTTCAGTTCAAATTAATAAAATAACAATTACAACTATAGCTGAAAATACAAATTTACATAAAGTTTAAAGTTACTGGACATTCGTCTTCTCAGGATAAGGGAAACCCCCGAAAAAACCTCACCTGGGTAACTGACCCTAAGCGAGATTCGAACTCGCGACCTGTTGAATGTGAGGCAGACTCCCGCACTACCCAGGGGGGGGCATAAAACTTCTTTTGTTTTCTAGTTAAAACAAACTTAAAGCACTGTTCTATAAGGATAAACTCTGTGACAAAAACAAAAACCCATCAAGTTTAACTTATTCTTTACCCGCCAGATGACAGGCAGACACGTCGTCTGCACACTTTATGCTGTGTTGTAGCATCGGCGTTTTAGGTCACACAATGAGGTGACGATGAATAAAAGATGACGATCTCTTATGAGCCTGGCAGACGGAAGTAGCAAATTGTTCAATCACGCAGTCTCGAACTCGTGACCCCGTTTATTTTTAGTATCTGCACAAAAGCGCATTTCCCTTGCAAAACGGCTTTGAAGTGATGAATGAAGAACATGCTGCTGTTATAAATGCTAACATATAATGCAGATATGAACTTTACACAGGTTCTACTGGAAGCTTCCTTCTAAATGTCGCAGTCGTAATTTTTCGAGTATTGTAAATTGATACGAGGGCCCTCCGGAAGGTGACAGACGATTTGGCATAAATAAATAATAACGAAAGATATCAACATAAAATTTTGTAAATAAAGTCACATCTTACTCTATTTCTCAACGTAATATCCATCCTGTCAGGACGTTTATTGTCACGTGGTACCATTTTTTTTAACGCCGATGTTATATTTTCCTATCGCCAAAGAACTTATTCGTTTTTTGAATGCACAAAATGTTCGGCCAATCGAATTGTATACCAAATAACGCAAGTTTATAGTGTTAACATTTACGAGTAATCAAGGAACCATTGTGTACGATGAAGACTGGAGTGGAAGTTCATCAATCGTAATGGAGGAGTTGAGAGTAATGATGATAAAAGAATTCAGAAAAACCGGCGTTTCACTTTGGACACATTACATGCCTTTTTGGATGACACAAAATGTTCGGTCAATAACGCAACTGTATGGTGATAATGCATTAAAAAAATCTTCAATGACGAAATGGATCATAATTTACGTCTAATCAAGGAAGAACCGGTATGTACGATAAAGACCGGAGTGGAAATTCATCAATCGTTATGGAGGAGTTGAAAGCAAATATTGATAAAAGAATGCAGAAAACCCGGTAGTTGACTTTGGACTCCGTACATGACATTTTGGGTGGAAAAGATTTCCCAACCGATGAAGACCTCAAAGTGACTACATATTGGCTAAAATCTTTAGCGGTGGAAGAGTGTAACATCTGTATTAAAAACCGGTACCACGTGACAATAAATACCTATATGGCAAAGGTATTTAGTTTCTGCTTAGCCGTGTTTCTCTAGCAAAAAATGTGACGTGTTCCATTCACATGGCTTTCTCTATATCTCTGCAACAAATTATTGTTAAAACGCTTATGCTTCAATTTACTTCATGCTAATCGAGAAAAATTAGCAGAAATAGTCTTATTACTTGCTTCCTTGTAAATAGCAGCAAAATAAGGGAGTACCATAGGTTATAGTGATAGTCAAAACTGGTTGCTATGTGACTGAAGTTTCTTTGTTTGTATAAACAGGCGTTCAAAATTTCCTGTATGAAGAAGGTATATTTTTCACAACTGAAACCAAAAACAAGGAATATCTCAAAAAACGATCAACTCCACAAAAAAAAATATATATAACATAAATTGTATGTTTTAGAGTGCTCCACAGTTTTTGGCTATCTCTTACAGTTTAACAGTTACACAAAATTCCGTAAAATTCATCCAGAATAATTCAAAATATACATTTTATTTGTCAGGTAAATATCTTTAATATACGATATTTTAATCAAAATCGTTAGAGCCATTTTTTAAAAAAATCAACATTTTGGAAAAAAACTTTCCTGTTAAGGGTAGTTTAGGGTGGGGGAATCTTTCTCAAAATCTTCGTGTCACATCCCTGGAAGATATTAAACCTAAATACCAAGTTTGGTATTTTAACGACTTTTCGGTTTTGAGTTATCGTGTTCACAGACACACGGACACACACAAGGACCTTTTTCTAAAAATGCTTTTTTTGATTACTAGGTACCCTAAAACATATTTCCATTGAAATCTCGGTATCGAAATTTTGGGTGGAGTGCAATACCTTCTCTATACGCTATATACATAGTACGTATAGAGAAAGTAATTCTCCAAGAATGGACAGCACAGCTCAAAAGTAGCAGACCCTTAAATACCAAACTATCTTTCAACGATGCGAAGATTTCCAATAATATTCCCCTCCCCAAACTAACCTTTATATGGAAAATTTTTTGAAAATTTTGATTTTCTCAAAAATGGCTCTAACGATTTTGATTAAATTCTTGTATATCTATTAAAGATATTTACAAGGCAAAAAATGTATATCTTGAATTATCTGGGAATAGCCTCTGAAGACATCTTTATTCTGGATGAATTTTGAATAGCTGTAAACTGTAAGAGATATGCAAAACATTTACTTAACAAACAATGTAGAGCTCGTTAAAGCACACAATTTATGCTATATGATTTTTTTCGTGGATTTGACAGTTTTTGAGATATTCCGTATTATTGGTTTCAGTATTAAGATACACCTTTCTTATACGGGAATTTTGTCAACGCCTGGCCATACAAACAAAGGAACTTCAGTCTCATAGCAGTCAGCTTTTGACTATCAGTTTAATCTATAGTACTCCCTTATTTCTTTCTAATTACAAGGAAGCAAATATTAAGGCAATTTCTGCTAATTTGTTCTCATTTAGCATGAAGTAAATAGACGATTATGTATTTTAGCAATAATTTGTTGCAGAGATGAGAAAGTCATATGAATAGAAATCATCAGATTGTTTAGAAGTTCTCAATATTTGGGTTCATGTTTAATGGTCTGCGATATTCAATAGTTGCCTTGCATAGCATCAGTGCTGACAACATGATGACTTACTTGTACAAAACGAAAACATTCTATACAACGGAGGCTGTGTAACAGTTGTAATTTTGCTCTCTCCGCTTATTGCATGCTTTCATCTGGCTCAGCAGATTCCATGTTTATGGCATTCAAATCATCCGCCATTTTATGGATCGACACGAGCTTTCAAGTCATAGCCTACTTAAACGAGGCCCTGGGCGCATAAGTCAACGTTAAATTCGTTGGAGTTTTATAATTTTATTACACTGAGTGATAGAATTTTCTACTTTTAACACTACTGACATCTGGTAAAGGACCTAATTTTAGAGTCAACTGTTTAAAAATCTTGTTTTTCATTCACATGACTTTCTCTACATTGCTGTAACAAATTATTGTTAAAAAGCATATTCTTCCATCTACTTTATGGCAATGGAAATACACATTAGCATATATTTACTTAATTAGTTGCTTCCTTGTAAATACCTATAGAAGCAAAATAAGGGAATACTGTAGGCTAAAACGAATGTCAGATCTCTTATAAGCCGGTTACGCTGTGGCTGAAATCCGTTTTTGTGCAGGGCTAGGAGTTTACAATTACATATCAAAATCTGAAAACAATAAAAAGGAATGTCTCAGAAGTGGTAAATTTCACGAAAAAATTTATATGACATAAATTGTGTGATTTAACGTGATCTACATCTTTTGTTTAGTACGTTTCTGTCTATCTCTTAAGGTTTGCCACTTATGCAAAATTCAACAAAATTCATTCAGAATAAACAGGTCTTTAGAGGTTATGCCAGAAAATTCAAGATATAAATTTTATTTGTCAGGTAAATATCTATAATATACGATGTTTTAATCAAAATCGTTCCAGCCATTTTTGAGAAAATCAAACATTTCGAAATTTTTTCCATGTAAAGGGTAATTTGAGGTGGGGGAAAATTTCTGAAAATCTTCGTGTCGTATCTCTGGAAGATGCTGAACTTAAATACCAAGTTGGGTATTTTGCCGACTTTTCGTTTTTGAGTTATCGTGTTCACAGGCATACTCGTGAACTTTTTTTTCAATTTTATTTTTTTGGATACAGGGTATCCTAAAATGTATATTTCCGATGAAATCACGGTATCGAATTTTTGAGAAATGCAATACCTTCTCTATACACTATGTAAATAGTACGTGCAGAGGAAGTAAAAATGAATTTTGTAGAGATTCTACAGGAAGTTTCCTTCTGAATATGGTTGGTGGTTGGTATCTAATGTTGAGCAGTTGGCAGTTAAGCCATTCGCTCTCTTGCATTCCAGTATTTTGATGTCATATTATCATGTTGACTAAAGGTTGTGCAGTACAGCAGATGGTTTCCATCCATATCTTCTTTAAGTGTACAGAAAGGACACAGAGAAGATCTCACTATACCAATCCTGAATAAATGTTTGAGACAGTCATGGCCTGTTAGGGGTCTAGAAGTTGCTATAGAGGATTTTCTTGGTAATGTAGTGATTCTGGTCGTGTTATTACATAAATATTCCTATGGTTTTCCTTTTGTAATACATTATCTTCTTTAATTTTGTTATTATATGTTGATATAATGATTCTTTTGATAGAGTGATAACTTATTGGATCAGGTGAATTTGAAGTATAATTACCACCTAGAAAGTCAGCTGTTTCATTACCCTGTATTCCGCAATGTGCTGGTATCTATTGAAGTATTAATCTTTTATTTAAATTCATTAGTTGTTTTATGATTTTGCGGCATTGTGCAATATTTAAGTTATTAGGTGTTACATCAGATGTTATGGATTTAATAACTGCTTTAGAGTCAGATAATAATACAATCCTTCTGAATATGGCAGTCGTAATTTGTCGGGTATTTGAAATTGATACAATCCGTGGATTTAGTGTGAAGCGCCTCGACCTGGACCCCGAGAAGGGTTCAACAAACACATTATCGTCCCCTCGCCGGATATGGGATGGTGGTCATACGCTGTAACCAACGAGAGTGGGCCCCAAACTTTTGTCCACTCTCAGAGTATCGCCATTTCCTGCACGGGCAACGTTTAGTTTCTGCTTAGCTGTGTTACACTCAAACTACGCAACTTTATGCAGCTGCATATTTTTATTCAATGCTCATATCCTGAAACCGCTTTATATCTGCCAACTGTGGCTCTTAACTTCAAATAAACCCCATTGTGTCCTGTGTAATCGTATTTGTCAAGCCTATTTTGTTGGATACTATCCTAATTTGTAGTAATTCTACTTTTAATTTCTCTATACGTACTATGTACATAGCAATGTCACAGGAAATGCACCATTTGAGGCTCTTTGAGTAAAAAAAAATCTGATGTGTTCCATTGACAAGACTTTCTCTACATTTCCGTAACACATTATTATTAAAAAGCTTATTCTTCTATTTAATTCATACTAATCAAGAAAAAACAGCAAAAATGGTCTGACTACTTTGCTTCCTTTCAAATAGAAGCGAAATAAGGAAGTACTATAGACTAAACCGATAGAAAAATATTTTAAAAGTTGTTAGCCATGTGCTTGAAGATTCTTTGTATGGTGAGGAGTTGACAAATTCCAATTTGAGAAAAGACGTGGTGGTGGTAGTGGTAGCAGTATTTTATTATTAAGTTTACAAATTTACAATATTTGCGTCACACCGTACATGCTGTCTAAAAATACTTGAATTTAAAATA
Organism: Hymenopus coronatus; assembly: GCA_030762935.1. Taxonomy (NCBI): domain Eukaryota; kingdom Metazoa; phylum Arthropoda; class Insecta; order Mantodea; family Hymenopodidae; genus Hymenopus; species Hymenopus coronatus. The sequence goes on from CM060884.1 coordinate 61,392,964, forward strand.
TTACCTGCACATGTATTTTATATATTTTAACATTTGAAATACACACACACACACACACTCACAGACACATATATACTGAGTTCGTTAGGTGACTTCTCTATAATAACCATTATAATTTGTATTAACTGCTTATCAGTTTATATTTAAAGAGTGCCAATACTCGATTATTTCACGTATTAAGAGTGTAAAAATCAGCTTTTAGTAAGAGCAGTTGGGAGTTGTTTACGCCAAACTTGAAGGGTAGAGTGAGAGGCTTTCATTGTTAGCAGATGCTCTTTTGTCCAGGCACGTACGAGCTACGTGTGACGGTAAAGTCCCTTTTAGTTTGGAAAAGAGTATTTCTCCGTTGTGTAACACTTGTCACGAGGGTGTTATGTTGCATCCTGGCAAGAAAATTATGTATTTTGGGTAATACCGACTCCAGTTTCGCGGTCTTTCTGCCCAATCAGAAAGAAGACGCCATGACAGCAATTTTGCTATATTAGGAGAAGATTGCCGCACATTGGGGCTGTCTCATAGTTACATCGGCTTTCTAGTTAAACAACGACACTTCCTTATACTTAGTTATCGCCGCACTCAGTAGTGGATAGATAAAGTCAGTGACGAGTATCTAGTCTTAATTTAATAAAACTAACGCAAAGAGGAAAGAGTTATAACTAAAATAGTAAATAATTGACTTAGCAGTTTGTAAAGCAAAGTGCTTGTCTCGTGTCTTCTAGTGACAATAAATTGAAGAAAAGTAATATGTGTCTAAGCAATTTCATAAGATCACTCCCCTAAGCTACCCTCATTGTTTCCACCCTGAGTGAGTCAAACCAGCATGCAGGCTGAGCCTAGCTGAAGGCACCCCATCGGTAGCAGGTCTGCACAACAAAGGTACGTAGATCTACTCATCTGGCAGTGGAGTGAATCTTTAAGCACCGCCAACGTCAGCATACGTCTGAGTACAGGGTTACAAACGCTTCATACTTGGCTATGTAACGTGGTGCGCATTAAACTCCTCAATACACATGCGTACGCTCCGCGCTACCATAACAGAAGCATTGAATAATAAAAGAAAGAACGCTCTGGTATCATACACACATACTTGTACTAACAACTACACCACGTATTCATACATATATATTACTCAAGCACTAAATAAGTCTATACAATATTTACATAAACATTTTATCTCATAGTGCACGAACTTCCATTAAGTATGTGCCCAGGCTTGGCCAGTTTTGGCTGTTTAGAATCAAATCCCAGAATGCTGTCCTTCGTCTGATAAGCTAAAAATATTTCCGGCAATAATTTTTTCCTAACATCCTTCATCTGCACACAATCTGCCAAAATATGCGTCCAGTCTTCCTGATAGCCGTATAATGGGCAAATCCGCCTACCAGCTTCATCAACTACCTTACGAGTTCTTTACCCTCCCAACCTGAGCCACGCTATTCCCGACCTTTGTTAACCAGCTTAAAATGGTAAACCTCTGCCCGGCGTGTAAATAAAATAAATGATGAGAAAAGAAGTAAAGCTATTTACATGGCAAATAACATTTTTATTTTATATTTTCTGGGAATAGCTCCTGAAGAGCTCTATTTTCGTCGAAGTTTGCTTAATTTTGCATAAATGGTAAACCGCCAGAAGTAGACAAAAACTTACTACACAAAAATAGATTTCGTTAAAACACATAATGTAAGTCATACACACCATTTCTTGTAGAGATAAGCGTTTTAGAGACATTCCTTGTTATTGGTTTCAATTTTGAACTATTCAACTTTTCTCTTACGGTACCATACAAAGCAAACCGAACCTCAATTGTTTCACATAGGAGTTGACTGTCGCTTTAGCCTAATGCATTTTCTAATTTCCCATCTAATTACAAGGAGGCAAATAATACGATCAATTCTGCTCACGTTTATCACAATTATCATTATGTAGATAAAAGGATAATCTTTTATTATAATTGTATGTGAAACAGCTAGAAAAAGGTATGTGAATGGAATATATAAGATTTCTCCATACTATCAAATATTAAAATATTTATAGCGGATTAAAGTTTGGAGCGAGTTTTAAAATATTCTATACAGGGTGTTTCAAAACGACACTGTCATGGATTAGGCAGTCCTACATAAAAAATGGCACGTGCCTAGCCCACTCCAAGAGAGATGCCGTTTGGTAGCGAAGGATCCAGTCGCGTGGTGTAGGTGTGGTTTGATAGACATGTTGGCGCGGCACAGGTCACCTTAGTAATGGAAAGCGTTGCATGTGGGTGTGACGTATGATAACCGCTGTTCCTTCGCTGCCTAATCCCAAATGTGTGCGATTTTTAAAGACACATATAACTTTAAATAGAAGAGTTTGAAAGTTGCGACATCAAGTTTCGGACAAGTCAAAGTCTAAGCTATTCATTTGCTATCTTCGTTTGGTATCGTTTTGAAACGGTCTGTATATTAATTTTTAAATAGAACATTTTTATTTTATTATACACAGCTCTGCAAAAATTCATTTTCATGTAGTTTTATTCACTTTATCAGCTGTGCTGAATCACACATTTCTACTAATGCACACGTTAATGTATTTACTGCAAGCGGAAACGATAATTCTATGTCCATACGTCACAAAATTAATGATGTGTATTATTGACACATTTATTGGTATTTTGGTAAGCAGTCAGAAGCAGTTGTTTTTTCCCCTTCGACTGGTGCTCTGTGAATGTTATCTGCACATAGCAGCAATACAATCATATCAGATATTTTCCACCACTGCATGTAGCGTAGCTTGTCTGCTTTCCAACCTGTAGCACCTGAGTTGAAATCTCGATTGGGGTGAGTTGCTTCTACTACTAGACAAAAAAAAAATCTGATGTGTTCTATTCACATGACTTTCTCTACATCTCTGCAACAAATTATTCTTAGAAAGCTTATGCTTCTATTTAATTCATTTTGATCCAGAAAAAAATAGCAGAAATAGTCTTTTTACTTGCTTACATGTAAGTAAAAGCGAATAAGAGAGTACCATAGGCTAAAGTGATAGTCAAAAGCTGGTTGCTACGTGACTGATTTTCCTTTGTTGGTATGGACAGAAGTTCTCAAATTCCTGTATGAAAAAAGTGTAAGTTTTTTAAAGGTGAAACTAAAAACAACGAATATCTAAAAAATGATCAACTCCACGAAAAAAAATGCATATAACATGAATTGTGTTTTAACGTGCTCTACAGTTTTTGTATGGTAAGTTTATTCCATCTCTTATGGTTCAGCGGTTATGCAAAATTCCGGAAAATTCATCCAGAATAAACTAATCTTCAGAAAATTCAAGATATACATTTTATTTATCAGGTATATATATTATATATCTTTAATATAGGACATTTTAAATCTCTAGAGCCATTTTTGAGAAAATAAAGATGTTCAAAAAAAAAAAAAAAAGGGGAGTTTGGGGTGAGGGTATTTTTTCCAAAACCTCCGTGTCGCATTCGTTAAATATCAAGTTTGGTGTGTTACCCACTTTTCGTTTTTGACCTTTTTCTGAAAATGTCTTTTTTTGAATACAAGAGGCCCTAAAACATATATTTCCGGTGAAATCTCGGTATGGAATTTGGTAAAGTGCAATTGCCTTCTCTATACACCATGTACATAGTACGTGTAGAGAAAGTAAACATGAAAATAATAATGATTTAATTTTATTGATCCAAGTTACCAATTTAGACATCAATCTTAAAAGTAAAATATATACAAGGAACATATTTGACGAAAACCTTTTCTACTCCAACAAATCACTCTTTATTTGGATAGGTACAGTGAGACGAAAAAAGTTTAAAGTTGGGTGTACCTATTAAACGTCTACCCATCTATAGCATCTGTTAATTTGTAGTTAAGTTAGCCAAGTGGGAAAAACTATATATTTTCCTAAAGTTTAGAATTCATATTATATTATTATGAATTAAATACATTTTTATCTTTTTTAAATGTTTGGTCAATTTTTACTTTCTCTATATGTACTATGCACATAGTGTATAGAGAAGCTATTGCATTCCACCCAAAAATTCGATACCGAAATTTCACTGGAAATACACGTGACAAAAACGAAGTATTTTCAGAAAAAGGTCCACGTCTGTGTGTGTCCGTATGTCTGTGAACACAACTCAAGAAAGAAAATTCGGTAAAATACCAGTATATTCCAGGAATGCGACACGAAGATTTTGAGAAAATCTCCCCACACCAAACTACACATTACATGGAAAAAGTTTCGAAAATTTTGACTATCACAAAAAGGGCTCTAACGATTTTAATTAAAACACCGTATATTAAAGATTGTATATGACAAAAAATGTATACCTAGAATTTTCTGTCAATAGCCTCTGATTACCTCTTTATTCTGAATGAACTTAGCTGAATTCTGTGTATCTGGTAAACCGTAAGAGATAGACAAAAACTTACTATACAAAAATGTAGATTACGTTAAACCACACAATTTTTGTCATACACCTTTTTTTCCTTGAATTGACCATTTCTGAGATATCCCTTTTAATTTTTTCAGATGTAAATTACTTAAACTTTTTTCACACGGAAAGTTATAAACTCCTGGCTCTGCAGAGAAACTGATTTGTTCCGCATGGCAATCAGCTTTTAAAATATTTGAATATCGTTTTAGCCTAGTGTATTTCCTTATTTCCTTTCTTCTTAAAAGGAAGTAAGTAATTAGAAATGTTTATCCCCATTATCATAAAGTAGATAGAAGAATATTGTTTTTTATAGTTTGTTACAGCGATGTAGAGAAAGTCATGTGAATGGAACACGTAAGTTTTTACAGACGTATCACCATAAACAGTGTGTGTGTGTATATGTGTTTTATGTTTGGTTTGCAATTTTTAATTCACCCTTATTGCTGTCCTTTTTAGTACATTATACATAGAGAAGCTATTGCATTCTATTAAAAAATTCGATACCAAGATTTCTCCGGAAATACATCTTTTAGGGTCCACTGAAATAAAAAAAAAAGCATTTTCAGAAAAAGGTTCGTAGGTCTGTGAACAAGATAACTCAAAAACGAAAAGTAGGTAAAGTAAAAAACTTAAATATCAAGTTTAGTATACCCACCCAAAACAGCAATTTATGTGGAAAAATATTCGAAAATTTTGATTTTCTCAAAATTGTCTTGTATGATTTTGGTTACAATACCGCATATTAAAGATATTTACATGGAAAAATATATATCTTGAATTATCTGCAAATAACTTCTGAATACCTCTTCACTCTGGGTAACTTTTGCATAATTTGTAAGGCGTAAAGGATAGACAAAAAGTTACTAAGCAAAAATGTAGATGTCATTAAAATACACAATTCTGTCACATACATACTTTTTTTTCGTGGAGTAGACCGTTTCCGAGATATTACTTGTTATTGGTTTTAGGTTTAAAATTCTTGCCTGGCCATGCAAAGAAACGGATTTCAATCACGTAGCAACCAGCTTTTAAATGAAGTAACTATCACTTTAGCTTAATATTCCCCTTATTACTTTCTACTTATAACCAATAAGACTATTTCTGCTAATATTTATCTCGACTGGCATGAAGTAGAAGCCCAAAAGTATTACAGATGTGTAGAGAAACTCATGTGAATGGGTCACAACAGAGTTTTACTTTCTCTATGTACCTAGTGCATAGAGAAGATTTTGCATTCCACCCAAAAATTCGATACCGAGATTTCACCGGAAATAGACGTTTTAGGGTTCCCTGTATCCAAAAAAAGAATTTTAGAAAAAGGTCTGCGTGTGAGTCCGTGTGCCTGTGAACGCGATAACTCAAAAACTAAAATCGGTAAAATAAAAACTTGGTATTTAAGTATTGTATCTTTCAGGGAAACGACACGAAGATTTTGAGAGAAATGCCCCCACCGAAAACTATTCTTTATGTGAAAAAAATAGAAAATTTTGATTTCTTCAAAAATGGCTTTAACGATTTTGATTAAAATACCGTATATTAAATCTATTACATGACAAATAAAATGTATATCTTGAATTTTCTAGGAACAGCCTCTAAAGACCTCTTTATTCTGAATGAATTTTGGAGAAATTTGCATTTCTGGTAAACCGAAAGCAATAGACAAAAACTTACTATATAAAACTGTAGGTCACGTTAAAACATACAATTTATGTCATATACATTTTTTTCGTGCAATTGACCATTTCTGAGATACTTCAGGTTATTTATTTCAGATTTAAAATACTTTTCTCGCATGGATATTTGTACACTCCTGGTCCTGAATAGAAGCGTATTTCAATCACATGGCAACCAGCTATCGTGTTAGCCTAGTTTACCTCCTTACGTACCTTCCACCTATAAAGAAAATGTAATTAGGACCATTTCTATAATTTCAATTGTCGTAAAGTAGATAGAAGAACATACTTTATAACAATGTGGTACAGTGATGTAGAGAAAGTCAAGTGAATGGGTCACATCAGATCCTTTTCTTTCTTTTTGTTCATCTGAAGACATCAAGTTTATAGTGTAGATTAAAGGCGCCACAGCAAAAAAGAAACGATTTTGTTTTCATAGCATAAAGAGAACGAAAGACGCCTTTATAAGAAACAGTAGTATTTGTCGTTTTCTTTAGTTCATTAAAACACAAAAATACGAGGCTTTGGGTATATTTTCTTTCAGCGAAAGAGTTTTCACCGTTACCAACTCTTTCTCAAAACTTTGCAGACTGATGATCGTAGTCTTTCCCTTATTGTTATTGTTACTTTTGCTGCAAAGGAATGAAAGCTTTCCTCGATGGTTCTACTTCTGCACTTCTTATCATTCTGTTTGTTTTGGAGTAAAAACTCGGGACCTTGCGTATTATGAATGAACTTCATTGCTTTTTCTGATGCTCTTCGTATAGCTGTTTAATCACTCTATACCCACCTTCTTATGAATTTTAAAACATTAAGATATCATCCAAACCTTCCTCATTCCTTTATCGCAGGTTCCTTTCTTCGTTTTCGTAATGGTTTTGGAAATTAATGACGTTGACATTTCTTTGCTCGCCCCTCCTCCAGAGTTCAGCTAACCGCTATTCGGCCCTGGGAAATAAAGCTACGTATTGTTTGCTCTTTAACCTTGTTCCTGCCATTATGATAATTAGCTTTACTTTTCCTCATGAATTTCTAATACACAAAGTTTAAGGAAATCCATCTTAAGTTGATTTTTCTCAGCGCCCACAAAATTATGCTCATACAATGTGTGTCTAAAATGGCTGCGTTTATCACAGACATTACAAGGTAGCAAAATAATCTATTAACACATTTCTTGATTACAACGGATACTTTATCATGAATTTCCCACGAGAAAGCGACTTTTTATTTTTACTTTCTCCATACGCACTATGTACATAGTGTATAGAGAAAGTATTGCACTCCACCAAAAATTCGATACCGAGATTTCACCGGAAATATATGTTTTAGGGTCCCCAATATCCAAAAAAAGTATTTTCAGAAAAAGGTCCGTGTGTGTGTGTGTGTCCGTGTGTCTGTGAACACGATAACTCAAAAACCAAAAGTCGGTAAAATACCAAACTTGGTATTTGAGTTTAGTATCTTCCAGGGATGCGACAAGAAGATTTTGAGAAAAATCCCCCCCACCCCCAACTACCCTTTACATGGAACTTTTTTCGAAAATTTTGATTTTCTGAAAAATGGCTCTAACGATTTTGATTAAAATTTCGGATATTAAACATATTTACCTGACAAATGAAATGCATATCTTGATTTTCTGGGAATAGCCTCTGAAGAGTAGTTTATTCTGGATGAATTTTACTAAATTTTGAATAACTGCTAAACCGTAAGAGATGGACAAAAACTTACTACACAAAACATATAGAGCACATTAAAACACACAATTTATGTTATATACATTTTTTTCGTGGAGTTCGTCGTTTTTGTGACATTCGTTATTTTTGGTTTCTGCTATGAAAAACGTATACTTTTCTCATACTGGAACTTGTCAACTCCTATCCCTATAAACAAAGGAACTTCATTGACATAGCAACCAGCTTTTGACTATCACTTTAACCTACGGTTGTCCCTTATTTCGCTTCTACTTACAAGTAGAAAGTAAATAGAAGTATAAGCTTTTTAAGAATTATTTGTTGCAGGGATATGGAGAAAGTCATGTGAATGGTACACATCAGATTTTTTAGTATTGTGTTAAACATTACACGGACACCTTTTTTACTTTCTCTGTACGTACTATGTACATAGGTATAGAGAAGGTATTGCACTCCACCAAAAAATTCGATACCGATATTTCACCGGAAATATATGTTTTAGGGTCCCCTGTACCCAAAAGAAAGTATTTTCAGAAAAAAGTCCGTGTGTGTGTGTGTGTGTGTCCGTGTGTCTGTGAACATGATAACTCAAAAATGAAAAGTCGGTAAAGCACCAAACTTGGTATTTAAGTTTAGTATCTTCCAGGGATGCGAAACGAAAATTATGAGAAAAATCCCCTCACCCCAAACTACCCTTTACATGGAACTTTTTTCGAACATTTTGATTTTCTTAAAAATTGCTTTAACAATTTTGATTAAAATATCGTATATTAAAGATATTTAGCTGACAAATAATATGTATATCTTGAATTTTCTGGGAATAGCTTCTAAAATACCTGTTTATTTTGGATGAGTTTTGCTTAATTTGGCATAACTAGTAAACCGTAAGAGATAGACAAAACTTACTAAACAAAAAATGTAGGTCTTATTAAAATACACAAGTTATGTTATATACATTTTTCTCGTGGAGCTTACAGTTTTCGGGGTATTCATTGTTATTAGTTTCAGTTGTGAAGTACTTATACCTATCTCAGACGGGAGTGTGCGGTTTTCTTTTGTTCTACTCCTCGCCAAGAAAAGAAGGGATTTGTAATGACAATCGCATAACGACAGTTTCAAAACATTTGACTATGGCTTTAACCTAGTGTATTCCCTTATGTTTTCCTACTTATAAGGAACTAAGTAATAACAACATTGTGCTAATGAGTACCTCGATTAGCAAGAAGAATAATCTTATGTAAGAAGTTTGTTGAACAGCTAGAGAAAGTCATGTGAGTGTAACACATATTGTTTAGTATTGTGTTAACAGCACACGGACACTTTTTTTTTTATTGTTTCAATATATAACCCCTTTAACATCATTAGAAACAACTCATTGACTGCCGGTTCTTTACTTAGTTTCATTTTCCTAATACAGATACACACACATTCACTTTCACATACTTTCCTCCAGACTCAGTGGGGGATAAGGAATGATTCTAATTAAAGAAAAAGCCATCGCCCCAGTTGGGAATCGAACCCGGGACCTCCGGGTGATAAGGCAGCTCGCTGACCACTCGACCACGGAGGCAGTAAACACACTGGCACCAGGTCACAAACACACGGATCTTTTTCTGTAAAGCTTCTTTATGGACAAAGGGGACCGTAAATCATGTATTTCCAGTAAAATATCGGTATCGATTTTTGGGATGGAATACAATATTTTCTGTACACCCATGTACATAATGTGGGTAGAGAAAATAAAATATTAGAAACCATTTTCTCTTGCAAGTGTTTGATAAATCGCGAAGTTCAAATAATTTCTGTTTCTCTATCGTACACGCATATATGCAGGGTGTTTCAAAATGACACCATACGAAGATGTGGGCCTTGTTGGTCATACCGTACGTAATACGTGAATTTAATTTTCAGCTCTAAATTCGGCAAATACAAAAACTTTCATAAAATCACCATGGATGAGGCAGTCGTACATAACCAAATGGCACGTGCCTGGCCCACTCTAAGAGAGATGCCGGTTGGTAGCGATGATCCCAGTTGCGTGGTGTATGCATGGTTTGCTAGACACGTCGGTGCGGCATAGGTCACCTTAGTAATGGAAAACGTAGCATGTGGGTTTTGTGGTGTGTTTCGTGTAACACGTTCTGAAATTGTTTACATGGCGTATGACAACCGTTATTCCTTCACTGCCTAATCCCAAATGTGTGTTGTTTTTTTTTAAACACACATAGAACTTTAAATAGAAAAGTTTGAAAGTTGCGACATCAAGTTTCGGACAAGTCAAAAGTGTAAGCTAATCGACTGCTATCTTCGTTTGGTGTCGTTTTGAAACGGCCTGTATATATTATCTTCAATGGCTTATAGTATACACTTTAAATGTTTGAATTAAAATATGCATTCATTGATTAAAATCCTATATTCATACGCATTTTACAAGCAATCAAAATGTCAAATAGAATATCTTATTCATACAGTTTAAAATTCTGTGTTAAGGGATTCAGAAAATCTTATTCATCATATTATATAAGCCATAAAAACCTATTTTAAATTTCTCCTGTTTGTGTTGTTCAGAAGAGTGTTATGTGCAATAAAACAATCACAAAATACAGCAAAGGGGTTTCAATCCATGGATTCAGGTCGTAACACTCTCATGAGCCTTATGAAATAGTTATGATATATAGTTTATATTCATAAATTCAGACGATTGCCAATTCACTTGTGTTACCCCATTTCATTCTCAATGCGCGTCCGCTTTAACTTGTAAAAAGGACTCCGCTATCGCAATCAATGTCCAGTGATAGTTTTTTATTCGAATCCTGTGCCTTTAATGCGCTTAAAAGCTTTCACTGCTCCCCGGCTAACACAACATTGACCGTGTTCGCTTTGATTTCATTTCCATATTAATTTTTCTTTTATATCGAAGAGCCGATTTTGTGCAATAATTTCCTATTTGATAATTAGAAGTCATTTGCATTACTTTTAAGCTGGCATATACCTGGTTTTCCTTCCTTTTGGGACCCCTTCAACCTTTGGAACATTCACGTAATCAGGCAATACATGGCCCAATGTTAGAGCTACAGACTGGTTAGCACACTACCCCAAAAATGTTGTAACCAGCGATTCATTTAATAAAGAACGACATTTTTACTTTCTCTAAAAGTACTATATACACAGAATATAGAAAAGATTTTTTTTTTTTTTTGTGTAGTTTGACGTTCTTTAATCTGGTTGGTCATATTGGACGATGAATGAAAATGGTGAAATGATGCACCAATGATTCCGGGTGTCCATAGAGCTTAAAGTTACTCTACATTCCTCTTCTCAGGAAAAGGGAAAACCCCGAAAAAGCCCTTATCCGGGTAACCCACCCTAATCGAGATTCAAACTCACGACCTGTTGAATATGAGACATACGCGCTACCACTACACTATCCAAGCGGGCTGAGAAGGTATTGTACTCCTCACAAAACTTTCATGCCGAGTTTCCACCCGAAATATGTTTTAAGGTCGCCTGAGTCCAGAAAACATTTTTTTAGAAAAAGGTGCGTGTATACATGTGTGTGTGTTTGAACACGACAACCCAAAAACGAAAAGTTGTTTAAATACCTAACCTGATAGTGAAGTTCAGTAGATATATTTTAAAGATACGAGATGAAGATTTTTAGAAAAATGTCCAGTCTCCATATTATCATTTACATGGAAACATTTTCTATCCTTTTCTCAAAAATAACTAATGGTTTTAATTAAAATACTGTACAATAAATATAATAATGAATAAGCTGTAAGCATATCTTAAATTTTATGAGAATATACTTTGAAGTTCTCTTCGTTCTGATTAACTTTTTCGTAACAGGTAAACTATAACAGCTAGACAAAAAGTTATTCTACAAAAAACATAGATCGTTAAAACACGCAATTTGTGTCGTATACAGATTTCACGAGAAATAAATGTTTTAGGGTCCCCTTTGTCTAAAAAAAGCATTTTCGGAAAAAGGCCCGTGTGTGTGTCCGTGTGTCTGTGAACACGATAACTTAAAAACGAAAAGTCGGTAAAATACCAAAATTGGTATTTAAATTTAGTATCTTCCAGGGATGCGACAAGAAGATTTTGAGAGAAATCCCCCCACCGCCATGGAACTTTTTTCGAAAATTTTGATTTTCTCAAAAATGGGTGTAACGATTTCGATTAAAATTTCGTATATTAAAGATATTTACCTGGCAAATAAAATGTATATCTTGAATTTTCTGGGAATAACCTCTGAAGAGTACTTTATTCTGGATGAATTTTGCGGAATTTTGAATAACTGCTAAACGGTAAGAGATGGACAAAAACTTACTGAATGAAAAATGTAGATCACGTTAAAACACAGAATTTATGTTATATATATTTTTTTTTCGTAGAGTTCATCGTTTTTGAGACATTCCTTGTTTTCGGTTTCTGCTTCGAAAAGCTTATACTTTTCTCATACAGGAATTTGTCAACTGCTGTCCCTACAAACAAAGGAACTTCAGTGATATAGGTACCAGGTTTTGACTACAAGGAAGCAAGTAATAAGACTATTTCTGCTAATTTTTTCTGATTAACATGATGTAAATAAAAGTATAAGCTTTTTAAGAATAATTTGTTGCAGAGAAGTAGAGAAAGTCATGTGATTGGAACACATCAGATTTCTTTTCTCACACAGCATATGTATAACATAAAATAGATATAACATCGTGAAAAAAGTAAAAGGTTTAAATAGGCAGGAAATAGAATCTAAATGTAGAAAAATGAAACAATAATTGTGTGGGGTAAAGAAACATTTTAGAATTGGGCATGAAAGTATGAAACAAAAGACGTGAATAGCGTGCCTTAGGTTGGGAGAGTGGAAAGCGCGAAAGCTAGTTGAAGCTGGTAGGAGGATTTGCCCATATGCGGGCATCAGGAAGACTAGATGCATATTTTGGCAGATTGAGTGCAGATGGAGGATGTTAGGAAAAGTTATTGCCGAAGTATTTTTAGCTTCAAACAAACGAAGGACAGCATGCTGGAACTTGATTCTAAACAGCCAAAACTGGCCAAGTCTTGCCACATACTTAATGAAAGTACGTCCACTAAGAGATAAGGTATTTTTGTAAATATTGTATAGACATATTTGCTGTTGAATACTCTATATGTAAGAATACGTGGTATATGTGACATTAGTGTGTTCTTTTTTTTATTGGTCTGTTCTGTTGTTGAAGCGCGCATGCGTGTAAGCATGTGTGTGTATTTGCAGTGCTGTGAAAATGTGTAAAATAGATATGTAGGTAATATTTGAAATTCAAATATTTTTAGACAGCATGTACGGTCACCCGACCCATGCGACTGTGCGACGTAAATGTTGTATTATTATAAGCTTAATACTTATATATGTGTATATATACAAGATTTTCAAAACTGAACCCAGCAAAGATGTGGACCTTGTTGGTCATACCGTACGTGATATGTGAATATAATTTTCAGCTCTAAATTCGGCACATACAAAAACAAGCATAAACTCATCATGGAATTAGGCAGTCGTACATAACCAAATGGCACGTGCCTGGTCCACTCCAAGAGAGATGCTGGTTGGTAGCGAAGGTCCCAGCCGCGTGGCGTAGGGGTGGTTTGATAGACACGCCGGCGCGGCACATGTCACCTTAGTAATGGAAAACGTAGCATGTGGGTTTTGTTATGTGTTTCGTATAGCACGTTCTGAGGTTGCTTACGTGGCGTATGATAACCATTGTTTCTTCGCTGCCTAATCCCAAATGTGTGGGATCTTTAATCATACATTAAACTTTAAATAAAAGAGTCTGAAGGTTGCGTCATCAAGCTTCGGAGAAGTCAAAATGTAAGCTAATCGACTCCTAACTTAGTTTGGCGTCGTTTTGAAGCAGCCTCTGTGGTTGTGTGTGTGTGTATGTGTGTGTGTGTGTGTGTGTGTGTGTGTGTGTGTGCATTAGGATTATCATTCTGCGCTTAGAAACTCAACCAATTTTCAATCGACTATCGCTTATCTTAGTATATCCCTTTTTTTTTTCTTCACGTTACAAGGAAGCAATTTCGATTATCTTGTTTATACCGATTAGCATGAAGTAGACAGAATAATAAGCTTATTAGATGTAGAGAAAGTCACGTGAATTGAACACATCAGATTTTTTTGGTCGAAATCTCACGGCCAGCTCGAAAACCAGCTCTCAATTGTCAATTCTTGGAATTCAGTGTAAGTGATTACCATTAATTCATGCAACCCCAAATATTTTACTTTCTCTACACGTGCTACGTGCATAGTGTATAGAGAAGGTATTGTATTTCACCCAAAATTCGATACCGAGATTTTACTCGAAATACATGTTTTGGGCCCTCTGAATCCAAAAAAAGCATTTTGGAAAAAGGTCCGTGTGTGTGCGTGTGTGTCTGTGGACAGTATAGCTCAAAAACGAAAAGTCCATTAAATACTAAACTTAGTATATAAGCTTGGTATTCTCCAAGGACACGACTCGAAGCTTTTCAAGAGAATCCCCGGCCCCTAATTACCGTTTACGTGGAACTTTTTCGAAAAACTTTGTTTCTCAAAACTGGCTCTAACGTTTTTGATTAAAATCTCTTATATTTAAGATATTTACATGCCGGACAAAATTTATATCTTGAATTTTCTGGGAATAGTCTCTGAAGACTTCTTTATTCTGGATGAATTTTACGGAATTTTGCTTAACTGCTACAACCGTAAGAGATGGACAAAGACTTACCACACAAAAAATGTGGAGCACCTTAAAACACACAAATTATTTCATACACATTTCTTTCATGGAGTTGATCGTTTTTGAGGTATACCTTGTTTTTAGTTTCACTTTGAAGAACATACTTTTCTCATACAGGAAATTGTCCATACAAACAAAGGAAATTCAGTCACATAGCAATCAGCGTTTGGCTATCACTTTAACCTACGGTACTCCCTTATTTCGCTTCTACTTTCAAGCAAGCAAATAATAAGAATATTTCTGTTATTTTTTTCGATTAGAATGAAGTGTATAGAAGCAGAGATGTAGTGAAAGTCATGTGAATGAGACACATCCGATTTTTAGTCACCGTTCGCCACTGGCCACAGATGGTAGTGAGTAAACTAGTTTGCCAAAGCAATCTAGGTATTTGTGATTAGATATCATATCTATTTAGTCAACTGCTTTTGAAAGGTAATCAACTGGGGTTGACCACTAACCGCAAAGCTTACCTTCGAATTGCTGGAAACAGACAAACCCTGGCGACACACATCTGGACAAGTGAAAATCTTAGCGAGTTTTCTACTTTCAGATAAGCAGTTCAGCGGTCGATTCATGCCTGTCACAGTCAATGTCAAATATCTGTCACCTCTTATGTACTGCACTGATAAACACGTGTTTTCATATGTATATTCATTTCTACTAAGCATCTTTGCAAATGGCCCACTATATAAACAATGTCAATCGTCTGCCTCCAATTCTTCCGCACCTGCCAGTCCTTCGTCTTCGCTCACGTCATTGTCATCTTCGCTACTTTCTGCACCAAATAACCTGGATTAAAATTCTTTGTATTTGATTTTCTACAATTCTTTCTAATGATTTTTAATGTTCTCAAGACGTTGACACATATTTTCTAATTCTGGCCTGCCAATTTCTGCAATTCGCTGGCGACACAACTGTTCCACATATTTTAATTTAAAATTATTATATTAAGTTTTTTTTTTCTTTATTATCTTTGAGAACTCTGGAAACGGAAATTAGTGAAATATCAGTTGCCTTGGCTACTCTTTCATTCCCTTTCAGCAGGCTTTTGAACAACTCGGGAAACATACGTTTTCTTCCTTCATCTGAGCCTCTTGTTTCATGAAGTCAAGGACGTTTGTAATTATTTCTCTGCTCTAAGTAACACCTTGCCACTTAACTTTGTAAACGTAGGAGTCATGGTTAAAAAAATCTGATGTGTTCCATTCACATAACTTTCTCTACATCTCTGCAAAAATTATTGTTAAAAAGCTTATGCTTCTATTTACTTCATGCTAATCGAGAGAAAAAAAAAAACAAAACAAAAACTAGCAGAAATACTCTTAGTACTTACTTCCTCGTAAGTAGAAGCGAAATAAGGGAGTACCATAGGCTAAAGTGATAGTCAAAAACCGGTTGCTATGTGACTGAAATTCCTTTGTTTGTATGGACAGGAATTGACAAATTCCTGTATGAGAAAAGTATACATTTTGCATAGCTGAAACCAGAAACAAGGAATATCTCAAAAACAATCAACTCCACGAAAAAAAGGTATAATGTATATAACATAAATTGTGTGTTTTAAAGTGCTCTGCATTTGTTGTGTGGTAAGTTTTTGTCCATCTCTTACGGTTTAGCAGTTATGCAAAATTCCGTAAAATTCATCCAGAATAAAGTACTCTTCAGAGGCTTTTGGAGAAAATTCAAAGTATACATGTTATTTTTCAGGTAAATATCTTTAATATCCGATATGCTAATCAAATTCGCTTGAGCAATTTTTTAGAAAATCAAAATTTTCGAAAAAAGTTCCATGCAAAGGGTCGTTTGGGGTGGGGAGATTTTTCTCAAAAGCTTCGTGTCGCATCTCTGGAAGATACCAAACTTAAATACCAAGTTTGGTATTTTACTGACTTTTCGTTTTTGAGTTATCGTGTTCACAGACACATGGACACACTGACACACACACGGACCTTTTTCTGAAAATACTTTTTTTGGATACAGGGGACCCTAAAACATATATTTCCTTTGAAATCTTGGTATCGAATTTTTGGGTGGAGTGCAATACCTTCTCTATAAACTATGTACATAGTACGTGTAGAGAAAGTAAAAATAAAATGAACAATATTTACTGCCCAATTTGAATACAAACATATGCGGAACACTTTCGATGCAGACTGTACAAAGTTTGCTCACTGTGGCTTTAAGTAAGCAAAGTATCATATTACAAACTCCGATTTGCTAGGCTCGGTAGCTGGGTTGTTGGTCAGGGTCACGATTTCAGAAGATTTTCGCCAGCAATAATTACAAATCACTACCTTAACCCCTCTCGATTATGAAAACTCTGCACACATATAAGAGAGAATGACCAGTGTAGAGTAATAAAGTGTCTATCCTTTCAAATAATAAAACAGTAAGAAATGTGTTTACCGCTATAAGTTTATGAACGTACGTTAGCTGACGTCATTCTGTGTTATTCCGTCTAGCGCAAGAAATGTAGTCCTTCCACCATAGTAAGCTCTTCTAGCAAGGTCCGTCAGAGAGTCGCCGGCGTTAGGTGTGGAGCGTATTACCTCCGGGTGTTCCTTGTGGATGGTAGATGTTAAGATTGTGTGTGATTTTGGGCTATAGGCACGGTGCACGGACCAGAAGATAGTACTGGTGGCGCCGCTCCGTGTCATGCTTTGTACTTATTAGGAGGATAGTTAGAAGCGGAAGCCATATGCGTTGTAGATATTATTTGTGGTTTTCTGCCTATAAAGTGCATACATTTCACTGAAAGCTCTGTTTCGAAATGTCAAAATCTTTTTGTACACATCTGGAAATATACTGGGAACATACTGGGAACATATACTGATGGGGATGTCCTGAACCTTTTATTTCCAATGAAGTGAATGTTGCAAATTTTTGTTGCGTGCTTTGGTTCTCACTCAAAACTGAAAATAAAAATATAAAGAATGAATAGTAATACGTGCATAACTATACATACATAAATATTAATAATAAAAATAAAAGTAATAATAACAATAAGAAAAATAATAATTGACAGACTATTCCCAAACTGCGTCGTTTAATCTAATACTCATAGTTTTTAGAGTTTCTACATATTAACTTAAGAAACGTTAGCATTAATTTCTAAACAACATTATCCATGCTGCAGTTAATTTGTAAGCGTATGTTACTGCTTTCAGGTACAATATAAAATTAGTGTACTACTTCTTTCGATGTACAACTTGAATCCATAGATTTCTTCTTTGCGCTGCAGTTTTCCGCGTGGGAAAAGAATAAAAGGCAATAGCTGGCGAAGTATTCTTGTAGGTATTATTACATGCTACAACACAGCAGTTATTGTTCCCTTTCCGTCTTCTTGTGTTTACATTTTCTTGACATCTTAGTATAGGCTAATATTCTTACTCGACTGTCTCTGTTAGCCCGTTGTTAGTAACCAAACTTGCCGCCAGAGTAGCGAACACGCTGCCTATAATTTGGAGATTAACTAGAAATGGAGATAATCCATCTATGTTGGCAATAAGAACTGTAAATTAAAACTTCTAGCCATGACCTTCTGAATGCACGTGTTATATTAACATGCAGGTAGAGGATAGCTTTTCACGTGTCTGCAGACTGTAGGTTAACGAGTATGGATAGTTAATGAAGTCAGCAGTGACTGTTTGCAACTATTGTCAAACTTTTTAAGTACGGCAAATATGGCCTATTTAGCTGTATTTTGAAATGAATGAGTTTGAAGCTTTCCTTCTCGCGAAGGAAACCTTTGTTTGCGATAGGTCTATATATACGTGCATCATACATATACATATAGCATTGTATATTTTATACTACTAACTCATATCATGCAGCGGAGTATTTTAGTTTGTTGATTTTAAGCTTCACTTTGGGAGCTTGTGTGCAGCGTAACTAAGTGTCACTTCCAATCAACTCCACTACACTCACGTACCTGGTACTGAAGCTCCTCTGGGATGAGTTGCCACTGCGTTGCTCAGTCTTGCATGAACATTGACTGTCCCAGGCGTGGATTTGGCTAGTGGGAGGAGTTGTAGGAGTAAGAAAACACTTGTAACCTTTTACTGCTGTTTATTTACTCTAAAGGAGTTTTGAAGACAAGCACCTGGTTATACACTTTATACTGCTGACTGGTGCTCTTTAACACTTACTCACAAGTACTTTCAATTACACTGTTTTAGTTGAGTACATGGAACAATTCACTTTCACCTAATCACGAGCCGACTGTTAAATAGGTGAGCGACGCTACTTTACTTCACATACAGTTTCTTATTATAATAAACTTACTTCGCGAACTTCTTAACAAACGACCTTGCCTCACACACGGGCGAATTCTTAACATGCGACGACGTTGCCTCTCTCACGGGTTAATTCTTAGCAAAACGACCTCCATGTGCCAAACCTTACTTCTTATATACAAAAAACGGTGTCATGGTGGCTTCTTTCTGATTGGTTGGAAGGTCCGCCAAAATGACACCATCGTTACCCAAAAATCATTGCAAATCTCCCAGAATGCGTCATAATAATTACGTGATACCATGAACATAAAAAGGAAGTCCCCTTGTGGGCTTTAAACTGTGGTTTCCCCTTATACTAAACTCGAACGTGACTTTCACAAAAAAAGCAACTTCTCACCCCTCTATCCAGTCTGGCGTCAGGATTCTGAGTAACGTTTAAGTAAACAACTGGCTTCTTGGTTCCTATGCATACAACTTATTAAACATTAACTTTCTTTAGGTATATATATTTAGATAATTAATAAAATTGGTTGTTATTATTACTACGAGGCTAATTAACGGTCTGAAACAGAACATTTTGGTATTGTGCATTTTACTTCCTCTATACGCACTGTGCACATAGTATATAGAGAAGGTATTGTATTGCACCCAAGAATTCGATACCGAGATTTCACCGGAAATACATGCTTTGATACCCCCCAATTCCTAAAAAAGTATTTTTAGAAAAATGTCCGTGTGTGTGACTGTCTATCTGTAGTGTGTGTGCCTGGGCAGCATAGCTCAATAACGAAAAGCCAGTTAAATACCAAACTTGATATTTAAGTTCGATATCTACCAAGGATGCGAAACGAAGATTTTTCAAGAAAATCCGTCCACCCCCAATTACACTTTACTTAGAAAAAATTTCGAAAACTTTGATGTTCTCAAAAATGGCTTTAACGATTTTGATTAAAATAGCGTAATTAAAGATATTTACCTGACAAAGTGTTTATCTTGAATTTTCTGGAAATAGCCTCTGAAAACATGTTATTTTGTGTGAATTTTGCGAAATTTGCATAACTGGTAAACCGCAAGAGATGGAAAAACACTTACCACACAAAAATTGTAGAGCACGTTAAAACACACAATTTATGTTATGTACATATTTTCGTGGCGTTGATGATTTTTGTTATATTCCTTGTTATTGGTTTCAGCTTCGAAAAACATATACTTTTCTCATACAGGAATTTTTCAACTCCTGTCCATACAAACAATGGTACTTCAATCACATAGCAACGAGCTTTTAAAACATTTGACTATCGATTTAGCCTAGTGTATTCTCTTATTTCCCTTCTACTTACAAGGAAGAAGGTAGCAAGAATCCTACTGCCAATTTTTTCTCGATAAGCGTTAAGTAAATAGAAGGATAAGCTTTTCAATAATAATTTGTTACAGAGGTGTAGAGAAAGTCATATGAATGGAGCACATTAGATCTTTTTCACTCGCTCCAGCATTTGGAATTTACTAGGCAATGAATTTCAAGTCCTATACGAGGATTTTTACGGGATTATATCGTATTATCATACAAGGATAGAATTTGTTAGCACAAATTCCGGAGCAGAAATAGGAAATAAAGTAGGTTGGTGCCCCTGCTTATAGCCTCAGTTGTTTCAGCAGGGGACGCCATTACTGTACCGCCATGTGTACACGGACGACGTTACGTCGAACGATCAGGCTTATATATCTGTACTTCAATGCTTTGCAAACATGAGCATGTCGGCACCCAATGAATTTATGGAACGATACACCCCTTTGTTACAAAGGTTAATTACTATCATTCACTGCCTTCTGCAACAAAAGCTTGAAATGTGTTTGCAATGCAGTCGTGTTGGGACCGACGCCATTATAATAAGTTTGCATCGCACTATTGTTCCGTTTGCAAAGGGTTGCGATGTAGTTGTGCAAAACAATATATTGCGTACTCCCAGTGTGGTTTAAGAAAACATACAAAGCATGCACCATTTCAAATAGCCATATTTTCTTTTGTTTTTGTCATTGATTTTATTCCGGTTGATGTGCTACACTTACATGACTTTCTCTAGCTGCTCTACACACTTCTTACAAAAGTTTTTTCTACACAATGCTAATCGAGATAATCATTAGCAGAATGTTCTTATTACTTAGTTCCTTATAAGTAGAAGGGAACTAACAATGCGCTATGCTAAAGTGATAGTCAAATATTTTAAACTATGGTTATGCAACTGTTAATGCATATTGCTTCTTTGCTCGGCCAGGAGAGTAACAAAAGAAAAACGGACACTTCCTGCCTCAGAAAAGTACAAGTACTTTACAATTGAAGCCAATAACAGAAAATATCTCGGAAACGGTACCTCTACAACAAAAGCGTAAAGGACATAAATTGTGTGTTTTGGCGAGATATACATTTTTTGTCTACTAAGTTTTTCTCAATCTCTTATGGTTTAACAGTTAACCAAAATTAGGAAAAATTCGTCCAGAATAAAGTATCCAGAGGCTATTTCCAGAAAATTCAAGATATACATTTTATTTGAGATGTGAATATCTTTTATATACGGAATTTTAATTAAAATCGCTATAGCCTTTTTTAAGGAAATCATAATTTTCGAAAATGTTTCTATTTAAAGGCTAGTTTGAGGTGGAGGGAGATTTTTTCTTGAAACTTTTCATGTCGCATCCTTGGAAGATACTAAACCTACATACCAAGTTTGGTATTTAACGGTATTTTCGTTTTTGAGCTATGCTGTTCACAGACACACACGGACATTTTGGGTGGAATACAATACCTTCTCTATCCACTATGTACATTGTACATGCGGACTAGAGAAAGTAAAAATATATGTGTTCCATTAATATGAATTTCTCAACTATTTTGTAACAAACTATTTCTATAAGTCTTAATCTCCTATTTACTAATAAAGGTAAACATTAGCAGAAGTGATCTTATTACTTAGATGCATTTAAGTGGAAGGGAAATAAGGCAATACACTAGGCTAAACCGACAGTCAAATCTTTTAAAAACTGTCGACGTGATTGAAATTGAATTTTCTTTGCATGACCAGGAGAAAAAAAAACAAAAAACAAAAAAACAAAAAAAAACGAAAGAAACAGAAATTAACTATCGTTTAAGAAAAGTTTATGTATTTTGAAATTGAGACCAATAACAGGGAATATCTAGAAAATATTAGCTCTACAAAAAATGTATAGATATGAAATAAATAGTGGTTTAACAAAATCTACTCGTACATTTCTTTATGGAGAGGTTTTGTCTTTCTCTTAAGGCAATCAGAACTTTTAAAAGCTGTACCTGTCTGATTGAATTTAGGTTCTCTTTGAATGACCAGGAGTGAAATAAAAGAAAAGGGAACGTGTAGTAAGATGTCTTATATCTCACTGTTTACCAGTTATGCAAAATCCATCCTGAATGTAGAGCACTTTAGAGGCTATTCTCAGAAAATGTAGGATATAAATACAGTCGAACTTGATTAATTCGAACGTTTTAATACAAAATTGTGAATAGTTTAAGCCTTTAGCATAGTCTCTTGACAGTCCTATACAAAACACTTTAAAACCTTCAGTAAAGTGATATTTTTTGGACAATTTGATATAATATTCAACAAGAGTGAGTGAAAAAATTAAGGGTTAGTCAAACTTACTGGATACATTCCAGAAATTCTGCCATACTGTGGTCCCATTCCCTTCCCTTGCTAAATTCCAGGAAATGCATCATATTGTTCTTCCATTCCCTCTCCTGCTGGTAAGGAATGCGGGCTACTCAAGCTTCTTTGGGCAATTCTAGCAACTTGTCATTGTTAACACTGCACCCCTTTCCATTGTCTACCTGCGGTCACATTGTTGGCTTGAGCCGACAATGTCTCTATCGAAACCTAAATGTGTAAATTACAAAACTCTTACTTTAGCTGAAAAGGCAGCAGCCATTCACGAAGTGGAAAAACGTTTAAAAAAAAAGTGTGACATCGCAACAACTTTGAAATCCCCCAGAATACATTGTCAGAAACCTCCAAAATAAGTATAAAATTTTGAACAGTGTAGTTGCAAACAGTGACGAAAGGGAATAAAGATCAAAATGACCTTAAAATCCTGACGTCGATGAGTGCGTTAAAAAGTGGTGCAAGCAGGAACAAGATAAAAAAGAACCCAATAAGTGGAGTAAGTGAGTTTTAGCATTATAAAACTTTAAGTACACACTCTAATGTTGTCTTTCCAATAATGACATTTAATTTAGACCTCTTTTAATTGAAACATTTTTAAAAAATCAAAACTTTATGATTCGAAATCCTGAATAATTCGATTTTTTTCTTGGTCCCTTCAACTTCGGATTAGCCAAGTTCGACTGTATTATTTATCAGGGAAATATTTAAATATATGGAATTTTAATTAAAATCTTTAAAGCCATTTTTCGATATATCGATATTTCATAAAATCTTCCATGTAAAGGGTCGTTTGCTTTGCACAATTTGTTGTTAATTTACTTATTTACTATATAATACTTTTTCTACTTATAAGAACTTATATTCACGTCCATATAATTTGATCATATTGAAACACAGCTATTTCCCAAGCAACAGTTCTTTCCACTGGTTTGGCAGGATACTTTACGCGCACTAAAATAAAGCCAAACTGACGAAGGGCGACATTACAACTTAAGTCATTTATTTTCATGCTACACCAGTATTTTCTTTCTTTGGAGTTGGCTTTTGCCGTCCAATAACGTCAACAAATTAAGGTGATGCACCGTACAATATAGAAAATCCACGGTATATAGGATACCTTATTGAAATTTGCATCTATTTTTATACTCAACAATTGTGATATGTTTACGTTTATCAAAATTCTATTTTGCATGATGATTCGAATTGTAATATTTTATTACCTAAATTCATCGTTTCAATAAAAATGAGCTACGTGAAACTTTTTCAAAAACAGTCACATTAAACCGTAAGAAATAGACAAAAACTTACTTAATAGAAAATGTAGATCTCGTTTATGTTATATACATTTTTTCATAGAGTTGATCATTTTTGAGATATTCCTCGTTATTGGTTTCAGTTTAGAAATACTTAAACTTTTCTCATACATGAATTTGTCAACTCCTGTCCACACAAACAAAGGAACTTCAGTCACATAGCAACTAGATTTTTACTATCACTTTAACCTATGGTATTCGCTTATTTCGCTTCTACTTACGAGGAGGCAAGTAATAAGACTATTTCTGCTAATTTTTCTCGATTAGCATGAAGTAAATATAAGCTTTTTCACAATAATTTGTTACAGAGATGTAGAGAAAGTCATGTGAATGGAACACATCAGCTTTTTTTTTCAATGGTTCCAATCTTGGGAATTTATTAGGCAATGAATTTTAAGTCGTGAACGTCAATAAATTAAAATGATGCATCTGTGAAATTTAGAACATTTAGGATACCTTATTGAAATTTGTACCCATTTTTATACATAACAAAAGTAATATTTTTACGTGTATCAAAATCTAAATTCATTTATTTTAATAAAAATGAGCTATGTAATACATTTTTAAAACATTCACATTAAAATTCAGTCTTACATTAAAGGAGCTTACAAATGGTACTCTCATGTAATATTTTTTATTTATCTACACGTACTATATACATAGTGTATAGAGGAAGTATTGCACTGCACCTTAAATTTGGATACCAAAAATTTCAATCCAAACATATATTTTGAGACTCCCTGAATCCAAAAAGGTATTTTTAGAAAAATGTCCGTGTGTGTTCGTGTGCCTGTCTGTTTGTGTCTGTGGGCAAATTAGCTCAAAAATACCTTTAAATACCAAACTTGGCATTTATGTTTAGTATCCCAAGGATGCGTCAAGAAGATCCCCCCCTCCCCCCCCCCCCACCACAAACTACCCTTTATTAGTTGACGTCTCTAGAATATAAGTTCGATAGCGATGATTTGTTGCGGCCTATATTCTATCTCGAAATTAAAGGAAATAATTATCATATTAAAATATTTATATGAGCAATAAAATGCATATCTTGAATGTTCTGGGAACAACCTCTGAAGACATCTTTATCTGGATGAATTTTTATGAATTTTACATAACTGGTAAATCGTAAGATAGAGAGAAAAACTTGATAAACAATGAAGATCTCGTGAAAACAAACAATTTATGTCATATACATTTTTGTCGTGGAGTTGATCGTTTTTGAGATATTCCTTGTTATTGGCTTAAGCTTTAAAATCGTTTAACTTTTTTCATACGAGAATTGGTCAACTCTTGTCAAGGCATAGAACCTTATTTCAATCACGTGGCAGCCAGCTTTTAAAAGATTTGTCTATCTTTTTAGCCTAGTGTATTCCCTTATCTCCCTTTTACTTACAAGAAAGCACGTAATGAGACGTTAGTGTTCATGTTTATCTCGATTAAAATGAAGTAGATAAAAGAATAAGCGGTTTAACAATAATTTGTTACAGATATGTAGAGAAAGTTCATGTGAATGGAACACATCAGATTTTTACTTTCTCTATAAGCACTATGTACATAGTGTATAGAGAAGGTATTGCACTCCACCAAAAAATTCGATACGAGATTTCACCGGAAATATATGTCTTAGGGTCGGTCCCCTGTATCCAAAAAGTATTTTCAGAAAAACGTCCGTGTGTGTGTGTGTGTGTGTCCGTGTGTCTGTGTGTCTGTGAACACGATAACTCAAAAACGAAAAGTCGGTAACATACCAAACTTGGTATTTAAGTTTAGTATCTTTTAGGGATGCGACACGAAAATTTTGAGAAAAATCCCCCACCCCAAAATACCCTTTACATGGAACTTTTTTCGAAAATTTTGATTTTCTAAAAAAGGGCTTTAACGATTTTGATTAAAATATCGTATATTAAAGATATTTATGTGACAAATAAAATGTATATTTTGAATTTTCTGGGAATAGCCTCTGAAGACCACTTTATTCTGGGTCAATTTTACGGAATTTTGCATAACTGCTAAACCGTAAGACATGGACGAAAACTTACCACACAACAAATGTAGAGCACTTTAAAACACAATTTATGTTAAATACATTTTTTTAATGGAGTTG
The DNA here is from genome assembly GCA_030762935.1 of Hymenopus coronatus. Taxonomy (NCBI): domain Eukaryota; kingdom Metazoa; phylum Arthropoda; class Insecta; order Mantodea; family Hymenopodidae; genus Hymenopus; species Hymenopus coronatus. The sequence goes on from CM060884.1 coordinate 61,418,859, forward strand.
ATTGTTTTTGGGATATTCCTCGTGTTTGGTTTCAGCTATAAAAACCTTACTTTTCTCATATAGGGCTTTGTGAACTCGTGTCCACACAAAGGAACTTCAGTCACATAACAACCAGTTTTTGACTATCACTTTAACCTATGGTACTCCCTTATTATAAAATTTTTAACAATAATTTGTTGCAGAATTGTAGAGAAAGTCATGTGAATGGAACACATCAGGTTTTTTACGTTTGTGCACGTATAGAGAAGTACGCTTAGGGAGTTCAGGATAGCAGGAAAGATATTCCCAGCAGGCAAAAGGAATTTAGGTTGGCGGAAAAACTATGGAGACAGTAACTTTCAAGTAACTTCGGAATGGGATTTTAATTCACTTCATTCGGAAGGATACGTGAAGAAGAAGAGAAAAGCAGATTCTCGTTGAACTTAGTTTAATACGACAATTTAAATACAGAAGAAATTTATGCTGCTTAGCCATGACTAGGGACCGAACTATTCTAATAAGCCATCAGATCGTTACGTTTTACTTTCTCTAGCACGTATGTACAAGTACATAGTATATGAAAAAGGTATTGTATTCCGCCCAAAAATTCGATACCAAGATTTCACTGAAAACACATGTTTTGGGACCCCACGAATCCGAAAAGGAAGCATTTTTTAGAAAAATATCTGTTTGTGTGCGTGTCTGTGGGCAGCATGGTTCAAAAACGAAAAGTCTGAATGGGACGCATCAGATTTTTCGGAAAAGGTCCGTGCGTGTGTATATGTGTTTCTATGGAGAGCATAGTTCAAAGACTAAAAGACCGTAAAATACCAAAGTTGGTATTTAAGCTTAGTATCTTCCAAATATGCGCCACGAAAATTTTCAAGAAATTACTCCCACCACAAACTAACCCTTACATGGAACAAATTTTGAAAATTTAATTTTTCTCAAAAATACATCTAATGATTCTGATTAATATACAGAATATTAAATACATTTACATAACAAATAAAATGTATACTGCATTCTATAAATGTATATAATCCACCAAATTATGTGACAAATTGTTGTAAAACTAGTTCACATGTAATCTTATTTCACAATGTTTGTAAACTTGTTAAATATTTTAGTTTGGTAATATTAATTTAGTTAATTCAAATATTGTAAATTTAATATACTGTATAATTTTATATTTTATACCTCATGTGTCAAAGTGTGTAACATGTTTTAAAAGTCGGTATAAGACCACCAGTTGGGCAACTTTAAATAAATGTATTATCTTGAATTTTTGGATAGCTTTTGAAGACCTGTTTATTCTTAATAAATGATGCGTAGCTGCCAAACCGTAATAAATAGGCAATAACGTTCTACACAAAAAATGTGGACCTCTTTAAAATGCATAATTTATGCTCTATGCATTTGTGATTTAGAGTTGACCGTTTCCAAAAAATTCAGATTATTGCTTTCAGTTTAACTCTTTGTTGCCTGTCGGTACCTATAAGTTCCACTTTTTTAAGCATAACTATACAAATAGGATTGTACTCTAGGATTAATTTCATGCTATACTAACCTTCAACCATAAACGACAAGTAATCAAAACTGTTTTATATTGTAAAAATATATACAATTTTGACATAAAATTGCAGTGATTGTATTAAATAAATAAAAGAGAAAACCGACATAACTACAGCCAAATGTAACCCCATTAACTCCCAAGCATCACACCGAATATTTTACTTGGGCTCTCCCCGTCCTTTACCATAATCACTAGGATTTGAACTTGCAACATTTGGCTTTGAATGGATAGCCAGTCCATTATCTATCATCTAACACTCATGGTCATTTGAACTACTTTTTTGGTAGCGCCTTTGGTAACATTATGAAAACTGGTTTAGAAGAATTTAAACTTTTAATTGGGAAGAAAAATATTAATAAATGATCTATATTTATTTTCATGTCTATTTCTTCTATTATTTTACATAATAATTTTATAGGTTTATTCCCAAATATGTTTATCATAACTCCAGTTTTAAACTTGAATGAAACGAAAAACGGCATGTAGTGTACTAGTGCAGGCAACTAAAGGTGAAACTAGTTAGCACTTCAAACGGTAGTCACCTATCTTTCGTTCTTTTGTTTACTTATGAGAGGTAAAGAGAACCGAATCTAGATTGGTTCACATAGCCACCGGCTTTTAAAGGAATTGACTGTCGTTTTAGCTTAGTATTATTGCTTTATTTCCCTTGTACTTATAAAAAGCTAAGTAATAATTGAAATTCTGCCAATGTTTATCTCATTTAGCAAGATGCAGATAGCAGAATAATCGTTTGTAAGAAAAGTTTGTAAATGAAACACATCGGATTTTTACTTTCTCTACGTGTACTATGTTCATAGTGTATAGAGCAGGTATTCTATTGCCCTAAAAATTTGACAACGAAATTTCACCAGAACTATATGTTATGAAATCTCCTGAATGTTCATGAATGCTTATCTGTGTGTGTGTGTGTGTGTGTGTGTGTGTGTGTCCATAGGTAGCATAGCTCAAAAACGAAAAGTCCGTTAAATACCAAACTTGATATTTAAGTTTAGTATCTTCTAAGGATGCAACACGAAGCTTTTGAGGAAAATATCCCCACCTCAAGCTACCCTTTACATGGAAAATTATCAAAAATAGCTACAGATTAAATATATTTACATGGAAAATAAAATCTATATCTTGAATTTTCAGGGTATAGCGTCTGAGGAACCCTTTATTCTGAACGAATGTTGCTGGATTTTACGTAACTACTAAACCGTAAGAGATAGACAAAAACGTACTTAATAAAACATATAAAGGGGCCATTTACATCGAAAAATCAAACGTAGACGTAACGTAGACACTGAAGTTTGCAGCCAATTTATGTACAGGCTCATTCACCTTGGTTATATTGACAAGACATAACCGTAGTACGTTAGCATAGAAGCTTGAAAACGCAGAGCTTTTGCGTCAAAGTTAACACGCAACGTAGGAATCAACCAATGATAATCAATGCTCGATGTGTTATTAAAATGGCTTCGCTTGACGATTCTCACTCGTTACGCTTAGCAGATTATAAAAATCTCCTCTGTATTTTCGTCTTTGATTAAGGGGACAAATCTACCATCGTCTACGATAAGACAACCGTTATTTAAAATATAAAACTCCAAGCAGATTTGCTGCTTTGGTTTGCATGTGCGCGAATGTTCGTCTCTGCCAGCCATTTTAGTTTGCTATTCACTCGCAAGACGCAGTTCACTTCTTTTAATTTCTAATTGGTTACTGCCTACATTTACGTTTGTCATTGAGAATGCTCATGGTGCATTTAATTCTGTGTCTATATTCTAAGTCTACGGTTAATTTTTATTGTGAATGGCCCTTTAAGCTCGTTGAAGCACACAATTTATGTCATATACGTTTTTACTTTCTCTAGCCCCATATGTACAATGTACGTAAGGATGGAGAAGGAATTGTACTTCACCCAAATATTCGATACCGAGATTTCACCGGAAATATGTTTTGGGGTCCCCTGAGTCCAAAAAAAGCATTTTTAAAAAAAGGTCCGTGTGTGTGTCTGTGGACAGCATAAGAAAAACCCGTTTAATACCAAACTTGGTATTTAGGTTTAGTATCTTACAAGGATGCACCACGAAGATTTAAAAAAAAATCCCCCTACCATAAACTACATGGGAAAAATTTCGAAAATTTTGATTGTTAAATAAAAATGGCTCTAACGATTTTGTTTAAAATCCCGTATATTACATCTATTTATGTCCAAATTAAAATGTATATCTCGAATTTTTTGGGAATAGCTTCTGAAGACCTCTTTAGTCTGGATGAATTTTGCCGAATTTTGCTTAGCTGCTAAACCGTAAGAGATAGAAAAAAAACTCACAACACAAGAATGTACATAACAACAAAACACACAATTTATGTCCTTTACGTTTTTGTTGTGGAGGTAACCGTTTCCAAATTACTCAATTGTGAAGTACTTAAACTTTTCTCAGACAGGAAGTATACGTTTTTCTTTTGTTCTACTCCTGGCCAAGCAAAGAAGCGATTTGCAATGATAATCGCATAACAATAGCTTTCAAAACATTTGACAATCACTTTAGCATAACGCAATCCCTTATTCCCTTATACTTATAGGGAACTAAGTAATAAGAATATTCAGCTAATATTTATCTCGATTAGCATTGTGTATAAAAAAGAAAAATCTTTTGTAGGAGGTTTGTAGAGCAGCTAGAGAAAGTCATGTGAGTGTAACACATCACTTTTTTTTCGTGGAGTTGACCAATTTTGAGATATTTCTTGTAGGGGTTTCAGTTTTAAAATACTCCAAAAGTATTCACATACGGTAATTTGTCAACTCCTGGCAATGCAAAGAAAGGGATTTCATCCACATAACAACCGCCTTTTAAAAGATTTGATTATCGTTTTAGCCTAGTGTATTCCATTATTTCCCTGCTACTTATTTCGATTAGCATGAAGCATAAGCTTTTTAATAATAATTTTTTACAGAGATGTAGAGAAAGCCATGTAAATGGAACCATTTCTCTATACGTACTATGTACATAGTGTATAGAGAACGTATTGTAATGCATCCAAAAATTCGATACCGAGATATCACCGGAAATACACGTTTTGAGGCCCCCCTAAATGCTAAAAGAAAAAAGAGAAAAATGTCCGTGTATGTGTGTCTGTGGGCAGCATAGCTCAAAAACGAAAAGTCCGTTAAAAACCAAACTTGGTATTTAGGTTATGTATCTTACAAGAATGCGACATGAAGATTTTCAAAAAATACCCCACCCCCTACCTTTACGTGGACCATTTTGTAAACACTTTGATTTTCTCAAAAATGTCTCTAACGATTTTGTTTAAAATATCAACAAATTAAATGTATATCTAGAATTTTCTGAGAACAACCTCTAAAGACCTCTTTATTCTGGATGAACTTTGCCGAATTTTGCTTAACTGCTAAACCGTAAGAGACAGCCAAAAACTTACTACACAAACACTGTAGATCTCGTCAAAATATACAATTTATGTCCATAAGGTAACCGCTTCCTAGATATTCCTTGTTATTGGTTTCAATTGTGAAGTATTTATACTTTTGTCAGACTGGAAATGCCCGGTTTTCTTTTGTTCTGCTCCTGGCCAAGCAAAGAAGCGATTTGCAGCGACAATCACACAAGGATAGCTTTTAAAACATTTGACGATCACTATAGCCTAGTGCATTCCCTTAGTTCCCTTCTACTTATAAGGAACTGAGTAATAAGAACATTCTGCTAACGTTTATCTCGATTACCATGGTGTGGAAAGAAGAATAATCTCTTGTAAGGAGTTTGTAGAGCAGCTAGAGAAAGCCATGTGAATGGAACACCTCAGATATTTTTAATTTTATTTTGTCTTTAATGTTTGAAACAGGCCTCAGAAGTAACTCAACGAGATTGATGAAAGAATCGTATTTCTTTTACACCTTGAGGCAGAAAGCTAACAGTCACGCAATCAGTTAATGAAGTTCTCATACATTCCGCAACACTATCAGAAGCGCCACTGTAACATCTCCATCACACAAAGCTTTACACGCAAAAACACAAACATATCTTCCTATGCCAGAATGTTCCCTCTATTATTTTCTGGTAAAAAATGATTATCAGAACAAATCAATTTACATATGTGAATTCCAATTAATTTGTATATCGGAAAAGGGGTAAGGGAGTACGGGGGCGCTTAATTGATGTTTCCATGTGCACGCAGACCTCTTTTTATTTAATTTTCATGTGAAGTGGCAACAACTGCTCAAAATGAATTGGATAATTCACAATGTTTCGGCAAATAGCCACTATACCACAACTCGATTCTATTGCCAACCATTTATATTTGAAAAGGCAATGAAAAGAAGCATTGGAACGAGGGATTTCGCTTTGCACACTGAAATTACTTCTGTTTCTCAATAACGAATGGCTTTTTATTTGATATACAGCACCCTGATGAAGAGCTCTATATTCCGTGCTCAGTTCTAAATTCATTCCTCTCGTTTTTCTTTCTTTAATATGAACAACCTTGCTTGCACAAATTCGCAGCTTATCTGTTTAAAAAAGGGAAGTAAAATCCTCTATGCTTCTAAAACTCATTTTTCCTTTCTCTAGTCCCGCGTGTATAATGTACATAGGGATAGAGGTATTGTATTCCACCCAAAAATTCGATACCGAGATTTCACCAGAAATACATGTTTCACCACCCCTGTAATCCAAAAAAAGAATTTTCAGAAAAAGGTCCGTGTGTCCGTGTGTCTGTGAACACCATAACTCAAAACCGAAAGTAGCTAAAATACCAAATTGGTATTTAAGTCTAGTATCTTCCAGGAATGCGACACGAAGATTTTGAGAAAAATCTCCCCACCCCAAACTATCCTTTACATGGAACTTTTTTCGAAAATTTTGATTTTCTTAAAAAATGGCGCTAACAATTTTGATTAAAATATGTATATTAAATATATTTACCTGACAAATAAAATGTATATCTTGAATTTTCTGGGAATAGCTTCTAAAGACCTGTTTATTCTGAATGAATTTTGCTTAATTTGGTATAAGTAGTAAACCGTAAGAGGTAGACAAAAACTTACTATACAAAAAATGTAGATCTTGTTACAATTCACAAATTACGTCGTATACATTTTTTTCGTGGATCTTACCGCTTTCGAGCTATTCATTGTTTTGTTTCAGTTGTGAAATACTTAATACTTTTCTCAAATGGGAGTGTCCGTTTTTCTTTTGTTCTACTCCTGTTCAAGAAAAGAAGCGATTTTTAATGACAATCGCATAACAACAGCTTTTAAATAATTCGGTTTAGTTTAGTGTATTCCTTTATTTTCTTCCTACTTATAAGAAACTAAGTAATACGAACCTTGTGCTGAGTACCTCGATTAGCAAGGTGCAGAAAGAAGAATAATCTTATTTAAGAAGTTTGTAGAACGGCTAGAGAAAGTCATGTGAGTGTAACACATCAAATTTTTACTTTATACCTACTATGTACAAAGTGTATAGAGAAGGCATTGTATTGCACCCAAAATTAATACCGAGATTTCACGGGAAGAATATATATTTTGAGACCCTGAATCCAAAAAAATAGTTTTTTATTATACAAGTGGATAATAGAGGTTTTTCCACTTGTATAATACACTATTTTATCCTACAGATACGATAAATTAATATGACAAATATTCAGTTAATGATTTTACAACAGATAGTAATAAATTAAATAAGGAATAAGGTATTGAATTGTGGCGTTCTTATAGTTATAAAATATGGTGGGCTGTGCATGAATACTAATTTTGTTTTTATTGCCAATAGTTTCAAATTGATTAAGTTAACGATGGACGTTGAGAACGTTAATATATCGGTTCCAAACGATATATTAAATGAAGCAAAAGAAGCAGTTGAGGCTTTATTACCGTTACCGGAGCAACGAGTGAATTTTGTTTACTTTATCCCACCCATTGCGCTAATAACTGTCACTTTGATATAAAGTTCAAGTTTTCTTATGACGTTTCTGTGTAGCAACAGTGTTTATTACAAGTATCGGTAGGATAAAAGCATTTTTACTTTCTCTACACGTTCTTTTACTACTATATTGAGAAGGTATTGCATTCCACCAAAATTCGCTATCGAGATATTACTGCAAATATACGTTTTAGGGTTTTCTGCAACAAAAATAGCACGTCTGTCACGTAAATATATTTAATACACAATAGTCACAATAATTAAATACCTCAAAGTCGTTAGAGCAACTTTTGACAAAACATGTTCGAAAATTTTTTCTAGGAAAGGATAACTGAGGGTAGGGATAGTTTGGTATTTAACTGAATGTTTGCTTTTTAACTGTGCTACTCACAGACACAAATGGACATTTTTCCAAAAATACCCTTTTATATTCGGTGGTTTTCAAAAACAGGTATTTCCGGTGAAATCTTGGGTGTACTACAATGCCTTCTCTATGGGCTATTTACATAGTATGTGTAGAGAAAGTAATATGCTTCTTGCTACTTTTTCCGCTGTGAATTCTATGTACTCTGCATTTATTCTTGACATTGAATATATTTTTTAGGTATAATTGTCATTATTGGAAGCTCCTTCTTTGCTAAAATATATGTTTTCATTAATAATGTATATTATAAACTAATTCCTTTAAAGTCACCATGTGCTTTCAAAAGTTATGCAGAATACCTGCTGTTATCGCGATGGCAAAGCAACATTTTAAGGACAAAGGCATGCCATGGCACTGAATAACTTCCTCAGGAATGGGGAGTTAGCGAGGCAATAAGGTTTCGGGTGATAAAGATCTGCCCACACTTGGTGAAAAATTCAATCCCGCTCTGAGAAACTTCGTCCTGAACATCATGGGCCCATGAGCAGCTTTTGTGCCAGGAGTGCACATTAAATGTCCGCTTTGTATGTAGCAGGCTTTGTAGAATCCCAGTAAATGTCACGTGATTAGAATGAAGTCTAGAGACCAACGGAGGCAGTTTTGACGAATCCTTCCCACCCAACAAGTCATCACGACGTTTTCAAGAGCTATCACGTCCTTCTGGAATGAAAAGGAAAGCATTTTCATCCACACAAGCCCTTTTCCACGTGAAGATAAGCCTGTGTTATGATGTTTTGTACATCATCTGGTCTGTTGCGTTTCACTGTCTTATCTCAACCAGTTCTCTCTTGCACAAAGAGGTTACAAATTATTTTGTAGTCATGTTTTGTGTGGCATTATGAAACTGTGCGGGCATCTTGTATAACACAACCTTATTTGCTAATCTTCAAATTGCAGCTCTTGGCAAAGCATGTCATGGAATTTTAACACATTCAACGAAAGCAAATATTTAGTTTAGGCTCCAAAAGTGTTTATAGTTATGAATGCGCTTTTATTTTGCTATAAAAATATAATTTTTGTGTTTGAAAATTGAAAACATGTGTTTATATATATATATATATATATATATATATATATATATATGAGACAGTAAAATCTAGGGCAATTTTTATCCGTGTGCTTCTGTAAACATGTAAAACAAATTTTATTTCTGTCACAGAAAAATTGCTCCACAAGGAGCATTTTACAGGAAACAAAATGCTGAAAATATCAACAACAAGAAAACAAGGAAAGATTGGAATGCATAGTCCATTTGGTTGGTAGATTGCACCCTCAGTTTCCCTTTTCCTCTCATCTGCTCCTTTTCTTCTACTTCATTTTTTAGTTTGCATGATGCGAATTACATGTCTTCGGACTGGAGTTTTTCTTGCAGAGTTCCAGTTTCATTAGTAATGCTTTGTTTAAGCTTCAGTGACTTGAGGGATTGAAAAATGGTGAATGGTGGCCAATTGTACCTTTTCTGTATTCCGAAATGTTTACATTATTTTATGGAATTAAAATAAAATTGTCGATTTTTTGTGATTTTTCATGAAATTTAGTAATACACACCATTAAGTGTAAAACTATAAGGGTTGTCATTTGAAATTTCAAAGTGGGGGTGGCTAGAGTTGAAGGGGTGAAACTTAAAATGTAATTAAGACTATATTTAAGCTTCCCCCTCAATATCTAAGTTGATGTGTATTTGTTCACATTAAATGCAATTTAAATACACAATTTGAAATGAAAGCCCTGTATAAGATCAGAAGCAAACTAATGCAGATCTTGAGTAACAGAGGTGTCTACTCTCATGCTAATTCGGAGGTTAGTGTTGCTTTGCTTTAAGTATGTTTGTCTTTTGGCAGAGATAACGGAACTGTGAACGAAATGCAGAGAACGTAAATATTGTTCTTCACCTCTGAACATAACGAAGCAGAAATTGAATTCTACAGAACAGAAACACCGTCAGATTCCCCCCAGAATGTGCTAATCAAGTTTCAGGGAAATATATTCTACGCTAACGTTATAGTTTCTGCTGCATAACCATTTCTATCTGCTTTTAGTTCATAAAATGGAGGAAAGAAAGGAAAAAAAAAACCGCAATACATTGAGTGAGAATTGTTAAGTAAAGTAAAGCAAAGACCTTTTCTACCAAAATGATCAAATTCAGCTTAAAAAGATTGATAAAATAGTTTTTTATGATACAAGCGGTAAGAATTGTGTTTTATATTGTGAGTAGGAAGCTTGCAAAACGAGGTCGAAGACAAAGATATTATAATTATACATATTACATTATAATTATAAATATATTATTTTACCAATTTCACGGAGTTCATGCTTATGGTCTGTTGCCTTGCTCAGTGTTGACAACGTGATGACTTACTCGTACAAAACGAAAACATTTTATACAACGGAGGCAGTGTAGCATTGTAATTTTTCGTCTGGTTCAGCAGATTCCATTTCAAATCACCCACCATTTTACGGGTCGATAAGAGCTTTCAGAGTCATGGCCTACTTGAATCAGGCTGTGGACGCAGAAACCAAAGTTGGCTACATTGGCTACTTTTAACACCGCTGACATCTGGTAAAAGACCTACTTTCAGCATTCAACTGTCTAAAATAATATTTAAAACATTCGTTTCCTTTACAGTGTCATTATTTATTATGGCCTGGGCTGCATTTAATCTTTTAGAGTTAATACAGAAATATATTTCAAGCCATTGTAATGCACATTTGTTAAATTTTCCCTACATAATTTTCCCTACATAATTTTCCGTGTGTGTGTCCGTGTGCCCGTGTGTCTGTGAACACGATAACTCAAAAACGAAAAGTTGGTAAAATACCAAACTTGGTATTTAAGTTTAGTATCTTCCAGATGTGCGACACGGAGATTTAGAAAAAAATCCCCCCACCCCAAACTACCATTTACATGGAACTTTTTTCGAAAATTTTGATTTTCTAAAAAATGGCTCTAATGATTTTGATTAAAATATCGTATATTAAAGATCTTTACAAATAAAATATACATTTTGAATTTTCTGGGAATAGCCTATGAAGACCACTTTATTCTTAGTCAATTTTATGGAATTTTGCATAACTGCTAAACCGTAAGAGATGGACAAAAACTTACACACACAAAATGTAGAGCACCTTAAAACACACAATTTATGTTATATACATTTTTTTCGTGGATTTGATTGTTTTTTTAGATATTCCTTGATTTTTTTTCAGCTATAAAGACATACTTTTCTCATACAGGATTTTGTGAACTCGTGTCCATACAAACAAAGGAACTTCAGTCGCAGAGCAACCATCTTTTGACTATCACTTTAACCTATGGTACCCCCTTATTTCGGTTCTACTAACAAGGAAGCAAGTAATAAGACTATTTCTGCAAATTTTTGCTCCATTAGATGAAGTAAATAGAATAATTTGTTGCAATTATATAGAGAAAGTCATGTGAATAGAACACATCATATTTTTTTTTGTGTAGCTTCCACAAATTAATCTTATTCCTCTACGCGTATATATTCAATAAATATATTATACTGAAATACACCTCTGGGCATTTGTACATAAACGCCCATGTGAAAATGAATAGTATAATAAAATAAGAAAATTCGTTTAAAATTAATTTGGTAATTTCAATATTTTCCAAGGATGCGATACGATGATTTTTAACAAACTTCCGGATGCTCAAAACTACTCATTACATGGAACATTTTTCAGAAATCTTAAAAAGTGGTTTAAATATATTCAATAATAACAAATTTAATATATTTTACGATAAAAATATATGTCTTGAACTAGCTGAAAAAAAAAAAAAAACTTTCTGAATGAAGAGGAATTTAGAGGAAATTTTATATTTCTTGTAAATATCTTTAATATAGAATATTTTAATTAAAAAGCTTTAGATATTTTTGAGAATCAAAATTTTCGAAAATCATCCCTTTAACATCCAAGGTCATAATCAGGGGCTTCGAATTAAAAACAATTCGTTGTCTGTAATTTTACGTAGAGGTTTTAAACCATCTTATTTCCTCAAACACGCTCACATTCACTCTGACATTCATACTTCCAGACTCTGTAGGGGATAGGGAATAATTCTGGTTAAAGAAAAATTCCCCGCCCCACCCGGGAATCGAACCCGGGACCTCCGAGTGCTAAGTCAGCTCGCTGACCACTCGCAGTCTACTTTCTTTTTGTAGGTATATTCCGGAAATGCTGAACTTAATTACCCAATTTGATATTAGTGATTTTCGGTTTTAGTTATATCGTTCACACACACACACAGACTCTTTTTCTAAAAAATACTTCATTTGGACACTGGGAACGATAAAACTTGTGTTTCCGGTGAAATATCAGTATCGAATATTTATCAGTAGATAGTGTAAAAAGTAATACATTGTCAATGTAAGATTTCATATTTTTATTCTGAGATATAGTTTTGTTTCTGCAATTTTTTCTTTCTCTACACGTACTATGTACATAGTATACAGAGAAGGTATTGCACTCCACCCAAAAATTCTAAACCGAGATTTCACCGGAAATATACGTTTTAAGGTCCCCTGTATTAAAAAAAAGCAGAAAAATTCCGTGTGTCTGTGAACACAGTAACTCAAAAACGAAAAGTCGGGAAAATACCAAATTTGGTATTTAAGTTTAGTATCTTCCAGGGATGCTACACGAAGCTTTTGAGAAAAATCCCCCAACCCCAAACTACCCTTTTCATTGAACTTATTTAGAAAATTCTGATTTTTTCAAAAATGGCTCTACCGATTTTTATTAAAATATCGTATATTAGAGATATTTACCTGACAAATAAAATGTATATCTTGAATTTCCTAGGAATAGCCTATGAAAACTAGTTTCTTCTGGATGACTTTTACGGAATTTTGCATAACTGCTAAACCGTAAGAGATGGACAAAAACTTACCACACAAAAAATGTAGAGCACATTACAACACACAATTTATGTTAATATGCATTTTTTTTCATTGAGTTGATCGTTTTTGGTTTATGCTTTGTGAAACATACTTTCCTCATGCAGAAATGTCAACTGCTGTTCCTACAAACAAATGAACTTCAATCACATAACAACCAGCTTTTGACTTTCACTTTAACCTATGTTATTCCCTTATTTCTATTCTAGTTAGAAGGAAGCAAGTAATAAGACCATTTCTTCTAATTTTTTTTTTTCTGATTAGCATGAAGTAAATAGAAGTATAAGCTTTTTAAGAATAATTATTTGCTGAGATGTAGAGAAAGTCATGTGAATGGTACTATCAGATTTTTTAATAATCAGGTGTTGTTTCTAAAGTAGTTTACGCAATGGTTAATGGCTTTCTTTATGCTAAAAGAGGCCAAACGCTTCTTAGCACCGACATTTCAAATACTTGTATTAAAGAACATATTTCTAAGAGAAGGTGGGGCGAGATAGCAGAGAGCGCGCGCTGAGAGAGGTAGCAAGCTAACAACCGGGATATCTGCAATATTAACGATGAGAATATGGCAGGTCTTTGGAATAATTTAACGGGTTGCATCACGCCCATAAAGCTGCACACCTAAACCATCCTTGACCTTCAAGTAAAACAAGAATGTACAAAGATGTAAATGAATGTGTAACATTTTATTTTGCAACCTTTCTATGACAGAAATAACAAAATAAATAGCATAATAAAATATATGTTTATGGATATTGTATGTAATTTTACCAAAAATTGCAAATTCTTAAAAAGTTATCTATATAACACACTTTCAAGTTTCTAAAAACTATAATAACTTTGAAATGCTACACAAATAACTAGCATTATTTATACAGAACGAAATAAAATATCGGTTAAAATCATTCACATGGTTTTCTTGATCCACTATCACGTATTTTCATATATATTCTACAAATGTAATATATATATAGGACACATTTTCATAAATAGTTTCATTAAAATTTTGATTGTAGGTAAAATATGGAGAAAACTGAAACGAGGATCATATATTTAGCAGCTAGCATACACTTTCCACAGGGTAGTATAACACAAATATTCGTAGCAGGTGAAAATATGAAAAATAATTGAATTGTGCTTCATTCAGATGACTTTTTTACCCTCTATCGTTTATTAGTGGATATACAAATTACACACACACACACATACATACATTACATGCATACATGCATGCATACATGCATACATACACACATACATATGTATGTAGAACTAGTCTACGAAAGTTCCTTTATTACTTTATCTAGCACGCATGTATAATGCACATACCAGCTAGAGAAGGTATTGTATTCCAACCAAAAATTGGAAATCGAGATTTCGCTATCAAATACATCTTTTGGAGTTCCCTGAATAAAAAGAAATAGAAAAAGGTCAGTGTCTGTCTCTGTGTATATGCATGTGTGTGTACCTATATATGGGTGTATGGACAGCGTAACTTAAACGACAAGTCGACTGAACACCAATCTTGATATTTAGGTCACATCTTCCAAAGGTGCGACACGTAGATTCTCTGAAAAATCACCCTACCCCAACCTACATTTTACAAGGAATATTTTTTTCGAAATTTACGACTTTATAAAAAATTGTACTAACGATTTAGATTAAAATAACGTCATACATTAAAAATGTTTACATCGTAAATTAAATGTATAATCCTGACTTTCTGGTAAGTTTTTGTCTTACCTGTTACGGCTTGCCAGTAATACAAAAACCATTCAGAATGAAGAGGACTTAAAAGGCTATTTCCAGAAAGTTCAATATATATTTTATTTGCAGTAAATACTTTTGGCACACGGCATTTTAATTAAAATCGTTTAAGCCATTTCTGAGAAAATCAGAAATTTTGAAACATTTTCTATATAAAATGTAGTTCGAGGGGGGCATTTTCTTGGAAATCTTCGTGTCGCATCCTTGATATACAGGAAATTTAAATACAAAGTTTGGTATTTAATATTATTTATAGATCAAAAACGGTTTGGTATTTAACTATCTATTCGGTTTTGATCTATGCTGTCCACATACACTCATGCACAAACAAATAGACGCACACACTAACCTTTTCTAAACAGCGGCATCGAATTTTGGGTGGAATGCAATACCTTCTCTATCTACTATGTACATTACAGATATGGGCTGGAGAAAGTAATAACTTTCCAATATGCCAATATATTGAGTAATATATCAACTTCCTTAAAATAAATAAATATGTATATAAGGTATTTGTTCTTTTTCATTTAAAACACCGCCCACAAACTGATCCAATACAACCCTCTTAAATGGATCCAATACATCCTTCACAAATCGATCCAATACATCCCTCACAAACTGATCCAATACATCCCTCACAAATCGGTCCAATACATCCCTCACAAACCGATCCAATACATCCCTCACAAACCGATCCAGTACATCCCTCACAAGCCGATCCAATACATCCCTCACATAACGATCCAATACACCCTTCACATACCGATCCAATGCACCCCTCACATACCGATCCAATACATCCCTCACAAACTGATCCAATACATCCCTCACAAATCGATCCAATACACACCTCACAAACCGATCCAATACATCTCTCACAAACCGATCCAATACATCCTTCCCAAACTGATCCAATACATCCCTCACAAATTGATCCAATACACCCCTCACAAGCCGATCCAATACATCCCTCACAAACCGATCCAATTCATCCTTCAAAAACCGATCCAATACACCCGTCACAAATCGATCCAATACACCCCTCACATACAGATACAATACACCCCTCATAAACCAATCCAATACACCCCTTATAAACCGATCCAATACACCCCTCACACACCAATCCAATACATCCCTTACAAACCGATCCAATACATCCCTCACAAACCGATCCAATACATCCCTCATAAACCGATCCAATACACCCCTCACAAACCGATCCAATACATCCCACATAAACCGATCCAATACACCACTCTCAAACCGATCCAATACATCCCTCATAAACCGATCCAATACATCCTTCCCAAACTGATCCAATACATCCCTCACAAATCGATCCAATACACCCCTCACAAACCGATCCAATACATCCATCACAAACCGATCCAATACATCCCACATAAACCGATCCTTCACAAATTGATCCAATACAATCAAAATAGCGTGGAAAGGCCGAGAAGGAGATGGAAGGAGACACTGTGAACACGGAAAAGGCTGCAGCCTAATGCACGAAGATGAGGAATGTATTCAGATTTAATTCAGAGCTATTAACTACAGCGGTGCTAAACAATGAACGTTGCGAAAGCTAAACTTTGCAATTACTTGTCGCTATTTAGCAGCAGGTTTGTGCTCCAGCAAGATTTTAACAGTGCACTTGTGATGCAACAGGTTTTGGTGCAGCTCGTATGTACTGCTAATTACAGTATTGTTTTGTGGCCAGGCAGGCTACCCCATACATCACCGAGGTTTATATGTCTACTCTCTCTAGTGCGATATATTTGATTTCCCCTTCTGCAGCACGCGCAACTAGTCGGCTTAAAAATGTTCCTCCTTTCTAATGCCTAGCGCTTGTTTTAATAAATCTTCATGATGCAACACACGTCAACACGACTTTATCTTGTAACGGACACATTTAACCTGCATTATGAACCAGCTTTTCCTGCACAAAAATGGAGACCATGCAGTAAAACGTAACACGTATTAAGGCAGCAATAAATCTAAAGACATACAGGGTGAAAACTCTATAGTCTTCTCGTTCTTGAATAATATTTAAAATCTAAATTCAAATTAATAAATGTAAAACAGAATTCACCTAATCCAACCATTCATAAAAGCCTTCAATTAAAATACTAATAATTATACTACCTTCACACGTACAGAATGTTAGGATAATGAACACACTTAATATGCAGGATAGCAATATAAAGTGAATATCTCTTAAACGAACAGAAAAACCAAACACCGAAAATTCCAGATCCTATAGGAGTAAAGGACCTTCCAATTTGTGATATGGAATTGGGCCAAGAAGCTCTTACATTAGAATTTTTATGAACTGTACTCTTGGTAAATTTTTGTATATTGTGGATCCGCACAATAAATTAAGCAACTTAGGTTTATTTTTACTTTCTCTATACGCACTATATACATAGTGTATAGAGAAGGTATTGCATTCCACCAAAAAATTCGATACCCAGATTACACCGGAAATATATGTTTTAGGGTCCCCAATATCCAAAAAAAGCATTTTCACAAAAAGGTCCGTGTGTGTGTGTGTGTCCGTGTGTCAGTGTGTCTGTGAACACGATAACTTAAAAACGAAAAGTCGGTAAAATACCAAACATGGTATTTAAGTTTAGTATATTCCAGGGATGCGGCACGAAGATTTTTCGAAAAATCCCCCCACCCCCAACTACCTTTACATGGAATTTTTTTCGAAAATTTTGATTATCTCAAAAATGGCTCTAACGATTTTGATTAAAATTTAGTATATTAAAGGTATTTACCTGAAAAATAAAATGTATATCTTGAATTTTCTGAGAATAGCCGCTGAAGAGTAGTTTATTCCGGATGAATTTTACTGAATTTTGAATAACTGCTAAACCGTAAGAGATGGACAAAAACTTACTCCACAAAAAATGTAGAGCACGTTAAAACACACAATTTATGTTATATACATTTTTTTCGTAAGTTCGCTGTTTTTGAGACATTCCTTATATTTGGTTTATGCTATGAAAAACTTATACTTTTCTCATGCAGGAACTTGTCAACTCCTATCCATATAAACAAAGGAACTTCATTGACAGAGCAACCAGCTTTTTACTAGCATTTTAACCTATGGTAGTCCCTTATTTCGCTTCTACTTACAAGGTAGCAAGTAATAAGACTATTTCTGCTCATTTCTTCTGATTAGCATAAAGTAAATATAAGTATAAGCTTTTTAAGAATAATTTGTTGCAGGGATATAGAGAAAGTCATGTGAATGGTACACATCAGATTTTTTATAAAATGAATTGTTGAGCTGTTATAGAATTTGTATACGTAGAGACAGACTGAAAAATTCAATAGTCGGGATTTGAACCACGGATCTCCCGGTCTCTAGCCGGTTGCTCAGCTACCATGGCAATCTGCCGGCAAAGCATGAAATTCCTAGACCACTCGCATGTTTCTGGATAAACCACAAGCTGATGTCAAATTATTTTTATTATCAACCAACTGACCATAACAGTTGGTAAACTATGAAACCGGAATAAACTGTTAAACAATAATTTGGTTCATAGATGTAGAGAAAGTCATGGAAAATCATATTTTTTTGTTATGAATGTGTTTTTCTATGGCTCTAATAATTCTGATTATAATAAAATATGTTAAAGATAATCGTGTCATAAATAAAATACATATCTTGAATTTTCTGCGAATAGCCTTTGAAGACCTCTTCATTCTGAAAGGGTTTTGCTGAATTTTGCAGAAATGGTAAACCGTAAGATATAGACAAACACTTAGATAAAAATGCAGTACTCGTTAGAGCACATAATTTACATCTTATACTTTTCTTGTAGATTTGACGGCTTCCGAGATATTTCTTTTTATTTGTTTAATTTTAAATTGTGTAACTTTTCTCAAATGGGAAATCACCTTTCGTTTCATCTCTCTCTTGTTTTATTTCGATTGTTCACAAAACGAGCAGCTTTTAAAAGATTTGATTATCACTTTGGCCTAGTATAGTCCTTTATTTTCCTTCTGCTTACAGGGATGCAAATAATAAGAAGATTACTGCTAATGACTAACGATTAGCATGATATAGATAAATGAATCATCTTTTGTAAGAAAAGAGTAGAGAAAGTCCTGTGAATGGAACACACCAGAACTTTCAACCAGCTATAGGCACTGTAAATGCAAAACCCATGTTACTTGCAAAAGTCTAACGCACTAGTTCATTAAGCAAAGCCGTGCAATACTTCCTTACTAACAAAACAATAACGAACTGCGTCCTTAATTACGAAGCCCCTCTCCGCTGTTTGCACTAATATAGTGAAGTCAGTAAACAATTTTTCTTCCGAAAGTGTACTGGTTGCAACTTGGAAATAAGTTTTTCTAATAAAAGCAACGACTGGAGTGCTCTCAAAATATTACTGGACAAACTTTTGGGAAGTAACATCGAGAAATGTAACAAGAAAAACACAAAGCAAATACACGTTTGTTGAACCACGGAAGTTGTTGCTGCAACTTAAACAAGGGAAAAAAGAAAAAAAAAACATGGAAATAGCCACTAAGTTATAGAAGTGAACTAACATCAATATAAACTCACTGTTTTATATTCCTGTTTACAAAAATGCTTAATAGAAGAAAATGTTAATAAAATAATTCAATATTAAAGGTTCTATCAAAAGTAGTTCTGCAAACCTATAAAACATTCGTTCGCACACTTAGGCTAATTATACTATTAGGTTATCCAACATATTTTATTAAAGTTCATTATTTTCCTTGAATTTATATGTTCCCCTGTTTCTTTCTCTACTTCTCTGGACACTAAAAAAGGTTAACTACTATATTAAAAATCTTGTGTTCCATTCACATAATTTTCTCAAGCTTTTCCTTATACAAATAACTATTCTCACATTTATTCATGTCATGCTAATTGAAATAAACATTTGTAGAGTTAATGTTATTGCTTGTTCCTTGTAAGTAGATAAAGACTACATTAGGCTAAAGCAATGTCAAATATTTTAAAACCTGCTCGCTATGAGAAACGATTGAGATTCGGTTCGCTTTACGTAGTCCCGTTTGAGAAAGGTTAGTTTAAAACTGTATTAAATAACAAGAAATATCTCGAAACGGGCAACGTTACAAGAAAAAGTATATGACGTAAATTATAATATCTTTTAACGAGTTCTGCTTTTTTGTGTAATAAGTTTGTATGCATCCCTTAAGAGTTGACCGTTATGTAAAGTTCTGCAAAAGAGGTCTTCAGGAGCTATTTCCGGAAAATTCAAAATATAAATTTTATTTTTGATGTAAATATCTTTAATATACAGAATTTTTATCAAAATCTTTAGAGCCATTTTTGAGAAAAACAACATTTTTAAATTTTTGTCTATGTAAAGGGTAGTTTGTGGTAGAAGGATATACTCCTGTCCGTGCAAAGCGAACTAAGTTGTAATAGTCTTACATAGCGACCGGCTGTCTAGAATATCTGAAGATCGTTAACATAGGGTCTTACGTATTTGCCTTCTACATAGAAAGAACTAATAGAACTATTTCGATTATAAAGGAATAAACGTTTGTAACAACAGTATGTAGAGAAAGTCATATGAATGAAACGCATCAGATTTATTGCATTTATTTATTACTTTCTCTAGCCCCGTATGTACAATGTACATAGGGATAGGGAAGTATTGCATTCCACCCAAAAATTCGATGTCGAGATTTCACTGGAAATACATGTTTTAGGACCCCCTGAATCCAAAAAAAAGCATTTCCAGAAAAAGGTCGTTGTGTGTGTGTCCGTGTGTCCATGTGTCTGTGACACGATAACTCAAAAACGAAAAGTAGCTAAAATACCAAACTCGGTATTTAAGTTCATTATCTTCCAGGGATGCGACATGAAGATTTTGAGAAAAATCCCCCCCCCCCAAACTACCCTTTACATGGAAAATTTTTCGAAAATTTTGATTTTCTTAAAAATGGCTCTTAACGATTTTGATTAAAATATCGTATAATAAAAATATTTACTTGACAAATAAAATGTATATCTTGAATTTTCTGGGAATACCTTCTAAAGGCCAGTTTATTCTGGATGAATATTACTTAATTTGGCATAACTATTAAACCGTAAGAGAAAGACAAAAACTTACTATACAAAAATGTAGGCCTTGTTAAAATACATAATTTACGGCATATACATTTTTTTCGTGGAGCTTACCGTTTTCGAGGTATTCATTGTTATTAGTTTCAGTTGTTAAGTATTTATACTTTTCTCAGACGGGAACGTCCGTTTTTCTTTTATTCTACTCCTGGCCAAGAAAAGAAGCGATTTGTAATGACAATTGCATAACGACAGATTTTAAAACATTTGGCCTAGTGTATTCCCTTATTTTCTTCCTACTTATAAGGAACTAAGTAATACGAACATTGTGCTGAATACCTCTATTAACAAGGTGCAGAAAGAAGAATAATCTTATGTAAGAAGTTTGCAGAACAGCTAGAGAAAGTCATGTGAGTGTAATACATCAAATTTTTTTTTTTTATTCGTTAGCTTAGAATCATTTAACTGTTTTCAGTAATTTAGCACTCTTCTATTAATATATGGACGTGCTGTTTGGATAAACAATTCACAAATTTTCTATTATAGCCCTGAATTAGAGGAGCCCATGTCAGAGGGAAAGTGTATACATTATGTTAACACAAACATGATTTATGTTTCTTTTGCAGTATCCTACAAAGCAGAATCATAAAGCAGTAATGATGAAGTGTACCAACATGACGTTTTCTCTTGTCCTGCGATGGATGAGGGGCGAAGCGGGAATGGGGGGGGGGACGACACCAAACATGATTGATCGTAGCGCCTGCTTAACTTCCTTGTAGAGCAAATGCTTCAAAATTGTTGAGATCTCCTGAGATTTTCTGTTTTAAACTGCTTCAGTCGTTTCGTTACTGGAATGAAATACCTGAATGTAGGAATGCTTCAGTCTTTTAATATTAACTATATGATTTATTTCAAACTGTTTTACAATTTTGAACATATCCACAGTCTGAGAATCCGAGGGGCATTCAATAAGCCCTTAATAAAGTTGGAAAAACAAATTATTTTTGGTAGTTTTTTTACTTTCTCTATACGTACTATGTTCATAATGTTTAGAGAAGGTATTGCACTCCACCAAAAAAATTGATACCGAGATTTCACTGGAAATATATGTTTTAGGGTCCTCTTTATCCAAAAAAAGTATTTTCAGAAAAAGGTCCGTGTGTGTGTTCGTGTGTCAGTGTGTGTGTCTGTGAACACGATAAATCAAAAATGAAAAGTCGGTAACATACCAAACTTGGTATTTAAGTTTAGTATCTACCAGGGTTGCGACACGAAGATTTTGAGAAAAATCCCTCCAACCCAAACTACCCTTTACTTGGAACTTTTTTCGAAAATTCTGATTTTCTAAAAAAATGGCTCTAACGGTTTTGATTAAAATATCGTATATTAAAAATATTTACCTGGCAAATAAAATGCATATTTTGAATTTTCTGGGAATAGCCTCTGAAGACTACTTTATTCTGGGTCAATTTTACGGAATTTTGCATAACTACTAAACCGTAAGAGATGGACAGAAACTTACCATACAAAAATGTAGAGCACCTTAAAACACACAATGCGTGCTATATACATTTTTTTCGTGGGGTTGATTGTTTTTGAGATATTCCTTGTTTTTGGTTTCAGCTATAAAAACTTATACTTTTCTCATACAGGACTTTGTGAACTCGTGTCCATACAGACAAAGGAACTTCAGTCACAGAGCAACAGCTTTCGACTATCACTTTAACCTATGATACCTCCTTATTTCGCTTCTATTAACAAGGAAGCAAGTAATAAGACTACTTCTGCTAATTTTTGCTCCATTAGATGAAGTAAATGGAATAATTTATTGCAGTGATATACAGAAAGTCATGTGAATGGAACACATTTTCTCTTTTTATAAAAATGGAATCTTAAATACCAAGTTTAGTATTTTACTAGCTGTCATTTTTTAGTTATCGTGTTCATAGACACACGGACACTCACGCGCGCGGATCTTTTTCGAATTCTTTTTCAGTACCGAAATAGAGTATGGAGTGCAATACCTTCTCTGTCTACGTACATGTATATAGAAATAGTAAAAGTTACATTTTTAGCTTTAATACTTTAAGAGCACTTTTATCACTTCGGTGTTACCTTAAGGGTGCATGGAACCTTCGAGATTAGTTACCCCACGTTATTCTATCAAGATAAGTAAGAAACGCGGAAATAAACTTAGCTGGGTAGCTCTTGCCGATGCAGATTCAATTTCTAACCCTGCAACTGTCAGGCAGATGCACTACTAGGGGCATTCAATGAGTCCTTAGAAAGTCCTAAAATAACACTGGTAGGATCAAAAAAAGTTTGTATTTAGTAACCGTCGTCTCTTACTAGATGGCAGTTAAAGTTTCAGCTATATCTATCATGTGGTTTCGTTGCTATAGGTGATTGAATCAACAATCTTTTGCTTCTTTAGAAAGATGGGGAAAAACAGTTTCGTGCAGTGATTAAACACTTCCATTTAATAGGCTTAGCACCGAAAGAGATAAAAGCCGAGTTGGATGAAGTACATAGCATATTTGCTACTGCGTTTATAACAATTTACAATTGCGTAAATCAAACTAAATGTGGCTGCATATCCACAAATGACGAACAACCTTCCGGACGTCCAAATCCTCCTCAGACTCATTGATTTATATAACCCAAACCCAAATACCTTTATTTGTTTGATCGGGAGTTTACTTATGAATTATGTAAATTAAATAAATGTTATGATTTCTTTAAAAGTAATTGATAACATTGCTTAAAGTGCCTTCTTCCAAAAACCTTGTCAAAACCCAGGATATGGATTTGAATGATGGACGAATCAAAGTTCACGAAATAATAGAGTCCACAGTCATATCAAGGGGTACCTATAGTGTTCTCAATTTTGCACCAAAAATTCTGACAAAGATGGGTGCCGCGTTTGCACTCAATGGAGAATAAACGCAATCGTGTGATGGATTCGAAAGCCGGTTTGGCAATTTTTCGTCACAATCCTGAAGAGTTTTCGCGTTTATATATTACTGTGGAAGAAACATGAAACTACTACACTACTACTCTCCAGAGATAAGAAAGTCGAACCCGTGGCCCTTTTAAAGACAAATCGGTTCCGAGAACACAAAAGTGGGGAAATCAGCAGACAAGGTGACGGGTCAGATATTTTGGGATGCTCGTGCAATCATCTACATTGATTAATTGCAAAAATCAAGAATGATAAATGGAGAGTATTGTGTATGGTTATTGCACCGGTTAAACTGAGAAATCAAGAAAAAATCAACTTCACGAAAAAAAAATGTATATAACATAAATTGTGTGTTTTAAGGTGCTCTACATTTGTTGTGTAGTAAGTTTTTGTCCATCTCTTACGGTTTAGCAGTTATGCAAAATTCCGTAAAATTGACCCAGAATAGTCTTCAGAGGCTGTTCCCAGAAAATTCAAAATATACACTTTATTTGTCAGGCAAATATCTTTAACATACGATGTTTTAATCAAAATCGTTAGAGCCATTTTTTAGAAATCAAAAATTTCAAAAAAAGTTCCATGTAAAGGGTAGTTGGGGTGGGGGGATTTTTCTCAAAATCTTCGTGTCTTATCCCTAGAAGATACTAAGCTTAAATACCAAGTTTGGTATTTCACCGACTTTTCGTTTTTGATTTATCGTGTTCACAGACACACGGACACACGGACACACACACACGGACCTTTTTCTGACAATACCTTTTTTGGTTACAAGGGCACCGTAAAACATATATTTTATGTGAAATCTCGGTATCGAATTTTTTGCTGGAGTGCAATACCTTCTCTATACACTATGTACATAGCACGTATAGAGAAAGTAAAAAAATGAAATATGTGAGTATTTATAAGAACTAAAAGCATTGTTAGTGTAACCATTGCTTTTTTTTTTTTTTTCTTTAAGTTTAAATTTTTCCCAAAATTCTTTAATTTTAAAAGGACTATTTTAAAAGGTCTATGCTTAATTTTACTCAATTTACCCCTCACCAACCTAACCAATTCACCTCTGACCAACAAAAAAACTTGACATAAAATCACCACTTTGGTTTTGAAGCAGCTGCCTAATATTGACATCTTGTTGACTTGATTATTGCTTTATTCATCCATTTTAGTATCTTCCAAGGATGCGACAGAATGATTTTGAGGAAAAAATTAAAGATATATACAAGAAGAGTTCTTCATTCTGATTGAATTTTTTCTTAATTTTGCATAACTGGGAAACCGTATAAATAGACAAAAACTTACCACAAAAAATGTACATCTCGTTGAAACATCCAACTTATGTCACAGATTTTTTTCGTGGAGTTGGTACCATTTTTAGATATTCCTAGTTATTGGTTTCAGTTTTAAAAATACTTAACGTTTCACGCACGGCAATGGAAACAAACGGATTTCATCAACATGACAACGAGCTTTTAAAATACTTGACTGTCGCTTTATCCTAGTGTATACCCTTATTTCCCTTCTACTTACAAGAAAGCAAGCAATAAGACTATTTCTGCTAATGTTTATCTTGCTTAGCATGA
The DNA here is from genome assembly GCA_030762935.1 of Hymenopus coronatus. NCBI lineage: Eukaryota > Metazoa > Arthropoda > Insecta > Mantodea > Hymenopodidae > Hymenopus > Hymenopus coronatus. Next base: position 61,444,099 of record CM060884.1, read on the forward strand.
AGTAGATAGAAGAATAAGCTTTTTAACAACAATATGATATCGATATATAGAGAAGGTTATCTGAATGCAAAACATCAGATTTGGATAGGTAGTCAGACAGAAAAACTCAATTTCATAGCCAGGATTTGAACCACGAATCTCCTGATCTGTAGCCGGTTGTTGTACCATTGAGCTACCATGGCAATATGCCGGCATAGCATTGAATTTCTCTATTGACTCGCATGTTTCCCGGTAAACCACAAGGTGATCTCAAATTATTTGAAAATGACAATCCCAATGGCGACTTACAATGTTGTAAGTGCTTTAAGTCTCAGGATTCATAGTATAGCCAACTATTATGGTCACTTGTGATAATTTTAATTGTTTTCTCACAGAAACCGTTCACATCTTGGCAAGATGTAGGGGTACGGAGGAATGGCGGGAAAAATATTTGCCGCGATTTTTTACCACTGCGAATGTAGGAATAGAAGTATGTTGGACGCTACTGGCAGGCGCGGAAAACATGGACGGGCTAGGTAAATTTATACTTAAGGCAAGACAGCTGAGATCTGAGGAGGCTGCCAATAGAGAAGGGGGGGATAAGATCAACTAAACAAAAGTGACTACAATGTTCTACATACATATATATTATGTCATACTTAGGTCACTGTTGTGCTAGGGTTGTATATATTGTGTATATATGTCTTTTAAGTGTAATTATCTATTATAAGAGGGTGCATTTAGGAAGGTGTACTCTGTGTGGTAAATTTAAATTGCTATATTTGAATATCTTTGTATCTTTATTTTCGGATTCATTCTTAATTTTATTGTTGTTTAATATTGCTTTTGACTGTGTATTTCCTTTGTCTTTTTATTTTCGTGTTTACTCTTTTAATTCTTTCTTGTGGTTGTTGTTTTAATATTGCTTGTAATGTGTATTACAAAAGCACGTACGGTCTGTGAACCCGTGCGACTGTTGAAATTCTATGTATGATATTGCTATGTTAATAAATACACTTATTCATTCATTCAGTGGTTCAAATCCTGGCTATGGCATTGCATTTTTAGTCTGACTCTACCTGTCCAGTTCATGTCCTACATACGGTTTCTCTAAAAACAGTCAAAATTATCACATCAGATTTGTTATTAATGATATCAAATACATGGGAGAAAGTTTGAACCTCTGGCAATAAAGAAGCAAATAATAATTATTGTAGCCCAAAAAGTCGCTCTTTTTAGGCCATCTCTATTTTATCAACATTTTCCGTGATTCCTGGGACAAATTTTGCGGGCGTTACCTGTCGTCAATTTTTGGTAACACTAAATAAACTAGTATATTAAAAACAAACATAAAGTTGAACTTTGAGCTTCAAAAAAGCAATTATAGTTTTAGAGCTGAAAATTGTTGCCAACGTTAAATATATCCGAGCAGGGTTGATTGCCATCCAAGGATACATTTGCTTGTCCACAAGAAACGTGATTTACGTGCTCCCCAGCTTCCTTCATAAATGTATACAGGCCACCGGGGAAATATGGAGAAAGTTTATAAAGTTATATCAGCAGTTAATTCATCATTTTGAAAGGATGTAAATTTTACCAGAGGCTAAAGTTCTCCGGTTCTGCACATTTCGTAAGAGGGATTTTTCAAGTGGATGCTGTGTTGGGTAAGCTCTTCTGAGCTTAAGTGTCTAGATACATGTGTTTTTTCTTCCCTCTCGTGTTGCTACTGAGTAAGCACAGCAAATGTAAAGCAGACTTTTGAGCGTGGAATATGCAGCAGTAAGTTTGCTTCTTTTAAAAATGCAACCTAAATGATCATTTACTTCATAAATATGTCATTTGGCATGCATACAAGTGGCTAATTCTATAAGGAAGATTCTACATAAGTTACAGCCTGTTTATTTAGTCAACAAGTCTCTAAAATGAAGAACAATTTCAAATTTTGAATTCTTCGTGAATAGAGAACAGTCTACGTCTTTTATAAAGTAGTGAAAGTGGTCTGAATGCACCACTGCTTGTAACTGAAATCACATAAAAAGGAGCATATGTTTCCTCCACATAATTTCACTTCCTGTTCTGCATATATACTCTTCTTACAAAATATGTATCTTTTATATACTACATGCTAGTCGATATAAACATTACCAGAAATGGTCTTATTGTTTAGTACCTTATAAGTAGAAGGAAAATAAATTAAAACTTATCATAAATTGAAGCTAATTTTACTTTAAAAGACTACTTTAACTCAACTTGAACCATATACAGTGTTGTAAATGTACAATAATTTTATGTTATTAGTTACTTATCTAATGTGAAAATTGGGTTTATTCTGTCATATTGCATAGATCAACTCAACATTTGAAGAAATCTTTGGTATTATGACAATTCAACACCATGAACACATTAATTTTGTGCCTGCCCTATGCAAAAGTAATAATTCATTAAAAGTATAACCTCCAAATATAAACGAATCCCTAATTGCTATTCTGACATTTTAAATAAATCGGTCTTAAAGAGCGAGAGATACCTGGAGAGAGATACATAGAACTTTTTGTAAAAATTTGATGCGTTCCATTCATATGATTTTCTCTACATCGCTGTAACAAAGTATTGCTAAACAGCTTATGCTTTTATCTACTTTATGACAACCGAATAAAAATGTTAGCAGAAATTTTCTTAATTACTTGCTTCCGTATAGGTAGAAGGTTAGAATAAGGGGAATACACTAGGCTAAATGAAAGTAAAGTATTTTAAAAGCTGGTTACAATGCATTTGAAATCCGTTACAATTCATGGCCAGAAGTTTACAAACTTCCCTGTAAGAAAAGTTTGTATTTTAAGTCTGAAACAAATAACAAGGAATGTTTCAGAAATGGCCAACTCCACGAAAAAAAACGTATATGGCATAAATTGTGTGTTTTAATGAAATCTAGGTATATTTTTTATATAGTAAGCTTTTGTCTATTTCTTACGAATAACCAGTTACGCAAAATTCAACAAAATGCATCCTGAATAAAGCGGTATTTAAAGGCTATTACCAGAAAGTTCAGAATATATATTTCATTTGCCATGTAAATACATTTATATAACGGCATTTTAATCTAAATCGTTTACCATTTCTGAGAAAATCAAACTGTTTGAAATGTTTTCCATGTAAGTAGTTTTGGGTGATAGATTTTTCTCAAAATCATCACGTTACAACCCTGGAAGCTACTAAACATAATACCAATTTTTCGTTTTTGAGTTATCGTGTTCACAGGCACACATGGGACTTTTTTTTTTTTGATACAGGATACCCTAAAGTATGCATTTCTAATGAAATATCAGTATCGAATTTTTGGGTGGAATGCCATACATTCTCTATGTACATATTACCTGTAGAGAAAATAAAAAGGTGGTTGCGGTGGATCTCAAAATATATATCTGCGATGAAATTCCGCAATTTAATAAATTGTTGGAACCTTTTCTGCGCACTAAATGTAGGTGTGAGAGAGAGTCGTATAAAGCAACGTTGAATAGAAATTTAGTTCTTACTGTCCCAAGTGGCAGTAAAATTCCTCTATAAAAGGCTTTCTGAATTTTCTCTACTCTCTTATTTTATTGCATTCAAGCTCTTAGACATAAATATTGAGTCGTCTATTAGAACATACCTGTCGATAAAAGAGAAAGGTTCGAAAACTGCCCAAGAAGGGCGGAGTTCAAACAAAAGAAAGCCGTTAACACCTCTTCCTTTACTTCTCTTTCAGAAAAATATGCTACGTAGAGAAAATATTGAGTATTATATCGAGGTTTGTCAGCGGGTGGCATATTTCTGGCAAAGCCAGCAGAGAGCGCTGCGTTATCACTTAGACTTTTATAAAATACCCAGTCAGTGGGCAATATTTTATTTCTATAACCATTTCGGCTTTTCCGGAAGAACATTAGGTTGAGCTAAGTATGTGTGGGGGCGCACACCACAAGTATGTACAACGTCAGTATATACCTAGCCTTACTGACCAACCCCATGTGATCAAAAGAGAAAGGGGATTTTTTTTTTTCGATGGAGTCCACTACATTGGAACTTTTCTTTCTCCTTTCTTTCATCCCCGTCCCCTTCTATGTCTGTTCCCATTCGAGGCTAAAAGCTTTCCTTCCTTCCTTAAAAAAAGAAAAGAAGCGTTATTGAATGTGACAGCAAGTAAAGTCCATTCTACTTTATACACTAAATAAATTTCTCCTAGGCGATCCCCCCCAACCCAAACGGACCCGCCTGCTGCTATCTACGAGAAAGAAAAGAAAACAGGCACTCTGCATCTCATGATAACGTGCGTCTTTTATTCCTTTTTTGGGCCCCAAATAGTACTCTGAACAAGAGGTTCAGTTTTCGACGTTCCATACAAAGGTCAGTAGACAAGAAACGAAATTGTACACAGAAATCCCTATAGTTTGCCATGTTTGCTATTTCCATCAAAATAAAACTAACGTGCACCTTTATCAAACTTTCTATACATCTCTGTAACAAATTATTGTTAATAAGCTTATTATTCTATCCACTTCATGCTAAAACATTAGCATATTTTATTAGTTAGTTCGTTTATAAGTAGAAGGGAAGCCCGCCTGGGTAGCATGGTGGTAGCATGTCTGCCTCACGTTCAAAGGGTCGTGAGTTCGAATCTCGCTTAGGGTAAGTTAGTTATCCGGGTAAGGTTTTTTTCGGGGTTTTCCCTTATCCTGAGAAGACGAATGTCGAGTAACTTTAAGCTCCATGGACCCCGAGATCATTTGAGCATCATATCATCAATTGCATTCATCATCCGATATGACTAAACCAGGTTAAAGGACGTTAAACTAAAAAAAGTAGGAGGGAAATAAGGGATTACTCTAGATTAAACCGACAGTCAAATGTTTTAAAATGTGGTCTCTATGCCATTGAAATCCATTTCTTTGCGTGGCCAAGGGTTGACAATGGAAAATGTTTAGTGTTTTAAACCTGAAATCAATAAAAAGGAATATCTTGAAAACGGCCTACTCCACGAAAAATATGTATATGACATAAATTGTGTGATGTACGTCGCCCTCCATGGTGTAAAGGTTACCATGATAACTTCATATACCCAAAGTCGCAGGTTCAAACCCGGCGGAAGACTTATGGGTTTCTTAGGATGTAAAAATACTTAGCATGGCTTCCTTCGGAAGGGAAGTAAAGCCGTTGGTCGTAGATTTATGGAACATAATAGAACGTCAAGCCTGATAGAGAAGCCTCTGAACAAAATTAAGCGGTATTTCACGCCCAATATAGAATGGGACGCTGAGAACCACAGCAGTTAAAGAGCGTCCGTGAGTAACCCGTCATTTCCATTTCCATCGTGATCTACATTTTTTGTGTAGTAAATTTTTGTCTATCTCTTACAGTTTACCAGTTATTCAAAATTGAATCAATATCATCAAGAATAAATAGGTATTTAGAGACTATTTCCAGAAAATTCAAGATATGTATTATTTATCAGGTAAATATCTTTAATATACAATATTTTAATAAAAATAGTTAGAGCCATTTTTGAGAAAATCAAAATTTTCGAAAAAAGTTCCATGTAAAGGGTAGTTGGGGGTGGAGCGATTTTCTTGAAATTCTTCGTGTCGCATCCTTGGAAGATACCAACATTAAATACCAAGTTTGGTATATAACGGTCTTATCGTTTTTGGGCTATGCTGTCCACAGACACTCGCTCACACACACACACACACACATACACACACACACAGACTTACACTCACGCGCGCGCACACAAAGTATCTTTTTCTAAAAATGTTTTTTTTTTTTGTATTCAGAGGGACCCAAAACTTGTATTTCAGGTGAAATTTCGGTATCGCATTTTTGGGTGTAATACAATACCTTCTCTATACACTATGTACGTAGTACAGGTAGCGAAAGTAAAAGACAATATTTTTTTCAATTTTTGTGTGCCACAGTTTCGATACTGAAATTTGTCTAATAAATTAATAACTATTTTATGAAAATAATAGGCAAATAAACGAATAATGAAATGAATATACCTCTATTTAGTAGTTTCAAAAAATCTGATGTGTTCCATTTATACTGCTTTCCAAAGCTGTTCCAAAAACATTTTATTACAAATGATTATTCTTATATGTACATCATGCGAATCTAGTCTTGTTATTTGTTTCCTTAAAAGTAAAAAGGAAATAAAAGAACTCATTGGGCTAAAGCAATTGTCAAATGTTTTAAAGACTGGTCATGTGAAACAATTGAAGTTCGGTTTCCTTTGAACGGTTCGGTTTGAGAAAACTTAATTTAAAATGAAACCATTAATTAAATGAAATATCTAGCAAATGGTTCAAATCTACAAGAAAACATACATGACATAAATTATGTGTTTTAAACAAATCTACATTTTTGTGAACTAATTTTTGTCTCTCTCTCTCTCTCTCTCTCTCTCTCTCTCTCTTATGGCTTACCATTTATGCAAAATCCGCAAAATTAATCCAGAATAAAAATATCTTCAGAGGCCATTCCCGGAAAATTCAAGGTATACATTTTGTTTGTCAAGTAAATATCTTTAATAACTCATTTTAATCCACGTTAAAGCTATTTTTGAGAAAATCAACATTTTTGAAAATTTTTACATGTAAAGGGCAGTTGCCGGGTGGGGGATTTTCTTAAAAATCTTCCTGTCGCATCTTTGGAAAATACTGAACTTAAATACCAAGTATGATACTTAACGGACTTTACGTTTCTGAGCTAAGCTGCCTCAGTCACAAACACACACGGACATCTTTAAAAATTATTTTCGACCTATATTGCCGGTGAAATCTTGGAAACAAAATTTTGGGTGCAATACGATACCATCTCTATACCCTATGTACACAGTACGTGAAGAGAAAGTAAAACTATTGTGTTCTACAGTTTCGATGCTGAAACATGTTCGTAGTAAATTAATAATTAACTTATAAATAATGAGAAAACAAACAAATATGGAATTAGTACACCTCTAATTAATATTCTTAAAAGGAGGATGATGTGATTTTTATTTTCTCTACATGTATTAGTACATAGTGTATTGCACCCAAAATTCGATATCTAGATTTCACCAGAAATACATGTTTTGGGACCTTCTTGAATCCAAAAAGAGCATTTTTAAAACTTACCAAACTTGATATGTAAGTTTAGTATCTTCCAAGAATACAACTCTAAGATTTTCAATAAAAAACCCACTCTCAACTAACCTTTGATGGAAAACATTTCGAAAATTTGAGTTTTCTCAAAAATGGATTTTGATTAAAATCACTTATTACTTTCTCCATACGCACTATGTACATAGTGTATAGAGAAATTATTGCACTCCACCAAAAATTCGATACCGGGATTTCACCGGAAATATGTTTTAGAGTCCCCAATATCCAAAAAAAGCATTTTCACAAAAAGGTCCGTGTGTGTGTGTGTGTGTGTGTGTGTGTGTGTGTGTCCGTGTGTCTGTGAACACGATAACTCAAAAACGAAAAGTCGGTAAAATACCAAACTTGGTATTTAATTTTAGTATCTTCCAGGGATGCGACACGAAGATTTTGAGAAAAATCCCCCCTCCCCCAACTACCCTTTACATGGAACTTTGTTCGAAAATTTTGATTTTCTCAAAAATGGCTCTAACGATTTTGATTAAAATTTCGAATATGAAACATATTTACCTGACAAATGAAATGTTTATCTTGAATTTTCTGGGAATAGCCTCTGAAGAGTAGTTTATTCTGGATGAATTTTACTAAATTTTGAATGACTTCTAAACCGTAAGAGATGGACAAAAACTTACTATACAAACAATGTAGAGCACTTTAAAACACACAATTTATGTTATATACATTTTTTCGTGGAGTTCGTCGTTTTTGCGACATTCCTTATTTTTGGTTTCTGCTATGGAAAACGTATACTTTTCTCATACAGGAACTTGTAAACTCCTATCCATATAAACAAAGGAACTTCATTGACATAGCAACCAGCTTTTGACTATCACTTTAACCTACGGTTGTCCCTTATTTCGCTTCTACTACCAAGGAAGCGAGTAATAAGACTATTTCTGCTAATTTTTTCTGATTAGCATAAAGTAAATAGAAGTATAAGCTTTTTAAGAATTATTTGTTGCAGGGATATGGAGAAAGTCATGTGAATGGTACACATAAGATTTTTTTTAAGATATTTACATGAAAAATAAAATATTTTTTAGAGTATAGCCCCTGAAGACCTCTTTTTACTGGATGAATTTTTCTGAATTTTGCACAACTGGTAAACCGTAAGAGATAGACAAAACCTTAACTGCACAAAATGTGTAGGCTGCCTTAAAACACACAATTTATGCCATACACATGTTTTTCGTGGAGTTAGCCGTTTTTGAGTTATATCTTGTTATTGGTTTCAGTTTTAAAATAGGTTCTTATACTTTTCTCAATCGGGAACTTGCCATCAAACCTGGCCACGCAAAGAAGCGAAATTCAGTCCCATAGCAACCACATTACATAGCATTTGACTGTGGGTTTAGACTAGTGTATTCCCATATTTCTACTTTACTTATAAGGAAGCAAGTAATAAGACCGTTTTTGCTAATGTCTACCTCAATTAGCATGAAGTGATAGAAGAATACGCTTATTCACAATAATTTGTTGCAGAGATGTAGAGAAAGTCATGTTAATGGAACACATCTAAATTTTTTACTTGATACCGAAAATAGATTACAATATGCAATATATCAAATAAACAAGTCCTGGGGAGCTGGTAATGGGGAAAGGGTGGAGTGTGACAATCCCCACTCCAACTGGTGCTGTTATTAATGTTGTTATTCGTCATGTGAAGTACAGCAGTGGCGGAGATAGCCAATTCTAAAGACGAGTGGTCGAGTACCAAAATGTCTCTTGCAATCTTTCTTTCCTAAAGGATATTTAAAAAAAAAAAAAAAAAAAAAAAACTTTTTTTTCAGGCGTATAATAGAACACTCATACTTTTATTATCCTTGCAAATAGACGTGAGCAATCAAGTTGTGCAGTACAAGGAGTGAGGGAAAGTGGCGGAGACTGGAAGCGATAGCCATGGGTATGGAAACGCACGAAGATATCGGCTGCCGGCCGACTGCAGCAATCAGATCATCATATTTACACCGCTGTCATCTACTTAAACTGTTAACACTCAAAAGAAACGTATGAATATCAAGCTTATTGGAGACGCAGTATTGGCCGAAAGGTACCTTCATTTATCACTCTTAGAACCGTTTAAATTGTTATAATAATACTTGAAAGTTTAGAATTTCCCTGCTGATTAGCATGTGCAGAATTAAAATGTCTTGTGGCGCTATAATAATATCTCATCTAGAACAACTGCTTGGAACATAATAAAACTTCGGCACTTTTCTGAAAACAGGACTGATTTTCCATTCTCCGCGAAATTTGTATGTCATCCTGAAAGACACGACACTGTCTTTTGTTATTCGTCACGTACGACCTAAGCAAGCACAACGGAGTAAGGAAGGACTGATAATGTGGGTGCACAGATGAGAAAAACCTCCTCAAGTCTGAGCTAAACGAGAACATTTTAACATGGATCTAGACCACAAACTATAATTATTCAGGGGGACCCAAAACAGATATTTCCAGTGAAATTTTGGTATCGAATTTTTGAGTGCATTACAATACCTTCTCTGTACACTGTGCATAGTTCGTGTAGAGAAAGTAAAAAGAGTAGAGAAGAGTATGCAAATGCAATACATCCAACAAGTTGCAAGCATTCATCTAGCTGTTTTAATATAACAACTCTCTCAGAGCTCGCAAAAGTGGAATTCATCACAAGAGATGATTACAGTATATGCGAGTTCAGCTCCAGTGACCTATACTGCATAGCTAATGGTTACAAAGCCATCTCTAGCAGACGGTATCGTTTCTTATTCCCAGAATACCGTATCAAAGGCTGCATTCCACTGGAATTCAATTCCCGAATTATTACTTGGGGTATCCCTGTGAGTATTCTAAAGCTAAAGGGGCATTATGTGCCGCTTTCCTCACCCTCTTGCACGTAGAGGCCACAAATCCTAACCGCTGAGCTCGTGTACATAGCATATGTATACACTAGCTGCCACAGTTAGCAGGCGCTCCGGCGGTTTTGTGGCAAGGCGAGGCCTTCTTGGTGTGTGTCAACCACCGGGCTTACCAACCTCACGGACACAATCACAATAGCGTAATAATAACAAGAACAAGGAGCTTAGGAATAATGTTATAATATCTCTGCAAGTATTAGAGTAATGCCATCTCTTCTTCTTCAAGGCTTAATCTACTGTCTGTTCTAGTCTCACATCAATCCAGCGTTTGCTAGGTCTTCCCACCAGACGCTGAACTCTTGGTTAATATTCCATTATTGGTTAGGTATTCTTTCTGGTGCAATTCTTTCTGAACGATGAATCCAGTTTTCCCTACATTTCATTCATTTTTACTTTGCACCCAAAAATTCAATACCGAGATTTCAGCTCAAATATGTGCTTTGAGACCCTCTGCATCAAAAGAAAAAAAAAAATAGAAAATGTTCCGTGTGTGTGTGTGTCCGTGTGCCTATGAACACGATTACTCAAAAACGAAAAGTCCGTAAAATACCAAAATAGGTATTTAAGTTAAGTATCTTCCAGGGATGCGACACTGAGATTTTGAGAAAAATCCCCCCCACTACCAACTACCCTTTACATGGAACATTTTTCGAAAATTTCGATTTTCTCAAAAATGGCTCTAACGATTTTGATTAAAATATCGCATACAAAAGACATTTACCTAAGAAATAAAATGTATATCTTGAATTTTCTGGGAATAGCCTCTGAAGACTACATTATTCTGGATGAATTTTACAGAATTTTGCATAACTGCTAAACCGTAAGAGATGGAGAAAAACTTACCACACAAAAATGTAGAACACGTTAAAACACACGATGTATATTATATACATTTTTTTCGTGGAGTTTATCGTTTTTTAGACATTCCTTGTTTTTAGTTTCTGCCATGGAAAACTTATACTTTTCTCATTCAGGAATTTGTCAACTGCTATCCATACAAACAAAGGAACTTCAGCGGCATAGCAACCAGTTTTTGATTATCAATTTAGGTATGGTACTCCCTATTTCGCTTCTACTTACAAGGAAGCAAGTAATAAGACTATTTCTGCTATTTTTTCCTGATTAGCATGAAGTATATAAAAGTATAAGTTTTAAAATAATTTGTTGCAGAGATGAGAGAGTCATGTGAATGGTACACATCAGATTTTTTGTTTAGCTATTTTTTTCTCGCGTCATCCTTTCTAAACCTTGAAGGCAGTTTTCCCTATATTTAATTAATTTTTACTTTGCACCCAAAAACTCAATACCAAGACTTCAAATGCAACATCTGTTTTGAGACCTCCAGTATCCCAAAAATTTTGATGTGTTCCATTCGCATGACTTTCTCTACATCTCTGCAACAAATTATTGTTAAAAAGCTTATGCTTCTATTTACTTCGTGCATATCGAGAAAAAATTAATAGAAATAGCTTTATAACTTGCTTCCATGTAAGTAGAAGCGAAATAAGGGAGCACCATAGGTTAAAGTGATAATCAAAAAAGGAACTTCAGTCACATAGCAACCAGCATTTGACTATCACTTTAACCTTGATACTCCCTTATTTTGTTTTCACTTACAAGGAGGCAAGTACTAAGACTATTTCTCCTATATTTTTCTCAACTAATATAAAGTAAATAGACGCATAAGCTTTTTAACAATAATTTGTTGCAGAGAATGTAGAGAAAGCCATTTAAAATAAAAGTACTTAATTAGTTAATACATTTGTAAATTCCATAGCCATTACAAGAGTATAAATATAAAAGTATTATTTAGATACATTAGAGCCGCGGTAATTCGAGCTATTTGGGGTAGAGGCTACCTCGAATCATATGGAAAAATCATTAAATCAATGGCTAAAAGTAAACAAACAACAACATAGTATATACCTGTGCTATAAGTACAAATATGGGCAAAGATCTCCAAGTTGCAAAAACATATGTTACATTTAAAGAAATTTCCTCATCTCAGGAACTCATACAATGGGAAGATATAAAACACTTCAAAATTAACGTAACACTATACTACAATATGTGTACGTATTTTTACTTGAGCGTATTTTAATGACCGTCGTCGTTGAGTAGGGGTTACTATACAGTATATGTTACTTTCTCTACACGTACTAAGTACTGTATAGAGAAGGTATTTTATTGCTCACAAAATTTCGATACCGAGGTTTCACCGGAAATACATGTTTTGGGTCCCCCTAAATCCAAAAAAAAATACATTTTTAGAAAAAGGTCTATGTGTGCGTGTGTACTCTGTGGACAACATAGCTCAAAAATGAAAAGACTGTTAAATACTAAAGTTGGTATTTAAGTTTGGGATCTTCCCAGAATGCGACATGAACATTTTCAAGAAAATCCCCCTACCCCAACTACGTGAAGCTTTTTTTTCTGAGCATTTTGATTTTCTCAAAAATGGCTAACGATTTTGATTAAAATCTCTTATACTTACGATATTTATTTGCCAAAAAAGGTATACATTAGAAGCTATTCCCAGAAAATTCAAAGACTTCTTTATTCCGGATTATTTATACTGAATTTTACATTAAACCGTAAGAGGTAGACCAAAACTAACTACAAAAATCTGATGTGTTCCATTCACATGACTTTCTCTATATCTGCAACAAATTATTGTTAGAAAGCTTACGATTCTATATATTGCATGCTAATAGAGAACAAATTAACAGAAATATTCTTATTACTTATTTCCTTGAAAGTAGAAGCGAAATAAGGGAGTCCCATAGGTTAAAGTGATTGTCAAAAGCTAGTTGCTATGTGACTTGAGTTCCTTTGTGTGGACAGGAGTTGACAAATTCCTATATGAGAAAAATATGTTTATTAAAGCTGAAACCAAAAAAAAAAAAAAAAAAAAAAGAATGTCTAAGAAACGACCAACTCCACGAAAAAATGTATATAACATAAATTGTGTGTTTTAACGTGCTCCACATTTTCTGTGTAGTAAGTTTTTATCTATCTCTTACGGTTTAGCAGTTATGCAAAATTCCTTAGATTTCATCCAGAATAAAGTAAGCTTCACATGCTATGCATTTTATTTGTTAGGTAAATATCTTTAATATACGATATTTAATCAAAATCTTTTGAACCATTTTTTGTGAAGATCAAAATTTTCGAACTTTTTTCCATGTAAAGGGTAGTTTGGGGTGGGGGGATTTTTCTCAAAATCTTCATGTCGCATCCCTGGAAAGTACTAAACTTAAATACCGTTTTTGGTATTTTACCGACTTTTCGTTTTTGAGTTGTCGTGTTCACGGACACACGGACACACACGGACATTTTTCTGAAAATGCTTTATTTGGATACAGGGGACCCTAAAACACATATTTCCGGTGAAATCTTGGTATCGAATTTTGGGTGGAGTGCAACACCTTCTCTATAAACTCTGTACATAGTGCGTATAGAGAAAGTAAAAAATGTAGATCACGATAAAACACACATTTTATGTCATATCATTTTTTTCCTTGAGTTGATATTTTTTGAGCTATAAAAAAACTTATATGTTTCTCCTACAGAAATTTTGTTAATTCCTGTCCATATAAACAAAAGAACTTCAGTCACATAGCAACCAGCTTTTGACTATCATTTTAACCTATAGTACTCCCCTAATTCGCTTCTACTTACAAGGAAGCAAGTAATAAGACTATTTCTGCTAATATTTCTCGATTAGCATGAAGTAAATAGAAGCATAAGCGTTTTAGCAATAATTTGTTGTAGAGATGTAGAGAAAGCCATATGAACGGAACACATCACATTTTTTTTTCTGAAACGATGGTATATATTGCACAATTGATTGACCTGCGGTCCCAATTAATGAAGGGTCGTAAAAGAAAGAGCATGCGCACTCTGCCAACTTAACGGTACCTGTTAATCTGTAATAGAAGTGAATTAGTAGTGTGAAGGCAAGGTTATTTATGTACTTTATGAGCGAAAACCTTAAGTGGGACAGCTTTACCGGTATTGCATGGACAATTGAAAGGAAGTAACATATTTGTAAGTGCGTAAAACAGTTTAAATAAAACATTATATTACATTTTCATTGTAAACATAAAAAATAATTACTTTAATAAAAATATTCAAAGATATAATTATCTAAATAACAGCTTCAGTGTTACACTCTAAATATGCCAGTAGTGCAATGTATTTAAGTTCCATAAATAATATCTAAACTGATAAAAACGGGATTTTACTCTAGTTTATGTAAAGTTTCAGCTTTCTTAAGATCAGCTCTAAGTACACGGAAGCTCAAAGTACCGTGACTATACTGTATTAAAATACTTTCATCTTTTTTATTTAAAATTTCAATTATTTAATGCACCAAGTGGGAGACCTGAGTTTGATCCCCGGTATTGGCGTGGGGATTTTTCTTCCGCTGAGAGACCTGCTCCGGGGTGCACTCAGCCTCGTGAGTTCCCTGGGGGGCCAATTGAGGAGATACTTGATGGAGAAGTAGCGGCTCCAGGTCATGAGGACCGCATTAACCAGCTGGGGTGGGGTGTTCTAGGTGCTGACCACAACTCACCCCCTTCCAATACTGCACCCCAATTATGACGTCTGTCATGGACCGAGATAGGGGACGCAGCATCCGGGCGGTAAGCCAAGTGTCCTCGTGAGTTGTTGTGCAATGGCGTTTATTAATATATTTAATAAAAAGAACCCAGATATTTTAATTATAATTCCTCTTTTAATGAAACTTGCCTATGAAAAAATGGACATCAATGTACAAATCCAGGTGTAACAGCAAAAACATAGTTTAATTGTTATAGGAAATTATAATTGTTTATCTGTGTGACTTAATTGGTTAGGCTTTGGCCTTCTGGTTCCCTATCAGTACATTTACTGGTATGTATAGAACTCCTGCGGGATTAAATTCGGGCACAACGACTATATTATCGCTAATCTGTTATTATCTCTTTATTTGTGATCATTTTAATTGTTTTCTCACAGAAACTTGTGAAGGGCAGGAGTTGGATAGGTAGAGTCAGACTGAAAAATTCAATGCCATAGATTTGAATCACAGATCTCTCGGTCTCTAGTCGGTAGCTCTACCACTGAGCTACCATGGCAACATGCCGGCATAGCATGTTTCCATGGTAGTTCAGTGGAAGAGCAACCGGCTAGAAACCGGGAGATCCGTGGTTCAAATCCCGGCTATAGCACTGAATTTTTCAGTCTGACTCTACCTATCCAACTACCTGTTTTTTCTTTCGGACCAGTGACATAAAGTAGTATCGGCTGGGCCGAGTCAAAGTTTGGCTACTTAAAGTTGGAAACCTTATGCTGAGTAAAACACTTTTACACATCTAGGGGAATCCCTTTGTATTCACGTAAGTGTACATTAACTGACGTAAGACATTAAGTTGTAATTACAAGCGTATAATTACATTATAATTGTATGTATTACAAATGTGTTGCCATATGAACACAATTAAACGAGTACCTTTACTCCATATTTAATACATCTCTAAACAAATCAGAGAGTCGATTGTTTTAACAGCTGTTCTGCTATACAGTTGGGCTAGATGAGGCTAAACAAAGGAGACTCACCCAAAACCACTATAATTATAAACTGCATATGCTGTAATTATGAACATAAAAGCAAAACAGATGGTTTCTGAGCTGTCAAGATAATGAACGAGGGTTGCCCAACCTAATGTATGTTTCGCTATTTGCGGAAAATCCCACGGATGACAAACCTTATCATAATTCTGACACTATAAATCATTTTGCTGTCCAATCAAATAACGATTTCCGTCAAAGGAAATCCCTAATGACGCAGCATTTAGTATAGAGAATAAAACAGACTTAGGAACTATTTGATGAACGACACTTGTATTTCTGTAAACTAATATTGAATATCTATTGTGTTTCATCTCGCGAATTTTTCCACACACTATTACTTTCTCTAATTCGTACATGGGATTTACATGGAGAACTTATTTCATCTCACTCAAAAACTCGATTTAGAGATTTCGTTGGGCTCTTCTGTTTGCGGATGGTGTAGTTTTACTTTTTGATGAGGGAGATGTGTTACAAGCAGCAATGTATTACTTGAATAAAATCTGTAAAAATTACGATATGACTATATTCCAAGACAAAAAAAAAGTAATAGCATTCCGTGGAAAATCAAGTGTCTCATTTCCAATACCTCGGATGCGATGTAACTTGTGACCAAGACGAAGATAAAAACAAAAAAGTCTGACTTGTTCCATTCACACGACTTTCTCTACATTTCAGCAACAATTTATTATTAAAAAACTTGTGCTTCTATTTACTTCATGCTAATTGAGATAAGTTGGCAGAAATAGTCTTAATACTTGCTTCTTTGTAAGGAGAGGCAAAATAAGGGAGTACGATAGGTTAAAGTGTTAAGTCAAAAGCTGGTTCCTATGTGACTGAAGTTCCTCTGTTTGTATAGAAAGGAGTTGTCAAATGCATGTTAAAGTAGGTTTTTAATAACTGAAACCAATAACGAGGAATATCTCAAAAACCATCAATTCCACTCATCTACTTTTTTGTGTAGTAGGTATTTGTTTACCAGTTATGCAACATTCAATAAAAATCATCCAGAATAAAGAGGTCTTTAGAAGCTATTCCCAGAAAATTCGAGATATGCATTTAATTGACATATACATATCATAAATTTGAGAGATTTTAATAAAAATAGTTACAGCCATTTTTGAAATAATAACAATTTTCAAAATTTTTTCCATGTAAAGAGTAGTTGGGCCTGGGGGGATTTTGATGAAAATCTTCGTGTCCCATCTTTGGAAGATATTAAACTTAAAATGCCAAGTTTGGTATTTGAGCTATGCTATCCTTAGACATTCTCACATACAACATGCACACACATACACACGGACCTTTTTCCATACTTTTTTTTTTTTTTTTTTTGGATTCAGGGTGACCCAAAACATTTATTTCCGGTAAAATCTGAGTATCGAATTTTTGGGTGCATTACAATACCGTTTGTATACACTGTATACATAGTACGTGCATTGAAGGAATATAGAATTTAAAGGCCAGCATAGTGTGTTCATTTCTGAAATACCAAACTATTTCTACGGAAGGATGTTTAAGATCTCTGGAAACAAACTTCCAAGAGTGTTGTGGTACTACTGTTTGAAAGCCAACGTCAGTACATTGCGCGATAAACATAATCATTCACAGCATTGCCTGTTGCCTGTCTAGAATGCAACATTGCAGATTCTAGTTCAGTTTTAGATTTGACTCTGCCATTGGTCGATTGATCAACATGGCTGCCCTTGCGCAAGCAGACAGAACGAACGGAATACTGTGCATTTCGCATTGGAAAGAAGAACCGATTTTCATAAAGTCCATTTTTACTCTTTATTTCGACCCAGTTCATTTACATACACCTAACCTAACCTTGACGAAATCTCGAAAACTAAATTAGAACCTGCAATCTCGCGTTTAGAATATGTGCCAGTTGCAACAATGCCAAAGCAAATCGAACCATTTTGGGAGGGTTACATTGTCGCCCTTTCCGACACAAGCTACAACGTTCACTATTATTGAGATATGCAAGAAGCGAAATTTCAATGTTTCAAGAAAGGAAAAGTACCGTGCTGGATAAAAGGGACAGGTCGTATGGGGTTAATTCTAAAAGGAAAGAAAGATGAAACACGCGACGTGCAACTAGCCGTACTTCGGTTACGGTGAAGAAAGTCAAAACCCTTGTCGGGGCAATAAACCAACCACACAACAAACCTTTGCATAACAAGTTAGGAATATCATTAAAAACTGTTAACTCAATAACCAACAGGAATTTGAACTTGTAACTGTATGAGAGACACCTTGCGGACAAAAGATGGATTTTTTGGTTGTTTTTTTTTAATCTTAATGTCCTTTAACCTGGTTGGTCATATCAGACGATAAATGGCACTGGGTCCATAGAGTTTAAAGTTGCTCGACCCATACGAGATCCGAACTCGCGACCTGTTGAATGTGAGGAAGACACGCTACCACCGCACTACCCAGGCGGGCTAGAAAAGCCAATGACCTCTATCTAAGAAACTGCAACATACTCCGTGCAACCTATACCACCTAAAGGCAGAGAACCAATTTAAAAAATGATGATCCCAATCTAAGTAAACTTTTTCCAAACGATTTTATAATTATCGAATGGACACTATTACATTGACAATCCGCCGAGTTGCTGAACAGATCAAGATCTGCTTTCGATACTATCAGGAGTATAGTACTATGAGAATAAAGCTTCCAGTCATACATTGAATCAAGCTCAATTTTTTAGAAAGCAAGAATCAGGAATACGTGAAATCAGATCTGTGATTCCTTTTCTGAATGCTAGGAAAGTGAAACCAATTGAAATGTATAGACAAATTTGCGAAGTTTACGGACAAAATGCGATGAGTGATTCAATGGTGAGAAGATGGGTCCGACACTTCAATGAAGGACGTAGTGAAGTGCACGATGAAGAACGAAGTGGGCGTCCATCTTTGATTACAGAAGAACTGGTTCCTACAGGGATTTGGCTGGGACGTGTTTGACCATCCTCCGAACAGCCCTGACCTCGCTCCTAGCGACTTTCATCTGTTCTTACATCTCAACTCTTTCCTTGCCGGTTAACACTTCAACAATGACGAAGAGCTGAAAGAAAATGTTTCCAACTTTTTGAAGACCCAGGCGGCAAACTTCTGTGAAGAAGGTATACAAAAACTTGTGCCATGCTATGACAAATGCCTGCAAAATTTCGGCAGTGGAAAAGTAGTTTAAGAGTTGTTGAATTTTGTGCAATAAATAATTATTCTGTAGCTGTACACAATTTAATTTTATTACCAAACGGAATTTAACTTTCTCGACGTACCTCGTATCTTACGGAAAGCTTGTTAAAAAGGAGTGGGGAAAGATTGCGTAAAAGTCTTCTACAATAGAAATAACGATGCAGAGTTATTTCTATAATGAAGGGATATCCAATTGAGCATGGAGGTCGTGGAAACATGGACTTTCCTAAGACAAATTTCAAACGAAAATTCGTTACCAGAGATCTGAAACAACGTCTGATTCGCTTTGTGCCTATAACTAAATGCGCCATATAGCAATTTCTGTTAAGTTTAATGCCATGGTAGCTCAGTGGTAGAGCAGCCGGTTAGACACCGGGAGATCCGTGGTTCAAATCCGGCTATAGCATTGACTTTTTCAGTCAGACTCTACCTATCCAACTCCTGTTCTACACACAGCTTGTGTGAAAAAAACAATTATATGAAAACTAATTGACCTTGATAGTTTACTAAACTATGAAACCCGGGACTTAAAGTACTTACACATTCTAAGTCGTTATTAGGGTTCATCATCTGAAAATAATTTGAGATCACCTTGTTGTTTATCGGGAAACATGTAAAGTAACTTGAGAAGTTTAATGCCATGCCGGCATGTTGCAATGGTATCTCAGAGGTAGAGCAACCGTGGTTCAAATCCCGGCTGTGGCATTGCAGTTTTCATCCTGACTCCACCTATCCAATATCTGTTAAGGTTTATCCTAATTAAACTGAAGGCATTTCTGAGAACAATGTGATTTCCCTAATAAACAATAGAATGTAAAGAAAGTCATGTGAGTCTAACACACGAGATTTTTTATTGGTCGCTGTCGAAAGCGAAAGTTGAGAAGCGCACTCTTGGGAGTATTCGCACATTACATGCACTTCAAGAATCCTACTCCGTCGTAATCTGTGATCACACTTTTGAACTAAAAGTTTCTCTACCCTTAGGCGCCTTTACTTTATACCAAAGGGAATCAAGAAGTAATTCTGGGTTCTCAACTCTGCAGGTAGATTGCTACAAAGATAATGAGCACTGCTCATACTCCACAACTTTAACCATATATTCTAAAGGTATTCAACATTTTCATCCTTGTTAATACTGTAATACTTACTTCTTCTACTTCAGCTTACCATACAGAAAATGGTTCTTTTATGTGAAATATACAGAGTGATCCACTATTACGTCTCTCTTTTTATGTTCGTACTATTCTGTCACAAACAAAATAAGATCAATAAATCTACCTTATGCTGCATTGTCTGCCATTACATGCCTTTATGTAATTCTTACGTATTTGTTGTTTGTTACTACTCTAACCAGGAATTAAGTGAAGATGGCGCATGAACTAACCTTTCTGACACTGCTTGGATTGCAACTATCATCTATTGAACTCCTAATTTGACACCTAGACGATCAGTACAGCCCTCCACCAGAAAACTGTTATACTTTCTCGACCTTGTGACGAATACTGGAAGCATGTAATGCATTGAGCCCTTGTTTGGATAACTGAAACTATTTATTCTGTTATGGTTAAAGGTGATAGATAACATTACTAGTTACCACAAATAAATGATTGACACATAATTCTAAGAGAAACGAGCGTAGAGAAAGTAACTGGTACCTGTGCAATAATTTGCATTTTGGCCTCTTTTGAGAAGAAGCCAATTTCACACAGTTTTATGAAGTGTGGTTCTTTGAAAATTAGGCAAAACTGGATCACCATTAGTTGGTTGCAACACTAGGTTGGAAGTGTGGCCTATAATGGTGCGGGGGAGGATGAGACACAACTCTGGATGTGAAAACAATCCAGAGACTGCGTGCGAATTTGGTGCGAACAGGTTCGGTTACTCACCACAAGGGAGCGGACCTCCAAAAAGATCTGTCACTGAACAGGCTAAAGCCAATACAGCTGTGGCAATTGTGCAAACTTTCAAGAAGTCCTTGAGACAATATCACAGGGAATCTGGTTTAGAGTATGGTTCAGTCCAATGAATAATGAAGGAGATCAACTGCAGACTACACTTTGTCAGCGGAAGACTGTCATTTTAGGAGGAGTTTCCTGAATTCACATTACAACAAATGTAAGAACAACCAGATGTCCTGAGTAACATTCTGTGGTTAGACGAAGCCATGATTCATGTGGGAGTTCATATATCGCCATAACTGTCTACCAGCAACAGTTCTGGAAGTTACAATTGAAAAAATGCAGACACGTCCTTTGTTAACTGTCTGGTGTGATATTCATGATGATACTCTTATCGGTCCATTCTTCGTGAAACAATGAATACGCAGATGTATGTGTATATACTACAAACTTTTGTTTATTCCATTGTTTTAACTTGTTAAAGTATGGACAATGTGCACTTTATGCACGACGAGGCACATTCTTAATTTGAGTTGATTTCTCGAGCATGGATGGACAATGTTTTTGCAGACCTAAGGCTAAGCAGTTATTAGACGTTGGGGAAATGTTGAGGGCCACCGAGAACTCCAGAATTGACCACACTGGATTTTTTCCTCTGGAAATATTCGAAAGAGAGTGTGTACCTATGCCAGAAAACCACACGACATGGACACTTTGGAAGGAGTCATTAGGGAAGAGTGTGCGCGGGTACCGAACGATATGTTGCAACGGTCTGTAAGGAACGTAGAGTACGTGTAGAGAAAAAGGGATGGTATTTTAAGTCGAGCACTAGGATATGTTTTAAGACATAAGCACAGATATAAGAGAGCAATTAAAATCAATAGCGTACAAGAAACAATAATATTTTGAAACGACACTGATACAGACGTATTGAAACAATGGCTCTCACTAGAATAACAAAACAAGCATTTCTTGAAACCGTACCAGGCAGGATATCAATAGAAATAATTGCAATGGGAAAATAATTTTTGAGACCGAACAGACTTCTAAGAAGACATGAAATTGCCAAGTTTTGCATACATAAAAGTTATTTATGTAACTAGTGTATAGTCTGGCTAACAAATAATATTTGGGTCGTTTGCTTTCTCTTACGCGCTAAGTTTTACGAGATTATCACGGGTTACATATAACGCTTTATGCTATTTTAGCATTAAAATATGTAAAAAAATATCTAATGTGTTCCATTCACATAACTTTCTCTATATCGCTGTAACAAATTATTGTTAATAAGCTTATTATTTTATTTATTTTATGCTAACCGAGAAAAATTAGCAGAAATAGTTTTATTTCTTGCTTTATTGTAAGTAGAAGCGAAATAAGGGAGTACCATAGGTTAAAGTGGAAGCCAAAAGCTGGTTGCTATGTGACACGAGTTGGCCAATTCCTGAATGAGAAAAGTGTAAGTTTTTCAAAGCTGAAACCAAAAACAAGGAATATCTCAAAAATGATCAACTCCACGACAAAATGTATCTGACATGAATTGTCTGTTTTAACGAGCTCTACATTTTTTGTGTGTTAAGTTTTTGTTCATCTCTAATGCAAAATTCATCCAGAATAAAGTAGTCTTCAGAGGCTATTCCCAGAAAATTCAAGATATACACTTTATTTGTCAGATATAAATCTTTAATATACGATATTTCAATCAAAATCGTTAATGCTAGTTTTTAGAAAATAACATTTTTCGAAAAAAGTTCCATGTAAAGGGTAGTTGGGAGTAGGGGGATTTTCTTGAAAATCTTCGTGTCGCATCCTTGGAAGATACCAAACCTAAGTACCAAGTTTGGTTTTTAACGGACTTTTCGTTTTTGAGCTATGCTGCCCACAGACACACAAGGACATTTTTTTAAAAATGCTTTTTTTTTTTTTTTTTTTTTTTATTCAGAAGGTCTCAAAACATGTATTTCCGTTGAAATCTCGGTATCGAATTTTTGGGAGCATTACAATATCTTCTCTATACACTATGTACATAGCACGTATAGAGAAAGTAGGAATTAATACATTTACCAATGAAAATTATAATGCTTAAGAGATAATAGATGTATGACCTAATATGACTGCTAAGCAGATGTTGCATTTGCTTCAACATTTACAGAGGAGAATATAGATTGTATTCCACTTGGTATTTTGAATGAAACTAAGCATTTTGAGAGTTTATTAATACCCAGTTTGGTACTTAATAGATATTTAGTTTTTGAGTTATACTGCACACAAACACGCGCGCGCGCACACACACACACACACACACACACACACACACACACCAGTCACAGTCTCACAAATATGTAGGGACATTTTTCTAAATATCTTATTTGGTTTCAGGAAATTCATGTTTTAGCTAGAATGTGTATTTGTGGCGAAATCTGGTATCGTATTTTTGGGTGGACTACAATGCATTCTCTATCCACTATATACATAATAACGATAATAATAATAATATGGCAGATCTGTTTTAAAACTTATTTACTGTAAAACTGCAATTTTAAAAGAATATGTTTTAACATTCTTCATGTGGCTCATATTTATTTTAAAAATAAGTTACAACAATATAAAAGTATTATTTAGATAATCAAACAAGCTAGAACGTTGATACTTGAACAAACTATCACTATTATTGTGTGTAGTAGTATAAATTTGAATGACATATATACTGCGAATTTTCAAATTTCACAGATGAATCACCTTAGCAGCAAAAATTTTCAAATATGTCAAGAATGGAACCCTTAACCTCTGGAATTGGAAATTGGATGCTATTCACCAGATCACAGAGACTGTGTGTGTGTGTTTCATGCAACCGCTGTAATTCCAATCCCATAGAAAAAATCAGGTATGTTTCGTTCACATAACTTCCTCTACGTCGCTGTAACAAAGTATTAGTAAAGAGCCTATGTTTGTATCTACTTTAAGAGAAATGAGATAAACATTAGCACTAGACTAAAACGATAGACAAATCCTTTAAAAGCTGGTTGCTATGTAGTTGAAATCCGTTTCTATGCAGGGCCAAAGTTTACAATCTTTCGTGTGAGAAAATGTTATGTATTTTAAACCTGAAACAAATAACAGGGAATATCAAAGAAACTGCCAACTACACGAAAAAAACGTATATGCCATTTTTGTGGTACATTTTTGTCTATTTCTTACGGTTTACCAGTTACGCAATATTCACCCAGAATAAGTAGGTCTTTAAAAGCTCTTCCCAGAAAATTCAAGAAGTACATTTTATTTGCCATGTACATACCAATCTCTAATATATGTGCTCTATTTTAATGAAAATCTTTAGGGCCATTTTTGAGAAAATCAACATATTCGAACTTTTTTCCACGAAAGACTAGTCAGGAATTTGAGGACTTTTTTTTTAAAAATCTTCGTGTCGCATCTCTGGAAAATACTAATTTAAATACCAAGCTTTGTGTTTGGCTGACTTTTCGTTTTTGAGTTATTGTGTTCACAGACACACAAGGACCTTTTTCTAAAAATTATTTTTTTTAATACAGGAGACCCTAAAAAGTGTATTTCCGGTGAAATCTCAAAAATGAATTTTTGAATGCAATATAATACCCTCTTTAAGCTCTATGTGCATAGTACGTGTAGAGAAATTAAATATCACCATTATTGTGTGAAATAACTAGTATAAATTTGAATAAGATATTTTGATATTTTGCACACTATAGATTTTTCCAGGCTTTACAGATGCATCACCTTAGCAGCGAAAACTTCCAAACGTGTGCCAAGAGTGGAAATGGAGATTGGATGCTTATCAGCAGACCACACAGGCTGCATGTGTGTGTGTGTGTGTGTGTGTGCATAATAATTTATGACGTTAAATAGAATTAATATATTTGAGAAAAATGAAAATAACAAAAATCAATTTAGAGGTATTATTTGGGGAATAAAGAAGTATTAATTTATTAATAATCTTAATATGTCATATTAATGCTTTTTTTAACTAAATTCTCTTTTATCTGTGTGTGTTTTTGTGTTTAATGCAACTGCTCTAATTCCAAACCCATAGACAAAAAAGGAATGGCAAAACATAAAACCTGTAGGATTAATATATATATTGTTCAATTGTACCTCCTGATTTCAATCGTTGGTGTAAAAAGGAGGGAAGGAGAGAGAGAGCGTACGGCATGGGCAAGTTGGGGAGGTGGAGGAAATGGCCGAAGCCAGACTGCAAGCAAAACGAAAATATTTTATTGGTTCCAATTTAATCGGCCTTTTCCATCCTGGTAGACCCCATGAGAAAAGAAATATTCCCCTCCCATATTTCTACGCTTCTCATTTGTTGCTGGAACAGCAAATGCGCTCTAGAAGGTTCCATTCCATTCCCTGCTTGCAACAAACCATCTTTTATCTATCGCTGCTCTTTTTTTTATTTTTGTTCCCCTTCCATTGCAATACATTTCTGATTTTCTCAAATTTGTACCTTCCAATCAGCGCTGTGAATGGGAAGTAAATTCATCACAGACTACAGCTCCCGTCCTCTAATTCAGTTACTTCACTAAATGAAGCCTATTTCAGAAGAAAGGAGATATCTGTTTGCTGTTGCTTTACCTGATGGCGATGATGTCATCCATTAAATCTAGATCTCCGCCCCAGAGCAGATTGATAATCCATACCTGCAGGGAAAGAAACAAAAGAAGGTCAACGGTCAGTTACAAAGCTAGCTATCCAATCTAATCAAGAACTACTTTATGGTATTACACAATAGAAAGAAGGGGGGGGGAAGGTTGGAACCGTTTTTCCAACAAAGGGTAATAAATTCATTTGACAGAGATCTCGTACAGAATAAATGTCCTACTGGTATGTGTCACCAAACCTTACACTTAGGTAATTCTGAAAACTCTCAGGTAAATAGGTTTTTTTTTTTTTTAAATTTAAACATTTCTTTTCTTTTGCAACAAGAGCGCCGATAATTTCAGTTAATTGGGTTGAGGCTACCTTAAATTACAAAAATCTAGGATTTTACAGAAATGCAACTAAATCAGTGGGTAAATCATGAATAAAAACTCGGATTATATAGAAATGTAACTAAATCATTTAGTAAATCATAAATTAAAACTCAGATTATACAGAAATGTAACTAAATCAATTGGTAAATCATGAATAAAAACCCGGATTATACAGAAATGTAACTAAATTAGTGGGTAAATCATGAATAAAAACTCGGAATATACAGAAATGTAACTAAATCAGTGGGTAAATCATTAATAAAAACCCGGATTATACAGAAGTGTAACTAAATCAGTGGGTAAATCATGAATAAAAACCCGGATTATACAGAAATGTAACTAAATCAGTGGGTAAATCGTGAATAAAACTCGGATTATACAGAAATGTAACTAAATCAGTGGGTAAATCACGAATAAAAACTCGGATTATACAGAAATGTAACTAAATCAGTGCGTAAATCACGAATAGAAACTCGGATTATACAGAAATGTAACTAAATCCGTAGGTGACTCTTGAATAAAAACTTGGATTACACATAAATGTCACTAAATCAGTAGGTGAATCATGAATAAAAACTCGGATTATACAGAAATGTAACTAAATCCGTGGTTGAATCATGAATTAAAACTTTGATTATACGTAAATGTAATTAAACCAGTGGGTAAATCATGAATAAAAACTCGGATTATACAGAAATATAACTAAATCACGAATAGAAACTCGGATTACACATAAATGTAACTAAATTGGTGGGTAAATCACGAATAAATTCTCGGATCATAGAGAAACGTAACTAAACCAGTGTGAAAATCATGAATAAAAACTCGGATTATACAACCATGTAAATAAATTAGTGTGTAAATCATAAATAAAAACTCGGAATATGCAGAAATGTAATTAAATCAGTGGGTAAATCATGTATAAGAACTCGGATTATACAGAATTGTAACTAAATCAGTAGGTTAATCATGAATGAAAACTCGGATTATTCAGAAATGTAACTAAAGAAATTGGTAAATCAGGAATAAAAACTCGGATTATACAGAACTGTAAATAAATCAGTGGGTGAATCATGAATAAAAACTCGGATTATACAGAAATGTAACTAAATCAGTGTGTAAATCATAAACAAAAACTCGGATTATACAGAAGTGTATCTAAATCAGTGGGTGAATCATGAATAAAACTCGGATTATACAGAAATGTAACTAAACCAGTGGGTAAGTCATGAATAAAAACTCTGATTTTACAGAAATGTAACTAAATTAGTGGATAAATCATGAATAAAACTCAGATTGTACTGAAATGTAACTAAATCAGTGGGTAAATCATGAATAAAAACTCGGATTTTACAGAAATGTAACTAAATAAATTGGTAAATCATGAATAAAAATCGGATTATACAGAAATGTAACTAAATAAATTGGTAAATCATGAATAAAAATCGGATTATACAGAAATGTAACTAAATCAGTGTGTAAATCATGAATAAAAACTCGGATTTTACAGAAATGTAACTAAATCAGTGTGTAAATTATGAATAAGTGTGTAGCGAGCACAGTATTGTATATGCCTGTGTTATAATGTGGGCTCACTACAATACAATAGGTATATAGAGGTGGCTGCATAACATCTAAAACAACGGGAGTCTACTACTCCGTAGCCGAGTGGTTAGGCCACTCATCCATTACTTAGATGGACTAAGTTCCATCCCAAACGAGAGCATATGGGATTTGTGGTGGACAAAGCGGCGCAGCGGCGGGTTTTCTCCGAGGTCTTACCACACACACACGGGATTTTATTTTTTCTGCTTAGTACACAGTACATACGTAGAGAAAGTAATTGCATTCCGCTCAAAATTTCATTACAGAGATTTCACCAAAACATACACGACTTTCCTATATAAATAACATCAATCATTTTTAGAAAAAGGCCCGTGTGTGTGTCCGTGAACATCATAACTAACAACATCTGATGTGTAACATTCACATGACTTTCTCTACAACTCTGCAACAAATTATTCTTAAAAAGATTATACTTCTATTTACTTCACGCTAATCAGAAAAAATTAGCAGAAATAGTCTTATTACTTGCTTCCTTGTAACTAGAAGCGAAATAAGGGAGTACCATAGGTTAAAATGAAGTCAAAAGCTGGTTGCTATGTGGCTGAAGTTCCTTTGTTTGTATGGACAGGAGTTAACAAATTCCTGTATGAGAAAAGTGTAAGTTTTTCAAAGCAGAAACCAAAAACACGGAATGTCTAAAAAACTACGAACTCCACGACAAAAATGTATATAACATAAACTGTGTGTTTTAACGTGCTCTACATTTTTCGTATAGTAAGCTTTAGTCCATCTCTTACGATTTATCAATTATTTAAAATTCCGTAAAATTCATCCAGAATAAAGTACTCTTCAGAAGGCTATTCCCAGAAATTTAAGACATACATTTTATTTGTCTTTAATACACGAAGTTTTAATCAAAATCGTTAAGAGCTATTTTTAAGAAAATCAAAATTTTCAAAAAAGTTCCATGTAAAGGATAGTCGGGGGTGAGGGATTTTTCTCAAAATCTTCGTGTCGCATCCCTGGAAGATACTAAACTTAAGTACCAAGTTTGGTATTTTACCGACTTTTCGTTTTTGAGTTATCGTGTTCACAGACACACGGACACACACACAGACCTTTTCCAGAAAATGTTTTTTTTTTTAGATAAAGGAGACCCTAAAACATATATTTCCGGTGAAATCTCGGTATCGAATTTTTGGGTGGAGTGCAATACCTTCTTCATACACTATATACATAGTGCGTATAGAGAAAGTAAAAAGGAAATTAAACTTGGAATTAAGAAATAACTCTATAGATGAAATATTTTTCAAAAATTATAATGTTCTCAAAAATTTCTCTAACGATTTGCAATAAAAATAGGTATCAAATGTTTAAAATATTTTCACGACAAACTAGAAGTATATGTTGAAGTTTCTGGGAATGCGGAATAGTCTCTGAACAACTCTTCCTTCGGGGTGACTTTTATATAATTTCTAAATCGGTACCTACATATAAAATGCAAATTGGTTAGAAAGCAAAACAATGTTCCATATACCTTTTTTGGGTAGAACTAGACGTTTCCTAAATATTCCTTGTTATTGGTTTCAGCTTTAAACTCCTTAAAGTTTTCTCAAGCAGGAAATCATATTTGCTTTTTTTTTTTTTTTTACTTTCTCTACATATGCTATGTACAACAGAGGAGGTATTGTATTCACACTCAAAAATTCGATACGGGGATTTCACCGGAAATACATATTTTGAGACCCCCTGAATCCAAAAAAAAATTCACTTTTTCTACATGTACTATGTACATAGTGTACAGAGAGGGTATTGTGATGCACCCAAAAATTCGATACGGGGATTTCATCGGAAATGCATATTTTTGGACTCCCTGAATCCAAAAAGAATTTTACTTTCTCTATAGGCACTATGGCTACAGTGTTTTTTTTTTTTTTTTTTCAGCTTAACATCCTTTTCTTAACGTCATATCGCACTATGAATGAATTTGGTGAAATGATGCTCAAATGATCTCGGGGTCCATGGAGCTTAAAGCTACTCGACATTCGTCTTCTCAGGATAAGGGAAAACCCCGAAAAAAAAACCTTATCCGAATAGCTTATCCAAAGCGAGATTCAAACTCACGACCTTTTGAATGTGAGGCAGACACTCTACCAGCACACTACCCAAGCGGGGAGAGAAAGTATTTTATTGCACCCATCCGGGATTTCACCGGAAATACATGATTCCAGACTCCCTCAATCAAAAAAACATTTTTATTTGCAGTCAAATCTTAGAATCAAATTTTTGGGTGATATTCAATATTTTCTCCATACACTATGTACATAGTACGTGTAGAGAAAGTAAAAATGAATAGTTGATTAAATATTAAACTTGGTATTTAAGTTTTAATTTCCCAAAAATGCAACTTTTCTCTATACGTACTATGTACTTGGTATATTTCACCGGAAATATATGTTTTAAGATGCTCTGAATCCAAAAAAAAAGCATTTTTAGGAAAACGTCCCTGTGTGTGTCTGTGGACAGCAAAGCTGAAAAACGAAGATACCGTTAAATACCAAACTTGGCATTTAAGTTCAGTATCTTCCAAAGATGTGACACAAATATCTTCAAGAAAATCCACCCACCGCCAGAGACCCATTACATGGAATAATTTTCGAACATTTTGATTTTTTCAAAAATGGCACTAACGAGTTTGATTAAATTTCGTATATAAAGATATTTACATAAAAATAAAATGAATTTGAATTTTCTGGGAATAGGCTCTGAAGACATCTTTATTATGCATGAATTTTTCATAACTGGCAAACCATAAGAGATAGACAAAAACTTACCTAACAAAAAATGTAGAGCTTGTTAAAACCTACAATTTATGTTATATACATTTTGTTCGTGGAGTTGATCGGATTTGAGGTATATCTTGTAATTGCTTCCCGTCTCAAAATACTTATACTTTTCTTATATGGGAATTTGTCAACTCCTGTCCATACAAAATGAAATGGTGTTTTATTTACGGATGACTTAACTCCTTTGGTTCTCAGCGTCCCATTTTATACTGGGCGTGAAAGACCGCCTAATTTTACTCAGAGGCCTCTTGACACGGGACCCACGGCTTTACTTCCCTTCCAATGGAAGCCATGCTAAGGATTTTTACGCCCGAAAAAGTCCATCGTCCTCCACCGGGTTTGAACCCGCGACCTTGGGTGTATGAAGTTAGCATAGTAAACATTACACCATGAAGGGCGACTGTCTATACAAACAAAGGAACTTCAGTCACATAGCAACCAGCTTTTGACTATCACTTTAGCCTATGGTACTCCCTTATTTCGCTTCTACTTGCCTGGAAGCAAGTAACAGGACTATTTCTGGTAATTTTTTCTTGATTAGCATGAAGTAAATAGAAGCATAAGCTTTTTAACAATGATTTTTTTGCAGAGATGTACAGAAAGCCATGTGAATAGAACACATCAGATTTTTTTTTTTTTTTTTGATTCAGGGGGGTCACAAAGATATGTATTTTCGGCGAAACTTCGGTATCGAATTTTTGGGTGCAATACAGTACCTTCTCTATACACTATGTACATGGAACGTGTAGAGAACGTAAAAGGAACGAACCACGCGTTTCAAGTGTTTTAAAAGAGTCGTACGCCATAAGTCTACCTCGGACGGCTTGGAGTATGAGGACCCAGTGCCATTATGGTTCTCAAGCCCCGACAGCTGTCCGGGTGTCAGCACCTCCTTACTGGGGAGGCAGATTCCTCTAAATTGCACTTGCCTGAAAGATATGAAGGGAAAAAAGCAGGGAACTCTTTCAGCAACCACTTCCAAAAGGTTCGTTCACATGAAGAGAGCTGAAAATCGTTAGTACACACAGGTTCCCCAGAAACAGCTCGCTGCTTCCTTATTATTATCTTTAGATTGCCGTAAAAACACTATGTTATTATTTCTGAATTGTAGTTGTTGTTTATTTATTATTATTATTTACATACGAAATTCGAAACAGAGATTTCACCGGGAATATAGTTTTGAGACCGCATGAATAGACAGCATTTTTAGAAAAAGGTCCGTGTGTGTCTTAAACGATTGCTTTTCAGAGTTCACATGCAAATTGCAAAGAGGGACACTAAGTTCACCATTATGAGTAAGCGACAAATGACTTAACCACAGTAAACTCAGACGTTTACCACGGTAAAATTTTAATCGTGTATATACAGAATGTTAACGAACTACACCGAAATAATTTGCGAGATGTTGCACGTGACTGATATAAGTAATTTGAGATCGGCGATGTATGGTTCCCGGATAAACATAACACAACTACATAGCGTTGGGTATCAGGTGCTGATTAGTCGGTGTTAAAGCAAAGCAGGTTGAAAACATTTCTTAGAATGTCTGTAAAACTGCTGCCCGAGTATAGAAATATCGATTTTTGGCAGCTTGTTACTAGCGTTCTCAAGATTTAATGTCCCAAAGATCTGTAAAATCTCGAACTAATCACTTGATTGTGTGATACTGAGCACTCATTTTTCTAACACTGAAACATTGTTTGTTACATGGGTCCTGTCCATCTGAGGATGTCCTTTGGCACAAGAGAAACCTTAACGACTGCATCAAGACAAGATTTGCTTAGCAACAGTTGCACTCAATACTGTAAAATACAATATATATATATATATATATATATATATATATATAAGTGTAAGAGATTTGTTAAATCATGTATTATTTGTTTTTGACGAAGCCATGAATTTATTGTATTTCTTAAGGTAAATAAATTCAATTCTATTCTATTCTATATCCATTAACTACATTCTTGAATTGTGTAGCCTACTCTGGAGGAGTTTTTGCGACTGCTCTGGTGGTTTAATGCGTAACGCAGGAAGCTGCTATCCCAAAGGTCATGAGTTCGATTCCTGTCATTGAATACATTTATTATTAATTATTATTATTATTATTATTATTATTATTATTATTATTATTATTATTATTATTATTATTATTATGTACATGTACATAGTGTGTGTGTGCAGCATAGCTCAAAAACGAAAAGTCCGTTAAAAACCAAACTTGATATTTAGGTTTGGTATCTTCCAAGGATGCGACACGAAGATTTTCAAGAAAATCCCCCACACTCCCAACTACATTTACATGGAACTTTTTTCGAAAATTTTGATTTTCTAAAAAATGGCTCTAACGATTTTGATTAAAATATCGTATACTAAAGATATTTACCTGGCAAATAAAATGTATAACTAATTTTCTGGGAATAACCCCTGAAGACTACTTTATTCTGGATGAATTTTGTATAACTACTAAACCGTAAGAGATGGATAAAAACTTAACACAGAAAAAGTGTAGAGCACGCTAAAACATACAATTTATGTTATATATATTTTTTTTTCGTGGAGTTGATCCTTTTTGAGATATTCCTTATTTTTGGTTTCAGCTTTGAAAAACATAATTTTCTCATACAGGAATTTGCCAACTCCTGTCCATACAAACAAAGGAACATCAGTCACATAGCAACCAGCTTTTGGCTTTCACTTTAACATATGGTACTCCCTTATTTCGCTTCTACTTACAATAAAGCAAGAATTAAGACAATTTCTGCTATTTTTTTCTCGATTAGGATGAAATAAATAAAATAATTAGCGTGTTAACAATAATTTGTTACAGAGATATAGAGAAAGTCATGTGAATAGAACACATCAGAATTTTTTTTTCATTCTAGACGAAGTGCCGCGATACGTGAACGAGACCCGAACTCGGAAATTATCTTTCACTTGAAAGCCAGTATCATAACCACTACGCTAGAGAGGTACGCTGTAATATGTCCCTTCGTTTTTCGTGTTATGCTCTCGAATGGTTGTTAAATTAGCCAGTGGCGTACTGGCACTTCAGAAACTTATAGCCGTTACTTCGAAATTTCAATAAACAGGCCACAAGTCTCCTATCTCAAATTACTTATTTAAGTAATCTACAAATTCTGTGAAAATAGTTCCTTATTGTTCATTAGCATCCTGTATATTATTTCAACCCCAAATATGTTGAACATATTTATTCTTATTGGTTTTAATTGCTTTTTCATAATGTTCATCGGGATACATGCGAGTCAGTTGAGAAATTCAATGCTATGCCGGTATGTTGCCGTGATAGCTTAGTGGAAGAGCAACCGGTTAGAGACCGGAGATACGTGGTTCAAATCCCGGCTATGGTATTGAATTTTCAGTCTGATTCTACGTATCCATGTTTATTCTTGCTTGCTTATTATCTTTAGATTGGTGTAAAAACTAATATACATTATTTCAGCTCTAAAATTGTCGATCATATTTGTTCTTTCTATATTATTATTATTATTATTATTATTATTATTATTATTATTATTGATGTTTAGAGAGTACAAGTAGATAGAGAAGGTATTGGATTCCACCCAAGAATTCGAAACAGAAATTTCATTGGGAATATATGTTTTGAGACCGCTAGAATACAAATGTGTGTGTGCGCGCGCGGCACGCGCTCGTATAAATCTGATGTCTTCCATTCACATACCTCTGTCTAATCTTCTGTATCAAATTATTGTTAAAAAGCTTAGTATTCTATTTCATGCTAGTCAAGATAAAATTAGCAGAACTAGCCTTATTACTTTCTTTCTTGCAAGTAGAAGGGAAATATACTAGTCGAAATCGATAGTTAAATCTTCTAAAAACTGGTTGCTATGTGATTGAAGTTCCTTTCGCTATATCGCCAGGAGTGAACAAATTCCCATAGGAGAAAATTAGTTTTAAGCTAAATCAATAACAAGGAATATATCGGAAACGGTCAGCTCTACGAAAAACAAATCATATGATATAAATTATGTATTCACCGAGATCAACTTGTTTTTTGTAGTAAGAATTTGCTATATCCTACAAGTTATGTCAAATTCAGTAACACTGAACCAAAATGTAGGCTATTCCCGAAAATGTAATATATTTATTTTATTTGTTAGGTAAATATGCATGATGTACGATACTTGAGTCAAAATCACTAGCCTTTTTTGAGAAACTGAAAATATTCGGAAAATGTTCTATGTAACGGGTAGTTGGGGGTGGGGGGATTTTCTTGAAAATCTTCGTGTCGTATTCTTGGAAGATACTGAACTTAAATACCAAGTTTGGTATTTAACGGACTTTTCGTTTTTGAGATATGCTACCCACAGACACAGAAACAAACACACACACATTTTTCTAAAAGTGTTTTTTTTCTCTAGGAGGTCTCAAAACATGTATTTCCGATGAAATCTCGGTATCGAATTTTTGGGTGTATTACAATACCTTCTCTATACACTATGTACATAGTACGTATACAGAAAGTGGTAAAGTCTTAATCGTGTATTTGTTTATTTCAATATGCATGCACAATTAAGGGGAGAAAGGCAGTTGGTAAATCTTCAGCAGTATGGTAATATTGCTTAACAGCACAAATGTAAGAATCCGGCAACACAACAAGGTTTAGTATAAAGTTGAATTTGCCATCGTGGTTGGTAGTAGTGGGTGCACCTCATATGCAAGAGACCACAGGTTGCAAAATAAATTATCGGAAGATAATTGTGTACCATTCACATGACCAAATCTGACACAAACTATTCTTACAAAAGCTTATTACTTTTTCTACATATACTATTTGTATAGTTTATAGGGAAGCATATTCGAAATAATTTCTGTGCTTTGAATAGAACGTAAAATGTATTATGGTTTATAAATCGCTTTATTTTTGTAGCTTTTTTTTCTCTCTTTTATTGTTATAACTTCTATTATTATTTTATAATTTTTGTTACAATTTGTTCTCATAGCTTTTATATAACTATTATAACATATGGCAAAATATTTTTTGTAATACTCACTTATAACATTTTTTATTAAAAACCTCTTAATGTATATTATTCTGTGTCATTTAAGAGTCACACTAATAAATAAAAAAATTGCACCTAAAAATTTGATACCGAGACTTCGTCTGAAATACATGTTTTGGGTCCCCCTGAATACAAAAATCAAACATTTTTTGAAAAAAGGTCCATATGTGTGTCTTTGGACAGCGTAGCTCAAAAACGAAAATACCTTTAATTACCAAACTTGGCATTTAAGTTTGGTGTCTTCCAAGGATGTGACAAGAAGCTTTTCAAGAAAATCCCTCCACCCCAAACTACACTTTACATGGATACATTTTCGAACATTTTTATTTTCTCAAAAATGACTAACAATTTTGATTAAAATACCGTATATTAAAGATATTCACACGACAAATAAAATGTATATCATGAACTTTTAGGATAGCCTCTGAAAACCTCTTTATTCTGGATGAATTTTGCTGGATTTTGCATAACTAGTAAACCGTAAGAGATAGACAAGAACTTACCACAAAAAATACGTAGATCTCTTGAAACAGACACTTTATAGCATACACATCTTCTTCGTGTAGTTGATTTTTTTTTTTATTATTAATTTTTTGTCGTTGGTTTCACACACATGAATTTGTCAACTCCTGTAATGCAAATTAACAGCTTTCATCCACCTTTAAACAAGATTTTAAAAGATTTGACTATCATTTTAGCCTAGTGATTCCATTATTTGCCTTCTACCTACAAGAAACTATATCTGCTAATGTTTATCTCGATTAGTATGAAACAGGAAAGTCATGTGAATGGAACACTTAGATTTTTTATACAGCTCGAACTAAAAGTAGAATTTTAACACAAGAATGTGTACAAGTTAAAAGTTGTACTTTAGCACTGTTAAAAACTGTTTATGCCACTCCATTGCCACCAACTTTGGTTTCACGACTAGTAACATTTCGATTAACTTTTGTATCTGTAGTTGTTTATTAAATTTACTTATGTCATTTTGCATTATAATTTATTTATCTTGACGGTGTAATATTTGTTAATAACATACATTGTTATACTTTAATTCGTCGCAATGATGTCAGCACCTGATCGGCATGGCGTTGACCTACTCCTTGAGTTGGCAACCTTACCTAGCCTTGATGCGAGTAATCGATTAATGTAATGGCGGCAAGTATGAATATGGATGCTCTTGAGTTCCAACAAGTGAATATCGCAGCCGCGCTGTGCAGCATAGATACGAAGTTGGTAAAAAAAATCTGATGTGATCCATTTACATGACTTTCTCTACATCTCTGCAAGAAATTATTGTTAAAAGGCTTATGTTTCTATTTACTTCGTTCTAACCGAGAAATGATTAGCAGAAATAATCTTATTACTTGCTTGATTTTAAGTAGATGTGGAATAAGGGAGTACCATAGGTTAAAGTGATTGTCAAAAGCTAGTTGCCATGTGACTGAAGATCCTTTGTTTGTATGGACAGGAGTTGACAAATTCCTGTATGAAATAAGTATGTTTTTCATAGCTCAAACAAGTATGTTTTTCATAGCTGAAACCAAAAACAAGGAATATCTCCAAAATAATTAACTCTACGAAAAAAATGTACATAACATAAATTGTGTGTTTTAAAGTGCTCTACATTTGTTGTGTGGTGAGTTTTTGTCCAGCTCTTACGGTTTAGCAGTTATGCAAAATTCCGTAAAATTGACCCAGAATAAAGTAGTCTTCAGAGGCTATTCCCAGAATATTCAAAATATACATTTTATTTGTTAGGTAAATATTTTAATATACGATATTTTAATCAAAATCGTTAGCCATTTTTTAGAAAATCAAAATTTTCGAAAAAAAAGTTCCATGTAAAGGGAGTTTGAGGGCGGGATCTTTCTCAAAATCTTCGTGTCGCATCCCTGGAAAATACTAAACTTAAATGCCAAGTTTGGTATTTTACCGACTTTTCGTTTTTGAGTTATCGTGCTCACAGACACACGGACACACACGGACCTTTTTCTGAAAATACTTTTTTTGGATATAGGGGACCTTAAAACATATATTTCTGGTGAAATCTCGGTATCGAATTTTTTGGTGGAGTGCAATACCTTCTCTATACACTATGTACATATTATCTACGTGTAGAGAAATTAAAAAAAAATAATATTTAATAATTTGTCTATAATTATTGACGACTGTCTAAAAAATAGTGTATGACTATTATGTGTTAAAATTATTTTATAGTTTTCGTAGAGTTGCAATTCCAGGTCTACGGCTTCATTTCGCAAGCTTCCTTCTCACAATATAAAACACAATTTTTAACAGATATCATAAAAAACTATTATAGATCAACTGCGCACTGAATATTAAAATCTTTACACTATAAGTAATTGTTAAATTGTGGCTCATGCTATCAGATAAATAATTAGGCAAAACATATTGCTATTTATGTTTAGTATCTTTCTAAAACACTATATAACATTTTCATGAAATTTCTCCCATTCCAAAATATTAATTAAATTGAATGTTTCTCGAAACCTTTTATTTTTCAAAAAATTATTAAGATATTGATTAAAATGCAATATTTCAAGAATACCTATATTACAAATAAAATTTAATATTAAGTGTTAGTCCCGATTTCATTTCCATAAAGTTATTAAATCACAGTAGGACATTAGCTCAGGAATACTGTTGCTGTCATATACTATAGTAATTTGTTCCTAAAATATAATATAATTAACACTCCTTTTCTTATAATTACTGTAAGCGAATAGTTGTTTTTTAATTTCATGTATTTTGAAGTTTCAGAAAATTCCCATAATTTATTTATCAAGAATACTCTTATTACGTAGATTTAAATCAAATCAGCTTTCTTTTGTATCTCAATTATGCAGTTGTTTCATATTTTGCATGTTATGAGGGGTTTTGCAACCGCTATCAGGACATTTTGTAATTTTATCTGTAGAAAGTGCTTGATATTATTTCAGAGTTTCTATAAAGCATTCAATCGTGTATTAAAAATAATGTACAAGGTTTAAACCAAACGTTGTTTAGGTGTGCCATTTTATCCCCTATTACTGGGGTAGTTGCTGGTGGGGGATTTTCTTGAAAATCTTCGTGGTGTATTCTTGGAAGATACCAAATTTAAATACCAAGTTTGGTATTTAACACGTTTTCGTTTTTGAGCTATGCTGCCCCCCCCCCACACACACACAACATGAGATATTTTTCTAAAAATGTAATTGGATTCAGGAGGTCTCAAAACATGTATTTCCGGTGAAATCTTGGTAACAAATTCTTGGGAGGAATACAATACCTTCTCTAGCTATACACTATATACGTAGTACGTGTAGAGAAAGTAAAAATGAACACGTGTATTGGAATAGTAAAACAATAGCTTCAGCTCTGTAGACAGGCAAGAGACTCTGTTGTTTGGGATTGTATAACGATATTTTCTGCTTGCATGAGTACTTGTCGCATGGATTTGTTATTCTAGTTTTCTCCCCCAACACATATTTATGTGTCAGATGTCAGAGACGCTCATTTTTCCCCTGCACCTCCCATGCAACAACGGTGCATTCAGGCGAAGCGGAGCCGAGCAGAGTAAATCCGTCAAGAACAGTATTTATCCTTGTCAAAACAAAGATGACTTAGGTCAAGTAACAAAAACAACTGCAAGACAGGCGGTTAAGTGCCATTTTACGCCTGTCGCAACATCTGGGGACAATAATGGACATCTCCCTCGTCACTGGCGACATCTGCTGGGCTGGGATGTTAGTCGTAGGGGATAATTAACTCTGCCTTGCTGAGGTAAACTCATAAAAGGAATGTTGGCCTTTATAAAGCTATTTCATGTTGCTGAAGATTCATTGTCTTTACATAAGTACATATTGTAGCAGTAGTAGTAGTGGTAGAAGTGGTCGTGGTGGTGGTGGTGGTGGTGGTAGTGGTAGTGGTAGTGGTAATAATGACAATAGCAGCGTTAGCAGCAATAGTAGCAATAGCACTATTAGATAGTTAGCAGCAACAGCATCAACAGCAGCAATAGCAGCAAAATAAGCAACATCAGCAATAGCAGCAAAAGCAGCAACATCAACAATAGCAGCAAAATAAGCAACATCAGCAATAACAGCAAAATAAGCAACATCAGCAATATCAGCAAAAGCAGCAACATCAGCAATAACAGCAAAATAAGCAACATCAGCAATAGCAGCAAAATAAGCAACATCAGCAATAGCAGCAAAAGCAGCATCAGCAATAGCAGCAAAAGCATTGGCAGCAGCATCAGTAGTAATGACAATAGCAGCAATAGCAATATTAGCAGCAATGGCAGCATTAGCAGCAATAACACTAATAGCAGCATTAGCAGCAACAGCATCAACAGCAGCAGCAATAGTAGTAATGACAATAGCAGCATTAGCAGCAATAGTAATAGTAGCAACAATAGCAATATTAGCAGCAATGGCAGCATTAGCAGCAATAACACTAATAGCAGCATTAGCAGCAACAGCATCAACAGCAGCAGCAATAGTAGTAATGACAATAGCAGCGTTAGCAGCAATAGTAATAGCAGCAGCAATAGCAATATTAGCAGCAATGGCAGCATTAGCAGCAATAACAATAATAGCAGCATTAGCAGCAACAGCATCAACAGCAGCAGCAATAGTAGTAATGACAATAGCAGCAATAGCGGCATTAGCAGCAATAACAATAATAGCAGCATTAGCAGCAACAGCAGCAGCAATAGCAGTATTAGCAACAACAGCAAAGACAGTATTAGCAGCAATAGTAATAATAGCAGTATTAGCAGCAATAGTAATAGCAGAAGCAGCAGCAGCAGTAGCAGCATTAGCAGCAACAGCAATGGCAGCATTAGCAGCAACACCAGCAATAGCAGCATTGGCAACAACAGTAGCAGAAGCAACAGCAGCAGGAGTAGTAATAGTAGTATAGAAAAGACGTAATGGAAATGAGCTACACATAGTAGTATCGTGATGGATAATATCAATAACTGAATTAGCTATAAAATATGTGGAGATTTAAGACATAAAAAGTCACAACATTTCCATAAACTGTTAATCCTGTAGAAAAAATAGAAAAAATATTAATATCTTTAAATTGCTTAACAAAACTAACTGGTAATAGCAGTAGCAAAAATATGGCCTGGATAGCATCAAGGTGAAGGTGAAAGAACTGCTGTACGGAGCTGGCTTTTGAAGCTAGCTTTTTGGTTTGAAAGTGCTGCCTCCTAGCCACATCTTCAGTTCAGGAAAAAGGTGAAAATCGCTGGGTGCTAGGTCAGGACTGTACGCCAAATGATCGAAATTGTTCAAGGAGCCAATAGGTTATGCCAGCAGCGAGTGGACGAGCGTTGTCATGGATCAACACAATTCCTGAAGTCAGTATTCCTCTTCTTTGTTTTGAATGACTCTTCACAAACGTCGTAAAGTACGAATCTCTTCAAAACAACGTCAATGCTCATTTGAAGTCATTAGCGTGGACCTTTTTTGAAGAGGGTATTGTAAAGCTTGTGCACAGGCACAATAATGTCTCAATCTTCACGGTGATTATGTTGAAAAGCAACCATAAGTGTACAGAATGTTTAGTAATAAAATAATTATTTTCTATGAACTTGTCTTTTACATATAACCCATCGGAGGTTGAAAAAAAAACGACCCTTGTAAAAACAGAATTTAAAAGTATGTAGTGTCTGAGGTAAGTGTTTACAATGAACACAGTGTTCATAACAAGCTGTCCGGGATTTAATTACGTGTTCTTGGAAGCTCAATATATAGATGTAATAGAGAGGAGAGGTGTTTTATTGGAATGTCAGCAAAGTCGGCGAACAATGAAAACGTGTGCAGTGTTTGTGGTACTCGTGAGCACAAGAAAAGCTCGTGGGGAAGTGAAGAACGCATCTGACTGCCAGATGCTGGAGGGTGTGCAAATCTCGGTGACAGAATTATGGAAACGAGCAACTCGAAAAGGGAGGTTCGGAAGGCACTAGCTCTCGCAGTCCACTTCTTTCTCCGCTACCTATTTTTCTTTTCCTTTTTCCTCTCTACCTCTCTTTGTACCTTCTTCCATGCTCTATTTACTGTTCCACATTTCTTTTTAACAGTACTGCGATTGTAAAATGTTGCTCATTTGAAGGCATAGAATTTCTTTAAAACGTAGCCGCAAAAGAATTGAATAAGGCAAAAGCTAAGCAATGTATTGTTGTTATATTATTATTATTATTATTATTATTATTAATATGCTTTGAGACGGAATGAAGTTCCGGAAATGAAATTCTTGAGGTTTGTGGCAGGTTACACTTTAATGGACAAACAGAAGAGTGTATATATCCGAGATAAATTGGGAACATTCAAACTAGCCAGTAAAATACAAGGAAAGATGGTATAATCATGGCTGCAGAATGGAATATGCATTAAATTATAGGTCAAGACGACGGCGAAGTCAAGGAAGACGTGCTAGAAGATGGATAGAGCAAGTTTAGTTGGAGTCGGTATTGATCATCCATTTAGAAGCCTTGTTTGTATAACTGCTGCTATTGTTGTTGTTATTATTATTATTATTATTATTATTATTATTATTATTATTATTATTCCATTTAAGTACAAGGAACGTGCTTAGCGACGTTTTAAATCTCATACCTAAGTTCGATATACGTTTTGTGATATTTGCATTTTTTTTTTTAAATATTTTCTTAAGGTATGTTCACGAGGAAAATTTCACGATGCTTTCAGTATGGCTATTATTTCCTGTTCAGACGTTCGCTGACTGTTTATGCACCAGGAAACATGATTGTCCTGCTCGACTATGGGTGATATGATGTGAGAGAAGAATATCGATCGGACTGAAACTTTAACCTACATAACCATGCGTTTTTGTATTCATACAACATTATGTGATTATAATTCACAGTGTAGTAATGGGTTCAACTTAAAACCATTGAACATATTAGCATTAGTCTGATTTAATGAAATGTTTAGTTTCTCTACACGCACTAATGTGTATATAGTGTATAGATAAGATATTGTATTCCACCCAAAATTTGATATCGAGATTTCAGCGGAAACATATGTTTTGTCAGTGTGTGCGGTGTGTGTGTATGTGTGTGGATAGCTTTGCTCAAAAACCAAGAGCCTGTTAAATACCAATCTTGGTATTTATGTTAGTATCTTCCAAGGATGGGACCCGAGGATTTAAGAAAATTCCCCTATCACGGATTGCACTTTACATGGAAATTTTTTTTTTAAATTTTTGTTT
The DNA here is from genome assembly GCA_030762935.1 of Hymenopus coronatus. Lineage (NCBI taxonomy): Eukaryota > Metazoa > Arthropoda > Insecta > Mantodea > Hymenopodidae > Hymenopus > Hymenopus coronatus. Next base: position 61,486,581 of record CM060884.1, read on the forward strand.
TTCTCAAAAATCGTTCTAATGATTTTGATTAAATTTTAGTATATTAAAGATAATTACATCGCAAATAAAATGTATATTTTGAATTTTCTGGAAATATCCTCTGAAGACCTCTTTGTTCTGAATGAGTTTTGCAGAATTTTCATAATGATTAAACCGTAAGAGACAGGCAGAAACTTAGATCTCGTTGAAACACATAATTCATTACATATGAATTTTTCTTGTAGAGTTTACCGTGTACGAGATATTCCTTGTTATTGATTTCAATTTTAAACCACCTAACCTTGAATAGGTAGGGTCAGACTAGTGATAATTTAATATATTGATAATTTAATAATCGAAAATGTTCGGTCTGTTTCCATTTATCCAACTCCTGTCCTACACACGGCTTGTGTGGAAAAACAATTAAATTATGTAACCTTTCTCAAACGACAAAGCGAACCCAACCTCAACTGTTTCACATACCGACCGGCTTTTAAAATATTTGACTATCGCTTTAGCATAATGTGTTCCCTTATTTCCCTTCTACCCATAAATAAGCAAGTAAAAAGACCAATTCTGCTAATGCTTTACTTCGATTAGTTTGATGTAAATAAAGAACATTTTTTGTAAATGGAGCAGCTAGAAAAAGTTATGTGAGTGGAAAACATCGGGTTGTTGTTATTATTATTACTAAGCGATTTTTCCAATACAACGAGTGTGCGGGAATTAAGAGAAACTGTGTTACACAGAAGTTATGCGCGTCTCTTGGGAAGAAGACGATTAGGGTACCGTCGTTACAGTCCCTTGCAGTATTGGTAGATCCTCCACCTGTGGTATAAATTAAATGAATATGTGTTAATTCAGCATATGTAAAACCATTTAATGTGTAAAGAAAAGATTGCAGTTCCTCGTCTCCTCATTTTGAGAAACGTGAATGCAGATCGGCGGTGTGCGAATTGTAAACACAAGTGCTGCCGTTGCGTGATTTATCTAAACAAAGGAGAAACATAACCGTTAAAAATACACTAGATCCTGAAAACTGTGTTTGCTTTATAATATTGCTATTAGCTAGCAGGCAAAATAAGATTTACATTTATGTTTTATTCGCATTGTTCTCTACCAAATATTAACTTATTTACACTTATTCATCTCCCATTCTATACATCTGGGAGCCAGAGCAAAATCAGTCCATCAGATTTACCAATGTCAATTATAAGTTGATCAAAACTTGTTCTTTGCTCTAGTATGTATGAACATACAAAGTACATTGTAGCTATGGACCCACCTAAAAAAATGATGTCGAGATTTCATCTGAAAAAAAAAAATCCACAATAAAGCATTTTTAGAAAAAGTGCGTGTGTACCTGTGGACATCTTAACTCAAAAACGAAAAAACCGTTAAATACCATATACATATATTTATACACACACACATACACACAATAAATTTGATATTTATCTTAGTATCTTCCAGGAATGCAACATGTAGATTTTCAAGAAAATTTATGTCATATGCATTTTTCTTGTAGAGTTGAGCTTTTTCGTGACATTTCTCTTTATAGATTTCAATTTTAAACTACCTAACTTTTCTCGAACGGAACCATGCAAAGCAAACCCAACCTCAACCGTTTCACATAGCGACCAGCTTTTAAAAGATTTGTATTCCCTATTTCCATTCTACCCATAAAGAAGCAAGTAATAAGCCTAATTAAACTAATGTTTATCTCGATAATTATAACAATAATAATCGATTTTAATACAACGAATGCGCGATACACAGAAACTAATGTTAGTTTCTTGGGTAGTTGATTAGGATATCGCCGACACAGTCCCTCGCAGTATTGCCTGTTTTGACCGTTGCGGCGTAAATTAAACGAATATTTGTTAGTTCAGCATATGTGTAAAAAAAATCTGATGTGTCACATTCGCATGACTTTCTCTACATCTCTGCAACAAATTATTGTTAAAAATCTTATGCTTCTTTTTAGTTCATACTAATCGAGAAAAAATTAGCAGAAATAGTCTTATTACTTGCTTCCTTCTAAGTAAAAGCGATATAAGGGAGCACCATAGGTTAAAGGATAGTCAAAAGTTGGTTGCCATGTGACTAGAGTTGTATGAACAGGAGTTGACAAATTTCGTATGAGAAAAGTGTAAGTTTTTTAAAGCTGAAATTAAAATAAAAGAATATTTCAAAAACGATTAACTCCACGAAAAAAATGTATATAGCATAAATCGTGTGTTTTAACGTGCTCTACATTTTTTGTGTGGTAAGCTTTTGTCCATCTCTTACCGTTTAGCAGTTATGCAAAATTTCGTAAAACTCATCCAGAATGAAGTAGTCTTCAGAGTCTATTTCCAGAAGATTCAAGATCCACGTTTTATTTTTAAGGTAAATATCTATTAAATACGATATTTTAATGAAAATCGTTAGTACCATTTTTGAAAAAAGTAAAAATTTTCAAAAAAATTTCCATTTAAAGGGTAGTTGGGGGGTTGGGGTATTTTCTTGAAAATCTTCGTGTCGCATCATTGGAAGATACCAAACTTAAATTACAAATTTTATATTTAACGGACTTTTCGGTTTTGAGCTCTGCTATAAACACACACATACAGACGAACCTTTTTACAAAAATTAGTTTTTTGGGTTCAGGGGAATCTAAATCATGTATTTCCGCTGATATCTCGGTATCGAATTTTTGGGTGGATTACCATACCTTCTCTATACACTATGTACATAGTACGTGAAGAGAAAGTTAAAATTGCGGCTCCTCGTCTCCTTACCGAGTCACATGAATGCGGGTCGGCGGTGTCTGAACCATAAACACGGTAGTTGCCGTGGCGCCACTTATTTAAACAAAGGAGAAACATAACCCGGGGTCTTTCAAAATACAGTGGATCCTGAAGTTTTTGTTTCCTTTATAATAATGCTTTTAGTAGGCGGACAAAAAAAAAAATATACACTTTATGTGTTACGTGCAGTGTTCTCTACTGAACATCAAATTATTTACACTTATTCACCTCTAGTTCTATAATTTGGGAGCCAGAGCAAAATCTGTCCAAAAAATGTGTCCATCCCAATCACAAACTAATCAAAACTTGTTACTTTATCTAGCACATTTGTACATACAAGGTACATTGTAGCTATAAGAATATTCTACCTAAAAATTTGATGTTGAGGTTTCATCTGAAACATTTTTTTAATACCGAGTCAAAATTAAAAAAAAAAAAAAAAAAATAGAAAAAAGGTGTGTGTATGTGTGTCTGGGGACAGCATAGCTCCAAAACGAAAAGACCGTTAAATACTAAACTTGGTATTTGTTTAGTATCTTCCAAGGATGCGAAATGAAGTTACTGAAGAAAATCTCTCCATCCTGAACTACCGTTTACATGGAACATTTTTTTTAGAATTTTGTTTTCCTTAAAAGTGGCTCTAATGATTTTAATTAAACTACTATACATTAAAGATATTTACATCACATATACAATTTATATCTTGAATTTTCTGGGAATGGCCTTTGAAGACATGTTTATTCTGGATGATTTTTACGGAATTTTGCATAACTGATTAACCGTAAGAAATAGAAAAAAACTTACCTGTCAATAAATGTATAGCTAGTTAAAGCGCACAATTTATGTTAAATACATTTCTTCCGTTGAGTTAATCGGTTTTGAGATACTCCTTATTTTTGGTTTCCGCTCTAAAAAGCTTATATTTTTCTCATACAGGAATTTGTCAACTCCTGTCCATACAAACAAAGGAACTTCAGTCACATAGCAACCAGCTTTTGACTATCACTTTAACCTATGGTACTCCCTTATTTGGCTTCTACTTATAAGGAAGCAAGTAATAAGACTATTTGTGCTATTTCTTCTCGATTAGTATGAAGTAAATAGATGTATAAGCTTTTTAACAATAATTTGTTACAGAAATGTAGAGAAAGTCATGTGCATGGAACACATCAGATTTTTTGTGGCTGGAATCCTTTATCAGGAAAACGCAAGACACGAACGTAACCAAGAGCAAGAGAAGGAATGAAGACGCCAGGGTTTTCTTTTACTGGAAGTAAGGGAAGAAGGACCCGTGTGGCGTTTAGCGCGAAACAGGTCCCCAAGGAGTGGTTCTGTTATCTGGGGTAGGCACAGAGACACCGCGCTGGGCCTGACGTGAGGTACACAAATAAGGGCCGACATTGATCAATGGGAACCTCCCCGATAGCTAGCTGCTCCACTCGTGCATGCAGCCTCTATTTTCCAGCAGAACACCGCCTTAAGATCCTAAAAGCCCTTCCTCGTCCCTGCTCCCTTTTCGTTCCTCTTACCGCTTTCTTGTCTACAGCTCTGAAACAAAGTATTATAACGACTACCTTTCACGACGTTGTACTGCTAAAGGATTTGCAATTAACGTCCTTTATACGAGGGCCTCTTTTTTCAACCTCCGATGAGCTATAAATAAAAGACAAATTCATAGAAAACAATTATTTTATTACTAAAAGTTTTACATACTTATGGTGACTTTTCAACATAATCACCGAAAAGATTGAGACATTTATCGTACCTGTGCACAAGCTTTACAATACCCGCTTCAAAAAATTTTGCTGCCAATAATTTCAAATGAGCATTGACGTTGTTTTGAAGATCTTCGTTGATTTGAAAGTGCTGCCCTCCTAGCCACGTCTTCAGTTCAGGAAAAAGGTGAAAGTCGCTGGGTGTCAGGTCAGGACTGTACGGCGGATGATCGAAAATGTACCATTGAAATTGTTCATGGAGCTGATGGGTTGTGCCAGCAGTGTGTGGACAAGCGTCGTCATATATCAGCACAATTCCTGAAGTCAGCATTCCTCTTCGTTTGTTTTGAATGGCTCTCCGCAAACGTCGTATAGTTTCACAATAAATAGCTGTATTAATAGTGGTTCCGGGCAACATTTTTGAAGCAAGTGTCCCTTACGGGTTTTTTTTCTCCTTTTTCTTCCCTTTTTTTCCATTTCATTTGTTTTTCTATTTTATTGCCGTTTTATTTTTGCTTTTGATGCATATGTATATACACATTTACAAACACACAAACATCCACGTCCAAGACGGAATTCGAACCTACGATCTCCTGCACCACGAAGCACCAAAGCGAGGCACTTTAGCGAGCGCTGCCATGGGGATAGGCAGGTTTACAGTTAGGCAATGTTCATTCAGAATAAAGAGGTCTTCTGAGGCTATTCCCAGAAAATTCAAAATATGCATTTTATTTGCCTTAAAATATCTTTAATATACGGCATTTTAATGAAAATCGTTAAAAATCCATTTTTGAGAAAATCAACATTTTCGGATTTTTTCCATGTAAAGGGTAATTTGGGGTGAGGGAATATTTCTCAAAATCTTCATGCTACACCCCTGGAAGACCTTAAACTTAAATACGAAGTTTATTATTTTATTGAATTTTCGTTTTTGAATTATGGACACACTGACACACGGAAACAGGGCGCCCCTAAAACGTCTATTTCCGGTAGAATCTCGGTATCGAATTTTTTAGTGGAATGCAATGCTTTCTCTATACATTATGTAAATAGTACATGTAGACGAATTAAAAAATAGTTAAATACAAAACTTGATTTCCAAGTTTATATCATCAAGGTAAAAACCGTTTCCATGAAAGAATTATTAACTTTTAATTTTATCAAAAATGGCTCTAACAAGTTAGATAAAACTGCAATATGTTCAACACATCTTCCTGTCAAATGCACTTTCTAAGAATAGTCTCTGAAGACCTCTTCAACCTTGATGGCTTTCATATGACTGGTAAACCATAAGAGATAAACAAAAACTTGCTGCACAAAAAATATAGATCTCATTAACAAACACAATTTATATTATAAACATTTTTATAGGTTTAATCATTTTCGAAATATTCATTGCTATTGGTTTAAATTTTCAAATATCTATACCTTATTCCTTCGTTTCGTACTTCTGGCTATGCAAAGAAAATCAAATTTCGATGTCAATCACAAATGACCAGCTTTTCAAATATTTACTTTCCTTTTAATTTAGTGTATTCCCTTTATTTCCCTTCTACTTACAAGGAAGCAAGTAAATAGGTAATTTCTGCTAATGTTTATCTCGAATATCATGATGTAGATAAAAATGTGTCTGCAAAATTAGTTTGCAGAAGAGGTAGAGAAACTCATATGAATGGAACACATCAGAATTTTAGCATGCACATTTTTACTTTCTCTAGACGTACTGTGTGCGTAGTGTATAGAGAAGGAATTGTATTGCACCCAAAAATTCGATACCAAGGTTTCACCGGAAATATGTTTTGAGACCCCTGAAACCAAAACAAGCATTTTTAGAAAAATGTCCGTGTGTGTATGTGTGTGTGTGGACAGCATATCTCAAAAATGAAAAGAGCGTTAAATACCAAGTTTGGTATTTAAATTCGGTATCTTCCAAGGTTGCCACACGAAGATATTCAATAGAATCCCCCACCCACAACTACCCTTTACATGCAACTTTTTTTGGGAAATTTTAATTTTTTTTCAAAAATGGCTCTAACGATTTTGCTTAAAATACCGTATATTAAAGATATTTACCTGACAAATAAAACGTATATCTTGAATTTTCTGGGAATACCCTCTGAAGACTGTTTTATTCTGGATGAAATTTTCGGAATTTTGAATAACTGGTAAATCGTAATAGATGGACAAAAACTTACCACACAAATAATGTAGAGTATGTTAAAATACACAATTTATGTTCTATAATTTTTTTCGTCGAATTTGCCATTTCCGAGTTATTCCTTGTTGTTCGCTTTAGAATCAAAATATTAAATTTTCTCACACGGAAAGCTGTAAACTCCTGGACCTGCATAGAAATGGATTTTAACCAGATGGCAACGAGTTTTTAAAATATTTGACTATCGTTTTAGCCTAGCGTATTCCCTTGTTTTCCTTTTACTTACAAGGAAACAAGTAACTAAGACAATTTCTGCAAATGTGTATCTCGATTATCATGAAGTAGATAGAAGTATATGCTTTTGAACTATAATTTGTTACAGCGATGTAGAGAAAGTCATGTGAATGGAACACATCAGAATTTTTGCATGCACATTTTTTGTGTTCTAGCGCGAATTTATTCTGATTCAGGAAGCGAAGATGGGTGCTGCAGTTTACGTGTAGCGACCGCACATACAGGATAAGTCCCTCAGGGCAGAAAGAGAACACGGTATTTGAATTTTATATCGTGGAGGGTGGAATATGACGGGCCGCATGCAAAAGTCACAAGAATTCCCTTAGCCATTCGTCATTGTTTTCTTGTATTCTTTTTCTCCTCTTTGTTCCGCATGTTTTCGATTTCGTTTCCCTTGCGTATTCTACACATCGATCGACCTCTTAACGGTCAGTGGCGATCCATCTGTTGGTTCTTATCGTACAAAAAAATCTGAAGTGTTACATTCACATCACTTTCTCTACCTGTTCTGCAATCAAACTATTATTTGATTTACATCATACTAATTGAAACTGACTATTTTATATAATTAATTTAAATAATCACGAGTTAACATATAATAATTGATAAAAATGTCGATGAAAATGAAATGCGTTTTATTTATGGACGCTCTTTTAACTGCTGTGGTTCTCAGCGTCCCATTCTATATTAGGAGTGAAAGACCGATTAATTTTGCTCAGAGGCCTCTCTATCAGGCTTGAAGTTCTTTTACGTGCCGTAAATCTACGACACGGGACCCACGGCTTTACTTCCCTTCCGAAAGGAAGCCATGCAAAGGATTTTTACGCCCGAAAATATCCATCGTCCTCCGCCGGGTTTGCACCCGTGAAGTTAACATAGTAACCATTACAACACGGAGGGCGACTGAAAAAAAATGCGATAGTAATATAAATAATAATAGATATGAAAATGATATTAGTACCAGGGAAATTACAGTAATGTCGATAATCCAAATTTATAAGACGGTAAAATAATATTTTCCAACAAAATAGCTGAGAATAAGGAAATGTTTTCATGCAGGCAGGTAAAATACATACGATGGTTTGACCGTGAATGTGGAAAAACATCAGTTTTTTTTTTTTTTTGTTTGTTTGTTTTGTTGTTGCTGTTCAACAGTTATAGTCCATTTATTATTTCTACACCAAACTGGATCTAATAACCCATTAGGATTAAATAGAAATATTGATAAAATTCCCTTCCATCCTTATTTTTTTTTTTCGAGATATTCTGGATTATCGGTTTCAATTTCAAGCCTCTTAAACCTTTCTCGATGGGAACACATCCTTCTTCTTGTTTTAAGTTTGTTTACACCTGGCAAGTAAAGAGATGGCATTTCAATTGTTTCACATAGCGACCGACTTTTAAAGAAGCTAACTATCGTTTTAGCCTGTGCATTTTCTTATTTCCCTTCTAATTACAAGGAAGCAAGTAATAAGAGTAATTCTGCTTATGAGTATCTTGGTTAGCATGCTGCAGATAAAACATTAATTTTTTTAAATAAAATATTTATTTGCGAAACAGATTTTTGTCGTTTATTTTGTCAAAATTATTATATATCGGGACTATTCAACAATTTGTCAATAAGATTACAGGAATACATATGTCCAGAATACAGGAAAGAAAAATCATCCAGAATAATGAGGTCTTCAGAGGTTATTCCAAGTAAGTTCAAGATATACATTTTATTTGTCATAAAAATATCTTAAATATAAGACATTTTAATCAAAATCGTTACAGCTATTTTTGAAATAATCAAAGTTTTCGAAAATTTTTCCATGTAAAGTGTAGTTTGGGGTGTGGGAATTTTGTGGAAAATCCTTGGAAGATAGCAAACTTAAATACCAAGTTTGGTATTTAATGGTCTTTTCGTTTTTGAGCTATGCTGTCCACACACACACACACACACACACACACACACGCATCTTTTCATGAAAATACTTTTTTGGGATCCGGTGAAATCTCGGTTTCCAAGTTTTGGGTGCACACTATGCATAGGTAGATAGTACGTGTAGAGAAAGTAAAAACGTTGACATATCTACCTTTCATGAATGCCAAAGCTTGTGATATATCACCTCAGCTTTAAACAGACGTTAATTAGTTTCCATGAGCTAAAAACCTTCGTCCTGAGCAGGGCTTTGTCTATTTTTCGTGCAAGTCAGTTAAAAAGTTCTACCGAGCTTGTGACGGACATTAATGTACGTGGTAAAACGCACAAAGCAAATTTGGAAGATAAACCGCGGTGTGAGCAGCATAGAGATGGTCCACAGCACGTGCGATTCACATTATGGAAGAAGTTAATCTTTAATTGCATGAATTAATTTGCTACATATGACGTTCTTCCTCTAATTTGCAAACCGGTATTTATATACCTTTCACCGTAAAATATTCGAAGTAATGGTACGCTGGGTTACTAACGGGCTTATATATGTATGGATTTTGCTCTCTTTTACTAAAAATATTCTAATATGTTCCAATCACATCATTTTCTCTACATCTCTGTAACAAATTATTGTTAATATGCTTATTCTTCTATGTACATCACGATAATCCAGATGAACATTAGTAAAAACGGTGGTATTTCTTAGCCCCTTAAGTAGATTGGACAGAAATCTATGTTCCATTCACATGATGTCCTGTAGCTGTTCGGTAAACCAGCCTTTTATCAAGATAAACATAAGCAGAATTAGTCTTATTAGTAGCTTCCTTGTAAGTAGAAGGTAAATAAGAAAATGCACAGGCTAAAGTGATAGTCTCGTTCTTTAAAAGCCAGTCGCTATGTGAAACAATTGAAATTCTAATCTCTTTGCTTGCCAACAATAAACAGAGGAACGAGAAGAAAGATGTCTTCGCGTTTGAGAAAAGTTTAAGTGGCTTAAAATTTAAACCTACAATCCGAATATCTCAAAAACGGTTAACTTTTCAAAAAAAAAAAAAAGTATATTACATAAATTCTGTTTTTTTTAATGAGGTCTACAGTTCTTGTTTAGTAAGTTTTTGTCTATCTCTTACGGTTTATCAGTTATACAAAAGTAATCCAGAATGAAGAGGTCTTCAGAAGCTATTCCAAGAAAATTCAAGATGTACATTTCTTTGTCACAAAAAAAATCTTAAATATAAGGGAGCTTAATCAAAATTGGTAGATCAATTTTTTGAGAACATAAAAATTTTAAAAAATGTTCCATTTAAAGGGTAGTTTGAGGTGTGGGAATTTTCTTGCGCATCCTTGGAAGATACTAAATTCTAATATCAAGTTTGGTATTCCACGGTCTTTTTTTTTTTTTTGGATTCAAGGGAACCTAAAACATGTATTTCCAGTGAAATCCCTTAATTGAATTTTTGAGTGGAATATAATACTTTCTGTGTCTACTATATACATTATACACACGGGCCAGATTTTTTTTTTTTTTTTTTTGTGGACTTAACCGTCATTATATTCCTAGTTATTGGTTTCAATATTAAAGTACTTAGGCCGCGTCGTGGATGAGTGGTTAGACCACCTGACTCACCAATGCGGCCTGGGTTAGATATCAGACGACCGCATGTGGGATTTGTTTGAGACAAAGAGGCGCAGGACCGGGTTTTTTCCGGGTTCTCCGGTTTCAGCCGCCATCTCATTCCACTGGTGCATCATCTTCAAGCCATGTACCATCAGATTCATCGCCTGCAGTACCATATTAGTTAAAGCGTGCGTTAAACACTTAATATCTTTCCATGTAAAGGGTACTTTGCAGTGGAGAGATTTTCTTCAAAATCTTCCTGTCGCATCCACGGAAGATACTAAACATAAATACCGAGTTTGGTATTTTACGGACTCTTCCCTTTTGAGTTATCGTTTTCACAGACACACACACACACACACACACCTTTCTAAAAATGCTTTCAGGGTTTCTCAAAACATATACAAGATGTTAAAGAACTACACTGACATAATCTGTGAGATTGTGCACGTGACTGATATAAGTAATTTGAGATCGGCGATGCATGGTCCCCGGATAAACATAACGCAACTACATAGCGTTAAACGTATGGGTATCAGGTGCTGATAAGTTGGTGTTAAAGCAAAGCAGGTTGAAAAAATGGCTTAGAATGTCTTTAAAACTGCTGCCCGAGTATAGAAATACCGATTTTTAGCAGCTCTTTACTAGCGTTCTCAAGATTTAATGTCGCAAAAATCTGTAAAATCTCGAACTAATCACTTGACAGTGAGACATTGAGCATTCATTAACTACGTTCTTGAGTTAAGTAGCCTACTCTGGAGGAGTTGTTTCAACTGCTCTGGTGGCTTAATGCGTACCGCGGGAAGCTGCTATCCTAAAGTACATGAGTCCGATTCCTTTCATAGAGTAAAATTTTTGTATTATTATTTTTTTTTTCATTCCAGACGAAGTGCAGCGATACGTGGCGTACTGGCACTTCAGAAACTTATAGACGTTACTTCGAAATTTCAATAAACAGGCCATAAGTCGCCTATCTCTAATTACTTATTTAATAATCTACATATTCTGTGAAAATATTTGGGTATAGTTCATTAACACCCTTATTTCCAGTGAAATCCCGGTATCGAATCTTTAGGTGGAATACAATACCTTCTCTATACACTATGTACATAGTACGTGTGGAGAAAGTAATATTTATAATAAGGAATTCAACACATCAATTACATGACACAGCCACCACTGTCATTGGCATGTGTGCTACACGAGTTAAATTAAGCCCTACATCGCATATAATAGATCTAGTTTATAATGTTGCCAAAAATAACTGTTAAACTGGAACAAATGCAAAATGACGTTACAACTTATTTACACGCTATACCGGGGAAGTACGAACATTAATTTAAATCAGTGGTAGATATCGGAATTTAGAAAACATTTTGCATCTTAGATTTTTGTATCTGACCATTTCCTACGGAGGTAACTTTGTTTTGTCGAAAACAAGAGACAGACACGCTGACAAAGCCGCAGGTTGTGTGGGTGTCACTTGCACTAGGTCTGTACATAAGCTAAACACGCATCACTGCTGCTACCACAGCAGTGTAGGCCAATCAGAATGCCGGTTGCACTCGTTATCTCCCGAAACATCAATCAACCCTGCGTCGTTTTTGCAAGGGATCGACGTGTTTACTTTAGAAGTTGGTTCAGATCCCTGACCAACCTGAACGCAGCATTGCCAAGTTACTTCACCTATGAAAAAGCTGTTCCTTAATTCTTTTAAGTCTTTAATTATTTCGAAACTCTGTGTGATATCCCATAATTTCTACCGTAACTAATGTCAGAAATACGTTACTCTACGCATCTTACAAGTAACGAACTGTTACCTTCGTACATTCTTGTGGAATGGCGCATCCAATTTGGAACAGAAACCATTTATTCTTTCGAAATCGGCTGATCAAAGAACAAAATGCCATTAGACCTTTTTGTTTGTAATTCTTTATGAAGCATATACTAGAAGGAATATATACAAGATATATTCGGTATTGGAAAATCTAACTGCATTCCTCGAAACAATTAAACATCTGATATTGTTCATCACCTTCACGATATGTCATCTGAGAATTCTTTCGTCGCTATTCTTCACCGCTGTTTTATAATCCCTCATCGTTTCTGGAATTAGTCCTTCGCTCGCGCATAACGGTACCTAATGCCTGTCACGGAGTTGTACGTATGTGTTCGTTGTGATGAATGAGTGCGGTTACGCGCAACGAGGTGTGCCAGAGTACGACAGAGACATCTGTCGCTCAGTGCCTTTACCTCTTCCCTCCTGCCAACCATTTTCTCTTACCAGCCACTTGGGAGAGTTATTTTTTGCTGTTCGGCTTTTTATTTCCACTGCTGACGATGACAGCCTGGTTGATGAGGAGCAGACATCATGCTTTCAGTTCTATAAATGCGGATTCCAGTTTTGTATAGAGCGCTTGGCATGAGTCATGTTGCGTGCATAGCTTCTACCATGTTTCGTTTGTTTCTGTCGCAACATGTCGGAATTATATTAAACTAGCCATTCATTTGCGGTTTTTGTGACTACTGAACCAGTGGGGTACTTAAATGATGATCCGTAAAATGATGCCAAAACCGTACTTTAAGCTCTGTACAGACGGAACAATTTCTTGTACAAGAAATGGCGCCATATAGAAAATAATAGCAGTAATATTTATTAAGTTTACAAAAATATAATATTTGCATCTCACAGTTCATTGATAGAGTGACTATAAATGCTGTCTAAAAATATCTGATGTGTTCCATTCACATAACTTACTCTACATCTCTGCAATTATTGTTAAGAAGCTTATGCTTCTATTTATTTCATTCTATTCGGGAAAAACTAGCAGAAATAGTCTTATTACTTAAAAAGAAGCGAAATAAGGGAGTACCATAGATTAAAGTGATAGTCAAAAGCTGGTTGCTATGTGACTGAAGTTCCTTTGTTTGTTTGGACAGGAGTTGACAAATTCTTGTATGATAAGAGAATAAGTTTTCCAAAGCGGAAACTAAAAACAAAGAATATCTGAAAAACGATCAACTCCACGAAAAAAAAAAAATGTATATAGCATAAATTGTGTGTTTTAACGTGTTGTACATGTTTTGTGTGCTAAGCTTTTGTTCATCTCTTATGGTTGAGCAGTTATGCAAAATTCCTTAAAATTAATCCAAATAAAGTAGTCTTAAAAGGCTATCCCTAGAAAATTCAAGATACACATTTTATTTGTCAGGTAAATATCTTTAATACACGATAATGTATTCAAAATCGATAGAGCCATTTTTTAGAAAATCAAAAATTTTGAAAAAAGTTTCATGTAAAGGGTAGTTGGGGATGGGGGATTTCTTGAAAATCTTCATGTCACATCCTTCGAAGATACCAAACTTAAATACCTTTTTCCAAAAATATTTTTTTTTATTCGGGGAGACCTGAAACATGTATTCGCGGTGAAATCTCGGTTTTGAATTTTTGGGTGCAATGCAATACCTTCTCTATACACTATGTACATAGTACGTGTAAGGAAAGTAGTAACTGAATTTAAAATATTACCTACTTATCTACTTTACATACCTTCGCAACACTAAAAATATACACTCAGACACACATATACACACGCACGCACGCGCACTACAACAGAACAAAAGACCAATAAAAGAAAGAACACTATATCATACACACGCTCGCACTCACAACTACACCCACAAATTCGCACGTATAGGTTATATATGTGTGAATTGATAGAAAGGAAAGATGAATAATAATTAATGGAATGTTAGGATTATAAATAATCTTTGCAGATTTTGGAGGTAGATTATTAAATTCAATATTTTTTTGCCTCCATGTTTTATTTATTTACCATTTATTATAAAAATAATACCTATTCAGCATTCAAGTCCATACAGACCGTTTTCTTGTGTGCACACCGTTTTTATAGCCAAAATATCCAAGCTTCGGGCTCATTTCTGATTGGTTAAGAAGTAGCGCGGAAATAAAGCTGTCACGTGGTTAGTTTTGGAAGTTCATCGTATCTCGCTTAAGTGACCGCTCCTTATAATGGAAAAATCCCGAACTACGAATTTTTAGGGAAAATATCTGTCTTTGCGAAACTCCCTGTTACTTACACTTTTAATGCCTCAAAACCTAGCTCTTACAAAAGCATTTGTGTTCCTGGATTGACAAAAGTAACCTTGGCATATACAATAACAACTTCTCATCCTAATGTTTTGTGTTGCGGAGTATCGTTTGTACCACATTTGGGACGCCTTAAGCGATGAGCTCAGACGTTGGTTGCCCGATTGAAGACGTTGGCAAGACTCACTCCACTACCTATGAGTTGACCCAGGTATCTGGTGAGGTGAATCTATAACCATGGATTTTGCCTCGGTGTTGCTCAGCCTGCACGATGGGTTGACATTCTCGGGGTGGTGCAGCTAATAGGGGTAGCTCAGGGAGTGATCTTATAATAATTAAAACTTACCTAGCTTTGCTGGAGTTTATTTCTTACTACGAGAAGCGAGATAAGCACTTTTGCTTTACAATTATGCTAACTTGTACACTTGTTATGAACTTTAACACTTGGCTGATCACACGTAATTATAGTTCCTTCTTCTTCCTTAGTTCTACGTTATACGATATACTTTAACACACGTCACTGACTTTAAAAATACTTAAGAGCACTGGAGATTACTAAGCTTTCGCTACACGTTACAGTGGTTAACTTTGTGTGAAGAGGTTACGTTCATCCCGACAACCAACAGCATGACAGCGACAGACAGATATCAACAGACAGCAGATATAGATAGACAGCCCCGATGTTAACAGACAGCAATGTGTCATCTTGGGCTCTTTATATACTAAAAATACCGTCATGGCAGCCTCTTTCTGATTGGACAGAAAGGCCGCGTGATTGACGTAAATATTACCCAAAAGTCAATTTTCTCTTCTCAGGGTGCACTGCAAACCTCACGTGACATGACTTGTACAATGATGAACTACTGTCTTCCGAATTTTAAGGTTTACCTCCGTTGTAACTCGATTGTATGTGACTGGACAAAAGAAACATTTTTAACAAAAGGGCTACTGACCCCCTTCTACTCTCTTGGTGTCAGCTTTCTATTTCTACTCCAAGCTGAATTTACTCTGTTAAATACACACATTTGTACTTTTTTTAGCTTTACATTGATAAATAATTAATAACTAATAATAGTTTTATAGGGAAGCAAATTAACGGTATCAGTGTTCGGCAATCTGCCCAGTCTTTTCTACTGAAGCAGATATATTGCCTATGCTAAACCTTGCAAATTAGTAATTAAAATAATAAAATACAAAAAGTGCTAATATATTGTTGCAGCTTTTCGGACAGTTTATACCTCAATGTGTGCATGTTTACCTACAAACCTTTCCCCACTACCCTATTTTTATACCACAGACTGCTCTTTGTGGTACTTGTGTGCGCTTTGGAACCCAAAACAGAACTCCATTAATAATTATGCTAACTGATTTAGTTTGCTTATTATTTATTATAATATAGCTCAAGTATAGCTTCATAATGTTTAACGTCTAATATGCACAAACATGATTATACTTCTTTATATACTTTATTTTTACTTTATCTATACGTACTATGTACATTGTGTATAGAGAAGGTATTGCACTCCACCTGAAAATTCGGTACCGAAATTTCACCGGAAGAAAAAAGGATTTTCAGAAAAAGGCCCGTGTGAGAGTCCATGTGCCCGTGTGTCTGTGAACACGATAACTTAAAAAATAAAAGTCGGTAAAATATCAAACTTGATACTTAAGTTTGGTATCCTCCAAGTATGCGACAAGAAGATTTTGAGTAAAATCCTTCTACTCCAAACTACCCTTTACATGGAACATTTTTTCGAAAATTTTGATTTCCTCAAAAATGGCTATGACGATTTTGATTAAAAAATCGTATATTAAAGATTCTTACCTGGCAAATAAAATGTATATTTTCAATTTTCTGGGCATAGCCTCTGAAGACTATTTTATTCTGAATGAAATTTACGGAATTTTCCATAACTACTAAACCGTAAGAGATACATAAGAACTTACTACACAAAAAATGTATAGCACCTTAAAATACACAATTTATGTTATATACATTATTTTTGGTGGATTTAACGTTTTTTATAAATTCCTTGTTTTTGGTTTCAGCTTTAAAAAACTTTTCTCATACAGGAATTTTTCAACTCCTGTCCATACAAAGGAACTTCAGTATCACAGCAACCAGCGTTTGACTATCACTTTAACCAATGGTACTCCCTTATTTGGCTTATACTTGCAAGGAAGCAAGTAATAAGACTATTTTTGCTATTTTTGTTCTCAAATAGCATGAAGTAAATAGAAGCCAAGGCATTTTAACAATAATTTATTGCAGAGATGTAGAGAAAGTTATGTGAATGGAACACAGCAGATTTTTCCAAAAGTACTTTTTTTACATCCAGATGTTCTCAAAATATGTATTTTCGGTAAAATCTACGTATTGAAGTTTTGGGTACAGAAATAATAACTTCTCTGTTTACTTTGTAGGTTATATATACATGCTAGAGAAAGTAACAAAATATAAGTATTGTGAATCCTGCTCCAGAGATAAACCGCGCGTAGTTTTAGTGGATAATAATTACCGGTCCCTTTAAACCTTAGCTTTGTGGCAGAGGAAGTGACGTCCATGTATCGATCGAGAATCGATATATCTTCGACATGTCTATTCCCTAAAAGCTTTACATGGCTACATGTTGCCTTGGAGCCGCAGGAGACAACAAGGAATGCTGCAGACAAGAGGTCTGTTGTTACACAGCGATGTAAAGCCACACTATATCCGTTAGGTTTACAATACTAGGCTATTGCAGATATTGTAAATACCGGTTTACTGTAAACATAGTATTTATGTGGAGACTTACCAAACAGAAGTATTGTATGTAATGAACATTTAAAAGACACAGCATCATGGTATGGCAACCATTTATTATTTTTGTGATCATTAATAAATCCTGAAGCTGTTTTTGAAAATACTTAAATTATTTAAAAACACTTATATGCGCAAGCATATTAGTATATACCGGCTCTAGCTCGCAATGTTATAATTTTTCCGTGTTAGCAACATTAGCACAATGCCTCTGAAGATGTCCCTCACAGACAGGGGCGAAACGTTAGGAAAACATATTTTAAAAAAACCCATTTTAACATGCAGACCACGGCAAAACAGCCAGGAAATTTTGAATTTTAAAACTATTTAAAAACACTTCCCTGGCAATGTAATAATTTCTATTTAACAATCTGGACAAATTGTTTAATTAGATGGGCAATCCCTCCATTACTTCGTTAATTCAAACTCTACAGAAAATAAACGTTTTAGAGTAACCTCAATCTAAAAGAAACACGCTTAGCAAAAGGTTCGCGCGCGCGTGCGTGTGTGTGTCAGTGTACAACATAACTCAAAAGCTAATAGTCCGTTACACCATTACATTGTTTATCAAAAATGGCTCAATATATCTTGACTAAAATACGCAGATATGTTCAAGATATTTACATCGAAAATTGTACCATTGTATAATTGCTATGCACATAGCGTATAGAGAACGTATTGCATCTCATACAAAATGTTGACACTGAGATTTCAACGGAAATATATGTTATAGAGCCCCCCTGTGTAATAAAGAGCATTTACAGAAAAAGGTCCGTGTATATATGTGTGTGTATGGCCGTATGTCCGTGAACACGAAAACGCAAAAACAAAGAGTCGATAAAATACTAAACTTGGTATTAAAGTTTTGTATATTCCAGAGAGGCGACACGAAGCTTTTCAAGAAGTACCCACCCCAGAATACACTTTACATGGAACTGTTTTCGAAAATTTTGATTTTCTCAAAAATGACTCCAATGATTTCGATTAAAATATCTATATTATTGACATTTCCTGACAAATAAAATGTATAATTTGAATTTTCTGGAAATATCTTCTGAAGACTACTTAATTCTGGATGAATTTTACAGAATTTTGCATAACTGCTAAACCGTAAGAGATGGACATAAACTGACCACACAAAAATGTAGAGCACGTTAAAACACACAATTTATGTTACATACATTTTTTTCTTGAAGTTCGTCGTTTTTGAGATATTCCTTGTTTTTGGTTTCAGCTTTGAAAAACTTACACTTTTCTCATACAGAAATTTGTGAACTCCTGACGATACAAGCAAAGGAACTTCAGTCACATAGTAACCAGTTTTTGACTATCTCTTTAGCCTATGGAACTCATTTATTTCGTTACTACATACAAGGAAGCAAGTAATAAAACTATTTCTGCTTATTTTTTCTCGATTAGCATGAAGTAAATAGAAGCATAAGCTTTATAACAATAATTTGTTGCAGGGATGTAGAGAAAGTCATGTGAATGGAACACATCAGATTTGTTTTTAATAATACTACACACAGTGAAGAAATAGGCATTGCTTTTTGCTAAGGCCAATGAGATTGTCAAAATCTTCTACAAAATATTCAAAATCCACTTCCAATTCTGATGTTGCAATTGTAAGAATATGAGATAATATTGAATCAGTTAATCTGTTTCTGGACTTTGATTTCACCAGTTTCTTAGCAGAGAAGGCAGTTTCACATATTATGTAAGTACTACCAAATATGGAAATTATTTTTAAGCCCAGGTTCTAGGAAATGGAAAATGTTCCTTTGAAATGAGTTTCCAAATAACAGCACCAGTTGCCTCTGTGTTTGAAGAGACGAATCTCATGGACCTCACATAATTTAACTGTAGATCCCCGGGCTGGCACTCTACTTAACATCCTATGGCATTGAAAACTTCCATCTGTGATTGAAATACTTCAAAATCTTAAATCTACCATAATTTTCTAAATGCAAGAACTTAAAAATCTGATGTGCAATATTCACATGACTTTCTCTACATCTCTCCAACAAATTATTCTTAAAAAGCTTACACTTTTATTTACTTCATGCTAATCAGAAAAAAATAGCCGAAATAGTTTTATTACTTGCTTCCTTGCAAGTAGAAGCGAAATAAGGGAAGAGCATAAGTCAAAGTGATAGTCAACAGCTGGTTGCTATGTCACTAAAGTTCCTTTGTTTGTATGGACAGCAGTTGACAAATTCCTGTATGAGAAAAGTATAAGTTTTTCAATGCAGAAACCAAAAACAAGGAATGTCTCAAAAACGACGAACTCCACGAAAAAAATATATATAACATAAATTATTTGTATTAACGTTTTCTACATTTTTCGTGTAGTACGTTTTTGTCCATCTCTTACGGTTTAGCAGTTATTCAAAATTCCATAAAATTCATCCAGAATGAAGTACCCTTCAGAGGCTATTCTCAGGAAATTCAAGATATACATTTTATTTTTCAGGTAAATGTCTTTAATATACGAAATTTTAAACAAAATCGTTAAAGCCATTCTTGAGAAAATCAAAATGTTCGAAAAACGTTCCATGTAAAGGGTAGTTCGGGGTTGGGGGGATTTTTCTCAAAATCTTCGTGTCGCATCCCTGGAAAATACTAAACTTAAATATCAAGTTTGGTATTTTACCGACATTTCGTTTTTGATTTATCGTGTTCACAGTCACACGGACACACACACACAAAACCTTTTTCTGAACATGTTTTTTTTGGTTTAGATAAAGGAGACCCTAAAACATATATTTCCGGTGAAATCTCGGTATCGAGTTTTGGGTGGAGTGCAATACCTTTTCTATACACTATGTACATAGTACGTATAGAGAAAGTAAAAATCTTATGTGTTCCATTCACATGACTTTCTCTATATCTCTGCAACAAATTATTGTTAAAGAACTTATGCTTCTATTTACTTCATACTAATCGAGAAAAAAATAGGCAGAAATAGTCCTATTACCTGCTTCCTTGTAAGTAGAGGCGAAATAAGGGAGTACCATAAGTTAAACTGATAGTAAAAGGTTGGTTGCTATGTGACTGCACTTCCTTTGTTTGTATGAACTGGAATTGCTAAATTCCTGCATGAGAAAGGTATGTTTTTTAAAGCTGAAATAAAAAATAAAAAACAAAGAGTATCTAAAAAATGATCAACTCCACGAAAAAATGTATAAATTTCGTATGTTAAAGATATTTGCACGACAAATAAAAGGTATATCTTGAATTTTCTGGGAATAACATCCTAAGACTACTTTAATCTTGATGAATTTTATGGAGTTTTGCATAACTGCTAAACCGTAAGAGATAGAGAAAAACTTAAAGCACAAAAAATTTAGAACACCTTAAATCGCACAATTCAAGATATACATTTTATTTGTTAGGTAAATATCTTTAACATACGATATTTTAATCAAAATCGTTGGAGCCATTTTTGAGAAAATTAAAATTTTCAAAAAAAGTTCCATGTAAAGGGTAGTTGGGGGTGGGGGGATTTTTCTCAAAATCTTCGTGTTGCATTCCTGGAAGATACTAAATTTAAGTACCAAGTTTGGTATTTACCGACTTTTCATTTTTGAGTTATCGTGTTCAGACACACGGACACACACACACACGTACCTTTTTCCGAAAATGCTTTTTTTAGATAAAGGGGACCCCAAAAACATATTTTCCGTACATAGCATGTATAGAGAAAGTAAAAAAGGAATATCAAATGTTTATTCGCGGGCTGCCATTTGGCCATCACTGCTCTAAACGATACAAATAGCACAATAACCCCCAGGCTGAAGTCCTCTCGGAGTAATGACTGGAATCTGAGAAGAAGGACATTTGCCCCCAGTTAAATAATATACCTTTAAGAATCGTAAGAAACGTTATACTAAATAAGAATTACATATAAAGCCACCAGCACCAAGGCGGAGACATTTTAAATTAAAGTTTTTTTACGATGGCCTCTAATTTGAATGAGCTGTAACCCATTATCTGCCATTTTCCACGGTAGAAATAACATCTGACCTTTTCCAATCAGAACAGTTTAATTAAAAGCACACATGATTGTTATTATCATTCGTTGGTTTAATTAATCAATGCAATTTTATCCCTTTCCAGCAGCACAGTCCAGTTCCTCTCGGTGATGCAACCCGTTTCTCTTTAACTGGACCGTTTGTATACTCATCTCTTGCAGTCGAGTTTCGTCATCGAGTATTACAAATTATGGCTTCATGCTTATTTAAGTTGATTATTTAATAAATGATGGAACTACACAGGTATCAAATATGACAAACACGTCATTTTTGAGATTCTCTCGCAGTGTTGTACTATGAAAGTAAATTAACCAATTATAACACTCATTTGTGCCTGCTTTTTCCTCTATTATACATGCAATGTACGAAGGCCGTTTTTTTCAACCTCCGATAGTCTATAAATAAAAGACAAGTTCATAGAAAACGTGTATTTTATTACTAAAAGTTTTGTACTTTTCAACATAATCACCGAAGAGTTAGAGACATTTATCGTACCTGTGCACAAGCTTAGCAATACCCGCTTCAAAAAATGTTCCCGCCAATGATGCAGCCCGGAACCACTATCAATTTAGCTGTTTATTGTGAAACTTTACGACGTTTGCGGAGAGTCATTCAAAACAAACGAAGAGGAATGCTGACTTCAGGAGTTGTGTTGATCCATGACAACGCTCGTCCACACACTGCTGGCACAACCCACGGGCTCCTTGAACAATTCAATGTGACATTTTCGATCATCCGCCATACAGTCCTGACCTGGCACCCAGAGACTTTCACCTTTTCCCTGAACTGAAGACGTGGCTAGAAGGGAAGCACTTTCAGATCAACGAAGATCTTCAAACAACGTCAATGCTCATTTGAAATCATTGGCGGACACACACACACGGACCTTTTTCTGAAAATATTTTTTTGGATATAGGGGACCCTAAAACATACATTGCCAGTGAAATCACGGTATCGAATTTTGGGTGGAGTGTAATACCTTCTGTATGCACTATGTATATAGTACGTGTAGAGAAAGTAAAAAACGATCACTGCGAACGTTAGTGTTATAAGAAACAGCATCGACAGTTCTCTCTTAAAATGCTCATTCCGATCCATCACCTTTAAGCTCTAGAGACAAGGAAAGTTAAACCGCGAACACGGTTCGTAGTGTAACTTCTTAGTTATGTGGAGAGCTACCTACCGATTTGGCAAGTAGTGTTTGCTGCTCTCATCTCTAGCGGCGGGTAACAGAACTAATGATTGTCGAGATGCTTTCCTAGAGTCTTGTATTATATAAGCATTCTTTACTTTAAATTCTGAAGGCAAACTCCTGAATAAATTTTAATTATTTAATTTAGTGGGTAGAGTTATTACATATTATTCTGTCTAATATTTTGCACTCACTATTACATGAAAATAAAAATAATCAATGCGTATCAAAATCATTAAACATTCAGAATTTGCTCACAGGACTTCTGGAAACCTTCTAAAATATTAATAAAAACATTGCAGCCAAATAGACATACTTGGAAAATACAAGGGCAATTCGGAAAGTAATAGACGATTTGCATAACTAACTAATAACGAAAGTTATTAACACGGAAATTTATTTACAAAGTTACAGTACCTTACTTTATTTAAGTATCTTCCAAGGATGCGACACGAAGATTAATTCTTTTATTTACTTAAAGCTCATCGAGAAAAATTTAGCAGAAAGTGTCTTATTACTTGCTTCCTTGTAAGTAGAAGAGAAATAAAGGAGTACCATAGGCCAAATCGATAGACAAATCTTTTAAAAGCTGGTTCCGTATAAGTGTTTTTAAAGCTGAAGCTACTAACAAGAAGTATCTCAAAAACGGTCAACTCCACGGAAACAAAAATTATATAACATAAATTGTGTACTTTAATGAGATCTAAAATTTTTGTTGAATAAGTTTTTGCCTATTTCTTACGGTTTACCAGGTAAGCAAAATTCCACAAAAGTCATCCAAAATAAACATGTAATCAGAAGCTATTCTCAGAAAAGTAAAATTTTACTTGTCAGGTAAATATCTTTAATATACGATATTTCAATCAAAATCGTTCAAGAGATTTTTGAGAAAGTCAAAATTATCGAAAAATTTTCCATTTAAAGGGTAGTTTGGGGATAGGAGAAAATTTTTAAAAAGCCTCGTGTCACATCCTTGGAGGATACTGAACATAAATATCAAGTTTGGCATTTTATTCAGTTTATTTTGTTGAGTTATTTTATTTACAGACACATGGAACTTTTTCTAGAAAAGCTATTTGCTTATACAGGGGACCATAAAACGTGTATTTCCAGTGAAATCTTGGTAAGCAATTTTTTGGTGGAATGTATTAGCTCCTCTATACACTATGTGTAAAACGTGTAAAGAAAATATTTATTCATTTTTTTAATTTTTGTTCAGAGTACCACTAAAATCTTGATAGATACAGAATTGTTTAGTAGAATGCAATACATTCTCTACCAGATATGCATTGGTAGAAAAAATAAAACGTCATAAATATGCTTCTATGTGCATCATAAATCTAAAGTAATGAATAGAGAGAAGTGAAATTTTTGCTTCATCATATTTTACTTAAAACTAAAAAGAATAATTTAGTTGGTGTGGGATGAATTGCGTAAAATTAAACAAATTCTTCCCAAAGAAAAGAATTTTACCCACAATACGATTTTGTAAAAAAACAAAAATACAAAACAAAACATTGTTGCTGTAAACAATACTTTTAGTATAGTTTTACTTTCAATGTACATAGAGATAGAGAAGTATTGCATTTCACCCAAAAATTCGATGTTGAGATTTCACCGAAAATATATGTTTTAGGACCCCCTTAATCTAAAAAAAAATCATTTTCAGAAACAGGTCCGTGTGTGTATGTGTGTATGTCTGTGGACAGCATAGCTCAAAAACGAAAAGACGGTTAAATACCAAACTTGGTATTTATGTTTAGTATTTCTAAGGATGCTGTTTATTCTGGATGAATTTTGCCTAGTTTGGTATAACTAGTAAATTCTAAGAGATAGACCAAAATTTACTGCACAAAAAAGTTAGATCTTGTTAAAATACACAAGTTATGTCATATACATTTTTTTTGTTGAGCTTACCGTTTTCGAGGTATTCCTTCTAATTAGTTTCAATTGTGAAGTACTTATATTTTTCTCAGATGGAAGTGTCCCTTTTTCTTTTGTTGTACTCCTGGCCAAGTAAAGAAATGATTTGTAATGACAATCGCACAACGACAGCTTTTAAAACATTTGACTATCACTTTAGTCTAGAGCATTCCCTTAGTTCCATTCTACTTATAAGGAATTAAGTAATAAAATTCTGCTAATGTTTATCTCAATTAGCATGGTGTTGAAAGAAGAATCATCTTTTGTAAGAAGTTTCTTTGTAGAATAGCCAGAGAAAGTCATGTGAGTGTAACGCACCAGATTTTTATACACAAGAGAATCCATTTTTTTTTTGCAAAATGTCAAAAATAAATATTTTAGATTATGAAGATGTTATCTTATGATAATTCAACGAAGAAAGTGTCTGCATTAACAAAATAAGCATAAAGTCTTGGCATTCACTTGTCTTCTATACATCGTATGCCTATTGTTCTTGCAAACGTTTTGAAAGCTAACGTTTCGCAAAATAGTGGTTGCTGGCGTTCAAATGGAAGGCCGTCAACAAGATCAAACTAACCACTTAAAAGACAGAACAAAGGCAGAGGATAAAGGAAGGAAGCTATAGAAAGGCAGGGAGAAAGAACAAATGGAACAGACAATAGAAGTAGCCGGTATAACGTTGATACATTTGCCAGAGACTTGTGCTATTGTCTCGAGCTTAGGGTTGTTCATCTGATGCTTAAGCTCACGCGATGCTCTTCTCTTTGATGCACAGACGATGACATAATTACAACAATTACAGCTGCTATTCCTACCGTCGCTACCTTATTTAATCAAACATAGCAAAAGCAAAATAAGTCTTTAAACGCAACTATATACAGGGTGTTAATGAACTATACCGAAATATTTTCACAGAATATCTAGATTACTTAAATAAGTAATTTGAGATAGCAGACTTGTGGCCTGTTTATTGACATTACGAAGTAACGCCTATATGTTTCTGAAGTGCCAGTACGGTAATGGCTAGTTTATCAATCATTCGAGAGCATAAAAAGAAAACTAAGAGACATATTACAGCGTACCTCTCTAGTGTAGTTAGTGGTTATGATACTGGCTTTCAAAGGAAAGATAGTTTCCGAATTCGGGTCTCGCTCACGAATCGCGGCACTTCGTCTGGAATGAAAATAATATTAATAAAAAACATTTATTCTATGACAGCAATCGAACTCTTGACCTTTGGGATAGAAGCTTCCCGCGTTACGAATTAAGCTCCAGAGCAGTTAAATAAACGCATCCAGAGTAGATTACATAACTCAAGAACGTTTTATTGAATGCTTAGTGATAAGTTCGAGATTTTACAGATTTTTACGACATTAAATCTTGAGAACGATACTAACGAGCTGCTAAAATTTGATATTTCTATACTCGGGCAGCAGTTTTAAAGACATTCTAAGCCATTGTTTTAACCTGCTTTGCTTTAACACCGACTTATCAGCACCTGATACCCACACGTTTAAAGCTATGTAGCTGCGTTATGTTTATCCGGGGACCATGCAACGCCGATCTCAAATTACGTGCACATTCTCGCAAATTATTTCGGTGTAGTTCATTAACACCCTGTATACGCGTGTAACTTACGGAAAGCTTACTTACGGCATAAATAATCCTGCTGGAAGTAATTTCTCTATACGTACTATGTAGATAGTGCACCCAAAAATTGAATACCAAGATTTCACCGGAAATACTCATTTTCGAGTTTCCTGCAGCAAAAACAAATCTGATGTGCTGCATTCACATGACTTTCTGTACGTCTCTACGGTAAAATATTGTTAAAAAGCTTATTCTTCTATTCACTTAATGCTATTCGAGAAAAATTTAGAAGAAAGGCTCTTATTGCTTGCTTCCTTGTAAGTAGAAGCGAAATAAGGCAGTACTATACGTTAAAGTGATAGTCAAACGCTGGTTCCTTTGTTTGTATGGACACGAGTTCACATATTCTCAGTTGTATGAGAAAAGTATGTTTTAAAACTGAAACCAAAAACAAGGAACATCTAAAAACCCATATACTCCACGATGAAAATTCATTTAACATAAATTGTGTGTTTTAGCTGCTCTGCATTTATTTTGTGGTAAGTTTATGTCTATCTCTAACGGTTTAATCATTATGCAAAATTCCGTAAAACTCATCCAGAATAAAGTAGTCTTCAGAGGCTATACCCAGAAAATTCAAGATATACATACTTTTTGTCAGGTATATATCTTTAATATACCGTATTTTAATAAAAATCGTTAGGACCAACTTTGAGAAAATCAAAATTTTCGAGAAAAGTTCCATGTAAAGGGTAGTTTGGAGTGGGGGATTTACTTGAAAATCTTCGTGCCGCATCCTAGCAAGATACCAAACTTAAATATCAAGTTTTGTATTTCAAGGCCTTTTCATTTTTGAGCTATGCTGACCACAGACACATACATATACACCGACATACACACGCACACACGTACCTTTTTCCAAAAAAAGTTTGTTTTTATTCAGGGGGACCCCAAACATGTATTTTCGGTGAAATCTCAGTATCGAATTTTTGGGTGCATTACAATACCTTCTCTAAACACTATGTACATAGTAGGTAAGTGTAGAGAAAGTAAAGCAGAGTTTTCAAAAAACATCCATGTGTGTGTGTGTGTGTGTGTGTGTCCGTGTACCTGTGAACAGGATAACTCAAAACAAAAATTCGGTAAAATACCAAACTTGGCATTTAAGTTTAGTATCTTCCAGGAATGCGAAACGAAGATTTTGAGAAAAATCCCTCCAGCCCAAATACCCTTTACATGGAGCTTTTTTCTAAAATTGTGATTTTCTCAAAAATGGCTCCGTCGATTGTGATTAAAATATCATATATTAAAGATACTTCTCTGTCAAGTAAAATGTACATCTTGAATTTTCTTGGAAAACTTCTTTCGACTACTTTATTCTGGTTGAATTTTACGAACTTTTCCTAAAACGTAAATGATGAAAAAAAATATAGCACAAAAATGTAGAGCACGTTAAAGCACACAATTTATTTTATGTTCATCTTTTTTATGTAGTCGATCGTTTATGAGATATTTTTTGTTTTTTGTTTCAGCTTTAAAAAGCATACTTTTCTCATATAGGAGCTTGTCAACTCCTGTCTATACAAAAAAATGGACTTCAGTCACATAGCAACCAACTTTTGAGTATCACTTTAACCTACTCCCTTATTTCGGTTTTACTTTCAAGGAAGCAAGTAATAAGACTATTTCTGTTAATTTTCTCTCGATTAGGAGGAAATAATAGAAGCATAAGCTTTCTAACAATAATTTGTTGCAGAGATGCAGAGAATATTTTTAACGTTTGTAACCATAGCTTTGAATTTTCCAATTAATTGCATTTATATAATATATTTATATAACATTGCTCCGAATACTAACTAGCAATGGATATATTGTGATAATAATTAAGGTTTTGTATCATAATTATCTCTCCCATTATACGAAATAAATTGGTTATTCTATAAATAAATGAGAATAGCTCAGCTCTACACTACGCATATTTATTTTCATAGAGAAGTAAGGTTAGTTAAATATTAGAGGCATTATACAATTTCCACGTATAATAAAAGTTTTTCCTACCTCATAGGCTTTCAACAAAAACTCTTTCACGAACTTTCTGTTCCTTTTTTCTTTCTTATTTTTTATATTCCAATCAGGTCCTCTTGGTTCTGGTAAAAGGCTTTCTAATGGCCTTTCGCGTATTAAAACTGCAGCTACGAAGCCCACATAATGGATTTTGTATGTTCTGATCAATGTTTCGCGCAGCTTGAACGCCGTTTCTTATTCCACCACTATCGCAACATTTACCTTCTTTTGTTTCTAAGCGACCCAGGCTTTCACTTCCCATGCCTATGGAATGTGGCAGTATATGGCATGGATAGTAAAATAATGCAAGTGGTTTTCTTCTTGCTTTGGGCATGTATGACAGAAATTACTTGAAAAATCACCTAATATCGACTTGTTCGATTATCAACTTCAAGTAATCGTATATTGTAAGGTTCTAGTTCATTTTGAGCAATATATAGGAATCAAATCTAATATCTAGAAAGTCTGAATATTCATAACTTCAATTTCATTGACGTCCAATACTTTTAAGTGTTAAAGTAGGCTTGATACTTTCATCAATAAATAAAGAATTCGATTAGAAGGTATTGTAATGAACCCAAAAATGCGATACCAAGATTTCACAAGAAAAACAACTTTTGAGTCCCCATGAATAAAAAAAAAAAAAGTAGAAAAATATTCGCACGCGCGTCTGTGTGTGTGTGTGTGTTAGTGAGTGTGTATGTGTGTGCATGTGTGTGTGTGTGTGTGTGTGGAGAGCATATTTCAAAAACGAAAAGACCGTTAAATACCAAGCTTGTTATTTAGGTTTGGTGTCTTCTAAGGATGCGACACGAAGATTTTCAAGAAAATCCCCCACCCCGAACTACCCTTTACATGAAACTTTTTTACAAAATTTTGATTTTCTCAAAAATGGCTCTAACGATTTTAATTAAAATATTGTGTATTAAACATATTTACATAACAAAGAAAATGAATATCTTGAATTTTCTGTGAATAGCCTCTGAAGACATCTTTATTTTTGGTGAATTTTGCGGAATTTTGCTTAACTGGTAAACCGTTAGAGATAGACAATAGATAACTTGACAGTTCATGTTATACATTCTATTTGTTTTTGTTTGTAGAGTTGATCATTTTTTAGATATTCCTTGTTATTGTTTTTAGCTTTAAAATGCTTATACTTTTCTGTTACGGGAATTTCTAAACTCCTGTCCATACAAAGAAAGGGATTTCAGCCACATAGCAACCAGCTTTTGACTATCACTTTAACCTATGGTACTACCTTTTTTCGCTTCTACTCTTGATTAGCATGAATTAGTAGAAGAATAAGCCTTTAAACAATAACTTGTTGTAGAGATGTAGAGAAAGTCATGTGAATGGAAAACATCACATCTTTTATCTTAATTCATAAAATAATTTAAACATTCCTGAATACAGAAAAGGTACAATTGGCCACCAGTAATCTTATTAATTGCTTTAATTCACTGCACCAGAGAATTGGAG
This sequence comes from Hymenopus coronatus, assembly GCA_030762935.1. Taxonomy (NCBI): domain Eukaryota; kingdom Metazoa; phylum Arthropoda; class Insecta; order Mantodea; family Hymenopodidae; genus Hymenopus; species Hymenopus coronatus. The sequence continues at coordinate 61,516,248 of CM060884.1, forward strand.
GTGAAAGTGGAACTCGGCAAGAATAACTTCTTTCGGCGAGATCTAATTCACATCATGCAAAGTAAAAATCTGATGTGTACCATTCACATGACTTTCTCTATATCCCTGCAACAAATCATTCTTAAAAATATTATACTTCTATTTATTTCATGCTTATCAGAAAAACATTAGCAGAAATAGTCTTATTACTTGCTTCCTTGTAAGTAGAAGCGAAATAAGTGACCACCACAGGTTAAAGTGATTATCAAAACAGGTTGCTATGTCACTGAAGTAGTTTTTTTGTATGTACAGGAGTTGACAAATTCCTGTATGAGAAAAGTATACGTTTTTTCAAAGCAGAAACCAAAAGTAAGGAATGTCTCAAAAACGATGCACTCCACGAAAAAAATGTATATAACGTAAATTGTGTGTTTTTACGTGCTCTACATTTTTCGTGTAGTATGTTTTTGCCATCTATTACGGTTTAGCATTTATTCTAAATTCTGTAAAATTCATGGAAAACAAAGTACTCTTCAGAGGATATTCCCAGAAAATTCGAAGTACACATTTTATTTGTGAGGTAAATAGCTTTAATATACAGTATTTTAATCAAAGTCATTAGAATTATTTTTGAAAAAATCAAAATTTTGGAAATAAGTTTCATGAAATAGAAATGGCGTGCTATTTATGGACATTCTTTTACTGCTGTGGTTCTCAGCGTCCCATTCTAAATTGGGCGTGAAAGATCGCTTAATTTTGCTCAGGGCCTCTCTATCAGGCTTGAGGTTCTTTTACGTGCCGTAAATCTACAACACGGGACCCACGGCTTTACTTCCCTTCCGAAGGAAGCCATGCTAAGGATCTTTACGCCCGAAAAAATCCATTGTCCTCCGCCGGGTTTGAACCCGCGACCTTGGGTATATGAAGTTAGCATGGTAACCATTGCACCACGGAGGGCGACATAAGTTTCATGTAAAGGGTATTTGGGGTGGGGGGATTTGTCTCAAAATCTTCGTGTTGCATTCCTGAATAAACTAAACTTAAATACCAAGTTTGGTATTTTACCGACTTTTCGTTTTCGAGTTATTATGCTCACAGACACGCGGACCCACGGACTTACACATACACACACACACACACACGCTTTTTTTAGTTTAAGGGATGACATCTCAGTATCGAGTTTTTGGGTGGAGTGCAATACCTTCTCTATTCACTATGTATATAGTGCGTATAGAGAAAGTAAAAAGCGAAGTTATGTAGAAGCTATGCAGTAATGTAAGAAGAAAAGGGCAGAAAGGGCAGCATCAGAGTAGAGAAAACAAAGCTGAGGATCCAACCTACCAACTTGTTGGATTTTAATATGAGCCATGCATTCCTAACTTTCCTTGTTTTCTCGCCATTGATATTTTCAACGATAATCTTCCTATAAAATGCTCCTTGCGGAGCAGTTCTTCTGTTACACAAGTGAAAGTTTCTGTACATGTTTACAGAAGTACAGAGAATAAGAATTTTAGCTGACAGCTGTATTTAAGCCTATGTTTTAATTTTTAAACACAACAATTATAATTTTACTTTCTCCACTCGTACTATGTGCATAGTGTGTAGAGAAGGTAAGCAAATGCAACCAAAATTAAATACCGAGATTTCATCGGAAATACATATTTTGGGTCCTCTGAAATAAAAAAAAAATAATAAAAAAAAAAAAAAAAAAGTATTTTCAGTAAGAAAGTTCCGTGTGCGTGGTGTCTGTCCGTCTGTCCGCCTAGTTAAAAAATGAAAAGACCGTTGAATATCAAATTTGGCATTTTAAGTTTTGTATCTTCCAAGGATGTGACGCAAGGATTTTCAAGAAAATGCCCCCACCCCCAACTACTTTCATTTTCTCACAAATGGCTTTACTATTTTCATTAAAGAATATATATTATATATATTTACCTGACAAATAACATGTATATGTTGATTTTTTTTTTGGAAATAGCCTCTGAAGACTACTTTATGCTGTATGAGTTTTACGAAATTTTGCATAACTGCTTAACCGTAAGACATGAACAAAAAATTAACACACACAAATTGTAGAGCATATTAAAACACACAATTTATATCATATGCATTTTCTTCCTGGTGTTGATCGGTTTCGAGATTTCCCTTGTTTTTTGTTTCAGCTTTGAAATACTTATACTTTTCTCATGCAGGAATATGTCAACTTCTGTCAATACAAACAAAGGAGCTTCAGTCACATTTGACTATCACTTTGACCTTTTGTACTAATTTATTTCGCTTCTACTTACAAGGAAGCAAGTAATTAAACTATTTATGCTAATTTTTTCTCAATTAGCGTGAAGTAAATAGAAGCATAAGCTTTTTAACAATAATTTATTGCAGAGATGTAGGGAAAGTCATGTGAATGGAACACAGCAGATTTTTTTACTGTCTGTGTAAAGAATCTAATCTTTCAAAAGCTGATTGCTATATAATTAAAACTCGATTATATCGATATAGCCTACTGCATCCCCTTGATTCGCTTCCACCTAAAAGAAGACAAGTAATAAAGCCATTCTATCACTTATGGCACCGCGGGCGATGACACTGATGATACATGAAATGAAGATGGAGCACCGGTGGAATACTATGGCGGAGCAAACCGGAGAACCCGGTTTATACACCACAAATCTCACATGCCAAAACTTGGGAACGAACCCGAGCCGTCTAGGTGAGAGGCAAGTGGTCGAGGCCACGGAGCGGCCTTCTAATGCTTATCTCGATTAGCAAGTTTGAGGGTCGGTTGTACAAACACGAAATAAATATTTTAATAGTTATTCTTGGTATAAAGGTGGTGACGAGCTGTACAATGCAATTTTATTCCTTAGATAGCTATTCGACTGTTTGCAGATTTAAAACTAATGTTGGCTATGTTGCGAGTCATTCATGGCCAACTTGATGCGTAATTATTGCTTTATTTTGCTGAAAATTTTGCATTGTTTTCACAATAAGCTGTTCCTAAAGTATGTATTATTTTAACTACTTACGGTACTATGAAATAATTACAAATGTTCACAAGCTTGTTCGGATGCAGAATTGCTATACATTTTACAAAACAACACACATACTATGATAGGCTAGGAGTATGGAAATGAAACAAGTTTATCTTGTTCTGATATATGTCATCTTTCCGTTTCTGTGCTCAAAACAGCTAACATCTGTATTTTATTCATTCAAATACTTAGCAATCCAATTTTGAAATTTGAATTATCAACTTAAGATATGTATAATTGAATCGTTGCACCAAGATCAAGCACATAAACACTTTTTTGTGCAGGTACCTTAACTAACAGAAATATTAGTAGCTACGTCGAATAGTACATTAAAACTTTCCCATTACAGCTCGCTCTTTGGCGATGTCAATATTTAATAAAATAGCTAGAAGTTCTCAACCAAGCTAATGAAACCGAAAACACTACATTTTACGCAAAGTATTCTCTATTTAATCAAAATTATTTATAATGTATCAAATCTACTACATATAATACGAACAATTATGAATTTATTGTAAAATAATATTAAATTTAGATTTGTGAGCGCTGAAGGCGTCTTCTAATCTGGACATCTCCTCCCTACATCACAGAGCTTAACCTTTCACATAACCTAAAAATCTGAATATAATACAGAAGTTCGCTAACATTAGCAACTGTGGCTATGTGGCTGTGGCTATGTTTTGAATCATAGTAACCAATCTTATATATCGTCAATAAAACGTAACCTCGTCCTTTACAACGCTATGCATTGTACTGGTGAATTGCTAGACTACACCATTTTATATTTATCTTGAGCAGGATTAAATTTAATAGTTTCCATAAAAATAGACGTATTTTGGTGATAAATAATATTGTAGGTAGGTTTTACTGTTTTATAAATGCAACTTATTATCCTTTTATCATATGTCTTATAACCAGCAAGTTATCTGAATGAATTCCTTTCTCAACTTTAATCTCATTATAGTCTTGTTCATTTAACAATCTACTTCTATAGCATGTTGTATTTAGGCATAATGTGTTCTTAAAAATATATTATAAAGAAATTAATCGTTTATATCGGTTAAATGTGGGTGAAAATTTTGTCCAGTACCCTAGCGGCCATTTACCTTTTATACTCTATTCTCGGAATATCGGTTTATAAGTTATTCCATGTTTATTCCCTCGATAAGTCTCTATTCTGTTGTCGTACAACACAATTTAGCACATAACCATAGAATAACGTCTAACAGAAAATTATTCCGAGTTCGTGCAACTGGCCCTGAGGTAGAAGAATAGTGCTTTATAAGGATGGAAACAGCTATAGAAAATCATTTGAATGGAACACATCAGCTATTTTTACTTTCTCTACAATTACTACATACATAATATATAGAGCATTCTAAAAAGCATTTTTAGAAAAAGGTCCGCGTGTGTTGACAGCCTAGCTCAAAAACGAAAAGACCGTTCAATACCAAACTCGGTATTTAAGTTTGGTATCTTGCAAGGATGCGACACGAAGCGAAAATCCCCCACCTCCAACTACCCTTTCCATTTTCATTTTCTCAAAAATGGCTGTAACCATTTTGATTAAAATATCGTATATTAAAGATATGTACCTAACAAATAAAGAAGAATTTTACGGAATTTTGTATAACTGCTAAACTGTAAGAAATAGAGAAAAACTTTCCAAACAGAAAATGTAGAGCTCTTAAAACACACAATTTATGTTAGGAAGGGGGGGGGGGCAGCACCGGGTAGTGAGGCACAACCGGGTAGATGGGTATTTTAAACTGGAAAGTGCTACCATCTACCACTTCTTGACTCAACTGCATTCTCATGTCGGCAGAAGTCAGAAGCAGGAGTTCGAAGAATATTCAGTGTGTGAAGTGCAACAGATGGGCCCATGAACTTTGCACAGGTTGGGCCCAAAAGGCATTGAAATATTTTGAATGTAATGTCTGTTAAGGACAGAAAAACTGTAGAACCCGGTTGTGTCCCACCGTTTTAACGGTTCAGCCCCTACCCTAGGGGCAAAACCGTATTTTGCAAACAAAAACTTTTTAATTTATATTACGCATGTGGTAAAAGATGGCAACAAAGCACATATTTTCGTAGAGTGAGCTTTTTTTTTTACTCTCCTTTTTCCCTTGTACTTGCATGGAAGCAAGTAATAAGACTATTTCTGCTAATTTGTTTTCGATTAGCATGAAGTAAAAAAAAAAGAAAGCATAAGCTTTTTAACAATAATTTGTTAAAGTCATGTGAATGGAACACATCAGACTTTTTAGAGTAACCTACACACACAAACACACACACACACACACACACACACACACTCAATCCAGTATTTTGTCTTTAAAATTATTATACATTTATTAAATCCGCCTCTTAGGAAGAATTGAAGCATCCTCAATAGATTCTCGGACATTCTTCCCATCCTTGCAGCTTCACCACTTTGTAAAATCCTTAGTAGAGTTGCTTCGAATCCGAAAGTGTTTATTGAGTCGAATTGATGTGCCATCAAAGGTGAAGAAATAGAGACGTTATGACCCAAGTTGAATTTTTTTGTTAGTTCCATATCCTAGTGGGATTACAGAGAGCTCTCTTATCTGCAAGATGCAGGCGGTACGGCAGCCTCTTCCAAAAGGGCTTTATATTGCTCCCCTACCCTCCCACGCAACACCACTTTCGGATTACTGCCAAGCAACACCCCAAAGGAAAGCAGACGTTTTGTCGAAAACTGTAATTCAAAAGCCTCAGTATATCGCTTTGTTTGAAAAAGCGAAGTTAAATTGCTGCCTCCAGACCAAGTAATCCAAGTGTAAATTCATTAAGTAAGATACGCGCGTGTAAATCAAAAAAAAAAAGTTGCTGTGGATATTAGAATTGAGCAAAGGATATGAAAGCGAAAGCAAATGAATGCGGGGCAGGGGGGCGTGCACTGAATGAACCCAGCCGATTTTATATCTACTGAATATTGCCTAAGGATCCACAAACTTTAATAACATCGTGTTAGCATCAAGCAATAACAATAATAATCCGTTTTACTCTACGTATACAAACATAGTTGGTGGATAAATATAGGGAAATAACTGCAAGCAATAGAGATTGTGTATACATCCATTAAGGGAATACATGACTGACATTTCATGAAGAATCACAAAAAAATCGGTTTTTTTTTATTTTCCCTACTCCTCATGTACAAATAATAATAAAATAATAATAATAAAACAATAATAATAAAACAATAATAATAAAATAATAATAATAATAATAATAATAATAATAATAATAATAATAATACTATGTATAAGAACCCTGGTACCTAATTTCTAAACCCAGGGCTAATACGAAAGGTTTTTAAGAAAATATTTATTTCCATACAACATACATTTATTATTAACAGATTAATTAATAATAACTCCATGGCACGACAGCTCACGTGGAACCTTGGTCTACCTCCCTGCGTCCCCCATCTCGGTCCACTACAGACGTCATGGATGAGGTGCAGTATTGGAGGGTGAGACGTGGTCAGTGCCTCGAGCTCCCAAGGCCGGTTAATGCGGTCCTCATGACCTGGATCCGCTACTTCTCCATCAAGTAGCTCCTCAATTGGCCCCCCAGGGACCTTACGAGGCTGAGTGCACCCCGGGCCAGGTCTCCCAGCGGGGGAAAAATTTCCACGCCGTTACTGGGGATCGAACCCAGGTCTCCCACTTGGTAAGCAAACAGATTAGCTATAAATATAAACTAAAAATAAAATATACAGCATAAAATAAAAATAATAAAGCTAATAAATTATAATAAATTACATAATAACAAAACAATAAAAATAATAAAACTATAAAAACTTTTCAACATTTAAATTGTTACACTTTCAAAATCTAACCTAAATATATAACTAATAAAATACAGAAATAAATTAAAAACAAACATATGAAACTAAACAAATCACATAATACATAAAAACATACCTCAAACATAAATATTTTAATACCATAATTAATTTCAACTTCACTTAAACCTAATTCTCTATTACATTACCACATCCTTACACTACCACCACATAAAAATACCAAATATATATTTTTAATTTATGTTTCAAATTGTATTTAAAAATTTAATACATTTAATCTATTTATATTATTTCTAAATTATTATTGCTATTAATATGATTAATATTATTAATATTATTATTATTATTATTAGCCCCATGTACAATGTACATGGTGTATAGAGAAGGTATTGTATTCTATTCCAAAATTCGATACCGAGATTTCACCAAAAATATACGTTTTGAGATCGCCTGAGTCCGAGAAAACCTTTTTTATCTTCTCTAGCGGATATAGAAAGTATTGCACTGCATCCAAAAATTCGATAACGAGATGTTACCGAAAAGATATGTTTTGGGGTCCTCCGAGCTCAAAAAAGCATTTCTAGAAAAAAGTCTATGTGTGTGTGTCTGGACAGCATAGCAGTTAAATACCAAACTTTGTATTTATGATTAGTATTTTCAAGAAAATCGCCCTACTAAAAACTACCCTTTACATGGAAAATGTTTTCGACATTTTTTATTTTCTCAAAAATGGCTCAAATATTTTGAATGAAATGTCTTATATCTAAGATATATAAATGACAAATAAAATGTATGCATCAATTTTCTGGAAATAGCCTCTAAAGACCTCTGTATTGATTTTTATTGTTTTTGATTAAAATACTGTTTATTAAAAATAGTTATATGGCAAATAAAATGTTTATCTTGAATTGTTCGGGAACAACCTCTTAAGAACTCTTTATTCTGAATGAATGTTGCTGAATTTTTCATAACTGTTACACCGTAAGAGAGAGACAAAAACTTACCTACAAAAATGTAGATCACGTTAAAACACACAGTTTATGTCATATACGTTTTTTTTCTTCTCCTGGAAGTGAATATTTCTGAGATATTACTTGTTGTTGGTTTCAGATTTAAAATACTTATAATTTTCTCACATGGAAAGTTGTATACTTCTGGCTGTGCACAGTAATGGATTTAAACCACATGACAACCAGCTTTTAAGAGATTTCACTATCGTTTTGCCTAGTGTATACCATTATTTTCCTTAAACTTACAAGGAAGCAGGTAATTAAAACAATTTATGCTAATATTTATATCGATTATCATGATTTAGATGGAATAAGCTGTCGGTTACAGAGATGTAGAGAAGGTCTTGTGAATGGAGCACATCAGATTTTTGCTATTCTATTCATGCTGCCATAGAAACACACTGACTTTATTTATATTTAATTTCACCGGATACTAAAACGAAACAACATAACTCAGAGCTTTTCAGCTATTGGATTTGCGCTACAAAACCATCTTTTTGCTTCTACTTCCTGTAACGCGTATATCTTAACAAAAATTATACATCAATAAAAATACAGTTTTGGAACTGCTGATAGCATAACTCAAAAACGAAAATTGTGTTAAATACCAAACTTGATATTTGGGTTCAACATCTTCTAAGGATGCGACACAAAGAATTTCAGGAATATCGCCCCGCTCCAAACTACGCTGTACTTGGCACATTTTTTTTGACTATTTGGAAAATTTCAAAATCTAGTAGTTCTACTTTCTCCATACGCACTATGTACATAGTGTATAGAGAAAGTATTGCAGTCCACCAAAAATTCGATACCGAGATTTCACCGGAAATATATGTTTTAGAATCCCCAATATCCAAAAAAAAAAGCATTTTCACAAAAAGATCCGTGTCCGTGTGTCTGTGAACACGATAACTCAAAAACGAAAAGTCGGTAAAATACCAAGCTTGGTATTTAAGTTTAGTATATTCCAGGGATGCGACACGAAGATTTTGAGAAAAATCCCCGATCCCCAACTACCCTTTACATGGAACTTTTTTCGAAAATTTTGATTTTCTCAAAAATGGCTCAAACGATTTTCATTAAAATTTCGGATATTAAACATATTTATCTGACAAATGCAATGTATATCTTGAATTTTCTGAAAATAGCCTCTGAAGAGTAGTTTATTCCGGATGAATTTTACTAAATTTTGAATAACTGCTAAACCGTAAGAGATGAAGAAAAACCTACTTCACAAAAAATGTAGAGCACATTAAAGCACACAATTTATGTTATATATTTTTTTTTCGTGGAGTTCGTCGTTTTTGTGACATTCCTTATTTTTGGTTTCTGCTATGAAAAACGTATATTTTTCTCATACTGGAACTTGTCAACTCCTATCTATATAAACAAAGGAACTTCATTGACATAGCAACCAGCTTTTGACTATCACTTTAATCTACGGTTGTCTTTTATTTCGCTTCTACTTACAAGGATGCGAGTAATAAGACTATTTCTGCTAATTTTTTCTGATTATCATAAAGTATAAGCTTTTTAAGAATTATTTGTTGCAGGGATATGGAGAAAGTCATGTGAAAGGTACACATCAGATTTTTTATTAAATCAACATATGTTTAAGAAATGTTCATGACAATTAATGTGTATATCTATAATTTTCTTGGAAATAGCCTCTGAAGAACCCTTCATTCTGGATAAAATAATTTGCATATCTGGTAAACCCAAAGAAATAGACAAAAACTTACTACACACTAAGTATAGATCTCATCAAAGCACACGACTTATGTCAAATACTAATTTTGTTGAATTAAATGTTTCTTAAATATTCCTTCATACTAATCTAAACTTTTCAAATACTTTTTTCTGCTCAAATGGAAAGTTGCCATTTGTTTTCTTTTGTTTTTACTTCTGGGTATGTAAAGAGACCTGAATCTTAATAAAACATGTAATTGTCACTTTAGTCTGGTGTATTCACGAATGCCCTTTTAACCTGCATGTAATAAAGCCATTTCTGCTAATGTTTCTAAATTATCATTAAAAATCTGATGCGTTCTATTCACATGACTTTCTCTGTATCTCTACAACAAATTATTGTTAAAAAGTTTATGCTTCTATCTACTTCCTACAAATCGAGAAAAATTCAGTATAAATAGTCGTATTACTTGCTTCCTTGTAAGTAGAAGCGAAATAAGGGAGTATTATTGGTTAAAGTGATAATCAAAAGTTGGTTGCTATGTGACTGAAGTTCCTTTGTTTGTAGGGACAAGAATTGTTAAATCCCTATATGAGAAAAGTTATGTTTTTAAAGCTGAAACCAAAAACAAGGAGTACATCAGAAACGATCAAATCCACGAAAAAAATGTATATAGGATAAATTGTGTGTTTTAAGATGCTCTACATTTTTGTGTTGTAAGTTTTTGTCCATCTCTTACGGTAATGAAAAATTCCGTAAAGTTCATCCAGAATAAAGAAACCTTCAGAGGCCATTCCCAGAAAACTCAAGATATGCAATTTATTTGTCAGGTAAATATCTTTAATATACATTTTAATCAAAATCGTTAGAGCCATTTTTTAGAAAATCAAAATTTTCGAAAAAAGTTCCACGTAAAGGTAATTTGGAGTGAAGGTACTTTTCTCAAAATCTTCGTCTCGCATCCCTGGAAGATGCTAAATTTAAGTAGCAACTTTGGTATTTTACCGACTTTTCGTTTTTGGGCTATCGTGTTCACAGACACACGGACACACAGGGATCTTTTTCTGAAAATGCCTTTTCTGGATACAGGGGACCCCAAAAACATATATTTCCGGTGAAATCTCGGTATCAAATTTTTGGGTGGAGTGACATTCTTTCTGTATACACTATGTACATGGTACGTATAGAGAAAGTAAAAAGATAGAAGGATAAGCATTTGAGAATAGTTTGATGCAGAAGGTAGAAAAAGCCATGTAAACGTAACGCATCAGATATATGTACTACCGTTAATGCAAAATTAAACAATGGAGGTGTGTTTTTACAAGAACAATCCATTAGACTAACAACAAGAATGACCGCAAAAATATTACATGAAGGTATATTATTCCCAGCTGGAAATCAGTGATGACCTGTGTAGTTTTTGTTTAAGAATCACTTCCATTTCTCTAAAAGGTTTGCTAATTCAAAAGTCAACAAATCCGTTAATTCAGTTTAAATGCAATTTCACTGCACACATTCCTTAAATGGGTATTTGTTTGCTACTGTTAATTAACTTTTACTTCAAGCTTTCAAAGCTGCTGATGTGATGGTACACAAAAGATTCAAATGTATGACTCATTATTTCAGAGACTGCTTTCGATATCAGACTGAAAGTTTTAGAGCATGAAGAATCGGCCTTCTGGGCAGGTTAGATCACTTAATTACAAAAAATCATAATTTTATTTTCTCCTCACGTACTATGTACGTAATGTATAAATAAAGTATTGTATTCCACCCAAAAATTCAATAAAAGCATTTTTAGAAAAAGATCCGAGTGTGTGTTTCGGTGTCTGTGAGCAGCATAGTTCAAAAACAAAAATATCATTAAATACCAGACTTGGTATCCAAGTTTGGTATCTTTCAAGGATGCAACACGAAGATTTTCAAGAAAATCTCCCCACCCTAAGCTACCTTTTACATGGAAAATGTTTGAAATTTTGCTTTTCTCAAAAATTGCTTAACGATTTTGATTAAAATAATGCACATTAAAGCTGTTTACATCACAAATAAAATGTATACCTTGAATTTTCTGAGAATAGCTTCTGAAGACATGATCATTCTGGGTGAATTTTGCATTACTTGGAAATCGTAAGTAATAGAAAATGTAGATCTTGTTAAAACACACAATTTATGACAAACATATTTTATTACAGAATTGACCATTTTTGAGATTTCCTTGTTTTTGGTTTCAATTTCAAACTACGCATCTTTTCAAATGGGGTTACCCTTAATTTCATCTCTTTTTTATTTTTTTGGAAATGCAAAGCGAACGGAATTTCAATTGTTCACATATCATTCGGCTTTTAAAAATGTTGTGGTTCTCTGGGGGGGCCAATTTAGGTACTACTTGATGGAGAAGTAGCGGCTTCAGGTCGTGAAGACCGCATTAACTGGCCGGGGGAGATCGAAGCGCTGACCACGTCTCACCCCCCAATACTGCACCCTATCCATGACGTCTATAATGGACTGAGATGGGGGACGCAGCGGCCGGGCGGTAGGCCAAGGTTCTTAGTGAGCTATGCCACGGAGTCACATAATCACAAGGAAGCAAGTATTCAGACCATTTCTGCTAATATGTATATAGATTGGTATAAATAGAAGAATAGGCTTTTTAAAAAAATACAGAGATGTAAAGAAAATTGGGACACACCAAATTGTTTTTACTTTCAACCCATTGAACAACTATTAAAGTTTAACGACAACAGAGAAACCAAAGAACAACGGCAGCAAGTTGTACTGTAAACGTCTGTGTCACTTTAATATTCAGGGGCCCAACTTGGGGTCTCAGGAAGAGCTCCTTGATGTTTTTGTCTGTGGAGTGATGTGTCCATGGGAAACCCAAGTGTCGATTAACGCTCCGCCATCAGCCGTTGGCACTTGAAGTCACAAAGGAGTCTTCTCTTGAAAAATGACGAAACTTTATCCTTCGTATCAAATGGATGTAGTATCCACATCGTATAGAAAAGCTGATATTGACAGCTCTTATGGCCAATGGACCCCACGACTTGCTTTCTTTCCTTCTTTTCTTCTCTTATATCCCCTTCTTCACTTCATTCCTTATTTTCCGGATTCAGTTTACGCTCTTCTACAAACATCCACGATAACGGCTATTGCGTCCTTAGACGACTATATATATGCTGCTAAAAGATCGTAAGGTAGTAAATAAAGAAAATAAAACATGAAAGATGAAAAAATAACATCCTACTCCTGATATAATATTATCAAAAGGGAAGATAGTGACTGAACTAAACAAAGGTGTATCATTTTGGTAAAACCAATTTATCTTAGCCCTTTCGAGGCCAATAATGCAACATGGCATCACTTGTGCATTTGTTGTTAGATGTGGATAAGGGTTAAATTTCTCTAATTCTCTAACAAATTGTGTATATTTTAATTTTTTTCTTACAAATTGTTGATATACACGCAACTTAGAACAAGCAAAAGCAAAAATAATATCCCTTCAAGATAACTTATTCGTCTACAATTCTACTGAGGTCCCTTCAACGGTTAGATATGCCAATCAACGTTTACTTTGACCTGGGCCCTTCCCATCCCAACAGTGCCTTATGACATAATTATGTGCATTTGTTGTTAGATGTGAATAAGGGTTAAATTTAAATAATTCTCTAACTTTATTGTGTATGCTTCAGTATTTCCTATTAAATTGTTGATATTCACACGGCTTAAAACAAGCAAAAGCGAAAATAACATCCCTTTTGTCTTTCTCTACACATACTATCTACACAGTGTCTAAAGAAGGTATTGCACGCCACCCAAAAATGTGATACCGAGATTTCACCGGGAATACATGTTTTAAGGTCCCCTGTATCCAAAAAAGTATTTTTAGTAAAATATCCGTGTGTCCATGTGTCTGTAAACACGATAACTCAAAAAAAAAGTTGGTAAAATACCTAGCTTGGTGTTTAAGGGATGCGACACGAAACTTTTGATGAAAATCACCCTATCCCAAACTACCCTTTACATTGAACTTTTTTAGAAAATTTTGATTTACTCAAAAATGGCTCTAATGATTTTGATTAAAATTTCGTATATTAAAGATATTTACCTGACAAATAAAATGTATATATTGAGTTTTTTGGGAAAAGCCTCAAAAGACTACTTTACTCTGGATGAATTTTACGGAATTTTGCATAAGTGCTAAACCGTAAGAAATGGACAGAAACTTACCACACAAAGAATGTAGGGCACGTTAAAACACACAATTGATGTTATGTACTTTTTTTGTGTGGAGTTGATCGTTTTGAGATATTCCTTAAGCTTTAGAAGAGTTTATACTTTTCTCATACAGGAATTTATCAATTCCTGTCCATATAAACAAAGAAACTTCAGTCACATAGCAAACAGCTATGTAACTATCACTTTAACCTATGGTTCTCCCTTATTTCGCTTCTGCTTACAGGGAAGCAAGCAATAACTTTAACCTATGGTTCTCCCTTATTTCACTTCTGCTTACAGGGAAGCAAGCAATAAGACTTTCTGCTAATTTTTTCTCGATTAGTATGAAGTAAATAGAAATACAAGGTTTTTAATAATAATTTGTTGCAGAGATGTAGAGAAAGTCATGTGAATAGAACATATATTTTTTGTTGTTTTTTTTTTTTTTGTGGCTTAACGTTCTTTAACTTATTTGGTCATATCGGACGCTGAATGAAATTTGTGAAAGGATGCTTAAATGATCTCGGAGTCCATGGTGCTTAAAATTACTCGACATTCTTCTTCTCAGATAAGGGAAACCCCCGAAATGAACCTTGTTCAGGTAACTCACCCTAAGCGGGATTCGAACTCACAACCTGTTGAATATGAGGCTACAACCATACTACCCAGGCGGGCTCACATAACGTTCTATAGCTGTACATATGCAAACTGTTCTTACAAAAGAATATTATTTTATCTATATCATGCTAATCGAGATAAAACATTAGCAGAATTGCTTTTATTACTTGCTTACCTCTAAGTACACATAAGTACATCCAAACTGCTGCTCGGCGTTTTTCCATTGCACACATAGAAACATAACAGCACACAGCTACTGTGCACAAGGTCACGGTGCTGACTTGTTTTTCTCTGATCTGAAAGTGCAGTATTGCGCTGACGGTGATATTGTGTGGTTCATTTATTACTAGTGTGTTTTATTATTTTGTCCTGTACTTAGTCGCGAAGAGTATTATGGCTCCGCGTTTGTTTACTACTGCACAATTTATGTAACAGATCTCTCTCTCTCTCTCTCTCTCTCTAAAATCATATATTTTGAAGAGAACGCATTTGCCAAAATTCATAAATTTTCCTCACAAGCATCTCGGTATCAGTTTCATTTCAAACTCAAACAAAAACATCTTATGTTCCATTCACATAGCTTTCTCTAGTTGTTCCAAATACAAACCTTTCTTACAAAAGATTATTTTATCTACATCATGCTAATCGAGGTAAACATTAGCAGAATTGGTCTTATTAGTTGCTTGCCTGTAAGTAGAAGGAAAATAAAGGAGTACTGGAACCTCTTAAAAGCTGGTTGCTATGTGAAACAATTGAGGTTCGGTTCGCTTTATGATAAAGGTTTCAGAAAAGCTAGTTAGCTTAAAATGTAAACCGATAACGGCCAAATTTACTAGAAAAACATTTATGTCATAGATTATTTATTTTTACGACATCTTAATTTTTTGTGCTGTAAGTTTTTATCTATCTCTTACGGTTAACCGCTATGAAAAATTCTGCACAACTCATCCAAAATAAAGATATCTTCAGAGGCTATTCTAAGAAAATTTAAACGATTATTTGTGAAGTATATATCTTTAACCATCCCACTGCTGACATATTTTTAGGCGCGAAATACCTCCTTGCTAGTTAAGATGACGCTATGGTGAAAATGTGATAAATATTCGAAATTTGGTTTTGATCAATAGCATTGACCTTAAATGTGCTTATAGTATAAAGTTGAAAATACAATAATATGCACTAATAATTAAAAAGTGAGTATAGCAATATGTTTCAAAATTTACAAAACAGGACTAACAGCAGGTGCTTCTACCTGCCCCATCATCATCCAGGTAAGCCGTGCCACCGATTATTTAACGTGGGCCCTCCCCATCCTAAACCACAAGCGCGATAGAGAACCCGGCGGGCCTCCTTTCAGCCCACCTTCAGCATATTTCTGGTCGTTTAGAGAGTGTTTTGGTGGCAGAGTGCAGCTTGACTCGGACCAAATTACTTGAAATGTTTTTTTCTACCCGAAATTATTTAAAACTTGCTGCAGGAGAATATGAAATTGTAAGACTTACAATTACTCAAACCTACAGTTGAGGTAATACACGGTATTTTAATAAAAATCGTTAGAGCCATTTATTAGAATACAAAAAGTAATCCAAAAATATAAGAGTTATATAAATAATGGAATACCTTGTGTTTTATACTTACAGCAGCAATGAACATGGATATATTTATACCTCTAAAATAATTTACCGGAATGATAATCTATTGCTTTAAAAGCAAACGTTCCATAAACGGCTCAGCTACATATTTTGATACGGGAAAGGATACAGTTTATGGAATAGATAACTCCCTCTCTCTGTCTCTCTCTCTCTCTCTGAAGCAATATATTTGGAGAGATCGTGGTACGGTTGAGAGAGGGTCTTGAAACGGATTGGTTTTCCGCAGTTGCCAAAAGTCATAAATATTCCCTCAAGCATCGAGGTATCAGTTACGTTACAGAAAACAAAAAACAACTATTTGATGTGTTCCATTCACATGCCTTTCTGTACATATCTCCAGAAAATTATTCTTAGAAAACCTGTTTTTCATTTACTTCATACTAATGGAGAAAAGATTAGCAGAAATCGTCTTATTACTTGCTTCTATGTAAGTGGAAGGGAACTACCTAAGTACCTGAGGCTAAAAAAATAGACAAAAACTGGTTGCTTTGTGACCAAGTTCCTTTGTTTCTGTGGACAGGAGTTGACAAATTCCTGTATGAGAAAAGCATAAATATTTTAAAGTTTCAACCAATAACGAGGAATATCTCTAAACGAACATCTCCACGAAAAAATGTATGTAACATAAATTGTGTGTTTTAAATGACTACATTTTCTATTAGGTAAGCTTTTGTCCACCTCTTATGGTTTACAAGTTATGCAAAATTTTGCACAACTTATCCAGAATAAATGTGTCTTCAGAGGCCATTCCAAGAAAATTTAATATATATTTTATATATATATATATATATATATATATATATATATACCTACACACACACACACACACACAGAGGCTATTTCAAAACGACCCCAAACGAAGATAGCAGTCGATTAGCTTACACTTTGACTTCTCCGAAACTTGATGTCGCAACTTTCAAACTCTTCTATTTAAAGTTTTATCTGTGTTTAAAAATCGCACACATTTGCGATTAGGCAGCGAAGGAACAACGGTTGTCATACGCCTTGTAAACAACTTCAGAACATTTATACGAAACACACCACAGAACCCACATGTTACCTTTTCCATTACTAAGGTGACCAATGCCGCGCCGGCGTGTCTATCAAACCACGCAAATGGGACCTTCACTACCAAATGGCATCTCTCTTGGAGTGGGCCAGGCACGTGTAATTTGGTTATGTACGACTGCCTTTTACGGTGCTTTTATGGCAGTTTTTGTATGTGCCGAATTAGCTGAAAATTATATTCAGGTGTCACATACGGTATGACCAACAAGAACCACATCTTCGTTTGGTGTCGTTTTGAAACACCCTGTATAAACAATGGGAATATTTAAGACTGAATACCTTGTGTTTTATACTTACTGCATCAGTGAATATGGATATATTTATAGCTCTAAAATAATTTACCGAAATGTTAATCTATTGCTTTAAAAGCAAACGTTCTGTAAACGGCTCAGGTATTTTGACAGAGAATGGCTACAGTTTATGGAATAAATAACTCTCTCTGGCTCTCTCTAAAGCTATATATTTGCAGAGATCGCGGTACGGTTGAGAGAGGGTCTTGAAACGGATTGGTTTTCCGCAGTTGCCAAAATTCATAAATATTCCCTCAAGCATCGAGGTATCAGTTACGTTACAGACAACAAACAAAAAATAAGTTAAATATAGAGCATTGAGGCAGGGTCAGAACTGTCTGTCGGCGGCATCAAATTCAACACAGCCGCAAATATATTGCTAGCATTCTAGGAGGAGAGAAAGGGTGGCTGGATACACATTAATATTGCGGGGCTTGTGTATGGTCACCCCATTCCACCCTCCTTTCGCTCTTTAATTACATGGGGATGGGGAAGTCTCCTGGAGGTGGTCTGAGAATTTCATATGAACTTGCCTGCTTGTTAGACGATGGACCTTTCCAATACCGTGTTATTTGTGTGATTTATTGCCTTCCGGCGAAAAAGAAGCTTCCACGCTCTCCCTTCTGAAAGTCCATGTACCGCCATCGACTGGCATATCTGAAGCTCTACAGGCCTGCGAGCTCATTTTCTTTTTTCACAATATAATTTTTAGCAGATAAAACACTGTACTCTTCCAATAAAACCAAAAGTGTAATTAATATGGAAAATATATTTCCAATAATTTGAAGTGTAATTATAACATTTCTTTCATTTTTACTTTCTCTATACGCACTATATACATAGTGTATAGAGGTTTTGCACTCCACCAAAAAATTCGATACTGAGATTTCACAGGAAATATATGTTTTAGGGTCCTATGTATCCAAAAAAAAGTATTTTCAGAAAAAGGTACGTGTGTGTATGTCCGTGTGTCTGTGAACACGATAACTCAAAAACAAAAATTCGGCAAAATACCAAACTTAGTATTTAAGTTTAGTATTTTCCAGGGATGCGACACGAAGATTTTGAGAAAAATCCCCCCACCCCAAAACTGCCCTTTAAATGGAAATATTTTCGAAAATTTTGATTTTCTAAAAAATGGCTCAAACGATTTTGATTAAAATATCGTATATTAAAGATATTTACCCGACAAATAAAATGTATATTTTGAATTTTCTGGGAATAACCTCTTAAGACTACTTTTTTCTGAGTGAATTATCCGAAATTTTGTTTAACTGCTAAACCGTAAGAGATAGGCAAAAACTTACCACACAAAAAATGTAGAGCACATTAAAACACACAATTTATGTTGTATACATTTTTCTTGTAGTTGATCGTTTTTTTAGATATTCCTTGTTTTTGTTTTCAGGGTCGAATATCTTAACTTTTCTCATACAGGAATTTGTCAACTCATGTCCATACAAACAAAGGAACTTTAGCTTTTGACTATCGCTTTAACCTATGCTACTCCCTTATTTCCTTTCTAGTTACAAGGAAGAAAGTAATAAGATATTTCTGCTAATTTTTCTAGATTAGCATGAAGTAAATAGAAGCATAAGCTTTTTAAGAATAATTAGTTGCAGGCATATAGAGAAAGTCATGAATGGTACACATAAGATTTTTGAACTTACAAACATCATATATACAGAATGATTCAAAAATACTTGTACAAGGGGGGACAGATTTCTTAGCTGATGTGTTACACTGACATGACTTGCTCTAGCTGCTCCACAAACAAACTTCTTACGAAAGATCATTCTTCTTTTTACACAATGCTAATCGAGATAAACATTAGCAGAATGTCATTACTTAGTTCGTTATAAGTAGAAGAAATGCACTACGATAAAATGCTAGCCAAATTTTTTAAAAGCTGTCGTTGTGGGATTGTCATTGCAAATCGCTTCTTTGCTTGGCCTCCGTGGCGTAATGGTTACCATGCTAACTTCATATACCCAAGGTCTGGGGTTCGAACCCGGCGGAGGACGATGGACTTTTTTGGGTGTAAAAGTCCTTAGCATGGCTCCCTTCGGAACGGAAGTAAAGCCGTTGGTCCCGCGTCGTAGATTTACGGCTCGTAAAAGAACTTCAAGCCTGATAGAGAGACCTCTGAGTAAAATTAAGCGGTCTTTCTCGCCCAATTTAGAATGGGACGCTGAGAACCACAGTCTATAAATAACACGCTATTAAGGAGTAGAACAAAAGGAAAACGTACCCTTCCTGTGTGAGAAAAATATAAGTACTTATCAATTGAAACCAATAGAAGGAAATGAAACCCATAATAATGCCATTTTTGGCATTACATTTAATAACCCCTTATTAATTAATAACCTTCCTCTCCTGAACGTTCACAGCTGATGTTAGCTAACCAGTTACTCCACAAAAAAGACGAAAAGGACATAAATTGTGTGCTTTGACAAGATCTAAATTTTTTATGCAGTAAGTCTTTGTCTATCATTTACGGTTTAGCAGTTAAGCAAAATTCCAAAAAAAAAATCATCCAAAATAAAGACGTTTTCAGAGTCTATTTTCAGAAAATTCAAGATATATAAATATATATATTATTTGGGATGTAAATATCTTTAATATACGGAAATTTAATCAAAATCGTTAGAGCCATTTTTTTTAGAAGTTACACATTTTCCCTGTAAAGGATACTTTGTGGTGCGGGATTTTTCTTGAAAATCTTCGTGTGGCATCCTTGGAAGATACTAAATCTGAATATCAAGTTTGATATTTAACGGTCTTTTCGTTTTTGATTTATGCTGCCCAAAGACACACACGGAACTTTCTCTAAAAATGCCTTTTTTGGGACTCAGAGAACCACAAAATATACATTTCCGGTGAAATCTAGGTATCAA
Organism: Hymenopus coronatus; assembly: GCA_030762935.1. Taxonomy (NCBI): domain Eukaryota; kingdom Metazoa; phylum Arthropoda; class Insecta; order Mantodea; family Hymenopodidae; genus Hymenopus; species Hymenopus coronatus. The sequence continues at coordinate 61,536,534 of CM060884.1, forward strand.
ATTTTTGGGTGGAATGCAATACCCTCTCTATCCGCCATGTACATATGTAAAACTGTTAAGATAAACACATGTCCCGAAACAGTTTGATCTCGATTTATTTAGGCTCAAATTTTAATTCATCAAAACATTTTAAAGTAACACATAGTTCCAGTTTTGACGTTATTAGTTTGTTAGGACGTGCCATTACACCGATTATTTTACTTGGGCCCTCCCCGTCTTTTACCACAGATACTCTCGAACCCGCGAGGTTCGAGTTTGAGTGGATGAACAGTTCATTTCGTATCGCACTAACAGTCGCGGCTATTCAAGTCGCTTCATTGTGAATGGACCATATCAGTGTTTTTAAATTCAATTTCTATGGTTAATTACTAGATGACAATTCGCTTCTTCAAACGTGAATTCAATTTATTTCCCTCCATGTATTTGATAACATACGCAGAATATTAAAAAAATCCAACTCTGGAAAGAGCTGTAATGACGTTATGTATAAAGTTCAACAATTTTTTTTTCTCGCTATCCTATGCTATCATATTTCATAAACTGATTTTCTGTGCTGCGAAAACCCAAGTCTTTTTTGTACCTTGACATTCAAAATAAATTTACTCTGCAGTTGTTGCCTCAGAAGGCTTCCCCTGCCACCCGGATCCTGTTCTCTATAAACGGGATATTAAGCCAACTTCAATAAAAAATACGGATTTTTTTTTCTAGCACTTATGTACAATAGTACATAGTAGATAGAGAAGGTATTGTATTCCTCCCAAAAACTTGATACAGAGATTTCACAGGAATATATTTATGACTTACTGAATCACCAATAAATAAATAAAATTAGAAAAAGTCCTGAGTGTGTCTTTGAACAGTATAACTCAAAAAGGAAAAGTCAGTGAATACCAAACATGTTATTTAGGTTCAGCATTTTCTAAGACACGAAGATTTTCAGGAAAATCTGCCTATCCTTAACTACCATTTACATGAAAATATTCTAAAAGGTTTCTCAAAACGATTTTGATAAAAATAGCATATACCTATAAATCCTTTATTGCACGAGTTGCATATATGCAAAAAAGATGATAAATAAAAGTTTTTAGTATTTTCAATAGAGTTTTTTTTATAATTCTGTATTACACTAACCTTCACCTTAAAATTTATTCTAGTTATAGGTATCTTATATTGTAAAAATATTATTTCTGCAGTAAAATGTTCTTGCTTTTTTTAATAAAAAAAGATCCAAACTCATGCAACTGCAGTCAAATGTAACCACGTCAGCATCCAAGGGTGCTATCACACCGATTAGTTTACTTGGTCTCTCCCCGTCCTTTACTACAGGCACATTTGACTGAAGCCGCTGGGTCTCAATGTATGACCAGTTCACTTAGTAACGCACTAACGATCACGGCTATTCAAGTCGCTTCAGTTCTGAATGGAACACATCAGAATTTTTAAATTCAATTTCCATTATTAATTACTGGATGAAAATTCGCTTCTTCAAACGTAAATTCACTTCATTTCTTTCAATGTATCTGATAAAATACACAGAATATTGTCAAAAGAGCTGTGATGAAGTTATACATAGAGTTCAACTATTTTTTTCTCTCTGTTCTCTCCTATCCTGTTTCATGAACTTATTTACTGTGCTGCGAAAACCCAAGCCTTTTTGTACCTTGACATTCAAAATAAATTTACTCTGCAGCTTCTGCTCCAAAGGCGTCTTCCTTCCACACGGACATTAAGCCCTTTTCAACAACACACAGATTTTTTTACTTTTACTACCACGTATGTACAATGGCATATAGTAGATAGAGAATGTATTGTATTCCACTCAAAAATTCGATACGGATATTTTACAGAAATAATATGTTTTGAGACTTCCTGAATCATCAAAAAATAATAATAAAAAATAGAAACAGTTCCTGTATGAATCTACGAACAGTATAACTCAAAAACCAAAAGTCAGATAAATACCAAACTTAATATTTAGATTCAGTATTTTTTTAAGTATGAGACAGAAGAAGTCTTCCCACCCTAAGTACCTTTTACATGAAAATGTACTCAAAAGTTTCTCCAAACGATTTTGATTAAAACGTCATATATATATTAACACTATTGCATGGTGTTGCATATATACAGCAAAGATGATTCATCAAAAATTTTGGTATTTTTAGTGGACTTTTTTCTAATTCCGTATTACACTAACCTTCAACAATAAAATTTAGTATACTCATAGCTAACTTATATTGCAAAGATATTACTTTTGCAATAAAATGTTAGTGCTTTTTAATAACAAGAGCAAAACCCATACTACTGCAATAAATTGTAACCCCGTCAGCATCCGAATGTTCCATCACACCGGCCATTTTACTTGGGCCGTCCCCATCCTTTACCACAGACACATTTAACTGCAGTCACTAGGACTCTCGAACCCGCGACGTTTAGTTTTGAATGGATGGCCAGTCTACCTCGTATCGCACAATAATCTCAGCTATTCAAGTCGTTTCAGTTGTGAATGGAACACATCAGAGTTTTTAAATTCAATTTCCATTATTAATTACTAGATCACAATTCGCTTCTTCAAACTTGAATTCATTTCTTTCCATGTATCTGATAACATCCGCAGAATATTACTAAATCCGTCAGTTGAAAGAGCTTTAATGAAGTTATGCATAGGGTTCAACTATTTTTTTCTCTCTGTACTCTCCTATCGTATTTCATGAACTGATTTTCTGTGCTGCGAAAACCCAAGCCTTTTTGTACCTTGACATTCAAAATAAATTTACTCTGCAGCTGCTGCCTCAAAAGGCTTCCCCTGCCACCCGGATCCTGCTCTCTATAAATGGGACATTAAGCCCACTTCAACAACAAGCAGAGCTGTACATTGAGACTAATTAAATTTACATACAGGGTTGGATGGAAACTTTGTCTGTGGGAGGGGTCGCGATTTCTCTAGTGATGGATTGGTGGCAATGGAGGGCGCCCTTCCTCCAACCGCTAGTGTCATGTAAGAGAAAATTATTTAGGCTCCTGTCCACGAACATTGGTCACCAATACGCACTACAGCTTTCTCATGGGGTAAGAGGACTGTGCTAAGGATACAAATGGTCCATTGTAAGTGCGGGGGCGTTCCGGTGAAAACCGATAAAACCTGGCTATAATTACAAACTGAGACAGATCTGTGAGCACTCCATTAGGACAGTTCCTCCGCAGCACGTTCCTGATCAAATGCAATTAATTGTTTCAGAAGTGGCCTCTGCTATCCTCTGATTTACAACTGTAATAGCAAAACGTGCATTTACGTAAAACACTTTGATTACCTTCCGATTACAACACTATCCTATAAATTACGCCCTATTTGTAAATTCTATGGACGTTCATATTAAAGTGACGCATCTGTGAATATTTATCAAAACTTGTGAACAATTAAAAAATTGTTTTGTTTCATAATACAATTGTATGAATTCTAAACTTTAAGAAAATACATCGTTTATATCATTTGGAATAATTAAGCTACTAAATAACTGAAGCTATTGATGAATTGGTGCACGATTATCAACGGGTACTCCTAAATTTAAACTTTATTTTACCACGGCTTGATTTACAATTTGTCCAAATAAAATTTGATAAAAATTATGAACAGTTAAAAATTGTTTTGTTTCATAATATAATGGTATGACTTCTAGGCTTTAAGAAAATATATCGTTTTACTATTTGGAGTAGATACTTCTAAGTAACTGAATCTGTAGATGAATTGCTGCATGATTATGAATGACTCCCAAATTTAAACTTTATTTTACAGCAATTTTGTATTTCGATTTGACCTAATCACATTTGAAATTTGAACAAAAATTGTGAACAATTAAAAATATTGTTTTATTTTATAATAAACGTATATGAATTATAAACTTTAAGAAAATAAATAGTTTTTACCACTTGGAGTACTTCAACAGAAGCTTATTATTTATTTACTTCATGCTAATCAAGCATTAGCAGAAACGGTCTTATTACTTGCTTCCTTGTAAGAGAAGGAAAATAAGGGAACTCGTTAATCTAAATTGACAGTCAAATGTTTTAAAATGTGGTTGCTATGAGGTTGAAATTCGTTTCGTTGCGTGGGCAGGAATTGAGAAGTTCCCGTATGGGAAAAGTTTAAGAATTTTGAAAACTGAAACCAATAACAAAGATATCTTGAAAACGGCCAACTCCACGAAAAGAACTTATATGGTATAAATTGTGTGTTTTAATAACATCTACATCATTTTGTGTCGTATGTATTTGTGTATCTTTTACGGTTTACAAATTATACAACATTTAAAACAATCATCCAGAATAAAGAGGTCTTCAGAGGCTATTCCCAGTAAATGAATATATACATTTTATTTGTCATGTAAACATCTTAAATATAAGAGATTTTAATTAAAATCTTTAGAGCAATTTTTGAGAAAATCAAATTTTCGAAAATTTTCCATGTAAAGGGTAGTTGGATTTGGGGGAGGGGGATTTTCTTAAAAATCTTCTTGTCATCCTTGGAAGATACCAAACTTGGTATTTAACGGTCTTTTCGTTTATGAGCTATGCTGTCCACAGGCACACACGGAACTTTTTCTAGAAATACTTTTTTTTTACTTTCTCTACATGTACTTTATACATAGTTTATAGACAATATATTGTAATGCATTCAAAAATTCGATACCAAAATTTCAATGGAGTTGCATGTTTTGGGTCTCCTGTATCCATTTTAGAAAAATGTGTCTGTGGACAGCATAGCTCAGAAAAATTTCTCATACAGGAATTTGCCAAGTGCTCCATAGAAACAAAAGAACTTCAGTCACATTGCAAGCAGCTTTTGACTATCATTTTGACCTTTGGTACTTCCTTATTCTGCTTCTACTTACAATAAAGCAAGTAATACGACTATTTCTGCTATGTTTTTTTTCGATTAGCATGAAGTAAATAGAAGCATAAGCTTTTTAACAATCATTTGTTGCAGAGAGGTAGAGAAAGTAATGTGAATGGAACATATAAAATGCTTTGGATTCAGTGGGACCAAAAACATGTATTTCCGGTGAAATCTTGGTATCGAATTTTTGGGTGCATTACAAGATCTTCTCTATACACTACATAGTACGTTTGGAGAAAGTAAAAAAAAAAATCTAGCAAAAATAATTTGTCTTTCTATTTTTTTTAAGGACTTATTGAACGTTCCTTGTACTAAAACTGAGATAATGACATAGTATTAAACTGATATTCAATAATCGTGATAGAACACAAAACTTGTGTCAACATTTACATTAGGGGCCTTCCTAAGACCGCAGCATCACAAACCATATTATCTTCGTATGAACGCCTGCGTAGCTCCTCCATAGAAACCCTTTGAAAATACCTCGCCTTTCTGAATTCACGTTACGCATCAATTTAGACTACACAAACTAAGCTGGAGGTGGGAGAGTTTCCCTTGTTGGTGTAAATGACACCATTAGTGCTTTCTCATTCACTTACCCCTCTACCTACCCCCTCAGTGTCTCCTTTTCAACCCTATCCGCCTTTGCCCCCGTGGTATAAATTAAAACTGGGAGAAAAGCGAAGGTGTCAGGGGTTAGTATAGGATGCCTAACAACCGAACCCTTTTATCGCAGCATTCAATGTTTTGAAAGTACTAGAAGCAACTGCTTTCCTATTGGTGTAATCAGGAAGGTTGTGTTATACCGTAGGAGAGCGGTGATGGCCACCTCTCTTTGAAATTCTAGCAGCTCTTTCAGTTTATGTTGGACTTTGACAATTAAATTCTACTACGGTCGGCTGATAAGCCCCGGGTCTCTCAACGAAAACAGCATTTAATAATTATATGTTTGCTTTATTTTTCAACATAATCTCCAGAAAAGCTGATACATTTGTCATATCGCTGTTCTAATTTAATTACACCACCTCTGTAGTGCGATTTATGAAGGTCCTCAAAATAACTGTTTACCGCATCAATGACCTCCTCGTTGCTGTGAAATCTTCTTCCTTCAAGAATTTTTTTGAAGTTTGGGAACAGGTACTAGTCACTGCGCGATAGATCTGGCAAATAGGGTGGAAATTGAAGCAATCCAACTTCAATTCGCACATTTTTACTTTCTCTATACGCACTATGTACATAGTGTATAGAGAAGGTATTGCACTCCACCCAAAAATTCGATACCGAGATTTCACCGGAAATATATATTTTAGGGTCCCCAATATCTAAAAAGAGCATTTTCACAAAAAGGTCCGTGTGTGTGTGTGTAATAATAATAATAAAACATATACCAATGAATATAAAGTTTCCTAAAAAGAAAAAGTTTTATTTGTGTCTGTGAACACGATAACTCAAAAACGAAAAGTCGGTAAAATACCAAACTTGGTATTTAAGTTTAGTATCTTCCAGGGTTGCGACACGAAGATTTTGAGAAAAATCCTTTAACCCAACTACCCTTTACATGGAACTTTTTTCGAAAATTTTGATTTTCTCAAAAATGGTTATAACGATTTTGATTAAAATTTCGTATATTAAAGATATTTACCTGGCAAATAAAATGTATATCTTGAATTTTCTAGGAATAGCTTTTGAAGAGAGGTTTATTCCGGATGAATTTTACGGAATTTTGAATAACTGCTAAACCGTAAGAGATGGACAAAAACTTACTACATAAAAATGTAGAGCACGTTAAGACATACAATTTATGTTATATACATTTTTTTCGTGGAGTTCGTCGTTTTTGAGACATTCCTTATTTTTGGTTTCTGCTATGAAAAACTTATAATTTTTCTCATACAGTAACTGTTAACTCCGATCCATATAAACAAAGGAACTTCATTGATATAGCAACCAGCTTTTGACTATCACTTTAACCTATGGTAGTCCCTTATTTCGCTTCTACTTACAAGGAAGCGAGTAATAAGACTATTTCTGCTAATTTTGTTCCTGATTAGCATAAAGTAAATAGAAGTAAAAGCTTTTTAAGAATAATTTGTTGCAGGGATATAGAGAAAGTTATGTGAATGGTACGCGTCAGATTTTTCCCATTGCAATGGCTGAACTTTGGGCCGGAGCATTGTCGTGATGAAAGAAGAATTTTTTTCTTTTACATCAAATGAGGTCTGTTTTATTTCACTTTATCAATCAAATGTTGCAGTAAGCTTGCGTAGTGATATTTTTATTTATTACTTGGAGAAGGGTAAAAGTAATTCCCTGTATAATCCCAGAAAGCACTCGCCTTGTTAGCTGACAAAATTGATTTTGCCTCTTTTGGAGGTGGTTCACCTGGCGCGGGCGCAGAACGAAGCCTCCCGTACCCAGGTAAGCTTAGCAGGTAACAACCCCCAAGCCTCCCGCGAAACCGGTGTAATTAGTCAGCAATTGGTGTGGAATGGATATGCCTAATGTTTTCCTTGGTTTCTTTCAGTGTACGGCAAATTAGTTCACAGTTAACATGCTTTCCGACGAGACTGAAATTACGTTGAGTAGGACAGGAAGGAAAAGTCTACTTCGGAACGGTTACACTTTCGGATTCCAGAAGTGTTTAAAAAGTAGGGTAGCGCGATGGACGTGCAATGTTAAAAATTGCAAAAGTTTTATTAAAACCTTTTTTGTGATTCGAAGAGAAAAGCTGCGGAAGATATATGTTCAAGGCCATCAAAACTAATATACCAGCAACTGAAGAGAGAAAACACGGAAGAAGTAACCATAGTAACATCTTCCACTAGAAGTATGTGATGCTTCATCAAATATTATAAACACCAAACTGCAACTGTTACCTGTTTCGATCGATAGGCCACCTGCTTTGGGAAGGCTTGGGGGCTATGTAATTAGGGATCTTTTAAGGGTCTGGGAGGCTTCAGGGCTATTTTTCTGACCGCGGGAGGCTTCCCTGGCGCAATCCACTGTTTAAATTTATTTTGATTCACTTTACGGAGTGTAGTGATGTATCCAAGTTTCATCCATGGTAATAAGCCGCCTCAAGAATTCACTGGCATTTCTACGGTAGAGCTCCACAATCTTAACAGAAACAGTTTTTCTTTGCAACTTTTGATCAGGTGTCAACAAACGCGGCACCGACATTGTGAAAGCCCAAATCATTACTTAAAATATTACCTGCACGTTATTTTGACATGTTTACAGCCTCTGATATCTTAAACAACTTTAATCTGCGGTCTTCCAATACTGAAAGATGAATTTTTTCAATGATCTCTGGAGTTGTCACTTCTACTGGGCGTCCAGAGCGAGGCTCATCACTAGTGCTCGTACGTCCCATTTTAAACTCTGCAACCCACCTTTTAATCATTGAATACAAAGGGACAGAATCTTAAAAAGTACGTTACATTTCCTTCTTGATTTCTTTAGGCATTAAGCCTTTCAAATGAAAGTATTTAATCACTGGTCGTTTTTCCAAAGTTATCTTGTTTAAAATGCTGCTGTTCGAAAACTAAACAAGCTAATTGACCTGTAAATATGTATACAAGCTAGTCTAGAGTTAAACTATACGATGCTACCGTCTAACTGGCCTAGTGGCTCCATATCTGTGTGAGGCCCGGGACTTATCAGCCGACCCTCGAATAAAGAAACCCTATTATCTTTGTCGCCCTCCATGGTGTAATGGTTACCATGTTAACTTCATATACTCAAGGCAGCGGGTTCAAACCCGGCGGAGGATGACAAACCCTTAGTCTGGCTTCCTTCGGATGGAAGTAAAGTCGTTAGTCCTGTATCGTAGATTTAGGCACGTAAAGGAAACTCAAGTCTGAGCCTGATGGAGAGGCCTCTGAGTAAAGCTAAGCGGTCTTTCATGCCCAGTATAAAATGGGACGCCAAGAACCTCAGCAATTAAACAGCGTCCATAATTTAAACTCCATTTCATTTCATTTCATTTCATATCCTATTATTTATTCACGCTTAGGTTGATCCGCGCCATGTGCCCAGTGCACCGTGGTACAACACAATCGCAATGCACCCATACCAAGTTTCAGGGTGAACTTATTCTTAAATGGTAGTTATAATATCTACACAAATACATAAAGTTGAAATACACATTTCTTTAGGCACCATTTTTTGGATCTCAAGGCTGTGTGTTCAAACCCGGTCTAGAGCGACGTTTTTAGGTGTGATTAAAAGCACAACCATAGCAGTAACTTTATTGATATGTAAAATAGCTGCTGAGGGACGAAATTCCGGAACACCGGTGGCGCTAATATGATCCTGTCAATTGACAGCGTGGTTAACACACTTTTTTTCTCTGTCTACCTAGTAACTTGTCCATAGGTAGAGAAGGTATTGCACTCCACTAAGATTCGATACCGAGATTTCACCGAAAATGCATGTATTAGAGTCCCCTGTATAAAAAAACATTTTTAGAAATATGTCCCTATGTGTGAGTGTGACCGCGTGTTTACGAACTCGATGAACTCAAAAACGAAAAGTCGGTAAAATAGCAAACTTGGTATTTAAGTTTAGAATCTTTCTAGGATGCGACACAAAGATTTTGAGAAAACACTTCCAACTACCTTTTACACAGAAAAATGTAATTTTGATTACAATACCACATACAAAAGACATTATAAAATAAAATAAAATTTACATTTTATATTTTCTGGTAATAAATAGCTCATGAAGACCTCTTTATATGGATGAAGTTTGCTGAATTTTGCATAACTGTTAAACCGTAAGATATAGACAAAAACTTACTGCACAAAAATGTAGATCTCTTAAATCACACAATTTATGCCATATACATTTGTTTTGCGGAATTTGCTGTCTTGAGATACTTCTTGTTATTAGTATTAAAATACAACTTAAATACATACGGAAATTTGTGATCATGAAAAGAAACGGATGGCTATCACTCTGGCCTAAAATATTCCCTTATTTTCGTACCTACAAGGAAGCAAATAATAAGACCATTTCTGCCAATGTTTATCTCGATTAGCATGAAGTACATAGAACAATACGTTTTATAACAATAATAATTTGTTACAGATATGTAGAGAAAGTTTGGTGATCGTAACACATCAACATTTTAATTATTACAATAATTAATATAAGTAATATGATTTCATAATACTCCTGCATAATATATGATTAATAGGATCTATCCTTCTGTTCGTCCATCTGTCTGGAACAAATTATTATTAAAAAGCGTATGATTCTATTTACTTCATGCTAATCGAGAAAAAAATTGGCACAAATAGTCTTATTACTTGCTTACTTGTAAGTAGAAGCGAAATAGGGGAGTAGCATAGGTTGAAGTGATAGTCAAAAGCTGGTTGCTATGTGACCGAAGTTCCTTTGTTTGTGTGGACAGGAGTTGACCAATTTCTGTATGAGAAAAGTATATTTTTCAAAGCTGAAACCAAAGACAAGGAATGCTTCAAAAACTATCGACTCCACGAAAAAAATGCATATAACATAAATTGTGTGTTTTAATGTGCTCTACATTTTTTGTCTGCTAAGTTTTTATCTATCTCTTACGGTTTGCCAGTTATGCAAAATTCCGTAACATTCATTCAGAATAAAGTAGTCTTCAGAGGCCATACCCAGAAAATTCAAGGTATGCATTTTATTTGTCAGCTAAATACCTTTAATATACGATATTTTAATCTAAATCGTTTCCATGTAAAGGGTAGTTAGGGGTGGAAGTTTTCTTGAAAATTTTCCTGTCGCATCCTTGGAAGATAACAAACTGAAATACCAAGTTTGGTATCCAGCGGTCTTTTAGTTTTTAAGCTATGCTGTTCACAGACACGCACGCACACACACACATACACACAGACTTGGACCTTTTTCTGAATTTTTTTTTACTCAGGGGGACCCAAAACATGTACTTCCGTTGAAATCTCAGTATCGAATTTTTGGGTGCATTACAATACCTTATCTATACACAATGTATATAGTGTGTATAGAGAAAGTAAAAAGTTAAAGTATTTTAAATCTGAAACAAATAACAAGGAGTATCTCAGAAATGGTCAGTTCAACGGAAAAAAAAAAAAACAACGTAAATGACATAAATTGTGTGTTTTAACATGATGTACAATTTTTGTGAAGTAAGTTCTTGTCTATTTCTTACGGTTTGCCAGTTACACAAAATTCAACAAGATTCATTCTGAATAAAGAGGTCTTTAGATGCTATTCCCAGAAAATTCAAGATATACATTTTATTTTCAATATAAATATTTCTAATATACGGTATTTTAATCAAAATCGTTTCAGCCATTTTTGAGAAAATTTCGAAAATTTGTCCATGTAAACAGTAGTTGGGAGTAAAAGGATTTTCTTGAAAATCTTCGTGTCGCATCGTTGGAAGATACCAAATGTAAATACCAAGTTTGGTATTTTACTGAGTTTTCGCTTTTGAGTTATCGTTTTCACAAACACACGAACTTTTCTTTTTGATACAGGGGACACTAAAACGTGCATTTTCGGTGAAATATCGGTATAGAATTTTTGGGTAGAATGCAATACTTTCTATATAGTCTATGTACATAACACGTATAGAGAAAGTAAAAACATATTTCACCTTTGATAGTAAATCTTAGGCAATCACCTTTGAAGCTATTCATACGTTACCAAGAATCTGTGACATCCTGCAAAAGACATTTAATCCATAGTTAATGCTAACGAAGAAGACCCGGATCCTGAGGGAGGAACAAGTAATGGCAGGTAATTACTCTGAGACACTGAGAGGTTAAGTACAGGATATATTTCATGGCTGTTACTTTTACTAGAAGCTACCCTGTCTCCCAAGAGACAAAATAATCAAAAGGTTCCGGCAGATGCAGCGACAGTTCTGTCAACGTCAGTGAAAAGGGTTAACAGAAAAGGGTGAACCATTTGCAAATGATCATTACGAAAATAAGCCAAAGGGTCTGACACATGTCCTGCATTGACTGACTCATCCTCTTCTTCTAGCGAGCTTTTACGCTTGCTTTGCTGACTAAATAATTTACACTGCGTATGCTACATTTCTACAGTATCCTTGCAAAACAATTTACAAAATGAAAAAATACAGAATGAACGACTTTTTACATTCTCTACATGCACTATTTACATAGTGTATAGAGAAGGTATTGTAATGCACCCAAAATCCGATACCGAGATTTCACCGGAAATACAAGTTTTAAAATCCGCTGAATAAAAAAAAACAAAAAAAAAAACAACAACAATTTTTGGAAAAATATCCATGTGTGTATCTATCTTGTTTGTCTGTGGGCAGCGTAGCTCAAAAACAAAAAGTCCGTTAGATACGAAACTTGGTATTTATGTTTGACATCTTCCAAGGATGCGAAACGAAGATTTTCAAGAAAATCCCCCAACCCACAACTACCCTTTACATGGAATTTTTTTCGAAAATTTCGATTTTCTCAAAAATGGCTGTAAAGATTTTGATAAAAAATATCGTATATTACAACTATTTACTTGACAAATAAAATGTATATCTTGAATTTTCTGAGAATATCCTCTGAAGACTACTTTATTCTGGATGAACTTTACGAAATGTTGCATAGCCATAAGAGAGGGACAAAAAATTACCACACGAAAAATGTAGAGCACGTTAAAACACACAATTTGTATTGTATACACTTTTTTTCGGGGAGTTGATCACTATTGAGATATTCCTTGTTATTGGTTTCAGCTTTGAAAAACATACTTTTCTCATACAGGAATTTGTCAACACCTGTCCAAACAAAGGAACTTCAGTCACACAGCAACCAGCTTTTGACTATCACTTTAACCTATGGAACTCCCTTATTTCGCTTCTACTTACAAGGAAGCAAGTAATAAGACTCTTTCTGCAAATTATTTCTCGATTACCATGAAGTAAATAGAAGCATAAGCTTTTTGATAATATTTTTGCAGGGATGTAGAGAAAGTCATGTGAATGGAACACATCAGATTTTTAATAATGTTAAACTGTAAACTTAATAAATAAATGGCGTATTATTTATGCACGCTCCCTAACTGCTGTGTTTCTCAGCGTCCCATTCTAAATTGAGCGTGAAAGACCGCTTAATTTTGCTCAGATGCCTCTCTATCAGGCTTCGGGTCCTTTTACGTGCCGTAAATCTACGACACGGGACCCACGGCTTTACTTCCCTTCCCAAGGAAGCCGACCTAAGGATTTTTACTCCATCATCCGGGTTTGAACCCGCGACCTTGGGCATATGACGTTAGGATGGTAACCAAAACTAAACTGTAAACTTGCTCCGCAAAGTATATCTATTCAAAACACATTTTCTTTTGCAACTATTTCCGAAGCATTACTAGTTATTGATTTGTTTGTAAAAGCTTACATTTTTTTTTTCAAATAGATGGTAGTTAGTTATTCGTATTTATTTCTGATAGTCAAGCAAAGAGTACAGAAACCCACCATAAATAAACCAGCTCTTTTGTTTAATCTCCCTTTTGTTTTACTTCTGTCCGTACAAAGCGGAAACCGACTTTCAATTGTATTATATAGCGAATGGCTTTTTAAAAGACGATTTACTATCGCTTTAGCCTATTGTACTACCTTACTTCTGTTTACTCAGAGGGTACTTAAACTACCATTTCTGCAAATGTTTACTTCGGTTTACGATGAAGATAAAAGAGCCGTCTTTGACAACAGTTTGTAGAGAAATTCATGTGAATGGAATACATCAGAAGTTTTATGTATTGCTCCTACGATTGCATAAAAATTTCTTTTATAATCGGCTTACAGTCCGCTTATGTCGGACTAACACCCCCCCCCCAGGTACTTACAAGTGGGTGCCTAGGAGTCAGAAATCTACCGGAGAGCTAGCGACACCTAACCACAGAATGGAGAACCTGGAACGAGTGGTTAGTCCCTGGTCAGGCATGAACGTGAGGAAGTGGATGATATGTAATGCAAGCGAGTTGGATGATAAGAAAGGTGATAAGGAACAATTGGTGAAGTAAATGGCGGGGGAAACCGAAGGACCCACCGAGACACAGTTTCGTCCACCACATGCGTCCGCGTAGGTGGGAGACATAAATCATTGTTATAAAGAGATTTACAATTTTTGTGTAGTAAGTTTTTGTTTATCTCTTAAGCAAAATTCTGCAAAATTCATTAAGAATAAAGAGGTCTTCAGAGGCTATTTTGGGTCGCGCCGTGGCCGAGTGGTTAGACCACTCGCCTCTCACCTAGACGGCCCCGGCTCGATCCCAAACGACCAAATGAGAGATTTGTGGTGGACAAAGCGGCGCTGGGGCGGGTTTTCTCCGGGTTCTCCGGTTTCCCCCGCCATCGCATTCCACCGGTGCTCCATCTTTGTTCATGTATCATCAGAGGCACCGCCTGCGGTGCCATAAGTAGTTAAAGCGGGCGTTAAACACTAAAAAAGAGGCTATTTACATAAAATTCAAAATATACAGTTTATTTGTGATGTAACTACCTATCTTTAGTATATAGTATTTTAATTAAAATCATTGGGCCTATTTTTGAGAAAAACAACAATTTTAAAATGTTTCCATGTAATGGGTAGTCTGGATTTGGGGGATTTGTTGAAAATCTTCCGAGCGGTCTAACCTCTCGGCCACAGAGCAACCATAAATCTTTTACAAACCCATTAATTCGAAATGAATTTAAGGCTCTAAGTTCTGATATGAAATTAATTGGCGTAACACAAGTTTATTTGGCTCAATTACAAACGGGAGCTTCATCGTGGAGCGTATGTATGAGAAAGTTGTTAATCAGTGCTGGAAAAGTTAAATGTCTTGTAGTGTTACGCAAGAGAAACACAACTCCTACATTTTATTTACATAAGCTTTCGAGGGAAAAGAATAATCCATCGGCCATAAAAGAATGAGTAGTGACGTAAATCGTATCAGAGTCAGTCCCACTCACGTCAGATTGTATAAAGTACATACAGAAGCTGAAAGATAGGAAGAAGGAACTAAATCTTTGGTAGCGCGACAGTAGCATTTGTTTTGACATAAAGAAGGTTAACCCTGCCACTGTCCCTTTAGTTTCTGGCATTTTCCCGCCAGAGAGACTGGAAATGCTTTCCAAAACACAATCTTGTGTCACTCTTATCGAATTACTGTATAAAACATACTTTGGAGATCTACTTGAATCATCTATGTTCTTTATAGCTTAGGAACTTTAATTGTATGTCTGTTTATAGCCAAAATACGTTGAAAAACTAAGAAAGAGTGCATTGTTAAAATTTACAATCCATTTATCTTCCATAGCTTTTAGTAAGAATTATTACTATGTACAATTCGATACCGAGATTTCACCAGAAGTGTTTGATTAGCTTAAATTTTATTTGTTTGATTAAAAGATAATGTTTATTAGATTTTTTTATTGTCAAATAGGTATTTAATTATTATTTTTATGTTTGCCATAATGTAATGTGTGATTCGTTTCTTGTCTTATGGAAACGAATCGTAGACCATTTGATTGACGTCGAAAAACCCAGAAAGAGTGTATTGTTAAAATTTATAATCCATGTACCTACCATAGCTTTTAGTAAGAAATTTTACTATGTACAATTCGATACCGAGATTTCACCAGAAATATGTTTTGAGACCCTCTGAATTCAAAACATTATTTTTAGAAAAAAATGTCCGTATGTGTGTGTGAGAGCAGCATAGCTCTAAAAAGAAAAGATCATTAAATAACAAACTTGACAATTAAGCTCAATATCTTCCAAGGATGAAACACGAAGATTTTTAAGAAAATGCCCCCACCCTCATCTACCCTTTATATCGAATCATTTTCTAAAATGCTGAATATCTCAAAAATGAATCTAATGATTTTTATTGAAATATCGTATATTAAAGATACGTACTTACATGAAAAACAAAATCTAAGCTTTAAATTTTCTGAGAATAGCCTTTGAAGATATTTTTACTCATCTTTATTCATGACGGAATTTTGCATAACTGTAAGAGATAGAAAAAAATCTGAAGTGTTCCGTTCACATGACTTTCTCTACATCTCTTCAACAAATTATTGTTAAAAAGCTAATGCTTCTATTTACTTCATTTTGATCGAGAAAAAAATTGCAGAAAAAATCTTAATACTTGCTACCTTGTAAGTAGGAGGGAAATAAGGCTGTACTATAGGCTGAACTGATATCCAAAAGCTGGTTGCTATGGGACTGAAGTCCATTTGTTTGTATGAAGAGGAGCTCACAAATTCCTGTATGAGTAAAGTAAGTTTTTCAAAGCTGAAACCAAAAACAAGGAATATCTCAAAAACGATCAACTCCACGAAAAAAAATGTTTATAATATAAATCATGTGTTTTAATGTGTTCTACATTTTTGTATGTTAAGTTTTTGTCCGTCTCTTACTGTTTAGCAGTTATGCAAAATTGCGTAAAATTCATCCAATAGAAAATACTCTTCAGAGGCTATTTCCAGAAAATTCAAAATATACATTTTATATATCAAGTAAATATCTTTAACATTTGACATTTTAATCAAAATCATTACAGCCATTTTGTAGAAAAACAAAATTTTCGAAAAAAGTTCCATGTAAAGGGTAGTTGGGGGTGGGGGGATTTTCTTGAAAATCTTTGTGTCGCATCCTTGGAGATACCAAACTTAAATACCAGTTTGTTATTTAACGGTCTTATCGTTTTTTAGTTATGCTTTCCATAGACACACACTCACAGACACACACACGCACAGACACACACACGCACACACATACACACGATCCTTTTTGTAAAAATGCTTTTTTTTTTTTTTTTTGGATTCAGGGGGACCCAGAACATGTATTTCTGATGAAATCTCGGTATCGAATTTTTGGGTGGAATACAGTACCTTCTCTACATACTATGTACATAGTACGTGTAGAGAAAGTAAAAACTTACTTAACAAATGTAGGCTTCTTAAAACACACACTTTGTTACATACTTTTTTTCGTGGTATTGACCATTTTTGAGTTTCAGATTTAAAATAGTTATATTTCTCTCATACGGGAATATGGCCACACAAATAAGGGAACTTAAATCAAATAGCAACCAGATTTTAATAGAGTTGTGTATCGCTTTAGCTTATAGTACTTCTCATTTCAATTCCACTTACACGGAAATGTAATAAGACCGTTAATGCTAATTTTTTCTGGATTAACATGAATTAAATTGAAAGCTTTTAACAATAATTTGTTGCAGAGATATAGAGAAATAATATGACTAGAATACAACATTTTCTTTCAGTACTTAACACAAATTTCGTGTAAAGATGTCACCTGAAATACGCGTTTTGAGAGCTCAATCTCCCTCTCAAAAAATGTTTACTTTCTCTATTTTATACATTTTACATGTGTAGAGAAGTTATTGCTTTCCAACCAGAAATGCAATACGGAGATTTCACTGGAAATACACATTTTAAGGCCCCGTGTATGAAAAAAACGCATCTTTAGAAAAAGGCCCGCACGCGACCGTGTGTGCGTATATGTGTTTCTGTTAAAGCATAACTCAAAATCGAAAACTCCATTAACCCCCATCAGCGATATAAACGTGACATGACATTCAGTTAATGACTGTTAAATCAACTTTTTGCCAACGGATAGCATCGAATAACCCCAATATATAATACAAACTTATAATACAAATATCTTTAATATATGGTACTTTAATCAAAATCGTTAGAGCCATTTTTGATAAAATCAAAATTTTCGAAAAAGTTCTTTGTAAAGGGTAGTTTGGGGTTGGGGATTTTTATCAAACTCTTCGTGTGGCATTCCTGGAAGATACTAAATTTAAATACCAAGGTTGGTATTTTACCGACTTTTCGTTTTTGAGTTATTATGTTCAAAGACACACGGACCTTTTTGTGAAAATGCTTTTTTTTTGGCTGCAGGGTACCCTAAAACATATATTTCCGGTGAAATCTCAGTATCGAATATTTTGGTGGATTGTACATAGTACCTGTAGAGAAATGAAAATAGAGTATTTCATTTTGGACACCGTGCATGACTTTTTCGGTGGGAAAAATTTCTCAAATTGACAGCGACATCTTGGCTCAGAGTTTTAATGGTGGAAGATTACAACATCTGTATTGAAAAGCCGGTATCACGTGACAAATACCCTGATGACAATAGCGATTGCTTTGAGAAATAGAGTAAGGTACAGCAACCTTTTAAATAAAATTTTGTGTTGGCATATTTCGTTATTATAGTTATCAAATCATGCGTTAATTTTTGGATAACCATCGTATATTCAATGGCTTGCATCAACTATAAATTATTGTTGAGAATAGCTACACGAAGAAGAGATGCATTCCTTGTTCACATACGTTTCTGTTAACTAATATTCATCAAAATATTATACTACTGTTAAAATTCAGTCTGACTTACAATGAATATGCTTACTACAACTATAAATATATATATAGCTAACCAAATGAATATTTATACGTTTTATTTCAATGTTCGTTTCAATAGGAACAATAATGACTGAAATTCAAAGACTAAAATGTCACATTGGAGCACTGGTATTGTTTGAGGTAAAATCCCCGTGTCAATTATTCCAAAAAGGTGTGTGTGTGTGCGTGTGTATAGCTCGAGTGCGTATGTGTGTGTCCTCTGGGAAAAACTTTGGAAGTGTCTTTCTACGCCAACTTAATTATAACTCATATTGGTTTGATTAGGTTACCGAAATTATTGACATATTAAATCAGTACTTTATAGTAAAGAGAAATAGGGAAACAATGTAGGAAATAGTAACAGAAGATAATGACGTCAAATAGGGCTAATTGTGGTGCAAAATTTTAAAAATCTGATGTGTACCATTCACATGACTTTCTCTATATCCCTGCAAAAAGTTATTCTTAAAAAGCTTATACTTCTATTTACTTCACGTTTATCAGAAATTTAGCCGAAATAGTCTTATTACTTGCTTCCTTGTAAGTAGAAAGGAAATACGGGACTACCATAGGTTAAAGTGATAGTCAAAAGCTGGTTGCTATGTGACTGAAGTTCCTTTGTATGGACACGAGTTCACAAAGCTCTGTATGAGAAAAGTGTGTTTTTTTAGCTGAAACCAAAAACAAGGAATATATCAAAAACAATTAACTCCACGAAAAAAATATATGTAACATAAATTGTGTGTTTTAAAGTGCTCTACATTTGTTATGTGGTAAGTTTTTGTCCATATCTTATGGTTTAGCAGTTATGCAAAATTCCGTAATATTTACCCAGAATAAAATAGTCTTCAGAGGCTGTTCCCAGAAAATTCAAAATATGGATTTTATTTGTCAAGTAAAGATCTTTAATATACGATATTTTAATCAAAATCGTTAGAGCCATTTTTTAGAAAATCAACATTTTCGAAAAAAGTTCCATGTAAAGGGTAGTTTGGGGTGGAGGGATTTTTCTCAAAATCTTCGTGTCGCATCCCTGGAAGATACTAAATTTAAATACCAAGTTTGGTAAAACTACGGTTCTGCAGTTGTTTTAGTTACAATGTTGAATATTTACAATATTATGACTTTCAGTACGACCCTGTACAGGAAAGTTAATCAAGTGCCACACAGTTATTTTGATTTTCAAACCACTCTCACAAATGCTTGCACAGCCTCCAACACAATTGAATCAAACTAGTGTTTTCAAAAGAAGCCTCGCTCTCCACCAACCCCGGTTGTCAAGAACACACACTTGCATCGAGAACTTAGTACCTTTTTACTTTCTTCACACGTACTATGTACATAGTGTATAGAGAAGGTATTGCATTCCACCCAAAAATTCGATACCGAGATTTTACCGGAAATACCTGTTTTGGGTCCCCCTGAATCTAAAAAACAGTTTCAGAAAAACGTCTCACCGCCAACTACCTCTTACATGAAACGTTTTTCGCACATTTTGATATTGTAAAAAATGGCTCTATCGATTTTGATTAAAATATCATATATTAAGGATATTTACCTGAAAAATAAAATGCATATCTTGAATTTTCTGGGAATAGCCTCTGAAGACTACTTTAGTAGTTGGGGGTAGGGAATTTTCTTGAAAATCTTCGTGTCGCATCCTTGGAAGACACCAAACCTAAATAGCAAGTTTGGTTTTTAACGGGCTTTTCGTTTAGGGCTATGCTGCCCACAGACACACACACACACGGATATTTTTTTAAAACAATGTTCTTTTTTGGATTCAGGGTGTCTGAAATCATGTATTTCCGGGAAATCTCTTTATCGAATTTTTGGGTGAAATACACTAACTTCTCTATACACTATGTACATAGTACGTGCAGAGAAAGTAAACATTTTTTTTTTTTATTCAGAGGTCTCGAAACACATACTTTCGATAAATCTCGGTATCGAATTTTTGGGTGCAATACAATACTTCTCTATACACTATGTACACAGTACGTGTGCAGCATTTGAGTGGTTAATGTCACATTCTAGGTGATTTGTGCATAGAGATTTTACAAACATGTTTCCTTCATCTCTAACTTCTGTAACTGGTATATAATTTCCTTGCGGAGGAAGGAATGAAGGAGGGAGAAGAATATACACCGTATATGACATTCATCTACGATAGGAATGATAATTAGCGCAGAGAAATGTTTAACCAGTTTTAAAGTGGAGAAATTTAGCTATGCAATACGTTTCAAATTGCGTACAAGGTATGAGAGGAAGGTTTAAGGATCATAAAAACATTAATTATAAACGCCTATAGAAAAGAGTAGAATTCTCAGCTGTGATATAATTAATGAGTGAAATATGGTTTCTTTTATCTTCCTTTACAGAATATTCTCTTTCTCTAGGCTTATTTTTGCTCTAGCTTTAAGGTTTATCACAAAAGTAGATGGAAGTCTTTCATTCGGTCTCGGGTACAATTCACAACTTTCTATGCGTTACTTACTGCAGAGGAAGATTTGTATTCATTCCTTTTACTTTCTCTACACGTACTGAGTACATAGTGTATAGAGAAGGTATTGCACTCCACCTAAAAATTCGATACCGAGATTTCACCGGTAATATATGT
The DNA here is from genome assembly GCA_030762935.1 of Hymenopus coronatus. Lineage (NCBI taxonomy): Eukaryota > Metazoa > Arthropoda > Insecta > Mantodea > Hymenopodidae > Hymenopus > Hymenopus coronatus. The sequence continues at coordinate 61,557,477 of CM060884.1, forward strand.
TTTAGGGTCCCCTGTATCCAAGAAAAAAGGCATTTTCAGAAAAAGGTCCGTATGTGTCCGTGTGTCTGAGAACACGATAACTCAAAAACGAAAATTCTGTAAAATAACAAACTTGGCATTTAGGATTAATGTCTTTATAAGGGATGCAACATGAAGATTTAAAGAAACATCCCCACACCACAAATTACCCTTTTTCATGGAACTTTTTTCAAAAATTTTGATTTTCTGAAAAATGGCTCTTAGGATTTTGATTAAAATATCGTAAATTAAAGATATGTACCTGACAAATAAAATGTATATTTTGAATTTTCTGGGAACAGCCTCTGAAGACTACTTTATTCTAGATTAATAAAATGCATGTAAAATAAATTGTGTGTTTTAACATGCTCTACATTTTTTGTGTGGTAAGTTTTGTCCATCTCTCCATTATGTATAAATAAATATAATTTCAGTATAGGTAACACTGATGCATGTTAGATGGTAGTTTTCTAATTATCGACATAATAGTTACTTCTAGTAATTATATAAAACTAAAATATGATTACTGTTTCAAGTACTCTTCATATATGTCAAAAAATTAGAAATACAAATACAAATATATATACACACATACATATTTACAAATAAGTTAGAGAAATTATAATGTAAAAATTTATAGTTATGTACTTACACTAGAGTGTAAAATACCAAAGCATCAGGCTTTACAGACCTTGTGCCATTGCTAAATAATTCATTTGACACATTCGTGCAAGTAAAAGTATACAGGAGTTTAATAAATATAATATTCCATGAGAAAAGAAAGAAAAAAATCTGATGTGTTACATTCAAATGACGTTCTCTACATCTCTGCAACAAATTATTGTTAAAAAGCTTATGCTTCTATTTACTTCATTCTAATCGAGGAAAAATAGCAGAAATAATCTTATTACTTGCTTCCTTGTAAGTAGAAGGGAAATAAGGGAATACCTAATTTATGCTAAACTGATAATCAAAAGCTGGTTGCTATGTGACTGAAGTTCCTTTGTATGGACAGGAGTTGACAAATTCCTTTACGAGAAAAGTACACGTTTTTCATAGCTGAAACCAAAAAACAAGGAATATATCAAAAAAGATCAACTCCACGAAAAAAACATATACATAACATTACGTGTGTTTTAATGTGCTCTACATTTTTTGTGTGTTAAGTTTTTGCCCATCTCATACAGTCTTCAGAGGCTATTCCCAGAAAATTCAAGATATACGTTTTATTTGTCAGATGAACATCTTTAATATTTCACATTTTAATCAAAATCGTTACAGCCATTTTTGAGAATATCAAAATTTTCAAAAAATGTTTCATGTAAAGGGTAGTTGGGGGTGTGGGGATTTTTTTTTAAATCTTCCTTTCGCATCCTTAGAAGATACCAAACTTAAATACCAAGTTTGGTATTTAATTGTCTATTCGTTTTTGAGCTATGCTGTCCACAGACACACACGCACACACTCACACGGCCCTTTTTGTAAACATACTTTTTTTGGATTCAGGGGGACCCAAAACATGTATTTTCGGTGAAATCTCGGTATCGAATTTTTGGGAGCATTTCAATACCTTCTCTATATACATAGTACGTGTAGAGAAAGTCAAAAAGTTATAAGAGTGGGTCGCTAGGTCCAGAGCAGCACATTAAGCCACGATGATGGTTGTAGAATATTCCCAGGTCAAATCGCCGTTCTCTGGGGGCTCAAATTCAGCCCGCCCTTTTGCTCTGCGAGCTTTTTGACTGTGTATTAAAAGTTCCTTTCTGCAGTGCATTATGGGTAAAAGCCAGTTCTCATAGGAGAAACATCCTGCTATATATAGCTCACTCCGACACGAGCTGCTCAAGTATACTTCCACTACCACCACCACTACTACCACTACCACTACCACCACTACTACTACTACGTTATAATAATGAAAAAAACTGATGTGTTACACTCACACTACTTTAACTACTCTACAAACTTCTTACATGAGATAATTCTTGTTTCAACACCATATTAGTAGAATTTTATTACTTAGTTCCTTATAAGTAGACTGGAACAAAGGGAATGCTCCAGGCTAAAAGTATAGTCATATGTTTTAAAAGCTGACGTTTTGCGATTGCCATTACAAATCGCTTCTTTACTTGGCCAGGAGTAGAACAAAAGAAAGTCGGACACTTCCTCTCTGAGAAAAGTATAAGTACTTCCCAACTGAAAATAATAACAAGGAATACCTGGAAAACGGTAAGTACTACGAAAAAAACATCTATGTGACATAACTTGTGTAACATAACAACTTTAGTATAGTATAGTAACTTTTTGTCTATCTCTTACTGTTTACTATGGGACCGTTAATTAGCCTCGTCGTAATAATGACAATCATTCTATTAATTATCTAGTTGTATATAAGTAAAGAAAGTTAACATTTATTAAATTGTATACATAGGAACCAAGAAGTCAGTTGTTGAATTGAAAGCTACACAGAATCCTGACGCCAGACTGGAGAGAGGGGTGAGAAGTTTCTTCTTTTGTGTAAGTCACGTACGAATTTCTTATGCAGGGGCAGTCCAGTTTAAAACCCACAAGGGGACTTCTGCTTTATATTCGTAGTATCACGTGGTTATTATGGCGTATTTTGGGAGATTCGCAATGGTTTTTGGGTAACGATGGTGTTATTTTGGCGGACTTTCTAACCAATCAGGAAGAAGCCACCATGACACCGTTTTTAGTATAAAAGAAGCAGTGTTCACACATCGTGGTTGTGTTTGCTAAGAACTTGCCCGTGAGAGGCAAAGTCGTTTGTCAAGAATCTGCGCGCGAGAGGCAACGTCGTTTGTCAAGAATCTGTCCACGAGATGCGGTAGGTCGTCGTTCTGTAAAAAAAACTCTGTTCGAGGTGTAATGACGTTCAACTGTAAAACTCTGTTCGCGAAGTATGATTGTTATGAGAAGAAACTGTTAGTGAATTAAAGTAACGTCGCTTACCTATTTAATAGTCGGCTCGTGATTACTTGAGAGTGAATTGTGCCATGTACTTAACGTAGAAACAGTGTAATTGAGAGTACGTGTGAGTGAGTGGTAAGAGTACCAGTCAGCCGAATAACAGTGTACAGCAAGGTGCTTGTTTTGGAATCTCCATATACAATAAATAACAGTAAAAGTTCACAAGTGCTTTCGTCACAATTAAAAGATCACTCCTACAACTCCTCCCACTTGCCAAATCCACGCCAGAGAGAGTCAATGATAGTGCAAGACTGAGCAACGTCGTGGCAACCCATCCAAGAAGAGCTTCAGTACCAGGTACGTGAGTGTAGTGGAGTTGATTTGAAGTGACACTTAGGTACGCCGCACATAAGCACTCAAATTGAGGCGTAAAACTTAACAACATAAACTTCCTATTACATATGACTGTCCGACGTGCGGTGTAAACTACAAATCACCCCCATATAAAGTCTCGTTCCATATAACCTCACAACACGGGGTATTAATAACCCATAAAAATCCCGTTACAACTAGTTATGCCAAATTAAGCCAAATTCATCCAGAATAAACAGGTCTTTATAAGCTATTGCCAGAAAATTCAAGATATACATTTTATTTGTAATAGAAATGGGCTTTAATATGTGGTATCTAATCAAAATCGTTAGAGCCATTTTTAAGGAAAACAAACTTTTCAACAATTTTTCCGTGTAAAGCGTAGTTAGGGGCGTGGGGATTTTCTTGAGAATCTTTGTGTGGCATCCTTGGAAGATACCAAACTTAAATACTAAGTTTGATATGTAACTATGTTTTCGTTCTTGAGCTATGCTGTCCACACATACAGGTACACCTATGGACGATGCGCAGAAATTTGTGGTGCCAGCCTCAGATTTAAACCTATTGTGATTGAATCTACTACTGCTAATGGTTTCATCAACTGCATTTCTTTTCAAAGTGTTTTTTTGAGTTACAGAACATGACAGGAACTTTCGGTGAAATACAACACTTCCTCTATTTAAAATACGTAGTAACAAAAACAAGTTTCTAGAAATGTCATATTATACCCAAATCTGTGATGATTCATTCGAAGTAATATAATAATTTACTCGTAAAACTTGCACTGTCCAAACGTTTCTCAGCAATATTCCACGAAAAAAGAAAGAAAAAAAATTACAGAATGGGTCGCTAGGTCCAGTGGAGTACATTAAGCTACAATGGCGGTTGTAGAATATTCCCAGGTCAAATCGCCGTTCTCTGGGGGCTCAAATTCAGCCCGCCCTTTTGCTCTGCGAGCTTTTTGACTGTGTATTAAAAGTTCCTTTCTGCAGTGCATTATGGGTAAAAGCCAGTTCTCATGGGAGAAACATCCTGCTATATATAGCTCACTCCGACACATGAGCTGCTCAAGTATAGTACGTTATAATAAACATCATCAAAATGTTGATGATAGCATTGACTTAAGTTTAACAAGCCTTGGTTATAAAGGGACATTATAAAATTTCTCTCGTATTCCCCCTCTTCCCTTTTTACACAATCTCAATTCTCTTTCAGAAGGATGGCGGTGTAGAGAAAGGGAATAATATAGTGTGTGGGGTTAATGTCTGTTCTCTGGGCGGAAGTATGAACTACGTACAAAACACACAGTGGCTAGGGAGACCCGCATGCAAGCGTGCGCCCCATGAATCACTAACTTGGGGGGGTCTAAAGAGGAAATGAGAGCGCACGCGGTTTTCACCGTCCAACGTTTGTTTAATGTTCCGTTCACCTATATATTCATTTCATAATCTTTCTTTATGTGCTGAAGGGCATCACGTATGTACACAGACTAAATAGCTGCTTCAACCCGAAAAGTTGCCTAATGCAATTATTTAGGGGAAATAAAACATTTTCTCAATCCGTTTTTGGATAACTGAGAATGTAGTGAATGATGAAATAATGAAGTGTGATTTTAAGTTTTGAATATTTTAATTTAAGGACCTAAAATATTCATATAATTTAAAATACTATTAAATATTATTAAATAATACATAATTAAATAAATGAATAGTAGTTAAGTTGTTGGTTCTTAACTTTTTGAAATGGAATATACATTTATGTTTACAAAATTATACAACTCCATGGCATAACAGCTTACAAGGAACTTTGGCCTACCGCCCGGCCGCTACGTCCTCCATCTCGGTCTAGGATAGACGTCATGGATTGGGTGCAATATAGGAAGGTGAGATGCGGTCAGCGCCTCGAACCCTTCCGGCCGGTTAATGTGGTCTTTACGACCTGGAGCCGCTACTTCTCCATCAAGTAACTCCTCAATTGCCCTCCCAGGGACCTCACGAGGCTGAGTGAACTCCGGATCAGGTCTCCCAGCGGGGGAAAAATCACCACGCCGGTACCGGGAATCGAACTCAGGTCTCCCGCTTGGTAAGCAGCTGTGCTGCCACCGCGCTAAGCAGACGACCATGTTCACAAAATTACAATATTATTTAATGGTTTCATTTCGAAAACTGTTTACGTTTTGAATATTAAATAGCTGAAACAATTAGGTATATATTTTAAAGTTTTAAAACAATGAGAGAAATTGTGGAGAATGAATAATTATTGGATATCAGAAGCTATTGTTCTGGAATGTAGTTTGGAATTGGAATTACTGGAAGCCAGTGGTTTAGTTTAGCTAGTATTTATTTTAGTTCATTTTCATGTTTAATTGCATTGAAAATGTAAGAATGTTGGAAATAAAAGAAATAAAAGCAAAGATAATTCAATCACACAACAACCACCTTTTAATGATTTGATTGTAGATATTGCCTATAGTACTCGCTTATTTTCCTTCTACTTACATGCAAGCAAGTAATAAGGCTATTTCTGCTATTTTTTTCTCGAGTAGCATGATGTAAAAAGAAGCATAAGCTTTTTAACAATAATTTGTTGCAGAGATGTAGAAAAAGTCATATGAATGGAGCACATCAGATTTTTTGTTATTGGTTTTAATTTTCCTACACGTATACTTTTCTCAAATAGGCAGCTATTATTTGTTTTCGTTTATGTTTATCAAGCATAGAGACGGAACTTTGAGAGCCATAACACAGTAACCAACTATTTAAATATTTAGGCCTACTGTATTATTCCCCTAGTGCCGATCTATCTATAAAGAAATAATTAATACAGTTACTTCTGCAGACGTTTAGTACTTTCTCTGGCCCCGTGTGCACATGTTTTAGTACCCCCTGAATCCAAAAAAAGAAGCATTTCCAGAAAAAGGTCCCTGTGTGTGTGTGTGTGTCTGTGAACACGATAACTCAAAAACGAAAAGTAGCTAAAATACCAAACTTGGTATTTAAGCTCATTATCTTCCAGGGATGCGACACGAAGATTTTGAGAAAAATCCCCTCCACCCCAAACTACCCTTTACATGGAACTTTTTCGAAAATTTTGATTTTCTTAAACATGGCTGCAACGATTTTGATTAAAATATCGTACATTAAAGATATTTACCTGAGATATAAAATATATATCTTGAATTTTCTGGGAATAGCTTGTAAAGACCTGTTTATTCTGGATGAATTTTGCCTAATTTGGCATAACTGATAAACCGTAAGATATAGACAAAAACTTACTGTACAAAAACGTAGGCCTTGTTAAAATACACAATTTACGTCATATACATTTTTTTCGTGGAGCTTACCGTTTTTGAAGAAATCATTATTATTAGTTTCAGTTGTGAAGTATTTATAGTTTTCTCAGACGGGGTTGTCCGTTTTTCTGTTGTTCTACTTCTGGCCAAGAAAAGAAGCGATTTATAATGACAATCGCATAACGACAGCTTTTAAAACATTTGACTATCGATTTAGCATAGTGCATTCCCTTATTTTCTTCCTACTTATAAGGAACTAAGTAATACGAACATTGTGCTGAATACCTCGATTAACAAGGTGCAGAAAGAAGAATAATCTTATGTAAGAAGTTTGTAGAACGGCTGGAGAAAGTCATGTGAGTGTAACACATCAGATATTCTTTTTCTTATTGTTTTACTTATATAGTCCCCTTTAACATCTAAGGTCATATCGGGGGCTTTGCACTAGAAACAACTCGGCTGTAGGTTCTTTACTTTGGGTTCAAATTGTTTTTTTTATTTTCCTCAAACACACACATACACACACTCACATAGTACTTCCAGACTCTGTGGGGATAGAGAATAATTCTGGCTAAAAAAATTCGCCGCTCCAGCCGGGAATAGAACCCGGGACCTCCGGGTGAGAACTTAGCTCGCTGACCGATGGAGGCAGTCCGATGTTTATCTTTGTTAACTGAGGTAAAGAGAAAATAATATTTTTAAGAACGGTATGTTGAAGAATGGATAGAATAAGTCATGTGAAAGTACCACATCAGATGTTTTTTAACGATTCTTTCATGTACTGCCTCAATTCGCAATATAATCAGGCTGCGAACCAGTTCTCTGTGGCTAAAAACCACATTTGCACTGCGTCCTTAATTATAACGCCACTGTAGCATCGTGCCCAAGCAAAGCTGCCCTTTTAGCGGCCCAAAAAACTGAAAATGGAATACAGTAAGCTTGGAACTACACGCGCATATAGAGGTTCAGATTTTATCTGGCCGATTGTTTCGATGCTTAATACCGTATATTGTGGTCCAGCATTATTGCTGGAACAAAGGCACAGTAATTAGAAATCTCTGCAGCGTCATTGTTCGCCTTTGGATTTCAGATAGTTTAACGGCCTCGACATTAGACCTCTGTTACTTCTTTCAGTTAAAAGGTGTGAACGAGTTTCTCGCAAACTTGGCAAAAATTATTGCTGAAAAATTGTAAGGGCTGTTAAATAATCTTGTCATTGCTCATTATTTATTTATTTATTTAGTCTCTGCAATTTGGTAGTGCCCGGTGGCAGAGTTAAATGTACAAAATTCAATAATAATAATCTTACCGTTAATAATAGAAACACACATTAATAATAGTAATACAACATAGAAATTATTACTATATTGAGACCGTTAGATGGCCTCATTATTACTACTATTATTAATTATTTATTATTATTTAATGAACAAATGGCTACCATACTATCCCGGTTCAGTGGTAGAGTAAGCGGCTAGAGATCGGAAGATCCATGGTTCAAATCCCAGCTATGGCATTGAATTTTTCAGTCTGACTCTACACACGGTTTGTGTTAAAAAACAATTATTCCAAAGTTTATTCTTCTTCCACTTCGCGGTAATCGATATAAATGTTAGCCGAAATGGTTTTATAACTTACTTCCTTATAAGTAGAAGAGAAATAAAGGAATACACTAGGCTAATCCTATAGTCAAATGTTTTAAAATATGGTTGCTATGGGATTGAAATCCGTTTCTTTGCGTGGCCAGTCACTGCATCAAATAATTCACTCGACGTTAGACAGTTGACACTTTGTAACGGCACGCCATCCGTGGGTCGGGCACCACTATGTGCTAACACCTCAGACACTCACGACTCAGTACAATTCACAACAGCACAGTGCACTTCTTCCCGAGTTTATAGCGAAAAAATGACGTCATAGACTTTTCTGGAAGCTTCTAGAAGGTAGTAAAAGCCGAAGCTTGCAGAACAATCGGCGTTCCCGAAGGTTCCTGTTGCATCCTATTCCGTGTTTTTACGCGTCCCAGCTCTGATGATTCACATTTCAACTCCCGCCGCAAACCTGAGAACGGTTACATATACGGACGGCATTGTCACAATTTCCAGCAGTAAAACAAAACAAATATGAAACCAAATATCGACTTCCGTTTGAGAAAAATTTAAGTACTTTAAAATTGAAACCAATCTCAAGGAATATCTCGGCGATTCTACAAAAATTGTGTGCTTTAACGAGCTTTTTGTGTACTAAGGTTTTTTTTTTCTATCTCTTACAATTTACCATTTATGTTAATCTCTTCAGAATGAAGAGGTATTCAAAGGCTATTTTTTGGTAGTGTTTAACGCCCGCTTTAACTACTTATGGCACCGCAGGTGGTGACACTGATGATGCATGAATGAAGATGGAGCACCTTTGGAATGCGGTGGTGGGGGAGACCGGAAAACCCGGAGAAAATCCGCCCCGCGCCGCTTTGTACACCACAAATCTCACTTGCGGTCGCTTGGGATCGAACCCGGGCTGTCTAGGTCTGACCACTCAGCCACGACGCGGCCTCAAAGGCTATTCCCAGAAAATTCAAAATATACATTTTATATTTAATATACTACATTTTAATCATCATTATTAGAGCCAATTTTGAGAAAAACAAAATTGTCAAAAAAATTTTTATGTAAAGGGTATTTTGGGTTGGGGGAATTTTCTTGAAAATCTTCTTGTCGCATACTTACAGGACGGTAAATATAGATATCAAATTCTGTATTAAACGGTCTTTTAGTTTTTGATCTATATTATACACAGATATGTCCAATCTGCAATCTCGTGCAGATGTCCAGGTCTCCTCCCTGCTATAAACAAAATCACTTTTGAAAGCCATTGCCTTATTCTTTTTCATATTAGCCATTCATCATGATACCCCCTACCCCCTAAGTTAGTACAATAATCATTGCAGTCCGTTAAGTGTCGTAGAACACAATATTAAGTGTTCACGTATAAAAGTGCTGGGATCTGCCAATCTGCCACTACTGGTGCTTCGATATTCACTGCTAGCATTGCCTCAGTAATATCATCCACAAAGAGGTTAAATAGTAAGTGAGATAAAATACAGCTCTTCCTCGCGCTCCTAAAGCTTAGGTAGCTCCCTGACACTTGGTTTTTGTCGTATTTTACAGAGAATTCGAAATTTTGATAGGTTGCTTGCAACGCTTTAATCACTTTACTTGATAACTCCTTTCTGCGATGTTTAGGCCATAGTGCATTTCGATTGATAGAGTCAAAGGCTTTTTTATAGTCTATAAAAGCATCATAAAGTTTTCCTCGCATAATTAACACTTGTTTTGCCCTTCAAGTGTCCAAAATAAAAGCGGTATCCTTCTCTGAACCCCATTTTAAATGTTGAAAGTTTGCCAAACGTCGATTTCCAATCCCTTATCCGGTTATATAACACTCTACAATAAATGATCTCCATAATTGGCAACAGAGTAACCCCGTATAATTATTCGGATTCCCCCTATAAATTCCCATTTTCCAACCGCTAGGGCAATTCCCCTCAAGAAACATCCTGTTACATATCTGAACCATACTCCTACGAAAGTCACCTACATTGGCTGCGACTTTAAAAACCTCTGGTGGCAGCTCGTCCAGCCCTGGAGCCTTGCCGCCTTTTAGGTTCTTCAGCCTCTATACTATTTCCCTAGCTGAAATGTCATCTTTCAGCATTGGCATCTCCACACTTCCCAAAACTGGAATTTCTCTTGTTATAGCAACTCCTTCGCCTTCTTCTTCCATAAATACTCCCTTAAAATACATTGCCTATTTTATGGGAGAAATCTCGTTGGGCGCCTGTCGGCTGCCTCTTAAATTGTTTAAAAACTTGTTATATAGAGTGATTTATGTAGAACTGACACATTTCTTTCTTTAATTATTCTGTTGGAAATTCATTCAATGACCCAATTTTAGCACCAAATTAAACAGAATGTTCTGGAGTTTCGATTCCTTGTCAGCAGATGCGCGGATGTTTGTGTTTTATTCCTAATTGCAATGTCGGCCGCTATTTCGACATTTGTTCTTGTATTCAACGTGAAAATGCACTAAAATGTAGAGCTGGATATTTTCAGCAACATGGCACTACATGCCATACATCAAATAAATCCATGAACCTAACAGCAAGTTTCTTTGACGACCGGATAATTTCCAGGAACCTGTGGCCACCAAGATCTCCGGATTTGGCATCGCCGGACTTCTTTCTATGGGGTTACTTAAAAGACAGGGTTTACCCCACACGTCCCCAGACATTGGACGATCTGAAGCGCATCATCACGGATATTCAAGCTACTGGCAACAAAGTCCTCCAAAGAGTGGCCAGTACGACGTATTGAGTTGTGCCTTATGCAGGATGCAGGAAATTTTGAACATTTGCTATAGAGTGTGGTGGAAATTTTATGGTTTATATGCCATTTTATAGCAGGATTTGGAAGGATAAGAAGGGGTTAGAAATAGGATCTCTTTTAGGGATTTTCTCAGGTCTTGTGTGAAGAAAAAAAAATCACTATTTTTTTTTTCGGATTACCCCACTTTATCCATTTCACATAGATTAAATTATTTGTCCCCCCTGACTTCTGTTTTCTCATTTACAATGTTATTCCCCCACACTGAATAAGTTTCTTACAATTACCATTTTTCCCAAATATTCCCTGCTCTAATGCCCATGTGAACTCGGAGAAATGACTCTTTGTCCACCACTCGCTTTCCTAAAATAAAGACACATACTTTATATCGCAGCACTGAAGTTAATATATGCAACACGTCTGCTCAGCACCATTGATAGTTTGTAAGTAACTTCGTCCCTTCTAAAATTGTTTTTAACATTTATTGCTTATTCTAATGTACTTCCTTTTAATATATTTAACCCTTTATTTATTTGTTACTGCTATCTCTTTCCCCCCGTTCTTTCATATTCATTTGCTTATTAGTTTTATTTTCTTTATTATATTGAAATGCGAATTCTTATTCCTCAGAAATGAGTATTCTACATTAAGAGATAAATAATCTCTCAAAATTCCTCTACAATTTAGGTATAATAAGTTTTCGCTAGCATAGCACGTTTTGAAACAATTAATGAAAGAAATGAGTCAGCTCTATATAAATCACTATGTATCTCAGCGTTATGCCCCCTTGTTAAAGTATTACTACTTTTCTGAGTCATTTGGTCCTTCCACATAGATCGCAAGCTATTTAATCTCCCTTGGTTTTTATGCAAAAATCCTCCTAGTGTCCTCCCTCCCCACCCTTCTGAATTTTGTCACAGCTTCCTCTGTTTGTTTCTTTGCAAATCTGCATTGCTGGTCATTCCAACCATTGTTTTTAAAGGTTCGTATCGATTTTATTTTTTGAACACTAAGTTGCAGAGAGGTTCAATCTATTTTTGTTCACAGAAATTAATAAGTAGTTTAAGCCACTATAAGAATCCCTGTTATCCAAAAGAGTTGTTAAAATATTTATCTAACTGTAATCATTTTCCACGTGTGTGGTTAAATATCTGTGTAATATTTCAAGCACGGTATTGTTTTGCTTTGATTGTGAAGGTTCCCAAAAGGAAATTTGGTCTTGTTTTCTTCCTCGCCACACAGAAGCGTGATTAATGTATTCACTGAGTTTCAGAATACGCTTCCTTCTATGCGCGTTTCCTGGTGCATTTTATTTCGGCGATTGTGCGCAGGCGCAATGCATGCTCACCGGTCCACGACGCAGGGATTTAGAGGTTCAATGGAGTGAAGCGGGCATACTGCAATCCATTATTGTGTAAATGTGGAGGACGCGATTAGGAACAGCCGAATGAACGCGCGTCGACGTTTTCACGCCGCACATGCAACTGACAAAGACAAAACATCCGTTGCGAAAACGTGTCCGACAAGCGGAAGAGATGAACAAAGTCCCATCGCCTTACTGCCTTTTATATTCACTTCTGAATATGACAAACTTGCGCCACAACTATGCTCATTCATTATTTATATCATAACAGCTAGGTCCGTAATTGCAAATGCGATGCTCGTTTAAACATTGAAAACTTGTTTTATCCCGTAAGTACACACAGGTGGTGTGAGACCAGCAGAATGTTTTCACATTATTATTAATTACTTTCCTCATTTGAGGGCTGTCATGCAGACAAAACATAACTATACAATTAACATTTTTAAAAGAAATTTACAATGATAAAACAAGGTGTATAACTAAATGTAGAAAGCATATGAAATTACAAATAATAAACCAAATCAAATACAAATAGTACGTTTTTTCTTGTAGTTGATAATTTTACTTTCTCTACACGTACTATATACATAGTGATATGCAGTAACAGTAACAGTAGCAGTAGCAGTAGCAGTAGTAGCAGTAGTAGTATTTTATAATTAAGTTTACAATAATACAATATTTGCATCACACAGTCGCATCGATCGGTGACTGTACATGCTGCCTAAAAGTACTTGAATTTAAAATATTACCCACATATCTACTTTATATATCTTAACAACAATGGAAAGACACACACAGTCACATGCATCCACACAAATGTCGGGCGCTACGACAACAGAACCACAGAACAATAAAAGAAAGAACACACTGATATCACACTCATAATTATACACACCCCCACACACACACACACACACACACACACACACACTTGCACTCACAACTACACCACATATAAGATTACTCAAACACTAAATAAGACTGTACAATATTTACATAATTATTTTATCTCTTAGTGCATGAACTTCCATGAAGTATGCGCCCAGGTTTGGCCAGTTTTGGCTGTTTAGAATCAAATCTAAGTATGTTGTCGTTCGTCTGTTGGAAGCTAAAATACTTCCGGAAATACATTTCTCTAATATCCTCCATCTGCACGCAAAATGCCAAAATATGCGTCCAGTCTTCCTGATGCCCGCATAATGGGCAAATCCTCCTACCAGCTTCATCTACGGGTTTTCCACCCTCCCAACCTGAGCCACTCTATTCCCGACCTTTCTTTCATACCCAATTTTAGAATATATGCAGAGAAAGTATTGTATTGCACCCAAAAATTCGATACCGAGATTTCACCGGAAAAATATGTTTTGAGAAACGCTGAATCCAAAAAATGCATTTTTATAAAAATGTCCGTGTGAGTCTGTCTGAGTGTGTGTGTGTCTGTGGGCAGCATAGCTCCAAATCTAAAATACCGCTAAATACCAAACTTGGTATTTAATTTATTATCTTCCAAATTGTGGAATTTGGTCTAACTGATAAAACGTAAGAGATAGACAAGAGTTTTCTTAACCAAAAATGTAGAGCGCTATAACACACAATTTATGTCATGTGTGTTTTATTTGCAAGTTTGTCCATCTCAAAAATATGCCTTATTGGTTTCAGTTTTAAAATACTTATACTTTTCTCAGATGGAAGTGCCGTTTTTGCTTTTTTACTTTCTCTACACGTACTATGTACATAGTGTATAGAGAAGGTATTGTAATCACTCAATCCAAAAATAGCATTTTCAGAAAAAGGTCCGTGTATGTGTGTGTGTCAGAACAGCATAGCTCAAAAACGAAAGGTCCGCTAAATACCAAATTGGTATTTAAGTTTGGTATTTTCAAAGGATGCGAAACGAAGATTTTTAAGAAAATCCCCTCAATCCCAACTACCCTTTATATGGAACTTTTTTCGAAACTTTTGATTTTCTCAAAAATTGCTCTAGTGATTTTGATTAAAATGTCCTATATTAAAATTATTTACCTGACAAATAAAATGTATATCTTGAATTTTCTGGCAATAGTCTCTGTAGACTACTTTACTCTGGATGTATTTTACGGAATTTTGTATAACTGCTAAGCTGTGAGAGATGGACAAAACCCTACCACACACAAAATGTAGAATTTGTCAACTCCTGTCCATACAAACAAAGGAACTTCAGTCGTATAGCAACGAGCTTTTGACCATCACTTTAACCTATGGTACTCCCTTATTTAGCTTCTATTTATAAGGAAGCAGGTAGTAAGACTATTTCTGCAATTTTTTCTCAAAGTAAATAGAAGCACTAGCTTTTTAACAATAATTTGTTGCGGATATGTAGAGAAAGTCATGTGAATGTAACACAAGGTTTTTTGGATTCAGTGGGACCCAAAATATATATTTCCGATGAAATCTCGGTATCACATTTTTGGGTGGAATACAATTACCTTCTCTATACACTATGTACATAGCACGTGTAGAGAAAGTAAAAATACAACACTGAAGTTTTAAATTACTGCATTAAACTGAATTTAAATCAGCACACACTACTAATTACAACAGAAACAATCACGCACATCCAAAGAGCACGCGTTGCTTTTAGAATCCTCTGTGTAAAACTATTGCTAAGAAAAAGATGTGATGTTCCATTCACATGACTTTCGCTACATCTCTGCAACAAATTATTGTTAAAAAGCTTAAGTTCTACTTACTTCAAGCTAATCGAGAAAAAAATAGCAGAAACGGTCTTATTTCTTCCTTGTAATTAGAAGCCAAATAAAGGACTACCATAAGTTGAAGTGATACTCAAAACCTGGTTGCTATGTGACAGAAATTTCTTAGTTTGTATGGACCTGAATTGACAAATTCTTGTATGAGAAAGGTATCAGTTTTTCAAAGCTGAAACCAAACACAAGGAATATTTAAAAAATGATCAGCTCTGCGAAAAAAGTATATATATAATATAAATTGTATGTTCTAGCTTGCTCTACATTTTTTGTGAGGTAAGTTTTTGTCCATCTTTTATGGTTTAGAACTTATGTAAAATTCATCCAGAATTAAGTAGTCTTCGGAGGCTATTACCAGAAAATAAAAGATATACATTTTATTTGTCAGGTAAAAATCTTTAATTTACGATATTTTAATCAAAATCGTTAGAACAATTTTAAGAAAATCAAAATTTTCGAAAAAAGTTTCATGTAAAGGGTAGTTTAAGACACACACACACACGCACGCGGACCTTTTTCTAGAGAGGCTCTTTTTGGATTCAGGGGGACCCAAAATATGTATTTCCGGTGAAATCTCGGTATCGAAGTTTTGGGTGCATTACAATACCTTCTCTATACAGTATGTACAAGGTACGTATAGAAAAGTAAAAATATAAATTTTAAGTGATACGTATATAGAGCTTTTGTCAGTTGGTTAGGACGCAGGTGTAAGTATCAAGATGCACAGCTAGCGGTGCGAGTAAAGGCAGTCGTGTGTGAACATGGCCAGGGAACCAAATAACACGCCACACCTGCCACTTGCCTAACTACTCTTCATTTTTTCCAGCTAGTGGGCAGCAACCGAATATTATCTCTCTTATTTTATATTTAATAATTTCAATTCGGAGACGAACAAGTCATTTTACTTTCTCTATATATAATATGTACATAGTGTATAGAGAAAAAAAAACATTTCTCTTAAATAGCAAACTTGGTATTTAAATTTGGTATCTTCGAAGGATGCGACACAAAGATTTTCAAGAAAATCCTCCCACACCAAAATAACCTTCACATGGAAAAATTTCGAAAATTTTGATTTTTTCAAAAATGGCTCAAACGATTTTGATTAAAATATCTTTCATTTAAAATATTTACAAGCCAAATAAAATGTATATCTTGAAATTTCTGGGAATAGGCTCTAAAGACCTCTTTATACTGGATTGTTTTTATTGAATTTGTATAACTGGTAAACCTTAAGAAATAGTCAACACCTTACTACACAAAACTTGTAGATCACAATAAAACACACAATTTATTTCATATAATTTTTTTTCGTGGAGTTCATCCTTTTTTAGGCATTCCTTGTTATTCCAGTTTAAAAGCCACACTTTTCTCATACGGGAATTTTGTCAACTCCTGTCCATACAAAGGAACTTCAGTCACATAGTAACCAGCTTTTGACTATCACTTTAACCTATGGTACTTCTCTATCACTTCTACTTACAAGAAAGCAAGTAATAAAACTATTTCTGCTAATTTTTCTCCATTAGCATGAAGTCAATAAAAGCATAAGATTTTTAAAAATCATTTATTGCAGAGATGCAGAGAAAGTCATGTGAAGTAAACACATCAGATTTTCACGTTCTCTACTGCTCATCTAAAGTAGGAATACGATGTCAACACTGTTAACATTTAGAAAAATCAAGTTTGGACTAGATTTTCCTAACTTTAAATGATTTTATTGTTCTAACGTCAATATATGTTTTCATCATTCCGCAAGTTAAATACATTAGTAAATTTAGTAGAATCCACAATGTGTACGACATCTTACTGAAATTTATAGTAGTTATTTTTCTCAAAAATACTGATATTACTTTCTCTGCAGGTACAACTGTATAGATCAGCTATAGTATTGTATGTGTCTCTGGGCAGCACAGCTCAGAAACGAAAAGTCCGTTAAATACCAAACTTGATATTTAAGTTCAGTATCTTCCAAGAAAATCCCCAACCTTTTAGGTAAAAAAAAAATCGAAAATTTAACTATGTGGGAGCCCTTTATTCATCTTCATTTAATATTGTGTAACTGATACACCGTAGGATAGCAGAAAGCTTACTATACAATAAATGTAGAGCCCGTTGAATTACACAACTTATGTTATATGCATTTTTTACGTTGGTTTAAACCATTTTGTTTTACTCAAACACGCACACATTCACACTTCCAGACTCTGTGGGGGATAGGGAATAATTCTGGCTAGAGAAAAATTCCCCGCCCCCGCCGGGAATCGAACCCGAGACCCCCTGGTGAGGAGTCAGCTCGCTGACCAATTGACCACGGAGGCAGTCTACCTTGTTATTTATTTCAGTCTTAAAATACTTTTACATTTCTCATATGGGAACTTGTCAACTTCTGGCCACGCAAAAAAAAAAATCGGATTTCAATCCCATAGCAGCCACATTTTTAAACATTTGACTGTCAGTTTAGCCTAGTGAAACCCCTTATTTCCCTTCTACTATAAAGAACAAAGTCATAAAACCGTTTCTGCCAATGTTTATCTCGATTAGCATGAAGTAGATAGAATAATAAGCGCATTAAAATAATTTGTTACAGAGAAGTAGAAAAAGTCATGTGAATGGAGCACATCAGATTTTTTGTAACGGGTTATATCTCAAAAACGGGAAAATGAGATTATAGGTATAGTGCCGGACAAGCATTTCAACTTTATATCCTGCCTCTAAACTTAGGGGTCGCTGACCAGTCTTCTTTTTACGATAATGGGAAGTCCGCGGATCTAACATTGATCCGTTACTGGAACCAGCCATGCATCTTCCAGTCCTTTTGCTATATCCACCCCCCCCCCCAGTTCTAAAACTTGTATCCAGTTTTTTAAGTCCAGGGCATCAATTCAAAGTAATCTACGAAGTATGTGGTTCATTTGTTACTATTTACTTTCTCTACAAAGTTGGTTAAGGTAGTGCACTCCATCAAAAAATTCGACTCTTGAGATTTCACCAGAAATACACGTTTTAGAGTTCCCTGTTTCCAAAAGAAATACCCCGTATGTCTGTGAACAGGATAACTCAAAAATCTCATGTGTTCCATTCACACAACTTCCTTTACATCTCTGCAAAACATTGTTAAAAAGTTTAGGCTACTTTTTACTTCATGCTAATTGATAAAAAACAAATTAGAACAAATATTCTTATTATATACTTCGATGCAAATAGAAGGGAAAAAAGGGAGTAGCATACGCTAAAGTATTAGTCAAAAGCTGGTTGCTATGTGACTGAAGTTCCTTTGTTTCTATGAACAGGAGTTGACAAATTTCCATGTGAAAAAAGTGTAAGTTTTTAAAGCTGGAAGCATAACAAGGAATATCTCAAAAACGACCAACTTCACGAAAAAAAATATATAAATATGTATATAGCATTGTGTTAAGTAAACTTTTGTTTATCTTTTACGGTTTGTCAGTTATACAAAATTCCGTAAAATTTAGTCAGAATAAAGAAGACTTTAGAGGTTATTCCCAGAAAATTCAAAACGTTTACATGTTATTTGTTTTGTAAACATCTTTAATATACGATAATTTAATCAAAATATTTAGAGCCATTTTTGAGAAAATCAAAATTTTCGAAAAATTTTCCACGTAAAGGGAAGTTGGGGGTGGGGGATTTTTTTGAAAATCTTCGAGTTGCAACCTTGAAAGATAGTAAAACTGAAATTCGAAGTTTGATATTTAACTGACTATTTGTTTTTGAGCTATGCTGTCAACAGACTCACACATATAATACATTTTCTATCCCTTGTGTACATAGTACGTGTAGAGAATGTAAAAAGTATAGTGCGCTTTAACGAGTAGCAAGTTTTTATCTATCTCGTACTGTTTCAGTTATACATAAGTCATCAAGAATGAAGTCTTCAAAGCTATATCCAGAAAATTCAGGATACACATTTTATTGGTCATGAAAATAGGTTAAACATGTGTTAAAATGGGTTTAGAGCCACTTCTGTGAAAATAAAAACTTTTTAAATTATTTCCAGGGAGGTTATTCTCAAAAATTTTATATGGTATCCTTGGAAGATACTAAACTTAAATACCAAGTTCGATATTCAACAGGCATACTTCTAAAAATGCTTTTATGGTTTCATGGGTTTTCATAACACGTATTTAGGGTCAATCTCGGTATCGAATTTTTAGGTTGAATAGAATAACTTCTCTATCCACTATGTACAACGTGCACAATTTGATAAAAATCCCGTAATATTTTATTCACTTAAGGGTTCAGCTAAGCTAATTAAATGAAAAATAAAGAAATATAAACATCATATGAAAAGCCAGCATCAGCATTGCAGAGGGAAGTGAAATATTAAACTTGAAACTCGTGCGACTGCATGCAAGTAGCTATTTAAGTCAACATCAACAAAGGAATCAAAAGTGTTACGTTTTTCTACTATAGTGTTGTTGCCTTGATGCTTTATTTTTCTGTTCTTCCTTCTCGTAAGTTGAGTTGAACATTTCTACCACACAAGCTCATTCTGTGAGAGATCTATGGAGCGTTATTCATTCACAACAAAAGAGAGAGAAAAAGCTACCGTTCCATTCATGCGGAGTGCTGTTGAACTGAACATGTTTTCAAACAGCGCGTCTAATAATGCTGAAACCACGGGTTCAGCAGCCGCATACATGTAAATATATACACACAAAGATATCCTCCGCAAAGATAAATCTTCCCAGCACGATTTAAAAGGTTATGCCTCATTAAAATGAATACAGCACAGCGGATACCACCTAGCGATGGAAAGCAGAACCTTTGCTGATAGCAATCAGAGAACAGTTGACTCTCAAGAGACCGCGGCAGATGAATCAGCAGTCCCTGATGTAAGTGGAGAACTTCATATAAGCCCTTTGCCCTTTAACTTTCAATAAAGCCACTTTTTGCTTTGTAAAATAAATAAAGAGAAAGAAAGGCAAAGGGTACAAAGATAAGACTGAAATGGGGCTGCTCTTTTATGAGCGAAAAATACTCAGGCATCTAGATTGCAGATAAAACAGTCCTCGTTTCATGACCAGATGTTATTAATGCTTTAAAAAGCTCAAGCATAAGAGTTTAGACAAGCTGAAGTAAAATTGTGCAACTGTTGAGATGTTATACCCTACTGAACTATCGAGTTTGACTCCCGAACAGTTCGTGGACCAAATCCGAATATATAGGTAAAACAGTCCTACACGTTATGAAACCACAAAAAAAAAAAAAAAAAACATAAAACAAAATATTATTAACATTAAATGTTTTAATAGTCAAATAATAAAACATTCATCTTGTGGAGATACAATTCTCTATCAACACTTGTTTTGATTTTTTGGACATCCTGAAGTTTACATTTTAATTCTCCCAATGTTCCCCGTACTCATGCATACAAAAAAGCAATAAAAATCAGTTTCAAATAAGACATAAATGAATTCAAATAAGTTGAATTAGGACTAATAATAAAAAAAAAATATTGACATCACAAATATTAAAACTAAAAAAAATAAATAAAACGATTTAACGTAACAGCTAAATTTGTTAACAAAATAATAGAGATAAAATTGATGGTATAAGTGAGGAAGTATGTTAATCTGATTATCTTTAAATTTATTAATTTTAAAAAGAGATTCTGTATTCGTAAAGGAGACTTTTACCTTTACGCATGTGTTTTTACTTTCTCTAGCTCGTAGTACGTAAAATGTACATAGTAGCTAGAAAAGGTAGTTTATTACACCCAAAAATTTTAAAATTTACGGTAATACATGTTTTCAGATCGATTTGCTGTAGAGCTGTAGAGAAAGTCATGTGAATGGAACACATTTAAGGTCAACCATATGCAGTTTACTGTTTTGCTGAATTAACACATTATAAACAAGGAAACTATTTATTTAGCTTTTGCAAATACCAAATATCAGAGTTTTCTTAGCATTATATTTAAAGGTTATACTTTAGCAACAATTTTATGAATTCTGAGCTAACTGCAGTATCAAATATAAAATAAATTGAGTTGGTGAAAGCTCAGTATTGTTGTGGAAACTGTATTTATTGAAATAAGCAACCCCTTGGCTTGTTTTTAGTTTCCAAATTGTTCCTATTTCTGTGGGAGTGTTATCTGTTCTTGGTGACAATTTTTCAAGCAATTTCCTACATGGCACTTACACTTGCTACTTACTCTTCTTGTGGGCTTTCAAAGGCCCTTGAACCAATTTTCCCCGAAAGAGCCAGGCTTTTGTTCCACACTTCCTGGCCTAAGAGGAACGCCGCCATTACCTCTAACAAAGATTTTCTCCTCCATTTGCAATGTTCCAAGCCTTTAATCTCTTTTGTAAAGAGAAATTTATGTGAAAGAATTGCTTCCGCAGATTTTCTAAATCGAAAATCGAAGTTGCCTCCACCTGCCACACCAAAATTTCCGTAATGAAAGAAAATATCTTTATGTAACCCTTTTTTGCATAAAAGGGTGATAATTTACCGGTGTTCCTTGCAGTGGCTTAATTGAAATCGACTCTGCATTTAATTGTTTTCAGAAGCTTTTCCAAACTGCGATCACGGGTCGTTAAATCCTCTAGAGTCTCATGGTTTATTCTATTTAAAAATCTAACACATAAATAAAACAGGAAAACTGAAGATATGCACTAATTCTCACCATGACCTCTATGGTTTATGATTTAAATCTCAGAGACTTTTACTCCATCTATATAAATTTGTCTATCCATTTCATCTTCAGTTCGTTCATTTGTATATTTCTTACTGGTTTACTTTCTCTAGCCCGTATGTACAATGTACATAGGGCATAGAGAAAGTATTGTATTCCATCCAAAAATTCGGCGTCGAAATTTCACCGAAAATATATGTTTTGTGGTCCCCTGAGTCCGAAACAGAATATTTAGAGCAGCATAGCTCAAAAACGAAATGACAGATAACTACCAAACTTGGTATTTGCGTTTAGTATCTTCCAAGGACATGACATGAAGACTTTCAAGAAAAGTTTCCTCTATCCCCTCCAACAAACTACGCTCAACATGGAAAATTGTTTTGAAAATTCTCTTTTTCTCAAAAATAGCTCTTAGGATCTTTATTATTATTTTATTTCTTTCCTCAATTGAGGGCTGCCATGTAGACAAAGTATAACTATACAATTAACATTTTTAAAAAATAATTTAAAATGCTAAAAATAAATCGAATAACTAAGTACAAATAACATATAAAATTAGAAATGATAAATTTCAAATCTAATACAAATAGCACATACAATCTTCTAAAAAAACACTTTAGTAAGTTCAAAATTACAGAACAAAACTTAATGAATCGTTACAGCACCAGCATTAAAACGAATATAAATGATTGCTGAGGAAAAGAATAGATCCTCTGATTGCCATGATCGCTATTGTATGCAGTAGGCGTTTATCCAGACCATAATCTTTCCAAAATTGATGTAAGTTTTTGGGGATTGTCCCTCTGGCTCCTGTCATTAATCCGGTAACTGATATATTTTTAAGATTATATTTGTCTTTGTAAAAGGGAATGGTAGGTTCATAAATTGCCTTTTTTTCCGTGTCCACTTCTTCAGGTTGTTCACAGTGGGACTCAAAGCGAACAGTAGGATCAAGGATCACTCCGCTACCATCACATATCTTATAAGCAATGATGTGAATGCGCCTGCTGCTACCATTGTTGGACAAACCATGCACTTCCTCATGGACCTCAAAACCTTTTTGTTTCATGCTTGTTGCAATCAAGTTCCTAATTTTATGATGTCTGGTGTTTCGCAGTACCTCTCCATGAAGGCAGGCGCCCAGAACATTAAACATTTAACTGTACATTAAAGATATTTACTTCGCCGATAAATATATACATTGAATTCTCTTAATATATCATTTAAAATTTCTTTTTTCTGGATGTGTTTTGCAGACCTTTGCATAAAGGTAAAACCGTAAGAGATAGACTATAACTTACTAAACAGAAAATGTAGATTTCGTCAAAGCACATAATTTATGTCATATATGTTTTTCTTGTAGAGTTGGCTGTTTTCTCTAACATCTACACACGTATGCCATACTCAGTAGAAGAGGTAAAAAGAATATGTTTTGAGTAAAAAACGTTCAGAAACTCCTTCCTCAACGGATGACGAACCTTGGTGAAGTTTGAACATTTTAAATAGACCTGAAAGCTTCAGAAAGGAAATGGGTTAAATTCTATGGGATATTTAATAATGTACCAGACTCGAGGGGCCCTAAGGAATATATCAAGGAGGTATCTTTGCCAGAGGCGGTCAAATCTTCCATGAGACTAAGTTGCTTACCTAAACCCTGCCTTGCTCCCTAAGGGGTACTTAGTTTGGAGAAGTGTGTATGAGATAATTTTGTGCCTCGAAAGACCTCGCCATTATCATTCCTTCTTCTTCTTATTCGCTAAGTCCCTGACTTGTGAACGGGAAAACTATCGTTTATGACTGAATAATGCCGTTTGGTAACTATCCGAAATTTATTTTTATTTTCTCTACAGTACCACGTACATAGTGTATGGAGAAGGTATTGCATTGCATCACACCCAAAAATTCGATACCGAGATTTCACCGGAAATACATGTTTTGGGACCTCCTGAATAAAAAAAAAATCATTTTTAGAAAAAGGACCTTGTGTGTGTGCCTGCGGACAGCCTAGCTCAAAAACAAATAGACCGTCGAATATCAAACTTGGTATTTAAGTTTGGTATCTTATAAGGACTCAAGAAAATCACCCCACCTTAATTTTGATTTTCTCAAAAATGGTTCTAACGGTTTTGATTAAATACCAAGATTGGTATTCAAAGTTTTTGTTTTTTTTTTCGATTTGGAGCTATGCTGTCCACAGACATACAGACACACACACAAACACACACACACGACCTTATTCAAAAAATGCTTTTTTTGGATTCAGGGGGACCCAAAACATGCATTTCTGGTGAATTTTTTAGTACATTACAATACCTTCTCTATACAGAATGTACATAGTACGTGTAGAGAAAGTAATTATAAGGGTAAATACGAAAACAAAAGGACAAATATATTCAGATACAGCAACTCAAATATACAACACAGATTAAAGGTATTCAGATGCAGTGATTAACCTATTAGAGTAAACAACGAAACTTAAGAAAAATTGTTGTGCTTCATTAACCTGACTTTCTCTACATCTCTGAAAGATTATTTTATAAAGCTGATGCCTCTATTTACTTCATGCTAATCGAGAAAAATTAGCATAAATAGTCTTATTACTTGCTTCCTTGTAAGTAGAAGCAAAATAAGAGAGTGCTATAGGTTAAAGTGATAGTCAAAAGCTGGTTGCTATGCGACTGAAGTTCATTTGCATAAACAGTTGTCAAATTGCTGTATGAGAAAAGTATGTTTTCAAAGCTGAAACCAAAGACAAGGAATATCTAAAAAGGACCAACTCCACGAAAGATATATATTCTGTGTTTTAACGTGCTCTACTTTTGGTATATGGTAAGTTTTTGTCCATATCTTACGGTTTGCCAGTTAGGCAAAATTCCGTAAAATTTATCCAGAATAAAGTAGTCTTCAGATGTTATTCCCAGAAAATTCAAGACATGCATTTTATTTGTCAGGTAAATATCTTTAATATATAATTTAATCTAAATCGTTGGAGCCATTTTTAAGAAAATAAAAAATTTCCAAAAAAAGTTCCATGTATAGGATAGTTTGGGGAGGGGGATTTTTCTCAAAATCTGCGTGTCGCATCCCTGGAAGATACTGAACTTAAATACTAAGTTTGGTATTTTACAAAATAATGTTTAGTTACAGGGGACCCTAAAACATATATTTCCGATGAAATCTCGGTATCGAATTTTTGGGTGGAGTGCAATACCTTCTCTATACACTTGTACATGGTACATGTAGAGAAAGTAAAAATAAATGTATAAGAATACCTATAGCTCCATTTTCCGTTAGAGTGATTCGCATAGGTTACTCCCTCCGTTAACTTGTATTCAACATTATGGACCACATTTTATTTTCGAGAGTGTACATTGTAGAGAGAGCAACATTACGGAAGGATTTCTAGAAACATTACTATGGGAATGGAAGCTATTCCTTTTTAAAATAAATAGGAATTCCTACAGTGTGGATATCGCATTACATTTGTGTTTTATTACGTCATTATGCACCCAGGGAAACTAAACACAGGGTTCATTAGGAACTCTGAGCGTATCGTGTTTCTTTCTTTCGAAATGAAGAAAACGCTAAAAGCAGCGTAGGAACTCCATTAATATATTACATCTGCAGCGAAGGCACAAGTTCCTCTCTGGAGACTGATATATTATTGCCCTTAACAAACGAAAGTTGCTTCGTTCGTTCCTCAAAAGTTGGTCATTCTGTTTTCCTCTTTTCTCTCATCTATCACTGTACATGGCAACAGAGACTGCGTTTAGTATTATGCCCAAGCATGAAAATGTGAATAACCGAGAGGGAAAGTGGTTAAAATGGCAAAGAAGCAACAAACTGTATTAATTTATGTGATTATAATGCAAATACGATATTAATACAAAGGTTCTCTTTTTAATTTCTCTGAAAGCTGCCAATAGAGAAGAGGGGGGATAAGAACAGCTAAACAAAAGTGACTACAATGTAGTCTATGTCATACTTATGTAATTGTTGTGTTATAGTTTTATATGTATATATATTATGTGTATATATTTCTCTTAAGTGTACTTTTCTATTATAATAGGGTATATTTATGCTTCTGAATAAGGTATACTCTGTGTTGTAAATTTAAATTCCTGTCTTTGAATATTTTTGCCTTTTTATTTTCGTATTTTCTCTTAATTCTTTGTTGCTGTTTTAATGTTGCTTATCATTATGTGTATTGCAAAAGCAGGTACGGTTTTTTTTTTTTTTTTGTAGTGTTTAACGCCCGCTTTTACTGCTCTGACACTCATGATACATGAAGATGGGGCCCCGGTGGAATGTGATGGCGGGGGAAACCGAAGAACTCGGAGAAAACCCGATCCTGCGCCGCTTTTTCTACCACAAATCTCACATGCGGTCGCTTGGGATCGAACCCGGGCCATCTAAGTGAGAGACGAGTGGTGTGATTGTTGAAGCTCAATGTATGATATTGTTATGTCAATAAGTACACTTATTCATTCACTTTCTCTAGAATCGTTCACGGAAACCAATCTCTAATTAGGGCAGTCTGCTACCGTGAACAGTTGCAAATGGAAGGTAATTCGGCGTGGGCATCAAAATTAAAGAAAAGGTTGGAAACCATTGGGATGGGATTCATTTGGATGGCGGAGCAGGCAAACAGGCGGAGTATTTGGAGGAAAATTAAGAACTGCCTCTGTGATATTGACAGACAGCAAATAATTGCGCAATGCACAGAGAAGGTTTCATTAGAAGTACAGTCTGGGCTAAAATCGGAGTGGGGTATGGAGCAATACATCAAAACAGATACCAAACTCATTAGAGAGGGCTCGCGTGGATTAGACTAGGAGCATGGAGGAGCACGAAAATTGCTGACGAGAATGGTACGAGAATCTGTCCCATTTGCGAGGAGGAAGAGTCGTGGACCCACATCTTGGCAAGATGTAAGGGTACGGAGGAATGGCGGGAAAAATATTTACCGGGATTCTTTACCACCGCGAATGTAGAGGTAGACGCATGTTGGACGCTACTGGCAGGCGCAGAACACATGGACGGGCTAGGTAAATTTATATTTAAGGCAATACAGCTGAGATCTGAGGAGGCTGCCAATAGAGAAGGGAGGGGGGAGGAATAAGTTCAAATAAGTTCAACTAAACAAAAGTGACTACAATGTTCTACATACATATATATTATGTCATATTTAGGCCACTGTTGTGTTATGGTTTATATATATATATATATATATATATATATATATATATTATGTGTCTATATTTCTTTTAAGTGTAATTATCGGTTATAAGAGGCTGCATTTATGAAATCGTACTCTTTGCTGTAAATTAAGTTGCTATAATCGAATATCTTTGTATTTTTATTTTTTCGGGTTTACCCTTAATTCTTTATTGTTGTTTTAATATTGCATTTGATTGTGAATTACCTTTGTCTTTTTATTTTTGCGTTTACTCTTAATTATTTGTTGTTGCTTTAATATTGTTTTTAGTGTGTATTACAAAAACACGTACCTACGGTCTGTGGACCCGTGCGAATGTTGAAATTCTATGTACATATGCTATTGTTATGTCAATAAATAACACTTATTCATTCATTCACACGATTATGTACTGTGCAAAGAAGGTATTTTATTCCACCCAAGAATTTCGACACCCAGACTTCACGGGAAATATATGTTTTGGGACACCCTGAACCCAAAAAAAAAAATATATATATATATTTTGAAAAAAAATGCCCGCATTTGTGATTTCCAAAACGAGAAGTCTGTGAAATACCAAACTTGGTGTTTAAGTTTAGTATCTTCCAAGGATGCGACACGAGATTTTGAAAAACAAAATCCTCCACCCCAAACTGCCCTTTACATGGAAAAAAAAATCGAAATGTTGGATTTTTCAAAAATGGCTATAAAGATTTGATTAAAATCTATGTATATATTGAATTTTCTGGGAATAACCTCTGAGAACCTCTTTATTCTGAATGAATTTTGCTGAACTTTACGTAATGGTAAACGTAAAAGATAGACAACAGCTTACTACACAAAAATGTAGATTTCGTTAAAACACACAATTTATAGCATATAGACTTTTTTTGTGGAGTTGACTGTTTTCAAGATATTTCTTGTTATTGGTTTTAGATTTAAAATGAAACTTTTCTCAATCAGGATTTTGCCAATTCCTGGCGATGCAAAGACTTTTATTTCTATCCCACAGCAACCACTTTGCTAATGTTTGTCTCGATTATCATAAAGTAGGTGGAATAAGCTATTTAACAATAATTACTTACAGCAATGTAGATAAAGTCATGCGAATAAAAAAAAAACATTTTTTTTCAAACACTATATATCATGTTTATCCAAAACGAGGGGTGATCTGCAACAGCTACTTTGTCTGTATGGCCGAGAGTCGCCAGCTGTTCCTGCCGTACTTCCATTTTGAAGATGTCTTCCACAGTTGAGGACAAAACGTCAAATTTTAGCAACTTTATTGTTGAACCACCTAGAAGCCCAGAAATGCTATACGAAGTACGTCCAGAAAGTAGGTTCCGTTTGTTAATAAAATTAAATTGTGTACAGATACAGAATAATTATTTATTGCACAAAATTCTACAAATTTTAAACTACCTTCCACATAACTGCCGAAATTTGGCAGGCATTTGTCATAGCGTGGCACAAGTTTTTGTATACCTTCTTCATAGAAGTTTGCATCCTGTGTCTTCAAAAAGCTGGAAACATTTTCTTTCAGCTCTTCGTCATTGTTGAAGTGTTGATCGCCAAGGAAAGACTTGAGATGTAAGAACAGCTGAAAGTCGCTAGGAGCGAGGTCAGAGCTGTACGGAGGATGGTCAACCATGTCCCAGCCAAATCCCTGTAGGAGGTTTTTCGTCACATTTGCAGTGTGTGGTCCTGCGTTGTCGTGAAGAAGAACAACATATTTTGACAGCAAACCTTCTGTATTGCGCGGCGCAATTTCCTAAGTGTCTGGCAATAAACATCTGCTTTGATTGTTTGACCACGCGGTAAGAAATCAATGAGTAAGATGCCTTTCCAGTCCCAGAACACTGTGCACATCATTTTTCGAGGTGTCAAGATTTGTTTCGGCTTAACCTCTGCTGGGGATGAAGTGTGCCTCCATTCCATTGATTGCCGCTTACTTTCAGGGGTGTCGTAAGAAACCCAAGTCTCATCTCCTGTGACTATCTGCGTCAGAAATTCTTCGCCGTCTTCATTATAACGGGTTAAAAACTGAAGTGCACTATCCATCCGTTTTGTTTTGTGTTGCTCAGTAAGAATCTTTGGTACCCAACGTGAGCAAAGTTTACGAAATTTCAGTTTTTCGGTAACAGTTTCATGAACTAGTGATCGTGAGCTTTGGGGAAATTCCATAGCGAGAGCACTAATTGTAAGCTTGCGGTTTTCCTGGATCTTGTCATCAATCGCGTGAACCAGTTCTTCTGTAACCAAAGATAGATGCCCACTTCTTTCTTCATCGTGCACTTCACTACGTCCTTCATTGAACTGTCGGACCCATCATCTCACCATTGAATCACTCATCGCATTTTGACCGTAAACTTCGCAAATTTGCCGACAAATTTCAATTGGTTTCACTTTCCCAGCATTCAGAAAACGAATCATAGATCTGATTTCACAAGTGGCGGGATTTTCAAACAACACCGACATTGTAAACAAGCAGAACAAAGCGTATGTGGCTGACAGCGATCTCAAAATGGCGCACGTTTCTTCTCCTTGATACAGAGCGTCTACCGCGCATGTGCGAAACTGCGATCGCAGCGCTGCAGTGGAGACAAATTGAAACGGAACTTACTTTCTGGACGTACCTCGTATTTTGGCATACTATGGCATTGAATTTTTTAGTCTGACTCTACCTATCCAATGTTTACAAATAATACCGGCCGTAAAAGCCTACGAGCCTATTTAATCCCAATATTGAATATAAATAATTGCTTTTGTCTAATAATTTGTATTGCTTGAGGAAGTAACTCTGTGGTGTAATGACTACCATGCTAGCTTAATATACCCAAGGTCGCGGGTTCAAACCCGGTGGAGTACGATGGTTTTTTGGGGCTTAAATATCCTTAGCATGGCTTCCTTCGGAAGGGGAATAAAGCCCTTGATCCGGTCGTAGACTTAAGGCACGTAAAAGAACCTCACCCTGAGCAAAATTAACTGGTGTTTCATTCCCAGTATAGAAGGGGAACCACAGCAGTTAAAGAGCGTCCATAAGTAAAACTTCATTTCGAGGAAGGAACAGGCTACTTTGGCAAGCTCCTTTTGAAACTGGACTGTGCATTATTTTAGGAATGAAAGTGTTTTCCTGGTGAAACTGTACAGAAACCTAAACTCACATGAGCATATTTAATCCTAATACTTGGGGCGGTAACGTGGTTACGGGTTCGTAACCCGGGTGCGGGTTTTGGCTGTTAGGAATGGTGTGGATTTGTAGGTGTCCTATCTCAGGATTTTTACTAGCATGGAAACTCTTTTCATGGTGTGGTACGATACAAGTGCTTTATTCGATTAGTTCAACCTTTTCCGCCGTCGAACACACACGCATTCCTCGTAAATTTTCTACTGTGAAACTATGCTTTACACAAATGCGACTATTATTACTTATTAATTTTGATGCAGTGATTTGTTCCGCACTCTCGTCAATATTAAAAGAACTATTTCCCTCACAACTAAAGGTAGCCTGTTCGGCTCCACAATGGACCCTAAATATCACATCGTTGCTCTACTCCCGTCGCCTGACCAGCGAAGAGAATTGTTTTCTCTTTTACTGTTTTGTTCGCCTCAGGTAGTTTAACCTCACCCCTCGGTTCAATGCACTACCCCTAACGGTACAGTCCTAATGGCGTCGCTCGCCAGCTCGTAACAAATCGACTACTTATACGTGTTTGAAATCTTTCTACCCTTCCCATTTTCAATGTACATTTATATTTCCCTTCTTGGTATAATTTATATTATTAGCTATGATTTATCTTTCCCTTCTGAGTAACTCTTAGCCACGTGACAAGACATATACTGTCTCATATTGAATATAAATAATTGCTTTTGTCTAGTAATTTGTTTTATTTGAGGAAGAACGATGTATATAAGCTCCTTTGAAGCTGAAGTGGGCGTTATTTCAGAAATGAAAGTGTTTTCCTGTGGAACTGTACAGAAACCGAAACTCACATAAGCATATTTAATCCTAATATTGAATATAAATAATCCAAGGTCGCGGTTCAAACCCGGTTGAGGATAATGGCTTTTTCACGGGCGTAAAAATCCTTAGATTTAGTGCACGTAAAAGAACCTCAGCCTGATAAAGAGGCCTCTGAGCAAAATTAACTTGTGTTTCACGCCCAGTATAGAATGGAACGATGGGAACCACAACAGTTAAATAAAACTTAATTTCGAAGAAGTAACAGGCTCCTTTGGCAAGCTCCTTTTGAAACTGGACTGTGCATTATTTCAGGAATGAAAGTGTTTTCCTGGTGAAACTGTGCAGAAACCTAAAGTCACATAAGCATATTTAAACCTAATATTGAATATAAATAATTGCTTTTGTCTGCTAATTTGTATTACTTGAGGAAGTAACGATGTAAATAGGCTCCTTTGGCAAGCGCCTTTGAAGCTGGAGTGGGCGTTATTTCAGGAATGAAAGTGTTTTCCTGGTGGAACCTAAAGTCACATCTTCACTATGGCGTGTCGGCAACAATAGCTAGGCAAACAATTACTTACTCTGCACTTGGTCAGTGTATACCTACCACAGTATGCAATCACTTTGATGAAACTCTCTCTCTCTCTCCGGGATAGACAATGCTGTGTCCACGTAAGCGCGGGCAGCGTGTAATATCAAAGGAAAAAGGATTGTGGGATTTTATTGCACAAGAGAGAGAGGTTTAACGTAGTGGAATTAACGCCCTCTGCTTTCTTCCCACTTTAGCATGACGATAACACAAGTTGGCAATGCTCAAAGGCCCAAGTGCAACAAAGCATTGTGCGCGCGGGCCAATATGGCCTCAAGGGGATATAATGGGTACGCTCTGCGTTCATATGTAAATATAACCTTAACGCTAGTATGCACATATTTCTCAGATAGGAACTTTCTCCCCCGGCTCATAAATGTGGTTCTGTATTGCTACGCGCACCACTGGGCGCCTCTTTGATTAGCAGACGATTGATCAGCGATGCGCGTCGTAGCGAAAAATTTAACTCACTATTTAAATGCTCTTGCTTTTACGAGATGGCGAAAAGAACACCCTTCATTACTAAACACATATAATAATGGATGACCAGCAGAACAGGTTCACTGCCATCGCTGGTCGGCGGTGAAGCGCGAGGTTAGTATGAGATGAACTCTTCTAAATGAGTCGCTCTTCGTGGTGTAATGGTTATCATGCTAACTTCATAAACCCAAGGTTCAAACCCAGCGGAGGACAATGGATTTTTTTGGGGAGTAAAAATCCTTAGCATGGCTTCCTTCGGAAGGGAAGTAAAGCCGTGGGTCCCGTGTCGTAGATTTACGGCACGTAAAAGAACCTCAAGCCTGATGGAGAGGTCTCCGAGCAAAATTAAGTGGTCTGTCACGCCCCATATAGAATAGGACACTGAGAACCATGACATTTAAAGAGCACTCATAAATAAAAAAAAAAAAAAACCCATTTCTTCCAAATGTGGCACGCGTTTGTTAGTTGACCCAATACAAGGCATATTAAGGGAAATGACTTCTTTTGAGCATCGGTATTCTGCTTTCCAAAAGGTTTTCATTTACGATTCATACACCTGTACAAAAATTACGAGTGGCCCCTGAGTTCCTCCGCTTTCTAATATATGGACAGAATTAGAAAAATTAAATTAATTTTTAAAATTTATATTAAGTAATTATGTTAAAAAATAGTCATAAATCCAATCTATGTTCCGAAATTCATCTTCATCACACCAGAACTAGTTCCAATATTTAAATAAATAGATGTAAATATAGCAAGATTCAAAATTCCTTTGAGACAATATCATTAAATCTATTTAACAGACTTAGTAATTCCACTAAAGCTCTCTCTTAAGATGTCAGTGAAGCGCACATTGATTGTAACTTCATTTTGCCTGGATGAATTTTATGATACTACCTATAGTTGTTTTTGATATTATTTGTAATTGACGTTGCTACACAATATACTTTGTTCTGGCAAATAAACCCATCCATCCATCCATCCATCCATCCATCCATCCATCCATCCATCCATCCATCCATCCATCCATCCATCCATCCATCCATCCATCCATCCATCCATCCATCCATCCATCCATCCATCCATCCATCCATCCATCCATCCATCCATCCATCCATCCATCCATCCATCCATCCATCCATCCATCCATCCATCCATCCATCCACCCATCCATCCATCCATCCATCCATCCATCCATCCATCCATCCATCCATCCATCCATCCATCCATCCATCCATCCATCCATCAATCCGTCAATCCGTCAATCCGTCAATCCGTCAATCCATCAATCCGTCAATCCGTCAATCCGTCAATCTGTATGTCTGTCTAGACGATAAAGTTGATAAAACAAATCCGCACACTTTAGCGGAACTTAAAAATAACCTAAGTCAAGGAATTGCTGGTATTTGTCAGAGGGAAATGCAATATGTAATGAGCAATTTCCTAAGCAGTTGCCAGAAATGCTTGAACACGAAAGAAGGCACTTCCAGCATCTCCTGGGTTGATTGTATATATTATAGAGCGTTCGAAAATTCACCGCACTTTGAAAAATTGTCTTTGTGGTATTTTACTTGAGTTGGCAAGCTTTACATTACAGATTGCTGAAACCTTGAAGAATGGCTTTACGTTATCTTTAGGTCCGTGTAGCTGTTGCGTTGCTCACAGTGAGACTTGGAATCGAAATCGGAAAAAATAACTTTTAAGTGCGTGTCGCTATGCTGGAAGCATATTTTGAGTTTAAATAGTGTGAAAGCTGTTTGGAGAGATGGATAAGGTTATTTCCCAATGATCCGTCACTAGGTACAAATGCCGTTTATAAGTTTGTGCTCCGGTTTTGTGATATGGGCTCCTTGGAAATAAAAGACCAAATGAAGTCACCCAAGATTTCGTCCATGGTGTTGAGCAGTGAGTGCTTATTTCGTCACGAAATCGCTAAGTCGTTTGGCGCAATAAATTTGATCATCAATTGCATTCTTATACAAAGCACTTAAGCTATCCGTGTACCCGTATCGTGTCAAAGTCATCCAGAAACTAAACCCGCCCGAATTAGGAAAACGTCGCTATTACTGCCAATGTTTCCGTGCCTTCACAAACAAAAATATAGCAATTCTCGATAAGGCTTTCTTTGCGGATAAGACAGCTTCCATTTAAATGGCGCATTAACTCCCAGAGCAATAGGATTTTAGGCATCTGATAATCCGTTGTAACCATCATCGCACCTCATCGCATGTAAATTCCTTTTTTTTACTTTCTCTACACGTACCATGTACGCAGTGTATAGAGAAGGTATTGTAAAGCACCCAAAAACTCGATGCTGAAATACATGCTTTGGGTCCCCCTGAATCCAAAAAAAAAAAAGCATTTTTGGAAAAATGTCCGTGTATGTGTGGACAGCATAGCTCAAAAACGAAAATTCCGTTAAATACCAAATTTGGTATTTAAGTTCAGTATCTTCCAAAGATGCGACACGAAGATTTTCAAGAAAATTCCCTCACCCCAACTATCCTTTACATGGAAAAATTTTCGAAAATTTTTACTTTCTCAAAAACGGCTCTAAGGAGTTTGACAAAAATATTGTGTATTAAAGATATTTACCTGACAAATAAAATGTATATCTTGAATATTCTGGGAATAGCCTCTGAAGACTGCTTTATTCTGGATGAGTTTTACAGAATTTTGTATAACTGGCAAGCCGTAATAGATAGACAAAAGCTTATGTAACAGAAAATGTAGAGCTCATTGGAACACAATTTATGTTATGTACATTTTTTTTTCATGGAGTGAATCGTTTTTTAGATATTCCTTGTCATTGTTTTCAGCTTTGAAAAATATACTTTTCTCATATGGGAAATTGTCAACTCTTGTCCATTGAAACAAAGGAACATCAGTCACATAGCAACCAGCTTTCGACTAATAATTTAACCTGTGCTATTCCCTTATTTTCCTTCTACTTGCATGGAGGCAAGTAATAAGACTATTTCTGCTAATTTTTTCTTGATTAGCATAAAGTAAAAAAAGAAGCATAAGCTTTTTAACAATAATTTGTTGCAGAGATGTAGAGAAAGTTATGTAAATGGAACACATCAGATTTTTCTGATAGTGTTTAACGCCCGCTTTTATTGCAGGCGATGTAAACACCACGTGGCAACGAAATAGTCAAGACATTGCTCAGTGATCACCCGTAACAAAAATACATTCCTAATTTATCTCAATCACGAAATAGGGTAATTTACCCAAGGTCGCAGGTTCAAACCCAGTGGAGGAAAATTAATTTTTTCGGGTGTAAAAGTCCTTAGCATGGCTTCCTTCGAAAGGCAAGTAAAGATGTTCGTCCCGTGTCGTAAATTTACGGCAAGTAAAAGAACCTCAACCTGAGATTCTGAGCAAAATTAATCGGTCTTTCATGTCCTTCCTATACAACTCTATTTCGTTTTTTCTATGAAATAGTTACTTATTTTGTGGACACCATGTATATGCTTTTTCAGTCGTGATCTTACACACTCAAACGCACGCACGCACACACACCTGACCTTTTTCAAATGCGTTTTTTTTTTTTGTTTTGGATTTAATGAATTCTAAAACTTGTTTTTCTGGTGTAGTTAGGAATCGAATTTTTTGATGAAATATAATGCATTGTACTACGCACAAAAGTATAGAAATTAAATAAAACACTCCTTAGTAGTGTTAGAAATCTGGTTAATGAACGTGGAATTTGTATGCAGGTAGTCACGTGTGCACTTCAGAAACAAACAACAAACAGTACCATTATTAATAATAATTAGGCACGACGTTTTAATATCACCGCCGTGCGTTCATTCTCTCATTTACTGCCATGAATCTGAATAGGTAGAAACCAGTAAACGCTATGTCGATGTATACAATCTGTGCACGATTGCAGAGAGAACGAGCATTTGTGGTGTTTTGCCCCGAAAGCCACGGGTACTGTCATAATGCGTGTCATACAATAAACGCTCCCAGCATGCAACGCTCGTTATAATATGGCGGATTGTTTCGTAACCATCATGGCTTCACGAGACTGGCCTGCTTTTGTCCTCTGGCCAAATCAAAGCGCCGGGCGCAACCCTGGAACAATCCCCCACTCTTTTCATGCAAGCAATTCTCTCTGCCTGTGTATTTCTCTCAAAACACTGACCGCGAATGTATGAAACCGAAAAAACAAATATTACAGGCAAGCAAGTGTAAACAGAAGTTAACAAAATATTCGGTGCAAGTTTCTGCTCTTTCATATAGACTTAAAAAAGAAAAAATATGAGCGCTCCGCGATGAATATAAATTGATGTTAAAACAGAAGGTAGATATGTGGTTATGTGAGAGAATGCTGGATGGATGGATTGATAGCTACATATGTATTACATTGCCTGCAGCTTGATAAATACATAATGATGAGACATAACATGTAAATCAGGATTTCAGATTACGAAAGCACAGTGATATTCTGCTTCAATACCCTCTCTGGTCTTTTTAGGAGTATTTTAAACTAAAAACGTTAATAACGGTCTTTTATTGGATATTAATATTTTTAGTACCTAAAGGAAACTTTATAATAAAGGCATACTTCGCATTAACATACAGTAAACGACCACCGGTTTTCTTAAATGTGTATTAAAACGTACGGATTTTTACTTTCTCTAGCCCCATATGTATAATGTATATAGTAGCTAAGGTATTGTATTTCACTTAAAAATCGAGACCGATATTTCACCGGAAATACATGTTTTAGGATCCTCTGAATAAAAAAAGGTTCAGAAAAAGGTCTGTATGCGTTTGTGTCTTGTCTTATCTGTGTGTGTATGTGTGTGTGTGTGTGTGTGTGTGTGTGGACAGCATAGCTGAAAAACGATAGGGCGGTTAAATACCAAACTTGGTATTTAAACCTTTGTTGCCTGTCGTTACCTATATGTTATACTTGTTTTAAGCGTAACTATACAAATAGGGTTGTACTCTAGGATTAATTTCATGTTATATTAACCTTCAACCATAAACGACAAGTAATCAAAACTCTTTTATATTGTAAAAATATATACAATTTTGCCATAACATTGCAGTGACTTTTTAAATAAATAAAAGAGATAACCGACATAACTACAGAAAAGTGTAACCCCATTAACTTCCAAAGCATCACACCGATTATTTTACTTGGGCTCTCCCCGTCCTTTACCACAATCACTGGGATTTGAACTTGCAACATTTGGCTTTGAATGGATGGCCAGTCCATTACCTATCATCTAACACTCATGGCTATTTGAACTACTTTTTTGGTAGTGCCTTTGGTAGCATTATGAAAACTGGTTTAGAAGAATTTAAATTTTTAATTGGGAAGAAAAATATTAATAAAGGATCTACATTTATTTTCATTTCTATTTTCACTATTGTTTTATATAAATATGTTATAGGTTTATTCCCAAATATTTTTAGTGTAACTCTAGTTTTAAACTTGAATGAAAGGAAAAACGGCATATGGAGTATACCAGTGCAGGCAACTAAGGGTTAAGTTAAGTATCTTCCAAGGATGTAACACAAAGATTTTCAAGCAAATCCCCTATCCATAACTATATGAAAACATTTTCGAAAATTTTGTTTTTCTTAAAAATGGCTCTAATGATTTTGTTTAAAATACCACATATTAAAGGCATTTCAATCACAAATAAAATGTTCATCTTGATTTTTTGGGATTAGCTTCTGAAGACCTGTTTATTCTGGATAAATTTTGCTGCATTTTGCATAACTATTTAACCGTGACAGATAGACAAAAACTTACTGCACAAAATATATAGATCTCGTTAAGGTACAAAATTTATATCGTATTCATTTTTCGTGGAGTTCACCGTTTTCTAGTTATTCCTTGTTATTAATTTAAATTGTAAAGTAGTTATACTTTTCTCAGACAGGAAGTGACCGGTTTTCTTTTGTTCTATTCCTGGCCAAGCAAAGAAGCGATTTGCAATGACAATCGCATTACGACTTATAAAACATTTGAACATCACATTAGTCTAGAACATTCCCTCAGTTTCCTTCTACTTATAAGGAACTAAGTAATAACAACATTATTCTAATGTTTATCTGGATTAACATTTTGTAAAAAGAAGAATAATATTTTATAAGAAGTTTGTTTGTAGAGCAGCTAGAGAAAGTCATGAGAGTGTTAACACATCAATTATTTTTTTATTTAACCTGAAATAAAATTGTGTTACACCCACGTGGGTTTCCTTGTGCACTATAGTTGATTACTTTCTCTACTACGTGTAGAATATAAGTAGAGGAACTATTGTATACACCTTTGATGTCCAGATTTCACCCAAAATAAATGTTTTGAGCCCCCCAGAACCCAGCAAAACATTTTTAGAAAAAAATTGTGTGTGTGAGTGAGAGAGAGAGAGAGAGAGAGAGAGAGAGAGAGAGCGTGCGTGTGTGTGTGTGTCTGTAAACAGCATAAATTGATGTTAAAACTGAAGATAGACAGGTGGTTATGTGAGAGAATGCTAGATGGATTGATAGCTACATATGCACTACATTGCCTGCAGCTTGATAAATACATAATGATGAAACATAACATGTAAATCAGAATTTCAGATTACGAAACGAGTGCTATTCTGCTTCAATATCCTCTCTGGTGTTTTGAGAAATATTTTAAACGTAAAAACGTGAATAACGGCGTTTTTATTGGATACTAATTTTAGTATCTGAAGGGAATATTATAATAAAGACATATTTTGCATTAACATACGACTGTTTTCGTTTAACACATTAAAACGCGCGTGTATTTATTTAACCTGAAATAATCGTAATGAGTTTCCCTGTCTACTACAGTTTATTACATTCTCTACTACGTATAGAATATAAGTAGGGGTACTATTGTATTGAAACTTCATGTCAAGATTTCCTTGAGGCCCCATAAACCCAACAAAACTTCATGTCCTGGGCCTGTTGACTCATTCCGTTCCTTTCAGGAAATTAAGATACATGATCTTTGCAACGGTTTTTCGGTCTTCAAATATTTCCATTATCTAAAGGTGTACATTTTAATTTTTTTTTTTTTTTGAATCTTGTCTTCAGTCATTCTTGTTACGTGTTGAAACCAATTATATTTGCCTTTATATTATTATTTAATCTAAAAATATTTAATAATTCCTGATATCTTCGCTCCTCTTTTGGCGTCATAACGTTACTTCTGTAACTCTTCGAAGACACCGCATTTCGGCTGTTTCTATTTCCCCCTCCTCCAATTTTGTCAAATGTCATGTTTCTGATCCATAAATCATCATCGGTACTGCCATTGTTTTATAAAATTTAATTTTTTTTTCCTTTGTTGTTTTGTTTCTTAAACATCTGTTTATTGACCACAAATATGTTAAATTAGTATTTATAATGTTTTCTATTTCTATATTATGCCTCTATGTGATCATACCTCCTAAATTTTTAAAGCAGATCATTTGTTCAGTTATTTCTATTCCAATTACAATTTTTGTTTTCTTATGATAAGTTCCAAGAAAAACCATTGATTTCGTTTTCTGACACCATATTTTTAGATTTTATTCTTTTATTATTTTACACAAATCATAAACTACTTTTTGCTGATTTTCTGAAGAGGCTATCATAACTTGGTCATCTGCAAATAATATACAACTCATTTTCATTTCATCTATCATAAAACTTACATCTAAAACATCTTGCCATTTTTTATGGCACTGTCAAAATACATATTAAAAAATAAACATTTTTAGAAAAAATCCCTATATGTGAGAGAGAGCAAAAGAGAGATAAAGAGAGAGAGAGAGAGAGAGATCATGTGTGTATATATGTGTGTGTCTGTAAATAGCATATCTAAAAACCTGATGTGTTCCATTCCCATGACTTTCTCTACATCTCTACAATAAATTATTGTTATAAAGCTTATTCCTCTCTTTACTTAATGCTAATTGAGAAAAAAAAATAATAGAAAGGGTCTTATTACTTGCTTCCTTGTAAGTAAAAGAGGAATAAGGGAATACTACAGGCTAAATCGATAGCACCTTTTAAATGCTGGTTGCTATGTGATTGAAGTACCTTTGTTTGTATAGACAGGAGTTGACAAATTCCCATATGAGAAAAGTATAAATATTTTAAAGCTGAAACCAATAACAAGGACTATCTCAAAAATGGTCAACTTCAAGAAAAAGAAATGTACATAAAAATTGTGGGTTTTAACGAGATCTACATTTTTTGTCAAAGTAAGTTTTTGCCTATCGGTAAGTTTTTACGGTTTAGCAGTTATGCGAAACGCCGTAAAATTCATCCAGAATAAAGTAGTCGACAGAGGCTATTCCCAGAAAATTCAAGATATGCATTTCATTTGTGATGTAAATATATTTAATAATCGATACTTTAATCAAAATCGTTAGAGAGGTAGTTGGGTATTGGGTAGTTCAAGTTTGGTTTTTAACGGTCCTTTCGTTTTTGAGCTATGCCTCCTAATGACACACACACACACACACACACACATACACACACACACACTCAGAGAGACAAACACGGGCACTTTTCTAAAAATACTTTTTTTTTATCCAGGGAGTCTTAAACCATGTATTTCCGGTGAAATCTTGGTATCATAATTTTGGGTGCAATACAATAACTTCTCTATAAACTATGTGCATATTATGTATAGAGAAAATGAAAAGGAAAGCTTGGTTAAATAATAAACTTAGAATTTAAGTTTAATATATTGCAACGATGCGCTACGAAGATTTTCAAGAAACCCCACCCTATCCTAAACTATGCTTTACATGGAAACAGTGGCGTTATATTTTGATTTTCTCAAAAAGTATCAGCCAGTTTTATGACATACAAAATGTATTCTTGTACATTCTGGTAATAGCCTCTGAAATTCTCCTCATTCTTGATGACCTTGCAAAGTTGCTAAACCCTAATGTATTTAATTTTTGCGGAGTTAGCCATTTCCGAGTTTTTCTTTGTTTACTGGCGTATATTTACAAATATTTTTTCTTCTTTTTATTTATTTTTACTTTCTTTAGCCGTATGTGATATTTTCATATCGGTAGAGAATGCTTGTATTCCATCCAAAAATTAATAAGAATATTTCGACGGAAATACATGTGTTGAGGGGCCTTGAATTTAAAAAAAGAACAATTTTTAGTAAAAGGTCTTATGTGAGTTTATAAGCAGCATAACTGAAAAACAAAAAGCAAGGTTTAATAAAAGATTTCGAAATTAATTTCTGGCTAAATTCGTAGCCTGCTAGAAAAAATAGGTGACATCTGTTCTAAAAAGACACTCTTTTGTTTCTGTAACAATCAGCAGCTCTTCATTTTGAGTCATTCACACGCTCGGCCATTCCAAAACTACATTAGAATTTTTACTTTCTCTATACGTACTATGTACATAGTGTATAGAGAAGGTATTGTATTACACCCAAAAATTCGATACCGATATTTCACCGGTAATATATGCTTTGAGACCCCCGGAATCCAAAAAAGCATATTTAGAAAAATGTCCGTGTGTGTCTGTGTGTGTGTGTGTGTGTGCCTGTGGGCAGCATAGCTCAAAAACGAAAATACCGTTTAAAAACAAATTTGGTACTTAAGATGCGACACGAAGATTCTCAAAAAAATCCCCCGAACACCAACAATCCTTTACATGGAACAAATTTTGAAAATTTTGATTTTCTTAAAAATGGCTTCAACGATTTTGATCAAAATCTCTTATATTTAAGATATTTACTAGCCAAATAGATTGTATATCTTGAATTTTCTGGTAATAGCCTCAAAAGACTTTTACTCTGGATGATTTTTACTGAATTTTGCATAACTGGCAAACCGTAAGAGATAGTCCAAAACTTACTACACAATAATTGTAGATCACGATAAACACACAATTTATGTTTTATAAACATTTTTCGTGGAGTTGATCATTTTTGAAACATTTTTTGTTATTAGTTTCACCTTTAAAAAACTTTCTCATACAGGACTTTGTCAACTCCTGCCCAAAAGAACAAAGGAACTTTAGTCACATAGCAACCAGCTTTTGACTATCACTTTAACCTATGGCACTCTCTCATTTCGCTTCTACTTACAAGGAAGCAAGTAATAAGACTATTTCTGCTAATATTTTCTCGATTAGCTTGAAGTAAATAGAAACATAAGCTCTCTAGCAATACTTTTTTGTAAATATGTAGAAAAAGTCATGTGAATGCAACACATCAGATTTTTTTTTGTAAACTATGTTTTAGCAAGAAGGTTGCATTTATTTGTTACACTTATTAAGTTGAATATTATGTAAACAAAGGTGCATCATGTAACTTATATATTCTAAATAGTGGCAAATAGCTATGATATATATTATTGTGCAATTAGAAATGCAAGTATCGTTGTATATTAAATACTAAAAGCAGATCAGTAAGATTTTGGCATGATAATAAATGCGCTGTTCCTGTGAGCGCATTCTATATCCAAATATAGAGTACACTGTTTGTGGAAGACGATTTCGGAGCGTGCAGAACCTTATTGTACTTATTAAAACTCCGGAAGGAAGGAATGAAATGAACAATACAGGGAGACTGACAGGCTTGGACACAGGCGGGATCCCCAACGTTCTCAGGTGTGAGAAGCCGACGTGGGCGTGAACAACAAGAAGAATTCTTAATAGGGATTCGTCACCCACCGAACACCAGGATAAGCAGCAGCTCAAAGCAAATTCTACCGCCATAAGCCTGGCCACGCCATCCACTCGCCTGATCCTCCGACCCAGAAAGATGGTATTTGAGAAATCGAAAATGTAGGGACAGAACAATTCGTGGCATTACAGAAACCATTCCAGAATTCACCGAACTATCTACCTGAGAACACCGAAAAAGGAATCAGAAAGGCTGCTACATAGAAATCGACCCTGGGATTTCCTGAACGAAAGACACAACTTTTACCGTTATCTTTAAGTAGAGGCAAACTTATCTAGCAGCTCTTAAGTCTGAAACACCGAATTCATTCATTGCTGGGTTTAAAGCCTTCTACCTCACTGCATACACGGAAGAGAATCACAGTCTTGAAAGAAGAAAACAAGCTATGAGCTCTTATCTCATAGCTCTCCTAGCTTGTAACGTTTCCTGCAATTTCATTATAACACTTGCGAACTAGTACCAGCTCCGAGCACATCAAAAGCGAAATGAAGAGATTCCTGTAATAACAAAGCAAGCTAAATTGAGTTGGTCTGGAAGCACTTACATAAGAATCAGTGTAGTGTACTCCACTAACGAAAATCCTTAATAACGAACGCATAAATTGTTTTATGTGTGGCAGCGGAGGTTTCATACATCACCATTATAAGACCCGAGTTCTGTTAAGGGTACCCATAGATAAAATTACTAATTTCCATATACATATACAGAATGAGAAGTGAATAAGAACAAATAATTTTATATTTAGTAGAGAACATAGCGTACAGTAGTAGTATTTTATTAAGTTTACAATAATACAATATTTGCATCACAGTCGCATGGGTCGAGTAACCGTAAATGCTGTTGAAAAATACTGGAATTTAAAATATTACCTACATATATATTTTATATCTCTTAACAACATTGGAAATACACACACACACACACACACTCACACACTTGCACTCACACACACACACACACATATATATATATATATATATATATATATATATATATACATATAGACTAGTCAAACACCAAATAAGTCCATAGAATATTTACACAAATATTTTATCTCTTAGTGCACGTACATCCATTAAGTATGTGCCCAGGCTTGGCCAGTTTTGGCTGTTTAGAAACAAATCCCAGAATGCTGTCCATCTGTTTAAAGCTAAACATACTTCCAACAATAATTTTTTCCTAGCATCCTCCATCTGCACGCAATCTGCCCAAATATGCGCCCAGTCTTCCTGATCCCCGCATAATGGGCAAATCCGCCTAGCAGCTTCGTCAACTACCTTAAGGGTTTTCCACCCTCCCAACCTGAGCCACGCTATTCCTGATCTTTGTTTCATACCCAATTTTAAAATATGTTTCTTTACCCCAGTGACTTTTTATTTAGTTTTGTAAGTGCAATGACGATTTTTTCTACATTCATATTCTATTTCCTGCCTGTTTATATCTCATAGTCGTCTTTTTACTTTATTCACACCGTTATATCTATTTTCGCTGCACTTTTTCCAAATATCGCTTAAGCCAATCTTTGATAATCCCCGTTGTAGCCCCGCCGCCCACCATTTTGGATGCTCTATGTTATTCATCTGATGTCTATAACATATTGCTCTTAGAGTTGTTTGATCACCTTTAATTATTCTCAACCAGTATCTAACTACACTTAATTTAGCATATACTGCATCTTCCCAGCATCCTACCTCAC
Source organism: Hymenopus coronatus (assembly GCA_030762935.1). NCBI lineage: Eukaryota > Metazoa > Arthropoda > Insecta > Mantodea > Hymenopodidae > Hymenopus > Hymenopus coronatus. The sequence goes on from CM060884.1 coordinate 61,601,847, forward strand.
GAAGAACACCGTGATTAGAAGTATCCCTCCCCAATCCCAGACGTTTATTTAGAATATCTACCTTCCGTGATGTAGTGTACTAGCCTCCAAAACACAAAATTTCAGGTTCAAACTGGTGGAGAGTGACGCAAAAATCTTTAGCATGGCTTCCTAGCCGGTGGTTCAGTGTAATATTTATTTGCACGTAAAAGAGCAACATACCTTGAAAGAAGATTCCTGTGCAAAATGTTCCGCCCTATCGCGTCCGCAGGTCGTGATTTCGTCATACAGTGTCATCTGTGCGCGACGAGCCTAGTCACCGCGACGCATAGCGGCAATTTCAGGAACTAGAAATGTAAATACGATCACGGAAACATCGTAACGATTCCCTATGCTCCACTTAGTAGTTACAGGAAATAAGTAATTAACTAATATGTTTTGAACAGCCCTGAACTATGTCTCTGCTGTGTTTAATACATCATCCCACCTAGAAGTGGGCAGCGCAAAGGGGAAAGGAGAGTCAGTCGTGTTACTTGTTACGTAAATAACAAAACGTCTGAGATAGTGAATAATAGCAATGCTAAAAATATGTGAAAATTTCCCCACGAGCATAACTTAAGAAAGTAGTGAACAGAACTGCCCGTTTACTCCATTAATAAAAATCTCTAATAAAATAACGCATAAATACTTTTATGTATCACGGCGGAGGTTTCATTTAACACTATTATAAGACCGAGTTCTGTTAAGAGTACCCATAGATAAAATTGTTAATTTCCATAATTATATATACAGGGTAAGAAGTGAGTAAGTAAAATTAAGTTATACTTAGTACAGAACAACAGCATAACTCATAAGTGTATCTCATTTTATCCAGATTGTCATAAATGGTGCGCAAACTTCAGGGTTTAACGTGCTTTGAACGGCCCTGAGTTATGTCTCTGCTGGTTTTTTTTATAGTGTTTAACGCCCGCTTTTACTACTTGTGGCACCACAGGAGATGACTCTGCTGATACATGAATGAAGATGGAGCACCGGTGGAATGCGATGGCTGGAGAATCCGGAGAAAACCCGCCCTAAGCCATTTTGTCCACTCGAGCCGTCTAGGTGAGAGGCAAGTGGTCTGACCACTCGACCATGTCTCTGCAGTGTTTACATACATCATTCCACCCATAGTTGGGCAGAGTAAAGGTAAACCGTGTGACTTGTTACGTAAACAATCGAAGTGAGATATTGGATAATAGCCATCCTAAAAATATCGTGACAATTTTCCGACGAGTATAACTTAAGAAAACAGCGAAAAGAACTGCCGGTTTACAGCACTAATGAAAATCCTTAAAACCATACACATAAATAATTTTAAGTGTAGCAGCGGAGGTTTCATAATCACCATTATAACACCAGAGTTGTGTTAAGGGTGCCCATGGATAAGCTTGCTAATTTTTATGATTATATATGGAAGGTGAGAAGTGAGTAAGTGTAAAGAATTTTATATTTAGTAAAGAACAATGCGGCAGTGTATCTCATTTTGTCCAGATTATCATAAATTATAGGCAAACTTCAGGATCTAATGTATCTTGAGCGGCCCTGAGCTATGTATCATGCCATCTATAGTCGGGCAGCGCAAAGGGGAAAAGAGGGTCAGCCGTGTGACTTCTTACGCAAACAGCCGAACGTTTGAATAATAGCCATTCAGGGTGAGAAGTGAATAGCAAATACTTTTATATTTAGCAGAGAACAATGTGTGTAACACATAAGTGTACATCATTTTGTCCGCATTGTCATTAATGAAGCACAAATTTCAGGGTCTAATGTGTTTTGAACAGTCCTGAGTTATTCTCGGCTGTGTTAACATAGTGCATCATTCTATAGTAGGGCAGCGCATAGGGTTAACATTGTGACCTGTTACGTAAACAACCGAACGTCTGAGATTAGGGCATAATTGCATCCTAATAACATCGTGAAAAATTCCTCCTGAGCATAACTTTAGAAAATAGCGAGAAAAAAAACTGTAAATACTGGATCACTACATCTTTCTTAAACGCGAAAACAAATATTTGCATTTATTTTTCTCCCACCTGTATTAATGTGAATACTGCATATACTTCAAATGTATACCATACATTATACAAGCAAAGCTCATATTAAATTTCATTGCAATATATTCAGTAATTGTGCAGTTGTAAATTTGTTTAAGCAGTTACTTACATAAACAAGAAATGCTCTCCACGATGAATCATTAATAATTATGTTGACATTTCTATTTATTCCAAATTACAATTTTAATTTTGCGGAAAATATCTATTGAGTTTATAAAACTATTTTTTTGATACGTTGAGGCAGCTAATCAAATGTTACATTAATCTGCTCATAAATATCAACATGTATTCCAAAAGTTTTGAGATGGACAAGAATGAATTGCTTTTTCGAACTTCAGATTGAACTTCAGATAGCGACGCGTGCAAGTCGCGTCACAACAATGTATTATTAGCACTGCATGTGCATGTATAAGGTGTTGCTACGCCATATGTTAGATCTCAAGCGAAAGCATTTCCGTACTATGATTTATTTGACTTTATAAGGGGAGAGAAAAGCTGGAAAGACTGTATCTTGCAACTGGGGATTTTTTCACTTCACAATTCACCATTTCTCGATATTAGGCAGAGTTTAGAAAAGAAAGGGAAGATGAAGACCGAGTAAAACGGATGAAAATATGGTGAAAGCAGAGCGCACTTTCCTTGAACATCATCGTTGCATATATTTCAGATTCAAAAAGCACTAAATATTGGATCAGCAGCTCTGAAAATAAACCTGAAAGAAAACAAATTGGCATCATTACAATCGCTGGATATTTCACCAACTCAAAAATGAGCAGAAACAAACATATGTGCAACAATACCAGGAATTGATTGAACAGTTCAATGGAGAAAGGTCCACAAACATGTTTTTCACACTGTAACAGGCGATGAAAGCTGTTTTACCAGTATGATGTAGAAACTAAGCGACAGTCACCGATCTTGGTCTCCCAAACAGAAGATTCTCCAACAAAAGTGGAGCAAACGAGAAGTGTTGCCAAGAAGATAGTCAGTTTCTTCTTCTCAGCAAGTGACTACATTGTGACTATTCCGCTTGAGCGAGAGAAGACTGTTATTACCAGATTGAACACCGAAAAATGTTTGACTTCAGTGTTCAAAGCGTCCTAAGACTGGTTTGCTTGGAATTTTGATGCACAATGACAACATCTCTGCCCAAGAAATAACCCAATTTGTACAGGAGGCAGATATTTGTTACATCCTTCCTACAGTCCAATATGGCCCCATGCAACTTTTGCCTACTCCCCAAAATAAAGCAAAAAAATTCGAGGTCAACGATTAGAATATTTTGTAAAGATGCAATCATCAGAAATAAATTTTAATATTTTATTACTCCATTCTCAAAACTTTTAGAGTGACGCTCGTAGCGTATTGCTAAATAATTTTCACACACACACACACATACACATAACATTATACAGGCAAGGAATAGTCTTCATATTAAATTCATTTTAGATTGTTTCGTAATTATGAAGTTATTAATTGTTTAAAGAATATTTAACATAAACAAAAATGCTCCACATAATGAATCTTTACTAATTATATTAACTTTACTATTTACTCCAAATTACTATTATAATTTTGCGGAAGGAATTATTGACTTTGTAAATCAGTTTCAAAGATACATTTAGGTTGCTAATCAAATGTAATAATTAATATATTCATAAATATCAACACAAACATAAACATTGCCGCCAACAACAGCTCCCCATATCAGTTGGCTACCTCAACTTTGCCGAGGTGGGCGTGAGGCCGTCAGTCGGGTTGGTATTCCCAGATTCCTAAGAGTTGTAGCGGCACGGCATTATCATTATATTATTTTTATTATTATCATTATTATTAATATTATAGTAGCAGTAGTATTGTGATTATCATATAGATTTTAGCATATTAGAAAAATATGTTCCAGCAATTTTTCATTTCTAATTTCTAGAGTAGTATTAAATTAAACTAAAATTGTATGTATCTCCAAAAGTGTATAAAAAAACAAAGGAAAAATTAGCTTTAAAGGTATGGCTTTATTCATGTGCGCAATGATCTTTAAAAGCCTACGCGATACCACTTCTATGCATTACTTAAATAGATTAAAAAAAAAAAAAAAAAAAAAAATGTATTAACTTTTTAATTTACTATAAAACTTCAAATACTTCTTTTAATACATAGTGTGGAGTGTATTTATTAGAACAATGAATTCAGACAATAAACATTATTATTTATATAAACGTGAACTTTGAAACATGACAAAAATATCATTGTTACCGTGTTGACATCACCTTGGGTTCACCGGGAAACATGCAAGTCAGTTGAGGAATTTAATACCGTATCGGTATTTTGCCATGGTAGCTGAGTGGTCAGAGGAACCGGATAGAAACCGGGAGATCCGAGGTTCAAATCCCAGCTATTGCATTGAATCTTTCAGTCTGACTCCACCTATCCATTCAACACTATTGTTTATTCACCACCAGTCAAAGATTTACGAGCTTTATGCAAGAGCAAATTATGGGAAACCGTCTCCCATGATTTTAAATAGCAACTGTTGTGAACAACATTCCGTATATTACCGATTCCTATGAATTGAATGGTGAGCCGGGGTTCGATCCCAAGCGACCGCATGTGAGATTTGTGGTGGACAAAGCGGCGCTGGGGCGGGTTTTCTCCGGGTACTCCGGTTTCCCCTGCCATCGCATTCCACCGGTGCTCCATCATCATTCAAGTATCACCAGTGTCACCGCCTGCGGTGCCATAAGTAGTTAAAGCGGGCGTTAAACACTACCTTGAATGGTGAGATTTTTGGCTGTGTTTAACGCCATAATTCAGCGTTAGATGCACTTCTTTTTCGGTAGTGTTTAACGCCCGCTTTAACTACTTATGGTGACGCTGATGATACATGAATGATGATGGAGCACCGGTGGAATGCGATGGCGGGGGATACCGGAGTACCCGGAGAAAACTTTGTCCACCACAAATCTCATATGCGGTCGCTTGGGATCGAACCCCGGCCGTCTAGGTGAGAGGAGAGTGGTCTAACCACGCGGCCAATTGCACGCTTGGGTAACTATATAGAATAATGTATTTTTAAGAACATATTCATTTGACATTTAGATTATTAATATAGCATTACTTTCCTTCGCGAATTGCTAATGTGTTGTACCACGGTTAGTACACCGTGTGGGTCTGTTTTGAGGCGGATCAATCTAAGAATGAATGGATAAAGGATTTCAAAGATCGCCGACAAAGAAAACTGATTTACATGCTTTATGGTACATCAGCCAAAACTCAACAGCGCGTTGTATGCTCCACTGAACAAACGTGACTTATTAGAACTCAGACGTCTCTGAAAAAGTTTTTTGTTCTCTTTGTAGGCAACATCTTATTTAGCTTGCGCACAATACCGTATAGTGTCACTAATGCAGCGTTGTTTTCAGAATGAAGTCATCACATTTTTGCCGCAATGATTAGAACCAGAAATCCATGATAGTAAAATAGTATATTATGATACCAGATTTAAAAGTTGGTTTTATTTTAGAACTAGAAATATTTGGGAAAGGTCTTCGTTTTGCACTCCTACTAGTATGAGGAAACTAAAATTACTTTTAAACGCGTGACATACAATATTTTCAGAAACCCGTTGAGTTTGTAAAATATTTATAGAATTATACAGATTCCTAAAGCTAAGAAAAATAACGTTTAGAACGATATAAACTCACAGATGCAGCGAGATGTCTGATGTTATAATGTTGATTCGCTAGGACCGCTTGAAAATTACAAACCACCAAACTAAATTAAGAATGTTATAAACTTATAGTGCTTAATGGTATTTTGACGTTCTTGACATTAAGAACCAACGTTTAATAATTGAATAGTTTAAGACTGAATATTTGCACTGTTTATTACTTTCTCTGCACGTACTATATACATAGTGTATAGAGAAGGTATTGTATTGTACCCCAAAATTCGATACGCAGATTTCGCCGGAAATACATGTTTTGTGTCCCCCTGAATACAAAAAAAGCAATTTAAGAAAAAGGTCCGTGTGTGTGCGTGTGTACGTGTATGTGAGACTGTGGATAGCATAGCTCAAAAACGAAAAGGCTGTTAAATACCAAACTTGGTATTTAAGTTTGGTATCTTCCAAATATACGACACGAAGATTTAAAAAAAAATCCCCCCACACGTAACTACCCTTTACATGGAAAAGTGTTAAAAATTTTGATTTTCTCAAAAATGAATAAAGCTTTTGATTAAAATCTCTTAAGTTTAAGATATTTACATGCCAAATAATCTTGAATTTTCTGGGAATAGTCTCTGAAGAGCTCTTTATTCTTGATGATTTTATTGAACTCTGAATAACTGGAAAACCGTAAGAGATAGACAAAAACTTAATGCACAAAAAAATGTAGGTCACCATAAAACATACAATTTATGCTATATATATATTTTTTCTCGTGGAGTTGATCGTTTTTTATATATTCCTTGTTATTGGTTTCAGCTTTAAAAACCCGCACATTTCTCATACAAGAGTTTGATAACTCCTGTCCATAGAAACAAAGGAATTTCAGTCTCATAGCAACCAGCTTTTGACTATTACTTTAACCTATGGTACTCCCTTACTTCGCTTCTACTTATAAGGAAGCAAGTAATAAGACCTTTTTTGTTAATGGTGATCTCGATTAGCATGATGTAGATAGAAGATAAAGCCTTTTAATAATAATAATAATAATAATAATAATAATAGTTTGTTATTAATAGGCAGAGAAGTTCTTGTGAATGGAACACAGATTTTTGTTTTGTTTTGAGTTCCCAAAAATGTATTTTCGTTAAAATCCCGGGATCAAATTTTTGAATGGTATACAATGCCTTCTATACCTTGAGATGACAGGTAGTTTTTGGTTTTCGATACTTTGTCGAGTTGAAGGTCGTGGAGGTACAGGATTGGGCGATCTGAGGGTGAATCTCATTGTTGATATCTCGTCCTCTGGCAAGCTGTCTGTTTGCACATGGGAACTTGTAGATGTTGTAAGGAGAAAATTAAATATTACAAAATTGACTGTTGTCAGCGATGATTAATTTAAAATCTTTTTCATTTTGACTTTACACAAATCTTGCAATTCCTTAATCTTTGTCCTATTTGTAGTTACATTTATTCGCGCCTGACAATACTATAACAGAGTATCACATTTTTAAAATGATGATTAGCAAATTTGATTAGCAGTGACATGGAGTCTGCACGTGTTATGATGAATTAGTGCCCGATCTTTGACGAGAACTTTAATTATATTAGCTGCAACCCACGCTAATCTCAGCAGAAAGAAAATCTGATACTGACTACAATTGGTGGGCATTTTTGTTTAAATTTAAATATTATTTTCTCATTGTCCCAAGGGTAGCGTTAGGAAGCCTTCTCTAACGGATCTTAAGCGTGGGGGCATGAGAAGGCGCCGCTCTGTCGCTCAGCCAGATGTCCGAGAGTTACACTCTCCGAGAAAATTGAATTTTGCCTATGTATACAGCTTTACTAAAAAACAGATCTTAAATTATGTCAATATAGCTCAAATTTAAGACAGATTTTCAGAATTGCACTGCCTTTCTAATGGTGTGTTTACATTGTTTATATTCCACAAAAATTACCGATTTATATTTATTTTTGACTCATGGTTTTTCATTAATTATTGCTTCATCATTATTATTATTACTTTCTCTATACGTACTATGTAAATAGAAGGTATTTCACTCAACCAAAAACTTCGATACCGAGATTTCACCGCAAATATATGTTTTAGGGTCCCCTGTATCCAAAAAATGTAATTTCAGAAAAAGGCCCGTGTGTGTGTGTCCATGTGTCAGTGTGTCCGTGCGTCCGTGTGTCTGTGAACACGATAACTCAAAAACGAAGGGACGGTAAAATACAAAACTTGGTATTTAAGTTTGGAATCTTCCAGGGATGCGACACGAAAATTTTGAGAAAAATCCCCCACCCCAAACTACCCTTTACATGGAACTTTTTTAGAAAATTTTGACTTTCTAAAAAATGACTAACGATTTTGATTAAAATATCATATATTAAAGATATTTACCAGACAAATAAAATGTACATTTTGAATTTTCTGGGAATAGCCTCTGAAGACTACTTTTTCCTGAATGAATTTTGCATAACTATTAAACCGTAAGAGATTGACAAAATCTTAACACACAACAAATGTAGAGCACGTTAAAACACACAATTTATGTTATATACATTTTTTTCGTGGAGTTGATAGTTTTTGAGATATCCTTTTTCTTGGTTTCAGCTTTGAAAAACTTATACTTTTCTCATACAGGAATTTGTCAACTCCTGTCCATACAAACAAAGGAACATCAGTCACATAGCAACCAGCTTTTGGTTTTCACTTTAACCTATGGTACTCCCTTATTTCGCTTCTTTAGAATAAAGGTAGAAATAAGAATATTTCTGCTAATTTTTCTCGATTAGCATGAAATAAATAAAAGACAGGTTTATTAACAATAATTTGTTACAGAGATATAGAGAAAGTCATGTGAATGGAACACATCAGATTTCGTTTTACTATTTCTGTTTGGTCGGTACGATATATCGCCTCAACCTAATACGTACATTGTACAGAAATGCCAAAGAATGATATTTCGTTACACAGCACAACGCTTTCCTTCTCTAATTGGGGTTTGAATATACTACAGTACCTTTGTCTTTAAATTTCGTTTTACCAAAAATTAATGAGACTCCTGAAGACTCCGTGTCTCTGAGGTTTGTCATACAACGGGAGAGACCCAATAAACAGAGAAAGATGAGGATTCTCAACTTATGAACATTTTATTTTTTATATTACTTTAATAAGATATTCCAAGAAGAATTAGTTCTCCTAAGTGTGGGTAAGAATACCGTGTTGGCGATTTTGAGAAGACAAATTTATTTCGCACTCGTTTACATAAGTTCTTAGGTTTGCTTTGTTATAAGTTTCAACTTTAAAGCTTAGACATATTCAAACTCCGATTCATATTTTCCTATATGTACAGAATGTGGAATAAAATCATTTAGAATAAAATTGCCCTCCAGCCGCGAATCGAACAGGTTTTGTGGATTTAAAATTTTCCATCCTAACCACTAGACCGCGGTGTCAATCATTTCAGTAATTAATTATGAAATGAACATTTAGATTCTATTCTGGTGCACATCTAACTCCTTAAAGGTGATAGTTCATCACGACATTAAAATGCACGTAAAGCACATCAGATTTTTACTTTCTCTATACGCACTATGTACATAGTGTATGGAGAAGGTATTGCACTCCACCCAAAAATTCGATACCGAGATTTCACAGGAAATATATGTTTTAGGGTCCCCAATATCCAAAAAAAAGCATTTTCACAAAAAGGTCCGTGTGTGTGTGTCCGTGTGTCTGTGAACACGATAACTCAAAAATGAAAAGTTGGTAAAATACCAAACTTGGTATTTAAGTTTAGAATCTTCCAGGGATGCGACACGAAGATTTTGAGAAAAATCCCCCCACCCCAAACTACCCATTACATGGAACTTTTTTCGAAAATTTTGATTTTCTAAAAAATGGCTCTAAAGATTTTGATTAAAATATCATATATTAAAGATATTTACGCGACAAGTAAAATGTATATTTTAAATTTTCTTGGAATAGCCTCTGAGTGAATTTTCCGGAATTTTGTATAACTGCTAAACCGTAAGAGATAGACAAAAACGTAACACAAAAAATGTAGAGCATATTAAAACACACAATTCATGTTGTATTCGTTTTTTTTCTTGGAGTTGATCGTTTTTGAGATATTCCTTGTTTTTGTTTACAGGGTCGAAAATCTTAACTTTTCTCATACAGGAATTTGTCAGCTCATGTCTATACAGACAAAGGAACTTCAGTCACATAGTAACCAGCTTTTGATTATCGCTTTAACTTATGCTACTCCCTTATTTCGTTTCCACTTACAAGGAAGAAGGTAATAAGACTATTTCTGATTATTTTTCTAGATTAGGAAGAAGTAAATAGAAGCATAAGCTTTTTAAGAATAATTTGTTGCAGGGATATAAAGAAAGGCATGTGAATGGTACACATCAGATTTTTATACTCCAAACCACATAAGCTATTAATGTAAACAACCACTTGAAATGATTTTCATGATTTATAGAATAATTCATACAAATTTCTGGAAAAAACAATTGAATATTTTGAAAGGAGTGTTTTTTCAACTCACGTAAGGTATGTTCCGTATACTCAGATTATATTTATTTGTGTGTTTATTTATTTGGTGGTTAACCAGACCAATGCACGAGTTTGCCAAACTTCAGACTCTATTACGTTTTATACTAGAGTTGGATATTAGCGACACCGCAGTTTGGAACTACATATAGAAATAGTGACTGTCGCTACAATAGATATCAAGACGAATGGTGTCAACCTATCTGCAGTTGAATATACTTGTCAGCGAGTCGGAGTGCAAGTTAATGTTGATGTTTTGATAGATCCTTCAGAGCAAACGCGGTTTCCATTTGGGATACAATAGTCTAGGTCTGCTAGGGTAATCAACCCCTCCCACTGTGCCACATCTGTTTATCTTGTCCGCTGTCACCATCACAAAGCCTTGTGAGTTGACGAACAAAAACTAAAATGTTGAAACACCAGCAGCAACAGTATACAAAACTGCCACAACCTAGATAAAAGCAGCTTATTTTCAGCAAACTTTCATGCTTCTACGGTTTAGAGCTTTGAGGCGTATTAAGAGATTGCGCCATGTAACGGGAGGCCATGGGTTTGATACCCGGCTGTCGCACACTTCGAATTTTAATAATCGCTTCAATTTCTAAAAATCCCATACGCAGAATGACTATAAATGAAAATACTCAATTTTATAGCTTAATATAAAAATCTGACTTGCTCTATTCACATGACTTTCTCTATATCTCTGTAAATTATTATTTTTAATAAGCTTATCTTTTATTTATTTCATGCTAATCGAGAAAAATTTGCAGAAATAGTTTTATTTCTGATGTTCCTTTGTTTGTATGGACAGGATTTGACAAATTCCTGTATGAGAATAGTATAAGTTTTACAAAGCTGAAACCAAGAAAAAGGAATACCTCAATAATGATCAACTCCACGAAAAAAATGTATATAACATAAATTGTGTGTTTTAACGTGCTCTACATTTTTTGTGCGTTAAGTTTTTGTCCATCTCTTACGGTTTAGTAGTTATGCAAAATTCATCCAGAATAAAGTAGTCTTCAGAGGCTATTCCCAGAAAATTCAAAATATACATTTTATTTGTCAGGTAAATATCTTTAATGTGTGATATTTTAATCAAAATCGTTAGAGCCATTTTTTAGAAAATCAAAATTTTCGAAAAAAGTTTCATGTAAAGGGTATGTACATAGTACGTATAGAGAAAGTAATAAACGAGTATAAAATAAAAAATCTGATGTGTTCCATTCACATGACTTTCTCTACATCTCTGCAACAACTTAATGTTAAGAAGCTTATGCTTCTATTTACTTCATCCAAATCGAGAAAAAATTAGCAGAAATAGTCTCATTACTTACTTCCCTGTTAGTAGGAGCGAAATAAGGGAGTACCATAGGCTAAAGTGATTAGCAAGAAGAAAATAGAAGAATAAGCTTTTTATACCACAATAATTTATTGTAGACATGTAGAGAAAGTATGTGAATGGAACACATCAGATTTTTTAGCATAATGATCTCCTTTGAGAAATAGCTTTAGTTCCAAAGCTCTAAGCTTTTACCTTAAGTAAAGCCACCACTACTTTTTTATTTCTATTGGCGCTCTTTTCTCTTTCAGAATAGTTTTTATACCTATCGAGAGAAAGCCGTTTCAGAAAGGTGGAGTCAATTCAATAAACGAAATGAGCTCTTGGACTTTCAGTCTATCGCTTACTGGGGAAGCATATATTTAATGTAACGACATTGAAAATGCGCAATCCTTGAACGGGCAGACTACTCAAATACATATAAGAAGGCGTTCAATAAGGCCTTAGAAAAAGATAGAAAAACAAATTATCTTTGGTAGATTGTTTTTATTGCTTTATCTACACGTACTATGTACATAGTATATAGAGAAAGTATTGCACTACACACAAACATTTTATACATGTTTTGGGTACAGCTGAATCCAAAAGAAGCATTTTAAGAAAAATGTGTGTATGTGTGTGAGTGTGTGAAAGAGAGAGAGTGAGAGAGAGAGAGAGAGAGAGAGAGAGAGAGAGAGAGAGAGAGAGAGAGAGAGAGATTGTGGATAGCCAGCATAGCTCAGAAACGAAAAGACCGTAAAATACCAACTTGAGATTTAAGTTTGGTATCTTTCAAGGATGCAAAACAAAGATGTTCAAGAAAATCCCACCAACCCAAACTACTCTTTACATGAAAAAAAACATCGAAAATTTTGATTTTATCACAAATGGATCTAACGATTTTAATATTAACGATATTTACATGATAGATGAAGTGTATATCTTGAATTTTCTGGCAATATATCTAGAAACCTTTTTACTCTAAATGAATTTTGCAGAATTTTTCGTAACTGGTAAAGCGTAAGAGCTAGACAAAGTCTTATTCCACAAAATACGTTGACCACGTTAAAACACAACTTATGACATATTTTTTTTTTTTTTTTTTCTCGTTCAACTGACCATTTCTGAGATATTCCTTGTTCTTTGTTTCAGATTTAAAGTGCTTAAATTTTTCTCACACGGAAAGCTGTGAACTCCTGGCTCTGCATAGGATCGGTTTTCATCCGCATGACAACCAGCCTTTAAAAGATTTGACTATTGTTTTAGCCTAGTTTATTCCCTTAATTTCCTTCAACTTACAAGAAAGCAGGAAATAAGACAATTTCCATTAATGTTTATCTTGAGTATCATAAAGTAGATAGAAGAATATGCTTTGCAACAATAATATGTTACAGTGATGTAGCGAAAGTCATGTGAATAGAACAATACATGCTTTTTTTTTCTTTTCAACTTAATCTCTTTTTAGCTCGATACGCTTTTCACAGCGTTTTTCCAACTGTTTTAAGCCGTCCAAAAAGTACAATTTTGGAAGGTCCTCAAAATACGCATCTGTTTGGGAAATACCCTCTTTGTTAGATGTGAATCGTTTTTCGCCGAGTCACTTTTTCAAGTTGGAAATAAAAAAAGTCACTGGGAGCCAAATCTGGTGATTACGGAGGATGTTGTAATAACTCGAACTTTAGTTCTATAATTTTCACCATCAAAACTGCACAGGTATGTACGCTTGCATATCTTGATGGAAGCGAATCTTTTTCTTAGCCAGATGAGGGCGTTTTCTCTCAAGTTCTTCGTCCAACCGCTGCAATAACGATGCTTAATACTCTTCATCTGTCGTTCTTCTTTTCTGCAAGTAATCAATGTACATATTCTGCGTGCATTCCAAAAGACCAGGGCCATCACCTTGTCTGCAAATTTTACCATTTTTGCCTTCTTCGAAGCCTTTAAAAATCCACTATTTCGACTCTACTTATGTCTCTGGAGTGTACTAGGGTATACACAGTTATATATCGACGCAGAAACTCGTCAGGATTGTGACAGAAAACTGCCAAACCAGATTCAGAATCGATCATATGATTGAGTTTATTCACCAATGAGAGAAAGCGAGACACCTTTCTTGCCGAAACCATTGCCAGAGCATATTTTGGTGCGAAATTGAGAACACTGTACCTTGTGATGTGCCTGCGACTTTTACTACTTCACAAACTTTGTTTCATCGATCACTTAAAACCATATCTTGGATTTTGTCAATTATTTCGGAGGAAGTAACTTCTACTGGACGTCCAAAATGAAGTTCATTATTTGTGGATGTACTCCAAAACTCCATGGCACGACAGCTCACGGAGAACCTTGGTCTACCGCCCGGCCGCTGCGTCCCCCATCTCGGTCCACTACAGACGTCATGGATGGGGTGCAGTATTGGAGGGTGAGACGTGGTCAGCGCCTCGAGTCCCCCCGGCCGGTTAATGCGGTCCTCATGACGCTACTTCTCCATCAAGTAGCACCTCAATTGGCCCCCCAGGGACCTTACGAGGCTGAGTGCAACCCGGGCCAGGTCTCCCAGCGGGGGAAAACTCCCCACGCCGGTACTGGGGATCGAACCCAGGTCTCCCGCTTGGTAAGCAGCAACGCTACCACCGCGCTAAGGAGACGACCTTTGTGGATGTACGGTCACGTTTAAATTCATTTATCCAATTGTAAATTGTTTTCAATGCAGGAGCAGATGTGCCATGAACTTCATCCAACTCGTCTTTTATCTATTTTCGGTGTTAATCCTTTTAAACAGAAGTGTTTAATCACCGCACGAAACTCGTTTTTTTACTTTCTCTATACGAACTATGTACATAGTGTATAGAGAAGGTATTGTACTCCACCAAAAAATTTGATACCAAGATTTCACCAGAAATATATGTTTTAGGGTCCCCTACATCCAAAAAAAGTATTTTCAGAAAAAGGTCCGTGTGCGTGTGTCCGTGTGTCAGTGTGTCAGTGTGTCCGTGTGTCTGTGAACACGATAACTCAAAAACGAAAAGTTGGTAAAGTACCAAACTTGGTATTTAGGTTTAGTATCTTACAGGGATCGACACGAAGATTTTGAGAAATATCCCCCACCCTAAACTGCCCTTTACATGGAACTTTTTTTGAAAATTTCGATTTTTTAAAAAATGACTAACAATATTGATTAAAATATCGTATATTAAAGATATTTACCTTACAAATAAAATGTATATTTTGAATTTTCTGGGAATACCCTCTGAAGACTACTTTATTCTGGGTCACTTTTACGGAATTTTGCATAATTGCTAAACCGTAAGAGATAGGCAGAAACGTGCCACACAACAAATGTAGAGCACTTTAAAAAACACACAATTTATGTTATATACATTTTTTTCTTGGAGGATATTGTTTTTGGTTTCAGCAATAAAAGCTTATACTTTTCTAATACAGGACTTTGTGAACTCCTGTCCATACAAACAATGGAACTACAGTGACATAGCAACCAGCTTTTGACTATCACTTTAACCTATGGTACTCCCTTATTTCACTTCTACTTACAAGGAAGCAAGTAATAATATTATTTCTGCTTTTTCTCAATTAAATGAAGTAAAATAGAGTAATTTGTTGCAGAGATTTAGAGAAAGTTATGTGAATAGAACACATTACATTTTTCCCCCTATCTTTCTAAATAATCGTAAGATTCAATAGCCTATGACAACATAACCACGTGATAGATATAGCTGAAACCTTAACTGTCATTTAGTAAGAGATGTTTGTGAGGGGTGTAACGGATCGGTTTGTGAGGTGTATGTTAAATAAACAAGAACATAAATATGAAATAATCAAATTGGTTTAAAATTAGACTTATAAGTCTATTTCAAAACGTTAATTTCATTAACACAACTTCTGGTGTTCTCATAATAAACAGATTCCATTTAATGATTTGCTTGAATATAAAAGGCGATTTAGAGTGATCCTTGTGTGTGTTTTGCCTACACCATCCCACAACAGCTACTTTCCTGCTTGGCTTTACCCTGAAGCTGTTAAAAGGCACTGGAGCAGGCACTTAGCCAGTGATTTGCACCACTTACTTCCTAGGACAGAGATGCTTGCTCGCTTACGTAGTGTTTTCTTGCTTCTTTCTACTGTTACCCACATCAGGGAACGATAATGGACTGCTTCTTTAGCCCTCTACAGACAGCAGATGTTAAGCACTTGCAAACACAGATTCAAGTGCCTTAACACTGCTTCTCAACAGCTTTCTTCTACTCGCCTTTCCCCTCCATCTTACTGAGCTATTGCTGGTTCTAATAGCCTCCTAGATAGCTACAAAAAAACAAAAAAACAAAAAAAAAAACAACGTAATTCTAAACTAACCATACATGGGACATTCAACAATTAGTGGCAACACTGCCTGCATTTGGCGTCATCAGCGGTAAATCATGTAAGCTGATAACAATGAAACAGAAGAGCATCTAATGTTTGTTAGCTGTGAGTTTGAAGACAATAACTTTATTTATAAGACATTTTTACTTTCTCTACATGCAATATGATATATAAGGTATTGTAATTCACCAAAAATTCGGTAGCGAGATTTCACTGGAAATACATGTTTTCTGACCCCCTGAATCCAAAAAACAGCACTTTTAGAAAAATGTCCGTGTGTGTGTGTATGAGCAGCATAGCCAAAAAAACTAAGAATCTGTTAAATGCTCAACTTGATATTTAAGTTCAGTATCTTCCAGGAATGCGACTACTTCTGCTCTACTCTAATTCTAGACGAAATAAGTAATTTACTACTTAATTCCTTATAAGAAGAAGGGAACTAAAGGAATATGCTATGCTAAAGTGATAGTCAAAGTTTAAAAGCTGTCGTTATGCGATTGTCATTGAAATTCGCTTCTTTGTATGCGTAGGAGTAAGACAAAGAAACAAAAAGAATAAAAATAAAACATGAACGACTTCCTGCCTGACAAAAGTATAAATATTTCAAAATTCAAACCAATAACAGGGAACATCTAAGAAACGGTCAGCTCAACAGCAAAAATATAAGTGATATAAATTGATGTGTGTATATAAGTGCAGATACTGTAATTAAGCAGTCTAATGAACACCATTACACCAATATTTGCTTCATATGGAGAATTACTATTTTACTTATTAAGAATAGTATGTTTTCAGATTAATTAGTACCTTCAAGTAAGCAGGACACACACAAGTTATACGTGTATATTTTTCCTTGAGTGGGCGGGCCTTTCTATAACGAATGTTATAACCAGCCAAGTACTTTCTGCAAGGCCAATGACCCCACCCTACCTAGGTAGGCAGCAGTGAAAATGGAAGCAAAACGGAGATTCTATACTAACAGGCGTTGTATATTTTGCCACGCAGTTAAGACCATGCAAAATTTATCAAATAGTAAATTATGTGATTGATTTGGGGGGAAGTTATTTGATGAAGATATAAAATACCACACCGAAGAGGATATACTTTCAATAACATATCCATATCTATACCATGCGTTGTATTTTATCTATTAACCACGCATCAAAACACAATCGATGGTATAAACTAAGAGTTTTAAACAAGCACATGCATTTAAAACGATATACAAATTAGGTCGACCTATTTTATGTTTTGCTTACCATGTCAAAAGTTCTCTAGAACTGTGACTGTTTGCTCTCTTCCTACTGCCATGGCTATTGTACGCACCTGCAACAAAGAATATAAAATACTTAGACGCAGTCACAGTAAAAACTAAACATGTGTTAATTCAGATACCTTTCTCTACTTGTTCTGCAAACTAATCTTACATAAGCTTATTCTTTTATCTACATCATGATAAGCAAATGGACATTCGCTGAAATGGAGGAAAGAAAGTATTGTATTCCGCGAAAAAGTTGCTTCCATCTGGAAATACACATTTCAGGGTCCACTGTAATAAAAAATGTTTAGAAAAAACTTTAGTAATTTCTTTGTGTCGGTCGACATATCTCAAAAACGAAAAGTTGGTTAAATATCAAACTTGTTACTTAAGTTCAATATCTTTCAAGAATGTGATGAAGATTTAAGAATATTTCTCTTCTCCAAACTACATGGAAACATTTTTGAAACTCTTAAAATGGCAATAATGATTTTGATGAAACTACTGTATTTACATGAAAAATAAAATACATATTTTGACAGCAGTCTCTAATGTACTCTTTTGCACAACTAATAAAGGGGATAGACAAACCTGCGCTACTACACAGTACATTTAAATCTCGCTAAAACGAACAAGTTCTTCATGTTTATTGAACGAGTTCATCCAAACCTTTTGAGCTGAAGGATTAATGTTAACCCTACATTGCATGGTGTTGCCAGTTAGAAATGAAGACAATTAATCAAAGGCTTTTATATTTTTAGTACACTTCTTTGCTAATTTCGTATTACATTAACCTTCAACAATAAAATTAAGCTGTTTATAGCTGTTTTGTATTGTAAACATATAAATATTTTAAATTTACTTGGACCCTCCCCATTATTTACCAGAGGCATATTTGAATGCTCTAAAATGATAATGATTTTGATAGAACTACAGTATATTGAAGACATTAACTTGAAAAATAAAACCTATAGCTTGAATTCTGAGTATAACATCTGAAGTCCTCTTCATTCTGAATGTCTTTTGTACAACCAATAAACCGTAAGACATATACAAATCTACACTACTGCACAGCAAATTTAAATCTCGTTAAAACAGACAGTTTATTTCATATTTATTGAATGAATTTGTCCTTACCGTTTGAGATGGAAGGTTATTGTTAAGGAGATTTGCAAGTCTAAATGCCACTAAGGACTCCAGGTCCTGCTCGCACTATATACCTCTCTCACTCTAGTACAAAATCTATTTCTGTAGAATAATGTAATGTGTTTTTACTCGGAGCTTGATAAGATCTTTTAATAAAATAAAACCCCAGTGCTTGTAGGCATGCCAACATACTTCAGAACATTTATACTTATCTATCTGGATGAAGCTGTTAGCTCTTGAAGTTCGAAACCGGTCAAAAGATTCCCCCTGATTTTGAAAGTAGTTTATAGCGGTTTTATACTGTAAGAATGCTAATATTTTTATAATAAAACGGTAGTGTTGTTTTAAATAATAAAGTACTAAATCCATGCAATTGCAGTCAAATGTAAATCCGTCAGCATCTAAGCGTGTCATCACACTGGTTGTTTTACTTGGGCTCTCCCCATCCTTTACCAGAGGCCCATTTGATAATTCTAAAACGATAACAATGATTTTGAATGGACTGCCGTATATTAAAGAACAATAAAATTTATAGCTTGAATTCCGAGTATAACATCTGATGTCCTCCTCATTCTGAACGTTGATTGCATAATTAATAAACCGTAAGGTATAGACAAATACACTACTGCAGAGCAAGTTTAAAACTCCTTAAAACAGACAATTTGTGTCATATTTATTGAAAGAATTCGTCATTATGGTTTGAGATGAAGGGTTATGGTAAAGTTCCGGCGGAAGGTTCGCAAATCTGGATGCCACTAAGGACTGTAGGTTCTGCTCGTACCATATCCTTCTCTCTATGACAAAGTCCATTCTGTAGAATGATGTAATCTCTTGAAATGTCGTGTTTTTACCCCGTGCTCTCGATAAGATCTTTTAATAAAATAAAACCCCAGTTCTTGTAGGCATGCCAATATACTTCAGAGCGTTTCTATTTAATTATCTGGATGAAGATGTTAGCCCTTGAAGGTCGGAACCCGTCAAAAGGCTCCCCCCTGATTATGGAGGGCTTGTTCCAGCTTCTGTACTTGTATGTTTGGGATTGGAGGAGGGTATCTCTATGTCTACTTCCTTTACAAACTAACCCCCACGACCAGTAGCACCATAACCACTACAAGTACCCTAGGGGGCTACCATATATCTTTATACCCCATTCACTTCGCCGCGGTGCACTATCAGTGGCGTATCTCTTCATTTCCGAGCTCCGTTTGCTGCTAAGTACTTCCCGCTAAACGGGTTCACAAGGATCCTTCAGTCATAACTCACACGCTTCAGAAAATACAAATTTATGTTGGTAAAACCTTCACCAAAATGTTGTTTTGCAATCTGTATTTGATATTTTACTACTTTTATGTCATTATTTTCCGACAGAATATTAATTAGGCATAGTAGTCTTTAATTTTCTCTACCGCTTACAATATAGATACGAGGGCCGTTTTATTTAACCTCCGATAGGCTATAAATAAAAGACAAGTTCATAGAAAACAATTATTTTATTACTAAAAATGTTGTACACATACAGTTGCTTTTCAACATAATCACGAAAAATATTGAAACATTTATCGTACTGGTGCACAAGCTTTGCAATACCCGCTTCAAAAAATGTTGCCGCCAATGATTTCAAAAGAGCATTGACGATGTTTTGAAGATCTTCGTACTTCACGTCGTTTGCGGAGAACCATTCAAAACAAACGAAGAGGAATGCTGACTTCAAGAATTGGGTTGATCCATGACAAGGCTCATCCACACATGCTGGCACAACCCATCGGCTCCTTGAACAATTTCAATGGGACATTTTCGATCATCCGCCGTATAGTTGTGACCTGGCATCTAGCGACTTTCTCCTTTTCCCTGGCCTGAAGACGTGGCTAGGAGCGCAGCACTTTCAAACCAACGAAGATCTTCAAAAAACAACGTCAATGCTCATTTGAAATCATTGGCGGCAAAATTTTTTGAAGTTGGTATTGCAAAGTTTGTGCACAGGTACGATAAATGTCTCAATCTTTTCGATGATTATGTTGAAAAGTAACTATAAGTGTACAAAACTTTTAGTAATAAAATAATTGTTTTCTATGAACCTGTCTTTTATTTATACCCTAACGAAAAAAACTGTCCTCGTAGTAAGTAGAGAAGGCAATTCATTCCATACCGAGGTTTCAGTAAATACATGTTTTGAGTGCATCCGAATAAAGGACGCTATACAAGATTTTCGAAAATCTACCCTAACGCTAATCTACCCCTTACGTGGAATATTCCTTGGAATATTCTCAAAAGTGCCAAACGATTATATTAAACACATTTATATTGGATAAATAAGTCAGACCACTGAGCTACCATCGCAACATGCAGGCATAGCATTGCATTTCATTGAATTTCTCAACTGATTGGCATATTTCCTGGTAAACCACAAGGTGATCTTAAAATTTTTGAGATGACAATCCCAATGGCGACTTACAATCTTGCAAGTACTTTAAATCCCAGGATTGAAGTATAGCCAACTATTATGGTCAATTGGTATTGATTTAACTGTGTGTAGGACAGGAGTTGGATAGGTAGTGTCACACTGAAAATTTCAATCCATAGCCGGGATTTGAGCCATGGATCTCCCCGTTTATATTATTAATAAAAAGTATATCTTGAATTTCTTGGAAAAGCCTCTGAGAACTTCTTCATTCTGGAGGATTTTTGCGCTACTGGTAAACCGCAAGAGTGACAAAAACTTACCACACAAAAAATGTAGAGCTCGCTAAAATACACAATTATGTTAGATATATACTTCTTTTTTCATGAGGTTGGCCGTTTTTGATATATGGTTGTTATTAGTTTCAGCTTTAAAATACTTGTACCTTTCTCATACGGAAATTTGTCAACTCCATTCAAAAATGCTAATTCAATCACATAACAATCATCTTTTAAAAGATTTGACTATCACTTTAACCTTATTTCCCTTCTATTTACAAGAAAGCAAGTAATAAGACCTTTTATGCTGACTATTTTCTGGATTAACATGAAGTATATAGAAGAACAATCTTTTTAACAATACTTTGGTACAGAGATATAGAGAAAGTAATGTGAATAGAATAAATGAGATTTTTTTTTTTCGAATAACCCTTTTGCGACAAAGATATGCGCTAGTATTGGTTGGAACTGTTGAAACCGTTTGTCATTTTATCACAGTACTGTATTCTCGTGATGCCATCGAAAGAGTATGGGACATCAAAGCCAGCATTTAGTGACCGATTTTAAAACATTTGACATTTCAGTTGTTTCTCGCAATGTCATGGAAAGAGTATGGAATTTCAAAGCCATCATTTAGCAACCGTTTTAAAACATTCGACTATCGTGTGCCTTTGTGTCCAAAACGACATTTGTAACAAAATAATTTCTGGAAACAGATATCGATGAACCTAAAGTAGATATAACATACTTTTGTAATAGTAAAATGATAATTAAAGTAATTATTGTGAAGTAATTAATGACTGTTTTATAAACATGCTGGTAATAGACAGAAGCTTTGCTATACTGATATAGGTGTTCCGAAAACCATGTATATACCCTACGATACTGTAAGATTCATATTGTAAACGAAGTTTGTACATTTAACTGTGCCACAGGGCAATATACAATTGCAGAGAATCAATACAAACGAACATAAAAACCTGATCCGCTCTATTACATGAGTTTCTCTACCAATTATCTAACAAACTATTATTACAAAATCTGATGTTACACTCACATGACTTTCTCTAGCTTTTCTACAAACTTCTTACATAAGATTATTCTTCTTTCTGTACCTAGCTAATCGAGATAATCATTAACAGAAGTTTCTTGTTACTTAATTTCTTATAAGTAGGAAGAAAATATGGGAATACACTAGACTAAATCAACAGTAAAATGTTTTAAAAGCTGTCGTTATGTGATTGTCATTGCAAATCGCTGCTTTGCTTGGCCAGAAGTAGAACAAAAGAAAAAGACACTTACTCTCTGAGAAAAATACACAACTGAAACCAATAACGAAGAATATCTCGAAAACGGCTACGTCTACAACAAAATTGAGCAGGACATAAATTGTGTGTTTTGACGATATCTACATGTTCTGTGTTGAAAGCTTTTGTCTATCTCTTATGGTTTTGCAGTTAAGTAAAATTCATCAAAATTCATCCAGAATAAAGAGGTCTTCAGAGGCTATTCCCAGAAAATTCAAGATATACATTTTATTTGCCATGTAAATATTTTAAACAGTCGAGATTTGAATCAAAATCGTTAAAGCCATTTTTAAGAAAAACAGGATTTTAGAAAATGTTACCATGTAAAGGAAAATGTTCGTGTCACATCCTTGGAAGATAGCAAAGTTTGGTATTTAACCGCGTTTTCGTTTTTGAGCTATGATGTCCACAGACACACACATCTGCAGACACACAGACACACATTTTCTATTTTTTTTTCTGAATTCAAGAGGTCCCATAACATATTTCCAGTGAAATTTCGGTATCGAATTTTTGGGTGCAATACAATACCTTCTCTATACACTATGTACATAGTACGTGTAGAGAAATTAAAATTTTGTTTCGAAGCTTTATATTCTAGAAATTTGAAGATATAACGCAGATTTAAATTAAAAAACTAGTATCATTATTCCAGATGCTATTAAACATCCCTGACATACAGAAGGCTTTGAAATACACCGCTGGGTTGACTCATCTTCTCCCCGCGTCCCCATTCAACATGTTAAGTTCACAAGGGCTCGGTCGGTTTCATCCTCAACCCTTCATTTTCTATTTCTACGTATATTAATTACAAATTCGGGGAACGTGCTTGTAAAGTTTCCCTCTCTAATGGTCTTTCCATGTTCAATCACATGAAGTGCCTCCCCCCCCCCCTCCTCCACGGTATTTACCTCCAGGTTTCTATAAATGTCATATCTGGACGTCAGAACTGCTTGATCGTAACGGAGCTATATTTATATGAGATACCTTTCAGATTTTCGTTCTCAGATTTCTCGCGAAATTCGGGTATTTCAATCCGCTGAAGAGTGTTTCATTGACAGATAAATTATATTGTGACGCCAACTATGGTCCTCAATTATTACTTGTCATCCTGCATAGATATAGTTTCTGGAGGAGAGCGGATTTTTTTTTTTAATAAAAATCCTTATGACTTCCTTACGAAAGGAGTTGAAGCCAATAATCCCGTATAGTAGATTTTAGGTACGTAAAAGGACCTCAAGCCTGCTAAAGAGGCCTCTGGGCAAAATTTAAGCGGACTTTCACGCCCAATACGAGGGTCGGCTGCTAAGTCTCGGGCCTCTCAATGAAAACAGCATTTTTAATTTATTTCTCAACATAATTTCCACATTTAGCATATACATGTTCTAATTTAATTAAACCATCTCTGTAGTGCGATTTATCAAGGTCCTCAAAATAACAGTTTACCGCATCAATGACATCCTCGTTGCTGTGAAATCTTCGTCCTCCAAGAAATTTTTTGAGGTTTGGGAACAGGTGGGGGTGCTAGATCTGGCGAATAGGGTGGATGTTCAAGCAATTCTCCCATTGCAATTACGAACGATGTACCGGAGCATTGTCGAGATCATACAAGATTTTTTTTTTTTTTTTTTTTTTTTTTTTTTTTTTTTTTTTTTTTGCCAAATGAAGTCTTTTTCTTTTCAGCTCATCATTCAAACGTTGCAGTAAACTTGCGTTGTAGTCGCCAATGCTCTTACCCTTTTTCAAGTAATCAATGAAAATAATTCGTTGTCCATCCCAGAAAACACTCGCCATAACTTTGCTAGCTGACAAAATTGACTTTGCCTGTTTGTGATTTACTTTGTGCAGTGTAGTGATGTATGCAAGTTTTATCCATGGTAATAAGCCGTCTCAAAAATTTACCTGGATTTTTACGGTAGAGCTCCACATTCTTAACAGCAACAGTTTTCTTTGCAACTTCTGATCAGGTAACAACATCTTGCACAGAAACATTACTTAAAATAGTATCTGAACGTTCTTTTATTATGTTTACAGCCTCTGCTATCTTAAATAACTTTAATCTGCGGTCTTCCAGTACTAAACGACGATTTTTTCAATGATCTCTAGAATTGTCACTTCTACAGGGCGTCTAGAGCAGGCTCATCACTAATGCTCGTACGTCTCATTTTAAACTCTGCAGCCCATCTTTTAACCATTGAATATTAAGGGACAGAATCTTTCAATGTACTGTCCATTTCCTCCTTTATTAATTTAGGCGTTAAGCCTTTCAAGTGGAAGTATTTAATCACTGCTCGTTTTTTCAAATCCTGCATTTTCGTGAAAACTTTAAAGCAATGTTTTCAGTTGTTCTTAAAAATTTGAATTTTGGGCACAATTCCTTTTTTTTTTTTTTTTTTTTTGGAGGAAAAAAAATGCTCTCATTCGAAAATTGAACAAGCTATTGACCTGTAACTATGGATACAAGCTAGTCTAGAGTTAAATTATACGATGCTACCGTCTAACTGGTCTAGTGGCGCTATATCTGTGTGAGGCCCTGAACTTATCAGCCGACCCTCGTATGGAACGGGACGCTAAAAACCACAGCAGTTAATAAGAGTATATATAAAGCTCAATTTGATGTTTTCAATTATTGCGTAGAAGGCACTGTTCAACGGATCGACTGATTGTTAAAGGCTTAAGGAGAGCTAAGCAGCTGGAATAGCGCTCTCGTCCATAATTAGCACTTTTGAGAGAGAGTACCAGTTTGTGCTCGAAGATTAGTTTCTCCCCGTCTCACGCGAACATTCTAGAACTCTCTCGAAACCTACAGCGTCTATGCAGTCGCGAGCGAACCAATTGTATAGGTGTGGTATAAGCTATAAAAATGGCAAGATTCTGCACTAAGCTACTTTGACTGACATCGCTCTGGAGGAAAGGGTGAATTGAGAGATGGTTAGAGGAGCAGACAGGCAAACATGCCACAGAGGTGCGGACATCCCTAACATTTCCAGGCTTGAAGGCCTGTCCTATTGTCGGAGGTGCCCAATGTTGGCCATCAACAAGCCATCAAGAATGCAGAATAGGAGAATAAACTTTTTAACAATATATAGTATTGTTAATCACTTTATTTTATTCGTATATGTTAAAAAATAAGTTTAAAATATAGTTGGCTTACATATGAGGAACTCTGCAAATCCTTGCTTGTTTAAATTGGCACTTATGCTTAAATTAACTATTAACCATTAACCTTAAACCGCCCTATTCCCTTATTGTCTTACTAGACATCATTATGGAGCTTAAATTACCTTCCTCGCTGTAGTGGACGATGGATTTTTTTTTCGGACGTAAAAATCCTTAGCATGCCTTCTTTCGGAAGAGAAGTATAGTCTAGGTCCCGTGTCGTAGATTTACGGCACATAAAAGAACCTCAGCCTTCCAAAGGTGGAATGGTTACCAGTTAACTTCATATACCCAAGGTTACGAGTTCAAACCCAGCAGAGGATTTTTCAGGCGTAAACATCCTTAGCATGGCTTCTTTCGGAAGGGAAGTACAGCCGTTGGTCCCGTGCCGTAGATTTACCTCAAGCTGATAAAGAGGTCTCTAGCAAAATAAGCGGTCTTTCACGTCCAATATAGAACGTACGCTGAGAATCACATCTAAAGAGCATCCTTCTCACTTCATTTCTTTTAATTGGGGAATGAAATTTTAAATGTATATATTTCTGCATACATTTTTCTGGAAGCTTTACTAGTATTAACTGTTATATTAATATTAATGCCAAATGTATTCAAAATAGATAATCACTTTGAAGATATAAATTATTTCATTCATTTTATTATGTATATAATTATATTACATAAAGAAAATTTGAGAACATTTGAGAAAATTGGTTTGTAGTATCTGAATTGGAGCTTTATATCACATTAAAACTTAAAGGGAGGTCTAAATGCTCTATCTTACCAAAGTTAAAAAAGGACCCATTATCTCAGCAACTATTTAAGATAATCAGCTAAATTTTTCAACATATATTCAGCAATACCTTTACTGATGTTTAATGAAAGATAGAATACTTCTCTTGATTAGAGGAAAAGGTATGATTTTCTTTTGTTAAACGATAAATTTTAAATTTAAAAAAATAACTAATCCATATACATAATAACTTTTCGTTGAAATGAAACCCATTTAGGTGGAAAATGTGTAGTAAAAATTTCAGCTCTTAGTGTCAATTAATTTCTGAAACAATGGAGCATTTGTATAGAAAATGTTGCCTTTTCAGGAATTGCTTTCCAACATAACATTTAAATAACAAACTAAAGTAACCTAACTTTCCAAGCACAGCCTCGCAGTATTTCAAACTCTCACATGAAGGAAATATGAGCGGATTGCCAATGCTGCCAATAGCTAAAATAAAATTTATAAATCAAAATAAAAAAAAATTCCCTAACACTAATATTTTGTAACCTATTTATGTTTTATGAAGTGAGAATATGAGAATGTTCTAAAAACTACTTCGCCGGATTATTTTCTTCAATATTTTTAAACTGTTTACAATTGGCGTGCCTCTATGAAAGCTATACCAAAATGAGCGGGAGATTCGAAATATTTATATACAATTAAAACATGAAAACGGAAACAAATTATGAAATTCCCATTTCAAATCTCCTTAAACGGAAATATTTCAATAACTTTATTTACTGAATTACAATTTAAAAATATCTGATGTGTACCATTCACATGACTTTCTCTACATCCCTGCAACAAATTATTCTTAAAAAGCATATACTTCTATTTACTTTATGCTAAACAGAAAAAATTAGCAGAAATGGTCATTACTCACTTCCTTGTAAGTAGAATCGAAAAAAGGGACAACCATAGGTTAAAGTGATAGTGAAAAGCTGGCTGCTATGTCAATGAAGTTCCTTTGTTTATATGGATAGGACTTGACAAGTTCCTGTATGAGAAAAGTATACGTTTTTCATAGCAGAAACCAAAAATAAGGAATGTCTCAAAAACGACAAACTCCACGAAAAAAAGTATTTAACATAAATTGTGTGTTTTAATGTGCTCTACATTTTTTGCGTATTAAGGTTTTGTCCAACTCTTACAGTTTAGCAGTTATTCAAAATTCAGTAAAATTCATCCAGAATAAATTACTCTTCAGAGGCTATTCCTAGAAAATTCAAGATAAACATTTTATTTGTCAGGTAAATATCTTTAATATACGAAATTTTAATCAAAATCGTTAGAGCCATTTTTGAGAAAATCAAAATTTTGGAAACAAATTTCCATGTAAAGGGTAGTTGGGGTGGGGGGATATTTCTCAAAATCTTCATGTCGCATCCCTGGAAGATACTAAACTTAAATACTAAGTTTGGTATTTTACCTACTTTTCGTTTTTGAGTTATCGTGTTCACAGACACACGGACACACTGACACGCGGACACACACACAGACACACGGACACACACACACACACGGACCTTTTTGTGAAAATGCTTTTTTTGGATATTGGGGACCCTAAAACATATATTTCCGGTGAAATCTCGGTATCGAATTTTTGGGTGGAGTGCAATACCTTCTCTATACACTATGTACAGTGAGTATAGAGAAAGTAAAAAAAAAATAGAAATTTTAATTTCCAAAATGAGTCACCTTTTTAAAAATGTATGTTGGTATTAGTATACTTCTGTATTTTAATAGATACTTCTGAATCATATAGGAAATTTTAGTTGCATTTAAACAAAAACAAAAACGCATAATGTTTTGAAAATGTGGTTTTGAGAAAAACGCTGTTTAATAGTAGGTATGCTAGAAAAAGACGTTTTGTGTGATCTTTAAATGATTCTAGAGCCCAAAACAAGGGAGGAAAATATTGATGAAAGGGGAAGCTAAATGATGGTTCCAACAATTACTTAGTGTAAACTGATTTTAAATGTTTTCACCGATTATAGTAAAATATCACTTCCAGTCGTTCCTTAACATGAATTAATATGTATTGCATATATAGAATAGCTTTTGAGCATTTTGATCCCCGAATACAGTCTTGGTAGGTACTCAGGCCAATTAACCAGCAGATATCCGCTGATCAAAGTAGTGAATAGTAGCTCGTGAAACGATGGAGTGCAAAATCAGAGCAGTTAAATATTAGATGACTTCATGGAAACCAATCTCTAATTAGGGCAGTCTGCTACCGTGAACAGTTGCGAATGGAAGGTAATTTGGCGTGGGCATCAACATTAAAGAAAGAGTTGGAAGCCATTGGGATGTGATGTATTTCGATGGCGGGGCAGGCAAACAGATGGAGTATTTAGAGAAAAATTAAGAACCGTCTCTGTGAAATTGACAGACAGCAAATATTTGCGCAATACACGGAGAAATTTCATTAGAGATACAGTCTGGGCTAAAATCGGAGCGGGGTATGGAGCAATACATCAAAACAGGTAACAAACTCTTTAGAGAGGAGCATGCGTGGATTCGTGGATTAGCTTATGCATGGCGGAGCATATAAATTGCTGATGAGAATGGTGTGAGAATCTGCCCCATTTGTGAGGAGAAAGAATCGTGGACCCATATCTTGGCAAGACGTAGGGGTATGGAGGAATGGAATAAAACATATTTAACGAGATCATTTACCACCGCAAATGTAGAGCTAGAAGCATGTTGGACACTACTGGCAGGCACGAAAGACGTGGACGAGCTAGGTAAATTTATACTAAGGCAAGACAGCTGAAATCCGAGAAGACTGACAAAAGCGAAGAGGGGGGGGGGGATAAGAATAGCTAAACAGAAGTGGTTATAATGTTTTACATGCATATATTTTATTCATACTTATGTCATTGTAGTGTTGTGGTGTTACATATTGTGTATATATTTCTCTTAAGTGTATTTGCCTATTATAATATGGTACATTAATGCATCTGAATAAGGTGTAGACTGTGCTGCAAATTTTGTAACGTTTTTGTGTGTACGTGTGTATTTTATTTTATTAATTTGTTTTATACTTTTACCATGTAGACTCTTCTCAGGTTACTGGTATACGAGAGCATTCTGGATTTTGGTTTTAACTACCATCAATAAATACTGCTTTAGTAAAATGTAGCACTTTCGCCCTGTGCAGGGAGATCACCGTAGAGATGAACGATCTAGAGAAACCCAGCTTTTGGAATTGTATTCATTTGCCGGTTTAGTTCACTGTATCGCCGAGTTGAAGCGAGAAAATGGCACAAGGACACTATACCAACGGCGGTACACCGTGTAAGTAAAGAGAGCGTATAATCAAGCCCGCTAGAACACTTGCCTATGGGCTATTGGATATCCTGTTCCATATAACGAGATGCTTCAGGACAAACATGCATTGCTGCAATATATCGTCTATTGTTAGCGTTTGCGTCTGTCACAAGATATCGATCTGTTTATCGATATCATCTGATCAATACACGGCGAATTGTTTACTTAGGTGACACAAAGACAAAAAATAATCTGATGTAATCCACGACTTTCTCTACATCTCTGCAAGTAGTTATTGTTAAAAAGCTTATGCTTCTATTTACTTCATGCTAACTGAGAAAAATTAGCAGAAATAGTCTTATTTCTTGCTTTATTGCAAGTAGGAGCGAAATAAGGGAATACCGTAGGTTAAAATCATAGCCAAAAGCTGGTTGACATGTGACTGAAGTTCCTTTGTTTGTATGGACAGGAGCTGACAAATTCTGTATAAGAAAAGTATACGTTTTTCAAGGTTGAAACCAATAACAAGAAATATCTCAAAAACAATCAACTCCAAGGAAAAAAAACGCTTATTACATAAATAGTGTGTTTTTATCGTAATCTACATTTTTATGTAATAAGGTTTTGTCTATCTCTTACGGATTAACAGCTGTGCAAAATTCAGTAAAAATCATCGAGAATGAAGCGGTTTTTAGAGGCTATTCCCAGAAAATTTAAGATATACATATTATGGCATGTAAATATTTAAATATAAGCTATTTTAATCAAAATCTTTAGAGCCATTTTTGAGAAAATCAAAATTTTCGAACTTTTTTTTTATGTAAAGGGTAGTTTGGGGTGGGGGAGTTTCTTGAGAATCTTCGTGTTGCATCCTTGGAAGATACTAAACTTAAATACCAAGTTTGACATTTAACAGTTTTTGCGTTTTTTAAGCTCTTCTGTCCAAAGACACACGCACGCACACACACGGATCTTTTTCTGAAAATGATTCTTTTTTTTGGATTACGGGGACCCAAAACATGTATTTCCGGTGAATCTCGGCATCGAATTTTTGAGTGCATTGTAATACCTGCTTTATACGCTATGTATATAGTACGTGTAGAGAAAGTAATATGTAAGTGAAAATGCTATTGTTGGAAAGCCATTACTGAATCATTAGTTTGAGCTATAAAAACTGTTGCTAAGTAAGAGGTCATAGTAAGAGTAAGTTATTTGATAGTAAATTCGCGGTTGAAGAACTACCCGATTTGACTTGCCAACCAGGGAAAGCCACGAAAAACATGTTTAGAGCTGCGGGCCACAAGAATCGAATCTAGGATCTTCCGAATCCAAAGTCTATGCAGTTTAAAATTTAAAAGCAAAATTGCAATGACTAAAATATATAATTTATTTTTATAAAATAAATGTTATGCATTATATTAGCAATTTACCAGTTTTATATTTATAATTTATCTGTGAAATTGCCATTTTATAAAAAAAGCATATTCAATTTTCAACATAGATTTTGTTCTTTATCTAAAAATTAGTGTTCCATTTGAATGAATTTTTGTACATCTCTCCCCCTAACAAATTATTCTTAAAGAGTTTATTATTTTATCTCTTTCTTGCTAATCGATATAAATATTAGCTGAAATGGTCTTATTATACTGTTCCTAATTAATAGAAGGGAAATAAGAGAGTACACTAAGCTAAAGAAATATTAAAATATTTTAAAACCTGGTTGATATGCGATTAAAATTGAATGACTGATAAATTCGTGTATCTATGAGAAACGTTCAAGTGTTTTAAAGGAATATAAAATTATATCTCGGAAATGGTTATGCCCACAATCAATTGTATGCGACATAAATTGTGTGTTTTAACGAGCTGTTTAGTTTATGAGTAGTAACTTTTTGTATGTCTCTCACGATTTATCAGTTATACAAAAGCCATTAAGAATAAAGTGGACCTCAGAAGTATTCCTAGAAAATACAAAATATACAATTTTTCCCTCGTAAACAGTATTTTGAAGAGGGGACATTTCTTGAAAACTTTCTTATCGGATTCTTGGATGACGCTAAACAAAAATACCAATTTTGGTATTTAACAGTGTTTTCTCTATTGAGCTATTTTCCCCACAGATACACGCACACAGACAGATAAGACACACACGGATCTTTTTCTAAAAATGCTTTTCTTTTAGGGAGGGTGTTTCATGGGATTTCAAAAATATATTTCCGATGAAATCTTGACATCAAATTTTTGGGTGGAGTGCATATATCTTCTCTACCTATTTTGTATGTACTAAGTAAACAAAATCATAAAGGGAAATAGAGAAATAATTGCGACAAATGATCTCATACATTTAAATCAATGAACAGTGTAGAAGTCACAATTCTGTTGTTGGTGAGACTTTAATCAATTATTAATATGAGATGCAAAAGCTACTGCTAAGTAAAAGAACATTAAAACACTGATATTATATTCGAGGTAAAAGTTAAACTTACCCATAATCCGTATTGCCAACCAAGAAAACACGAAAAACCTATCCTTAGAGCTGTTTTGTCTAGGAATTGAACCCAGGACCTCCCGAATGCGAAGTCTTAGTAGTTTGGAATTTAAAAACAAATTAAGCATGGCTAAAATATAGCATGAAACTTTATAAATTAATTTCTGTATTATGTTTGTAATTTATTTATCTTATATTTATTAACTGCCAGCGAACTTGTCATTTAAAATACACACATCCAAATTTCAGAATAGATTTTGGCTCTTTATGTAAAAAAGAATATCTACAGAATAAAGTGACCTCTGTAGAAGCCCACTAACCCTGATGGAAATAATAATACTGCAGTCGAAGTTTTTCAGGGAAGGGTTCTTACTGTTTCAAAGTAAGAAAACATTAAAATTGATATTATATTTTGGGTAGAAGTAAAACTTCCCCATTATCCTTATTGACAACCAGGGAAAACCACGAAAAAGTCATCCTTAGAGCTACAGTACCTGGTAATTGAACCCATAGAAACTTTTAGTAGTTTGGAATTTAAAAGAAAAATAAAGCATGACTAAAAAATATCATGAAACTTTATAAAAACAACAACTTTTGCATTATATTTGTATGTTACTTATCTTATATTTATTTTGGTATTTAAAAATAGAATAAGCAGTGCTAAAATATATAATGAAAGCTTTAAAACAGTTACTGCATTATATTTGCAATTTGCTTATATTAATTACCTGCAACCTTGTAATTTTAAATACAGATATACTATTTTTAGCATATATTTGGGTTTTTATCTGAAAAGAAGGGTAGTTTTAAAGTAAAATACTCGTTTTGGGAATTCATAACAAGGATTTCTTTCCTTTGAAGTTTTAAAAGTAAGACTTAGTGTTGGTTTACAAGAAAAATCTGATGTGTTACACTCACATGACTTTCTCTAGCCGTTCTACAAACTTCTTACATAAGATTATTCTTCTTTCTGCACCTTGCTAATCGAGGTATTCAGCACAATGTTCTTATTACTTAGTTCCTTATAAGTAGGAAGAAAATAAGGGAATAAACTAGGCTAAATCGATAGTTAAATGTTTTAAAAGCTGTCATGCGATTGCCATTACAAATCGCTTCTTTTCTTGACCAGGAGTAGAACAAAAGAAAAACGGACACTCCCGTCTGAGAAAAGTATATGTACTTCACAACTGAAACTAATAACAATGAATATCTCGAAAACGGTAGGCTGCACGAGAAAAATGTATATGACGTGAGTTGTGTATTTAACAAGACCTAAATGTTTTGT
Organism: Hymenopus coronatus; assembly: GCA_030762935.1. Taxonomy (NCBI): domain Eukaryota; kingdom Metazoa; phylum Arthropoda; class Insecta; order Mantodea; family Hymenopodidae; genus Hymenopus; species Hymenopus coronatus. Next base: position 61,635,221 of record CM060884.1, read on the forward strand.
ACAGTAAGTTTTTGTCTATCTCTTACGGTTTACTAGTTATGCCAAATTAAGCAAAATTCATCTAGAATAAACAGGTCTTTAGAAGCTATTCCCAGAAAATTCAAGATATACATTTTATTTTTCAGGTAAATGTCTTTAATATACTATATTTTAATCAAAACCTTAAGAGCCATTTTTAAGAAAATCATAATTTTCGAAAAAAGTTCCATGTAAAGGGTAGTTTGCGGTGGGGGGATTTTTCTCAAAATCTTCGTGTCGCATCCCTGGAAGATACTGAACTTAAATACCAAGTTTAGTATTTTAGCTACTTTGCGTTTTTGAGTTATCGTGTTCACAGACACACGGACACACACACGCACTGACCTTTTTCTGGAAATGCTTTTTTGGTCCTAAAACATGTATTTCCGGTGAAATCTCGACATCGAATTTTTGGGTGGAATACAATACTTCTCTATCCCTATGTACATTGTACATACGGAGCTAGAGAAAGTAAAAATGTTTTATAATTAAAAAAATTAAAACAGTTAATCTTAATAACATTTTATTTACAGAACATTAACATCTGCGCGAGTTCATGAGCCCACAAACTCTGCTGGAAGCAGAATATTTCTGCAGTAGACCCTTTTCAAAGCAAAGTACTTTTCTTAAGCAAGAACTCCATCACTGGCAGTGGTGAAGTAGAAAATAGTTTTCTGTGAAGGGTAGATAGTGCAGTTAAAGGAAAGGACTGAATAAGGAGGGAGCATCTCGCTCGTGTGGGAACTAAATGGGAGAATAACGTGAAACAAAGTTATGAAAAGGAAGCGGATTGGGAAGTTGTAATTAGTTTGATGCCTGGCGTAGGTTCGCCATTCTTCTCTTTCTATCTGCCGCGCATTCTCTTGGAATTGGCATTTTAGTTATACAAACAATACCCCTCTGCTACCGTAATCTCACAAGTGCACCCTTCTTTGAAAGAGAAAGATGACGAAATTTCTATTCACATCATCCTTCCCTTAAGCATAACTCATCCTCCGGCCCCTTCCCATTTTCTGCGCTCTAACGCCTTAAGTACTGGATGCTATAAATTGCAGCTTATTCTTAAATTATTGTTATTATGCGGGGGGATAATTCCCTTAAGTATGCTATATTTAATGGCTGCTATGCGCTTGATTCAGAAATGTAATAGCACACCATATATACTGGGGTCTTACGAGATGAGATAGGTGTCCTTTAGGGCAACTTGGAAGTTTACTTGTTTCGAAGTCGAAAGTCACATAAACTTTCTTATTTCACCGCTTCAGAATTAAAGAGAAGATATAGTGTTTCCTTTTACTTTCTCTAGCCCCATATGTACAATGTACATAAGGATAGAGAACTATTGTATTCCACCCAAAAATTCGGTACCGAGATTTCACAGGAAATACATGTTTTAGGACCCCCTGAATCCAAAAAAAGCATTTTCAGAAAAAGGTCCGTGTGTGTGTCCGTGAACACGATAACTCAAAAACCAAAAGTAGCTAAAATACCAAACTTGGTATTTACGTTTAGTATCTTCCAGGGATGCGACACAAATATTTTGAGAAAAATCCCCCCACCCCAACCTACCCTTTACATGGAATTTTTTTCGAAAATTTTGATTTTCAAAAATGTCTAACGATTTTGATTAAATGTCATATATTAAAGATATTTACCTAGCAAATAAAATGTATATCTTGAATTTTCTGGGAATAGCTTCTGAAGGCCTGTTTATTCTGGATGAATTTTGCTTAATTTAGCATAACAAGTAAAACCGTAAGAGACAAAAACATACCGTACAAAACATTTAGGTCTTGTTAAATACACAACTCACGTCATATACATTTTTCTCGTGCAGCTTACCGTTTTCGAGGTTTTCATTGTTATTAGTTTCAGTTGTGAAGTACTTATACTTTTCTCAAACGGGAGCGTCCGTTTTTCTTTTGTTCTACTCCTGACCAAGAAAAGACGCGATTCGTAATGACAATCGCATAACGACAGCTTTTAAAACATTTGACTATTGGTTTAGCCTAGTGTATTCCCTTATTTTCTTCCTACTTATATGGTACTAAATAATAAGAACATTTTGCTAATGAGTACCTCGATTAGCAAGGCGCAGAAAGAAGAAGAATCTTATATATGAAGTTTGTAGAACAGCTAGAGAAAGTTATGTGAGTGCAACACATCAGATTTTTAAGATTTAATTTCTTGCTTTATCGGATTATGAATTTAGGTTTTAAAAATTTAATACACAATGCTTTGCTATTGTATTGCACCGGAAATACATATTTTTGGACTCCCTGAATCAAAAAAAAAGAATGTATGTGTTCCATTCACATGACTCACTCTAAATATATACAATAAACTATTGTTAAAAAACTTATTCTTCTAATTAATGCCAAACGAGAAAAATTCGCCCTCCGTGGTGTAACGGTTACCACGCAAACCTCAAATACACAAGGTGTATTCAAACCCTGGGGAGGACAATGGTTTTTTTGGGTGTAAAGATCCCTAGCATGGCTTCCTTTGGAAGAGAAGTAAAGCCGTTGCTCCCGTGCCGTACATTTACGGCACGTAAAAGGACCTCAAGCCCAATAGAAAGACCTCTGCGCAAAATTAAGCGGTCTTTCACGCCAAATTTAGAATGGGACGCTGAGAACAACAGTAGTTATAGAGCGCCCATAAATAACAAGCTATTTGCATTTTCGAGAAAAAGGATCTTATTACTTGATTCCTGTAATTAGAAGGGAAATAACAGGATACACTAGACTAAAATGATAGATATTTTAAAAGCTCGTTGACATGTGATTGAAGCGCATTTGTTTGTATGGCCAGGAGTTGGCAAAGTCCCGTATGAAAAAGTAGAAGTATTTTAAAGCTAAACCCATTAACAAGAAATATCTCAAAAACGGCCAAATCCACGACCAAAAAAAAAAGTTTATAATATAAAGTGTCTGTTTTAACAAGCTCTACAAGTTTCTTATAATAAGTGTGTAAGTGTGTGTCTGTGGGCAGCATAGCTCAAAAACGTAAAGATCGTTAAATTCCAAACTTGGTAATTAAGTTTGGTATCTTTCAAGGATGAGACACGAAGAATTTCAAGAAAATACCACCCCACCCCAAACTGCCCTTTACATGGAATATTTTTCGAAAACTTTGATTTTGTCAAAAATATCTCTTAACGATTTTGACTTAAATCTCTTATATTTAAGATATTTACATGACAAATATAAAATATCTTGAATTTTCTGGGAATAGCCTCTGAAAACATCTTTATTCTGGATGGATTGTTTTGAATTTAGCACGATTTATAAACTGTAGGAAATGGTCAAAAACCCGCTGCAGAAAAACTTTAGATCTCGTTAAAACACACGATTTATACCATATGCAGTTTTATTATATACTTGACCGTTTCCAGCATATTCCTTGTTATTGGTTTCAATTTTAAAATATATTTTCCTCAGAGAGGAAGTGATCATTTTTTTGTTTTCTTTTACTCCTGGTCAAGCAAAAAACAAACAACAAAAAACAAAAACAAAAACAAAACAACAACAACAACAAAAAGCGAATTGCACTGAAAATCGCATAGTGACAACTTTTAAAACATTTGACTATCACTTTAGCATAGTGCGTTCCTTTAGTTCCCTTTTAGTTAAAAGAAACTAAGCAATAAGTACATTCTACTAATACAGTCCAATTCGCTTGAAGGCGAAAAAATACCAATTCTTTTGTATGCTGATGACATTGTTATTCCTTCTAAAACAATAAATGGTTTGCAATCTGGCTTAAACGCTTTGAAACGATTTTGTAGACATTGGGGCATGGAAATGAGTATTATTAAAACTAAAGCACTCGCATTTAAAAAATGGGTACGTGTACGGTCAGCAGGAAAAGTGGACATCGGGGAGATAGAAATTAAAAATGTTAAACATTTCGACTATCTAGGTGCAAGGTTTGACATGGCAGGAAAATGGCACAAGAACAATGATTTTGTAAAACACAAAGAGATTGGACAAGTTTCTGAAATATTGAAGCTATTGACCCGGATACCAGATATGCCAGTAAAAACATTACAAATCATGAATGAGGCAATGGTTAGGTCTTCATTACTGTATGGAAGTGAGGTGTGGGGATGGGATAGGGTAGATAATCTAAATAAAATACAATAAAATATTCTGGGATTGGGGAGTGGAACTTCTAATCACGGTGTTCTTCGTGAGGTAGGATGCTGGGAAGATGTTGTATATGCTAAATTAGTGTAGTTAGATACTGGCTGCGAATAGTTAAAGGTGATCAAACAATTCTTAGACCAATATGTTATCGGCATCAGATTAATAACATAGAGCATCCAAAATGGGGGGCGGTGGGGGCTACAACGGGGATTATCAAATATTGACAAAGGAGCAGCGAAGTTAGATATAACGTTGTGAATAAAATAAAAGGACGACAATGCGATATAAACAGAGGGGAAATAGCACTAATCTATTAAAACAGTTGTTTTATTTCTTCTCAAAAGTAAAATAAATTACATGACTATTAATGTTTTGAAATAAACCATCAATTTTGAGAAATACACTAGAGATATTTTTAAAAAATCTGATGTGTACCATTCACATGACTTTCTCTATATCCCTGCAACAAACTATTCTTAAAAAGCTTATTCTTCTATTTACTTCACGCTAATCAGAAAAAGTTTTCATAGCAGAAACCAAAAATAAGGAATGTCTCAAAAACGACGAACTTACGAAAAAAATATATATAACATAAATTGTGTGTTTTAACGTGCTCTACATTTTTTGTGCAGTAAGTTTTTGTCCATCTCTTACGGTTTAGCAGTTATTCAAAATTCAGTAAAATTCATTCAGAATAAACTCTCTTCAGAGGCTATTTCCAGATAATTCAAGATATACATTTTATTTGTAAGGTAAATATCTTTAATATACGACATTTTAATCAAAATCGTTAGAGCCATTTTTGAGAAAATCAATAATTTCGAAAAAAGTTCCATGTAAAGGGTAGTTGGGGGTGGGGGGAATTTTTCTCAAAATCTTCGTGTCGCATCCCTGGAAGATACTAAACTTAAATACCAAGTTTGGTACTTTACCGACTTTTTGTTTTTGAGTTATCGTGTTCACAGACACACGGACACACGGACACACACACACACGGACCTTTTTGTGAAAATGTTTTTTTTTTTTTTTTTGGATATTGGGGACCCTAAAACATATATTTCCGGTGAAATCTCGGTATCGAATTTTTGGGTGGAGTGCAATACTTTCTATTTACACTATGTACATAGTGCGCATAGAGAAAGTAAAAATTAGGAACTTTGAATTTAGACAAAAAAATTATTATTTAAATACTGTAAAAGCTGCATTTTTAAACATCATTTCGACTGAGTGGAACAGTTGTATAACTTTCAACATCATACTATACATTTTGTGAATTTTCAAAATGTCACACAGGCATTATCTTTTAAAACATTTTGGACTGACTTGCACCTTATGACCAAGGTTGTTAAAAGGTAATTAATTACGAATTGAAGATAGAGTAGGACTGAAAAATTCATTGCCATAGCCGGAATTCGTACCACGAATCTCCTAGTCTCGATCTAGTAGCTCTAGTTGTTCTGACATGACATTAAACTCCCCAACTGTCTCGAGATCTTCCATGTAAACCTCAAGGAACTCTCAAAACATTAAGGGTAACTTACAATGTCGTAAGTACTTAAAATCACTGTCAGTTGGGGACTTTAATATCGTATCGGCTTACTCTCATGTTAGCTAAATGGTTACAACAACTAGATGAAGACCAGGCGTAGTTCAAATTCCGGCTATGACATTGAATTTTCAGTCTGAGGATATTTTTCCAGCTCTTGTCTTACTCACGGGTAATGTGGAAGAAACAGTTAATTGGCCATTTTTGGTAGTGTTTAACGCCCGCTTTAACTACTTATGCCACCGCAGGCGGTGACACTGTTGATACATGAATTAAAATGGAGCACCGGTGGAATGCGATGGCGGGGAAAACCGCAGAACCCGGAGAAAACCTTCTCCAGTACCGAAATTGACCATTATGAGCTTTAAAACCACATTAGTCGGCGCCGTAATTGAGTGGTTAAACTGTTCGGCTCCCAACTAGGCGGCCCAGGTTCGATCCCAAGCGCTCACATTGTAGGATTAATGGCGGTTGAAACGGTATCTGGGCGGGTTTTCTCCGTGTCATCTGGTTACACCAATTACTCCATATCACCATTCCTGTCACCCACTTCATCGCGTTCATTCCTGGCCGAGCACTCGTTCCAGGTTTTCCATTGTGTGGTTTCGTGCTGTTGGCTCTCCGACAGGTTTCTGACCCCTAGGCATCCGGTTGTAAGCTCTAAGGGGGTGTCAGTCCTACTTAAGGGGAGGGTAAGCGAGTATGAAGCCGAAACGAAAACCATATTTTTGAAACATCTTATATTTCTACTACAGTATTGCTATGATAAGTAAGTACAATTCCAGAAAGATTGATAAAAAGGAAGTAATGATGCACTAGAGTTTGTATGTAAAGCTAGACGATGATCCATATACCCATCTCGGGAGTATTTGCTCTCCTGAAATTGAAACTCCTTCAATATGCCAGTAGCAGCTGGAACATTTAGATATTAAAAACAAAATCTCCAGAGGATAGTATTCCGAGAGAACTTGAGGGCAAGTTCCAAGTTCTTGGCAGCGAAAACGGAAGGATGCTCGAATGTTGAATCCCCCCCCCTCTCTACCGGAGTCCGTGGACGTCAATTACTCGGAGGACTGACATGTCACCCCTACCTGTTGCCGAGGAGTTATTAGCGATCACATCCATCACCGTTTCTTGTTCGTGATCCCCCTTCCTCGCTTGGGCTGCCTTCCAACAGAGGGAGAATCCCTCGGATTTCGTGTGCGAAATTAGGGTGCTTGAGGTCAGGCCTCCGATTCTCCGTTATTATTTAAATACGATGAATATGTTCCTTTATTTCGAGATATTTTCTATTTCTGCAATGAAGGAGTTGTGTACAATTAAGGAGGCGAATGAGTTTGAAATCTCACTTCTACATTTTAAAGATGTATGGCCTATGAAATGAAGTGTCAAAACTCTAGCGGGTTCTTTAGTTATTAATAATTTTGTGCTTAAAAATACATATGGTGCCGGTTCAAACTTCCTGAAACTTCAATGCAAGAATCAGAAAATATCACTCCCTAGACTGTGATTAGTAAATCTATGTACTTGTTAGATTTTTGATATCTCCTTCGTGTAAAGAATAAAAATATATTTAATGTATTGGTGACAAAATTGTTGCGTTTTTTGCTCTCCTTATCTATTATTTCATTAACTATTCAATATATTAAAAAGTCAATACTTAGTTTTATTAGTCTTAGTTTCTTGGACATCTAGTGGAATTGTCAGCCTCCGTGTTTCAATAATGTAAGAGTAGATTGCTTTCTGATTGCAGTAAAATGATAAAAAGCGTAATTAAGCTTAAAGTTGACATACGAAGGTAAGCATAAGGTGCGTGCTTTTAGAAATACTTTATTTTATTAACTTATAAACGCTTTTGGGCCACATTTCAGCCAGGAGAGGCATCCAAGCCGTGGACGCTCTTCACTTGTTCAGTTCTCGAACACATGCGACAGTAACTATAGAAAGAAGCCCACCACGCAAGTGCAACAATTGCTATAGGACAGAAAAAGGAGCCGTTCGCACATCTGCGGCGATTACGAGCAAGGAAGGCGTAATCACAATACTCTATACACTTCCCGCGTCGGTAGAATGAGGGTAGCGTGTCTGTCTCACATTCAACAGGTCGCGAGTTTGAATCTCGCTTATGGCGAGGTACCCGGATAAGGTTTCTTTCGGGGTTTTCCCTTATCCTGAGAAGAAGAATGTCGATCAACTTTAAGCTCTATGAGCCCTAAATCATTTGAGTATAATTTCAGCGATTTCATTCATCGTCCTACACGTTAAAGGAGGTCAAGCTAAATATTTATATATGAATATGAGTTAATAGAGCTTAAAGTTGCTCGATATTCATCTTCTCAGGATAAGGGTAATCCCGAAAGAAACCTTATATATATCAACATTTTCAAACATTTTCCCATGTTAGTTTGGTTTCGGAGGATTTTTCTCAAAATATCGTGTCGCAGCCTTGGAAGATAGTAAATTTAAATATCAAGGTTTGGTATTTTACCAACTTTTCGTTGAGTATCGTGTTAAGAGAATACCGGACATACGTACGCACGCACACACTCACACTCAGTCACATACTTTTTCTAAAAATGTTTTTTCTTTCATCTACAGGGATGCTAAAATCTGCATTTTCGGTGAAATTTCGATATCGAATTTTAGGATTGAGTGCAATACTTTCTCTATGTACGAAGTACTAATTAGAGAAAATAATAAACCACTTCTTCGAAGTAGTGTTTGGATTAACAAGGAAGCCAGGAGATAGGCATCGTTTGATGGGGAGAGTCGGTAGAAAAGACACTTGAATATAAGAGATTTTAATAGTGTTTAACTCCATTCTTACTATGCACGGTAACAAAAGTGGTGAAAGTCCATAACGCATGAAATGATAATTGGGCAAGGAAATTTGGAAAGGAAACGTTCCAAATGTTTGATAGGTATAAGGCGGAGGAAAACCTGAATAAAAGTATTGCAATTTCTCATACGATATAGCTGAGTAGTTTAAACAAGAGAAGTTACAATTATTTTAAGGAAAAGTAATACAACCACTTCTTCGAAGATGTATATTGATTAACATGGATTTTAGGAGGTAAACTTGTGTAAGAATTGAGGGGCTCAGCGCCAGAGGGAGCTATCCCACAAATAGCTAAATTTGAGAAAAAAGGAGTTTTATTAGAGTTGTTGATTTGATGAAAAATGTTACATTAAGGTACAGCTTTTTTAAATCCAGTATTTGATCCACATTTTGAAATGTCCTAGAAAATACAAAAAAGTTATATTTAAGAGTTTTTTTTTTATTTATTTAGCACTGCAAACCGTATTATTTACTAAAAATTTACTTATGCAGAGAGAGAAACTAGACATGATATTATTCATATTCCTCACCATTGTTTCTTTTTCGTATAGCAACAACTTTGCATATTCGTTTCTTTCCTTCACTAGCTATACTATTTACCTTAACTCCATGGCACGACAGCTCACGGGGAACCTTGGCCTACCGCCCGGCCGCTGCGTCCCCCATCTCGGTCCACTACAGACGTCATGGATGGGGTGCAGTATTGGAGGGTGAGACGTGGTCAGCGCCTCGAGTCCCTCCCGGCCGGTTAATGCGGTCCTCATGACCTGGAGCCGCTACTTCTCCATCAAGTAGCTCCTCAATTGGCCCCCCAGGGACCTTACGAGGCTGAGTGCACCCCGGGCCAGGTCTCCCAGCGGGGGAAAAATCCCCACGCCGGTACTGGGGATCGAACCCAGGTCTCCCGCTTGGTAAGCAGCTGCGCTACCACCGCGCTAAGGAGACGACCATACTATTTACCTCCATTTTGAAAAACAGAATAATCTGCAGCATAGTATAATGCCTAAAATTTCAACTATTTACACAATATTCTTAATGTTTAATAATAATCTTACATATTATTCTGTTTCACATATTAAGGCCTAAAATCATTATTTCTTGGCCTATAGTTTAAACAATAAACAATACTATTAAAATAGTTATAAAGTTCTGTAAGTTTAGTGGCATTGTTCTTTAAATAGCAGGCAACTTCATAGTGGGATATCCCCATCTGGCACAAACTTTCTCACTTTGGAAAATGACACAGTTTATGTAAGTTACTGTAGATGGCACTCTAAAACAGTTAATATTACCAAGATGTCTACAGACATGAGAGACGGCAGAAGCTGTCTAAAAACGAAAAAAACTCATTTTTTCGCAATGTGTGGGATAGCTCCCTCTGGCACTGAGCCTCTCAATTGATTGTGGGTTGAGTCGATAGAGAAAGGCATATTTTTAATAGTGTTTAGCCTCATTCTTACTACACACGGTTACACAAGTGGTAAAAATCCTTGAATGATAACTTGGTAAGGAAATTTTGGAAGGAAACGTTCAAGGCGTTTGATTCTATTGCAGGCTGAGGAAAACCTGAATGTTGGAATTTCTCATACGTTATAACTCAGTAGTTTAATCAAGAGGAGTTGCATTTATTTTGGGGAAAGGAACCAATTAATTTATTCGTAAAGCTCCTGGCTCTTCTTGTTAGAAAATCAGTTTGGAGGGGCGTGCATGCAACAACAGGGCTCTGGCAAGTTTCCCACAATTTGCGTGAGGTTGCTTGCTCGTTTGTGTATGATGCCACACGTTATCACTAAGTCCTTGCTCCTTGCCACTTGTTCTCATCTTCTCCCCCCCCCCCTCTTCTCGACACCAAGCAGCCACTCAACTATACAACACAGGCGACGTGTAGCGTCTAATCAACACCAGCAGGAGGGTTGCCACCGAGTAGCGCCATATGCACCATTCTGATTTAAGACAAAACCTCTTGCAATCATACGTTACAGCGGCAAGAGTAAAACGACCAAATAAAACAATCTCACGTGTAACATTCACATGACTTTCTCAAGCTGTTCCACAAACAAAACTCTTCTTACAAAAGATTATTCACATTATGACAAACATTGGCTTGTCCGCCTGGGTAGTGTGTCTGCCTCATACTCAACAGATCATGGGTTCGAATCTCGTTTAGGGTTTTCTCTTATCCTGAGAAGACGAACGTCTAGTAACTTTAAGCTCCATGGCCCCCGAGATTACTTGAGCATCATTTCACCTATTTCATTCACTGTCCAGCATGACCAACCAGGTTAATGGAAGTTAAGCTACAAAAAAAAAAGTCTTTTACTTATTTTGGTTGTCTGTTTAGCGCGACTGCAGGGCAAGCGGGAGATCTGCGTACGATTCCCGATATCGGCGTGGGGAATTTTCTCCCGCTGGAAATGTAGATTTTTTTATGGACGCTCTCTAACTGCTGTGGTTCTCAGCGTCCCATTCTATACTGGGTGTGAAAGACTGCTTAATTTTGCTCAGAGGCCTCTTCTATCAGGCTTGAAGTCCTTTTACGTGCCGTAAATCTACGACACGAGACCAACGGCTTTACTTCCCTTCCGAAGGAAGCCATGCTAAGGGTTTTTACGCCCGAGAAAATCCATCGTCCTGCGCCGGGTTTGAACTCGCGACTCGCGGTATATGATTACAAAAAATATACTTTTATTCACATGATAAACATTAGCAGAATAAAATTGTCTTATTACTTTGTTATTTTGATTGTCTCCTCAACGCCTTGGTAGCGTGGCAAACGGAAGATATCGGTTCGTTTCTCGGTACCGGCGTGGGGAATTTTCTCCCGCTGGAAATGAGTTTTATTTATGGACGCTCTTTAACTACTGTGGTCCCATTCTATATTGGGAGTGAACGGCCGTTTAAGTTTGCTCAGAGGCCTCTCTATCAGGCTTGAGGTTCTTATACATGCCGTAAATTCCACGACACGGCTTTACTTCACTTCCAAGGCAAACCATGCTAAGGAGTTTTACGCCATGTGGTCCAAATGATGTGCTTTAACGAGATCCACCTTTTCTGTGATTTAGATTTTTGTTCATCTCTTGCGGCTTAACCTTTATGCAAACATTTGAGAAACTCATGTGAATAAAGAGGTCTTTAGAGACTTTTTCCCCCCAAATTTTAAAAAATATATTTTTTATCCTTTAATATACAGCATTTTACTCAAAAGATTAAGAGCTATAAAGACCTATTTTTGAGTAAATCAAAACTTTCGAACACATTTCCATTTAAACAGAAGTTGTGGGGGGAGATTTTTTTTTTTTTTTTGTCTTCGTGTCGCATCCTTAGAAGACACTGAACTTAAATACCAAGTTTGGTGTTTTATCGACTTTTTTCTTTTTGAGTCATGCTGCCCACTGACACACACATATACACAGACACACATATGAACATTTTTCAGGGGATTCAGGGGATCCAAAATCATTTATTTCGATGAAATCTCGATGTATTTTTGGGTGGAATACAATACCTTCTCTATCTACTATGTGTATAGTACATACGAGCTAGAGAAAATAAAATATATGACGTGTTACATTTACAGTCTCTCTAGTTGTTCTACAAACAAACTATTCTTATAAAAGATTATTCTTTTTTCTACATCAGCTGATCGACATAAACATTATCAGAATTTGTCTTATTAATATATGTAGTTCCTTATAAGTATATGGGAAATAAGGGTATACACTAGGCTAAACGATAGTAAATGTTTCAAAAGCTATCGTTAGGCGAATTTCTCTAAAATGCTGTTCTTTTTCTTGGCTAGGAGTAAAACAAAAGTAATATAAAACGATTTTGATTTTCTTTTGAGAGAGGCATACGTATTTTAAAATTAAAACCAATAACAGGGAATATCTCGAAAATGGTTAGCTTTAAAATAAATAAAAAAAATATGTAAGACTAATAAATTGTGTGGCTTAATGACATCTACATTTTTGTAGCAAGTTTGGCTCCTCAAAAGAAATTCATATTTTTATATGCGATACAAACATTTTTAATACGTGGCATTTTTATGAAAATCGTTAGTCATTTTTAGAAAGTAAAATTTCCAAAATGTTCCATGTAAAGGGTATTTTGGGTTTCGGGTTTCTGAAAATTTTCCTTTCGCATCTTGGGAAGATAGTAAAGTAAAACACCAAGCTTGGTATTTAATCGACTTTTCGTTTTTGGGTTCTCAGACACACGGGCACACGCACACTCATATGACCTTTTTCTAAAATGGTCTTTGTTTTGGATTCAGGGGACACTATACCTGTATTTAATGTGATATCTCGGTATTGATTTTTGGCTGAAATGTAATACCTATGTATTATGTACGAAGTAGAGAAGGTAGAAATCTACATAAAAGGACTTGGAATCATTCCGGACGAGGTAGATCAGGTTTTTGTTCTAAAATGAACAAGATTGCAGGGAGATCTCGAAGCAGACTTTAGAATCAGAGTCGAAACCTAAAAATATTTATTCCCTAAGTGTTAATTATCTTTTAATGATTCATCAGACTTCCTAACTATAGTTTCCGATAATAATGAAAGGCAAAATAACTTCAGAAATTCTTATTTGGGACTTTTTGTCCCAAATTGGGACATCCGGCTCTTAAAGCTACGTAAATATTTGAATAGATTATATATGCCATAAGCTCTTATAAACCCTCTGAAAGTTAAAATGCCATTAACCAAAACGGTCGCCATTTTAGCAAATCTTGCTGCTGGCTTCTGTCGCAAATTGCTTCTCTCGATAGGCTGTGCCGGAGACATTTTCTCGCATTATCGCCGCTCATTTTCATTCACAGTTTAAGAGAGTTTCTCTTTTGTATGTTAAAACTTGAAATTAGTTCAATTATAAAGTTCTCGTCTTCCACCTTTCCTAAATTAAACTTGAGGCTTTTAAAAGCAATTCTGATGAGCGAAGCAGATCTTCAAAATGTGAGGGAATCTCGCCTCCGAAAGCGACTTTGCTAATGTTTATCTTAAACTGGAGGGAGGAAAGTCTGTGTGGCCTTATTGAGAAAATACTTTACGTCTTTGCCAAGATTAAGTCTTTTGCACAATCAAGCTTTCCGATTTTCATTTGCTTACTGAAGAATTCAATTTTCATTAACTCATAATAACAGGATAATTTCTGTACCTATTTTGGTGAAATCGTTAGCTTTTATTGTTATCGATTTGGGAAACTCTGGTCAGCTAACACTTCAGTCAATAGGATCTTGGTAAAACTTCATGATGTTTGGCAGAGATCCACACGTGGGGAGCCGTGAAAGAAGTATGAGGTTGTTTTGGATCTCTAGTAACAAATTTCCCTTTGATATTTGTCAGGACATTCCAAGTCTCCACCACTTTTCATGGTCAATTACGAGGGTCGTTTTTTTTTTCAACCTCCGATAGGCTATAAATAAAATACAAGTTCACATAAAACAATTATTTTATCACTAAAAGTTTTGTACACTTATGGTTACTTTTCAACATAATCCCCAAAAGAATTAAGACATATATCGTAATTGTGCACAAGCTTTGCAGTACCCGCTTAAAAAATGTTGCTGCTAATGATTTCAAATGAGCATTGACGTTATTTTGAAGATCTTCGTGCTGCCCTCCTAGCCACGTCTTCAGTTCAGGGAAAAGGTGAAAGTCGCTGGTTGTTAGGACAGGACTATACGGCGGATGATCGAAAATGTACCATTGAAATTATTCAAGGAGCCGATGGGTTGTGCCAGCAGTGTGTGGATGAGCGTTGTCATGGATCAACACAATTCCTGAAGTCATCATTCCTCTTCGTTTGTTTTGCATGGATCTCCGCAAATGTCGTGAAGTTTCACAATAAACAGCTGTATTGATAGTGGTTTCGGGCTGCATAATTGGCGGCAACATTTTTTGAAGAGGGTGTTGCAAGGCTTGTGCACAAAAATTTTAGTATTAAAATAATGTTTTTCTATGAACTTATTTTTTTGTTTATGTATAGCCTATTGGAGGTTGAACAAGAACGGCCCTCATAGATATCCCTTTATTATAGCTTCAGCTCTGCACCATAATTTTCATTTCAGAAAACTTTTTTCTGGAGTATCACAACGTCAATAGTTTTCACTCTTGCCATTTACAGGAAGTGGTTGATTTCTACCAGCTTTTAGAAACCAAATGTACAAATATCCATAATTTATATATCAGGCGACTTGACTGTCCATTGTTTCAAAAAAGTCGAGGCCTGAATCCTGGAAGCTTTATCCTGATGGACTCAGATCTAATTTGTGTCTACCCCATACAGAGCCTGGATATGATTACCGTATACTTGGGTCAGAACTTTCTCCTGATACTACTGAGAGTAGATTTTGATCTGTTTAGCAACTCGGTGGATTGTCAATATACCACTGCATTAATATCAAGTGATAATGTTAAATCATTTGGAAAAAAATCTGATGTGTTCCATTCACATGACTCTCCTTACAACACTGCAATAAACTATCGTTAAAAAGCTTATGCTTCTATTTACTTCCTGCTAATCGAGAAAAAATTAGCAGAAATAGTCTTATTACTTGCTTCCTTGTAAGTAGAAGTGGAATAAGGGAGTACCATAGGTTAAAGTGATAGTCAAAAGCTGGTTGCTTTGTGACTGAAGTTCCGTTGTTTGTATGTACAGGAGTTCACAAAGCCCTGTATGAGAAAAGTATGTTCTTTATAGCTGAAATCAAAAAACAAGGAATATCTCAAAAACAATCAACTCCACGAAAAAATGTATACAATATAAATTGTGTGTTTTAAAGTGCTCTATATTTGTTGTGTTTTAAATTTTTTTCCATCTCTTATGGTTTAGCAGTTATACAAAATTCCGTAAAATGGACCCAGAATAAAGTAGTCTTCAGAAGCAATCCCAGAAAATTCAAAATATACATTTTATTTGTCAGGTAAATATCTTTATTATACAATATTTTAATCAAAATCGTTAGTCATTTTTTAGAAAATAAAAATTTTCGAAATAAGTTTCATGTAAGGGGTAGTTTGGTGTGGGGGGATTTTTCTCAAAATCTTCGTGTCGTATCCCTGGAGGATAAATACCAAGTTTGGTATTTTACAGACTTTTCGTTTTTGAGTTATCGTGTTCACTGACACTTGGACACAGGGACACACTGACCCACGGACACACACACGGACCTTTTTCTGAAAATACGTTTTTTGGATACAGGGGACCATAAAACATATATTTCCGGTGAAATCTCGTATCGAATTTTTTGGTGGAGTGCATAGTACATATAGACAAAAGGTCCTTACATTCGTAGTACCATTTTTGAAAAATTTTCTTTGCCTTTGGGCGTTAGTAAATTGCACGGGATTTGTTGCAGTCACTTAAATACATGTATACGTATCTATATTTCTCCCGACAGATGTCTCTCATATAGTTTCCTGATAATGTGACGCTCTGAACGTAACGAGGCAACAATTTGTGAACTCTGCCTTTGTGACACTTTTTCAAGTCCAAATCGCTGTTGATTATGGTTTTAAAGAAGTCCCTAACTTGCATGCAATGACTCGTTGTATGCTGAGTTACTTCCTCAGACAAGGGTTTTGGCTTCTTCACCATGACTAGAATATGGCTAGTTGCAGATCGGGGTTTTGCTATTCTCTTGGAATTAATTCCCTTTTTATTGAGCACAGAACTTATCCCTTTTTTGGAAACGTAGAAATTTCGCTTCTTGCACATCTCAATAACTTTGCATCGGAAAGGGTGACAACGTAGCCTTCCCAAAAACGTTCGATTTGCTTCAGCATTGTTGCAGCTGGCAAATACTCACTTTCTGATTTATCAGGAAACCTGCGAGTCAATTGAGAAATGTAATCCCGTATCGGCATTATGCCATGGTAGCTCAGTGGTATAGCAACAGACACCGGGAACAAATCCCGACTGTGGCACTGAATTTTTCAGTCTATCTATCCAACTCCTGTCCAACTTGAGAAAACAATTAAATTATCAGCCCGCCTGGGTAGTGTGGTGGTAGCGTGTCTGCCTCACTTTTTGTTTAACAAAAAATACAGTTCCGGAGGCTTGGCAGGACTCCGGCGCTGTATTCCTTTTTTCTCCATTTTTTACAGTTTCCTATATTTCCTTAATAGACTTTATTATTCTTAATGTTTTCCTTTTACATATATATACACAAACATAGACACATTTACAAACACAAAAACACCCATGCCCAAGGCGGGACTCGAACCCACGATCCTGTGCACCATGAAGCGCCAAAGCGAGACACTTTAGCGAGCGCGGTCACCGAGATCGACCAACATTCAAAAGGACGTGAGTTGGGATCTCGCTTAGGGTGAGTTACCCGGATAAGGTTTTTTTTTTTGGGGGGGGGGGTTTCCCTTATCCTGAGAAGACGAATGTCGAGTAGCTTTAAGCTCCAATGACCCCGAGATTACTTGAGCATCATTTCACCAATTTCGTTTATCGTCCAATATGACCAACCAGGTTAAAGGACGTTAAGCTAAAAAAAAAAAATATCAGCTTTTAAAACATTTAAGCATTTGCTTTATTTCCTTTCTACTTACAAAGAACCTAGTAATAAGACAATTTCTGCCACTGTTTATCTCAATTATGAAGTGGATAGAAAAATAAGCTTTTTAACAATAATTTTTTAGACATGTAGAGGAAGGAATGTGAATTGAATGTATAGTTTTTTTATGTTTGAATATCAACTTGATAGAATTCAAACGCGCAGTTCAAACAGCATTCGATTTATTCCGGCCACGTAAACGTATAAATACCTACTGCAATGCCAACAGCTGTTTGATACTTAGCTGTTATTAAATTTTAGATGCATCAATTGAGGGAAAATGTAGCGTAGTCACGTTTCGTACCAGTGGACCAAACGTAATACAGTGTGATTGCATATTGCAACAGAAGAGCTAATGACCAGGGAAATATGCAATAACCCATCGGTATTAAAACGGGTGTGAATCACAGCAGCTGTTTCATTTACGTTTTTGTAACCTTTGAATTGTTTGTCATGAATAACATTATTATTTAATAGGCAATTAAACTGTAATCTCTTTATTCAGTTCCACTGGCAGGATTCAAGGTGGCAGATTAGCACCAATCAGAGAACGTATTAGCATGAATATTTGCAGGCTGTTCAGGTTAGTGTCACGGGCAGAGAATGTCACAACACTAAGATCTGCACTATTTCAGACAGTGTAAAAGAACTTCCCAGCAATACGTCATCATCCCATTGATATATACGCTATCAGCGGTTTCTTAAATGCAGGGGTACAGACCAGATAAGGTGAATCATTTTAGAAGAACGGAAATTCCACAATATGCAAGATATTTTATTCACAATTATACTAATTATTTCTTCATGCATAAAAAATTTTAGCCTGTATGTTTACTTAAATATCATGTTTAATTGGATTAATTGTCTTTTCACACAAGGACAGGAGTTGGATAGGTAGAGTCAGACTGAAAATTTCAATACCAATTGACCATAATAGTTGGCTATACTATGAATCCTGGGACTTAAGTATTTGCAACATTGTAAGTCGCCATTGGGGTTGTCATCTCAAAATAATTTGAGATCACCTTGTGGTTTACCAGGAAACATGCGAGTCAGTTGAAATATCCAATGCTATGCCGGCATGTTGCCATATAAGCTCAGTGGCAGAGCTACCGGCTAGAGATTGGGAGATCCTTGGTTCAATTCCCGGTTATGACATTGAATTTTTTTAGTCTAACTCTACCTATCCAACTATTTAATACCAAACCTCATTATTAAAGTAATAAAAACCTGAGGGGTTACAGTCATATGACTTTCTCTATATTTCTGTAAAAATTATTGTTAAAAAGGTTATTCTTCTATATACTTCATGCTAATCGAGATAAATACTAACAGAGCGGTTTTAGTACTTGCTTCCTTGTAAGTAGAAGGAAATAATGACATATACTAGGCTAAAGCGACTCTCAAATCTTTTAAAAGCTTGTTGCTATGTGATTAAAATTCCTTAATTTGTATGGCCAGGAGCTGAAAAATTCAGGTATGATTAAAGTATTAAGTATTTTAAAAGTGAAAACAAATGATAAAGAATGTCTCAAAAACGCACAGCTCTATTAAAAATGTATACGACATAAATTATGCGGTTTATATTTCTTGCGTAGTTGAGTTTTTGTGTATCTCTTACCGTTTACCAGTTATGCAAAATTCAAAAAAATTCATCCAGAATAAAGAAGTCTTCGGAGGCCATTCCCAGAAAATTCAAGATATACATTTTATTTGTCATTTAGTGATGTTTAATATATGGCAGTTTAATCAAAATCATTAGTTATTTTTGAGAAAATCAATTTTTTTTTTAGAAAATGTTCCATGGAATAGTAGTTTGGGATGGGAGATTGTGTTAAAAATCTTCGTGTCGCATCCTTGAGAGATACTAAACTTAAATCCAAAGTTTGATATTTAAACGGGCTTTTCGTTTTTGAGATGCTCTGTCTGAGACATACAAACACACAATCATTTTGTAAAACTGTTTTTTTTAGGGAGTCTCAAAACATGTATTTCCGGAGCACTTTAATTTTATTAATACATTAAAGACTTTAAGTTAAAAGAAACTAATAGCCTTCACAGTTATAATTAAGATTATTCCTCTTTAAGTCCATGAAATCCCGTTGCTACAAAACAGGATGAAACAAAACCTATACCTGCAATGGTGAAAGATGCTTCAATATATTCAAATATCGGAAAGAATACTTTCTATATGCACTATGTACATAGTACCTTCATCCCTTCATTTCGTTTCCCTTCTTTATCTTTCAGGTCGGCGCAGGTGTGGCTTGAAGCTTTGCAGGCAGATGGCACGATTGCTTGCTCCGAGTAAAACTGTCTTCCCTCTGGTTGTGTTGGTTGGGACTAGGTGCCGTTGTAGAGGCCTCTTTCCGGCCCCAAGGTGCTGGTACAGCCTCTGTGGCGCGCCAGGGCTGCCATCTAGTGAAACTGTTAGGAACTTCTGAGCATCTGTGCGCTCCGTCGTTCCCTGTGTGCTGACCTGTGGTTTCCCCTCGTCTCATCGCTTCCCCCGGGGGGAAGGTAGGTCGCAATAGACCCGGACTTAGTCGCAGTTGCCGAGGTGTCTATCTCCGTTAACATGCTCATACCTCAATCCCGTCTGATTGTCGCAAAGCTAAATGGTAGGTACAGGGTGTGCCACTATAACTTATTTTTTGTAAATGCGCGCCATTCAGGCTGTAGCGTTCGTTGCGGGGCGGAAGTAATCTCATTCGATACGTACAGTTCTGAAGTTTAGTTTTCTCTTCCGATTGTGCAGGAACTTTCCAAACGCGACTTCAATTCTCGGAGGAACGCAAGTGCGGTACTTCTCGAAAATGTTCCCGAGAGGACGCAATTGTGTTTTTCAGTGATGAAGCCCATTACCACCTAACTGGATACGTCAACAAGCGGAACATACGCCACTATGGAATGGAATCAAAGGCCTTTGGACTCACCTAAAGTCACAGTGTGGTGTGCAATTTCCTCAGCTGGTTCTTTGATGAAAATGAGGTCACAGTGACAGTGAATGTGAACATGTTGGAGGAATTTTGTTTTCCAGGACTTGATGAATTCAACTTAGGGGATATTTGGTTCCAACAGAATGAAGCATCACCTCACACTTCAAGGGCATCAATGGCTGTTTTGAGGGAACACTTCCCGGAGTGATTTGAAGAGACATGCTCGTTCCCCCTTGTGACTTTTTAGTGTTTTTTTTTTGTTTTTTTTTTTTGAAATCTCGTATTTATGTCAACCGTCCAAGGACCCTATAAGCCCTGAAAGCCAACATCCGGGCAGAAATTGCCAACATATCCACTGATATGCTGGCAGGAGTCATGAGACACGCCAGAAATTGGCTTATTCAGTGTACGGACAATAGGGGACGTCACTTACCTGGTATGATTTTCAAAACTGTATAAAACAAAGATTTACATATTACCTATATTATTGGAAAAATAAAAATCATTCTCTGATTCATGAAGTTGGTTTTATTGAGTTTTGAAAACAGGAAGTTATGATGCCGCACCCTGTATGATGTGAGAATTCTGGATGAACTGTTCTGAATTTTGCATAACTGGTAAACGTAAGAAATAGACAAAATTTACTACACAAGAAATATAAAACACATAATTTATATCATATACGTTTTTAGTAGAGCTGTCCGTTTCTAAGATATTCCTTGACATTTGGTTCCAATTTTAAAATACTTAATACTTTAATCATACCGGAATTGTCAACTCCTGGTTATACAAACAAAGGAATTTTAATCACATAGCAACCAGGTTTTAAAACATTTGAGTATCGCTATAGCCTAATGTAGTCAAATTATTTCTCTTCTAATTACAAGGAAGAAAGTACTAAGACCATTTCTGTTAATGTTTGTCTCCTGAAACGTTTTTTATTTTATCGTCCCACGTAATGGGAGCCAAGTATGGAACGTTTTTAATGCTCCAAGTTGCGTATGTCATGTATGTGATTTTTTACATCCCGTTGAAGAGCCAAATATGAAGGTGGTTTTGCTCTTGCGTTGACGGCTGTCTGGACTCACTCCACTATCAAAAGAGGAGATCTCCTACGTACCTTGTTTTGAAGCTCCACTAGGTCGCCTCTGGCGTAGCTCAGCCTGTACGAAGATTTACTCACTCGGGTGGTAACAACAATGAAGGTAGTTTGGGAGTGCTCTTGCAAAATAGTTAGCACACACTATACTTTATCTTCTCGTTTTATTATTGACTAGATGTAAGACATGTAGACCAGCACTTTGCTTTACAATCTAACTTGTTCTGACTATTTCTAGGAGCTTTCCTGCTTTGATGACGTAACTTAGCTTCACTTATTGAACTGATTACTTCACACTGTATAATGAGCTTACAACGAGTATGCGCCTTGAACTTAGCAGTGAATGTTCCAACAGTAATTACGCGCACATGACCTTAAGTGATTAGCTGACTGTCCGACAGCTATTATGCGTACATAGCGACTGCGTGTAAGGGTGCAAAGATGTTAAGAGTGCCCTGACTCTGGTCTACCACACCTGGAGGACAAGATTAGGCGTCGGGTAACAACATTCAACGAAGGGTTACCATTCCATCGGAGCGCCCTCGTTAGGTCTCTTGGGGATTACAGCCCCACAAACCGCCTCTTCAGGCGATACCGGCTTCCCCGCATGGCTTGCGGGCATCCCCGGTAACGAAGGAGCATCTCCAACAGCTGCTACGGCTCAGCTTCTTACAATCCTTCAAGAGTTGCTTGGATTCAAAATTAAAACCTCAAAACAAACATTTTAATAAACTCACACCAGCGGTGCACAAGGGTCGTTGCACCATGGTAGGCAACCGTCGTGGGGCAACACTTGCCTCCTCCTGTCACTCCACAACCCCAACACTCACCCGCCATCCTGCAAAAACCCACAATCCCGTCAGAACGTGGTTAAGTTCTCTCCGAGAACAGGGACACGTCTATCACACCTCGGGCTGCCCTTAGCCTGCCGATTGCTCTGGTCTGGTCTGGAGTGCCCTGACATCATACAATTTGCTGCTTATATAGTAGATTCACTGATTGGTCAGAAAGACCGTCAACTTGGCGTTGAAGTAGCCCATACATCATTCTTTACTCACAATGCATCATAACTCCCACGTGAACATCATCATAAAATGGAAAAAAAAAAAAAAAAAAAAAAAAACTCATTTCTCTACTATTCTGTTCTCCACCCGATTGCTTTCTCACTTATTTCTCTATTGCACGCACATGCACTATAGTACGTGACCAACAAAGGAGTTCTTGTTCACAAAGAGCCTTCCCCTTTCCAATAGCCAGGTTTGGTAAACAACTTTGAGCTGTGCTTGCTAGAAGCTAGCTTTATACTTTTAAATACATTACATGATTGCCAATTGACGGAAATAACAATAATCATAGTAGAGAGGCCGACAAACGGTCTCACTCCATTAGCATGAAGTAGATAGAAGAATAACCTTTTTAACAATAATTTGTTACAGACTTATTTGTTAAATACTACACTGCACTAGTCTGTTCAAATCTGCGAGTTTCGAAATAATTGGTGAACGCTTTTCTTTCACTATTGAGGGTGTCGAGATGCGGTTTACTTCATCCCCACATACCAGCTGAGAGCCTTCGAGCGACAAGAGCGGTCTGGCCAAGTCACGCCGATATTGAACATCGATTGGCTGACTGCAAATGAAAGCTTTTACTCGTTCACAAGCTCGTATATAGAGGCATGATATTAGCAGAAGCTTCTATCCACATCGATATAGCTAGGCACATGAATTCGCAAGTAAAATTACATATTTAGAAAAACATATTTTATTCATAATTTAGTTTTAAAATTTCAGAAGCAAACGGTATTTTTTAATTTGCACATTTAAAATACCAATTAACTAAATCTATAAATGAATAAAAAATCTGATGTGTTCCATTCACATGACTTTTCTGTACATCTCTACAACAAAATATTGTTAAAAAGCTTATGTTTCTATTTACGTCATGCTAACCGAAAAAAATAGCAGAAATAGTCTTATTACTTGAGACCTTGTAAGTAGAAGGGAAATAAGGGAGTACCATAGGTTAAAGTGATAGTCAAAAGCTGGTTGCTATGTGACTGAAGTTCCTTTGTTTGTATGTGTGGACAGGAGTTGACAAATTCTCGTATGAGAAAAGTAAAATTATTTTAAAGCTGAAACCAATATTAAGGAATGTCTAAAAACTATTAACTCCACGAAAAAAAATATATAACATAAATTGTGTGATTTAACGAGCTCTACATTTTCTGTTAGTTTTGGTCAATCTCTTAAGGTTTATCAGTAATGCAAAAATCCCTTAAATTCATCCAGAATAAAGCAGTTTTCAGAGGTATTCCCAGAAAATTCAAGATATACATTTTATTTGTTCAGATAAATATCTTTGATACACGATATTTTAATAAAAATTGATAAAACCAAGTTTGGTATTTAACGGTGTTTTCGTTTTTGAACTATGCCGTCCACAGACATACACACATACGCACACACGGACCTTTTTCTAAAGATGTTTTTTTTTGGATGTTCATGGGGACCCAAAACATATATTTCCTGTGAAATCTCGGTATCAAATTTTTGGGTGCATTACAATACTTTCTCTATACACCATATTCAGATTACGTGTAGAGAAGGTAAAAAATCATATTCAGAAAATGGTCCTTGTGTGTATGTGTGTCAGGTCGCCAAAACCAGTATTTATCCAAGTGTTTTCCAAAGATGTGACACCAAAATTTTGAGGAAGATACCACCAAACTGCCCTTTACATGAAGACATAAAACTTAAAATGTAGAAATGTTCTTATTACTGCCTCCTTATAGGTAGAAGGGAAACAAGGGACTAATTTAAGCTAAAAATTGTAAATATTGTAAAACCTTATTGCCATGAGGTTGAAATCCACTTCTTTGTATTGCCAGACGTTAACAAATTTCCGTATGAGAAAAGTTTGATGTGTTACTAAACGGTTAAATGTATATCACTTAGAAAACAAAGGAGATGGACACAATTCTTACTTGTGTTTTTTGATCATAAGCTTTTGTCTATCTCTTACGGTTTATCAATTATGCAAGACTCATTCACAATGAAGAGTGCTTGAGAGACTATTTACAGGGAATTCAATAGATACATTCTATTTGTTAAGTAAATATACTTATTTATTTTAATAAAAACCCTCAGCTATTTTTGAGAAAATAAAATTATCGAACATTTTACGATGTAAAGGGTAGTTAGGAGTGCACAGATTTTCTGAAAAAAAATGTAAAGTCCATTAGGAACCAAACTTGGATGCGAAACGAATATTTTCAAAAATATTGACTTTCTAAAACCTAAAATATATATTTTAATCTTCTGGGAATAACCTGTTCATTCTGTTCCACTATTCCCTAACTGGTAAAAGGTAGAAAAAACTTACTGCAAAAAATGTGTAACTCTTGTTAAAACTCTCAATTTATAGTATATACATAACCATGTCCGAGAATTTCCTTGTTATTGGTTTCAATTTTCGAATACTTAAAATGCTCTCATAAGGGAATTCGTCATTCCCTTTTCTTTTGTTTTACTCCTGACCATGAAAATTGAACAGAATTTAATTAAATAGGAAATAGCTTTATAAAGGATGTGACTATCGCTTTAACCTGGTGTTTTCGTCTATTTCTTTTCTATGTATGAGGAACTAAGTAATAAGGCATTTTTGCTAATGTTTTTCTTGATTAGCATGAAGTATATAGAAGATACATTTTTTCTAAGAATAGTTTGTTACAGAAAAGGTAGAGAAAATCACGTAAATGAAGCACATAACATTTTTCAATCAAGCTTTCTGTATAAAAATGTATAGTAATAGATATTAGCAATGCTATTTTCCGGATATGTTTCAATTCGTTAAATATCTCTCGGAAGTGAGCAGAAACATAGACGACCACATAAAATGTAACTATGCCAGTTTTTGGGGACACTCAAGTAAATTTGGAGCTCTTAAACCTCCAGGCATTTATGTTTTGATTTATAACACTCACAATAAAACTGTAACTTTAAAAAATGCCAAATGATAGTTGAAGATACCTTAAAATTCAAAAGCCAAATACAGAAGCCGTGCATAGAATAACAAATACCTTTTGTATTCGTATTTATTACTGCCTCTGACGTTTCTTTGGAAAGCAGAGCGTGCTTTGTTTTCGTTGTTTATTATTCTCGCATACACTGAAGCCATTGTTAGCAAAACGTGAATTTAAGGGTAAGCTTATTTCCTAAATCAAATGATGTATACAGTAACATCGCAATGGCCTGCTGTATTACAGTATACGAAGTTGCTATATTGTTCTGATTTAGTTTTAACAACGTAAAAAATAAAATTCTCCAAGATCTTTTAAAATAGAATATATTTTGTGAATCAAAACGTTATCTTCCAATTAAATATATTGCATTGACTTGATGAAACACTTGTCGATAGTGAATATAGATTTATCACTTGTAATTGACTGCAAAATCGTTTTCGTTGTCGACGTTTAGTAGCAGCAATAACTTTAATCATTGAAACCATGTCGAAGTTGAAATCTCTCATATATGTATAAGTGTTTCAGGTTAAAGCGATAGTCACATCCTTTCTCTAGAATTTGTATTGACTTATTGTAATTGGTTTAACCTTTTCTTGTGCCCAAATCATAGCGAAATGCTTTAATGGGTATGTACTCTCTACCACGATATGAATGTACTTGGAGGAGGTTGACAATTTCAAGACTTCAGGAGTCAGTTGATTTTCTTTTGAGTCGCTTTTTAGCATATAAAAACATAGTTAACAATATGAGTGTTACTCTCCCAGAACCTATAGATAAAGGTTTTACGGCGGAAAGGTATATCTCGCATTCTGCGACCTACATACATCCATTATAGATAACACTCCTCCAGGAGAAAGGGATGAAGCAAAGAAACCAGGAGGCTACAGGAGGGAGAGAGACTAGACAAGAGACGCGCAGAAGTCTCTTAACATTTCCAGGCCCAAACATCCGACCTACCAGAGACCTGTCGACCAAGCAGCCCTCTAGTTTCCAGCAATGTCCACGTTATATAGCCCGTGCCACCTACGCCTTAAATCCAGAAGTGTAGCTGAAAGATGAGCAGCAAACGGAATGAAGGGAAGTGAAAATCTTCGTAGATAAGAAACCGCATCAGCATTTCCTACCGACAAGAGCAAACCACTAAAAAAAGAAAGCCAAGAATGACGGTCGATGGGAATCGATTCCGGAATCTCTCGAATGAGAGCGCTACATGTTATCGCGAAGCCATCTCGCTCAGTCTCCGAGACTAAGATTTCCAAGAAAACACCCCAACTACCCTTACCATGGAAGATGTTTCGATTTTCTCAAACATAGCTCTAACGATTTTAATTAAGGGCACAATGTAGTCTGAACATGTGGAAATTACAGCTTAAGTGAGTTAACTTACCCACTGTTCTTAAAGCTCTCAATGGTTTTTCCTGAAAATTTTACGAATTATTCAATAAATTACAACATTTATTTAAAATGGTTATTTCATTGATAACTTATGTGGTTGAGTCTGTCAAAAGTATTTCAGTCAGTAGAAAAATAATAAGATTTGCTCTTAAAAATGTGAATTTATGTATCCTTTTCTTTCATATTACTTGCAATATAGAATCACACATGTGCATGCTTGTTTTTAGTATAATCATCTATCTTTTGAGCCTCAAATATTTAGTGTTGTATATCATTTCACTAGAAATTGAAAAAACAATTATTTGCAGGGTCAAAAAAGAACGAATGTGGAACATTTGCGATGTTATTGCTTTTTTAACATCACTAATATATAATATAAAATTATGATTGTGATTCCGAAAGTTCAACTATGTGTTGTATACATGTATTGAACATTTCAGCTCTCTATCGCTATAATTCCTGAAGAAAAGGTGCATAAGTATTCAAAAAGTTTGTTTTGAGAAAATTGAATTTAAAGATATAAGTATTCTACAAAGATTATTTCACTGCAGATTTAAAGGAATGATGTTTAAATGCCTTAAAATCCTCTTAACCCCCAAAATGGTTATATTTTCTGAAATTAAATATAAGAGATTTTATTAGTGCCTAAAACAAAAAACTTGATTTTTGATCATTTCAGAGTATCTTATGCTCTTAAAATGCCGTACCTATATTAAAACTATTTACATGGCAAATAAAAGGTATATCCTTATTTCTTGGAAATAACTCTGAAATGCTCTTCATTCGGGGGAACTATTGCTTAATTAGTAAATTGTAAGATATACACAAAATCTTACTACACAACAAAGGTTAAAAGGCACAATTTATGAGAATTTTTTTTTTTAATTTTGTCTTTTTTTTTAAATTAACCATTTCTGAGATGTTCCTTGTTATTAGTTTCAATTTTGCAATATGTATACTTTCTCAGAGGAAGTTACTGTTCGTTTCTTATATACTTTGTTTTATTCCTGACCATACAAAGAGAACCGAATTTCAATTTCTTAATATAGCGACCAACTTTGAAAGGATCTGACTATGGCTTTATCATAGGACATTCTCTTATTTTCCTGCTACTTATAAGTAAATAGTCATAAGAGAATTTCTGCTTATTTTTATCTTGATAAGCATGAAGTAAATAAAAGAATTATTCTTTGTAGGAATAGGTTGTTAATAGAACAGGTAGAGGAAATAACTTGAATGGAACAGGTCCAATTTATTTGGATACATGGACCCGTAAATCTTGATGTTGAACATTTGGAGAAATGAAATACTTTCTTTACGTATATAAAATATATAAACTCCAGAAGGCAAAAACCTGAAGCGCTGCAATCACATGACTTTCTTTATCGCTTCTAGAAAAAAAATTCTTACAAATGATTATTGTTCTTCAAAATTACTTCGTTGCTTATAAGCACTACACTAAAGCGATAGTCGGTTGTCTCAAAAGCTCTCGCGGTGTGATTGTCATTGAAATTCGCTTCTTTCCATGGCAACGAGTAAAAAAAATGAATAAGCACAACTGACATGCTGTTTGATAGACATATATGAAAATTGAAACCATTAACAACGAATATCTCAAATAGTCATCTCGACAAAAAAAAAGCGAAATACATAAATTGCTTGTTTTAATGGGATCTACATTTTTTGTGTAGTAAATTTTTGTCTTATCTTTTCGGTTTATCAGTTATGCAAAAGTCATCCAGAATGGAGGGACTTCAGAGGCTATTCCCAGAAAATTCAAGATATATATTTATTTGTAATATAAATATCTACGGATTTTAATCAAAATAATTTTGGCTATTTTTGAGAAAATTCCTTTTTTCTTTAAATTAGCGTAGTTTGGGGTAGGGGTATTTTCTTGAAAAAAAATTTCTTGGAGGATACTAAACTTGAATACTCAGTTTGGTATTTAACGAACTCTTTGTTTTTGAATTATGATGTCTAAAGATACACATACACACACTGACCTTTTCTAAAAAGCTGATGTGATCCATTCACATGACTTTCTCTACATCTCTGCAACAAATATTGTTAAAAAGCGTATTCTTGTATCTATTCACAGTAATCGAGAAAGCATTAGCAGGAATTGCTTGTTTCCTTGTAAGGGAAATAAGGGAATACACTAGGCTAAAGTGATAATCAAAAGCTGGTTACCAAGTGATTGAAGTTCCTTTGTTTGTATGGACAGGAGTTGACAGATCCCCTAATGAGAAAAGTATGATTATTTTAAAGCCGAGACCAATAACAAGGAAAACCTAAAAAACGATGAATTCCACGAAAAAAAACTTGTATGTTTTAACGATCTCTAAAATTTCTACTAAGTAAGCTTTTGTCTATCTCTTACGGTTTATCAGTTACACAAAATTCCTTCAGAATAAAAAGGTCATTAGAGGCTATTCGCAGAAAATTCAGAATATACGTTTTGCTTGCCATATACATATCTTTAATATACGGTACAAAATCGCTGGAGCAATTTTTGAGAAAATCTAAATTTTCGAAATTCTTTCCATGTAAAGGGTAGTTTGGGGTAGGAGAATTTTTCTCAAAATTTTTGTGTCGCATCTATGGAAGATATTAAACTTAAATACCAAATTTGGTATTTCATCAACTTTTCGTTTTTGAGTTATGCTATCTAAGGACACACAGAGAGACAGACACACACACACAAACACACTAACCTTTATCTAAAAATGCCTTTTCGGATTCAAGGGATGTCGTAACATATTTTTAGGTGATTTCTTGTAGAATACATCATCATAATATGTACGTTATACGTTCTAAAAATGTGATGTGTTACACTCACATGACTTTCTCTAGCCCTCTAAAAACTTCATACAAAAGATTATTCTTCTTTCTACACTATACTAATCAAGATGAAAATTAGCAAAATGTTCTTATTACTTCCTTCCTTATAAGTATAAGATTACTTCCACTAGGCTGAGGTGATAGTCAAATGTTTTAAAAACTATCATTTAGCGATTGTCGTTGCAATAGCTTCTTTGCTTGGCCAGGAGTAGAACAAAAGAAAAATGGACGCTTCATGTCTGAGAAATGCATAAATACTTCACTATTGAAACCAATAAAAAGTAATATTTTGGAAACGGTTACTTCCACAGCAAAAAACGTAAAGCACATAAATTATGTGTATTGACAAGATCTACATTTCTTGCGTAGTAGGTTTTTGTCTTTAATGATTTAACAGTTGTACAAAAGTTCGTAAAATTCATCCAGAATAAAGAAGTCTTCAGAGGCTATTCCCAGAAAATTCAAGATATACATTTTATTTTTAATTTTTGATGTAATGTTGGGCGGATTGGTAAAGATATACGATGGTCACCCCCCCACACACACGCGCACAAACACACACACACACACACACACACACACACGGTCTTAAGACTTTTACTGACAATCCATACTTGAAAGTGTTGAAACCATTTAAGTTGTTCTGATCTGAAAGTTGTCAGATTGCTGAAATTTTGACTTCTTTTTGGGATAATTGGGGTTTTAGCTTCACAGATCCCGCAGCTACGCTTTGTGGCTTAGAGCCCTCCACATTGGGCTACGCTATGCAGCTTAGGGCCGTAACTGTTTATAAGATCCGTAAGTAACTATAATGCAGCTCTAATGACGAAATAACAAAAGTGCCCACGTATTGTCAGGTGGTGGGAACATCGTATACTAATAATGAGGGATTTTCTTGAAAATATTCGTGTCGCATCCTTTAAATACCATCAAGTTTGGTTTTTAACGCACTTTTTGTTTTTGAGCTATGCTGTCTTAGGACACACATGCACACACACGCTGAATTTTGTCTAAAATACTTCTTCGAATTTAAGGGATGTGATTTTTGGTGAATTCTTGAGGAATACAACATCTTCGTACTATGTACGCAATACATTCTAAAAATCTGATGTGTTACACTCACATGACTTTCTCTAGCTGTTCTACAAACTTCATGCATAAGATTGTTCTTTCTGCACCTTGCTAATCGTGGTACTCATTAGCACAATGTTCTTATTATTTAGTTCCGTATAAATAGGAAGAAAATAAGGGAATACACTAGGCTAAACCAATAGCCAAATGTTTTAAAAGCTACCGTTATGCGATTGTCATTACAAATCGCTTTTTTCTTGGCCAGGAGTAGAACAAAAGAAAAACGGACACTCCCGTCTGAGAAAAGTATAAGTACTTCACAACTGAAACTAATAACAATGAATACCTCGAAAACGGTAAGCTCCACGAGAAAAATGTATATGACATAACTTGCGTATTTTAACAAGACATAAATTTATGTATAGCAAGGTTTTGTCTATCTCTTGCGCTTTACTGGTTAATCAAAATTAAGCAACATTCATCTAGAATAAACAGGTCTTCAGAAGCTATTTCCAGAGAATTCAAGATATACATTTTATTTGTTAGGTAAATGTCTTTAATATATGATATTTTAATCAAAATCGTTAGAGACATTTTTAAGAAAATCAAAATTTGCGAAAAAAGTTCCATGTAAAGGGTAGTTTGGGGTGAAGGGATTTTTTTCAAAATCTTCGTGTCGCATCCCTTGAAGATGCTAAACTTAAATACCAAGTTTGGTATTTTACCGACTTTTGGTTTTTGAGTTATCGCGTTCACAGTCACACGGACACACACACATACACGGACTTTTTTCTGGAAATGCTTTTTTTGGATTCAGGGGGTCCTAAAACATGTATTTCCGGTGAAATCTCGACATCGAATTTTTGGGTGGAATGCAATACATACGAGGCTAGAGAAAGTAAACATATACAAACGCATCGCCACAGGGACAAATATCTGTGCAGTTCTATTCAAAAATCTAATGTGTACCATTCACATGACTTTCTCCATATCCCTGCATCAAATAATTCTTACAAAGCTTATACTTCTATTTACTTTATGCTAATCAGAAAAAAATTAGCAGAAATAGTCTAAGTACTCGCTTCCTTGTAAGTAGAAGCGAAATAAGGGACAACCGTAGGTTAAAGTGATAGTCACAAGCTGGTTGCTATGTCAATGAAGTTCCTTTGTTTATATGGATAGGAGTTGACAAGTTCCTGTATGAGAAAAGCATACGTTTTTCATAGCAGAAACCAAAAATAAGTAATGTCACAAAAACGACGAACTCCACGAAAAAAATGTATATGACATAAATTGTGTATGTTAATGTGCTCTACATTTTTTGTGTAGTACGTTTTTGTCCATCTCTTACGGTTTAGCAGTTATTCAAAATTTTGTAAAATTCATCCAGAATAATCTACTCTTCAGAGGTTATTCCCAGGAAATTCAAGATATACATTTTATTTGTCAGGTAAATATGTTTAATATACGAAATTTTAATCAAAATCGTTAGAGCCATTTTTGAGAAAATCAAAATTTTCGAAAAAAGTTCCATGTAAAAGGTAGTTGGGGGGTGGGGAGATTTTTCTCAAAATCTACGTGTCGCATCCCTGAAAGATACTAAACTTAAATACCAAGTTTGGTATTTTACTGACGTTTCGTTTTTGAGGTATCGTGTTCACGGACACACACACACACACACACGGACCTTTTTGTGAAAATGCTTTTTTTGGATATTGGGGACCCTAAAACATATATTTCCTGTGAAATCTCGGTATCGAATTTTTTGGTGGAGTGCAATACTTTCTCTATACACTATGTACATAGTGCGTATGGAGAAAATAAAAATGGGATCAAGACATTCTTTTCTGCCTTTGTTTTTGTGCTTTCTTCTTAACGTTAATTTACTGTAGCCCAACGCTGACTTCAGTTCTGCGAGTCTTTTAATTTAGCTAATATCGCTCTTATTTTGTTTTCTTATTGGTAATCAAGTTTCTCCTAAGCCTTTAAAAAAGATAAAAAGAAGGCTCTTCTGTCGGGAAGTTCTTTCCTCTCAATTAATTAACATTTTCTTGGTACGCTTTATCACTTTATACGGATTCTGATGAATAATACAGAAGAACTGGCAGCTCGTTTGGGAAGCGAGGAGCTTGCTGTGGGCAACATCCAGAGTAAACACGCTACAACTTCCCGTCTCTAATTAAACATTGTTCGTTAAATGCAGCAAAGCCAATTTCTACGTTGTTCCTTTTTCCTTCCTTTGTGATAAAGTGTATTGTAGAAATTAATTGACAATTCTGGACGATTCCATATAAATATACATTTTCGAAATACAATGCTTTGGGAGAAGTATTTCGTTCTGTGTCAGTGAGAAGCTTTATAAATGAAGGTAAGCTTTATTGTAAATGGGGAATTGTAATTTTTTGTTGTAATTGTATCAGAAACAACAATGAACGTAATATATCTAAATTATAAAACAGAAAACCTTTCAGAAGTCACTATATTAAAAAGAAATAGCCAAAAAGTGTTAGTTCTTGTGCATTGGCACCTTTATTACTTTCTCTGCACGTACTGTGTACATATTGCATAGAGATTTCACCAGAAATACATGTTTAGGGTCCCCTTGAAT
This sequence comes from Hymenopus coronatus, assembly GCA_030762935.1. Classification (NCBI taxonomy): domain Eukaryota; kingdom Metazoa; phylum Arthropoda; class Insecta; order Mantodea; family Hymenopodidae; genus Hymenopus; species Hymenopus coronatus. Next base: position 61,668,321 of record CM060884.1, read on the forward strand.
AACAAAAAATCAGAAAAAGATCCATGTGTGTGTGTGTGTGTGTGGGTGTGTTTGTGGACATCATAGCTCAAAAACGAAAAGTCCGTTAAATACCAAACTTGATATTTAATTTAAATATCTTCCAGTGATGCGTGACGAAGATTTTTCCAGAAAAATAAAACCCACACCAAACTACCCTTTACATGGAAAAATTTTCGAAAATTTGGATTTTCTGAAAAATGGCTGTAACGATTTTGATTAAAATATCGTATATTAAAGATATTTACCTGACAAATATTATGCATATCTTGAATTTTCTGGGAATAGGTTCTGAGGGCATGTTTATTTAGGATGAATTTGACCGAATTTTGTATAACTGGCAAACTGTAAGAGATAGACAAAAACTTGTATAACAGAAAATGTAGAGCATGTTAAAACACCAATTTATGTTATATAGATTTTTTTCCTGGAGTGTATCGTTTTTGAGATATTCTTTGCAATTGTTTTCAGCTTTGAAATACTTATACTTTTCTCAAACCTTAGCCTATGCTACTCCCTTATTGCCCTTCTACTTGCAAGGACGCAAGTAATAAGACCATTTCTGCCAATATTTTCTCGATTATCATGAAGTAAAGAGAAGCATAAGATTTTTAACAGTAATTTGCCGCAGAGATTTAGAGAAAGTCATGCGAATGGCACACTTCCTTTTTTTTTTTTTTTATTTAGGATAGGAGTGAACTGGCTATCCAAACTAAGATTATTGTACCTACGCCTGACGTATCTACGCTGCTTGCCCCTGCTGCCCGTGGCCGCACCCAGTCACCTAGACCACTCACCTCTCATCAAGGGGCCCGAATAAGATCCCAGGTGATCCTATCGCGGTTTATGGTGGACAAAGCGGTGTGGGGGCATCTTTTCTCCGGGTTCTCTGATTTTCCCCGCCTTTGTATTCCATGCATTATTAGTATCATCGCCTGCAGTGCTATATGTAGTGAAACGGGAGTTAAACAGCAGTAGAAACATAGGGGACCTTTGGTTCCATAATAAATAACAAATGACATTAGTTAAATCACCATACATCATTAAATCATAAATCATTAAACTCATATTTAAATAATTCAGTCATTTAGTGATCATTCTAAACTATCAATCTTATTAAATCATAAATCAAGATCACAAATCATAAAGCTTTGATCGTAAACCACAATCATTAAATTATTAAGCTCAAATTAAAGCATTATGGTTATAATTTATCATTAAGTCGTTATATTATAAATAAATCATTCATAAATCATTATTAATTCCAATAATACAATATTTCTGCTATCAATTTTAAAGCAGATGTGTGTTTCATACGGCCATTAACAGTGCAGGAATAATAGCTAAATTGAATGAAGCATAAATGATTAAATTTGCCATTTAGCATAATGAGCAGCAGAATGTAATAAGCCAAAACAGCTGCCGCACTTTTATTACACAACTGTAACACAGTCCTCAGTGTAAAGCAATTAGGTCGAACAAATAAAATTGCAGAAATCAGAAACAATATTAGTTTCAGTTTCACATTCAATTTTGAGGGTACAAACTAGTCTGGTTTACTCCAAAGCCGCTGGAGGCGTCATGCTGTGGCGGCATTCCATTGTTTTGTGGTTGAATCCAACGCAAGACCTCAGGGCTTTTGAAACTTCTGTCGCGACAGCAGCCCTAGAGCTAGCGGACTGTTTTTTGTTTCCCTTTTTCTTTTTGTACTTTTCATTATCACTGATGAGGAAATGACGAGAGCTGTGATTTTTAACAGGAATTCTGGACACCATCCTGTGCCCTGAGCCACGTTAAAATAACCACTCTTGGTAATCATAAATACATTTAAAATTTCAGTTTCTCTTAGTTTTTATCTAAATGTTAGTGAATTTCAGCAGCCGTTTAATAGGCTGGTATTAATGCTTTAGGACTGTATATATTTATACCTCTTTGCTGGTAGAATTAGTTCTACTGACTTAAAACGCGTTTCCAGATGGTTAATCATGTCATCTTCAGCTTGCTGATTATCCATCTGATCTCGCATCGTCTGTTTCTCTGTCCGTCGTCATATGGTAGCCTCATGGTAGCCTAGCTGTTGAAATACCTGCCTTGGTAGGGAGCTGGTATAGGTCGCCGCCACTGAGGTCATCGGTAGTCCTTCTCTTTGAGCTTGACGCACGTAAGTGACGCATCCACTTCCGTCCTTGCTTGCAAGGAATGCTGGAATATAAAATAGGTACCGGCATAATGGAAAAGCCCAAGGACTTGAGGCATTTCTACGCCTCTTTAAGAGCAACTGGTAAACCATCTTCGCCTGGCATTAGCTATCCTTCAACCCGTGCAATTACTCCTCTGCTGCGGTAAGATCTAGAAGAGCTTTTCCTTGGTGTGCCACTGTGCTGCTGAACCTGTTCTGGCGGGCGAAGAAAACAGCTCTCCTGGTCGAGGTTTGGGCTTGCTTATGGACTGAGAGGGAAGTCTGTTACAGGATATCAGCCACCTGAGGACGATATACAGGCTATTTCAAAAAGAATATACGTGTTACAAAGTATTATTTTGTCCAAACTATCGATCGCTGCGCCTCGGCTATGCTATTGGAGAAACGATAACATAGTCTAGTTTATATTAACAACCACCAGATGTCAATTGTCATCTGTTTTGCTTGCTAACCGTCATATGTTTAAAATGGCTACTCCGCAGCAGAAATCATTTTGTGTTCTCGAGTTTGCGAAGTGCAGTTCCGTGATTACAGTGAAAAGACGTTTCAGGTTGAGGTACAACGTTGATCCTCCAAATGGGTGGAACATTTGCAGATGGTATCGACAGTTTGTAGATACAGAATGTGTATGTAAAGGAAAGAATCCTGGCCCCCTCATGTTCCTGAAGAAAACGTTGCAAGAATTGAAACTGCTTTCCAACGTAGTCCTTCAAAATCAACTCGTCATGCCAGTCGGGAGTTAGAACTGCCTACAACAACAATTTGGCGTGTTTTGAGACGACGGTTGGTTATGAAGCCGTACAAGTTACAGCTGTTACAAGCTCTGCGTCCTGATGACAAACGAAAACGTGTGGCATTTTGCAACGCGATTCTTGATGCTATTGACAATGATAACACTTTCGCACAACGCATTGTGTTTAGTGATGAAGCGACTTTTCATGTTAGTGGTCAGGTAAACAAACACAATGTTGGAATTTGGGGCCTACAGAACCCACATTGAACATGTACGAGATTCCCCCAAGATAAATGTGTTTTGTGCGATATCCCGAACATCTGTTTACGGTCCATTCTTCTTTGATGAAAACACGGTTAACAGTCAGCAGTATCTCGCTGTGTTACAAAAATGGTTGTTTCTGAGGCTGCATGAAGACAACTTCATTTTTCAACATGACGGGGCACCCCCTCACTGGAGTCGCCGAGTGCGCGAACATCTGAATGAAACTCTACCGAACCGTTGGATTGGTCGTCAAGGAGCTGACGACTTAGCATATCTTAGCTGGGCTCCATCGTCACCGGATTTGACATCCTGTGACTACTTCCTGTGGGGGTTCCCTAAAGACAACGTTTATGTCTTCCACAGAACCTGGAAGAGTTGAAAAACCTGATCCGTACTGTCATAACATCAGTGACGGAGGACATGCTTGCCCGAGTATGGGCGAAATTTGAGTATCGATGTGATATTGTTCATATCGCTATTGGAGGACATGTTGAACACCTGTAATCTGAACTTGAGAGGTTCGTACACATATGTGTAAAGTTTCATATTCGTATGTCTTAAAGTTTAATAAATATATGCACCCGAAATGCGTATATTCTTTTTTTAAACACCCTGTATATTTATCTACAGGGGGATAGCATGTGTTAGCCAGACAGCCTGGAGGTAAAATTCTGGGGAATTACATTTTGATAAGTTTATTTTGTTTTATTTTGTCTTCAACTGTCCAGGAAGCTTTTGCACATAATCCGGCATGGAACCTAATTTAAACCTTTAATAGTAACATTTCAAATTATATTGAAAAGGACTTTGTTAATCTTAAACGCAATATTGCATAACTTTAATCCAAATATACGTGTAAATAATGGAATAGAATTTCTTTCTTCTCATTAAATATTTCTATCTATCCCGTTTTCCTATCATGTAAATGAAAATAGATCTACGTCTTGGATAAGTAGATCTCGTTAAAACACACAATTTATGTCATATACATGTGTTTGGTGGTGTTGGCCATTTCCGAAATATTCCCAGTATTGTTTTCAATTTTAAAACACTTGAATTTTTTTTATACGGGAATTTGTCAACTCCTGGCCAAAGATACGAATTTCAATTGCATAGCAACAGCCTTTAAAATATTTGACAATTACTTTATCCTAGTGTATTTCCTTATATCTTTTCCAATTGTAAGGAACTAATTAATATGAACATTTTTGCTACCTTCTGTTTAACTTGGTTAACATGGAGTAGAGAGAAGGATCAGCTTTTGCAAGAATAATGTGTTGCACATACCTAGAGAAAGTCATGAGGATGGAGCACATCACATATTTTTATCTTCAGTATTAAAAAATCTGATGTGTTCCATTCACATGACTTTCTCTATATCTTTGTATCAAATTATTGTTAGTAAGCTTATTCTCCATATCGAGATAATCATTAGCAGAAATTCTCTTACAACTTATTTCCATATAAGTAGAAAGGAAATAAGGGAAAACACTAGGCTAATCTGACAGTTATATGTTCTAAAATGTGGTTGTTATGGGATTGAAGTCCGTTTCATTGCGGGGTCAGAAGTTAACAAGTTTCCGTATGAGAAAGCGTTTTAATTCCGAAACAAATAACAAGGAATATTTCGAAAACGGACAACTCCAAGAAAAAAGTGTAAATGACATAAATTGGGCGTTTTAAAGAGATCTACATTATTTGTGTAGTAACTTTTGTCAACTTCTTACGGTTTACTAGTTATGCAAAATTCAAACATTTCATCATTAAAAAAATAAGAAAAAAAGGTGGTCTTCAGAGGCTATTCCCACAAAATTCAAGATATACATTTTATTTGGCATGTAAATATCTGAAAAGCAAGAGATTTTAATCAAAATCCTTAGAGCAATTTTTGAGATAAAAAAAAATTCGAAATGTTTTTCATGTAAAGGGTAGTTGGGGTGGTGGAATTTTCCTGATAATCTTCATGTTGCATCCTTGGAATATACTGAACTTAAATAATTATGAAGTTTGGTATTTAACGGACTTTGCGTCCGATTTTAATAACGATTCTTACGGCCATTTTTGAAAAAAATGAGAATTTTCAATTTTTTTTCCATGAGAAGGGTAGTTGGGTGCGGTGCGATTTTCTCGAAACTCTTCGTATTGCATCCTTGGAAGATACTGAACATAAACATGAGTTGGGTATTTAACTTTTCATCCGATTTTAATAAAAAGCCTTACAGCCATTTTTGAGAAAATGAAAAAGGGTAGTTGGGGTGGGGGGATTTTCTCGAAATTCTTCGTGTCGCATATTTGGAAGATACTGAATTTAAATATGAACTTTAGTATTTAATGGACTTTTCGTTTTTGGCTATGCTGCCCACAGACAGAAATACACACGCATGGCCATTTTTCTAATTTTTTTTTTTAAATTCAGGGTGTCTCAAAATATGTATTTCCGGTGAAACGACGGTGTCGAATTTTTGGGTGCAATACAATATCTTCTCTATACACTATGTACATACTTCGAAAGTGAAATTCCTGTAGGAGTTCCAACTACAATTCTACTGCACAAACCCCTCTATAATGTTCCATGCTCATTTCTGTTGCAGTGATTTTACATGCAGCTGTACCATTCACTCTTCTCCCCATGTGTTTTCTGTTTGCTAATCGGCCTCAGGGGTTATTTTGTGGCTGGAGCGAAAATGCATTGCGCAATGAAGCGAACTCTTCAATTAATTAACCGGAAGATTCGACTGCGAATAATTAAACGAGAGAAAGCCGAGAAGGGGGATGATGTGGGAAGGCGGCGTTAGTGTATAAGATTGGTGTTTGTGACGTATCAGCTACTCCATGGGGATGCTGGACAAGATGACTAACTGGTCTCCACATGAAGCCAGAAGGGTCGAACATAATACAGGTCGATAATGCCTCCATCCTTCCCTTCTGCAAAATACATGATACTTTTTCTTTATCAATATTGTCTGCCCAGTTCCTCAAATTCTGATGTGACAAAGAACCTTAAGTATACTGGTGCTTGAAGTTGAGAATAATTGCCTTGGTCCAGAGGGTTCAAAACTAAATGTTCAAAACGGAGTGTGGTTTATGTCGGATCAGAAATCTACTAGATACGAGGGCCGTTTTTTATTTCAACAATTATTTTATTACTAAACGTTTTGTACACTTATGGTAACTTTTCAAGGTAGTCAAAGAAAAGATTTAGAAATTTATCGTACCTGTGCATAAGCTTTGCAATATCCGCTTAAAAAATTGTTGTCACCAATGATGCAGCCCAGAACCAGTATCAGCTGCTTTTTTGTGAAACTTTACGAGGTTTGCGGAGAGCCTTTCAAAACAAACAAAGAGGAATGCTGACTTCAGAAATTGTGTGGATCCTTGACAACGCTCGTCCACACACTGCAGGCACAACCCATTGGCTCCTTGAACAATTTCAATGGGACATTTTCGATCATCAGTCCTGACCTGGCACCCAGCGACTTTCACCTTACCCATCTTACTGAAGACGTGGCTAGGAGGGCAGCACTTTCAAACCAACGAAGATCTTCAAAACAACGGCAATGCTCATTTGTAATCATTGGCGGCAACATTCCTTTCAGTGATAAATGCATAACAATAGCTTTAACAGAGCGTACTTCTTCATCTGTGAAAAGGCTGTTTTAGAACAGTTAGTGAAAATGGTGTGTAACACATCAGTATTTTGATGAAGTACAATGATTCATAGCGTATATTATATTTCTGTTAATTCCATAAGGCAATCAACGAGAAAGAATTTTGTGTGGTATATTGCTTTACCAATTTCAGACATAGTTACATACGTACATTTTCTGCAGTAATTTTGTAGATCACTCTTTACACAAACACATTAACTCATTTCGGTTGTTACCCATACGCCAGATGTTTTTGCACGTTGCTCCAATAAATGTAATTGATATTTAAAGGTGAACTGTATTATTAGAAATGGTTTTCGTAATTAAATTCTAAATAAACACACTGAAACTAACATTACAAAAGTAATTAATTGCGGTAAAACAAGCGAGCAGCGATTTGAACGCGCCACTAGAGCGCACTCCAGGGATAGTTCCACGACCGTGGGGGAGCAGGACGACCGTATTTACTGCAATCAAAGTCATTAGACCAGAACGCGTTAGAAAGTAAATTTACCCCAAATATGTACCAATAAAACTGAATTTTTTTAAGTTTTAAATAATATGAAACTGGGACTTTTTAAACCTCTGTTATAAATGAAAAAGATATATCTGATGTGTTCTATTCACATGACATTTTCTACATCTCTATAACAAATCTTTTTTATTTTTTTTATTTATTTATCTATTTTTTTTTTATCTTAACGTGCGTGCGTGCGTGTCTGATAGGCTCGTGGTGAGCCTGGGTGTTGTTGCTGTGTACCTACCCTGGTAAGGGTTTAACCAGAGGAATGAGGGGATGGTTAAGGTTTTGTTTGAGGTTTCGAGTGTTGGTGTTAAGGAGGTAGCGCTGGTAGGCTCCTCGAGCGGTTGCATTTTCAAGAGCAGCATCCTTTCCTCTGCTCCGCTTGTGTTTATTTATTTATTTATTTATTTAAATATGGTGGTGAATTTTGATAGACCTCTCCCTATATCTTAACGTCCTTTAACCTGAGGTGTCTTCTTAGCTTCCGCAGAAGGCCGCGTTATCTTGCATGAGAATGCCGACGTTTCGCTCATCTTGCCGTGAACTTCTTCTGGGCTCTTAACGCGGCCTTCTCCGGAAGCTAAGAAGACACAGGTCGTGGAAGCGTACGCATCCGTCCTTTAACCTGGTTGCTCATATTGGACGATGAATGAAATTGGTGAAATGATGCGCATTACATTGAAATTTGCTTCTCCTTGCATGACCAGGAGTAAAACAAAAGAAATACGGATATGGATTTCGGGTTTGAGAATATTATACGTGGTTTAAAATCAAAACCAATAAGTCGGAAATAGCTAAAAAGCAAAATTTACAGGGCGTAAATTGTGTGTTTTATCGTGATCTACATTTTTGAGTAGTAAGTTTTTATTTATCTCTTTTGGCTTACCAGCTATACAAAATTATACAAACATCATCCAGATTTAAGGAGTCTCAGAGATTATTTCCAAGAAATTTCCGGTATACATTTAATTTTTTGTGTGAATATCTTTAGTTTCATCATTTTAATTTAAATCGTGGACTTATTTTTTTATGAAAACAAGTTTTTCGAAAAAGTTTACAAGTAAAGGGTAGTTTAGAGTAGAGGGAGATTTTCTAGTTGTTTCCTTGGAAGATGCTGAACTAAAATCTCAAATTTGGTATTTAACCGATTTTTCGTCGACCTGTTGAATGTGAGATAGGCACACTACCACCACACTACACAGGTGGATTTTAAATTATCAACTTTTCCCTTAGCAGTATCGTTAGTACCAGGAATGTGTTTGAGCACTTTCATGCATTTTGTAGAGAAATTAAAAAAATAATAGATTTCTTTGCTTAGCCAGGAGTTGAACAAAAGAAAAACGGACGCCTCCTGTCAAAGAAAAGTGTAAATATTTGACAATTGAAACCAATAACAAGGAATATCTTGCAAACGCTCAACTCTACAACAAAAATCCATATACCTTAAGTTGTGTATTTTACCGAGGTCTACATTTTTTGTGAAACACGTGTTTGTCTATCTCTTACGGCTTAGCCGTTATGCAAAATTCTGCAAAAATACACAAGAACAATCTTCTTAGGCATTTATCAGAAAACTCAAAATATCCCTTTTATTTGTATCGTGAATAACTTTTATATGCAGTAAAAGTTTTGAGAAAACAAGCCTTTCAAAAATGTTTCCATGTAAAGGGTAGCTTGGCGTGGGAGAATTTTCTTGAAAATCTTCGTGTCGCATCCTTGAATGCAAGTATGGTGTTTAACGGTATTTTAGTTTTTGAGCAATGCTGTCCACAGACATGGATATGTTCCTTTGTTTTTGGATTGGAGGGTTTCAAAATATATTAAAATCTGAATATCAAATTATTGGGTGCAATATATTACCTTTTGTACATACATGCTAGAGAAAGTAAATATTAATCTTTATAAAAAGGTTCGTGAGTGTCTGAAAAGGATAATCCAAAAATGAGATATGTTCCATTCACATGAGTTTCTCTACATCTCTGTAAGAAATTAGAGTTTAAATTTTATTCTTCTATCTACTTCATGACAATCGAGAAAAACATTAGTAGAGATTTAGTAGCTTAGCATGACGTAGATAAAAGATTCCTCTTTTATAACAAAAGTTTGTTTGTGGAACAGCTAGAAAAAGCAATGTAAATGTACACACGAGAATTTTTATTCAGTGTTCCTCAACATATGTTTTTCCCATGACCTTAGGTATAAAATATTTGGGTGGAATACAATATTTCCTCTACTTACTATTTACGTACACAAGTGCTTGGCAGAGGAAGTAAAATGGTCCTACATAGGCTTTTAATGGAACTACGAGGGTCATCCAGAAAATGAGAGCATTTGGCATGACTAAATAATAACGAAAGTTACCAATACAAAACTTTATTCACAAAGTTACAGTACCTTACTATATTTTTCAACGCAATCGTCATTGCTATCAAGGTATTTGTTACGTGGTACCTGTTTTTCAATGTAGATGTTATACTCTTCCACCGCTAAAGTTATGAGCCAAGATATCACCGTCACTTTGAGGTTATGTACGGTGTCCAAAGTGAAAAACCGTTTTTACTTTCTCTACACGTACTATGTACATAGTGTATAGAGAAGGCATTGCACTCCAACGAAAAAATCGATACCGAGATCTCACCGGAAATAATTGTTTTAGGGTCCCCTGTATCCAAAAAAGGTATTTTCAGAAAAAGGTCCGTGTGTGTGTCCGTGTGTCTGTGAACATGATAACTCAAAAACGAAAAGTCGGTAAAATACCAAACTTGGTATTAAAGCTTAGTATTTTCCAGGGATGCGACACGAAGATTTTCTAAAAAATGGCTCCAACGATTTTGATTAAAATATCGTATATTAAAGATATTTACCTGAAAAATAAAATGAATACTTTGAATTTTCTGAGAATAGCCTCTGAAGACTACTTTATTCTGGATGAAATTTACGGAATTTTGAATAACTGCTAAACCGTAAGAGATGGACAAAAACTTACCACAAAAAATGTAGAGCACGTTAAAACACACAATTTATGTTATATACATATTTTTCGTTGAGTTCGTCGTTTTTGAGACATTCCTTATTTTTGGTTTCTGCTATGAAAAACTTACACTTTTCTCATACAGGAACTTGTCATCTCCCATCCATATAAACAAAGGAACTTCATTGACATAGCAACCAGCTTTTGACTATCACTTTAACCTATGGTAGTCCCTTATTTCGCTTTTACTTACAAGTAAGCAAGTAATAAAACTATTTCTGCTAATTTTTTTTCTGATTAGCATAAAGTAAATAGAAGTATAAGCTTTTTAAAAATAATTTGTTGCAGAGATATAGAGAAAGTCATGTGAATGGTACACATCAGTTTTTTTTGGATACAGGGGACCCTAAAACATATATTTCCAGTGAAATCTCGGAATCGAAGTTTTTGGTGGAGTGCAATACCTTCTCTATACATTATGTACATAGTGCGTATAGAGAAAGTAAAAAAGAATGAGTTCTTTGGCGTTAGAAAGTATATAACATCGACATTGAAAAACTGGTACCACGTGACAGAATGGAAATTACGTTGAGAAATAGACCAAGGTACTGAAATTTCCAAATAAAGTTTTGTGTTGACATCTTTCGTTATTTACTTATACTAAATCACTTTATGGATGGCACTCGTATATGTTTTATAGGTCGTCCATTGCATTTCTTTTAGATGGATAAAACATAGGACACTAGCACTAGACATAGGACACGACTACTGAGGATAATTATGAAGTTGCAATATGAGGATACACTGACTCTAATGTGCTAACTCAGGTATGAAACATGGTGACAGGATCAATGATGTCATATGCTGCAATGAGGGGCAGTGTGACCTTTTAGTGCATCGATAACTGTCGCAGTATCTTGCAAACTTGCGCCCTCTCTCTGCGATACAATGCATTTACGATACAGCGGTAAAGTGAGAACCAAGATTAGAAATATAGATATTCACACAGAATATTTATGAATACAACACATATTTTAGTTTCTCTCCACGTGCTATGTACTTAGCGTATAGAGAAGGTATTGTATTGCACCCAAAATTCGATACCTAGATTTTCAGAGGAAATACATATTTTAAGACCTGTGTGCGTCTGTCTGTGGGCAGCATAGCTCAAAAATAAAAACTTCTTAGATATGAAACTTGACATTTAAGTTCAATATCTTCCAGGGATTTGACACGAAGATTTTCAAGAAAATCCCCTCACCCCAACTATCCTTTTCATGGAAAAATTTCGAAAATTTTGATTTTCTCAAAAATGCCTCTAATGATTTAAATACCTTATATCTTACTTTTCTTTAGAAACAGCCTCTAAAGACCTCTTCATTCTGGTTGACTTCTGTATAACTGGTAAACCATAACAAATAGAAAGAACATAATACACAAAAAATCTGATGTGTTCCATTCACATGACTTTCTCTACATCTGTGCAACAAATTATTGTTAAAAAGCTTATGCCCCTATTTACTTTAGGCTAATCGAGAAAAAATTAGCAGAAATATTCCTATTACTTTCTTTTTGTAAGTAGAAGCGAAATAAGGGAGTACCATAGGTTAACGTGATAGTCAATAGCGGTGGCTATGTGACTGAAGTTCCTTTGTTTGTATGTATGAACAGGAGTTGACAAATTCCTATATGAGAAAAGTAAGTTTTTCGTAGCTGAAACCAAAAACAAGGAATATTTAAAAAACGATCAACTCCACGAAATAATGTATATTACATAAACTGTGTGTTTTAAAGCTCTACATTTCTTGTGTAGTAACTTTTTATCTAAGTCTTAAAGTTTAGCAGTTATGCAAACTGCCGTAAAATGCGTCCAGAATAAAGTAGACTTCACAGGCTATTCCCAGAAAATTCAAGATATGTCAGGTAAATACCTTTAGTATACGATATTTTAATCAAAATCGTTAGAGCCATTTTTGCGAAAATCAATATTTTCGAAAAAAGTTTCATGTAAAGGGTAGTTTGGGGTGGGGGATTTTTCTCAAAATCTTCGTATCGCATCCCTGGAAGATACTGAACTTAAATACCAAGTTTGGTATTTTATCGAATTTTCATTTTTGAGTTATCGTATTCACAGACACACGGACAAACACACACACACACACGGACCTTTTTGTGAAAATGTTTTTTTTTTTTTTTTGATACAGGGGACTCTAAAACATATATTTCCGGTGAAATTTCGCTATAGAATTTTTGGGTGGAGTGCCTTACCTTCTCTATACACTGTGTACATAGTACGTGTAGAGAAAGTAAAAAAGTAGATCTCATTAAAACACACAATTAATATTACATACATTTTTTAAAGAGTAAGCCGTTTTCGAGACATTCCGGATTATTGGTTCCAATTTTAAGCCACATAAGGTTTCATCGAACGAGAAGGCATCTATTTTTACTTAATAGACAATAACAATGAATGAATTCTAATTTAAGAGTGGTTTATTCCATTTTATTGTGTGTATTTTGCAAAAATTATTGATGCCTATATTTTATACGCATAACACCGAATTCTAATCTAAGCATTCTGTCATTTCCTTCACATTTCTTTTCTCTCATTTATCAAACTTTAATTTCATATAACATATTAAGAGCACATCCCAATTAAGAATTGTTGACACGGTGTCATTGTTTGTTTGCTGCACAAATTACACCGGTGTGCATGATTCTCCAATTTTCTCCAAAATATGTCCACTTTAGTGAACTTGATTGCTTGTTTTTACAATTAGCAGTTATACCTAAAATGCTTTAATGTACGAGGCCCTTTTTTTCCACTTCCGATAGGCTGTAAACAAAAGAAAAGTTCATAGAAAACAATTATTTTAGTACTAAACGTTTTGTACACTTATGGTTACTTTCCATAAAAATCGCCGAAAATATTGAGACATTTATCGTACCTGTGCGCAAGCTTTGCAATACCCGCCTCAAAAAATGTTGCCGCCAATGATTTCAAATGAGCATTGACGTTGTTTTGAAGATCTTCGTTGGTTTGAAAGAGCTGCTCTCTTAGCCACGTCTTCAGTTCAGGGAAAACGTGAAAGTCGCTGGGTGCCTGTTCAGGACTGTACGGCGGATGATAGTAAATGTCCCATTGAAATTGTTCAAGGAGCCGATGGGTTGTGCCAGCAGGGTGCGGACGAGCGTTGTCATGGATCAACACAATTCCTGAAGTCAGCATTCCTCTTCGTTTGTTTTGAATGGCTCTCCGCAAACGTCGTAAGTGCAATACACTACCTTCTCTATCCACTATATACATTGTACATACGGGCTAGGGAAGTTAAAAATGTGTAAGGGATTTATTTATTTTCTATAAAATGAATCTTGTTCTCCCTTAGAATTTATTGCATAAAGAAGGAAATCTTCTAATGTAACCTTCAGAAAAACTACGCTCTTTTGAGTCAGAATTTCTGAATTTAAAATTATGTGTTACACTCACGTGAATTTCTCCAGGTGTTCTACAAACGTCTTACAAAGCATTATTCGCTCTTTCTAGATCTTTTAATCTAGATAAACATTATCAAAATGTACCTATTTAGTTCCTTATAAGTAGAAGAGAACTAAAGGAATGCGCTTTCCTAAATCGACTCAATCATTGATCTTTGTTTCTTTGCTTGGCCAGGAGTAGAACAAATTAAAAACGGACAGTTACTGTTTCAGAAAATTATAAGTATTTTAAAATAAGAAGGAATATCTTGGAAATGGTCAAGTCCACAAACAAAAACGCATATGACATACATTGTGTGTTTTGACGAGATCTACAATTTTTACGCAGCACGATTTTGTCTATCTCTTATGGTTTAACTTTGCGCAAAATTCAGAGAAATTCATCAAAATTAAAGAGGCCTTTGGAGGTTATGCCCAGAAAATTTAAGTAACACATTTAATTTTCCATCTAAGCATCTTTAATATACAGTATTTTAATCAAAATCGTTACAGGCATTTTTGAGAAAAACCAGCATTTCAAAAAGTTTTCCATTAAAGGGTAGTTTTACGTAGATTTTCTAGAAAATTCTCGTGTCACATCCTTGGAATATAATAAACTTAAATACCAAGTTTGGTTTTTAATGGTATTTTTGTTTTTGAGAATATGCTGTACACATTCAGATCATTTTCTACAAATCTGAATTGTTCCATTCATTAGACTTTCTCTACGTATTTGTAACAAATTATTGTTAAAATCTAATATTTACTTCATGCTAATTGAGATAAACATAGCAGGACGGTTTTATTACTTAGAAGAGAAATACAAAAATAAACCGACAGTCAAATGTTTTAAAATGCAGTTGCCACGAGATTGAAATCCGTTTCTTTTGCGTGACCAACAGTTGTCAAATTTCTGTATAAGAAAAGTTTTAAATATTTCAAAGCTGAAACAAATAACAAGGAATATCTTGAAAGCGGTTAAGTGGATGCAAAAAATGTATATGACATAAATTTTGTGCATTAAGGAGATCTACGGTTTCGGGTAGTGAGTTCTTGTCTTATCTCTTAAGGTTTAACAGTTGCGCAAAATTCATCCAGAATAATAAGGTATTCAGAGGCTATTATCTGAACATTCCAGATATACATTTTATTGGACATGTAAATATGCAAAATATAAAAGCTTTTAGTCAAGATCGTTAGACATTTTTGAGAAAATTGAGAAATGGAACATTTTTAGAAAATTTTACCATATAAGAGTAGATGGGGGTGGGAAGATTATCTTGAAAATCTTCGTGTCATCCTTGGAAGATTCTAAACTTAAATACCAAGTTTGTATTTAATTTCTTTACAGACCTTTTTCTAAAAATTCTTTTTTCGGGCTCAGGGAAATTCAAATTAAATACTTCTGATGAAATATTGACATTAGATTTTAGGTGGTATACAATACCTATTCTATCCACTAAGTACATTGTAAATATTGACTATAGAAAGTAAAAATATATAAAGAATTCATTTATTTAATATAAAAAGAATGTTGTTCTGCTTTAGAACGTATTGCAAAAGGAACGAAAGCTCCTATTTCAAGCAACAGATCAGCATTATCCAGTTCACAAGACTACGTTCGTTCTTTTGAGTCACTATTGCTGAATTTAAGAAGATGTGCTTTGCTGTTCTGCTTCTTGTATTTTCACTGTAAAGGAAGGGATCACGCATTACAAGAAGAGATTCGTTTTGCGATGATCCATTTACTTCTGCCATCTCCAAATTGTGCCTGCCGCTGTTCCTCTCCCCTTTCATCTACTCCTACTTTTTTAAGGTCACCCACTCGCTTCAAGTTTCTTTTCGCTTCGTTTCACCAGGTTCTGCTTCGCCAGCAGTACTTTCTTTGCTAGGTAAGCCAATGCCGTTACAGTCCTTAAGCGCGTTTCTCTTGCGTCTATCTTCCTGCTATACAACGCACAACGTACACTTGCTGAAAATCTAACATAACCTTAGATGGTAATTATCTCAATAGAACATACAGTAGTTCTACTTTCTCTACACGTACTATGGACATAGTGTATAGAGAAGGTATTGTAATGCACCCAAAATTCCATACAGAGATTTCACCGGAAATACACGTTTTGGGACCCCCTTAATCCAAAAAAATATCCTTGTGTTTGTGTATGTTTGTGGGCAGCACAGCTCAAAAATGAAACCTCCTTAAACACAAAACTTTATATTGAAGTAAAATAATCTCCAGGGATGCGAAACGAAGATTTTCGACAAAATCCACCCACCTCAAATACCCTTTATTAGGGAAAAAAATCGAAAACTTGGATTTTCACAAAAGTGGCTCTAAGGAATTTGAATAAACAACCTTATATCTTAAATTTTTTGGAAATATCCACTGAAGACCCCTTCATTCTCTATAATGTTTTTATAACTGGCAAACCATTAGAAATGTACAAAAGTATAGTCCACAACAAATGTAGATATCATTAAAACACGCAATTAATATCATATGCAGTTATTTATTTTTTTTTTTTTTTTGTAGAGTTAACGTTTTTAGAAATATTTCGAATTATTGGTTTCAATTTTGAGACACACCTATTTTTACTTTATAGACAATAATTATAAATTAATTCTGATCTAAGAGTGGTTGATTCCATTTTATTATTTGTTTTTTGCGAAAATTATTGATGCCTTGAATTTATATACAATAACACCGAATTTTAAGCTAGGCATTGCTAACGTTTGTTTTTACTTTTCTTTGCTATCATTTATCAAGCTTTCACTTCATATAAAATAATATGATCAAATCCTAATTAAGCATGTTGACTCTGTTATCAGTTTTTCCTGCACAGATTACATTGGTATGCATGATTCTGGGGTTTCCTACAAAATATGCTTACTTTATTAAATTTGATTGTGTGATTTCTATAACCTTAATCAGCTATTTTCTTCCATTTCTAAAATTAGCAGTTATACCTAAAATAGTTTAATGTATGAATATTGCATGGAGCTAAAACCGAAACTACAAAAGCAATAAATACCACTAATTTCATTGCGTTTGGGCAGCATAGGACAAACTTGGTATTTAAATCCAGTATCTTCCAAGGTACGGCACGAAGATTTTCAATAAATACCATTTACATGGAACAATTTTCGAAAATTTTGATTTTCTCAAAAAAGACTATCGATTTAGATTAAAAATACCGTATATTAAAGATATTTATATCGGAAATAAAATGTATAGCTGGGAATAGCCTCTGAAGACCTCTTTATTCTCAATGAATTTTTCTAAATTTGGCGTAATTAGTAAGCAGTAAGAGATAGACAAAAACTTATTACAAAAAAAAATGTAGATCGGGTTAAAACACTCAGTTTGTCATGTACGTTTTCTTCGTGCAATAGACCGTTTCTGAGCTTTTCGTTGTTATCAGATTCAAAATATTTAAAACTATCCTCATACGGGAATTTGTCAACTCCTGTCCATACTAACAAAGGAACTTCAGTCACATAGTAACCAGCTTTTGACTATCACTTTAACCTATGGTATTCCCTTATTTGTTTCTACTTACAAGGAAGGAAGTAATAAGACTATTTCTGTTATTTTTTTTTCTCGATTAGTATGAAGTAAATAGAAGCATAAGCTTTTTAACAATAATTTGTTGCAGAGATTTGAGAAGTTCAATGCTATACCGGCATGTTACCTTGGTAGCTCAGTGGTAGAGCAACCGGCTAGACACCGGGAGATCCGTGTTCAAATCCCGGCTAAGGCATTGAATTTTTCAGTCCGACTCTACCTATCCAATATACTAAGATTTTAGCAATATTAATAAAATAACAATTAATTTAATTAAAATAGATGAAATTGTTTTATAAGTAGAAGTTTCATTATGATAGTATTACTTTGAAAATTGCACGGAAATCCTACTCTACAGTGTGCTTAAAGTATCATATAATTAGGTCCAAGAATTTTAAGAAAACATAACCAATAAATCCACAAGGTGTAAAAAATCAGTATGCTCCTTTGTTCTTATGCACTAGCCGCCACTGTTGAATACTAATTTAAAACACTATTTCCTTACCGTGTTTCAACAGTTGGGTATATAACTTTGAAGCGGCACTTCACCTCATTTTACGCTCACGGAACAGTTGCACCTCGATGGTATCATTTATTGCACTAATATCTCGGCAAGAGGCCATTATTGCACATAAGCGGCCACATACAATAATATGCTTTGTTGTTTCCTAATAATATTATTTCTCTGGTAATAGCAATTTATGTGAGGCACAATCCAGAGTGGTCGACCTTTTGACTGAAGATAAATCCGGAATTAATTGGTGCTTGTTCGTAAAAATTGATTTTCGAACACTTTTACCATAGTAATCTTATGTTTCGGCATAGACCGAGTGGTTAGACCGCTCGCCTCCCACCCAGGCGTCTCGGGTTCGATCCAAGCACCCCATATGGGATTTCTGGCGGAAAAAACGGCGTCTCCGGATCCTCCGGTTTCCCCCGCCACACACTCCACCATCTTTCCTATTATCCATTTTGCTTGCATTTCAGATCATCCATTTCCTCACGCTCATGCCTGGCTAGGACCGACCATTCGTTCCAAGTTCTCCATTCTGTTGGCTTCTAATCCCTAAGCATCCGCTTGTAAGTCCTAGGGCGGTGTCTATCCTAAATACACGGAGGGTAAGCAGACTACGAAACAAAAATCGTGTTTAAAACAAAATTAAAATACGTCTTTGATGTGTTAAATTAACGTAACTTCCTTTACCCTCTTCCGTCACAAAGACAAGTGGCACAGGCTTTCATCTCTGACTGGCAATCGGGAGAATGTGGGTTTGATACTGGCTGGGCATCTGACCCATTAGGGATTTCGGAGGTTTTCCCGGGTCACCTGGCACGGTTTCTGCATTTTCCAACCAGTCTCTTTTAGGGTTGTAAGTGTCGACATGACTCGTGATGGCGCCCCTCCGTGGCGGTGAACTGCTTTGGGAACATAGCTCTCGGTGACTGGGTAGCGTTGAAGTCGTCTGCGGGGCTTGCGGAGTTAGGTGAGGCCCAGCACGCGGGTTCCGCGTTGAGATGAACTGCTTGGACTATGGTAGGGACCCACCAAGGTGGCTCTTTCATCGCGGTCGGTTTCGGCTGCCCGTTGGTTACTCTCATATCATCCTAACCTCCTGCAGTAGGACGCACAATAATCACAAGGTGTCTGTAGTGTAAAAACACTCTTCGGAATGACAAACACACACCTTTTCTACTGTTTTTACACTCAAATAAGTCAGGGCTCATTGTTTGGTTTTCCCCACCACACCTGCATATTTGAATATTTTGATGGCATATTGGAAATACATCTCTCGGCGGCAAGATGGCGTTGCAGTCTTCTATAGAGTTTGAGAAGAAAAGCAGCGTCTCTATTCCAAAACAAGGTTCAAAACAAGAGGACAACGGACGCAGTCTAAAAGACAATTGTGTCAAAAACATAAAAAAAAAAGTTCAGTCAACTTGTAAAAGCAATTAACTTAGAATAAGTATAAAATGACAAATAAGACAGAGTCAATATCAGACTGGAAACAATTCTTATCTACTAACACGGTATCGATAAACTCAACCATACATAAATTGAGCAATGCATATAGTACTACTAATTTTGTAATGGACCATGCAGTTAATAAAGTGTTTAAAAATATCCTCTATCACTCTATTCTGCCATTCCTGTGACTCTTGTTTCCGTCCGTCCGGTGTCTCATCGCAACCCATTCTTCCCAGGGGCCACAATATCCTCACTAGGACCGGTGTCCGAAAACACCCCGCCCTACTTTTTTAATTTTAATCGAGAGAAATCTTTGCAGAAATAGCTACATTTCGTTATAGATAGGAATAAACCGTATTGTGAAGTCATTGTGAATGACTTTTGTATAACTGGTAAACCATAAGAGACAGAGAAAAACTTACCCTAAAGAAAGGTTTATTTTGGTTCTAAAGCACCAAGTCATTGCGGTTCAACGACAAGATTTCCTCTGTCTATTCTGCTGCAAGATTCTTACAGAATCTACAACATGCTAATCGAGATAGACATTAACAGAATTGTTTTTATTTCATATTTCTTTATACGTAAAAGCAAAATTGTTGTATATTCTACGCTAAAGCGGTAATTGATTTTTTTAAAAACTGACCATCATGAGACGATATTCATAATTTGTTCTCCTTGTTGATCAGAATGGAAAAAATAAAAATAATTTCCCATTTCAGAAAGGTAACGAAATTTAAAGCAATAAGAAAGAATTATAAGAAACGATTTAAAAAAATCTTGACATAAATTGTCTGTTTTAACAAGATCTACATTCTTTTTGTAGAAGGATTTTTCTCTGTTAAGCTTTAGTAGTTGTGAAAAAGTCATCCAGAATGAACAGGACTTCAGAAGACGTGCCAGAAAATTCAAAATATACATTTCATCTGCCAAACATATCTCAAACGTATAGTATTTTAATCAAAATCTTTAAGAGGCAGTTTTGAGCAAATCCAAATTTTTGAAAATGTTCTATGAAAAGGATAGTTTGGGTTGGAGGATTTTCGTGAAATTCTTAATGTTGAATCCTTGGAAGTTGCCAAACTTTAATATCACGTTTTGTATTTAACCGATTTTTGTTTATGAATATGCTCTTTTAAGACAGACACACACACACTCATACACAAGCCTTTTCTAGTAATACTTTTGGATTCAGGAATCCGCAAAACATGTTTCCGGCGAAATCACGATATCAACAGTAGAATGCACCCCCTTTTCCTACTCTCTGTACGCAGCAGAGAAACTAAATAGTTGAATCTACCCTAATTTATGTTTTGTAATAACTTCCCAAATGTATAAACGTGTAATGAAAATTTATCTTGATTTAGATGCAGTTAAAACGACAAGCTTTTGAAATAATAATCTTCAGTCGAGTGGGAGGAAAAGTGGTGAGAATGAACAAGTGTGTTACTCTTCCTGCGAAAAAATATGAAATGAAAAGTCTGTAATGTTAATAACCTAAGGTTGGAAATCAACAAAATTCTGCCAGTGAATGAAAATTAATTAAGGACTCCAAACAACAAACACTGAAAACTGTTGTCTAAAGGGAGCCCTTCAACACTGAATGTAAAGGAAAAAGTTTTCAAAACGGTTCTAGAGCCTTAGGCAGCAATGTGGAAAAACCTTTTGCACTAAAGAACAACGGTAATCGATTAAACTCATTGATCGACAGCTGCCGATTACTCGCGAGGTTGCCTTGCAGGCCATGGTCCAGCGCGTGTACTGGAGCAAAATAAATGACTATATTACAATACACAGTCAAAGATTAATTTCCTACTCCGTCATTTGTTTATAAATCCTTTTAATTGGAGTTTGTTAAAGTATAGATACGGTCTCATAAGAATGTTGTTTTTTTAGAAAAACCAATTATTTGAAATGTATTCTGACAAGCAATTAACTAATCTTCAAAGTACAGACCTTTAAATTCTATGACCTTGAGCTATCTTTCACCAAGGTTTATTATCCCACGATGGTACCAGTCTCTGGTTTTTGATGCGAAGAATTCGGCGAGACACACTTGCATTGCTTCAATGTTGTCAAAATTTCTTCCACGTAGAAAATGGGCCATGGATCGATAAAGATAATAATCTTATGGCGCGAGATCAGGGCTGTATGCTGTGTGTGGTAGCAGTTAGATTCTTCCAAATTCCTGAATGTTTCTATGGTTGTTCGTGCAGTATGGGGTCTTGGTTTGTCCTGTTGCAATAGAACTGTATTTCGGTTAACTAATGCTGGGTATGGTCGTCTCCTGCTTACCAAGCGGGAGACCTGGGTTTGATCCCCAGTACCGGCGTGGGGATTTTTCCCCCGCTGGGAGACCTGACCCGGGGTGCACTCAGCCTCATAAGGTCCCTGGGGGGGCCAATTGAGGAGCTACTTGATGGAGAGGTAGCGGCTCCAGGTCATGAGGACCGCATTAACCGGCCGGGGGGCTCGAGGCTCTGACCACGTCTCACTCTCCAATACTGCACCCCATCCATGACGTCTGTAGTGGACCAAGATGGAGGACGCAGCGGTCGGGCGGTAGGCCAAGGTTCCCCGTGAGCTGTCGTGCCATGGAGTTATTATAATGCTGGGTATCTCCCTCTCAAAATTTCATGAACTCGTTCCAGCTGTTGAGAATAAAGATCTGCATCAATCGCACGCCGGTTTAGAATAAATTCCCAGTGAATCACACCTTAAAAATTCCACAAGATACACAGCATTATTTTGGGACCAAACTTTTCGTTTTTGAGCTATGTTGTCCACAGACACATACTTTTTCTAAATATTTTTTGGGTTTCGGGGGGTATGTGTATAGAACGTGTAAATGTACAGGGTGTTAATGAACTACACCGAAATGATTTGCGAGATTGTGCACGTGACTGATATAAGTAATTTGAGATCGGCGATGCATGGTTCCCGGATAAACATTACGCAGCTACATAGCGTTAAACGTGTGGGTATCAGGTGCTGATAAGTCGGTGTCAAAACAAAGCAAGTTGAAAAAATGCCTTAGAATGTCTTTAAACTGCTGCCGGAGTATATAAATATTGATTTTTAGCAGCTCGTTACTAGCGTTCTCAAGATTTAATGTCGCAAAAATCTGTAAAATCTCGAATTAACCACTTGTCAGTGCGACACTGAGCATTCATTAATTACGTTCTTGAGTTATGTAGCCTACTCTGGAGGCGTTTTTTCAAATACTCTGGTGGCTTAATGCGTAACGCGGGAAGCTGCTGTTCCAAAAGTCACGATTTCGATTCCTGTCATAGAATAAATGTTTGTTATTATTTTTTTCATTCCAGACGAAGTGCCGCAATACGTGAACGAGACACGAACTCTGAAACTATCTTTCAATTGAAAGCCTGTATCTTAACCACTACGCTAGAGAGGTACGCTGTAATATGTCCCTTCGTTTTTCGTTTTATGCTCTCGAATGGTTGATAAATTAGCCCCTTCAGAAATTTATAGCCGTTACTTTAATAAACAGGCCAAAGTCTCCTATTTCAATTACCTACTCAAGTAATCTATATATTCTGTGAAAATATTTGGGTATAGTTCATTAATACCTGTATATATAGGTATATTATAAATAATATAAAATACTAAGTTAACGAAAGTGAAACGTAACATAAGGTTAAGCAAATGGACAAAGCTATTTGTTTTGCAAGCTGTGTGAAATGCTAACTAATTACGTGGCTCACCTATATCCGTGCAGGGTTTTGTAATTTGGTAATTTGTCAAGTGCCACTAGAAGCAGGTGCTGTCCTCGCGCGGTCGTAACTCCAAAGGCTTTATGTGCCCAGGAAATTGCTGAACTTTGCTTTGTTATAAGTGACATAAAATACAGCCATTTTCTGTATTTATGTTCACTAACCACTTTCATTGTCGCTTAAAGGGACTGCTTGTATAAAAAATCTGATGTGATCCATTCCACATCTCTGTAACAAATTATTGCTAATAAGTTTATTCTTCTATTTCGTGCTAATCGAAATAAACATTAACAGAAACGGTCTTATTAATTGGTTCCTAATAAGTAGAAGGGAAATAAGGGAATACACTAGGCTAAACCAACAGTCAAATGTTTTAAAATGTGGCTGCTATGCGATTAAAATCCGTTTCTTTGCGTGGCCAGGAGTTGACAGTTTCCGTATCAGAAAAGTATTTTAAAATTGAAACCAGCAACAAAGAATATCTCGAAATGCCCAAATCAACGAAAAAAAAAAAAGTGCATTTGAGGAACTCTGCATTTTTTGTGTAGTAATTTTTGTCTATCTCTACATAGTGAAATCCAAAAAAAAAAAAAATTCAACCAGAATAAAGCTTGTATTCTGAAACTATTCCAGAAAATTATAAATATCCGTTTTGTTTTTCATGCAGATATCTTAAATGTAAGAGATTTTAATGGGAATCGTTGCAGCAGTAGAAAATGTAATTCTTTTAAACTTTGTCCATGTAAAGGGTAGTTGCGGATGGGGAGGGGAGGATTTTCTTGGAAATCGTGTTGCATCTTTGGAAGAATTTAAATATAAAGTTTGGTATTTAATGGACTTTTCAGTTTTGAGTTATGCTGCTCACAGACACACACACACACACACACACACACACACACACGCAGACACACAAGAGCCTATTTCTAAAAATACTTTTGGTATTGGATTTAGGGGTTCCCAAAAAATATATTTCCGATGAAATCTGGTTTCGATTTTTGATTGCAATACAATACTTTCTCTATACACTATGTATATATACGCGTAGAGAAAGTAAAGAAAACTCTTCACTATCGTATTCAGCACTACATTAACTGACGTTCATTTGTTTCTTCTTAAGGGACATGGGACTGGAATTTAAAATTTGTATATTTCTGTAGGATTTCTCTGAAAGTTTTGTTGTCATTTCATTGTATTTAAGTTAATATGAATACCAAATTTAAATCAAATTCGATAGTTTTTGCAAGATATATTTGATATCATAAGTGCTATTATGAAAATATGTTCAATAATCAAAACGTCTCACGCACCTCATACTTTGAGAAATTTGGTTGGCATTCTCTTTAATTGAAGCACTGAACTACATATCACAGCTTTAGAAAGGAATAGCTACTTTGACTACTTAAATGATACAACATTTTACCGGAGTTAGAGAATTTAATATCTAAAATCGATCAGTTTTTCATAAAAAATATTTTTTTTTTTAAAAAGTAACTTGTTGTTAGGACAACTTTAGTTTTTTATATTATTATACTTCTTCAAATCGAAAAAAGTTAGTTGTATTTAAACAGAAACATTTAAGCTGTAGAAGCCGAAGCAAGCGGAGGACAACAAAATTTGATTATGTATAGACGACCAACATTCCAACTATTTTAAATACAAGCAAAATTCGACTTTTGACTGATTGACATAAATGTAAATGGCGTGTTATTAATGGACGCTCTTTAACTACTGTGGTTCTCAGCGTCCCATTCTAAATTGGGTGTGAAAGACCGCTTAATTTTGCTCAGAGGCCTCTCTATTAGGCTTGAGGTTCTTTTACGTGCCGTAAGTCTATGACACGGGACCAACGGTTTTACTTCCCTTCCGAAGGAAGCCATGCTAAGGATTTTTACACCCGATATAATCCATCGTCCTCCGCCGGGAATGAACCCGCGACCTTGGGTATATGAAGTCAGCATGGTAATTATTACACCACGGAGGGCGACGACTGATTGAAGTAAAACTGTGTCCTTTAAAGCTATGTCACATACAGTTGTATTAAACAAATCTCACCTAGTCCTTCATATTACTTTTTCTACATCTCTGTAACAAATTATTGTTAAAGAGCTTGCTTCTATTTACTTCATGCTAATCGAGAAAAAATTAGCAGAAATAGTCTTATTACTTGCTTCCTTGTAAGTAGAAGCGAAATAAGGGAGTAGCATAGGTTAAAGTGATAGTCAAAAGCTGGTTACTTTGTGAATGAAGTTCCTTTTTTGTATGGACAGGAGATGACAAATTCCTTTATGAGAAAGATATAAGTTCTTAAAATTGAAACCAATAACAAGGAATATTTATAAAACGATCAACTACATGAAAAAGAAAGTATATAACATAAATTCCGTAAAATTCATCCAGAATAAAGTAGTCTTCATAGGCTATTCCCAGAAAATTAAAGATATACATTTTAGTTGTTAGGTAAACTTCTTTAATATACGATATTATAATGAAAATCGTTAGAGCCATTGTTGAAAAAATCAACATTGTCGAAAAAAACTCCATGTACAGGGTAGTTGGGGGTGGGGGGATTTTCTTGAAAATCTACGTATCGCATCCTTGGAAGATACCAACAACTATGCTGTGCACAGACACACACAAACGGACATTTTTTTTTTTTTTTTTTTTTTTGGACTCAGGGGGACCCACAAAATATATTTCCTATAAAATATCGGTTTCGAATTTTTGGGTGCAATACAATACATTCTCTATACACTATGTACATAATACGTGTAGAGAGATTAAGGAATATGCGGATATACGTAAAACGTGTAATGCATTATTTAAAGGTTTTAGAACCCGAGTGAAGATAAAGCAAAAGAACAGTTGTTGTTTCAAATCTGTCTTTAATCTCATCTTAAGAGTAGGTACATTAACGGAAATAATTTTTATGATGGAAACGCTGAGATAACTCATTATTATTTCACCTGTTTTTACTGAAATTTAATTTTTAACGTTTTTTTAAAAGCATCAACATTCCCAAATCAAGAAGAAACTTTTGTTATATAACATTTAACGTCCTGACACAAAAAACAAAAACAACAAAAAAATAAATATTATTGTTTTCATTGAGACTTTACCATTTGACAGTAATACAAGCTCCCTTACCCACAATCAATGAAGCTGTGCGAGGGATCACGGCTTCGATTCCCGACTAAGGGTGAAGGTGAGGAATTTTTTCTAGCCAAGATTATTCCCTATCCTACCAGGAGTCTAAAAGAATAAATGAGTGTATTTGTATACACGATCTAATTTTTAAAACTCTGATGTACTCCATTCATACCGGAAATGTATGTTTTGAGACCCCCTCAATCCAAAAAAAAACATTTTTAGAAAAATGTCCATGTGTGAGTCTGTCTGTCTCTGTGTGTCGCCCTCCAAGGTGTAGTGGTTACCATGCTAACTTCATATACCCAAGGTCGCGGGTTCAAGCCGGCAGAGTACGATGGAATTTTTTCAGGTGTAAAAATCCTTAGCATGGCTTCCTTCGGAAGGGAAGTAAAGCCGTTGGTCCTGTGTTGTAGATGTACGGCACGTAAAAAAAACCTCAAGCCTGATAGAGAGGCTTCTGAGCAAAATTAAGCGGTCTTTCACGCCCAATTTAGAATGGGACGCTGAGAGCGTCTCGTAAACAACACGCCATTTCCATTTTGTCTCTGTGTGTGTATGTGTGTGTGTGTGTGTGTGTGTGTGGGCAGCATAGTTCAAAAACGAAAACACCGTTATATACCAAATTTGGCATTTAAGGTTGACATCGTCCAAGGATGCGACACGAGGATTTTAAAAAAAAATCGCCCCACACCAAACTACCCTTTACATGGAAAATATTTCGAAAATGTTGATTTTCTTAAAAATGGCTCTAACGATTTTGATTAAAATATCATATATTAAAGATATTTATCTGACAAATAAAATGTATATCTTGAATTTTCTGGGAATAGCCTCTGAAGACTACCTTATTCCGATGAATTTTACGGAATTTTGCATAACTGCTAAACTGTAAGAGATGGACGAAAACTTAAAACACAAAAAAAATGTAGAACACGTTAAAGCATACAAATTATGTTATATAAATTCTTTTCTTGGAGTTGATCGTTTTTTAGATATTCGTTTTGTTTGTTTGTTTTTTGTTTTTGTTTCAGCTTTGAAAAACATACTTTTCTCAAACAGGAATACTATCCATACAAACAAAGGACCTTCAGTCATATAGCAACCAGCTTTTGACTATCATTTGAACCTATGGTACTGCCTTATTTTGCTTCTACTAACAAGGAAGCAAATAATAAGGCTATCTCTGCTAATTTGTTCTCGATTAGCAGAAGTAAATAGAATAATCTGTTGCAGACATGTAGAGAACGTCATGTGAATGGAACACAGATTTTTTATCTACATCATGCTAATGATTTTGGTATTTGATTTGCCTCGGTAGAAGAAAATACACTGTGCATAACTGCGCAGTTTCGATGGCAAACATTGTAGATTTAGATTTAAATTACTATATCTTCCACCGTATTCAACAGATTTGGCCCTCAATGACTTTTTTTAATTTCAAAACTGAAAAAGGGTTCGGCGGAAAACGATTCACGTATAACGAAGAGGTCTTGCTTCCTTGTAAGTAGAAGTGAAATAAGGGAGTACCATAGGTTAAAGTAATAGTCAAAAGCTGGTAGTTCCCTTGTTTATATGGACAGGAGTTGATAAATTCCTGTGTGAGGAAAGTATACGTTTTTAAAGGTGAAACCAATAACAAGGAAATATTTCAAGAAGATCAACTCCAAGAAAAAAAATGTCTACAACAAATTTCGTGTTTTAACGTGTTCTACATTTTCTGTGTGGTAAGTTCTTGTGCATCTCTTACGGTGAAGCAGGTATGCAAAAGTTGTTAAAATTCATCTAGAATAAAGTAGTCCTCAGAGGCTATTCCCAGTAATTTCAAGATACATTTTATATGGCGAGTTAAAATCTTAAATGAAAGAGATTTGAATTAAAATTGTTACAGCAATGTTTTAGAAAATCAAAATTTTCGAAACTTTTTCCCAGTAAAGTGTAGTTTGAGGTGGGGGATGCTTTTGAAAATCTTCGTGTCGCATTCTTGGAAGATACCAAACTTAAATACAAAGTTTGGTTTCTAACGGTGTTTTCGTTTTTGAGCTATGCTATCCACACACACATACACACACACACACAAACGGACATTTATCTAAAAATTCCTTTTTTGGACTCAGGGGGTCTCAAAACATATATTTCCGGTGAAATTTCGGTATCGAAGTTTTGGGTGCAATGCACTACCTTCTCTATCCACTATGTACTACATAGTGCGTATAGAGAAAGTAAAAATGTTCAATGTAAAGTGGAGGAATTTGCTGAAAATCTTCGAGTCACATCCTTGCAATATATCAGACTTAAATGCCAAGATTTTTATTTAACGGTCATTTCGCTTTTGAGCTGTGTAGTCTACAGATACACACAGACGCACATTCACGGAACTTTTTATATCTTTTTTTATTCAGGGGACCTAAAAACATATATTTTGTTGAAATATCGGAATCGAATTTTTAGGTGGAATAAAATATTTTCTCTCCTGTAGAGAAAGTAATTATACTATGAAAGCTGTGACGTTCACCCTTTGTTGTCTACTATACAGTGCCTAACAAAAGTTTAAGACCAGCTTGACACACAAAATTATTTTAATTAAAAAAAGTGAATTGTTATTTTTTACTACCAAAACCATTTTAATACATATAAGAGACTGTTTTTAACACCACTGAAGGTGTCATCAAGGTCTCTTAGATTTTAGGGCAATTCCACTTGCTTTTGCCAGATGCATGTAATTTTTAAAATCATGTTGTAAAATATAATTTTTAAAAGCACGCACTAACACTGAAGTTTGCTTGTTTAGTAATCAATAGGGCCTTTTTTATGTTTTAAATACATCCGAAAACGTTTTCTCATGCTCTGGACTAGTTTTCGGCATTCATGGGGCGCAACTTCATTCCAAACTTCCGAAATCTTCTCAAGCAGTTCCCGGATGTTTCTTGGCTGGCGGGCAGCTACCCGGAGGCCGATATGTTCTACAGGTTTTCTATTGGATTAAGATCCGGACTTCTAGCTGGCCGGGGCAACAAGGAAATTCCTTTTTTAACAAACCAATTCATTAATGCCCTGGATTTATGGCATGGTCTTGCTGGAAGACAAAGTAACCGTGGAGGGGCTTCTGTGCAGATGGCAACATGTTGTCCTTCATGATCTCAATATATTCTTGGGTATCCATTGACCCAACGATGAATCTTAATATTCCTGTACCTTCAGCAGATGTGCAAACTCCAGATCATGACAGCGTTGCCTTCTCCCTGAACAGATGGTACGAGACATTCAGGGAGGAATTTCTCTGTTGGTGTCCTTCGGGAACTGTACAGTTCAAACCGAGACTCATCGCTGCTTGCCCCAATGCTCCATGTACCAGTTTCTCTTACTTCTGCACCATATTCGACGGTTCCTCTTATGGGTTTTGTTGAGTAATGGTTTCTTAAGAGGGACATAAGAATTAAGTCCATATTCCCTCAGTCGAGAAATCGTCATTGTGGTCACTGTATTATGCCTTGAATCTTCAAATTCCCGCTTTAGTTCGGGAAGCGAGCTCTAACCATGAGCCGGTCTTCATGAACAGAGGCCGACCGCAGTGTGCTTTGTGTGCTCTTCTTGAATTTTTGTTATTGTGTTTGTCACGCATGTTTTGCTGATACCCAATGGTGATGATATTTCTCTGAGAGGTTTATTACACCTGTGCATACCAATAATCTGCCACGTTAATGCTTCTGACACACTTTTTTTCCTCATTGTCCCTTTATCTGTCGCACAAAACCTTTTGCTTTCTCAGACACAATGGCATACACTGTTTTGTTTCTCAACAAATGCAGTAGGAAACAAACATCTTATGTCCCATCTCTGGAGTGAAAGCTGAACTATCGATTACTTCTTTTCGGCACCGATAGCTCAATCGAAAAAAAAAAAAGATAGCTTTACATGAACATGTCATTTTTAGGTTAATTTTTTTCCATTTTGAAAAACTATGAAAAGAAATGTAAAACGATAAGAATACTTTTGAGATTTGTTTTTATTATGCCAAAACGTTCATAGGCTTTATACAGGTCTGGAAAACAATTAACACTACGGTTAACAAATTAGTTTAGTGTCTAAAAATTAATCTGCAATATAAAATGCTGGATTTTTTCAATAAAAATTTTTAGTAAAAATTCTTAATTCCAGGTCAATATTCTTTACATAAATAAACGCCAAAAACACCAACTTATTTTTAAAAAATTAACAGATATATTTGTAACAAAGTTCAAAGACCAGGAACGTTTTAAGTTAAATAAGCTAGTGGTCTTAAGCTTCTGTTAGGCACTGTAGTCTTCACTTAATTTTTAATTCAACAAAATTTATATATCTTTAGCATGAAAATATAGTTTAAAAATTAATTTACTGTGTATTTCAACACATATTTTAAAGCAATTCAAATTAACTCCACTTCTAGTGAACAGTAATTAGTGCATCTAATTTACCTTGCTGTACTTCAACATGTTGAGTATTTTTTCATAGAGACTGTGGCTGAAGTGTTGCCCAGACTAATTGCTTCAGTATTTTGTCTCTCGTATCCTTCACTATCCTGGAAACTTAAAACTTGCAAGCTGGCGTTCTTTTAAGGACAAGCTGGATAAAGAATAAAAAACAACAACTCATTCTCATTAAATCGTTCACATTTTATGCTGCTTTATATTCGCTCATGCCGCGAAATAATTTAATTAAAAAGCGACAAAATGCTCCAACGTCTTTTTCTCCAACTTATGGTTTTAGTTTAATTTGTTAACCTTATATACGTCTTCCTTTTCTGGTTACAGTTGTACAATGCTAGTTTGAACTCAGCCCGAATTAAAAGAATTGAAGCAAACCAAAACTATTAATTAAGTCTCGAAGAATAGTGCGTTTCCAGTAGAACCAATTTCGAAAAGCGGTTAATTCGTTTCCGATATACAAATCATTCATAAGTATTATATTTGCTGTATGCGTGAATATGAAATTGTATTTTGTAGTTTAATACATTTTCCTTTCACACACTTTGAATGAAAAACAATTACAAATTTTTTATTTTCTCAAAGATGGCTCTAATTATCGGGATAAGGTAGAAAATATTAGACATTTTAATGAAAAATCTGATAGTGTAAAATTTAGCATGACTTTCTTTACCTATTTTTACTTTCTCTACAGGTACTATACCCATAATGAAAAGAAAAGGTCCTGCCTTCCACCTAAAAATTCAATCGCGAGATTTCCCCGGAAACACACGTTTTAGGCTCCCCTATATTCAAAAAAAATTTTAAAAAACGGTTTTGTGTGTCCGTATGTCCGTGTGTCAGAACACGATAACTCAAAAACGAGAAGTCAGTAAAATACCAAATTTGTTATTTAAGTTTAGTATCTTCCAGGGATGACACACGGAGATTTTGTGAGAAATCCCCCCACCCCAAACTACCCTTTATAAGGAAAAAGTTTCAACAATTGAACAGTTTTACCTGCAGTAGTTTTAATGTTTATTGTACTACCATCAATCCAAATTCTTTATTTAATTGATGAAAGTATTAAACCCACATTAACACTCAAAACTATTGGACACCAATGATACTGAAGTTATGAATATTCAGATTTTCTAGATATTGAATTTGACTCCTATATGATTCCTCAAAATGAATTAGATCCTTATAATATTTTCTCAAAAATGGCTATAAAGATTTTACTTTAACTATCGTCTATTAAAGATATTTACATAGCAAATAAAATATGTATATATCTTGAATTTTCTGGGAATAGCCTCCAAAGACCGCTTTATTCTGGATGAATTTTACTGAATGTTGCGTAATTTGTGAACCATAAGAGATAGACAAAACGTACTGCACAAAAAATGTTGATCTCGTTAAAACACACACTTTATGTTATACATGGTTTTCGTGGAACTGGCCATTTTTTAAATATTTCTTTTTATTTGTATCAGATTTAAGATACTAAAACTTTTCTCACACGGACACCTGTAAATTCCTGGCCCTGCATAGAAACGGATTTCAACCACATATAAACAAGCTTTTAAAAGATTTGACTTTAGCCAAGTGTATTCCTTTATTTCCCTTCTACTTACAAGGAAGCAAGGCTTTAAGACAATATAGGCTAGTGTTAATCTAGATTATCATAAAGTGAGTAGAAGAGAATGCTTTTTAATAATTTGTTACAGCGATGTAAATCTATCTGCTTAATGTATATGTCTATATAGACATTTTTAGAAAAACTTTTAGCACATACTTAATTATATATACGTGCAAATAAGGGAATACTCTAGGTTAAAGCTAAGATCAAATCTTTTAAAAACTGGTTGCCATGTGATGCATTGATATTCAGTTCCCTTTGTTTAACCAGGGGAAAAGAAAATGAATAATGATTTTTCATTTCATCAATTATAACCCCTTTTTTAAAAAAAAAAAAAAAATCAAAGCATTTTTCAAAATTAGTAAACTAAAAAAATTATTTAACAGAAGTCGTGTGTTTTACCGAGATCGACTTACTTTACTTTCTCTACACGTACTATGTACATAATGTATAGAAAAGGTATTGAATTCCATCCAAAAATTCGTCTCACCGGGTTCGATCCCAAGCGACTGCATGTGATGTTTGTGGTGGAAAAAGCGGTGCAGGGATGGGTTTTCCCCGGGTTCTCCAGTTTCCCCCCATCGCATTCCACCAGTGCTCCATATTCATTTCATGTATCATCAGTGGCATCGTCTGCGGTGCCACAAATAGTAAAAGCGGGCGTTAAACACTACAAGAGAAAATTCGATACCGAGATTTCACCGGAAATACATGTTCTGGGTCCCCCTGAATCCAAAAGAAGCACTTTCAGAAAAACGTCCGTATTTGTGTGGGTGTGCGTGTGTGTGTCTGTGTGAATGTGTGTGTCTGCATGTGTCTGGACAGCATAGCTCAAAAAACGAAAAGATCGTTAAATACCAAATTTGGATTTCAAGTTTGGTATCTTCCAAGCATGCGACATGAAGATTTTCAAGAAAATTCCTGCAACCCCAACTACCCTTTACATGGAACTTATTTCGAAAATTTTTATTTTCTTAAAAATGGCTCTAACGACTTCGATTTAAATATCGTATACTAAAGATATTTACCTGACAAATAAAATGTATATCTTGAATTTTCTGGAGTAGACTCTGAAGAAATTCCGAATGAATTTTAGGAAATTTTATATAACTGCTAAATTGCAAGAGATGGACAAAACTTACAGCAAAAAATTATAGAGCACTTCAAAACACACAATTTAGTTATATGCATTTTTCTCGTGGAGTTGATCGTTTTTGACTTATTCCTTGTTTTAGATTTCACCTTTAAAATTGTTATACTTTTCTCATGCAGGGATTTGTCAACTCGCGTTCATAAAAGCAAAGGAACTTCAATCACATAGCAGCCAGCTTTTGACTATCACTTTAACCTATGGTACTCCCTTATTTCGCTTCTACTTACAAGGAAACAAGTAACAAGGCTATTTTTTCTCGATTTGCATGAAGTAAATAGAAGCTTAATCTTTTTAAGAATAATTTGTTAAAGAGATGTGGACAAAGTTATGTCAATGAAACACATCAGTTTTTTTTTTTTTTTTTTTTTTTTTTTTTGTGTGGTAAGTTTTAGTCTGTTTTTTTTTTGTAGTGTTTAACGCCCGCTCTAACTACTTATGGCACCGCAGGCGGTGACACTGTTGATACATGAATGAATATGGAGCACCGGTGGAATGTGATGCCGGGGAAAACCAGAGAACCAGGAGAAAACCCACCCCAACACCGCTTTGTCCACCACAAGTCTCACACACGGTTGCTTGGGATCGAACCCGAACCGTCTAGATCAGAGTAGAGTGGTGTAACCGCTCGGCCACGGCGCAGCCTATATTTACTCAATGCTTTAAGATTTATTAGTTATGCAAAAGTCGACCAGAATGAACAGGACTTCAGAAGTACCCCCAAAAATCCAAAATATATATTTATATTTAGCGTATCAATATATTTACTTATGATATTTTAATCAAAATTGCAAAGAGCCGATTTTGAGAAAATCATTTTTTTTAAAAATAGTGCATGTAAAGGTTACTTAGTTTTGGGGTTATATTCTTAAATGTCTTCATTCTTAGAAAATTATCAAATTATATATCTTCAACTTTTGTATTTAATATACTTTTCCCAAATGGGAAAAATCTTGAAATAGGATCTGAAGCTTTCCTGGCGATGAACATATTCTAGACATTCTCAGCCTTTAAGCCCGAGAACTTCTAGAAAAGGAGAAATCTTTCTCTTTGCCTCATATCTATTTACTTATAGCACGTAAAGAGAACCAAATTCCAATTGTTTCTATAGCGACCGGCATGTAAAAGATCTTAACTATTACTATAGCCTAGTGCATTCCTTTATTTCCCTTCTCCTTACAAAAAGGCAAGAAATAAGATCATTTCTGACAATGTATATCTTGATTAGCTTGACGTATATAAAGAATAATCTTTTGCAAGGAAAGTTTGTTGTAGAATGGTTAAAGAAAGTCTTTTGAGTGTAACACAACAGTTTTACTTTCGCTACACGTACTATGTACATAGTATATAGAGAAGGTATTGTATTGCACCCAAATATTCGATACCTAGATTTCACCGGAAATACATGTTTTGGGTGCCCCTCACTGCAAAAAAGTATATTTGGAAAAACTCCGCGCGCGCGTGTGTGTGTGTGTGTGTGCGTTTTAGAGTGTGTCTGTATCAGTGGGCAGCATAACTCAAAAACGAAAATTCCGTTAAATAGTAAAGCTTCTATTTAAGTTCAGTATCTTCCAAGGACGCGACACGAACATTTTCAAGAAAATTCCCCTACCCCAAACTACCCTTTACATGGAAAATTTTTCTGAAATTTTTATTTTCTCAAAAATGACTCCAACAATTTTGATTAAAATATCGTATATTAAAGATGTTTACATGCCACATAAAATGTATATCTTAAATTTTCTGGGAATAGAAACTTAAGACTACTTTATTCTGGATAAATGTTACGGAATTTTGCACAACTGCTAAGCCGTAAGAGATGGAGAGAAACTTACCGCACAAAAAATATACAGCACATTAAAACACACAATTTATGTTATATAGATTGTTTTCATGCAGTTGATCGTTTTTTAGATATTCCTTGTTATTGGTTTCAGCTTTAAAAACTTATACTTTTCTCATACTGGAATTTGTGAACTACTGTCCGTACAAACAGAGAAACTGGCACATAGCAACCAGTTTTTGACTATCACTTTAACCTTTTGTATTCCTTTATCTCGCTTCTACTTACAAGGAAGCAAGTAATAAGACTATTCCTGCTGGTTTTTCTCGATTAACATGAAGTAAATAGGAAAATAAGTTTTTTAAGAATAATATGTTGTAGAGATGTAGAAAAGGTCATGTGAATGGAACACCTCAGACTTTTATATTAGTAATTGTATTTTTTCTGAAGAATGTTACATATGTAGTGGCAAAAATGACGCATGAAAAGATAAGAAAACTGGCCACATTTCGTAAACAGCTATGCTTTGAGGTCATGCCTATGAAAAGTGTTGTACGACCTCAAGCATGGAAGGGCATCATTAAATCAAGCCAAGGGCCTGTGCCACGAGCTCACGAGTGCTGATGTACCTGAACAACTCTGTAACGAGCCGAAAGGCTGAAAAACAAAAATCCATTATTGATCCTCCGTGGTGTAGCATCCTCCGTGCTCCGCTCAAATTAGAACACAAAGTGCGGCGTAGCAAACAGCTCCCCATTAATAAAATAGACACCCAAGATATCCCATAAACACAATATAACTTCTACTTTTTATTTTCTCTACACTACTATATACATGGTGTATAGAGAAGGTATTGCATTCCACCCAAAAATTCGATACTAGGATTTCAATGAAATACATGTTTTGGGTCCCACTGAATCCAACAAAATCTGATGTGCTACACTCACATGACCTTCTCTAGCTACTCTACAAACTTCTTACGAAAGATGTTTCAACACTATTCTAATCGAGATACACATTAGTAGAATTTTAATACTTAGTTCCTTAAAATAGAATGGAACTACGAGAATACACTATGCTAAAGTGATAGTCAAATGTTTTAAAAACCGTCGTCATGCGATTGCCATTGCTAATCGTTTCTTTGCTTGGCCAGCAGCAGAACAAAATAAAAACGGACACTTCCGTCTGAGAAAAGTATAAGTACTTCACAAATCACACTAATAACAAGGAATACCTCGACAGTAAGCTTCAAAAAAAAAAGTATATGACATATCTTGTTTATTGTAACAAGATCTATATTTGTTGAATAGTAAGTCTTTGTCTATCTCTTAAGGTTTACTAGTTATGCCAAATTAAGCAAAATTCCTCCAGAAGAAACAGGTCTTTAGAAGCTATTCCCAGAAAATTCAAGATATACATGTTATTTAGACAGAAATGGCTTTAATATGTGGGATTTTAATCAAAATCGTTAGAAACATTTTTAATAAAAACAAAATTTCGAAAATTTTTCCAAGTAAAGAGTAGTTAAGGGTGGGGGATTTTCGTGAAAATCTTCGTGTCGCATCCTTGGATGATACCAAATTTAAATACCAGCACACATACACGTACATTTTTAAAAATGCTTTTTTTGGATTCAAGGGTACCCAAAACATATATTTCCGGTGAAATCTCGATAGTAAATTTTTGAGTGCATTACAATACCTTCTCTATCCCTATGACCATTGTATGTATGGGGCTAGAGAAAGTAAAAAAAACATTTTCAGAAAAAGGTCCGTGTGTGTGTGTGTACGTGCGTGTCTATGGACAGCATAGCTCAGAAACGAAAAGACCATTAAATATCAAACTGAATGTTTAAGTTTGGTTATCTTCCAAGGATGCGACACGAGGATTTTCAAGAAAATCCCCCCACCCTCAACTACCCTTTACAAGGAACCTTCTCCGAAAATTTTGATTTTCTTAAAAATGGCTCTTAACCATTTTGATTCAAATGTAGTATATTAAAGATATTTACCTGACAAATGAAATGTATATCTTTAATTTTCTGGGATAGCCTTTGAAGACTTCTTTATTCTGGAGGAATTTTACGGAATTTTGCATAACTGCTAAACCGTAAGAGATGGAGAAAAACTTACCACACAAAAAATGCAGAGCACTTTAACACATACAATTTATGTTATATACACATATACATTTTTTTAGGAGTTCATCGTTTTTTAGATATTCCTTGTTTTTGGTTTCAGCTTGGAAAAACTTATACTTTTCTCAAACAGGAATTTGTTAACTCGTGTCCATACAAGCAAAGGAACTTCACTCACATAGCAACCACCTTTTGACTATCACTTTAATCTATGGTACTCCCTTATTTCGCTTCTACTTACAAGGAAGCAATTAATAAGACCATTTCTCTAATTTTTTCTCGATTAGCATGAAGTAAATAGAAGCATAAGCTTTTTAACAATACTTTGTTGCAGAGATGTAGAGAAAGTTATGTGAATGCAACACTTCAGATTTTTTCCAATATTATTCAGCAATGGAATAAAACTGTGGTTATAATATTTACAAAAGAAAACATTGCAATGCAATACTAGCAGCAACAAGGAATTTCTCAGAAATGGTCACTCCACGATTAAAACCTATATGACATAAATTGTATGTTTCAAGAGATCTACATTTTTTATGTAGTAAGTTTTTGTCCCTCTCTTTCGGTGTACCAGTTACGCAAAATTCAGAAAAATTCATCCACAATAAGAAGCTATTTCCATAAAATTAAAGATATACATGTTATTTGTCATGTAAAATATTTAAGAGGTTTTAATCAAAATCGTCGGAGCTATTTGTGAAGAAAACCAAAATTTTCGAAATTTTTTCCATGTAAAAGGTAGTTGGGGTGTGGGGGATTTTCTTGAAAATCTTCGTGTTACAGCCTTAGAAGATATGCACACACACACACACA
Source organism: Hymenopus coronatus (assembly GCA_030762935.1). Taxonomy (NCBI): domain Eukaryota; kingdom Metazoa; phylum Arthropoda; class Insecta; order Mantodea; family Hymenopodidae; genus Hymenopus; species Hymenopus coronatus. The sequence continues at coordinate 61,706,530 of CM060884.1, forward strand.
CACACACACACACACACACACACACACACACACATTGTTCTAAAAATGTATATGTGAAAAATTAAAAATCTGAAATGTTCCATTCACATTACTTTCTCTACAGCTAAGTAACAAATTACCATTGAAAAGCTAATATTTCTATCTATTTCATGTTAATCAAGATAAACTTTAGTAGGAATGTTCTTATTACTCTTTCGCTTTCTTGTAAGTAGAAGGGAAATAAGGGAACCCACTTGGCTAAACCGATAGTCAGATAGTTAAAAACCAGTTTCTATGTGCCTGAAATCCATTTCTTTGCATCACCAGCAGTTGAAAAGTTCCCAAATGAGAAAAGTATTTTATAGATGATGCCATTAACTAGAAATATCTTCGAAATGGTCAGTTCCACAAATAAAAGGTATATGGCATAAGTTGTGTGTTTTAATGATATCTAAATTTTTGTGTAGAAAGTTTCTGTTTGTTCCGGCTTACCAGTTATGGAAAATTCTACAGAATTTATTCAGAAGGAATGAAAAGTCAAAATATACATGGTATTCGAGATAGTTAAATTTCAAAAAATATTCTATGTAAAGGGTAGTGTGTACTGAGGAATTTTTTTTAAAAAATCTTTGTGTCGCATCGTTGAAAGATACTGAAATTAAATACAACTTTTGGTGTTTTAACGATTTTTTTCTGAGTTATCACGTTTACAGACACTCACACATGCACATATGGATCTTTTTCTAAAAATTACATTTTTTGGACTCAGAAAACTTCATTTCCGTTGGAATCTCGGTATCAAATTTTTGGGAGCAATACAATACCTTCTCTACACACTATGTACATAGTACGTGTAGAGAAAGTAAAAGGGAAGGAAAGAGATCAAAACGTAATCTCAGCAAACATTAAAGACCACAGAAGTACTAAGATTATATATCCAAGAAATTTTCTGGTTAAAAGAACGTGCCAGCACAAGCAGCTATTGCGATAAAAACCTATATTTAAATCGAGATGCATAAACTGCAGAAAGTTTCGTCTCAGACATCTTCCGTATCCTCAAAAACAAGCTCGCTGGCATGGTAACGAAGCACATGTTATTAACGTCTTGCTTCCCTCATTCAATAACCAACCTCGCATTCATGAATGTAAATTCTACGCTATCGATCACCGAAGCTATCACCTGACCTCAAAAAAGAATATGCTGTGTTCTTCCATTCAAACATTTTGAATCTGAGGTCAATAATAAGGAATACTCGTATTTCAGAAACAGTTAACTCTAGAAAATCATATTTTGTGTAGTATTTGTCTATCTATTACCTGTTATACAAAATTCAGCAAAATTCATCTAGAAACGGCCTTTAGAGACTATTCTCAGGAAATTCAAAATATAGATTTTATTTGCACTATAAATATATTTAACAAACGGTATATTAAAAAATATTGTCAGAGTCATTTCTGAGGAAATCAACATTTTTATTGAAAATCTTCGTGTAGCATCCTTGGAGGATATTGAACTTAAATATCAAGTTTGGTATTTAACGGATGTTTCGTTTATGAGTTATGCTGCCCACAGACACACACACGCACATTTCTTTCTAAAAATGCTGTTTATGGATTCAGGGACTCCCAAAACATGTATTTCTGGTGAAAACTTGGTATCGAATTTTTTGGTGCAAAAATGTCTATACGCTGTATGTACATAGCACGTGTAGTGCAAGAAGAAATGTCCCCCCCCCCTTGGAGGTCTCAAAACACGAATCTCGGTATCAAATTTTTGGGTGCCTATATAATACCTTCGTATCTTCATAATACGTATATAGAAAGAATAAATGCTTTTATGGACCCTGGAGGTCTCAAATCATGTATTTCCGGTGAATATCGGTTTCGAATTTTTGGGTGGAATACAATACCTTCTCTGTACACTATGTACATAATACGTGTAGAGAAAGTAATATTTAAATCGTGATTCATAAACTGCAGGAAGTTTCGTCTCAGACATCTTCCGTATCAACAAGAACAAGCTCGCTGTCATGGTAACGAAGCACATATCATTAACGCCTTGCTTTCCTCATTCAATAACCAATCTCACATCCATGAATGTAAATTCTACGCTATCGATCACTGAAGCTGTTACCCGATTTTAGAGAAAATCTGGTGTATTCTTCCATTCATATGCTTTAAATATGATCCAACAACAAGCTATATTTCAAGAAAAGTTAAGTCTTAAAAAATATATATTTTGTGTAGAATTTGTCCATCTTTTGGTTTACCAGTTACGCAAAGTTGAGCAAAATTCATCCAGAATAAAAAGGTCCTCAGAGGCTACTCCCAGAAGATTGAAAATATAAATGTTATATGTACTATAAATATATTAAATATACGGTATTTTAAACAAACATTGTTAGACATTTTTGAGGAAATCAAAACTTTCTTGAAAATCTTCGTGTCGCATCCTTGGAAGATACTGAACTTAAATAAGTTTGGTTTTATTAAAATCTGGACATCTATTACCAACACGTGCTTCACTTGGTCATGGTGTAGATGGAGTACCCTGGCATCTAATATAGGCGTCTGACCGACAGTAGTGGCCTCTGGTGGTAGAAGGAGGACATCATTGACAACTGCCTTCTTCTTTCTAGTCCTTGGTGACCTCTCGTGGGACATCTCGGAACTGTTTGCTGGTTTAGAGTCTACAGCTTGACTTTCTATTGCTTTTTTTTGTACAAATTTAAAATGACATCTGCTGGTGGTATTTCAAAATTAACCACATTACTACAATTACTATGGATGAAAATTTGTTCCCAAATATCTAATTCTGAAGAAGAATTAATGGCTTTCAGTAATTTTATATCTTGCCCAATTTCATAGTTGGTACTCCAAAAGTGGTTGGCTACTGCTGATTTATCCAACTATTTTAATTTGATATTTCTCTAATGTTCTTTAAGACGACCTTTTAAGTTTCTCTTTGTTCTACCAATATAAACTTTTTCACAATCATTGCAGTTGATTTGATATATACTAGATTTGTTTAAATTATTCACTGTTTTATCAAGTTGTTTTTTGACATCTTTAAGTTAAATCTGTTGCAAGGGGCAAGTGTTATATTGTATTTATCAAATACTATTTTAAATTTTGGAAACAATTTTCAATGATATTTTAAATCATCTTTTATTGGTTTTAATAAGCTAACTTCTTTCTTCTAATTTTGATTTTCTTGTTTCTTCAAAATATTATAAATCCATTATTTTCTGCAACCTTGATGATATAATTCTTTTTTTTATTCTGCCTCTGTTAGGGATACATTCATTAATCTACATATTAAGCATGTTGATGACTTTTTGGACTGCATATGTTATTCTTGATATAATTATCCACATGAGTGGGCTTCCTATAAATACCAAACTGTAACAAGCTATTCTTTCTAAAGATCTTAATATCCAAAAAATGCAGCATACAAACATTTTCAATTTCCATAGTAAATTTAATATTTCATCCTGAGCATTTAGTATATCTAATGAATTCTTTATGGCTTGGTTAGGAATGATAGCAAAGATATCATGCACATATCTATACCAAACTTTCAATATTTCAGGATGATTTTCGTAACTTTTATTTCCAGAGAACTCTTATATAAATCTGCTAATAAGGGTGAAAGTGGATTACCCATGACTAGTCCTGTTGTCTTTTTGTAAAATGTATTGTCAAGGTAAAAAAAGATTGATTAATACAACAATCTGTAAGTGTAACTAATTCTTCAATATTAGTATCATCAACTGCAATGGAGGTTAACCATTCTGTTAGTAAATTAGATAATTTCTCAAGTGGCACATTAGTAAATAAAGAAGTAACATCGAAGGAAACCAATGCGTCTGCTATAATTGTAAGTGGTTTGATTTTACTAATTAACTGTAAAGAGTTTTTAACATTCAAAAGTGCATACTTTTCAAGTGAGGTAAACTTTTTTGTTAACCATTTAGAAAGGTTGTAACTGGGAGAACCTATATTATTAATTATAGGCCTCATGCTGCCATATTTTTTATGTGTTTTGGCAAACAGAAAATCCTGGGTAGTATAGAATTACTGATTTTCAGCAGCTTTTTAGCTTCTATATGTATGAGGTTAGAATTTGTAATTGCTTGGTTAACAAGTTTAATACATGTATTTAATGGATCTTTGTTTATTAAAGAATTGTCATCTTTTTTAAATAACAGCAAAACTCTAGAATTATAATCTTCTAAAATTACTATTTGATTACCCTTGTCAGCTTTTAAAAATACTACAGGACGTTTATTCATGGATTTAATTAGCTTCAGTTCTAGATTTTCCATATAGTTGTACTGTAAATCTTTAAGTATGTCTGCACATTGTAATTTTAAAGTATTAGCAGCAGTCTGTACTAGTACACAAGTGGCTAAGCTTATGTCTGCTACAAAATCACGAATATCTTCCGAGAAGGCTAGGCTAGTTTTAAAACCTTTATTCAACAGCTGCAATTCTTGATTATTGAAACTTTCATTAGATAAATTGATGACATGGTTACTATTTTTGCTTTTCTGTGATTTATGTGGTTGAAAATATGGTAACTGTTCATATTATAGGTTATTTTATTTCCTTTTTAAAGTCTCATTTTTTTTTTCAGACATCTACAAACCTGCAAGAGAATGACAACGGAAGTTGTGGAAACGCGCGTTCAGGGTACTCCATCTACACCATGACCAAGTGAAGCATGTGTTGGTAATAGATGTCCAGATTTTAATAAAATTGACAGCTTCACTGTATGTAATGACCTTTTTAACATTTTAAAAAAAACAAGTTTGGTATTTAACGAACTTTTCGCTTTTGATATGCTGCACACAGATACACACACACACACACACACACACACATACTCGCATGGACATTTTTCTAAAACTTATTTTAATAGATTCAGGGAGTCCCAAAACATGTATTTCCGGTGAAATCTTGGTATGGACTTTTTGGGTGCAACACAATATTTTTTTCTATGCACTAAGTATGTACATAATACCCGTAGAGAAAGAAAAGAAAATGCCTTTTATGGACCCTGGAGGTCTAAAAACACGTATTTATATTAAAATCTTGGTATCGAATTTTTGAGTGCAATATTAATACCATTTCTATGCACTATGTATGTGTATACTACGTGTAGAGAAAGAAAACATACCTTTTTTGTATCCTGGAGGTCTCGAAGCACGTATTTCTGGTAAAATCTTGGTAGTGAAATGTCGGGTGCAATACTATATCTTCTGTATACACTATATATGCATATAGTACGTGTAGAGAAACAAAAGATGCTTCTTTTGGATCCTGAAGGTCTCAAACGTATTTCTCGGAAACCTCAGTATGGAATTTTTGGGTGCAATACAGTATCTTGTCTATACACTATGTACATACCACGTGTAGAGAAAGTAATATTTAAATCGTGATTCATAAACTGCAGGAAGTTTCCTCTCAGACATCTACCCTATCCTCAAGAACAAGTCCGCTGCCATGCTAACAAGTACATGTTATTTACATCTTGCTTCACCTATTCAATAACCAATATCGCATTCATGGATGTAAATTCTACGCTATCACCGAAGCTGTCACCTGACCTCAGAAAAGAATCCAATGTGTTCCATTCACATGACTTTCTCTACATCTCTACAACAAATTATTGTTTAAAAGCTTATTCTTCTATCTACCTCATTCTAATCGAGGTAAAATTAGCAGAAACAGTCTTATTACTTGCTTCCTTGTATGCAGAAGAGAAATAAGGGAGTACACTAGTCTAAAGCGATAGTCCAAATATTTTAAAAACTGGTCACTATGTGACTTAAACTCCTTTGTTTGCATGGCTAGGAATTGATAAACTCCCATAAGAGAAACATTTATATATTTCAAATCTTAAACCAATAACAAGGAATATATCAGTAATGGTGGACTCTTAAGAAAACAACAACAAAATAAACCACACATATGACATAAACTATGTATTTTAACGAGATCTAAATAGTTTGTGTAGTAAATGTGAGTCTTTCTCTTACGGTTTACCACTTACGCAAAATTCAGCAAAATTCATAGAGATATATGTTGTTGCCGGAAGGTATACATTTTATTTGACACGTAAATATGTTAGAGGTAAAAGATTTTATTCAATATCGTTAGAGCCATTTTTGAGAAAATCAAAATTTTCGAAATTTTTCCATGCAAAGAAAATGTTCTTGAAAATCTCTGTGTTGTATCCTTGGTAGATACTGAACTTAAATATCATTTGGTATTTAAAAGAATGTTCGTTTCTGAGTTACGCTGCCCCCCCCCCACACACACGCGCGCACAGATAAACAAACTCAGGCCGACACATACTCTCACTGACCTTTTCCATAATATGACTTTTTTGGATTCAGGGGGTCCGAAAACGTGTATTTCCAGTGAAATCTCGGTATAAAATTTTGGGTGCAATACAATTCATTCTCTGTACACTATGTACATAGTACGTGTAGAGAAAGTAATATTTAAATCGTGATTCATAAACTGCAGGAAGTTTCGTCTCAGACATCTTCCGTATCAACAAGAACAAGCTCGCTGGCATGGTAACGAAGCACATATTATTAACGCCTTGCTTCACCCATTTAATAACCAATCTCGCATTCATGAATGTAAATTCTACGCTATCGATCACCGAAGCTGTCACCTGACCTTAAGTAAGAATCTAATGTGTTCTTCCATTCACATATTTTAAATCAAGTCAATAAGAAGAATATCTCTGAAACAGTCAACTCTAAAAAGGCATATTTTGTGGAGTATTTGTCCATTTATTGTGGTTAACCAGTTATACAAAATTCAGCAACATTCATCCAGGATAAATGTGTCTTCTGAGGCTATTCCCAGTAACTTCAAGATATACATTTTATTTATCGTGTACATATACTTTCTATGCCGTATTTTAATCAAATTAGAGCCATTTTTCAAAAAATAAAATTTTTAGGATTTTATTCATGTAAAGAGTAATTGGGGTGAGGAGGATTTTCTTGAAAATTTTCTTGTCGCATCTTTGGGAGATACTGTAATTAAATATAAAGTTTGGTATTTAACGGAGTTTTCGTTTTTAAGTTATGCTGCCCAAACTCACACATACAAACAAGGAGATTTTTTCTAAAAAATGTTTTTTTATGGATTCAGGGGATCCCAAAACCTGTATTTCCGGTGAAATCTCGGTATTAATTTTTGGGTGAAATAAAACACTTTCTCTATACGTTAGGTACATAGCACGTGTAGAGAAAGTAATATTTAAATCGTGATTCATAAACTGCAGGAAGTTTTCGTCTCAGACACCTACCGTATCCTCAAGAACAAGCTCGCTGGCATGGTAACGAAGCACATGTTATTAACGCCTTGCTTCCCTCATTCAATAACCTATCTCGCATTCATGAATGTAAATTGTACGCTATCGATCACCGAAGCCGTCACCTGACCTCAAAAATAAAGTAGGCTAAAATCAACGCTGACGATACGGTGCTCACAAAATGAATTCCCATTCCCTTAGGGTAGCCATAATGGGGGCATCTGGCTGCACGACGGGACAATGATGCTATTAAAATTGAGTTGCGATTTGTTTCATTAAACAAACAATAAATGTATATGACCTCGAGGTAGGTATTGGTTTAAACAGTAATTAGCATTCGTAAATTGCCAGTTCCAATGCCTTAGCGCTACAAAAAATACGAGCGGCAGCAACAGCATGAAAAGAATAAAACATCAAATACACCAACAACTCGCTCGCTGGCCCTTTGTGTTGCACAAACAAACACGAATCGCGAAATACAAACCTATTATTGTACGTAAACAGAAAACACAATGGAGGTACCACTTTATGAAAATACAAGAATGTATATGTATATATTAGACCCATCAGTTAACCATCCGGGTGCCTCAATTATTTGTAGAAACTTCCTTTTTTATGACATGCGGCAAAAATACACAGTAAAGGTATTATGAAGTTAACCCAGTGAAATAATTTACCAAAAATGCTTTAACTCTGTTAATGATGCTTTTGTTTCCCTTTTTACTTTCTCTACACGTATTATGTACACAGTGTATAGAGTACTGTATTCCATCCAAAAATTTGACACCGAGATTTCACCGGAAATACATTTTTTCAGGTTTCTCGAGTAAAAAAAAATACTTTCTCTACGCGTACTATGTACATATGTATAGAGAAGGGATTGTATTCAACCCAAAAATTTTATAATGAGTTTTCATCGGAAATATTTTTCAAGATGACTCGAGTCGAAAAAATAATTACTTTCTTTACATCTGCTATTCACATAGTGTATAGAGAAGGTATTCTATTCCACCCAAATTTTTGATACCGAGATGTCACTGGAAAAATGTTTTGAGGTCCCTTGAGTAAAAAAAAAAACATTTTTAGAAGAAACAAAACTGTGTGTGTGTGTGTGTGTGTGTGTGTGTGTGTGTGTGTGTGTGTGTGTGTGTGTGTGTGTGTGTGTGTGGACAACACAGCTCAAAAACTAAAAAACCGTGAAATACCGAACTTTACATGACAAATAAAATGCGTATCTGGAATTTTATGGAAATGTCCTCTGAAGATTTCTTTATGCAGTATGACCTTTTTCTGAATTTTGCATGCTGTTAAACCGTAAGAGATATACATAAACCTAGCTCATAAAAATGTAGATCTCGTTAAAATACACAATTTATGTCATATACACTTTTTACTTTCTCTACACGTACTATGTATATAATTTATTGTAATACACCCAAGTATTCGGCACCGAGATTTCACCGGAAATACATGTTTTGGGCACACCTAAATCCAAAAAAATCATTTTTGGAAAAAGGTCCCAGTGTGGGTGTGTGTGTGTCTATGAGACACGAAGATTTTCAAGAAAATTCCCCCACACCAACTACGCTTTACATGGAAAATTATTGAAAATTATGTTTTTCTCCACAATGACTAAGGGATTTGATTAAAATACCGTACATTAAAGCATTTGTATATACATTTTTCTTCCAGAGTTGATCTTTTCCGAGATATTTCTTGTTATTGTTTTCAATTTCCAATACGCATCTTCTCAACGTTGTCACCTTTCGCTTCATCTCTCTTTTGTTTTTCCGGAAATGCAAAGTGAATGGAACTTCTATTTTTCACATATCGATCGGCTTTTAGGAGACTTGACCGTCGCTTTAACTTGGTACATTCCCTTATTTCCCTTCCGCTTATAAGGAAGTAAGTATAGGGTTAACGTTTTTCTCCTTTAGCATGATGTAGAGAAAAGAATAGCCTTTTGTAAGAAACGTTTGTTTGTAAATAGAGATACGGAAATTCATGTGATTTGAATACATCAGATGTTTAATTTCTCTACACGTACATGTACATAATGTATAGAGAAGGTATTGTACTGTACCCAAGAATTCGATACCGAGATTTCACAGCAAATACATGTTTTGGACCCACCGAATCCAGAAACAGCATTTGTAGAAAAATGTCCGTGTGTGTGTGTGTGTGTGTGGAGGGGGGTCTATGTGTATGTGTGTCTGTAGGCAACATCAAGAAAATCCCCCTTCCACCAATTAACCTTTATATGGGAAATATAGAAAATTTTGATTTCCCATAAAATTACTAATGATTTTTATTAAAATCTCTTATATTTTAGCTCTTTACACGACAAATAAAATGTATATCTTTAATTTTATGAAAATAGCATCTGAAGATTTCTTTATTAAGGCTGAAATTTTCTGAGTTAAGCATGTTGGTAAACCGTAAGAGATATAAATAAAAATAAAAATGTAGATATCGTTAAAATACACAATTTATATCATATAAACCTTTTTTTTCTCGTGGTGTTGGCAGTTTTCGGGATATTCCTTGTTATTGGTTTCATTTTAAAATACCTAAACTTTGCTCATCCGGGAATTTGTCAACTCCTGAACATACAAACAAAGGAACTTCAATCACATAGCAACCAGCTTTTAAGAGATTTGACAATCGTTTAGCCTATGGTACTCTCTTATTTACTTTCTACTTAAGGAAGCAAGTAATGAGACCATTTCTGCTAATTTTTTCTCGAATAGCATGAAGTAAATAGTAGAATAAGCTTTTTAAAAACAATTGGTTGCTAATTTTTTCTACTTACAAGGAAGCAAGTAATAAGACTATTTCTGCTAATTTTTTCTCGATTAGCATAAAGTAAACTGAATAAGCTGTTTAACAACAATTTGTTGCTAATTTTTCCATTTACAAGGAAGCAAGTAATAAGACCATTTCTGCTAATTTTTTCTCGATTAGTATAAAGTAAATAGAAAAATAAGCTTTTTAACAACAATTTGTCGCTAGTTTTTTATATTTACAAGGAAGCAAGTAATGAGACCATTTCTCTAATTTTTTCTCGATTAGCATGAAGTAAAAATAAGAATAAGTTTTTTAACAACAATTTGTTGATAACTTTTTCTAGTTACAAGGAAGCAAGTAATGAGACCATTTCTGCTAATTTTTTCTCGATTAGCATGAAGTAAAAGGAAGAATAAGCTTTTTAACAACACTTTGTTGATTATTTTTTCTAGTTACAAGGAAGCAAGTAATGAGACCATTTCTGCTAATTTTTTCTCGATTAGCATGAAGTAAATAAAAGAATAAGCTTTTTAACAACAATTTGTTGCAGAGATGTAAGGAAAGTCATGGAATGGAACACATGAGGTTTTTCAGTAACGGGCTGCTCTGCACTCACGATGCTTGCTATATTAATACCAAGCGAGGAAGTTGCTGGCGAAATATTTATTTGCCCAGTTGTGACGTACCACGAGAGCAATGACAGCAATTATCAAACGCTGGGGTGGATTTGGTTTAGTACGAGATCTTTAAAACAACCAAATGCCTGGTGAATGTGGGTGCGAGTCGTGACTAATTGGCGTCACTACGAATGAAAAATTCAACTATAGCATTTTTACATTTGCTTTAATGCAACAACGCAATTTAAACCCGAAACCCTGCGCTGTGTATAACGAAGCTGTAAGCTAATTGCTCTAAACGTCAATACTGATTTTAAGGCGATGCTCGCTTTCATGTCCAAAGTTGTTTTCTGGCAAAAATTGCTTGCATCTCTTTGTAACATATAAGCAAATGTAGTCAGAACATTTGCTCTGTTTTAAAATATTTAGTAATGCTGAGAAGTTGAATTAGATTTGTCAAACCAAATATAGGCCACATTTTAAATAGCAAGCCACCAGTTTAACCCTAGAGCGGACGTGCACATTAATGATACACGGTGTATTGTGTACACAGCACGGCTAGGTTGGTTTTCTGTTACTATTTATTAAACTATTATACTATTTATTACACAAATTTACACTACATCAATGAACCAATTATATGTGACATCTAATCGTGTACTTCATAGCAGTTTTATTCATATGTATACTGACTAATTAGTTACATGACAAAGTGTATGCAAATTTGTCCTCTACGATTTCGGGTGAAAGCATTCTAAATTTTTCACAGTAGTTTGAGAAAGATTCAATTTCCTCTACAATACCTCGTGCTACCGTTTTAGAGCCCGGAAAGACCTTCACAATATTTTTTTGCTGGAAGACGGGATGTTTTTTTATGCATACTAGTTTTCATCCATTTTGTTTCTTTGTTCCTATCTATAAAAATGTAATCTTCACCATCAAAAGAAAGTACTTATTCATCATTGTCAATTTCAGAGTCACTGTTCAGATCACTCGGTGATATTTTTTCATCATCTCCGTCATAAAACAAAACGTCAATATTCCCAAAGTCATCTTCTTCAGCAAGTACCTCTAGAAGAGCCCGTTCTAACTCCTGTTCTGCCAAATATTTCTTTGCCCTAAAATTAGAAACACGAAATGTTGGTAACAATTAATGAATTATTTAAACACATCTTTAAAATACACAAGTTACGATATAAGCCGCGATATGAAATATTACTTACATGACCGAGCGCGCTGTACATAAAGTATGCAGCTGGTGCACTTCCAAGAATAACCTTTGTGGCCACTGTTGCTATGACTCAACAAAACGGAAGCTAAACAATGACTTGAAAGGTTCTCACAATAAGGTGGCGGTAAGATGAGTTATTTATCCGATAGAGGGCAAAACGTAACTCTGGTGTATAAAATGCACCAGCGCGCTCACAACAATCATAATCAAACTCAGCAAGAACATGGAAACACACACCAAACAACAGAACAACACCCTTGAACAACTCATGACAGACACCAAAACCTTCACAACCACCAATCAAATTGCCAACTGCATCCTATAAATTCAAACAGCCAATGAGGACTTGAGAAATCGACTTTCTGATATCACCTCTAAAGTCATCAATCTATCACCAACACTAAACGATATCAGTAAAGACCCGGAAAATCTCAAAGACTCGCACATCAACCAGAACATCGCTCAACAACGACAAAACACAAAAGAAGACCACCAAAATACTAACAGAATTCCTACACACCAAAAAACGAACATATCTATTATATACAATTTTTTACTTTCTCTATGCGTAGCATATATATATAGTGTATAGAGAAGGTATTGCACTCCACCAAAAAATTCGATACCGAGATTTCACTGGAAATATATGTTTTAGGGTCCCCTGTATCCACAAAAAGTATTTTCAGAAAAAGGTCCGTGTGTGTGTGTGTGTCCCAGTGAACACGATAACTCAAAAACGAAAAGTCGGTAAAGTACCAAACTTGGTATTTAAGTTTAGATGCGACACGAAGATTTTGAGAAAATCCCCCCACCCCAAACTACCCTTTGCATGGAAATTTTTTCGAAAATTTGGAAACATTGCATTATACGCAGAGAAAATTCTATACAGAAAAGATAACTCCTTACACGAAACATCGAACACTGCTATAAAAGTAGTCAATTTAATAAAGTCACCTGCACTGAACTCGCGGCTGTTCAAAAAAAAAAAAAAGTGTGAAAAGATGGGAGCTACGCACACTCAATGGTTTTTGCACTCCGAGGTGCGCTAGTTATTACGAGGGCGCGTATTGACTCGTCTTTTTGAACTGAAAAATGAGGTAAATGTTCCCTTATAAAATTTAAATCCGATCTGGTGAAGCATTTTAAAGATGAAGAGTGAATTTGCTAATTAGCTTATCTGACGGATATATTCAACAAATTTAACGAGCATAATCTTCAACTCCAGGTTTTTCCGGAAATATTTTTAAAGCTCGTGAGAAAAAAAAAAACGGTTTTATAAGAAAGTTTCATTGATTGATTGCGTTAATAAAGGAAGTATTGCAGTTTTTCCAACTCTATTGGAACATAGTGGGCTAAATTAAATTAGTATTGCTGATGGACTTTTGGAAATAATCAAATTTCACCTACAAAGTCTCAGGTTACAGCTTTTAAAATTTTTCCCAGAAATTGAGGAAAACAATATTACACAAGAATGGTTTACAAATCCGTTTTGCATCATCGCCATCAATTTCTCTGATCTTCCCGTAAAATTACAAGAAAGTCTTTTGAAATGTCCATTGACAGTTCAGTGAAAATAGAACTGAAAACATTTCAATCTCTGATTTCCGGTGCCACGCACGCAAAGAGTACACTGAACTTAGTGAATGCGCCGTTACACGCCTTCTTCCATTCTCCTCAACTTATCTGTGTGAACAGGGTTTCTCTGCATTGACAGCAATCAAAACGAAACAAAGAAATCGCTTGAATTCAGAATCCCCATTGATACTCGCACTAACGAAGATTCAGCCATGAATAAAGGAGCTGGTGTTCAAAAAATATGCCTTTTTTCTGCAGAGATGACAGTTTCTAAGATATTCCTTGTTATTGGTTTCAATTTTAAAATACTTAAGCTACATTCACGTTGAGATGCAATCGCAGACGTAACGTAAGCGCAGAAGTTTGGACTCACATTATTTAATGCAAGCATTCGCATAGACACACACAAGACGCAACGCAAGAGTTTGCAAACTCCAAACTTTATCCTTGCGTTGCGTACAAAGAGGATTAAGTTTGCTCTTTTCCTCTATGCAGTGCCTGCTGTGAAATATCAGACGATCGCAATTCGAGTTATTACAGCGCCCTCTGTATATACATGCCGATCTTCCAATTGGCTGTGACGCGCCCTCTTTGAATTCCTGATTCTGTGCTATGATTTAATGGATGTACCCACCATCTGTGTCTGGATTTCTTGGTTCTCACAATTCAAAATGTTCAAAGAGATAATGCACATTGCATTAAAAGTGCAGCTTTATAACTTTCTGTGGTCTCCATACTTACATAATTTTGAATGTGTTGGTCAGTTGCGTGTATAATTTTATACTTACTTATAACTTATACAATGATCATAGGTATAGAGAAGTGTTGTATTCCACCCAAAAATTCGATGTCAAGATTACACCGAAAATACATGTTTTAGGACCCCCTGGATCCAAAAAAAAGCATTTCCAGAAAAAGGTCCGTGTGTGTGTGTGTGTGTGTGTGTGTGTGTGTGTGTGTGTGTGTGTGTGTGTGTGTGTTGGTGTGTCCGTGAACACGATAACTCAAAAACGAAAAGTAGCTAAAATACCAAACTTGGTATTTAAGTTCAGTATCTTTCGGGGATGAGACGAGGCTTTTGAGAAAAATAGCCCACCCCAAACTACCCTTTACATGTAACTTTTTTCAAAAAATTTTATTTTCTTAAAAATGGCTTTACCGATTTTGATTAAAATATCGTATGTTAAAGATATTTACCAGACAAATAAAATGCATATCTTGAATTTTCTGGGAATAGCTTATAAAGACCTATTTAATATGGATGAATTTTGTTTAATTTGGCATAACTAGTCAACCGTAAGAGGTAGACAAAAACTTACTATACAAAAATGTAGGCCTTATTAAAATACACAACTTACGTCATATATATTTTTTTCGTGGAGCTTACCGTTTTCGGGTATTCATTGTTATTGTTTCAGTTGTGAAGTACTTATACTTTTCTCAGACTGGAGTGTCCGTTTTTCTTTTGTTCTACTCCTGGCCAAGAAAAGAAACGATTTGTAATGACAATCGCATAACGACAGCTTTTAAAACATTTGACTATCGATTTAGCCTAGTGTATTCCCTTATTTTCCTCCTACTTATAAGGAACTAAGTAATAAGAACATTGTGCTGAATACCTCGATTAACAAGGTGCAGAAAGAAGAATGATCCTATGTAAGAATTTTGTAGAACGGATAGAGAAAGTCATGTGAGTGTAAAACATCAGATTTTGTATTGTAAACATTTAAGTTTGAGGCAATATTTGTGTATTATTCACAAAATCTGCCGACATTTTATGAGTTTTGTTTCATGTTAGAGATATTTGATGTTCAATTGTTTTTATTCCTTTGCTTCCGAAGTTGAAATCGCTGGATGCAAATTTTTATTACTCCTTGTGCTTCCGTCGCATTTAAGCGTTTTGATTTTCTCGATGCGATTTTGTTTTTCAACAGTATCTATAGTTACGTGTTGATTTTCTGGCTGGTGACGCCAAGTTATCATGACAAAGGAAGCTTCTTCACGCGTAATGGAAAAGGCCGTTTAGAGATAACGCGTAAAAATGTATTCGTGTTGAATTATACGCGCCCACGGATTCACAGCGTTCAACAAAGTAAAGAATTGCATCGAGCGATTACAGTTTATCTTTGGAATTGTAAAATAATAGTTATAAAAATAAACTGCGATTCTACAAAAATCCTAGCTTATTATTTAAGAAGCCGCCAGGCAGTCTGGATCTGTGAAGCCCAACAAGCCCGATAAAAAAACTTCCTGAGAAGAGTCAAACGCTACACAAAGTCAAACATAAGCGCGAGTAGACTTACAATCCAACATTTGACGAGCGCTTATAGAAGCTCCATATATAATTGCTTCAAGCTAATTTTCTTATATATTGTTGGTTATGTTATTAAATTTGAAACTCGCGGTACATGATATTCTCATGTATTTATGAATCTAGAACTCGTGCCAACTTCTTGCGTTGTGCTTTACGATTGCATTATGAATGGTGTCTAATTGCGTCTGCGTTTATGTTACGTTACGTCTGGGTTTGTATCTCACTCTGAATGTAGCATTATACTTTTCTCAGACAGAAACTGTCCGTTTTTTACTTTCTCTTAACGCACTATGTACATAGTGTATAGAGAAGGTATTGCACTCCACCCAAAAATTCGATACCGAGATTTCACCGGAAATATATGTTTTAGGGTCCCCAATATCTAAAAAAAAAAAACATTTTCACAAAAAGGTCCGTGTGTGTGTGCGAGTGTGTGTGTCCGTGTGTCTGTGAACACGATAACTCAAAAACGAAAAGTCGGTAAAATACAAAACTTCGTACTTAAGTTTAGTATCTTCCAGGGATTCGACACGAACTACCCTTTACATGGATTTTTTTTTCAAAAATTTTGATTTTCTTAAAAATGGATCTTAACGATTTTGATTAAAATTTCGTATATTAAAGATATTTACCTAACAAATAAAATGTATATACTGAATTTTCTGGGAATAGCCTCTGAAGAGTAGTTTATTCTGGATGAATTTTACTGAATTTTGAATAACTGCTGAACCGTAAGAGATGGACAAAAACTTACTACACAAAAAATGTATTAGCATAAAGTAAACAGAACTATAAGCTTTTTAAGAATAATTTGTTGCAGGAATATAGAGAAAGTCATGTGAATGGTACACATCAGATTTTCTTTTGTTCTACTCCTGGCCAAGCAAAGAATCCGATTTGAAGATAACAGTGGCATAACGATAGCTTTCAAAATATTTGACTAACACTTAAGTTCCCTTCTACTTATAAGGAATTAAGTAATAGGTATATTCTGCTAATGCTTATCTTAATTAGCATGGTGTAAAAAGAAGAATAGTCATTATAAGAAATGTGTTTTCAGAACAGATAGAGAAAGTTTTATGAGTGTAACACATCAGATGTTTCCTCTTCCTGCCTCCAAAAGTTTTTAATTTCTAACGCCTTATGTTTGGCTGATAGAAGTACACAGAAGATGGTGTTGTATTTGTTCACCCAGGTGCTTCTTCTGGAACCTGTACTGAATCCTGAGTACATCGATTAATAAGTAAACGTGGTACATGCAAGGAATAACATTCAGTATGTTACCTCTAAATATACGTTAACCCAGTCTTGCCTTACAACAATAATGAGGACAGTTCTTTCCTTTGTCATGAAGGAAAACATAGCAACAGAATGCGATTCTGTGTATCGAAGATATCCGGGTCAAATCGCCAAGTGAAATGGCTCCGCGACTTGCATTTGTGGAAGTCATGGACTTGTTTCCCGTACCAGGCATTCTGAACCATGGATTTTTCGAGGGTTTAGCATGCTGGAAAACTTCACATCACCCCCAATGCAAATGTAGCTCAAGTTGTTTAGACGCTGGCCTCTTATCCCAAGGTCTAGGGTTAAAACAAGTCCAGAACGATGGCTTTTAAGTGTGCTTCATGATATTAGATTTCCTGGTAGCTGAAAATTCCTGCGGGACGAGCTTTGGCAAACCTGTGGAGCTGATATGATCCTGGCATCGTAAAAAAAAACATGTTTTACTTTCTATAGCATGTATGAATGTATATATTAGGCGGAGAAGGTATTGTATTCCAACTATACATTTGATACCGACATTTCACCGGAAATAAAGTTTTGAGGACTCCTGAATCCAAAAAAAGCATTTTTAGAAAGAGGCCCGAGAGTTCATTTAAGTTTGTTATTTTCCAAGGTTGTGACACGAAGATTTTCAAGAAAATCACCACACCCCCAACTACTCTTTACATGGAAAAGATTTCGAAAATTTCTAAGTTCTAAAAAATGGTTCTAACAATTTTGAATTAAATCCCGTATATTAAAGATATTTATCCTGGGAATAGTATTTGAAGACCTCTTCTTTCTGAGTGAATTTTGCCTAACTTTTCTTAAATGCTAAACCACAGGAGACAAAAATGTAGATCTCGTCAAATCACACAATTTATGTCCATTAAGTTTTTCTTGTGAAAATAACCGTTTCCGAGATATTCCTTGTTATTTGTTTCAATTGTAAAGTAGTTATAGTGTCCGTTTTTCTTTTGTTCCACCCCTGGCCAAGCAAATAAGCCATTTGCAATGACAATCACATAGCGACAGCTTTTAAAAAATCACTTTACCATAGCGCATTCCTTCAGGAACTAAGTAATAAGAACATGTTGCTAATGTTTATCTTGATTAGCATGGTGTAGAGAGGAGAGTAATCTTTTGTAAGAAGTTTTTTTGTAGAACAGAAATTTATGTGAGTGTAACACATCAGATTTTCTTTATACTTCTTTTGAGCATTTTATCACAGAAGTTTTGCTCCTGTTAGTACTTAAACGTTTCTCAAATGGGAATGTTTCATTTGTCAAGGAAGTAATCCATTATTCTAGGTCATGCAGAGAAAAAACATTTAAGCATCCAATTTTGGCAGAATTTTCGGATCTCAATTAGATAATAATGTGCGCTAAAAGGTTTAAGGCGAATGAAAAGTTGAACAGTCAATGAACATGCAGTTAACCCAAAAACGTTTGTCTCTAAATGTAATCGACATATGAATGTTAAAAGTTTGATGTGCACCATTCACATGACTTTTCTTTACATCTCTGTAACAAGCTTATTGTTAAAAAACGTTATTAATTTCTCTACACGTAATATGCACATAGTGTATAGAGAAGATATTGCATTTCACCCAAAAATTCGATACCGAAATTTCACCGGAATCCAAAATAATCATTTTTGGAATAAGCCCCATTAGTGTGTTGAAGTAATTCATTATTCTTGTGAAAACATTTAACCATCCCTTATTAATTTTTATTCTTTAATTGTTTCATTAGTATAGTCCCTTTTAACTTCAATGGTCTAATCGGGAGCAATGACTTGTGAAAAAATTCATATTACTGTAGGTTTTAGAACATTAGATTAATAATTTTATATTACTAATCACTATCACATTCATATATCCAGACTCTGTGGGGGGATAGGGAATAAGAATTAAGGCAAAGAAATATTTCCCGCCCCAGCCGGGAATCGAAACCGATACCTCCGGGTGCGAAGTCAGTTCGCTGACCACTCGACCACGGAGGCAGTCCTTATTCCTTTTGTACTGCTAGAGAATATGTAAAAATACCATTTCTGCTAATGTTTATATCGATTAGCATGAATTTTAAGAGGAGTAAGGTTTAGTGCCAAATTGGTAGCGAAAATCATGTGAATGGAACACATCAGCTATCGTTACCAATTTAGAATTAAACCCGTATTACGTTAATGCGATTTAAATATATTTGAGGGCAAATACTATCCAATATTATGGTCTCTCACCTAAGCGGTCCCAAGCGCCCACGTGTGGGATTCGTGGTTGATGAATTGGAGTCTGAGCGGGTTTTCTCGGGGTCCTCCGGTTTCCCCCGCCAGTCATTCCACTAATTGCTCCATCACCTATCCAATTATCCACTTCCTTGTGTTCCTGTCTATGGCACCGACCCCTCTCCATTCTGTGGTTTCGTGCCGTAGGCTCCCCGACAGGCTTCTGATTCCTAGGCATTTGCTTCTGAGTTCTATAACTACAGGGAGGGTAAATCGATTACGAAACGAAACGAATTATGATAGAATAGTATTTACTAGAATTGTTTAAAATGAATAAAGCAAGGCAGTTTCCTTCGCTGCTGAATAGATATATACTGGTTGAAGAAATGACTCAGAATGGAGCTGAGCGACGCGGAAATGATCATTAACCAATTCCGCAGCGATCACTTCCTTTTCCTCTGACGTATGTGCTATTATAGTACATTTGCATAAAGGCCTGGCACGGTATTTGCGTTCAGATAGGACCAGCGCACAAATCAGCCCCCCCCCCATCCCCGTCATCTATCACACGTAGTCGCTGCGGCACACATTCAAATGAAAATGACATTTGTAATGACAGTTCAATCCCATACATTAGGTTTCCCACCGATATGCATGCACTCGACCGAGGTAACACATCACGGCCTTCTTTATTCCACCTTATCGTAACACACGTACGAGAGTGCCACAGACGTCAATGAAAATTGACAGCGGCATAACTTACGATATATTTATTAAAATAATTACAATTTAACCACAGCATGCTCTAAAGTTACTTATACGGAATAGTATACCAGCTGAACATTGAACGTTTACCTTTTCTTTTTACTTTCTCTACACGTATCATGTGCGTAGTGTATAGAGAAGGTATTGCATTCTACCCAAAAATTCAATACCGAGATTTCACCGGAAATACATGTTTTGGGTCCCCTAAATCCAAAACAAGCACTTTTGGAAAAAAGGTCCGTGTGTGCGTGTACGTGTCTGTGTGTCTGTGGAGAGCATAGCTCAAAAACTTAAATACCAAATTTGGTATTTAAGTTCAAGCGTCACGAAGATTTTCAAGAAAATCCCCCCAAACCCAACTAGCTTTTACATGGAAACAGTTTTGAAAGTTTTGATTTCTTAAATGATAGCGCTAGCAATTTGGATTAAAATATCGTATATTTAAAGATATTCACCTGACAAATAGAATTTGGTTTTTGAATTTTCTGGAAATAGCCTCTGAAGATTACTTTATTCTGGAGGAATAGTCTTCAGAAACTATTCCCGGAAAATTTTTGCTATACAGTAAATATCTTGAATTTAAGATATTTTAATCAATATCGTTAGCCATTTTTGAGAAAATCGAAATTTTCAAAACTTTTTCCATGTAAAGGGTGGTGGAGGGATTTTCTTAAAAATTTTCGTGTCACATCCTTGGAGGATACCAAACTTAAATATCAAGTTCGGGATTCAACAGTCTTTTCGTTTTTGAGCTATGCTGTCCACAGACACACATACACGCACAGGCACACAAGAGCCGTTTTCCAAAAACGCCTTCTTTTGGAGGCAGGGGGACCTAAAACATGTATTTCCGGTAAATGTCGGTATTGATTTTTGGTTGGAGTGTAATATCTTCTGTATACGATATGTACATTGTACATGTAGAGAAAGTAAAAAGGATAAGCTAATCAACTTGGTTAAGTAGAATCAGGAATGATTCATATCAGATATCATATGAATGTGTTAGGTGCTACTTAACTAATTTTAATCAACTTAACAGAAAGCACATTAAATCGGGAATTGTTTTTGCTCGCGGCCTTAGCTTTCAAATTTAGTCATACTTTGCTTAAGTTTCGTTCCCTTTAATATTTAAAAGTAGAATCGACGGGATTGGAAGATGTGAAAAAAGCCCATTGAACTGAAACCGTCTTATTTCAACTTCTTGCAAAGTACATGAGAAATCTTCAGCTGTTTCTGAATGACGAAGGAAAAGTACGAATCGAGGTTCATGATAAAGAAGAAAAAAATCAGCTTGTTAATATTTTTGAAGTTAGTATCGTTTGTGCATAAAAAAGTTGGTGCAACACTTTCTAACAAACTTTTTTTTTCTTTTTAAATTTATTTGGTAGTTACATATCAGATAAGCTCTACTAATTTTATTAAAGGCACGCTCACATTGATTTCATGAGGATATATTATTAAAAAGCTTATTGTTCTACCTAATTAATGTTTTACGAGATAAAAATTAGCATTAATTAGCATTAATTGTTCCTTATAAGTAGGAGTAAAATAAGGCAATACACTACGTTAAAGTCACAGTAAAATATTTTAAAATCCGGTTGCTATGTAATTGAAATTAGTTATCTTTGTATGGTCAAGATTAGACAAATTCACGTAAGACAAAAGTTTAAAACTGAAATAAAACAAATCTGATGTATTCCATTCACATAAATCCATGTACATCTGTGCAACAAATTGTTAAAAAGATGATGCTTCTACTTACTTCATGCTAATCGAGACAAAAATAATCTTACTACTTGCTTCCTTGTAAATAGAAGCGAAATAAGCGAGTACCATAGGTTAAAGGGATAGTCAAAAGCTGGCTGCTATATGACTGAAGTTCCTTTGTTAGTATGGATATGACAATTCTTTTATTATTAACACTTTTGTATACTTATGGTTACTTTTCAACATAATCACCGAAAACTTCGAGCCATTTATCGTACCTGTGCACAAACTTTGCAATACCCGCTTCAAATAATGTTGCTGCCAATGATTTCAAATCAGCATTTACAATATTTTGAAGATCTTCGTTGGTTTGAAAGTGCTACCCTCCTAACCACGTCTTCAGTTCAGGTGAAAGTTGCTGGGTGCCAGGTCAGGACTGTACGGCGGATGATGGAAAATGTCCCAATAAAATTGTTCAAGGAGCCAATGGGTTGTGCCAGTAGTGTGTGAACGAGCGTTGTCATGGACCAACACAATTCCTGAAGACAGCATTCCTCCTCGTTTGTTTTGAATGGCTCTCCGTAAACGTCGCAAGTACGAAGATCTTCAAAACAACGTTAATGCTCATTTGAAATATATGGCGGCAACATTTCTTGAAGCGGGTATTGCAAAGCTTATGCACAGGTACGATAAATGTCTCAATCTTTTCGATGATTATGTTGGAAAATAACCATAACTTTTAGTAATAAAATAATTGTTTTCTGTGAATTTGTCTTTTATTTATAGCCTATCGGAAGTAGAAAAAAAACGGCCCTCGTAAACAAACTTATCATTATGAACCTTAGTTGCATATTTGTTTACTAAACTAAATAAGTAATGTATTTTGTGTCACTTTTCGTTAATACGAGAAATGCTGATGTTTCAAGGGGCTGAGTAGGTTATGGTTGCTGTCTTTCATATGTTGGCAGGGGTTTGAATTGAGGTGGGGTCGAATTTTGTGTCTGAGAAAGCCGTTAGTCAAGAAAAAATCAGATGTGTTCCACTCACATGACTTTCTTTATATTTCTGTAACAAATTATTTTTAATAAGCTATTCTTTTGTATAGTTCATGCTAGTCGAGAAAAATTAGCAGCAATAGTCTTATTTCTTGCTTTATTGTAAGTAGAAGCGAAATAAGGGAATACCATAGGTTAAAGCGAAAGCCAAAAGCTGGTTGCTATGTGACTGAAGTTCGTTTGTTTGTATGGACACCAGTTGGCAAATTCCTGTATGAGAAAAGTATAGGTTTTTCAAAGCTGAAACCAAAAACAAGGAATATCTCCAAAACAATCAACTACACAAAAAATGTATATAACATAAATTCTGTGTTTTAACGTGCTCTACATTTTTTGTGTTAAGTTTTTTTCCATCTCTTACGGTTTAGTAGTTATACAAAATTCATCCAGAATAAATTAGCATTCAGAGGCTATTCTCAGAAAATTCAAGATATACATTTTATTTGTCAGGTAAAGATATTTAATATAGGATATTTTAATCAAAATCGTTAGAGCCATTTTTTAGAAAATCAAAATTTTCGAAAAGAGTTCCATGTAAAAGGTAGCTAGGAGTGGGGGAATTTTCTTGAAAATCTTCGTGTTGCATCCTTGGAGGATACCAAACCCAAATACCAAGTTTAGTTTTTAACTGTCTTTTTGTTTTTGAACTATGTTGTCCACAGACCCACACACCTAGACAGACAAGATACATACACACGGACCTGTTTCTGAATATGCTATTTTTGGACTCAGGTGGTCTTAAAATATGTATTTCTTGTTAATTCTCGACATCGAATTTTTGGGTGGAATGCAATAATTCTCCATTTCTATGTACATTGTACATACGAGATAGAGAAAATAAGAAGTATAAAAACTACACATCTGTACGAACATGTATAGTATTAAGAAACTAACTAAACACAAGAGGGAAAATCTGCTGCCTGTAATGAAACCCAAAAACATACATGTACATATATGACAGCATGATACAACAGCATACATGTTTTCTCAAAATAACACACCACATATCTCCCAGATACAGTCAGCCTAATTAAAGCAAAAACTGCATTGTAATAAAGCGGAGAATAGAAAGCAGAATAATACGAGAGACAACTAGGAAGTAACAGACGATTTGGCATAACTAAACAACAACGAAAGTTATCAACACAAAAATTGACTTAAAAAGTTTAATACCTTACTCTATTTCTCAACGTAATCGTCATTGCTATCAAGGTATTTATTGTCACGTAGTACCGGTTTTACAATGCAGATGTTATACTCTTCTACCGCTGAAGATATGAGCCAAGATGTCATTGTCACTTAGGCGGGTTTTCTCCGGGTACTCCGGTTTCCCCCGCCATCGCATTCCACCGGTGCTCCATCATCATTCATATATCATCAGTGTCACCGTCTGCGGCGCCATTAGTAGTTAAAGCGGGCGTTAAACACTACCAAAAAAAAAATTGGTTGGAAAACCTTTTCCACCCAAAAAGTCACGGTTTTCCAAAGTGAAACATTGGTTTTTCTTAATCCTTTTATTAACTTTTATTTTCAACTCCTCCATAACGATTGGTGAGCTTCCACCTCGGTCTTTATCGTTCACACTCGTTTTTCTTCGATTACTCGTAAATTATGAGCCACTTCCTCTTTGAAGATTCATTCATTGCATTATCACCATACACTTGCGTTATTTGCCTATAAAATTCAATTGGCCGAATAGTTTATGCATTCAAAGGGTGGTTTGGTGTGGGGGGACTTTTCTCAAAATCTTCGTATTGCATCCTTGGAAGATACAAATTTAAATACCAAACCCTCGCTTGCGCCGCTCTGTCCATCACAAATTCCACATGCTTGGTATCGAACCCGGGCCACTGTAGCTCTGTATCCATGACTACGACTTACAGGAAATGATATAGAGGAAACTGTAGTATCGTTTCACGAGATAGTGCTGCAAATGAAAGTGATATCTCCATCTGCTAGCGATAAAACAGCAAAATGGATTCATAGCCACATTTATATCCAAGTCGCACTCAGCTCTATGTATGTAGTACGTGCTTTGATCGAAAAACAAATCCAAAAATATGTCGTAAAAAGGGAGAAAGAATTTTGGATAATACCACGTCATTAAAAAAAATACATATGTACCACTAACCCTGTTAGAGCATATTGCGTCTGATCCGGGGCAGAGCAGCCCATAAAGGGCTCGGGGTGATTAATCAAAGCGATGCGAACAGTTTTCTATATATCGCCAGTGTCATGTGATGGGATATCCTTGCCGACAGAAGTGTCAAAGCATGTCAGGGCTAATGAAATGTTATAATTTCAGGACGGGACCTCTTTGTGGAGCTAGACGGTCACTGCATTGCTTTTGTTCGCTGCAACATTACTAGCCATACTTTCTTAGTCTACCATATCAGAGTTGGATCATTTAACACCAGTATGTTATTAATAGCTTAACTCATTAAATGGTTTTCTGTTCCATTCATATGAAGGTCGTTTTTACTTTCTCTATAGGCACTATGTATAGTGTATAGAGAAGGTATTGCACTCCACCCAAAAATTCGATACCGAGATTTCACCAGAATCATATGTTTTAGGGTCCCATGTATCCAAAAAAAAGCATTTTCAGAAAAAGGTCCGTGTGTATGGTAAAATACCAAACTTGGTGTTTAAGTTCAGTATCTTCCAGGGATGTGACACGAAGATTTTGAGAAAAATACTCCCACCCCCAACAACCCTTTACATGGAACTTTTTTCGAAAATGTTGATTTTCTCAAAAATGGCTAACGATTTTGATTAAAATTTCGAATATTAAAGATATTTATCTGACAAATAAAATGTATATCTTGAATTTTCTGGGAATAGCCTCTGAAGACTACTTTATTCTGGGTGAATTTTAGGGAATTTTTCATTACTGCTAAAGCGTAAGAGATGGACAAAAACTTACCACACAAAAATGTAGAGCACCCTAAAACACACAATTTATGTTATATACATTTTTTCCTGGAGTTGATTGTTTTTGAGATATTCCTTGTTTTTGATTTCAGCTACGAAAAACTTAACTTTTCTCATACAGGAATTTATCAACTCCTGTCCATACAAACAAAGAAACTTCAGTCCCATAGCAAATACTTTTGACTATCACTTTAACCTATGATAATCCCTCATTTCGCTTCTACTTTCAAGGAAGCAAGTAATAAAACTATCGGCTAATTTTTTTCTTCGATCAGCATGAAGGAAATGGAAGCAATGGCTTTTTAAAAATACTTTTTTTGCAGAGATATAGAGAAAGTCATGTGAATGGAACACATCAGATTATTTTTCAACCTCCAATAGGCTGTAAATAAAAGACAAATTCATAGAAAACAATTATTTTATTACTAAAAGTTTTGCACAGTTATGGCTACATTTCAACATAATCACCGAAAAGATCGAGATATTTATCGTACCTGTGCACAAACTTTGCAATACCCGCCTCAGAAAATGTTGCCACCAATGATTTCAAATGAGCATTGACGTCGTTTTGAAGATCTTCGTTGGTTTGAAAGTGCTGCCCTCATAGCCACGTCTTCAGTTCAGGGAAAAGGTGAAAATAGCTAGGTGCCAGGTCAGGACTATACGGAGAATGATCGAAAATGTCCCATTGAAATTGCTCAAGGAGCCGATGGGTTGTGCCAGCAGTGTGTGCACGAGCGTTGTCATTGATCAACACAATTCCTGAAGTCAATATTTCTCTTCGTTTGTTTTGAATGGCCCTCCGCAAACGTAAAGTTTCACAATAAACAGCTGCACCAATAGTAATTCCGGGCTGCAACATTTTTTTAAGTAGGTATTGCAAAGCTTGTGCACAGGTACGATAAATGTCTCAATCCTTTTGGTGATTATGTTGGAAAGTAACAAGTGAACAAAACTTTTAGTAATAAAATAATTGTTTTCTATGAACTTTTCTTTTATTTATAGCCTATCGGAAGTTGGGGGGGGGAGAAAAAAAAACCACCGACCCTCATATATTAATTTTCTCCATAGGTATATGCAATATACAGGTTGATTCAAAAATACTTTTACAATGTTTGGGTATGGATTTTTTCAGAGAAACAAGAAAATAGGTCCACATAAACATATGCTCTAAAATCCTTCGTTTTCGCATTATCAATGTATTAATAAAAGTTTAGGTTCAACGGCTTTCTGTGTGCAATCTAATAACTCCATGTATGCACCATTGTTAGAAGGCATTGTTTTACTCTGCGGATTTGGTATCACCTCAATACGCCTTACTCTCCCAGACTTATTAAAATATGTATTCCTGCAAATAAGAAGAAACTCATGCATGGTGGGTCTCCAGCACATTATTCGAGATGAACTCACTGGTATCTAGAATGATAGTTGGATAGGTAGAAGGGGACCTTTTCCATGGTCTACACGTTCCTTCAACCTCAATCCTTTGGAATTTTATTTTTGGGAGCACCTTAAACAGTTAGTTTATGCAGCAAACATCCCGGATGAAGAAACTCTTAGTCTATGTGTCATGGAAGCCACGAAATCATACGACAGCGACTGGGAGTATTTCACATTTCATGCTTCGACGAGTGCATGCGCGTCTAGATACAAGAGGAGGGCATTTGCTATGAGTAGTGATTGCGTTGAACTCTTAACAAGCTGACAATGTAAAAAATAGAATTAGGTGTTTCGATTTTTGAGACTAAATATATAAAAAAACAAAGGGTTCTGGGACATCTGTTTAAGTCTACATTTGTTCTTGTTTTGACAAAAGGAATCGTTCTCCAAATTTGTAAAATTAATTTTGAATTACCCCTATATATGCAATATATTTCCACATTTCTTTCCACCCAGCGGGTGCCTTTCCACCAAAAAATCCATATCGAGATTTCAACGGAAATAACCTGTTTCGAGGTCCTTGAATATATTTTAAATTTATCTAACATGCACCACATATCCATAGAGCAGTTATTCCATTGAAAATAATTGTTTTGAGGTCTCCTAAACAAACATATCTTACTATTTCATCATATGACTTTCTCTCTCAGTTCTACAACTATTCTTACAAAGGATTGCTGTATATACCATATAACTCAAGATAAAAATTAGTAGGATTATTTGCTTCCTTGTAAGCAGGGAAATAAGGAAATACACTAGGCTAAAGCGACAATTGAATATTTTAAAACTTAAACCAATAACAATGGATATCTCTGAAACTCTCTAATCGACTAAAAAATGTATATGACATAAATTGTGTGTTTTAACGAGATCTACATTTTTTGTGTAGTAAGTTTTTATCTATGTCTTACGCTTTATCAGTTATGCAAACTTCAGAAAAAAAAATCGTTCAGAATAAAAAGATCTTCAGAGGCTATGCCGCCCACAGACAGACACGCACAAAGAAACTCGACAAAATGTTAATGGATGACTGTCGACTGAAAGTTTCCAAGCTAACAGACATTGCAAGCATTTCAAAAAGTTCTGTACATCGCATACTGACTGAAAATTTGGATATGAGAAAGTTGTGTTCAAGGTGAGGGCCGCGTTTGTTCACACTAGAACAAAAACAGCGTTGTGAGGCTTTTTCAGTCGAGTGTTCGGTAATGCTTCGCAGCAATAAAGCTGAGTTTCTGCGTCGATTCATCATAACAATGGATGAAACCTGGGTGCATCACCTCACCCCTGAGACAAAGGAACAATCAAAACAGTTGACTGGAAGGGGATTATCAGCTCCAAAGAAGTCGAAGGCAGTTCCATCAGCTAGCAAGGACATGACGTCATTTTTCTGGGACGCACGCAGGATAATTTTCATTATTTATCTCAAAAAAGGAAAAGTAATCAATGGCAAACATTATGCAAATTTGTTACAGCGTTTCAGTGACGAAATCTAGCAAAAACAGCCACATTTAGCGAAAAGTAATGT
The DNA here is from genome assembly GCA_030762935.1 of Hymenopus coronatus. NCBI lineage: Eukaryota > Metazoa > Arthropoda > Insecta > Mantodea > Hymenopodidae > Hymenopus > Hymenopus coronatus. The sequence goes on from CM060884.1 coordinate 61,735,287, forward strand.
TTTGTTTCATCAAGACAATGCACCAGTTCACACGTCCATTATCACCATGGCCAAAATCAATGAGTTGAATTTCGAATTGCTTCTTCCTGCATCCTATTCGCCAGATTTAGCCCCTCCTGGTTATTTTCTGTTTCCAAACTTGAGGATTTGCCAACAACGAAGAAAAGTCTGCAGTTGATGACTATTTTGCAGATATATTATTATATTTTTCGAAGATATTGAATATCGCTGGGAAAAGTGTGTAGAGCTGAAAGGAGACTATGTAGAAAAATAAAAATGTTTTCCCCCAACATATTTGTGCTTCTTTTGTCAGGTCGGGCACTTCTGGAACAACCCTCGTATAAGGAACCAAGTAATAAGACCGTTTTTGCTAATGTTAACCTCGAGTAGTATGAAGTAGATAGAAGAATAAGCTTTTTAACAATAACTTGTAACAAGTAGAGAAAGTTCATTTTCTCTACACGAAGTATGTACTTAGTGTATAGAGAATGTATTGCATTCCACCCATAAATTCGATACCAAGATTTCACCGGAAATACATGCTTTGGGTCCCCCTGAATTCAAAAACAGCATTTTTGGAAAAAAGCTGCATGTGTGTGACTATGTGTCTGTGTCTGTGGACTGCACAGCTCAAAACGAAAGGACCGTTGAATACCAAACGAAGACTTTAAAAAAAAAAAAAAATCCCCCACCCCCAAATGCCCTCTACATGGTACTTTTTTTCCAAAATTTTGATTTCGCAAAACTGACTGTAAAGATTTACCTGACAAATAATATGTATGTCTTGAATTTTCTGGGAATAGCCTCTGAAGACCAGTTTAATCTGGATGAATTTTACGGAATTTTACATAACTGCTAAACCATAAGAGATGGACAAAAACTTACCACACAAAAAATGTAGAGCGCATTAAAACACACAATTTAGTTATTTAAGTTTTTTCGTGCAGTTGATCGTTTTTGAGATATTCCGTGTTATTGGTTTCAGCTTTGAAAAACTTATACTTTTCTCATACAGGAATTTTTCAACTCCTGTCCATACAAACAAAGGAAATTATTCCACTTCTACTTGCAAGAAAGCAAGTAATAAGACTATATCTGCTATTTTTTTCTTGATTAGCATCAAGTAAATAGAAGCATAATCTTTTTAATAATATATTTTTGCAGGGACGTACAGAAAGTCATTTGAATGGAACACATCACATTTTGTGCGCCTGTGTGAGAGAAACTGTTAGAGATCGAGCGATCTACCAAAGTGATGAAACCTCAATTCACATACATGTAGGGATAATGCAGAATTTTCAGAATACTGGAGGGCAAAAGCGTAATGCATTTATACCCACGTGGAGTATAGTATTACCTGAAACGCTCTTCTACAAGCCATCAATTACATCACAAAACATACCAATATAGGGTTACATAGCTGCAGATAATGTGCTCCATATTTACATAGGTATATGCATGTTTATTTTATCATTCCTCCTGAAATATGAGGTGCAATCATCGAGTTTTTATTTTACGTTATAAGCCCTGCAAAGTCTCTTTAAAACCATTGTTTTTGGACGATACTTTTTTATTAATTTCATATTCATGCTGACTAGTTAGAAAGTTACATTTTCTGCATTGTTTCTAATCTAACTTATTTGCATTAGTGGTCTATTTTACTGCAAGTGTGTGCATGAAGTACATTAAAGCGTCTATTATTTTCTCTATCACGTAAGTACATACAATGTACATAGTAGCTAAAGAAAATATTGTATTCCACACAAAATTTGATGTCGAGATTTCACAGCTTTTTGAGCTTTCAGGAGTCCCAAAAAAGCATTTTACTTTATCTACGCGTAATATGTACATAGTGTATAGAGAAGGTATTGTATTCCACCCAAAAATTCGATACCCAGATTTCACCGGAAATACACTTTTTGGGTCCCCCTGAATCCAAAAATAGCATTTTTGGAAAAAGGTCCGTGTGTGCGTGTGTGTGTGTCTGTGGACTACATAGCTCAAAAACGAAAACACCGTTAAATACCAAACTTGGTATTTAAGTTTGGTATCTTCCAAGGATGCGACACGAAGATTTGCAAGAAAATCTCGCCATCCCAACTACCCTTTACATGGAACTTTTTTCGAAATTTTTGATTTTCTCAAAAATGGCTCTAACGCTTTTGATTAAAATATCGTATATTAAAGTTATTTACCTGACAAATAATATGTATATCTTGAATTTTCTGGGAATAGCCTCTGAAGACTACTTTATTCTAGAGGGATTTTGCATAACTGCTAAACCGTAAGAAATGGACGAAAACTTACCACACAAAAATGTAGAGCACATTAAAACACACAATTTATGTTATATGACTTTTTTTCGAGGAGTTGATCGTTTTTGAGATATTCCTTGTTTTTGGTTTCAGCTTTGAAAAACTTATTCTTTTCTCATACAGGAATTTGTCAACTCGTGTCCATACAAACAAATGAACTTCAGTCACCTAGTAACCAGCTTTTGACTTCACTTTAACCTATGATACTCCCTTATTTCGCTTATACTTACAAGGAAGCAAGTAATAAGACTATTTCTGCTAATTTTTTCTCGATTAGCTTGAAATAAGTAGAAGAATAAGCTTATTAACAATAATTTTTTACATAGAAGTAGAGAAAGTCATGCGAATGGAACACATATGATTTTTGGTGAAATATCCGTGTGTCTGTTAGTGTGTTTGTATTTTGAAGCACAGCTAATAAACGAAAAGATGATTAAATGCTAAACTTGGTATATAAGCTCAATATCTTCCAAGGATTCTAAAAAAAAAAATCCCCCCACAACAAAGTACCCTTTACATAGAAACATTTTCGAAAATTTTGTTTTTGTCAAAAATGGCTCTAATGACTTTGATTAAAACGCCGTATATTAAGGATATTCACATTCAAATAAAATGTATATTTTTAGATTCTGAAGGACCCTTTATTCTGGATGAGTTTTGCAAAATTTTGTATAACGGTAAAACCGCAAGAGATAGACAAACACTTGCTTCACAAATAATGTAGATCTCATTAAAACACATAATATATTATACGTTTTTCTTAAAGAGAGAACCTTTTTGAGATATTCCTTTGAGATGTTATTGGCTTCAGTTTTAACTTATTTTAACTTTTCTCAAACGGGTCAATGCAATGCGAACCGAACCTAAATTGTTTTACGTGGTGACCAGCTTTTAAACAATTTGGCTATCGCTTTAGCTTAATGTTTCCTCTTATTTCCCTTCTACTTAAAAGGAACAAGTGATAAGAGATTCTGCAAACATCTGTCTCGATTAGCAGATGTAGATAAAATAATACTCTATTGTAAGAATAATTTGTATTTGGAACAGCTAGACAAAGTTATGTGAATGGAACGCATCAGATGTCCATATTAAATATTCTTTACACCGGAATTGGTATATTCTAAAGCTCAAAGTTTAAGGTTTCTTTTTTCGGGTTTTCCCTTATCCTGAGAACCCGATATCATGTGAGCATCATTTCACTGATTTCATTCATGCTGCAATGTGACCCCCTCAAAAAAAATGCTCTTATTAATTAGTTTTTACAAAGTAAAGTCTGACAAGGAAAATTAAATTAACTATTACTTTAGGGACATCAATGAGAGAACAAAACGAAATAAAAAAATCGGTTCAAAGTCAAATCCGTATTCAAAAAGGGAATATGTTTCTCGTTCTTCGACAAATTTTGACAAAAATTACTTAATATCATGCCGATAAAACAGATAATTAGTACAATTGAGAATAACATGGCTAGAATTTGAATTATTTAATATAGATTACTATTATTATTATTATTATTATTATTATTATTATTACTATTACGTTTATTTGGAATCTAATTATACTGAATAAATGTACGTACGTACAAACGAAATAAGAGAGAACATTAGGCTAAAGCAATAATCAAATATTTTAGAAGCTGTTGCTATGCGATTGACTTTGAAATTCAGTTCTATTTTTTGGCCAGAAGTAAACAAACGAAAATGGATAACCAACTACCTGTTTGAGAAACAGGTAGATGTTTTAAAATTGAAACCAATAATAAGGAATATCTCGAAAATCAAGTCTACAAAAAACTTCGTGTTTTAACGAGATCTACATTTGTGTGCAGTAGGTTTTGATTTATTACTTTCTCTATACGCACTATGTACATAGTGTACTGAGATTTCACCGGAAATTATGTTTTAGTGTTCCCTGTAACCAAAAGAGGTATTTTCAAAAAGGTCTGTGTGTGTGTGTGTCCATGTGTCCGTGTGTCAGTGTGTCCGTGTGTCTGTGAACACGATAACTCAAAAACAAAAAGTCGGTAAAATACCAAACTTTGTATTTATGTTTAGTATCTTCTAGGGATATGACACGAAGATTTTGAGAAAAATCCCCCCGCCCCAAACTACCCTTTACATTGAACTTTTTTCGAAAATTTTCATTTTCTAAAAAATGGCTCTAACGATTTTGATTAAAATATCACATATCAAAGATATTTACCTGACTAATAAAATGTACATTTTGAATTTTCTGGGAATATTCTCTGAAGTCTACTTTATTCTGGGTAAATTTTACGGAATTTTGCATAACTGCTAAACCGTAAGAGATGGACAAAAACTTACCACACAACAAATGTAGAGCACTTCAAAACACACAATTTATGTTATTTACAGTTTTTCGTGCAGTTGATTGCTTTTGAGATATTCCTTGTTTTTGGTTTCAGCTATAAAAAACTTTTCTCATACAGGACTTTGTGAACTCGTGTCCATACAACAAAGGAACTTCAGTCACATAGCATTTAGCTTTTGACCATCACTTTAACCTATGGTACTCAATTATTTCGCTTCTACTTACAAGGAAGCAAATAATTAAGGCTATTTCTGCTAATTTTTTCTCGATTAGCAGGAAGTAAATAGAAGCATAAGCTTTTTAACAATCATTTATTGCAGAGTTGTAGAGAAAGTCATATGAATGGAACACATCAGATTTTTTTTTACTGCACTCTTTTAACTGCACAGGAGAACTACTCGTGATATTTTCCGCCGTTACGACGGCGAAATATACATAACTATTCCAGCGCTCTTGTGCTGGTAACACAAGTAATGCGAATTTGCGATTATTTTAATGCTACTTCATTTCATATGGTTCATTTTTGTATAACTTTCCTACCATGACTTTCAGCTTTTGTTTGCAATACAAAATCTGTCCAGTATCTCTTCATACTACTTATTTCTTCAGTTTAATTTTCGGTTAGTATTTGTTCCTTATAAATAACATAATGAGTACAAGGAAAGTTCATCCAATTTCTTTACATAAAGTTTGTCTTATACACCACACTATTTTCTTCGTTTCTGAAACGGAAACTAACCTCCGAGATTATTGGTTAGTATTCGAGTGCATGAACTTTTGAAATCAAACCAATAGAAGTGGGACAGATTTAGCCAGTGTCTGCCAGCTACTCAAGTAAAACGCTTCCACATCCTGTTCCAACAAAACCCAGTTTGTTCAATACAATATGATATTGGCACAATTAGGTAGGTGTGACACACGAAAAGCATCAGAACGTTTTTCACTCTCAACAATACATTTTGCAGCTGTAATCTATAGACGAAGTGGTATTGTGATGAATTTCTAATGAAGAGGCCTCAACTTCGAACCCCACGCTCGTTTGCGGAGTTTTATATCTGCATTACATATATATACATTTGTGTGTGTGTGTGTGTGTGTGTGTGTGTGTGTGTGGTCAAAATCAGTATCATCCCTGAACTACTACAAAATTCAACCAACATTCTGTCGCGCCGTGCACAACTACGAGAAATAACATCAAGAAGTATATGGAGATTCGGGAATAGCATGAATAGCCGGTCCCCATGGCCGCGCTCGTTAAAGCGTCTCGCTTTGGTGCTTCGTGGTGCAGGGGATTGTGGGTTCGAGTCCCGCCTTGGCACGGGAGTTTGTGCAAGTGTATTTGTAAGAAAACAAAACATGGTAGAAAATGAAAATTTAGGGAAAAGGCAAAAAAATATGTTTCTGTTGAAGACCAGGTGGTGTGGTGGGAATTATTGTTTCGGGGCTTTGGAGGGGAATAAGGTAACGGGTTGGATCGCCGGCTAACTAAGGAACTGTGTGATGGTCTCAGGGTGTGCGGGAGAAACCTGAATGAAACTCTGCTACTGGTTTCTAAGTGCCCTTAACTTTCCCACATGTAATGTTTCACTTCTCTACTTGCCGTCCAAAGTGCAAGAACTCATTAGCCTTCCCAAAACAAATTATTGTAGGTGTTTCACCTTCCCTTTCGCGCTAATCTCCCTCTTAATTCCCTTTCCCTGTGAACAAACTTTATCACATCGCGGACTAGCAACTTCTCATTTCGCTATGAGCAACGACTCGACGCGGGTTCGCTACACAGGGTCAGACTTATGAGTGTCGATGTGCACCCCGACTTTCCCGAAGCTTCCGCGGCTAGACAAGAGTCTATTCGCCGCCCCTTTTCTAGGATTTGCCTAAACTTTCGCTATCTTCGTTATTTTCATCGATTTTACTGGCCAAAACGGAGTTGCATTTTTATATTTTGTCGCGTTTTCATTGGGTCTTATAAATTTAGACGCCACGCTATGTCCTACTATTAACGTTTTAACGCGCCTGATTACACTTTCTGTGTGAAGTGGAGCGTGAATTTTGTTTGGGGTTTTTCCCTTCATTGTTCATAGCCGAGTTTCTGCATATCAGCGCTGTTTGTTCACTAGCTTTACTATCTTTTCTTTCTTTCTTTCTTTCTTTCTTTCTTTCTTTCTTTCTTTCTGGAGTCACGATCTTTGGTGTTTCAAGCTATTTTATTTCATGTTTCTTTTCCCTTTTAATATAGCTAACATTGTTTAAGTAGATTTGATTCTGTTTTAATTGTGACTGTATTTATTACTTTGTTTCTTTTCTTAAACTTTCTCTATTTGTTCGCGTATTTTTCTTTGTTATTTATTTAATTTGTTTTATTTCATTCGTTTTCACAAATGTTTCATATTTGTCTGTCTAGTTTTATAGAAATAAGAAAGAGATCTATTCAGCTTTGATCAGTATTTGGATTTACTCTATTTTATGAGGATTTGCATATCTTATTCCATGTACATCCTGCTTCATACCTTTTTGTCATCGAGGGTTTTAAAAGAATTAAAACAACAAAAAATAAGGGAATACTAATAATCTCAAGAAGATATTTTTGTATACACTAACATGAATCAGTAGGGGCAGGAGGGGACAGTACCGGGTAGTGAAACATAATCGGGTAGGTGGGTTTTTTAAACTGGAAAGTGCTACCATCTACCACTTCTTGACTGAACTGTATTCACATATCGGCAGCAGTCAAAAGCAGGAGTTCGAAGAATTTAGTCGCATTATTGTGTCTGTAATCTTTATGATTGGAAATTTTCGTGTTTTGAAGTAATTTAACTGAAATTTTAAGTCGGAGTTTAAGAGGTATCTACAACAACATATTTTACTTTTACTAGATTAAATTGCAAAGATTTAAGTGTCGTTTTCAATGTTATTAAAATTCTGGAAGCAAGTCGTTATTGTGGTATGCCTTAAGAAGGACAAAATGGCGTGTGGGGGCAGAAGCGGGTGGCATAACCGGGTCCCACCAATCCTGTGTACTAGCAAGTTTAGTTATGTGGACTTCATGCCAGATGAAACCACAGAACAACACTCTCCTCAGCCATCAGCATCAACATCTGAGGGGTCTACACTACATATCCAGCCTTGCGAGTCAGTCTCTCTTCTTCCTTCCAAAATTGCAGAATATCGGCTGAACCACTGACATTTTCAGTTTCACCAAAAGATGTGTTGCCAGTTCCCTGTGCTAAAAGACTTCCCACATCGTCAGGAAGACGCCGCGGGAAAACAGCTGTCCTTACAGAGTCACCATATAAGGTTGAGCTTCAAAAAAAGGCAAATACTCAACCTAAATCACCAGCAAATTGCAGAAAGTCGCTTCAGTTCGGTGAAACAACAAGAACAAAGAAAGCCAAAAATAGTGAAGAAAATTCTAGCGATAGCCAGTGCTCTTATTGCAAGGAGAAATATAGCGAGACAAAACGAAATGACGACTGGATTCAGTGTGTGAAGTGCAACAAATGGGCCAATGAACTTTGCACAGTTTAGCCCCAAAAGGAATTGAAATATTTTGAATGTAATGACCGTTAAGCACAGAAAAACTGTAGTACCCGGTTGTGCCCCGCCGTTTTAACGGTTCTGCCCCTACCCTAGGGGCAAAACCGTATTTTGCTAACAGTAACTTTTTAATTTATATTACGTATGTGATAAAAGATGGCAACAAAGTACATGTTTTAAAATGTTCACAATTCATAATACAATCATTTACAATAAAGTGCATTTCTTAAAACGTTGTATGTTATGATCAATTATAATTTATTGTTAGATACCCGATCCTGCTCCCCCTTCCCCTAGTTTGTTTTTCAATTACCTGTGTTAAATTATGCTATCGCGGTTTTCTTGTTATAGTTGTCTTTTGTTGTTCCATTTATGACACTTTTTATATCTAGGTTATATCGGCGACTCGTTTGACTGCGTATATTAATCTTTGGCTTATTTTCCTTAGTTTTAAACGCACACCTTACATCCTTACTTCCAGGCTCTAGGGAGAATACGAAATAATCTAGGTTACAGAAAATTGCCTAACCAAAGCCTGGAATCAAACCCGGGACACCTCGCACAGCAGGCAATTTCATCGTGGTTTATTCAACCTTACATGTCCGATAAATGAAATAAAATATGTGTTATGCTTTGTAGTGCTGTTTCAAAAGTTGATTTCCAAAAGATATGCAGAAAAGTCTTAAGAATCTTTAATGGCTAAAATTCAATAGCATTTGCGTGTAATACTTGCAAGTATGCTTATAAACCAAAGTGGAGACAAAAGTATATTGTATTTTATTACTAACCATAGCTGAATTGGATCAAAATTGTAAAAAAATTAAAAACAATTGTGCTTTTGTCCAAAAGACACTTTAAAACTTTAGCCTTGGTTTATACTATGCTTTTATTCTCGGAGCCTTTTAGCATTTCAATACGTGATCATAGAATGTACTTTAAAAATCGGGCAATGGTTTGAATTGATCAAGATTTGAAATAATTAATTCAACCACTGAAGATAAACTGTTAGAAAAATTAAATTTAAAGGTCTAAAAGGAAGTTGCTTAACATTTTTCTAGTTTTATGTATTTGTACTTAAATAATTCGGTAGTAAATTTTTGTTCAAAATTATAATTTGTGCATTGAACTGGAACATCTAATTAATTATCATAATAAAAGTAAAATAAAAATATTTTTCTTCAACTACTGAAAGTATGTCTAGGCATGAAATGTAAGACATATTTGTCTTTTTAGTAAAGCAACATGTGACAAAATTTTGAAAATGTTAGATGAACAGTTACACATCCCTTTTAATTGCTCAGGTCTGAAGTTACAGTGTATCAAACCGTGTACAAATACAGTATTTCTAGCATAATTTGTAATTTTTTTCTGACAAATGGAACGCCCATCCGAATGAGTTTTTAAAAAGTTCAATGTGATTCAGAACTGTACGAAAATGCCTGAGCAAAAAGTTGCAAAAGTTATTGTTTCAAATTAGCAAGCAGAGCTTTCGCATCATTAAAGTATATAATTGAAACCAAAATTGTAAATACACTATTACTTACCTTTCGGCAAAATCCTTCTAAAGAATAGATCATCTCAGTCTTACCTGAAAAGTAAGAAAAATTAATTTAGTTACACAAATTATCCTGTAGTATTTGAATAGTAGTACAGGCTAGCCATTTCATATTAAGAAAGTATCAACATATATGAAAAAAATGGAATCTTTGTTGTATGAAACAAACCTAGATATATTGGTAGCCAATGTTTTTAAATATTTTAAAATCAAATTTGGGCAAATTGAATTATTTTGGGAGGGTATATCTTTGCTTTTTTTACTCAATACAGCCCTCACATTATGATGATACTATATCTGTTGAACACGTAAGAAAACTTTTAGAAACAAAAACTATTAGAGATAGCTTAGGAAAATAATATATAAGTAGGGATTAATGACTGAATCAAAGCGAGGTTAATTAAGAAAAGAGGGAGAATCATAAAATTAATATGAATAGTAAATATGCACGTTAATAATAATAATAATAATAATAATAATAATAATAATAATAATAATAATAATAAAACAGGAACATTTTATCTACGTTGTCTCTTCTTAGCTTCCGGAGAAGGCCGCGTTATCTTGCATGGGAATGCCGACGTTTCGCTCATCTTGCCGTGAGCTTCTTCTGGGCTCTTCTCTCGCTTATATAGTGGCAGTGCGGTGGAGGTTGAACAAGAAATAAGACAAAAAGGAAACAAAAAACCTGGAAAAAGAAAGCGTAAAGCAACTCCAAAAGCTCCTTATAATCCTTCAAGAGTTGCTTGGATTCAAAAATTGAAACCTCAGAACAAACATTTTGATAAACACACACCAGCGGTGCACAAGGGCCGTTGCACCATCATAAGCAACCGTCGAGGGGCAACACTTGCCTCCTCCCGTCATTCCATAACCCCAACACTCACCCGCCATCCTGCAAAACTCCACAATCCCGTCAGAACGTGGTTAAGTTCTTTCCGAGAACAGGGACACGTCTATCACACCTCGGGCTGTCCTCAGCCTGCCAATTGCTCTGGTCTGAGAGGAAAGAGCGGCGCCAGCACCCACGCCAATTGGCAGGCAACTAGCCAACCTGAAGCGAGAGGGCGGGGCAACTTCCACCGCACTGCCACTATATAAGTGAGAGCAAATAAGCAACCACCGCACAAGAGCCCAGAAGAAGCTCACGGCAAGATGAGCGAAACGTTGGCATTCCCATGCAAGATAACGCGGCTTTCTCCGGAAGCTAAGAAGACACAGGTCGTGGAAGCCCACGCATCCATTTTACCTAGTACATGATGAGAGAGACAAGTAACATTAGAAAGAGACAAAGATAACAATAAATTAATAAAGTATTCAAATGTCCCCAGAGAAAAATATATTAATTGTTTTATTTACACAATTTAGATACAAAATAGTAGCTCAATGGAAAGCATGTAATATATTGTAACTGAAACCTCAGCGTCTGTATGACAGATTATAAAAGGTAAACAATTCCAAGAAACATTTTTCGGGTTCTGATCAAGTCGGTCTGTATATTCGGAAAATAACATGTAATTCAGGGAAGTGCAAAGAGCACCAAAGAAGTATTTACCTACATGTAACCGGGTTTAAGACAAACCACCTATCCACAGATAGCTAAAGCAGTTAGACCGAACGATATTCCAGTGTCATCTGCTTGTATTGTGCATAGGGCATGAGGCTTTATACCGTCTGAGTACAGATGGCGAAAAACAATGTGAGTATCGATACTTGGATGACAGCTTTGCACTATCTGCTTGGCGTGAAACGAAAGAGTACGGGGAAAGACCATGAATATTTGTACACCATACAGATCAAACTGTTGTGTTATGACCAAGCTGTTAAAGTTATGTAAATTAAATAGAATTAAAAAAATCTTATTTACTCTGAACATTAAACATTGACAACACACAACAACATAGGAGAACCTAAAAGCACATCTGAAATATGAAAGGAAAATAACATTTAAATACACCACCCTGGCAATCACTTTGTCCTCCATATCAGAGTGGGCAGCCGCCGGGAATCGAAGTGTGATACGAGGTTAACACGAGAGCCATCCAGAAAGTGACAGACGATTTGGCATAACTAAACAATAACAAAAGTTATCAACACAAAACTTTGTTTACAAAGTTACAGTACTTTGCTCTATTTTCATCGTGTTAATTGTCACGTGGTACCGGTTTTTCAATACAGGTGTTATACTCTTTCCTCACTAAAGAACTGATCCAATATGTCACTGTCAATTTTGAGGTCTTCATGGCTGGGAAATCTTTTCCATCCAAAAAGTCATTTACGATGCCCAAAGTGAAACATCGGTTTTTCTGAATTCTTTTATCGACATCTTCTTTCAACTCCTCCATAACATTGACTATCTTCCACTCCAGTCTTTATCGTACACTGATTTATCCTTGATGACTCGTAAATTATGCACTATTTCCTCACTGAAGATTCGTTCATTGCATTATCACCTTACACTTGTATTATTTTCCTATAAGATTCGATTGGCCGAACATCTTGTGCATTAAAAAAAATCTGCTGTGTTCCATTCACATGACTTTCTCTGTATCTCTGTAAATTATTATTGTTTATAAGCTTATCTTTTATTTATTTCATGCTTATCGAGAAAAATTAGCAGAAATAGTCTTATTTCTTGCTTTATTGTAAGTAGAAGTGAAATAAGGGAGTACCATAGATTAAAGTGAAAGCCAAAAGCTGGTTGCTATGTGACTGATGTTCCTCTGTTTGTAAGGACAGGAGTTGACAAATTCCTGTATGAGAAATATATAAGTTTTTCAAAGCTAAAACAAAGAAAAAGGATTATCTCAAAAACGATCAACTCCATGAAAAAAATGTATGTAACATAAATTGTGTGTTTTAACGTACTTTACATCTTTTGTGGGTTAAGATTTTGTCCATCTCTTACGGTTTAGTAGTTATGAAAAATTCATCCAGAATAAAGTAGTCTTCAGAGGCTATTCCCAGAAAATTCAAAATATACATTTAATTTGTCAGGTAAATAACTTTAATATACGATATTTTAATCAAAATCGTTAGGGCCATTTTTTAGAAAATCAAAATTTTCGAAAAAAGTTCCATGTAAAGGGTAGTTTGGGGTGGGGGGGATTTTTCTCAAAATCTTCGTGTCGCATCCCTGGAAGATACTAAACTTAAATACCAAGTTTAGTATTTTAGCTACTTTTCGTTTTTGAGTTATCGTGTTCAAAGACACACTGACACACACACACACGGACCTTTTTGTGAAAATGCTTTTTTTAGATAAAGGGGACCCTAAAACATATATTTCCTGTGAAATCTCGGTATCAAATTTTTTGGTGGAGTGCAATACTTTCTCTATTCACTATGTACATAGTGCGTATAGAGAAAGTAAAAACGAATGAGTTCTTTAGTGGTGGAAAAGTATGACTTGGGGAATGAAAAACTGGTACCACAAGACAGTAAATATATTGACAGAATGGAGATTACGTCGAGAAATAGAAAAAGGTACTGTAACTTTGTAAATAAAATGTTGTGTTGATAACTTTCGTTATTATTTAGTTATGCCAATTCGTCTGCCACTTTCTGGATGACCCTCGTCCTTTCCGTGGAACCTTCTGCCACCCACGTGGTAAGATCAACAAGTAATCGTAATCAATGTCTGTAAAATCGATCCAGTAGGAAAAGTTGTGCCGCTAGCATGGCAAAGGATAACCACACATTGGGCAGAAATACGCTGACATACATCTTCATAGTGGTGACAGCAGAAAGAGAACTCTTACTTCACTGTGACAAGGTTTTGCTAGTAAACAGTTGTTATGTCAAAATAGCAGTCAGGCATGTGTCTTCATTACTGTGACAGCAAGAGCTGTATTGTCACCGAAAATTCTCCCTAAAATAGTACCCAAAGCTTTAGTTGCTTTCTAGTTTTCTGATATTACATGTGTGGCTCTTGTCGATAATTCACAGCCGGAGCGAAGCAACGAGTTGTATTTGATGAGACAATTCAACGATATAGACCATTAATAATTTGTAATATATAGAAAGGCAGATTTTATAAGGTTATGATTGTAATACCTACACTAGTTCTCAAATGGTAGATGACGCATTCGACTATGTTTATTTACCGATTTTTACTTTCTCTAGCTCCGTATGTACAATGTACATAGGGATAAAGTATTGTATTCCACCCAAAAATTCGATACCGAAATTTCACCGGAAATACATGTTTTAGGACCCCCTGTATCCTAAAAAAGTATTTTGAGAAAAAGGTCTTTGTGTGTGTGTGTGTGTCCGTGTGCCTGTGAACACGATAACTCAAAAACGAAAAGTAGCTAAAATACCAAACTTGGTATTTAAGTTCAGTATCTTTCAGGGATGCAACACAAAGATTTCGAGAAAAATCCTCCCACCCCAAACTACCCTTTACATGGAACTTTTTTAGAAAATGTTGATTTTTTTAAAAATGGCTCTAACGATTTTGATTAAAAAGTGGTATATTAAAGATATTTACCTGACAAATAAAATGGATATCTTGAATTTTCTGGAAATAGCTTCTAAAGACCTGTTTATTCTAGATGGATTTTGCTTAATTTGGCATAACTAGTAAATCGTAAGAGATAGACAAAAACTTACTATACAAAAAATGTACTTTTTGTTAAAATACACAACTTACGTATTATGCAATTTTTTCGTGGAGTTTACCATTTTCGAGGTATTCATTGTTATTATTTTCAGCTGTGAAGTACTTATACTTTTCTCAGAGTTATCGTGTTCATAGACACACGGACACACACATGGACCTTTTTCTGGAAATGTTTTTTGGACTCAGGGGGTCCTAAAGCATGTATTTACGGTGAAATCTCGACTTCAAATTTTTGGGTGGAATGCAATACTACTCTATCCCTGTGTACATTGTACATATGGGGCAAGAGAAAGTAAACACGAATATATAGCATATAACACCATGGTACGACAGCTTCATGGTACGACATGGAACCTTGACCTACCGCCCGGCCGCTGCGTCCCCCATCTCGGTCCTTGACGGACGTAGTATTGGAGGGTGATAAGTGGTCAGCGGCTCGAACCCCCCAGCTGGTTAATGCGGTCCTCATGACCTGGAGCCGCTATCTATTCATCAAGTAGATCCTCAATTTGCCTCCCAGGGACCTCACGAGGCTGAGTGCACCCCAGACCAAGTCTCCCAGTGGGGGAAAAATCCCCACACCGGCACTGGGAATCGAACCCAGATCTCCCGCTTGGTAAGCAGCCGCGCTACTACCGCGCTAAGGAGACGACGTAAAAACGAATATAAAAGATACACCCACTGAGATGAAAAGAAAAACAAAAACTAAGCAAAATTATTTTAAGTAAAATATTCTGCAAGTTAAAAAGCAGAGTTGTCATATTTAATATTGAAATGCATATTGGTCCCAGTCCATAAAATATTAGTAACAATAAACTAAAGCGATGTATTTATCATATATTCTGGAATGTTTAAATTATTTTATGGAATTAAAGTTAAAAAGTCCATTTTGTGTGATTTTTCATTCATACTTAATAACAATTTATTGCAGAAATGTAGAGAAAGTTATGTGAATGGAACACATCATTTTTTTTTGTTACAATATTTTCAACAGCGTATTTACGAGGTGACTGGAGAAAATAAACTTGGAAGGATAGCGTTGAAGCCGACTTGATTTGCTGCAGAGCAACAGATGCTGTCAAGTGACCCTTAAAAAGAAGGGACGTCAGCCATTTTTTTCAGAATGTTCGTCATTTTATCCAGCAAGGGATCATGGTCACAGCTGCACAATAAAAGAAACAATAATTGTACAACAGTTTGCTTCAGGGCACTTCGTTATGGTCAGAACAATAAAAGACAACACTATCACGGAGAGCAGTATAAACGTCCTAGACAGATGTTAAACGCCCGTGTGAAGCGAAAGTCATAAAAAACAGAAAGAAGAGAAGCGGAGATAGAGAAGGACCCTGTAAAGTCGAGCACTTACGCACGAGAGCGTCTGTTTTTAAATGCTTCCCAAGGGAACATGTAAATCCACAACAGCCGAACTCAGCTCCCTTTCCGTTGTTTGAGAAGCAGCAGGGATGAAGTAAAACTACTTCCTGTGTAATTAGTCCCTTGGAGAAATAGCCCTCCTTTAGGAGATGAAGTGTCGACCCACAAGAGACCTCACACATATCCATAACAAAGCTCTAACGAAAAACACATTGCCTGTAACAAATACACCCAAATAATTGGCAGTTAAATGAAGCAGATATACACATACTATAAATTGACTCCGCAGTAACATACAAAACTGCCATTCGATTCGATATCCGTTGGGTAGGTCCTCTGACCTTAAATTGTTTCGCGGTTTTCCCTGATCGGTAGGCGAATATTGGGTTGGAGTATACTGTGACTACGCCTTCCCGCCGGTCTGTGTAACTTAGTTGGTCAGGTGCTGACCTTAGCTCATCCACGGGTTTAAACCTGAACCAGACCGATGGTTTTTAATTTGACTTGTTAGAGCCACTTTTGAGAAAATCAATATTTTCGAAAATTTTTCCATGTAAAGGATAGTTAGTGTTGGGCGGATTTTCTTAAAAATCTTCTTGTTGCATTCTTGGAAGACAGCAAATCTAAATACTAAGTTTGGTATCTAACCGACTTGTTTGTTTTTGAGTTATTGCACCGTCATTTTTCTAAAACTCTTTTTTATTTAAGGTACCAGTGAAACCTCGGTATCAACATTTTTAGTGGAAAACAATACTTTCGCTACCTACTATGTACATGTCATTCAAACCTCGCGGAGGACGATGGATTTTTTCGAACATAAAGATTCTTAGCATGGCTTCCTTCGGAAGTTGGTTCCGTGTCGTAGATTTACGGCACGTAAAATAACCTCAAGCCTGATAGAGAGGCTTCTGAACAAAATTAAGCGGTCTTTTACACCCAGTATAGAATGGGACGCTGAGACCACAGCAGTTGAAGAGCGTCCATAAATAACACTACATTTAAATTTCATTTGCTATGTGCATTGCACATGCGAGCTAGAGAAAATAAAAATAACTAGACTTTGAAATGCAGCTTCGCTTTCTTCAGAAAACAATTTGATATATGTAGGTAACATTTCAAGTTAGAAAACTTCAGTGTAACGTCTACATTGGAATGTTAAGCGAAACAGGAGTGTGTATGTGTGTGGTTATGTATTCATAAAAAATCTTGGAATTAATGTGAGTCCAATAAAGGTTCTTAGTCAGTTAATTGATAAATTTATAGTATTTGATGAAGGGTCAAAAACTGAAAGTAGGTTAGTTTTGCTTTCACATGAATTTCTCTACACCTCTGCAACAAATTATAATTAAAAATCTTATGCATCTATTTACTTCATGCTAATCGAGACAAAATAACAGAAATCACCTTATTACTTGCTTCCATTTAAGTAGAAGCGAAATAAGGGAATACCATAGGTTAAAGAGATAGTCAAAAGCTGGTTGCTGTGTGACTTAATTTTTTTTTTTTTTTTTTTTTGTATGGACAGGAGTTGACAAATTTCTGTAAGAGAAAAGTATGAGTTTTTCAGAACCAGAAACAAGGAATATCTAAAAAAACAATCAACTCCACGAACAAAATGTACATAACATAAATTGTATACTCTAACATGCTCTACATTTTTTGTGTGGTAAGTTTTGTCCATCTCTTACGTTTAGCAGTAATGCAAAATTCCGAAAAACTCATTGAGAATAAGGTAGCCTTCAGAGGCTATTCATAGAAAATTCAAGATATAAATTTTATTTGTGAGCTAGATATCTTTAATATACGGCATTTTAATCAAAATCGTTAGTGCCATTTTTAAGAAGATAAAAAATTTCGAAAAAAGTTCCATGTAAAGGAAAGATTGGGGTGGGGGAATTTTTCTCAAAATTTTCATGTCGTATCCGTGGAAGACACTAAACTTAAATACTAAGTTTTGTATTTTCCAGATTTTTTTTTCTTTATTCGAATTCACAGACACAGGAACACTCACGCACTGGCCTTTTTCTAAAGTTATTTTTTTTTTTTGGACCCATACGTTGAAATCTCGCTATACAATTTTTGGGTGGAATGCATGTATATTGCACATACGTGCTAGAGAAAGTAGAAATATTTGTATTTTAAATGCAGCTTCGCTTTCTTCAGAAAACAATTTGATATATGCAGGTAACATTTCAAGTTGGAGGACTTCAGTGTAACGTCTACATTGGGATGTTAAGGGAAACAGGAGTGTGGTGATGTATTCACAAAAAATAGGGGAATAAAAGCGGTAGTGGTTGGCAGAAACAAGTGGTTTTGCCTCATACCACGAGTGCAGACGTGAAGGTGTTTTCTACTTGTTAAAGCCTCGCTCATATCCGCGGGCAAACGCTCTCGCTCTCTCTCTCACTGACATTTTCAAGCACGCATTGCAAGAGGTGATTAAATAAAGTTGTAATGACCAGCTATGCGCACATAGCCAACTCTAGCTTTTCGATGTACTTAACTGCTCAACTTTCGAGGGTACAAAATAAAAACTGAGGTCGTCAGTCGGAAAAGCATTAGCACAATAAACCACAAATCCTTTGTTCTAACCTCGACCCTTTCCGCTTTCACTCTCCTGAACTAAACTGATATTCTCAGATCATTAAAATCCCAGCAACATGGGAGCGAAAAACCTAGCTACAAAAGGTAACATAAAACACCTCTGGAATAACATAATGGTAGTACGCACAGTCGTACCAACCGAGATGGTAACCGTGCGATTTGATTTCTGTTGAGCCAACCACAGTGGGTTTTTCCGCGGTGTGGTTAGCCAATTTTGGGGCGGGTTATACAGCTTGGAAGATACTTGCATAGGTAGAGTTAGGTTGAAAACTTCAATACCATAGCCAGTATTTGAACCACGGGTCTCCCGGTCTCTAGCCGGTCGCTGTAGCCACTGAACTGCCATGGCAACATGGCACTAAATTCCTCAACTGACTCGCACGTTTCCTGGTGGTCAAATTATTTTGAGATGACAACCCCAATGGTGACTTACAATGTCGTAAGCACTTAAGTCCCGGGTTGTATAGTTTAGCCAACTATTATGGTAAATTAGTGTTAATTTGTTACACAAGCCGTCTGCAGGACAGGAGTTGGAGAGGTAGACTCAGACTAAAAAATTCAACGCTATAGAATTTGATTTGGGATAGCGTGGGATTTAAACCACGGATCTACCGGTTTCTAGCGGCCGCTCTGAACACTGAGCTACTATGGCAACATGGCACTAAATTCCTCTACTGACACGTTTCCTGGTGTACCACGAGGTGATCTGAAATTATTTTCAGATGACATACCCCAAAGGCGACTTAATGATTCAATACTATGCCGGTATATTCCCATTGTAGCTCAGTGGTAGAGCAACCATCTAGAGATTGGGAGATCCGTGGTTCAAATCCCGGCTATGGCATTGAATTTATCAGTCGCACTCTACCTATCCAACTCTTGTCCTTCACACGGCTTATGTGAAAAAACAAGTATGCCAATGATCAAACCTTTTAAATGAAGCATTTGAAATTTATTCTGTTTTGTATTCCCGGGCATAATTCAAGAGATGTGAAACGAAAGTTTATTTCCCGCTTAAGAAAATTTTAAGTAGTTTAAAACTGAAACCAATAACAAGGAATATCTTGAAAGCCGCTAACTCTACAAAATATATATATTAGATATATACAAAAATAAAATTAAAAGACCTTCAGATGCTATTCCCAGAAAATTCAAAACATACCGTTTCCACGAAAATATCTTAAACAAATGGTAATTTAATCAAAATTGTCAGAGCTATTTATGAGAAAAAAAATATTTTGGAAGATGTCCCATGAAAAAGGTAGTTGGGGGTCGGAGGATATTCCTGAAAATCTTCGTGTCGCATCCTTGGAAGATACAGAAATCAAATACGAAGTTTGGAATTCAACGGACTTTTCTTTTCTGAGCTATGTTGGCATACATACACACACACACATAGACGCACGTACGTACACTAACACAAGCGGACACGTTTCTAAAATAGTTTTTATTATCTTTACTTTCTCTATTCATACTATGTATATAGTGTATAGAGAAGGTATTGTAATGTAACCATAAATTCTATACAGAGATTTCACCGGAAATACATGATTTGGGACCCGCTGAATAAAAAAAAAAAAAAAAAAAAACATTTTTAGAAACATGTCCGTGTGTCTGTCCATCTGTATGAATGTGTGTGTGTGTCTGTGGGCAGCATAGTTCAAAAACAAAAAACCAGTTAAAAACTACACTTGGTATTTAGGTTTAGTATCTTTCATGGTTGGGACATGAAGATTCTGAGAAAAATTCACCCACCCTAAACTACCCTTTACATGAAAAAAATTTCGAACATTTCGATTTTCTCAAAAATGGTTCTAACGATTTTGATTAAAATGCCATATATTTAAGATAATTTATATGGAAAATAAAATAAATATTTTGAATTTTCTAGGAATAGCCTCTAAAGACCTCTTTATTCTGAATGAATTTTGCGTAACTAATAAACCGTAAAAGATAGACAAAAACTTACTGCACAAAAAATGTAGAACACCTTAAAACACACAATTTATGTAATATAATTTTTTCGTTGAATTGACCATTTCTGAGATATTCCTTGTTATTTGTTTCAGATCTAAAATACTTACATTTTTACACGGCAAGTTGTATACTCCTGGCCCTGCATAGAAACGAACTTCTTCCACATGGCTACCGGCTTTTAAAAGATCCTGGTGTATTCTCTTATTTTCCTTCTATTTACAAGGCAGCAAGTAATTAAGACAATTTCTGCTAATGTTTATCTCTATTATATAAAGTAACTAGAAGAATATCCTTTTAACAATAATTTGTTTTAACGATGTTAGAGATAGTCATGTGAATGGAACACATCAGATTTTTTGTTTGTTGCTGCGTAACCCCGCCGGAATAAATTGGTTGTTTAAACTACACCTAATAAATAAAAAAAATATATTTATATAAATGAAAATGGATATTCCGGTAAAGTTTTAGATTATGCTATTTTGTCACCCGGCAAGTCGAAAGATTTATATAACATGGAATTTTCATTTAAAGAATGAGGAGCTGCCAAAGGAGTTAAAATAATGTACAATATACTTTATGTCATTTTGTTGTTTCCTAGGATACATGAAATGTATAGATGACGTCTACACGATAGGATAAAATACAGGGTGTTTCAAAACGATACCAAACGATGATGTGGACCTTGGTCATACGTACGATACGTAAATATCATTTTCAGCTCTAAATTCGGCACAAACAAAAACTGCCATAAAATCACCATGGATTCGGCAGTCGTACATAATCAAATGGCAGGTGCCTGGCCCACTCCAAGGGAGATGCTGGTTGGTAGCGATGATCTCAGTCGTGTGGTGTAGGCGTGGTTTGCTAGACACACCGGCGCGGCACAGGTCACCTTAGTAATAGAAATCGTAGCATGTGGGTGTGGCATATGAAACCGTTGTTCCTTCGCTGCCTAATCCCAAATGTGTACGATTTTTAAACACACGTAAAACTTTAAATAGAACAGTTTGAAAGCTGTAACATCAAGTTTCGGACAAGTCAAAGTGTGAGCTAATCAAGCTATCTTCGTTTGGTGACGTTTTGAAACGGCCTGTATATCTTTGACTATGCACACAGTGTTGCGATTGTTTTAAATCAACAGTCATGCGTTTGTGCTCCATTCTATATTACCGATGTCGAATTTGTGGCCTTTTCTTTCATCTCATGCCCTGTAATTTAACTTGTATGCCTAAAACTGATCGTGTATGTGTGCAAAGTATGAACAAATGAAGAGCACGGCAGAGATATTATTTGAATAATTAATGACGTAGCAAACATTTTCGGATTAATAGTTCGTATATGTATATCGAGTTGAACATTGCATGATCATCAATAATTCCAGATATATGAAATTCCATTAAAAACCACAATATAAAGTTAACCATTGCTAAACTACTATGTGCCGTCACTCTGCATATATTTCAGCATTATTTCAATGAATGCGATAGTATTCATATTTTCAGCCGCAACAGACAACATAAACAGTTCCAATTTCAGTAATTTATGTATGCCTCAAACTAAGGACTGAATAGTTCTCATTTCTTTAATTTCTCTACATATACTATGTACAATAAATAAATAAATAGAATCTGAGTATCCTACCCCGGCACCTTAATTACTATACCTGGAAATATATCCAAACTTCATATTTATTTCCCCAAAAAACATAAAAGTTACAATACGTATACACAGATAACTTAACCTAATACAATTAATAAATCAAAATAAAATAAAATAATACAATAAAACAAAACACTAAATCAAACTAAATAAAATAAAGAAATAATAATTTACTTCCAAAAATGAGAAAAAATAAGTAATTTTATTACAGTAAATAAAACTAGACGACGGGGAGTAAGTTTAAGCAAAAATAATAAACGTATAAATACCTACTATGTACATAGTGTATAAAGAAGGTATATACTGAGATTTCGTCGCAAATATATGTTTTGGGGTTCCCTCAGTCCGAAAAAAGAATTTTAGAAAAAAGTCAGTGTGCGTGAGCAGCATAGATCATAAACGAAAAGTCCGTTAAATATAAAACTTGATATTTAAGTTGAGTACCTTCGAAAGATGCCACACGAAGGTTTTCTAGAAAATTCCCCAATGCCCAACTACGCTTTACATAAAAAAAGCATATAAATGTCAATTTTTTCAAAAATGTCTAACGATTTAGATTAAAGTTTAAGATATTTACATAACAAATATAATTTGGGAGTAGTCTCTGAAGACCACTTTATTCAGGGTCAATTTTCTTGAGTTTTGTATAAGAAATAGACAAAAACTTACTGCATAAAAATTAAGAAACACAATGTGTCATATTCATTTGTTCGTGGAATTGACCGTATTCGATATTTTTCTTTTTACTTTCTCTACACGCACTATGTGCATAGTGTGTAGAGAAGGCACTGCACTCCATCCGAAAATTTGATAGCGAGATTTCACTGGAAATATATGTTTTAGGGTCCCCTGAATACAAAAAAAAAAAAGAAAGAAAAAAAAAGCGTTTTCAGAAAAAGGTTCGTGTGTGTCCGTGTGTCTGTGAACACGATAACTCAAAAACGAAAAATCGGTAAAATACCAAACTAGGTGTTAAAATCTAGCATTTTCCCAGCAATGCGACACAAAAATTTTGAGAAAAATCCCCCCACTCCAAACTACCCTTTACGTGGAACTTTTTTCAAAAAATTTGATTTTCGCAAAAATGGCTCTAATGATTTTGATTAAAATATTAAAGATATTTACCTGACAAATAAAATGTATAGGTTAATTGAATTTTCTGGGAATAGCCTCTGGAGACTACTTTATTCTGCACAAACTTTACGGAATTTTGCATAACTGCTAAACCATAAGACTTAGATAAAAACTTACTTCACAAGAAATGTTGACCACGTTGAAACACACAATTTATGTTATGTACATTTTTTTCGTGGAGTTCATCATTGTTTTAGATATTTATTGTTTTTGGTTTCAGCTATAAAAAACTTACTTTTCTCATATAGGAATTTGTCAACTCCTGTGCATATACACAAAGGAATTTCAGTCACATAGCAACCAGCTTTTGATTATCACTTTAACCTATGGTACTCCCTTATTTCGCTTCTACTTACAAGGAAGCAAATAATAGGACTATTTCTGGTAATTTGTTCTCAGTAGCATGGAGTAAATAGAAGCATAAGTTTTTTAACAATAATTTGTTGCAGAGATGTAGATAAAGTCGTGTGAATGCAACACATCGGAGTTTTACTACTTATAGTAAGCTGAGGAGGTATTGTATTCTACGGAAAAAATGTATATGGATATTTAATCGGAAATGGTAAGTTTTGAATAACCGGGAATAAAAAATGTTTTTTTAAAAAAAGGTACTAGTATGTAACAATCTGTGCTTTTGCACAACATAAGTTAAAAATGTAAAGTCTTTTTAGCAGCAAAAATGAGATTTAAGTGGATTATCTTTCAAGGATGCTTCACGAAGGTTTTCGGGAAAATCTCCCCACCACTATACACGTTAGAGTTTTCAAAAGATTGGTTTTTCTCATAAATATACAACACCTACTATTAAAATTCCGCATATTAAAGATATTTATATGTCAACATTTATATATTGAATTGCCTATGAAGCCCTCTTCACTCTAGATGACCTTTGAATAAGTAGCAAACCAGAAATGTACAAAAGCTAACCATTTCGTTAAGTCACGTAATTTGTTATATGCATTGTTCTATAGATACCTATTTCCATGATATTGCCTGTTATTGGCTTCAATTTTAAAATATACTCAAACGGGAAGCATCTCATTTGTTTAACTCCTGGCCATAGAAAGAAAACATATTTAATGGCAATCGCATAAACAATTTGCCTTTCCCTTTAGCCAAGTGTATTTCCTTATTTGCATTCTAGGAAGTAAATATTAACACCGTTTCTGATAATATTTATCTTGTATAAGAAACATTATTATCCGGGCTTGTAGGCCGTGGTTTCCTGGACTACCCCTTCTTCATCTTCCCAGACGTTTCGTCTGCGGCTGCGGCAGACATCTTCAGTGCGATCGTCTGGGAAGATGAAGGAGCAGCCCAGTAGACCTACAATAAGGATAATAATTTTCCTTATACTGACACCGGCCGTGAAAGCCTACAAATTTCAATATTCATCTTGATTAGGATGCTGTACATAAAGGACATATTTTTGTAAAAGTAGTTTGCAGATCGAGAAATGGAACAAACCAGATATTTTTTTTTACTTTCTCTACACTTACTATGCACATATGTAGATGAGGTATTGTATTCCACTAAAATTTGAATGAGATTTCACCGGAAATATGTCTTGATGTCCCCTGCGTTCAAGAAGGAATTTTTAGCAAAAGTCCATGTGTGTGTGTGTGTGGGGGGGGGGTTTAGACAGCTAAGCTCAAAACCTAAAAGATCGTTAAATATCAAACAGTATTTAGCTTTAATATCTTCAAAGGTTACAACACGCAGATTTTTAAGAAAATTCCCCCACTCTGACTGTTTATACGGTAATTCCTTTTTAAGATTTCGTTTTTCTCAAAAATGACTATTTTGATTAAAATGCTGTATATTAAATACATTTACATTCAATTACAGAAATATATATAGGTATATATTGAATTTTCTGTGAAAATTTTGGATAAATGTTGCTGAACTTTGCATAGCTGGTAAACCGTAAGAAATAGATAAAAACGTATTGCACTAAATCTGTAGAACGTTTAAATCCGGTTTCAATTTTAAGTTACGTAAATTTTCTCAAACTGGTCACCTTTCGTTTTATCTCTGTTTTGAGGCAACGCCGTGACCGAGTGGTTAGATCACTTGCCTCTCACCTACACAGGTTCCATCCCAAGCGACCTCATGTGGGATTTCTGGTGGACAAAACGGCGCAGGAGCGGGTTTTCTCGTGTTCTCCGATTTCCCCATCATCACATTCCACCGATGCTCCATCTTCATTCCATGATTCATGAATGACATCGCCTGCGGTGCCATTTGTAGTAAAAGAGGATGTTAAACACCATGAAAAATCTGATGTGTTCCATTCACACGACTGTCTCTACATCTTTGCAACAAATTATATATTTAAAAAAGCTGATGCTTCTATTTACTTCATAGTCTCATAGAAATAGTCTCATCACTTGCTTCCTTGTAAGTAGAAGTGAAATAAGGGAATACCACAGATTAAAATGATAGTCAAAAGTTGGTTACTATGTGACTGAAGTCCCTTTGTATGGACAGGAGTTGACAAAGTCCTGTATGAGAAAAGTATAAGTTTTTCAAAGCTGTAAATAAAGACAAGGAATAACTTAAAAACGATCAACTCCACGAAAAAAACTGTATATAACATAGTTTGTTTTAATGTTCTCTACAGTTTCTGTGTGGTAAGTTTTTGGCCATCTCTTGCGGTTTAGCAGTTATGCAAAAACCGTTAAATTCATCCAGAATAAAGTAGTCTTCAGCAGCTATTCCCAGAAAATTAAAGATATACATTTTATTTTTCAAGTAAATATCTTAATTATACGAGATTTTAATCAAAATCGTTTGAGCCATTTTTTAGAAAATCAAAATTTTCGAAAAAAGTTCCATCTAAAGGGTACTTGGGGGTGGGGGCATTTTCTTGAAAATCTTCGTGTCGCATCCTTGGAAGATACCGAGCCTAAAAACCAAGTTTGGTATTTAACGATCTTTTCGTTTTTGAGCTATGCTGACCACAGACACACACATACACACACATTCAGACAGACACACACGCGGGCATTTTTCTAAAAATGCTTTTTCGGTTTCAGGGGGTGTCAAAACATATATTTCCGGTGAAATCTCGGTATCGAATTTTTGGGTGCAATGCAATACCTTCTCTATACACTATGTACATATTATGTGTAGAGAAAGTAAAAATCTCTTTTGGTTATTGGCAAGTCAAAGCGCACGAAACTTCAATTGTTCACATATCGACTAGCTTTTAGAAGATTTGACTATCGCTTTAGCTTAGTGTATTCCCTTATTCTCTTCTCTCGGTTGCTATGATGTAGATAAAAGAATGAACTTTTGTAGAAATAGTTAGCTTACAGAACAGATGAAGTCATGTGAATGGAACACATCAGAATTCTTTACTTCTTGATTGCTTCCACTTTCTAATTTATTAGGTTTATTTTCTTTCTTTGTCTTGCAATCGTATTTCACTTGCATGCAAAGACAAACACGCTTCAGCCATGCAATTTTGTTCATTTCGCCCTCTCACGCTTACAATGAAAGGTATGAAACAAAATGGATGTTAACCTGGCCATGACAAATTGTCTCTTCGCGAAAACAAACTTGAGCAAAAGCCTCCTCGCTACTCTTGGCGTGTAAAGCACTTGGTCATTAGTTGACGTCTGATGATTAATGCTCTGTGCTGCTTGTCGTTTCTTCTTCTTCTTCTTACAGTACTGACGCCTTAAAAAATTATAGAGTGCGCTCTACATTAGTAAGTCACCATGTATTTCTTTGAGGTTAAGATCCTTGTGGATCATGCCAACGGGTGTCGTAAATAAATTAAGGCAACATTGAGAAATGCATTAGTTACCTATACGTCATTAGATATTTCTTCTTGTTTTGCTTCATGAACCTAGGCAATACGCCATTAACTGAAATCAGAGCAGTTACATATTGGATGAGAATCGTTCACTGAAACCAATCTCTAATAGGACAGTCTGCTGCCGTGAACAGTGGGCATCAAAATTAAAGAAAGGGTTGAAAGCCATTGGGATAGCATACATTTGGATAGCGGGGCAGGCAACCCGACGGAGTATTTGAGGAAAAATTAATAACCGCCTCTGTGATGTTGACAGACAGCAAATAATTAGGCAATGCACGGAGAAGGTTTCATTAGAAGTTCAGTCTGGGCTAAAATCGGAAAGGGATATGGAGCAATACATCAAAGCAGGTACCAAACTCATTAGAGAGGGGCTCGCGTGGATTACACTAGAAGCATGTATGAGCACACAAATTGCTGACGAGAATGGTATAAGAATCTGCCCCTACGGAGGAATAGAGGCGATTCTTTACCAGCGCGAATGTACAGCTAGAAGCATGTTTGACGCTACTGGCAAGCACGGAAGACGTGGACGGGCTAGATAAATTTATACTTAAGGCAAACAACTGAGATCTGAAAAGGCTGCCAAAAGAACAGCTAAACAAAAGTGACTACAATGTTTTACATACATATATTTTATGTCATACCCATGTCTTTGTTGTGTTATGGTTTTATATATTGTGAATATATTATGTGTATATATTTCTCTTAAGTGCATTTGTCTATTATAATAGGGTACATTTATGCTTCTAAATAAGGTGTACTCTGTGCTGTTAATTTAAATTGCTGTATTTGAATATCTTTGTATTTTTATTTTCGTGTTTACTTTTTTAAATTTTTGTTGTTTTAATATTGCTTTTTAGTGTGTATTACAAAAGCACGTACGGTCTGTAGACCCGTGCGATTGTTGAAGTTCAATGTATGATATTGTTATGTTAATAAATGCACTTATTCGTTCTTTCATTCATTCATCTAGTCATAGGAATTGATTGATGCATCCATCAAGCTATTGATTTTCTTTTGTTCCCGAATCCTTTCGGTTTATAGTTACGATGCCGGCATGTTGCCATGGTAGCTCAGTGGAAGAGCAAACGGCTAGAGACTGGGAGATCCGTGGTTCAAATGCTGGCTACGGCATTGAATTTTTCAGTTTGAATCTACCTATCCAAAACAGATATCTGTCTAGAATCCACTCTTTTTAATACCAGTTGATCTGTACAAAAAATCCCCTTTTTAATTTCTCTGCCTCGTATATAGACATAGGCATATTTTGTATTCCACCCAATTGAATACTGGATTTTCTCTGTGAGTTCATGTTTTAGTCTCCTGTATCCAAAAAGTATTTTTAGTAACACAATTTGTACATAATACATAGTTAAATACTCCAACAAAAAATCTGTACAGAGATTTCCCACCAAACTCACGTTTTAGGATCCCCTATATCCAAGAAAAGCATTTTTAGTAAGAAAGTCCCTGTGTATTAACACGACATATCAGAAACGAAAAATCGGTATAAAACACTAAACTTGGCTAGTAACGATATTGATTAAAATGCCGATATTAAATGGCAAATAAAATGTTTATCTTGAATTTTCTGGGAATATTCCCTAAAGATGTCTTTATTCTGTATGAATGCTGCTGATAAATGGCGAACCGTAAAAGATAGACAAAAACGCACTACACAAAAAATGCAGACCTAGTTAAAACACAACTTATGTCATATACGTTTTTTCGTGGAGTTGACTATTTTTTAAATATTATTTGTCATTTGATTCAGGTTTAAAATACTTAAAGCTTTCTCATACGGAAATTTGTAAACTCCTAGCCCTGCATAGAAACGGGTTTCAACCACAGGGCAAACCAGCTTTTAAAAGATTTGACAATCGTTTTAGCCAAGTGTATTTCCACATTTACCTTCCAGAAAGAAGTAATTAAGTAATTAAGACAATTATGCTAATATTTATCTCTATCACAAAGTAGATAAATCGTTTAAAAGTAATTTGTTACAGAGATGTAGCGAAAGTCATGTGAGTAGAACACATCAGTTTTTTTTTCTTTTTGCTTTCTCTATACGTACTTTCTCGTATTACGCACACAGAGAAGATACTGTATTGCACTCAAAATTCGATACCGAGATTTCGCCGGAAATACATGTTTTGTGACCCCTGAGTCCAAAAAAGCATTTTTCGAAAATGTCTGCATGAGTGTGTGTATGTGTCTGTGGGCAGCATAGCTCAAAGACGAAATGTTCTGGTATTTAAGATCCGTCCAAGGATGGGACACGAAGATTTTCAAGAAAATTCCCCCACCCCTAACAACCCTTTATAGGGTGATATGTTCCAAACTTTTGATTTTCTCAAATGTGGCTCTAACGATTTTGATTAAAATATCGTATATTACAGATGTTTACATGAAAAATAAAATGTATGTCTTGAGTTTTCTGGGAATAGCTTCGGAAGACACCTTTATGCTGGATTAACTTTGCATAGCTGGAAAACCGTAAGAAATAAACTTATTTAACAATATATATAGAACTCGTTAAAACACACAAATTATACTTACATTTTTTCATGGAATTGACCGTTTTGAGATATTCCTTTTTGTTGATTTCAGTTTTAAAATATTTATATTCTTCTCATGCGAAAATGTTTCAACTCCTGGTCGTACAAACAAATGAAATTCAGTCAATAGCAACCAGCTTTTAAAACATTTGCCTATAGTACTCCATTATTTCCCTTTTACTTACAAGGAAGAAAATAATAAGACCATCTCTGCTTATTTTTTCTGGATTAACATGAAACAAATAGAAAAATAAGCTTTTTAATAATAATTGCTTGAAAAGGTGTAGAGAAAGTTATGTGAATGGAACACATCAGATTTTTAGAAACAAAAAAAGTCCGTGTATGCGTCTGTATCTGTGTGTATTTCTGTGGTAGCATAGCTCAAAAACGAAAAGCCGTTAAATACCATACTTGGCATTTAAGTTGAATATTTCCCAAGGCTGCGACACGATGATTTTCAATAAAATTTCCCTACCACCAACTATCCTTTACACAAAGCATTTTTCGAATTTCTTTTATTAAAAATCTGATATGTTACATTTACATGACTTTCTCTAGCTGTTCTACAAACTTCTTCTTTCTGCACCTTGCTAATCGTGGTACTCATTAGCATAATGTTCTTATTACTTAGTTCCTTATAAGTAGAAAGAAAATAAGGGAATACACTAGGCTAAACCGATAGTCAAATGTTTTAAAAGCTCGTTATGCGATTTTCATTACAATTCGAATCTTTTCTTGGCCAGGAGTAGAACAAAAGAAAAACGGACACTTCCGTAGGAGAACAGTATAAGTACTTCAACTGAAACTAGTAACAATGAATACCACGAAAATGGTAAGCTTCAACAAAAAAAATTTATATGACATAACTTGTGTTTTTTAACAAGATCTACATATTTTGTATAGTACGTTTTTGTCTATATCTTACTGTTTACTAGTTATGCCAAATTAAGCAACGTTCATCCAGAATAAACCGGTCTTTGGAAGCTATTCCCAGAAAATTCAAGATATACATTTTATTTTTCAGGTAAATATCTTTAATATACTGTATTTTAATCAAAATTGTTAGAGCCATTTTTAAGAAAATCAAAATTTTCCAAAAATGTTCCATGTAAAGGGTAGTTTAGGGTGTGGGGATTTTTCTCAAAATCTTCTTGTCACATTCCTGGAAGATACTAAACTTAAATACCAAGTTTGGTATTTTAGCTGCTTTTCGTTTTTGAGTTATCGTGTTCACAGACACACGGACACACACACACATGGACCTTTTTCTGAAAATGCTTTCTTTGGATACAGGGGGTCCTAAAACATATATTTCCGGTGAACTCTCGATATCGAATTTTTGGGCGGAATACAATACTTCTCTATCCCTATGTACATTGTACATACGGGGCTAGAGAAAGTAAAAATGGCTCTAACGATTATGATTAAAATACTAAATGTTTAGGATACTTTTATGGCAAACGAAATGACTATCTTGAATTTTCTGGGAATAGCATCTGAAGATCTCTTCATTCTGGATAATTTTTCTATAACTGGCGAACCATAATAGATAAACAAAAACTTACCACACATAAAATGTTGATCTCATTCAAACCCACAATTAATGCTATATATATTTTTGTTTTATTTAGAGTTGCCGTTTTCGAGATATTCCAGATTATTGGTTTCAGTTTTCAGTCTCTTAAACTTTTCTCAAGCGGAAAACGATCTTTCTTCTTGTTTCTCGTTTGCAAAGAGAATGGAATGTCAATTGTTTTACCCAGCAAGCGGTTTAAAGGACTTGACTATCTCATTATCCTGTGCAAACTCCTAATTTCCCTTCTACTTACAAGGAATCAAATAATTAGACTAATTCTGCTTATATTTATCTTGTTTAGCATGCTAATTAATCTTTTAAATAAAAGATTTGTTTGCGGAACAGCTAAAGAAAACGTGTGAATGGAACACATAAGATTTTTCAGGCTGACTCTACTTATCCAATGTACAAGTTTATTTTGATGTTTAGGCATTTAATACCTTTAAAACAAATATTTCAAATTGATTATAAACAGCAAAGATTGAGCTGAGTTCTACATAATCTTCTGTAATTGTCTCCTCTCTCCATAAAAACTAAAACGCAAATGAATGGACAGAAAGACTAGGTGTACTCCTCTATCTGAACTTCTTTGATGAATTTGTGTGTGTGTGTGTGTGTGTGTGTGTGTGTGTGTGTGTGTGCAGATCCACAATATTAGTTGTGGAGTATAATAAACCTTCATCGGGCAACCGTGCCGTCCCCAAGAACAAATTGAGGTTACCTGGATGATTTTCATTAAACTTGGTGCATGGAGTTAGTGACCGAAGTTGCTGAGCCATTCCAGCTTAATATGCATCAGTGAACTGGTTGCACGTTCCAAACCATAATCCACAGCCCTGATGTCCTCGACAGTCCCAAAGCAGATTTACATCGGAATTAATCAGCAGATACCTTTCATTAACAAAATTAAAAGTTACGTCAATCCAAATTCCACTCCGTGTTTACAAAACTCTGATAACAACATTCCTTTATTTTATAGAGCTTCTAAACATGTTCTTACAAATCGTTAACTTTCTCTATTGTATATAGTAAGTAGGGAAATATTGTGTTCTACCATTAAAGTAAAGCTTTTCCTCTAATTCCAATAATAATCTTATGTCCCTTTCACCAGCAACATAACTGAAGCGACTTGAATAGCTATGATCGGTAGTGCGATAGTATTTAAAGCCGAATTTCAGTCCTAGCGACTGCAATCAAATGTGTCTGTGGTAAAGGATGGGGAGGACCCAAGTAAAATAACTGGTGTGATGGCACGCTTAGATGCGAACTGCATTTGACTACAGATGCATGGATTTAGCATTTTATTATTTTTAAAAATCTGATGTGTATCATTCACATGACTTTCTCTATATCCCTGCAACAAGTTATTCTTAAAAATCATATACTTCTATTTACTTCACGCTTATCAGAAAAATTTAGCAGAAATAGTCTTATTACTTGCTTCCTTGTAAGTAGAAGCGAAATAACGGACTACCATAGGTTAAAGTGATAGTCAAAAGCTGGAGTGACTGAAGTTCCTTTGTTTGTATGGACACGAGCTCACAAAATCCAGTATGAGAAAAGTATGTTTTTTTATAGCTGAAACCAAAAACAAGGAATATCTCAAAAACAATCAACTTCACGAAAAAAAATGTGTATAACATAAATTGTGTGTTTTAAAGTGCTCTACATTTGTTGTGTGGTAAGTTTTTGTCCATCTCTTACGGTTTAGCAGTTATACAAAATTCCGTAAAATTGACCCAGAATAAAGTAGTCTTCAGAGGCTATTCCTAGAAAATTCAGAATATATATTTTATTTGTCAGGTAAATATCTTTAATATACGATATTTTAATCAAAATCGTTAGAGCAATTTTTTATAAAATCAAAATTTTCGAAAAAAGTTCCATGTAAAGGGTAGTTTGAAATGGGGGGATTTTTCTCAAAATCTTCGTGTCGCATCCCTGGAAGATGCTAAACTTAAATACCAAGTTTGGTATTTTACCAACTTTCGTTTTTGAGTTATCGTGTACACAGACACACGGACACACACACACTCGAACCTTTTTCCGAAAATACTTTTTTTGGATAGAGGGAACCCTAAAACATATATTTCCGGTGAAATCTCGGTATCGAAATTTTTGGTGGAATGCAATACTTTCTCTATATACTATGTACATAGTGCGAATAGAGAAAGTAAAAAACATTATTGTTTTATTTAAAAATATTAATATTCTTATAATATAAACAGCTATCAATAGCATAATTTTATTGTTAAGAATTAATGTAATACGAAATTAGAAAAGAAGCCCACTAAACATACTAAAATCTTTGCTTTATTTGTCGTCAAATGGAGCACTATGCAATGTAGAGTTAAATACCAAACTTGTTAAGTTCTGAATCTTGCAATGATTTTCAAGAAAACGCATCTCACCAAAAACTGCAGTCCGTATTTACTAGTCCCAAAGCAGATTTACACCGCAATTAATCAGCACGTGTTTTCATTAACAAAATTAAAGGTTTCACCACCAAATTCCACTTTTTATTTATAAAAATGTGATGTATTACATTCACTTGGCTTTGTACAGCCATATTCGTTTATTTTATAAAGCTTCTAAAACTGTTCTTACGAAAGCCGTTAACTTCATTATATATAATAAGTATGAAAGCATTGCATTCTCCCAAAAATGGAACTGTCATCGTTGCGCGAGTGTATGTATGTACAGTTGCTTAAACCTACAATTATTTTGTTGCATGTGCCACTCTTCTTCCAATTGGCAAACCGGATTTTAAATCCCTTTCACCGGCACCACAACTGAAGCGACTTGAATAGCCTTGATTGTTAGTGTGATACAAAGTGGACTGGCCATTTATTCAAAGCCGAGTTTGAGTGTCGGTGGGCACAGTCAAATGTGTCTCTGGTGAAGGACGGGGAGAGCCCAAGTAAAATAACCAGTGTAATGGCACGTTTGGAAGCTGACGGCGTCATATTTGACTGACCATTTATTCAAAGCCGAGTTTGATTCCCAGTGACCACAGTCAAATATGCCTGCGCTAAAGGGTGGGGAGGGCCCAGGTAAAATAACCAGTGTAATGGCACGTTTGGAAGCTGACGGCGTCATATTTGACTGACCATTTATTCAAAGCCGAGTTTGAGTCCCAGTGACCACAGTCAAATATGCCTGCGCTAAAGGGTGGGGAGGGCCCAGGTAAAATAACCAGTGTAATGGCACGTTTGGAAGCTGACGGCGTCATATTTGACTGACCATTTATTCAAAGCCGAGTTTGATTCCCAGTGACCACAGTCAAATATGCCTGCGCTAAAGGGTGGGGAGGGCCCAGGTAAAATAACCAGTGTAATGGCACGTTTGGAAGCTGACGGCGTCATATTTTACTGACCATTTATTCAAAGCCGAGTTTGATTCCCAGTGACCACAGTCAAATATGCCTGCGCTAAAGGGTGGGGAGGGCCCAGGTAAAATAACCAGCGTAATGGCACGCTTAGATGCTGGCGAGGTTACACTTGACTGAAATTGCATGGATTAATCAAGAATTAATGTTCACTATTTTATTAGTTATCTCCTTTACTGCTTTATGGTTATTTGAATACATTGAAGCACGATTTACTAACGCAGATTCAGTCTTTGGTAAAATCTTTTTGTAGCAGCAGGATTTCATGGCCTTCATGTTTTATTGGAATTTATTAATTCAAATAATCTACGTATTTATAAAACTCTATGGTGTCTTCTCCCTGTAAATAGCCTAATTTCATTGTTGAAGATTAGTAAAATACGAAATTAGAAAAAAATTCCACTAAAAATGCTTAAACCTTTGATTACTCTCAAATGGCTACGTCATGCAATGTGGGGTTCGATACCAAACTTGTTATTTAACTTCGGCATCTCCCAATGCTTTTTAGGGAAACCCATATCACCACAAACTACACTTTATATGGAAAAGTTTCATTGCTAGTTGTTTTATTAAAACGCTCAACACGATTTTTGCTTTCTTTAAACGTACTATGTACATATGTATAGAGAAGGTATTGCATTCCACCCGAAAATTCAATACCGAGATTTCACAGAAAATACACTTTTAGGGTCCCCTGTGACCAAAAATAGTGTTCTAGAAAAAGGTCCGTGTCTCCGTATGTCCTTGCGTTTGTGAACACGATAACTCAAAATTGTAGGGTCGGTAAAATATCAAACTTGGTATTTAAGTTTAGTATCTTCCTAGGATATGGAACAAAGATTTTGAGGAAAATTCCTCCACCGCATACTACGCTTTACATGGAAAATAGTTCCAAAATTTTTGATTTTCTCATATATGACTAACGATTTTGATTAAAATATCGTATATTAAAGACATTTTCTTGACAAAGTGTATATATTTGAATTGTCTGAAAATAGCTTCTGAAGACATTCATTCTATATGACTTTTACACAACTGGTAAACCGTAAGAGGTAGACTAAAACTTACTGCACATAAAATTAAAATATCGTTATACACACAGGTGTCAAAGAATATTTTTCGTGTTTTACAGTTGTTTTTTTTTTTCAAAGATATTCCAATGTTATTTGGAAAAAGTAAATCCATGGCACGACAATCAAAAG
Organism: Hymenopus coronatus; assembly: GCA_030762935.1. NCBI lineage: Eukaryota > Metazoa > Arthropoda > Insecta > Mantodea > Hymenopodidae > Hymenopus > Hymenopus coronatus. The sequence continues at coordinate 61,770,944 of CM060884.1, forward strand.
GGACCTTAGCCTACCGCTCCGGTCACAGCATCCCCCATCTCGGCCCGAAGGCGTCATTAATGGTGTGCAGCACTGGAGGGTGAGACGTGATCAGTTGCTTGAGTCCCTCCCGGCCGGTTGACACGCTCTTCTCGATCTGCAGCCGCTACTACTCAATCAAGGAGCTCCTTAATTGAACTCCGGGGACCTCACGAGGCTGAGTGCACCCCGGACCAAATGGAGAAAATTCCCTACACAGGTACCAGGAAGTGAATCCAGATCTCCCGCTTGGCTAGCAACCGCGCTAAGGAAACGTCCTTGTCATTTGAATATCTAGGTTAATCATAATTTTCCATAAAGCATGCCTATTAGTTTTATACAAAGCTTCTGTGTAATATAGTATATGCCTCTACATTAAATTGTTGGTCATATTAATTTATCAGAATGGCTACTACAATTTGCTTCGGTTACACGTCGCTTTGCTCTAGTCGGTTGCAAATTCGTCTGATTGAGGGTTTGTGTACCAAAACTGAGCCTGGTAGTAACAAACGCTGTCACAGGTCGCTCGTAGTTCTCGTTTATGCTCATCCTATTTCAAGCTGTATCGAGTAATAGTTATAGAACCTCTAATATCAGCGAATAATTGAACACCGTTTACCAAACGTCAGCCAACCGCAGGGAGGAATACATAGCGGCAATATAGAGTGCGTTCCTGATTCCATAAACATCTGCTAAAATCACTTAACTTACGACTAGAGCCGTGAAGCTGTATAGTCTTATATATCTGAAATATAGATGCAAATAAACTTAAAATCTCAAATAGAAACGTTTACTTCCTTTGCTTCCTAAGTGGTACACAAAAACAGAAGATATTGTATTCAACCCAAAAATTCGATACTGAGATGTAACCGAAAATATAAATTTTGAGTACCGCTGAATCTAAAAATGGTCATCTTTAGAAAAAGGTTCGTGGTGTGTTGGACAGCATAGCTTAAAAACAAGGAGCCGATGAGATACGAACACTTGTATTTAAGTTCAGTATTCTATAACAATACGACACAAAGACTTTCAGGAAAATCCCCCTACGCTTTACATGGGACCCTTTTGATTTACATGGAAAATATTTGAGTTTCTCAAATATGCTTAATCGAATTAAAAAAATACCGTACATCTAAAATATTTTAATGTAAATGCAACGTATATTTTTCTGAGAATATCCTATTAAGGTCTATTAATTATGAATTGCATTTGTATAACTGATAAATCTTAAGAGATAGACAAAAATGTACCACATGAAGTATAGATATCAATAGAACACCTACTTTACGTCCATGTCCTTTGTGTGTGTGGGTGTGCGAGTTTACTGCTACCAAGATATTCATTTTTATCGGTTTCAATTTTAATCTTCTTAAACATTTCTCAAGCAGGAAGTCAACATTCATTTCGTATCTACTCCTGGGCATGTAAAGAGAATCAAATTTCAGTTGTTTCACTTAGCAACCAGCTTTAAAATTATTTGGCCATTGCTTTAGCCTCATGTCTTCGCTTATTTCCTTTCTGATTTGAACGAAGTAAGAAATAAGACAAATTCTGCTAATGTTTATCTGGATTAACATGATCTAGGTGAAATAATAGTTATTTTCAGAACAGGTAGAGAATGGAACACTACCACTCCTGGATCATGTAACACGCGATTTATAAATAAAATAAATTGTTTTCTTTCGATAAGCAATTAAATATAATTACACTAAATTTAATACATACTTGTGAGACACTACAGCATAGGATGGATTTTAAAACAATAAGATTACAAATGCAAAATTTAGACGTTTCACTAATGCTCTTAATAAATAAAGCTGTTGCACAAAATAGATTAATAACTTTAAATACATGTAGGCAACTAAATTCTGTCAAGATTTCAGTCTGATATCTTAAATAGATTCAGAGATAATGCGTCAGAGATAGAAGCATAAATTAAAATATCTGATATGTCCCATTCACAAGACTTTCTCTACATCTCTACACTAAATCATTCTTCCTTACTACACAAAAAATGTAGACCACGTTGACATATACGGTTTATGTTATATACAGTATTTTACGTAGACTTGACCGTTTTTGAGATATTCCTTGTTAGTAGTTTCAGCTATAAATACTTATAGTTTATTCATACGGAAATATTTCAACTCCTGGCCATACAAACAAAGGAACTTCAGTCACATAACAACCAGCTTTTGGCTATCACTTTAACCTATGGTACGCCCTTATTTCACTTCTGCTTAAAAGGAAGCAAGTAATACGAGTATTTCTGCTAATTTTTTAGTTAGGATAAACTAAATAGAAGCATAAGCTTTTTAACAATAATTTGTTGCAGAGTTGTAGAGAAAGTCATGTGAATGGAAATCATCATTTTTTTTTTCTTTTTTTAGAGTTAACCGTTTTCGAGATTTTGCGGATAAGTTTCAATTTTATGCCACTTAAACTATTCTCAAACGGGAAGACCTCTTTTTGCTCGTTTCTCGTTTGTTTACTCCTGACAAGGAAAGATTAGAATTTCAATTGTTTCTCATAGCGACCGGCTTTTAAAGGACGAGACTATCTCTTTAGCCTGTGCATTTTCTTAATTCCCTTCTAATTACAACAAAACTCGTACAAAGATTAATTCTGGTTATGTTTATCTTGATTAACATAATATAGATAACAGATTAACGTTTTGAATAAAAGGTTTGTTTACTGAACAAATGGAGGACATCTTGTGAATGGAACACATTAAATTTTTTCTCTTCTGCTTAAAAGGGACCAAGTAATAAGGACAATTTCTGCAAATTTCATGTCGATTAGCATGAAGCAGATGGTAAATAAGCTTTTTAAGAATAATTTGTTACAGCGATGTAGAGAAAGTCATGTGAATGGAAAATATAAGATTTTTACTTTTTCTCTCTCTCTCTCTCTATATTATATATATATATATATATATATATATATATAGAGAATAGTGTATAGAGAAGGTATTGTATTGTACCCAAAAATTCGATACTCAGATTTCACGGGAAATACATTTTGAGACCCCCCGAATACAAAAAAAAACATTTTTAGAAAAATGTCCGTGTGAAATCCAAGGATGCGACACGAGATTTTCAAGTAAATCCCCGCACCCCCAACTACCATTTACATGGACAAATTTTCGAAAATTTTGATTTTATGAAAAATGGCTCTAAAGATTTTGATTAAAATCCCATATATTAAAGATACTTTGCATCCCAAATAAAATGTATATCCTGAATTTTCTGGGAATAGCCTCTGAAAACCTCTTTATTTTGGATGAATTTTGTCGAATTTAGCTGAACTGCTAAATTGTAAGAGATAGACAAAAGCTTACCAACACAAAAAATGTAGATCTCATCAATTTATGTACATTTTTGTTTTGGAAGTAACCGTTTCCGAAACATTCCTTGTTTTGGTTTCAGCTGTGAAGTACTTATATTTTTCTCACATAGTAAATGATCGTTTTTCATTTGTTCTACTCCTGACCAAGCAAAGAAGCGATTTGCAATGACAATCGCATAACGATAGCTTTTAAAACATTTGACTACCGCCTTAGCTTAGCGCATTCGCTAAGTGCCCTTCTACTCATAAGGAACTAAGTAATAAGAACATTCTGCTAATGATTAGCAAGGTGCAGAAAGAAAAATAATCTTATGTAAGAGCAGCTAGAGAAAGCCATGTGAATGTAACACAAAAGCTTTTTTAAATAATTTTCAACACAAAATGTTGCATCTCGTCACAGACCCTAAATTTAAATCTGATAGGGTAAGGTTTTTAATCTCTCCATTTCTCTCTTTCTTTACTGAACAGATAGAGGACATCATGTGAATGGAACTTTTTTCCTTCTACTTACAAGGAACCAAGTAATAAAGACAATTTCTGCTAATGTTTATCTCGATTAACATGAAATATATAGTAAATAAGCTTTCTAAGAATAATACGTTACAGAGATGTAGAAAAAGGCATGTAAATAGAACAGATAAGATTCTTTTGAATAATTTTCAACACAAAATGTTGCATCTCGTCACAGATACGAAATTTAAGATTGATCTCACCTTAACCATTTATCCATCAGGTTTGTTTACTGAACAGATAGAGGACACCTTGTGAATGAAACACATTAGATGTTTGCCCTTCCACTTACAAGGAAACCAAGTAATACGAACAATTTCTGCTAATGTTTATCTCGATTATCATGAAGTAGGTAATAAAATGAGCTTTTTAAGAATAATTTGTTACAGAGGAGTAGCGAAAGGCATGTGAATAAAACAGAACAGATTTTTACTTTCTCTATACGTGCAATGTACATAGTGTATAGAGAAGGTATTGTAATGAACTCAAAAATTCGATACCGAGATTTCACCGGAAATACATGTTTTGAGACCTCCTGAATCCAAAAAAAAAAAAAGAATTTTTAGAAAAATGTCCGTGAGTGTGTCTGTCTGTCTGTCTGTCTGTCTGTCTGTCTGTGTGTATGTGTGTGTATCTTTGAGCAGCATAGCTCAAAAACGAAAAGTCCGTTAAAAACCAAACTTGATATTTAGGTTTGGTATCTTCTAAGGAAGCGACACGAAGATCTTCAAGAAAATCCCCCTACTCCCAACCACCCTTTACTTGGAAATTGTTTCGAAAATTTTGATTTTCTAATAAATGGCTAACGATTTTGATTAAAATGTCGTATATTAAAGATATTTACCCGACAAATAAAACGTGTATCTTGAATTTTTTGCGAATAGCCTCTAAGACTAGTGAATTTTGCAGAACTACTAAACCGTAAGAGATGGACAAAAAACTTAACACACAAAACATGTAGAGCACGTCAAAACACACAATTTATGATACATGCATTTTTTTCGTGGAGTTGATCGTTTTTGAGATATTCCTTGTTTTTGGTTTCAGCTTTGAAAAACTTATACTTTTCTCATACAGGAGTTTGCCAACTCGTGTCCATACAAACAAATGAACTTCAATCATATACCAACCAGCTTTTGGCGTTCATTTTAACCTATGGTACTCCCTTATTTCGCTTCTACTTAAAATAAAGCAAGAAATAAGACTATTTCTGCTAATGTTTTCTCACTTAGCGTGAAGTAAATAGAAGCATAAACTTTTTAACTATAATTTGTTGTAGAGATACAGAGAAAGCCATGTAAATGGATTACATCAGATGTTTATACAATTTTGGACACACAATGTTGCATCTCGTCACAGACACGAAATTTAAGATTGATGGGTTAAGGTTTTTAACCATCTATCCATCACATTGCAACCGTAAAGTCTCTCGCATATTAGTGTACACCGAGGACTATGAATCGAAACCCTCAGATGGAGAAAAAGCCATCATTGCCACCAAGTAATCCGATGCGAACCAGTGTACAGCTGCTCCAGATAGGCGCCATATCCAGCTGTGGTTTATATGTCATGATCACAAGCCGTGCACGCTGACCGAACTTGCAGAAAATTCCGCAAATACCTCTAGAAGCAGTGCTGCCTGGCCCTTTGAACCTCGCGTTTGTCACTAACGAACCTTCTCGAGCTCATGGTTTGTATTACATTAATTATTATCGGTACATGGCAAGGCTTTTGTGTAGTACCGCATCTCATACGGCGGCGTTCAAGTGGCCCCAACAGAACGAAGCTATCTCTTTATGCAAGTCAGGTAGTTGTGAGAACCTGCAAAATGTTCACACAGCACCGCAAATTATCGAGTTACCTGCACAACGTTATTATATTAATCTGTTGCCTCTTCTGTGTCCATCACTGCGGTCGCTCTACACTTATCATCGATTATCGAACACCATCGACGTCCATATTAAACTGCGCGGAGAGCGACACAAAAAAAAAAAGTCATAAGCAATTTACTGAACACGTTCTTTCAGGTGGGCTAAATATAAAAACATGCCCATTTTACAACATGCACAGTCGGGAGCAAAAACACCCGATGTTAATTCATCATTCACATGACTTTCTCGACCTCTTCTGCAAGCAAACTATTTTTGCAAAAGGTTATGCTTATAACTTTTTCCTGATAATGGAAATAAACATTAAACAGAGATGGCTTTGTTACTTGCTTCCTTTCAAGTAAAAGAGAAATAAGAGAATGCACTATTATCGATTATCGAATGCAATCGACGTCCATACTAAACTGCGCGGAGAGCGACACAAAAAAAAAGTCATAAGCAATTTACTGAACACGTTCTTTCACGTGGGCTAAATGTAAAAACATGCCCATTTTACAACATTTACAGTCGGGAGCAAAAACACCCGATGTTATTCCATCATTCACATGACTTTCTCGACCTGTTCTGCAAGCAAACCATTCTTGCAATAGGTTATACTTATAACTTTTTCCTGCTAATGGAGATAAACATTAAACAGAAATGGCCTTGTTATTTGCTTCCTTTCAAGTAAAAGGGAAATAAGAGAATGCACTCGCTCTACACTTATTATCGATTATCGAATACAATCGACATCCATATTAAACTGCGCGGAGAGTGACACAAAAAAAAATCTGATGTGTTACACTCACATAACTTTCTCTAGCTGTTCTACAAACTTCTTACATAAGATTATTTTTCTTTCTGCATCTTGTTAATCGAAGTACTCATTAGCAAAATGATCTTATTACTCAGTTACTTATAAGTAGGAAAAAATAAGGGAATACACTAGGCTAAATCCATAGTCAAATGTTTTAAAAGCTGTCGTTATGTGATTGTCATTACAAATCCCTTCTTTTCATGGCCAGGAGTAGAATAAGAGAAAACCGCACACTCTCGTCTGAGAAAAGTGTAATTACTTCACAACTGAAGCTAATAACAATGAATACCTCGAAAACTGTAAGCTCCACGAGAAAAATGTGTATGACGTAAACTGTGTACTTTAACAAGACCTACATTTTTTGTACAGTACGTTTTTGTCTATCTCTTACGGTTTACTAGTTATGCCAAATTAAGCGAAATTCATCCAGAATAAACAGGTCTTTAGAAGCTATTCCCAGAAAATTCAAGATATACATATTATTTGACAGAGAAATATCTTTAATATACGATATTTTAATGAAAATCGTTAGAGCCATTTTTAAGAAAATCAAAATTTTCAAAAAAAGTTCCATGTAAAGGGTAGTTTGGGGTGTGGGGACTTTTCTCAAAATCTTCGTGTCGCATCCCGAGAAGATACTAAACTTAAATACAGTTTGGTGCTTTATCGACTTTTCGTTTTTGAGTTATCGTGATCACAGACACACGACACACTGACACACACACACACACACACACACGGACACACACACACACACGGACACACACACACACACACACACACGCGGACACACACACACACACAGACACACGACACACTGACGTACACACACACACGGACACACACACACAGACACACGACACACTGACACACACACACACGGACACACACACACAGACACACGACACACTGACACACACACACACGGACACACACACACACACACACACACACACAGACTTTTTGTGAAAATGCTTTTTTTGGATACATATATTTCCGGTTAAATCTCGGTATCGAATTTTTGGGTGGAATACAATACTTCTCTAAGTCCTGTGTACATTGTATATACGGGGCTAGAGAACGTAAAAAGTCAAAACTAATTTACTGAACATGTTCTTTCACGTGGGCTAAATATAAAAAATGCCCTTTTTACAACATGTACAGTCAGGAGCAAAAACATGTGATGATATTTCCATCCCATGACTATCTCTACCTGTTCTGAAATCAAACTATTCTTGCAAAACGTTACTCTTCTAACTTTTTCCTGTTAATGGATCAACTCGCTCTACACTTATCATCGATTATCGAATACAATCGACGTCTACATTAAACTGCGCGGAGAGCAACACAAAAAAAAAAAAAAAAAAAAGTCATAAGCAATTTACTGAACACGTTTTTACACGTGGGCTAAATATAGAATTATGCCCTTTTCACAACATATACAGCCAGGAGCAAAAACATCAGATGATGTTCCATTCACATGACTTTCTCTATCTGTTCTGTAAGCAAACTATTCTTGCAAAAGGCTATACTTATAACTTTTTCCTACTAATGGAGATAAACATTAAACAGAAATGGCCTTGTTACGTGCTTCCTTGTAAGTAGTAGGGAAATAAGTGAATAATCTCACTCTACACTTATCGATTATCGAACACGATCGACGTCCATATTAAACTACGCGAAGAGCGACACAAAAATATCATAAGTAGTTTACTGAATACGTTCTATCACGTGGGCTAAATATAGAACATGTACAGTCAGGATCAAAATCATCCGTTAGTATTCCATTCACATGACTTTTCCTACCTGTTCTGAAAGCAAACTATTCTTGCAAAAGGTTGCTCTTCTAAGTTTTTCCTGTTAATGGAGATCAACTCGCTTACCATCGATTACTATCGAACACTACCGACGTCCATATTAAACTGCGCGGAGAGCGACACAAAAAAAGTTATAAGCAATTTACTGAACACGTTCTTTCACGTGAGCTAAATATAAAAACACGCCCTTTTAACAACATGTGCAGTCGGGACCAAAAACATTTGATGTTATTCCATTCTCATGACTTTCTCTACATGTTTCGAAAACAAACTATTCTAACAAAATATTCTTTTATTCCATATCAATGGACATAAACATTTGCAGAAATGCTCTTATTACTTTCTTCCTTGTAAGTAGGGGGGATATAAGAGAATACACTCGCTTTACACTTATCGATTATCGAACACCATCGACGTCCATATTAAACATTCACCCTCCGAGGTATAATGGTTACCGTACTAACCTCATATACACAAAGTCGCGGGTTCAAACCCAGCGGAGGACGATGGATTTTTTCGGGCGTGAAAATCCTTAGCATGGCTTCCTTCGGAAGGGAAGTAAAGCCGTGGATCCCGTGTTGTAGATTTACGTTACGTAAAAGAACCTCAAGCCTGATAGAGAGGCCTGGGAGCAAAATAAAACGGTCTTTCAGGCCCAGTATAGAATGGGACGCTGAGAACCACAGCAGTTAAAGAACGTCCATAAATAAAACGACATTTCCATTTCTATACTAAACTGCGCGGAGAGTGACAAAAAAGTCGTAAGTAATTTACTAAACACGTGGGCTAAATATAAAAACATGCTCTTTTCTCAACATGTACAGTCGGGAGCAAAAACATCCTATATTATTTCATTCATATGCCTTTCTCTACCTGTTCTGAAAGCTAACTAGTGTTACAAAAGATTATTCCTTTATCTATTTTGTGCTCAACGAGCTGGATGGCTCGGCCAGTTTTGTTTATGGCCCGCATTCGGGAGATTGTCAGTTTGCAGGTTTTTCGAGGTTTCATCGGGTCGACAGGCAAATTCTGGATAGGTTTCATTCTTCCTCCGAACAAGTGTTCTTTGATTTATTTTTTTACTGTCATTTAATTCCTCCTTTATCCCGTCGGGTTCTTTCTGGGTTGGCTTACTAGGCAATGGTGCTCGGACATTTCTCTTTTTTAGGATTCAGGAGGTCTCAAAACATGTATTTACGGTGAAATCTCGGTATCGAATTTTTGGGTGTATTACAATACCTTCTCTATACACTATGTACATAGCACGTATAGAGAAAGTAAAAAACAACAAAGAATATTTTTGAGACATTCCTTTTTGTTGGTTTCAGCTTTAAAAAACCATATACTTTTCTCATGGAGGAATCTCGTGTCCATACAAGCAAAGGAACCTCAGTCACATAGCAACCAGCTTTTGACTATCACTTTAACCTACTCCCTTATTTCGCACCTACTTAAAAGGAAGCAAGTAATAAGGCTATTTCTGCTATTTTTTTTTAATTAACATGAAGTAAATAGAATAATAAGCTTTTTAAGAATATTTGATGCAGAGATGTAGAGAAAGTTATGTGAATGGAACACATCAGATTTTGTTTTCACTTGTATCACAAATAAATATTAAAATATATACTCTCTACAGACTAAGTACCTAGGAATCGAAAATAATGTTGTAACATACCATTGCTGTTCGGCCTTTGCGTGCACCTCCCCCATGAAAGGGCCCCATCTCGTCTTACTGCACGGTGGTACAGCTGATTTGACCTCCGTAACATTTCAGTTTTGGGTAATGCACTAGCCACAGCGTGGTTGCCATGGTTATCCGAGGCATTAGGCTCGTTTTCTGTGTGCGCACGACTTTTCCAGGCAGAACATTTGACAGTCAAATGGAATGCTGTTTCCACAACAAGCCATTCGGTTACTCTGACCAATATGGCACTCCATATTCTGGAATCCTAGTTTATCCGAGCGAGAGACCGCCACATACGACTAATTTTCCCGGTTTCCGTTTTAATTGGGGGTGGATATTTACGTAGCAAGGCCGTACTGTGGTTGATTGGAATGTAATTGGAGACCTAACAGCTGGTTTGGTCGCCAGAATGCGCTGTTTGATTAATTAAATAGCCGTCTGACTTAGGTTACATTCGAATCCGGACATTAATTATGCAGAGTATTCCTTTTATTCGTTTCCTTTGTAAACCTCAAAGATTCAGTATTTTAGGCTGTTACCACATATTTTTATATATGATGATTGTGGTTAGGATAATTCCCCATAAATACGATTCGATAATTTATTCCACAAACAACACATGGTGTATATTTCGGTACCCTTAAGCTTAACATGATGGCACTTATGCACAGAGTTATAGCTTGATACGTAATATTTGTCGTATTAAATTAATACTTACTTTATAAAGACACAATGAGAAAGTAGATAAATAATTACCTCTCTCAAAATTCTTCTATTCTAAATTAGCTAACGTTTCAGAAGCTCTGGTGTACAAATTGGGAGAAATGAAATTAAATGGAGTTTTATTTATGGAGAGCCACTGTGATTTTGTATTATACACACTCTAAAGTGCATACATATCACAATTTACAATATATTTACAAATATGTTACAGTATTTACAATGCAAAAATTATAATGTACCAAAATTTAAAACATCATTGGATCTGCCTTTACAGACCCTGTGTCATTGCTAAATACTACAAGATTCATCTGACACATTCTTGCAAATATATAACAGTTTCATTTGTGTATAAAACACACATACTAATACGTAAAAAATGCAATACACTAAAAGACTTATAACAACATTAATTATTAAGATATTGCCAGGCAGATTTGTCACTTAACTATTCATTTTCAGAATAAAATGATTTATTACATAGATACTCTTGAAGGAAAGTCTTAAACGCCCTAATATTGCTAACTCTTTCCTTGAGATTTTTGGGGAGAACATTAAATATCTTGATTCTTTCGTTATATACACCTTTCTTGAAGAAACGAGGATTAGCATTTGGACGATGAATATACCCATTTTGTCTAATATTAGAGTTATGAATTTCATATTGTTTCGTAATATACATCTTTCTGAAAGCAATTAAGATTAGCAAAATGTTAATGTAAATGGTGTGTTATTCATGGACGCTCTTTAACTGCTATGGTTCTCAGCGTCCCATTCTAAATTGGGCGTGAAAGACCATTTAATTTTGCTCAGAGGTCTCTCTATCAGGCTTGAGGTTCTTTCACGTGCCGTAAATCTACGACAACGGCTTTGTTTTCCTTCCGAAGGAAACCATGCTAAGGATTTTTACGCCCGAAAATATTCATCGTCCTCCGCCGAACGAAGGTTAGCATTGGGACGATGAATATATCCCGTTTGTCTAATATTAAGGTTATGAATTTCCAAGTTTGTTATAAAACTATGTCGATTAACTGCATCGAATTTTAAAGTATTTGACCATCCAATGATTCTTGAGCGAGGCGTTACTGAAAACAGGTAAGTGACTCGCATCCAAGCTAACATTTAAATGTTTCAATGCTCAAACTCCACTACGAAGAGCTTAACATCTAAACCATGATAGATAATGATCATGATGTGAATGATTATTAATATTATATTAACATCCAAAGCATATAACTTATCTACTCACAACTGTGCACTGCGAAAGTGATGCTGAAAAGAAGTGATGGAATCAGAAAGGATGAAGAAGGAGCGAAAGCCAGAAGGGTAAAAACCCAGATAAAGAAATGAAGAAAAGCGTTTTCGGATTTCAAAAAATGAAATGGCAGGTTAAAAGAAAGAAAAGGCAGGAAAATACTAGCTGCTTTCAACACCATACATCTTGACACGAGCTTGGTGTTGGCAGGTGAGTCACCTCACACTGCCTAATCTCCGTCGGTACGAGGAGAGAAAGAATATTCATTGCCAACCTCAATCTGGTATTAACCAAAAGTACAGTTCAGTATTTTCACTAATTTATAGTTCTAAGATAATAAAATTAAATGAAAATGAATACTATATTGGTAGTTAAGAGAAACTGAATATAGAAATTAAAAGATTATATTTGGAATCTATAAGGCTATATTAAAACTCGTTAAAAGCCAGGGAATCACAAGGAAATTATGCATTTAAACTGTTTCTATGGTGAAAGACGATACTCTTCTCTATCTTTTATCACTTTTGTTTTTGTTTAGATTGACAGTACTTCTGGAGAAATTGCAATTATACATTTGCAGAAGAATACAAACCTTTTTCTACTTCAAGTGACATAATGAACAACCAGTTTCTTTTTACGAGGTTCAATCCCAAGCGACCGTATATTTGGCCGTGCAGTGCCGCGCCATCTCTAATCTCCCTCAAGAGGTTATGACAGTCTCCTTGCGAATCCTTCTTTGATTTAATGAATTTAACTATCATCTGCGTCTACATATCTTGGTTCTCATAAATCTAAGTCGCCGAGAGATAATTCTTAGTCATTAAATGGTAGTTTATTACTTTCTGAGGACTCTAAGCTTGTACTATTTTCAATAATTTTGAATGAGCAATTATTGTGACGTCACTGCCGTGAGGGTCGCGCCATGGCCGAGCACTTAGACCACTCGCCTCTCACCTAGACGTACGGGGTCCGTCCCAAGCGACCGCATGTGGATTTGTGGTAGACAAAGCGGCGCTGGGGTGGGTTTTCTCTGGATAATCCGGTGTCCCCGGCCATCGCATTCCACCAGTACTCCATCATCATTCACGTATCACCAGTGTCACCGCCTGCGGTGCCTAAGTAGTTAAAGCGGGCGTTAAACACTACAAAAAAAAAATAGCCATAAGCGTGTATTGTTAGTATGTAATTTTATAACATAATTATTTGTAAAAGATTGGCTGAATTTTCTTGTATGGTATTGTTGGTTATGTTATTCAATTTGAAACTCGTGGAGTGCTTGGAAGATATTCGCCAACTTCTTGCGTTACGCTTACGATTGCATTGTGAATGGTCTTCCCTCGCGCTTGCGCTTATGCTACATTATGTCTGCGCTTGCATCTCATTGTGAATGTAACTTTATAGCTTGCTAAGCGTAATACATTTAATAATTCTTTTAGTATCGTCATTCAATAGTTAACATTGCATTTCTGTTTAATTACATATATAGTAGAACATACACACTTATAATAATGGTCATTAGAGTACGTATGTGATTTTGTTTATGATATAATAAATAGGTATATGTGTATTATGAAAACTATTTGAGCAAAAAAATCTATGGTTTTTATGGTTCTGCTTCGAGCATTGCTCCCTTTTTTCCTCATGAATTATTTGTTGCAAAATTAGCGCAATTAGTAATTATGAAAGACAGAATTACTTTGCACGTTACTTCTCAGTTAAGGGGATGCATCACCCAAAATCCCCCCCCCAAATTAAACAGTCCGTGAGAGTTGACATATTTTATTGTTTAAACATTTCTGCAGGAGATTATGAATTTCTAAGACTTACAAAAAATAGTATTAAATTGTATGTTAAACATTAAAACATATTTTCTCGTGTTTTTAGTTTTCAGCGTTTTCAAAAATTTAAAATGTTCCACACGATGCAGCTTTTTTCAACCTCTCTTAAATTTTTAGGATAGATTCCTAACAAGCAAAAAAGGGTTTTGATCATATGTCTTTTTAAAATTATTAATATTGTTTTAGATATTGATTTTTAAAATCAGTTTTATTATAAAATTGCTTGATTTTCTATCTGTTTCTTGTTTAATTTTTTTTTATCTTCTAGAACTAATTGCGGCATGACAAATTCATATTCTGTTCTGTTCTGTTCCTGATACTTAAGTGTATATTTTGAAAAATAAAAAATAATGTTTTTCATTATTTTCATCCTGTGGAGTTATTTGAATTTGGCGCAAGATTTTTAATTTAAAAATTACTCAAAAACTACTTATACATAAACTAAAGTTTAAAGCATGTACCTACTGTACAACATAAATAAGTGTTAAAAATTTCAGTCTGATTAATTGAAAACTGTTGGATTTAGGATTTTGGGTGATGCATCCCCTTAAGTGGGAATCAATGTCAACACAGCAGCACTCCGGTTGGCTGCCGGCCTGGTGGCACTCAAGGTTAAACGTCATCCCATTTGAAAAATACTGTAGATATGGTAATTAATAATTACCGATTGGATAGAGAGACCTGGGTGGACCTCGTAAGATGGATGGGTTATAGAGACTTGCGGCGGTAACTAGGGTAGAAGCTCGTAATCCGCGTACAGATTTTGGATATTAAGGAATGGTGTGGAGATGTGGGTGCCCTAGATCAGGATTTTGTTAGCATGGAATCTTTCTCAAGTGTGGTAAGACAAATGATTTTCTTGAGTTCCATATTATTATCGAACTCATTTATTCGTTTTGTTCGGCCTTTTCTACCGTCGAACACACACGCATTCATCCTAAATTTTATACTCTTAAGTTTCGCTTTACTCGACCGCGACTATCATTACTTATTAGTTTTCACAGTGTTTTAGTGCAGTGATTTCGTCCGTTTTATGGTTCGTATTAAATCCACATTATTTCCGTCACAACCAGAGGTAGCCCGTTTGGCTCCACCACGGACCCAAATATCACATCTTAGCTCCGCGGATGTTCCATGCTAAGTGCCAAAAGTGTTGCTTGACCAGCAAGAAAACCGTTTATCTTGCCTTGTTATGTCCACCCTCGGGCAGTGTAACCTCACCCCTTCAGTTCAATGTCCTTCCCTTAACGGTACTATCCTATCTGGGTCGCTTGTCAGCTCGTGACAACTGTTTGTCCTCGCCTTCTTTTACAATATTCCTTCCCTAGCCATTTTCAATGCGCAATTGTCCCCTCTTAATATAATTTATATTATATTGACTACAATTTATATCTTCCTTTTAACTAACTTTTAACCCCGTGACTGAACAGGTGGTTATAACACCTATCCTTGAAAGGGGAAGCAGAAAGAGGAAGAAGAAGATGGTTAAGATAAGTTGTAATTATACCGAAACAAATCGCATTAATACTGAGATGTGCTGATGAAACCTTATCGCTTCTGGATGATGTTCTGGTTTGATCTCATCCCGAAATGAACCACCAGCAGAACGCAGGTGCACTGCTTTAAACCGTACATGTTTGGAAGGTTTCCAAACTTTGCCAATGACCTGGTTACGTTGGTGAAGCCGTTTCCTCCAACATATTTCGACGGTGCGTTTAAAATTATTTTCAAGGTGAATAAGAAACTTGCAGATTATCTTGATACGCATAACGCTCCGATAATCCCGGGCTGGGCTCCCCCCACCCTCTACCTACCTCTGTAAGTTCGCTATTTCACTTTGCTTGGCTGGAGTAATTTTAATCAGCTATGCACGGCATCTTCTCGTATCAATTACAGCGCCCCCTATCATTACGCGCAGCTTCCATCTCTGACTTTTTGATTAGTTTCTGCCTTCGCTTCACCTTCATCCGCTGCAAAACGAACATCTGCCATGATAAAAATTCCCTTCGGTCTAATCAAGTTAGACGCGATGCGAGGTCTTGACGCAACAATGAAGATTAGGTACCTTCCGGCAGCGGTACGGTACCCAAACGTGCGTGGCTGTTTCATCACAATCGCAGAGAAATGATTACAAACGAATAGTGTTATTTATGTGGTACCTGGAAGTATTCATACCTCGACAAAATTGGCTTTTAATTGACGTAATTATTACCTATAGATAAAATATCTGATGTGTTACACTCCAGCTGTTCTTACAACGCATTATTCTTCTTTGTACACCATGCTATTTGAGATAAGCATTGACACTATTACTTAGTTCTTTATAAGTAAGAGGGGATTAAAGGAATTCACTGTGCTAAAGCGATAGTCAAATGTTTTAAAACTTTAAAATGCAATTGTCATTGCAATTTCAAATTTGAAACCAATAACAATAAATGTCTTTACAACACAAATGTAAAGGACATGAATTGTGTGTTTTGAGGACATCTACAATTTTTGCCTGTAATTTTTTTTAACCTTCTTACGATTTACCAGTTATGTAAAACTGGGCAAAACTCATCCAGAAGGAAGAAGTTCTCAGCGGCTATTCACAAAAAGCTCAAGATATATATTTTATATGTCATGTAAATACCTTAAATATAAAATATTTTAATCAAAATCGTTTCGAAATTTTTTCCATGTAAAGGGTAGTTGAGAATGTGGGGATTTTCTTGAAAACCTTCGTGTTGCACCCTTGATAATTGAACTTAGGTTTGGTATTAAATGTAATTTTCATTTTTGAGTTAATCGTGTTCACAGACACACGGACACACACACTTCCTTTTTTTATTCAGGAGGGACTAAAGCATTTATTTTCGGTGAAATCTCGGTATCGAGTTTTGGGTGGAGTGCAATACCTTCTCTATACACTATGTGCTAAATATTGTTAAAAAGTTAAATACAGTGAGTTTAGTGTAATGATGATGTAAAAGATTAGGTATAATTAGTGACAGATATTAGCCAAAGGAAGTAAAAGACAATTTACTACAGTTTACTACAATGTAAAGAAATTATTGTGTAATATAATTATTTAGTTGCGCTGGTTACCAGTGCATGTTCTGCTGGATACCAGTAGTATAGGAGTAGGTTTTCATTTATCTTAATAATCTAGAGCATAGTTTTATGGGTAAATAGCTGGTTACCAGTTATTTGTGTTACTGGACTCCAGTAATTAATAATAGATGATTTAGTGTTAGTGAAAGTTGTTTTACGTTTGGAATCTATTTTATTTCAGTTTATATTAATTTGTTTTTGTTTTAAATTAAATTTTGAGTTAATGGTATATAAGTATTATCTGTAAAATAATGATGTATAACAATCATTTAAAAGTGGGAAATAAATTATAAAGTTTGCAATATACGTCCTGGTATAGGGAACAAGATGCCAGGATGTTGTATTACAGATTTTATTTTATTTTTTTTATTTTTAGTACGTGTAGAGAAAGTAGAAAATTCCTTTATGAGACAATGAAGATCAGGTACCCTCCGGCAGCGGTACGGTACCGAAACATGCGTAGCTGTTTCATCATATTCCAACAAATCTCCGAGAAGTGATTGATTACTTACGAATAGTACTATATAAGTGGTATCTGAAAATATTCACATTATGTCATATTTGGTTCACATAATTTTCAAAATAAGAATGGAAAGCTTTGTTTTTGTAACCAGTCTTCAAAACAACTGAGATGTATAACGAAAGGCCCAACGAAGGGAGGGCTCTAAGAATAGCGAGTTACTAAATCCTATTTTTACTTTCTCTACACGCACTATGTACATAGTGTATAGAGAAGGTATGGTATTGTATTGTACCCACAAATTCGATACCGAGATTTCACCGGAAATACATATTTTGAGACTCCCTGAACCCACTCCCCCAAAAAAAGCATTTTTAGAAAAATGTCCGTGTGTGTCTGCCTGTCTGTGTGTGTATGCGTGTCTGAGGGCAGCATAGCGCCAAAACGAAAGGACCGTTAAAGCCCAACCTTGGTATTTAAGTTTGGTATCTTCCAAGTATGCAACACGAAGATTTTCAAGAAAATCCCCCGGCCCAAACTACCTTTTACATGGAAAAATTTCGAAAATTTTTATTTTCTTAAACATGGCTATAACGATTTTGATTAAAGTATCGTATATTAAAGATATTTACCTGATAAATAAAATGTATATCTTAAATTTTCTGGGAATAGCTTCTGAAGACTACTTTATTCGGGATGAATTTTACGGAATTTTGTGTAACTGGTAAACCATAAGAGATACAAAAACTTGCCACACAAACAATGTAGAGCACAGTAAAACACACAATTGATGTTACATGCATTTTTTTCGTGGAGTTGATGGTTTTTTTTTTTTTTTTTTTTTTTTTGGATTCCTTGTTTTTTGTTTCAGCCTTAAAAACCTATACTTTTCTCTTACAGAAATTTGTCAACTCCTATCCATACAAACAAAGGAACTTAATTCACATACCAACTATCTTTTGCTTTCACTTTAACCTATGTTACTCCCTTATTCCGCTTCTACTTACAGGGAAGCAAGTAATAAGACTACTTCTGCTTATTTTTTCTCACTTAGCATGAAGTAAATAGAAGCATAACCTTTTTAACAAAGATTAGTTGCAGAGATATAGAGAAAGTCATGTGAATGTATTACATCAGATTTTTTTTACCGTATTGTTTATTATATTTTATCTACGTTCAGAGAACTTTAGTTTATGTTGTACATTCAGTCTATTTAATTAAATGTATTTAATTTAGGGTCGCCTCCTTAGCGCGGTGGTAGCGCAGCTGTTTAGCAAGTGGGAGACCTGGGTTTGATTCCAGGTACCACCGTGGGAATTTTTACCCCGCTTAGAGACATGTTCCGGGGTGCACCCTTCGTTAGAGACATTTTTAAGAAAAACAACATTTTCGAAAATGTTTCCATGTAAAGGCGCGTTAGGGTTGAGAGGGGGCATTTACTTGCAAAATCTTCGTGTCACATCCTTGGAAGGTACCAAACTTAAATACCAAGTTTGGTATTTCTGCTAATTTTTTCTGGAGTAGCATTAAGAATAAAAGCATTAGCTTTTTAACAACAATTTGTTGCAGAGATGTAGAGAAAGTCATGTGAATGAAACTCATCGGAGTTTTTATCATATAATTACTTATTCATTTATTAAATGTGGCCGAGCCAGGCCAGTTTACGAGGTGCGTTCATCAAGTTCTTAGAAAATATAGAGAAATAAATTATCTTTTATAGATTTTTTTATTGTTTATCAACATAATCTCCTTTTAGCTCGATACACTTTTCCCAGCGTTTCTTCAACTGTTTTAAGCCTTCCAAAAAGTAGGATTTCAGAAGTTCCTATGAAGGGGCATCTGTTTGGGAAATGATATCTTCGTTAGACGTGAATCGTTTTCCACCGAGCCACTTTTTCAGATTGGAAACGATAAAAGTCACTGTGGGCCAACTCTGGTGAATACATCAGGTGTTTTAGCAATTCGAACCTTAATTCTATATTTTAGTCATCGAAACTGCGCAGGTGTGCACTCTTACACTGTCTTGATGGAAGGAGATCTTTTGCTTTGCCAGATGAGGGACGGTGATTTTACTTGATTTCTCCGTTCAATAATGATGCATAATATTCTTCAGGTATCGATCCTCCTTTCTCCAAACAATCAATGTAGAATATTCCGCTTGCAACCCAAAAATACCGTGGTCTACAGATTTCACCACCTTTGCCTTCTTTGGAGCCGGTTTGCCTTTAAAACCCCATTGTTTCGACTGTATTTTTGTCTCTGGACTGTAGTAGTGTATCCATATTTCATCTACAGTTATGTATCGCTGCAGAAACTCGTTAGGTTTGCGACGAAAAAGTGCAAAACCAACTTCCGAATCATCACACGAATGTTTTTATTATCCATTGAGAGCAAACGTGGCACCTGTCTCTCCGAGACCTTTGTCAGACATATTTTGTGGTGCAAAATTGAAACCATTGTACCTTGTGATATACCTATGGTCTGTAATATTTCGCAAACTTTGATTCGTCGATCATTCAAAGCCATATCCTGGATTTTGTGAATCATTTCAGAAGAAATCATTTCTACTAGACGTCCGGAGCGATGCTCATCATTTGTGGATGTACGGCCACGTTTAAATTCATGTATCCAATTGTAAATTGATGCAAACGCAGGAGTACATGTGTCATGAACTTCAGCTCAGCTTTTCTCTCTTTTGGTGTAAGGTATTTTAAATACAGGATGAGTCAAATGCCTCCATACAAATGGGGATACGGATTGCTACTCTTTATTTTGCTTTTCAGATAGATAAACCAACTCCAAAGGCATGCCACGAACTAATTGACATTATGCTGTTGGCGGGGAGTGGTACCACGCATAATGTAACGCGTAGGTACGTTCAATGCAACACACAGAACGCAGATAACCCATTGTACGCTGACCAAACTCATCCTGAAAGTCAAGAAGACAGATTCTGTCGACGACTGAAAACCAAAAACAGCGACAGGTGAAGCTACGTCAACAGCGGTGCTAGCAGTGCTGGTCAAGAGTCCGAAAAAGGGAACCTGACGCCTCTCTGCAGAACTTGGTATCAGCCAAAGCAGTGTCATGCGTATCTTACGTACTAAGAAGTGGCATGCATACAAGATGGAAATGTTGCAGCAGCTGACAGAGGACGATTCTGACCGCAGGACAGAGTTTTATGAATGGCCCCTAAACATGTACCCAAATGTTCCTGAATTTGTTAGTTCTAACCTTTTTTCATATGAGGAAAAGTTTTATGTTAATGGTGAAGTGAACCGACAAAATTTGAGATACTGGAGCGATACCAATCCATACTGTATGTCAAATTGCAAACGTCAAGGTGCAGCAAAACTCTGGTATGGTACGGGATATGGGGTAACAGAACTGTTGGCCCGTTTTTCATTGGGGGAAACCTCAACGCCAATGGTTATCTTGATTTGTTGCAAAACGACAATGGGGACTGTCAATCTTGAACGACAGTAGGGACTTCCCTGCATTCTTTCAACAAGACGGAGCACCACCACACTACGGCATTGAAGTGCGCCGATGGCTTGATCAGCAGCTTCCTGGGCACTGGATCGGTCGACGTGGTCCGATGGAGTGGCCACCAAGGTCACCAGATTTCACACCCATAGATTTTTACCTGTGGCGCCACCTGAAATCGATTGTGTACAAGAAGAAAGTTAGACATTTAGATCATCTTAAAAAGAGAATCACTGCAGTGTGCAAACAAATAACGACTCAACATTGATAGATGTTCGTCGAAATTAGTTGGAGCGCCTGTTACTTTGTATGGACATGGAAGGGAAACATGTGGAACATATTCTGTAATTGTAGCATCAACTTTTCCCCATTTTTATGGAGACTTTTGACTCACCCTGTAGAAGTGTTTAATCACTTCCTTCTTTTCTATCTTTCTAGTATCTTCCTCTTAACTTCAGCACACAGAATAATTCTGAACACAATAGGTAGGTATATATACTTAACAAAGGCAATACTCCGGTGATTTCACATATACAACTTGTATATGAATAACTGGTTAGAAACACAGCGTAAATTAGAAGCACTCCCATGCTTGATAAATCAATAATTAATTAATTCTCCGCCCGAGGGAGGATCCTTCTCTGTGTTTAACGACCTCCACTCTTTCCTCTTCTGCGCGTACGCAACATTTATCTTGATAAATATTTCCTCTTGAATATCTTATGAAGCAGTTTTCTTCTCATCCAGTATCTATAGCAATTTCTCTTCCTCTACCTGATTCTTTTCAGAATTATTCTTCCATCGGTCATTATCTGCTGCTGCGCATTTTATCGGTTTTTACACTTCATTCCTCTACAAGTCTTTTCCTGGTTCGTTCTCGCGACGATCGCTCGCTCTGACCTATGGTTTTACTTTCTCTACATGCACTATATACATAGTGTATAGAGAATACCATGATTTCACCGGAAATATATGTTTTGGGTTCCCCTGAATCCAAAAAAAGAATTTCTGGAAAAAGGTTTGTGTGTGTGTGTGTGTGTGTGTGTGTGCGCGCCTGTGTGTGTCTGTAGGCAGCATAGCTCAAAAACGAAAAGACTTGGTATTTCAGTTTGGTATCTTGTAAGAATTCGACGCAAAGCTTTTCAAGGAAATCACCCCACCCTCAGCTACCCTTTACATGGAACCTTTTTCGAAAATTTTCATTTTCTCAAAAATAGCTCTAACGATTTTGATTAAAATATCGTGTGTTAAAAATATTTACATGACGAATAAAATGTATATCTCAAATTTTCTGGGAATAGCCTCTGAAGACCTCTTCATTCTAGATGGCTTTTGTATTACTGGCAAATCTAAGAGATATACAAAGACTTACTCCACAAAAAAAGTACATTTCATTAAACACAATTTATGCCATGAACATTTTTTCTGTAGAGTTAATCGTTTTAGAAATATTCCGGATTATTGTTTTCAGTTTTAAGTCACTTAACCCTTCATCAAAAGTATGTTTACTCCTGGCAAGCAAAAAGAATGGAATTTCAATTGTTTCAAATAGCGACCGGTTTTAAAAGGATTTGTGGACCATCGCTTTAGCACTCCCTCGTTTTCCTTCTGCTTACAAGGACACTAGTAATTAGGCTAATTCGGCTTATATTTATCTTGATTAGCATGATGTAGATAACAGATCAATGATTTGAGTAAAATATTTGTTTGCCGAACAGCTGGAGAAGTATCTTTCAAGAATGCAACACGAAGATTTTGAAGAACATTCCCCCACCACAAACTATCCTTAACATGGAAAACATTTTCTAATTCTTTGATTTTCTCAAAAAGTCTAATAATTTTGATTAAACTACCATATATTAATGAGCTTTATATCCCAAATAAAGTGTATATCTTGAATTTTCTGGGAATAGCGTTTGAAGATCTCTTTATTCTAGATGAATTTTGCCGAATGTTACTTAACTAGTAAACCTAAGGGATAGACAAAATGTAAATCTCGTCTAAACACACAATTTATGTCGTTTACATTTTTGTTATAGAGATGAACGTTTCTTTTTTCAGGCAGGAAATGTTTTGTTCTTTTTACTTTCTCTAGCCCCGTATGTACAATGTACATAGGGATAGAGAAGTATTGTATTCCACCCAAAAATTCGATGTCGAGATTTCACCAGAAATACACGCTTTAGGACCCCCCGAGTCCAAAAGAAGCATTTTCAGAAAAAGGTCCGTGTGTGTGTCTGCTCAAAAATGAAAAGACGGTTGAATACCAAACTTAGCATTTAGGTTTGGTATCTTCCAAGGATGAGACATGAAGATTTTCAAGAAAATCCCCCCAACCCTAACTACCCTTTACATGGAAACATTTTCGAAAATTTTGTTTTTCTTAAAAATGGCTCTAACGATTTTGATTAAAGTATCACATATTAAAGCCATTTCTATCACAAGCAAAATGTATATCTGCATTTTCTGGCAATAACTTCTAAAGACCTGTTTATTCTGGATGAATTTTGCTTAACTAGTAAACCGTAAGAGATAGAAAAAAACTTACTATACAAAAAATACAGATCTCGTTAAAATACACAAGTTATGTCATAAACATTATTTTCGTGGAACTTACGTTTCAGGTTTATTCCTTGTTATTAGTTTCAGTTGTGAAGTAGTTATACTTTCACAGACGGGAGTGTTCGATTTTCTTTTGTTCTACACCTGGCCAAGCAAAGAGACGACCTGCAATGACAATCGCATAGCGACAACTGAAAACATTTGACTATCACTTTAACCTAGTGCATTCTCTTAGTTCCAGTCTACTTATAAGGAACTAAGTAATAAAATTCTGCTAATGTTTATCTCGATTAGCGTGGTGTTGAAAGAAGAATTATCTTTTATAAGACGTTTGTTTGTAGAGTAGCTAGAGAAAGTCATGCGAGTGTAACACATATCCTATGTTTTACCTTCTCTATACCCGTATGTACAATGTACATAGGGATAGAGAAGTATTGTATTCCACCCAAAAATTTGATATCGATGTTTCACCGGAAATACATGTTTTAGGAACCCCCGAGTCCAAAAGAAAAGCATTTTCAGAAACAGATGTGTGTGTCTGTCTGTCAGCCGGCCCCCCAACCCTAAAGTGGACACATTTTCGAAAATTTTGTTTTTCTTAAAAATGCACTACGGTTTTGATTAAAATACCACATATTAAAGCCATTTCTATCACAAATAAAATGTATATCTTGAATTTTCTGGGAATAGCTTCTAAAGACCTACTTATTCTGGATGAACCGTGCTTTATTTTGGTGTAACTAGTAAACCGTAAGAGACAGACGAAAACTTATTATACAAAAAATATAGATCTTGTGAAAATACACAAGCTAATTCATATACATTTTTTTTCGTGGAGCTTACTGTTTTCGAGGTATTCCTCCTTTTTAGTTTCAGTTGTGAAATACTTATACTTTTCTCAGATGGGAGTGGCCGGTTTTCTTTTGTTCTACACCTGGCCAAGCAAAGAAGCTATTTGCAATGACCATCACATAACGACAGCTTTTAAAACATTTGACTATCACTTTAGCCTAGTGCATTCCCTTAGTTCCAGTCTACTTATAAGGAACTAAGTAATAAGAACATTCTGCTAATGATTAGTATGGTGTAGAAAGAATAATCTTATATTAGGTGTTTGTAGAAATGTTAGAGAGAGTCATGTGAGTGTAATACATTGGACTTTTTTCATAAATGGTTAATTCTAGTATCTCAAATGTTTTTTCCCTCAGTTTCTCTTGCGCCACTAAAAAATGCACTGCTAGTATTATATTCCATAGTCCGTTCTTGGACCCAGAGCCTGGCATCGTTCTTAGTGAGTAATCGGGTGGCCTACCTAAGAGCTACTTCATCCTGCTATATTCTCTCTCCTATGTGGTAGTGAAGCGGATCGTCCTTTTCTCCTGTAACTACTATCAAAGCTGATTATGGAAACGACGGTGGTAATAAGCTCATCGACGTTACGCTCACCTACACCTGGCTTTTATGGTATCAACTAGACCAAAACATGCGGCGTGTTACTCAGGTAAATAGGTCCTTGATATGAATGCAGAAAATGTGTGCTTTAATATCAATTTTTACCTTCTGTACACGTACTATGTACATAGTGTATAGAGAAGGTATTTTTACTTTCTCTAGCCCCATTCCACCAAAAAATTCGATACCGAGATTTCACCGGAAATACATGTTTTAGGACCCCCTGTATCCAAAAGAAGCATTTTCAGAAAAAGGTCCGTGTGTGTGTATGCATGTCCGTGTGTCCGTGTGTCTGTGAACACGATAACTCAGAAACGAAAAGTCGGTAAAATACCAAACTTGGTATTAAAGTTTAGTATCTTCCAGGGATGCAACACGAAGATTTTGAGAAAAATACCCCCACCCCAAACTACCCTTTACATGGTACTTTTTTCGAACATTTTGATTTTTTAAAAGATGGCTAACGATTTTGATTAAAATATCGTATATTAAAGTTATTTATCTGACAAATAAAATGTATATTCTGAATTTTCTGGGAATAGCCTCTGAAGACTACTTTATTCTGGATGAATTTTTCATAACTACTAAACCGTAAGAGATGGACAAAAACTTAACCCATAAAAATGTAGAGCACGTTAAAACATACAGTTTATGTTATATACATTTTTTTCGTGGAGTTGATCGTTTTAGAGATATTCCTTTTTCTTGGTTTCAGCTTTGAAAAACTTATACTTTTCTCATACAGGAATTTGTCAGCTCCTGTCAATACAAACAAAGGAACATCAGTCACATAGCAACAAGCTTTTGACTTTCACTTTAACCTATGGTACTCCCTTATTTCGCTTCTACTTACAATAAAGCAAGAAATAAGACTATTTCTGCTAATTTTTACTTTCTCTATACGCACTATGTACGTAGTGTATAGAGAATGTATTGCACTCCACCCAAAAATTCGATATCGAGATTTCACCGGAAATATATGTTTTAGGGTCCCCAATATCCAAAAAAAGCATTTTCACAAAAAGGTCCGTGTGTATGTGTGTGTGTCCGTATGTCAGTGTGTCCGTGTGCCTGTGAACACGATAACTCAAAAACGAAAAGTCGGTAAAATACCAAACCTGGTATTTAAGTTTAGTATCTTCCAGGGATGCGACACGAAGATTTTGAGAAAAATCCCCCACCCCCAACTACCCTTTACATAGAACTTTTTCGAAAATTTTGATTTTCTCAAAAATGGCTCTAACGATTTTTATTAAAATTTCGTATATCAAGGATATTTACCTGACAAATACAATGTATATCTTGAATTTTCTGGGAATAGCCTCTGAAGACTACTTTATTCTGGATGAATTTTGCATAACTACTAAACCGTAAGTGATGGATAAAAACTTAACACGCAAAAAATGTAGAGCAGGTTAAAACACACATTTATGTTACATATATTTTTTTCGTGGAGTTGATCGTTTTTAAGATCTTTCTTTTTCTTGGTTTCAGCTTTGAAAAACTAACTTTTCTCATATTGGAATTTGTCAACTCCTGTCCATGCAAACAAAGGAACATCAGTCACATAGCAACCAGCTTTTGGCTTTCACTTTAACCTATGGTACTCCCTTATTTCGCTTCTACTTACAAAAAAGCAAGAAATAAGACTACTACTGCTAATTTTATCGATTAGCATGAAATAAATAAAAGATAAGCTTATTAACAATAATTTGTTACAGAGATATAGAGAAAGTCATGTGAATGGAACACATCAGATTTTTCTCGATTACATGAAATAAATAAAAGATAAACTTATTAACAATAATACTTTATATAAATATACAGAAAGTCATGTGAATGAAACACATTAGATTTTTTTTTTTTTTAGCTTAACGTTAATTAACCAAGTTGATCATATCGGACGATGAATGAAATTGGTGAAATGATACTCAAATGATCTCGGGATCCATGGAGCTTAAAGTTTCTCGACATTCGTCTTCTCAGGATAAGGGAAAATTCCGAAAAAAACCTTATCCGGGCAACTCACCCTAAGCAAGATCGAACTCACAACCTTTTGAATGTGAATCAGACTCGCTACCACCACACTGCCCAGACGGGCAGAGAAGGTATTTTATTGCATCCAGAAATTCAAACCGAGATTTCACCGGAAATACATGATCCGAGTCCCCCTGAATAAAAAAATCTGATTTGCACCTTTCATATGCCTTTCTCTATATTTCTACAACAAATTATTGTTAAAAACCATAGGTTTCTATTTATTTCATGCTAAATGAAAAAACATAACAGAAATAGTCTTATTACTTGCTTCCTTGTAAGTAGAAGCGAAATAAGGGTGTAGCATAGGTTATAGTCATAATCAACAGCTGGTTGACTGAAATTCCTTTGTTTGTATGGACAGGAGTTGACAAATTTCTGTATGAGAAAAGTATGTTTTTAAATCTGAAGCTAAAAACAAGGAATATCTTAAAAGCGATCAACTCCACGAAAAAAATGTATATAATATAAATTGTGTGTTTTAATGTGCTCTACATTTTCTGTGTGGTAAGTTTTTGTCCATCTCTTACGGTGTAGCAGTAATGCAAAATTGAGTAAAATTAATCCAGAATAAAGTAGTTTTTAGAGGCTATTTCCAGAAAATTCAAGATATATATTTTATTTGTCAGGTAAATATCTTTAATATACGATATTTTACTAAAAATCGTTGGAGCCATTTTTAAGAAAATCAAAATTTTCGAAAATTTTTACATGTAAAGTGTAGTTCCATATGGGGGCATTTTCTTGAAAATTTTCGTGTCGCATCCTTGGAAGATACCAAACTTAAATACTAAGTTTGGTATTTAACGATCTTTTCGTTTTTGAGCTATGCTGCCCACAGACACACACTCACACACATACAGACTGACAAACACACGAACATTTTTCTAAAAATGCTTTTTTGGATTCAGGGAGTCTCAAAACATTTATTTCCAGTGAAATCTCGGTATCGAATTTTTGGGTGCAATACAATACCTTCTCTATACACTATGTACATAGTGCGTATAGAGAGAGTAAAAAAGCATTTTGGAAAAAGTTCCGTGTGTGTGTCTTGGACAGCATAGCACAAACGAAAAGATCATTAAATAATGAACTTGGTATTTAAGTTTGGTATCTTCCAAGGGTGCGACACAAAGATTTGTAAGAAACTTCACTTAACCCCAACTATCCTTTTCTTGGAAACAATTTTCGAAAATTTTGATTTTCTTAACAATGATTAACGAGTTTGATTAAAATCTCTTATATGCAAGATATTTGCTTGCCAAATAAAATTATATCTTGAATTTTCTGGGAATAGCCTCCGAAAATATCTTTATTGTGGATGATTTTTATTGAATTTTGTATAACTGGTAAACCGTAAGAAATAGACAGAAATTTACTGCATTTTTTTTGTAGGTAACCGTTTCCGAGATATTCCTTGTCATTGGTGTCAGTTGTGAAGTACTTATATTTTTTTCAGACAGAAGTGTCCGTTTTTCTTTTATTTTACTCCTGGCCAAACAAAGAAGCGATTTGTAATGACAATCGCATAACGACAGCTTTTAAAACATTTGACTATCGGGTTAGCCAAGTATATTGCCTTATTTTCTTCCTACTTGTAAGGAGCTAAGTAATAAGAACATTCTGGTATAGATTATCACGATTAACAAGGTAAGAATAATCTTGTATAAGAAATTTGTAGAACAGCTGGAGAAAGTCATGTGAGTGTAACACGTCAGATTTTTTTAGGGGGGGGCAACTTTAGTCATTTAGGTATCTCTAAAAGAAAATCATGCATCATGATTTGCAAAACTATGTATGGATAAAACGCCACAAAACCACAAGTAATGCGGAGAAATTGACCTGAGAACTGCATACAGCAACCGATTGAGCAAGTTTGGGCAAAGCTCCAGGAAATGCATCCAAAACCCGCAACTCCTCTGCAATTCATTCGGGAGTGCAGTAGTTGCATATCTCCTTATTATACACTCAGTGTTGCAATTAGGTGAACATTTTACTGTCAGTGAGAATTTTCTAATCTGTGGAGAGAGGTATGCATCTCAATTAAGTTCTACTTAACAAGGTTATAAAATTGTTTTTATTCTCTCACTAGAGAGTAAGTTTTGCTTTCAGAAATTGTAGCTTACCTTTTTACTTTCTCTACACGTACTATGTACATGGTGTATAGAGGACGTAATGCATTCCACCCAAAAATTTGATACCGAGATTTCACCTGAAATAGAAGTTTTAGGGTCCTCTGTATCAAAAAAAAAACCCTTTTAGAAAAAGGCCCATGTGTCAGTGTGTCTGTGATAGCGATAACTCAAAAACGAAAAGTCGGTAAAATACCAAACTTGGTATATAAGTTTAGTGTCTTCTAAGGATGCGACATGAAGATTTTGAAGTAAACCCTCCCACCCAAAACTACCATTTAGATGGAAACATGTTCGAAAATTTGGATTTTCTCAAAAATGGCTGTAACGATTTTGATCAGAATATCATATAATAAAGATATTTACGCAACAAATAAAATGTATATCTTGAATTTTCTGGGAATAGTCTCTGAAGACCTCTTTAATCTTGATGGATTTTTCTGCATTTTGCATAACTGCTAAACTGTAAGAGATAGACAAAAACTTACTACACAATTTATGTCATACGCAATTTTTTCGTGCATTTGACCATTTTTAAAATATTCATTACTATCGGTTTTAGTTTCAAAATATTTAAACTTTTCTCACACGGAAATTTGTAAACCCGGGCAATGCAAATTATCGGATTTCATCCACATGGCAACCAGCTTTTATAAGATTTGACCATCGTTTCAGCCTTCTGTATTGCATGATTTTCCTTCTACTTATAAGAAAGCATTTCTGACCATCCTAATCTCGATTAGCATGAAGTAGATAGAAGAATGAGCTTTTTAAAATAAGATCTAGAGAAAGTTACATGAATCGAACATATCAGAGTTATAATGATTTATTTATTTTACTTCATGTCAATTGACTACGTATAGTATTGCAGCGGAAATAATTTTGACATCCTTTTCAACACACAAAAACAATAACAATTGAAGCATTTTAATTATAATTTAGTAGAAAAATAAAATTTGTCAAGAGTTGATCACAAAGTTCTTGCTTGCCTCTTGGATGTTCACCTAGAAGATACTCTTATTCACCGCCCTTAGAGGATAAATAAATTTGTAATACGACAATTTGTACCCCAATTTGAATTTGTATTTTAATAATTTTAGCTAGTTATTCTGTTATTTGTTATAACTTTTATAATAAGTTATTTTTATTTATAATTCTTATGTTATTGATTATATTATATTTTACTTTTTGTAGATTAAATATGATTTCTTTTTATTTTTTTTTTTTGAAGGTAGTTTAATTCCTACTTTATTTTTAATTTTTGGTTGAGGATATCAACCATAACGTTAACAGGGTGGTATTTATTTATTATTTTATACTTTATTTGCTTCTTACCTAATATATGATTAGTAAAATATTTCCATTATTTTTATTATTTATCATTAGGCACATACATTTTTTTTTTTTTTTTTTTTTTTTTTTTTTTGCTCAGGAGGCCTCTAAACATATTTCCAATGAAATCCCGGCTGGTATCGAATATTTGGCTGGAATACAATGCCTTCTCTATACACTTTGTACTTGCAGAGAAAGTAAAAATTGGATTAATTGTTTTTCCACACTAGCTGTGTGTAGGACAGGAGTTAGGTAGAGTCAAACTGAAAAATTGAATGCCATAGCCGGGATTTGGACCACGGATCTCCCGATGTCTAGCCGGTTGCTCTTCCTCTGAGCTACCATGACAACATGCCGGCATAGCTTAAGATGACACCCCAATAGTGACTTACAACGCTGTATGTACTTTAAGTCCCAGGATTCATAGTATAGTCAACTATTATGCTCAATTGGTAATTTTAACCACGGACCTCCCGATCTCAAGCCGGTTACTCTTCCACTGAGCTACCATGGCAATATGCCGGAATATCATTGAATTTTTCAATTTGACATCACCTTGTGGTTTACAGGGAAACATGCGAGTCAGTTGAAAAATGCAATGCTATGCCGACATATTGCCATGGTAGCTCAGTGGAAGAGCAACCGGCTAGGGATCTGGAGATCCTTGGTTCAAATCCCGGCTATGCATTGACTTTTTCAGCCTGAGTCTACCTATCCAAGTAAAATTTGTAGAATCACAAAAGTACTCCATATTAATATATATGCAATTAAGTTATATTAAAGACGATATAAACAGTATGTAGAAAAGCAATACACGAAAATAACGTAAATTAAGAGTCAAAGTATTTTAAACCGGAAACCAGTAACCAGGAATATCACAAAAATGGTCAACACCATGAACAAAATGTATATAATATGCACATTACAATATATCTTTTAATGTGCTCTACATTTTTTTGTTAAGTAAGCTTTGTCTATCTCTTACAGTTTAGCTGTTGGAAAAAATTCCTGAAAAATTATTGTGTAGACTAAAGATGTCTTCAGAGGCTCTGCCCTGAAAATTCAAGATATATATTTTATTTTTCGTGTGAATATCTTTAATGCACGATTAAAATCAGAATCGTTAGAGCTATTTCTGAGGAAAACAATATTTTCGAAGATTTTCCCATGTAAAGGGTAGTTCAGGGGTGGGGATATTTTATAGAAAATCTTAAAATTTCTTAATATTGAGTTTGATATTTAACGGACCTTTCGTTTTTGAATGAATGAATAAGTGTATTTAATGGCATAACAATTTTATGCATTGAACTTCAACAATCACACAGGTCCACAGACCGTACCTGCTTTTGTAATACACACTAAAAATCAATATTAAAACAACAAAGAATTAAAAGAGTAAACACGAAAATAAAAACAAAAAGGTATTCAAATACAGAAATTTAAATTTACATCACAGACTACACCTTATTCAGAAGCATAAATGTAACCTCTTATAATAGATAAATACACTTAAAAGAAATATATACACAATATATAAAACCATAAAACAACAATGATCCAAGTACGACAATATATGTAAAACATTGTAGTCATTTTGTTTAGTTGTTCTTATCCCTCCCCCCTCTTCTCTATTGGCAACCTTTTCAGATCTCAACTGTCTTGCCTTAAGTATATATTTACCTGGCCCGTCCAAGTTTTCCATGCCTGCCAGTAGCGTCCAACTTGCTTCTAGCTCTACATTCGCGGTGGTAAAAGTTTGCGGTAAATATTTTTCCCTCCATACCTCCGTACCTCTACATCTTTTGTTTTTGAGCAATGCTATCCGCACACACATATATATACACATACGGACTTTTTTCTAAAAATGCTTTTTTGAATTTATGGACTCCCTGAACTTGTATTTCCGGTGAAATCTTGGTACCGAATTTTTGGGTGCAATACAATACCTTCCCTACACACTATGTACATAGTACGTGTAGAGAAAGTAATAAGAATCTAAGGGTAGCAGGTGCATGTAATGTGGCAATCTAGTCTTATTCTTCTAAGTGTTTTCTTATCCATCCCAACAAAAGTAGGGACAGTGCTGGGCCAACACTCATGGTGGATTATCCGCTTTAAGCTCTAAAGCAGATAGAGCACACATGAAATGCAGTCGCCATCGCCTGGGTTTCAGAGACGTGGAATTATGTTTCAGCTCAAGTTAAATAACAGCTGAATGTGTATGTATTTCAGCTTCTGTGTGATATGTAACTCGGAATTCACGAATGGAGTACCCAAGCTCAAAAGCATCTTTCTGAAAATTGATATCCTTGGAGTTCGTTTCAAGTGTAGCGCAGAATTTATTAGTTGAAACTTGTGAATAAAACATTTATGTGTTCCATTCATATGCCTTTCTCTACATTTCTGTAACAAATGGTTAAGGAGCTTATTCTGCTATCTACATCTAGCATAATCGATATAAACATTAGCAGAAATTGGTTTAATTGCTTTTTCACACAAGCCGTAATTGAACCACAGATCTCCCGTGCTCTAGCCGGTTGCTCTTCCATTGAGCTACCATAGCAGCATGCCGGCATAGCACTGAATTTCGCAACTGACTCGCATGTTTCCCAGTAAATCACAAGGTGATCACAAATTATTTTGAGATGACAACACCAATGGCGACTTACAATGTTGCAAGTACTTAAGTCCCAGGATTCGTAGTATAGCCAACTATTATGGAATAGGTATTGGTTTAATTGTTTTTTCACCCCCCACCTACCCTTTACATGGAAGTTTATTAGACAAATTTTATTTTTTCAAAAATGGCCTTAACGAATTTGATTAAAATATCGTATATTATTAAAGATATTTACTTGACAAATAATATGTATATCTTGAATTTTCTGGATGAATGTTACGGAATTTTGTGTAACTGCTAAACCGTAAGAGATAGACAAAAACTTGCCACACAAAACATGTAGAGCACATTAAAACGCACAATTTATGTTATACACCGTTTTTTATGGAGTTGATCGTTTTGAGGTATTCCTTGTTTTTGGTTTCAGCTTCGATAAACATACTTTCCTCATACAGGAATTTTTCAACTCAATAAAAATACATATAAAGGAATTTCAATCACATAGCAACCTGCTTTTGACTATAACTTTAATTTATACTACTCCATTATTTCATTTATACTTACAAGGAAGCAAGTAATGAGATTATTTCCGCTAATTTTTTTCTAATTTAGCATGTAATAAATAAATGCATAAGATTTTTAACAATAATTTGTAGAGAAAGTCATGTGAATGGAACACATCAGATTTTTTTCGTTGAATTTACCATTTTTGAGATATTCCTTGTTATTTGTTTCAGATCTGAAGTGCTTAAACTTTTCTCACACGGAAGGTTGTGAACTGCATAGAAATGGAGTTCATCCATATGAAAATCAGCTTTTTAAGGATTTGATAATCATTTTAGCCTAGTGTATTTCCTTGTTTTCGTCTAACTTACAGGGAAGCAAGTAATTAACACAATTTCTGCTAATGTTTATCTTGATTATCATAAAGTAGATGAATGAATAAGTGTATTTATTGACATAAAAGTATCATACATTGAGCGTCACCAATCGCACGGGTCCACAGATCTACGTGGTTTTGTAATACACAAA
The DNA here is from genome assembly GCA_030762935.1 of Hymenopus coronatus. Lineage (NCBI taxonomy): Eukaryota > Metazoa > Arthropoda > Insecta > Mantodea > Hymenopodidae > Hymenopus > Hymenopus coronatus. The sequence goes on from CM060884.1 coordinate 61,805,025, forward strand.
ATAGTAAGCAATATTAAAACAAAATATAATTAAGAGAATAAACATGAAAATAAAAAGACAAATATTTTCAAATACAGCAATTTAAATTTACAACACATTAATGCACCCTATTAAATAGACAAATATATACACAATATATAAAACCATAGCACAACAAAGATATAAGTATGTTATAAAATATACGTATTGAAAACATTGTAATCAATCTGTTTTGCTATTCTTATCCTCCCTCCCCCCGCTTCTGTATTGTCAGTCTTCTCAAAGCTCAGCTGTCTTGTCTCAAGCATAAGTTTACCTAGCCCGTCTACGTCTTTCGTGCCTGCCAGTAGCGTCCAACATGCTTCTAGCTCTACATTCGCGTTGGTAAAGGACATTATCCCTCATTCCTCCGTACCCCTCCATCTTGCCAAGATATGGGTCCACGACTCTTTCTCATCGCAAATGGGGCATATTTTCATACCATTCTCGTCAGTAATTTTTATGCTCCTAGTCTAATCCATGCGAGCCCCTCTCTAATGAGGTTTGTAGCTGTTTTGATGTATTGCTCCATACCCCACTCCTATTTTAGCCCTGACTGTACTTCTAATGAAACCTTTTCCGTGTATTGCGCAATTATTTGCTATCTTAATGTTCCTCCAAATATTCCGTCTGTTTGCCTGCCCCGCCATCCAAATGTATCCCATCCCAATCGTTTCACAACCTTTCTTTAATTTTGATGCCCACGTGGACATAATCTAGATAGAAGAATACGCTTTTAGCAATAATTTGTTTTGAAAAATTGGTATGTGAATGGAACACATCAGATCTTTATAAATTATTTTCTATGGAATTAAATTAAAGCATAAGCCAAACCCAGTGAAATAATAAATTGACCTGTAGGGTATAATTTTAATTTGAATATGTCTCATATATTAACGAAGTGAATGCGATAAACAAAATTTTGTTTTTTTTTGGAATACAAATGAGATGCGGCAGTGTTGAGGGCACATTGTCGAAGGTACAATAATTGCAGGAAGATAAACTGGTTGCAGCGCCCTGAGGTATCGTCCAGCTGTCCATCATGATATCCACGTGCTTGCTTATCTTTTTCTAACACGCACCTGCAGGCGTTAAAGGCTTGTTCAGTAGCTGTATACGGTGTCCATACATTATCTCCACGTCCCTTTCATAGCATTGTTCTCATTCCTTAAGTACATTACTAGAACATTGCGTACAGTAAATTATGGTCTCTGGCTTCACAAAAAACAGAACAATGCTCACTGCGGCATTTCTGCTATCCTATTGTTTCTTGGAACTTGTAGGATTCTACATATGAATCTGATTGTATTTATTTTATTGCCCCTTACTTTAATTAACCTCCTTTGATATATCTTACATGCAGAAGCAAGATTTTGCGTTCACAATTTAGATCAACTATTAATGGCCCAGATTGGGCAATATCAAATAGTCGCGGTCAGCTGACTGGAGCGATATTGTCGAAGCATCTTATCGCAAACCAGAATTGGTTTGTTTAATCCAGGAGGCACTGAAGAAAGAAAAACAAATTGATGTGTTCCATTCACATGATTTTCTCTACATTTCTGCAACAAATTATTTTTAAAAAGCTTATCTTCTAATTACTTCATTCTAATTCTAGTCTTATTACTTGCTTCCTTGTAAGTAGAAGGGAAATAAGGGAGTACTATAGACTAAACTGATAGTCAAAAGCTGGTTGCTATGTGACTTAAGCTACTTTGTTTGTATGGACAGGAATTGACATATTCATGTGTGAGAAAACAATAAGTTTTTCAAAGCTGATACTAAAAGCAAGAATTATCTTAAAAACGATCAACTCCACGAGAAAATATATATAACATAAATTGTGTGTTTTTGTGTGGTAAGTTTTTGTCCATTTCGTACGGTTTAGCAGTTATGCAAAGTTCCGTAAAGTTCATCCAGAATAAAGTAGTTTACAGAGGCTCTTCCAAGAAAATTCAAGATATACATTTTATTTGGCAAGTAAATATCTTAAATATACGAGATTTTTATCAAAATCGTTACAGCCATTTTTAAGAAAATCAACATTTTCAAAATGTTTTCCATGTAAAGGGTAGTTTGGGGTGGGGGGATTTTCTTGAAAATCTTCGTGCCGCAGCCTTGGAAGATACCAAACTTAATTACCAAGTTTGATTTTTAACGGTCTTTTCATTTTTGAGCTATGCTGCCCAAAGACGCACGCACACGCACACACACACACACACAGACACACACGAACATTTTTCTAAAAATGATTTTTTTATATTTAGGGGGTCTCAAAACATATATTTCCGGTGAAATCTCTAAGTTTTGGGTGCAATACTATACCTTCTGTATATACTGTGTACAAAGTACGTGTAGAGTAAGTAAAAATAACATTTGGTGAGTAAACATGGTCGAATGCGTCATCTACCATTTTGTGAACTAATGTAAGTATTGCAATCATAACCTGATAAAAATCTCCCTTTCTATATATTATAAAATATCAATCATCTATTTCGCTGAATACAACTCGTGTTTTCATCTCTTAGGACAATTCACTTCCGTCGCCGAAAAGATGAAAATACTCCTGTTTTTACTTTTGACAATTTAGCTCAACAACTAAAACGCCAATGCAATTGCCAGGATTAGCAATTTTAAAATCGCAGTCATCTGACTGGAGGATAATATCGAAACATCTTATCGCAGCTGATGTTCATTTCTTTGAAATCTTGTCGCACCTGACGTTCGTTTGTTTAATTCTGGAGGCAGTGAAGAAAGAAAGAAATAACATTCGGTAAATAAACAAGATCGAATGCGCCATCTATCATTTGAGAACTAATGTAAGTATTACAATTATAACCTCATAAAATCTTCCATCCTATATATTATAAATCATTAATATCCATTTCGCTGAATTGCCTTATCAAATACAACTCGTGTTTTCATCTCTTAGGAAATTCGCTCCGGTCATGAAATTATTCTTTTATTTACATCTGTAAATCAAGATAAAGGTTAGCAGAATAGGTCTTATAGCTTGCTTCATTGTAAGTAGAAGGGAAATAAGTATGATTTTGTGGAATTTAGCATAACTGGTAAACGGCACGAGATAGACAAAAACTTATATAACAATCTAGAGCTCTTTAAACACACACAATTAAGGTAAATACATTTTTTGTGGAGATGACCGTTTTTTACTTTCTCTATACGCAATATGTACATAGTGTATAGAGAAGGTATTGCACTCCACTCAAAAATTCGATACCGAGATTTCACCGGAAATATATGTTTTAGGGTCTCCAATATCCAAAAAAAGCATTTTCACAAAAAGGTCCGTGTGTGTCCGTGTGTCTGTGAACACGATAACTCAAAAAAAGTCGGTAAAATACCAATCTTGGTATTTAAGTTTAGTAAGGGATGCGATACGAAGATTTTGAGAAAAATCCTCCCACCCCAAACTACCCTTTACATGGAACTTTTTCGAAAATTTTATTTTCTTAAAAATGGCTCTAACGATTTTGATGAAAATATCGAATATTAGAGATGTTTACCTGGCAAATAAAATTTATATCTTGAATTTTCTGGGAATAGCTTCTAAAGACCTGTTTATTCTGGATGAATTTTGCTTAATTTGGCACAAATAGTAAACCGTTAGAGATAGACAAAAACTTACTATATAAAAATGAAGGCATTGTTAAAATACACAACTTACGTCATATACATGTTTTTCGTGGAGCTTACCGTTTTCGAGGTATTCATTGTTATTAGTTTCAGTTCTGAAGTACTTACACTTTTCTCAGACGGGAGTGTCCGTTTTTCGTTTGTTCTACTCCTGGCCAAGAAAAGAAGCGATTTGTAATAACAATCGCATAACGACAGCTTTTAAAACGTTTGACTATCTATTTAGCCAAGTGTATTCCCTTATTTTGTTCCTACTTTAAGGAACTAAGTAATAAGAACATTGTGCTGAATACCTCGATTAACAAGGTGCAGAAAGAAGAATAATCTTATATAAGAAGTTTGTAGAACGGCCAGAGAAAGTGATGTGAGTGTAACACATCAGATTTTTAGATATTCCTTGTTTATGGCTATACTTTTCTCAAACGGGAATTTGTAAACTCCTGACCATGTAAACAAAGGAACTTCAATCACTTGGCAACCAGCTTATTTGACTAGCGCTTTAGCCTATGGTACTTCCTTATTTCCCTTCTATTTACATGAAAGCAAGTAATAACATCATTACTGCTAATGTTTTCTCGATTAACATGAGGTACATGGAAGAATAAGTTTTTTAACAATAATTTGTTGCAGAGACGTAGAGAAAGTCATGCGAATGGAACACATCAGATGTTTTTAGTATCTGTTGTGACCTAATTAAGTAGATATATCAGCATTATAATCATAATATTTACTAGGTTGCTAATATATACAGGATGGAAATATTTTAAAACTAAAACAAGCATCGTGGCATGCAAGAAAATATTTTAAACGTAGCTCAGAATATTTGCTGAGACATGGGCTTAACCCTTAACTATTTGGTGCTGCATATATGCAACAAAGATGACTATTAACGTTTTTAGTATTTTCAGTCGACTTTTCTCTAATTTCGTACTACACCTAACCTTCATTTATAAAATTTGGATAGATATAGCTCTCTTATATTGTATAAATATTAATATTTCCAATAAAAATGTAGTATTATTTAATAAAAAAATCTGATATGTTACACTCACACGACTTTCTGTAGCTGTCTACAAACAAACTTCTAACAAAAGATTATTCCTCTTTGTACACAATGCTGATCGGGATAAATATTAGCAGAATGTTGTTATTACTTAGTTCCTTATAAGTAGAAGGAGATGAACCAGGCTATAGTGATGGTCAAATGTTTTAAAATCTGTCGTTATGCGATTACCATTTTAAATTGTTTCTTCGCTTGGCCAGGTGTAGAACAAAAGAAAAGCGGACACTTCCTATCTGAGAAAAGTATAAGTACTTCACAATTGAAACCAAAAACAAGAAATATTTCGGAAACGGTTACCTCCACAACAAAAACGCAAAGGACTGTGCGTTTTGATGAGATCTATATTTTTTGTGCAGTAAGTTTTTACCCATCTCTTACGGTTTAGCTGTTAACCAAACTCCGGAAAAATTCATCCTGAATAATGAGGTCTTCAAAGTCTATTCCCAGAAAATTCAAGATATAAATTTTAATTGGGATATAAATAGTTTTAATATACGGGAATTTAATCAAAATCGTTAGAGCCATATTTGAGAAAATCAAACATTTGCAAATCTTTTCCATGTAAAGGATAGTTCGTGGTGGGGAGATTTCCTTGAAAATCTTTATATCGCATCCTTGGAAGATATTAAATCTAACCACAGAGTTTGGTATTTAACGGTATTTTCGTTTTTGAGCTATGCTATCCACAGACACACAATTAGACCTTTTTCTAAAAATACTTTTTTTCGGACTCGGGGAGCCCCAAAACATATATTTCCAGTGAAACCTCGACATCGGATTTTTGGGTGGAACACAATACCTTCTCAATCCACTATTTGCATTGTACATGCGGGCTAGAGAAAATATAAAGAGCAAAATGCATCAAAATACAGTCAAATGTAACCCCGTTAGTATTCGTGCCATCTCACTGATTATTTTAAGTGGGCCGTTCCCATCCTTTACCCCAGGCACATTTTCATGCAGTCACTGGACCTCGAACTCGCGACATCCAGCTTTTAGTGGGTGACCAGGATTCAATGGATTGCTTCCAGTAGCAGCACAGGGGGGGTGAGGAATACAGTTTAATATTGATAACACTGTGTTGATTAAACGAAAACTGGACATAGGCATATCGCGAGAAAACATAATTTATTTATCATACATCGTGTTGGGGAACAATATTCCTAAACAACCTGGGATGAAAATAACATGGCAACCTTCCACAAAGAGGCGCCAGATTAAATTCTGCGATACTTTAAAGCCTGTCACGGAGATATCGAAGTTGCTAGCCACGTTTACTGGTATTTTCCAAAAATAACGGGCATTATTCTCTTTTATAGCTTCCATTGTACCATATTGTTCATCGTGATATTGCAATATTTTATTATAGATAGCGTAAAAAGGTAATACCGCGATAAATGCTATTAATTTTAATTTATATCCAATGGACGGGAAAAATCTATTATTTTAGCAAGTTTGGATGGGGTCTAAAACAAAAACAAGCGAAAGTTTTTATCAAAATCATTTACGTCTTCCCGCTTGGTTATTAAATGTTGATTCAGCTCGTTACGAACAGCATTTTTACTTTCTCTACTATACATACCGTAGGAGAGAGGAATTGTATTCCACGCAAAAATTGCATATTGATATTTGTCGGAAATATAGAGACAGTACTTAGAATGCAAGAAGATATAAATAATTAAAATGCAAATAATGTTAAAACTATGTGTTCCATTCACATTCTCTATCTCTCTTTAACATATTTTTAAAAAACTTATTCTTCTATCTAATTCATGCTAATAGAGATAAACATTAGCAGAAATTGTATTTATTACTTTGTTCCTTATATTAAAAGTCAAATGTTTTAAAGTTGGTTGCTATGGGATTGAAATCCATTTCTTTGAGTGGCCAGCAGTTGCCAAGTTCCTGTATGAGAAAAGTCTGTTTTTTATTTTCTCTATAAGTGCTGTGTATATAGTGTATAGAGAAGGTATTGCACTCCACCAAAAAATTCGATACCGAGATTTCACCGGAAATATATGTTTTAGGGTCCCCTGTATCCAAAAAAAGTAGTTTCAGAAAAAGGTCTGTGTGTGTCCGTGTGTCAGTGTGTCAGTGAATACGATAACTCAAAAACGAAAAGTCGGTAAAATACCAAACTTGATATTTAAGTTTAATATCTTTCAGGGATGCGACACGAAGATTTTGAGAAAAATCCCCCCAACCTCAAACTAGCCTTTACATGAAACTTTTTTCGAAAATTTTGATTTTCTAAAAACTGGCTCTAACGATTTTGATTAAAATATCGTATATTAAAGATATTTACATGACAAATAAAATGTATATTTTGAATTTTCTGGGAATAACCTCTGAAGACTACTTTATTCTCAGTCAATTTTACGGAATTTTGTATAACTGCTAAACCGTAAGAGACGGACAAAAACTGACCACACAACAAATGTAGAGCACCTAAAAACACACAATTTATGCTATATACATTTTTTCGTGGAGTTGATTGTTTTTGAGATATTCCTTTTTTTTTTTTATTTTTTTTTTTTGAGCTGTAAAGACTTATACTTTTCTCATACAGGACTTTGTGTCCATTAAAACAAAGAAACTTCAGTAGCAGAGCAACCAGCTTTTGACTATCACTTTAACCTATGGTACCCCCTTATTTCGCTTCTACTTACAAGGAAGCATATAATAAGACTACTTCTGCCAATTTTTGCTCCATTAGAGGAAGTAAATAGAATAATTTGTTGCAGTGATATAGAGAAAGTCATGTGAATGGAACACATCAGATTTTTAAAACTGAAACCAATAACAAAGAACATCTCACGAAAAAAATGTATATATTAGTTCTGTGTTTTAATGATATCTATGTTTTTTGTTGTATAACTTTTTGGCTATCTCTCATGGTTTACCAGTTATGCAAAATTCTATAAAATTCATCCTAAATAAAGACGTCTTCAGAGGTTGTTCCCAGAAATTCAAGATATACAGTTTATTTTCATGTAAATATATTTCATATACGATATTTTAATCAAAATTGTTAAGACATTTTTGAAAAAATCAAAATGTTCGAAAAAATTTTCATGTAAAAGGTAGTTGAGGATGGGCGGATTTTCTTGAAAATCTTCGTGTCGCATCCTTGGAAGATACTGCACTTAAATATGTAGTTTGGTATTTAATGGACTTATCGTTTTTGAGCTATGTTGCCCAAAGACACACGCATACACACTCACACACATTTTTTTCTAAAACACTAGAGAAATTAAAAATATATTGTGTAATATAGAAATGAGACTATATTAATAGACCATGTTAGCATAACCTTAGTTATAAGAGGCGATATAGATGAAACTGTAAATGGGTTACTTTGCATAATATTACAGATATTTTTATGGAAATAAAATTTATATCCTGAACTTCTTGGCAGTAGATCTGAAATTCTCTTCACTCTTAATGCCTTTTGCATTATTGCTCAACCGAAAGAGATAGACATAAGTAGATACAGCTAAAACACACAATTACTGTCATATACAGTTCTTTACTTTCCTTACACGTACTTACTATGTACATAGTGTATAGAGAAAGTATTGTATTGCACTCAAAACTTCCATATCGAGATTTCAACGGAAATATATGTTTTGGGGTTTGCTGAATCCAAAAAAAAAAAAGGCATTTTAGAAAACGTCCGTATGTTTGTAGATCATAAACGAAATCATCGTTAAATACAAAGCCTGGTATTTAATTTTATCTTCCAAGGATGCGGCAGGAAGATTTTCAAGAAAATCCCCCACCCTAAACTACAAAGAATGGGGGATTATAAAATTATGAATTATTACGTGGAACATTTTTTGAACATATTATTTTGGCTCTAACGATTTTGATTAAAATATCGTATATTAAAACTATTGCCATGACAAATAAAATGTATATCCCGAATTTTCTAGGAATAGTTTCTGAAGACTTGAACATTCTGGATGAATTTTGCTGTGTTTGGTATTATTGCTAAACTGTGATAAACAGAAAAAAAAACTTACCAAACAGAAGATGTAGGTCTCATTAAAACATGTCATATACATTTTTTTAGGGCAATTGACAGTTTTCGAGATATATCTTGTTATTGGTTTCAGTTTTAAAATGCTCAAAGTTTTCTCGTACGGAAACATGTAAACTCCTGGCCACGCAAAGAAATGGATTTCCGTCCCATAGCAACCATTTTAGAACATTTGACTGTCGGTTTAGCCTGGTATATTCCCTTATTTCCCTTCCATTTATAAATGAACTAAGTTATAAGACCATTTCTGCTAGTACTTTAGCATTAAATAGATATAATGATAAACCTATTAACAATAATTTGTTACAGAGATGTAGAGAAAGTCACGTGAATGGAGCACATGCGATTTTTCTCACCTTATTTACCATGCCATTAGTAAGCAAACGCTCTCATCTCGTTTCTAATTTCCGGATGGGGCAGAGAGAAGATAATTTGAACGTCACGTCGTGGGGGGAACTGACGACGACGATGATGATGACAGATTTCTCCTGGACAGCTTCAAAAAGTTTCCGTTCTGCGCTTGTCATTTCCTGTTTAACGCAGAGCTCCAACCGACAGGATTATCGCAGTTTCCAGCTATCTGCTACTACATAACGCTTTATTAGAGCCGTGCATATCTTATTTCGAATACAATGAAATACAATTAAATCTTAACACTTCAGTACAAATTACAAGACATTAGTTTGGTCATTCAGTCTAATGCGATTTTTTACTTTCTCTTCACTACTACTACGTACATAGTGTATAGAGAAGGTATTGTATTCCACCCAAAAATTCGCTATTGAGATTTCACCGGAAATACATGTTTGAAACCCCCTGAAGCCAAAAAGAAAAGCATTTATACTTTCTCTAAACGTACTATGTACATGGTGTATAGAGAAGTTATTGTATTGCATTCAAAAATTCGATACTAAGATTTCACCGGAAATACATATTTTGGGTCACATAAATAAAAAACAAAATTTTTGGAAAAAAGGCTAGTGTGTGCGCATGATGTAAAAATAAGCATAAGCTTTTAAACAATAATTTGTTGCAGAGATGTAGAAAAAATCATGTGATTGGAGCAGATCAGATTTTTTTATAATTTGGTTAGCGTAAAATATGCATATCTTGTGACATCTCTGCATGAAACTTTTAGGTGAAATACAATACTTCTCTACCGTTGTCGAGTACATAGATTAAATGTAAGAAGAAAGAACAAAACCAAAAAAAAGTATTGTGTGCTACATTCACATGATTTTTTCTATCTTCTCTGTAACAAACTGTTCTTACAAAAGCTTATTTATTCTATGCACTTCATATTAATTAAGATAAACATTGAGATGCCTTTGTAACTTCTTAGTTCCTTTTAAGCGCAATGGCAATAAGGGAACACGCAAGGCTGAAGCGATCGTTAAGATATTTTAAAAGCTGGTTGCTATGTGAAGGAAATTCTGTTCCCTTTCCACAATGATACATCTTTCTTTCTCTACTACGTCATAGGCAGAAAAAAGTTATCGCTCTCCGTGGTATAATGGTTAGCATGCTAGTTTCATATACCCAAGGTTTCGGGCTCAAATCCGGTGGAGGAAGATGGATTTATATCCAGTCGGCGAGCTAGTTGAGATTCTTTCTTTGAAGATACTAAATTTAAATATGACACCTAACCGAACTTTTGTTTTTGAGTTCTGCTGTTCACACACAGATAGACACACAAGCGGCTATTTTGCAAAATTTCTGTGGTTTACTTATTTATTTATTTTTATTCAGGGGGACTAAAAAACATATTTCTTGATATCGAATTTTTGAGTGGAATATAATAATATCTTCTCTATACCCTGTGTACATAGTGCGTGTAGAGAAAGTAAACGCTTAATTACAGCTCACTTTCTGCACCATAAATAATATATCTTTTTTATAAAAAAGAAAATTTCGAAAAATGTTCCATATAAAAGGTAGCTTGTCTTGGGAGGATGTTTCTGAAAACGTTCGTGTCGTATCCTTTGAAGATACTAAATTTAAATAGCAAATTTGATATTTAACCAAACTTTTGTTTTTGAGTTATGCTGCTCACGGACAAGCGCGTACACACAGACAGATATACAGGCGGATATTTTGCTAAAATTTTGTGTGATTTATTTATTATTATTATTATTATTATTATTGTTTTTTTTTTTGTTTTTTTTTGTTTTTGTAGTTTAACTCCTGGTTGGCCATATCGGTCGACGAATGAAATTGGTGAAATGATGCTCAAATGATCTCGGGGTCCATGGATCTTAAAGCTACTTGACATTCGTCTTCTCAGCATAAGGAAAACCCAGGAAAGAAACCTTATCCGGGTAACTCACCCTAAGCGAGATTCGAACAAACGACCTCTTGAATATAAGGCAGACACGCTACCACCACAATACTCATGCAGGCAAATATTATTATTATTATTATTATTATTTTATAATTAAGGGTGTCTAACATATATATTTTCGTTGAAATATCGGTACCGAGTTTTTGGGTGGAATATAACATCTTCTCTATGTACATGTAGAGAAAGTAAACGTTTTATTACGACCAATTGCAATTTATACCCGTTTTAAACATCATTTCGTGCAGCTATTAATACTCATCAGAAAACCCCATTAAATGCAATCAGTAACACGATTTTCTCTGCCAAAGGTGAGCCCTGACAACTAAGGAAATACTTTTGTTTCCCTTAACGCTCATACTATTTCCCTTTCTCATTATTCCACCTTCCTTTTGTAGCCTTCCTCATTTCTTTCTTCCCTTATTTCTTCGCTATTTTTCCCTTTGGGCGGGGCTTTCGTGTTCGTTGATTAATTTACTCGACTCGGTTGTGACAGCATGGTGGCGTGACTCCTGGAAATCGATTAGTTTTTTTCCTTGTTTCCTCTCTCTCTCTCTCTCTCTCTCAGGAGAAACCGCTAGTTCATCCAGCATTGTTTGTAGTTTTAACGGATACTAAACAGCCAACAATCTATCTGCTGTCGACGATGGACACAATATTTCATCGGCATTGCTGACAGTTGTAAAACAGTAATTTATGGATCGATGCTAATAGGATTTTATCACAACCAACGAAAAACTTTGCAGGCTTACATTATCTGCCATGTTTATTCCAAGAAAAACCATCTGATGTGTTGCATTCCATGACCTTCTCTACATCTCTGTAACAAATTATTGTTAAAAAGCTTATTCTTTTATCTACTTCATGCTAACCGAGAAAAAGTTACCAGAAATAGTCTTTATTATTTGCTTCTTTGTAAGTAGAAGCAAAATAAGGGAGGTGAAGAGATAGTCAAAAGCTGGTTGCTATGTGAATGAAGTTCCTTTGTATGTATGGACAGGAGTTGACAAATTCATGATTGAGAATAGTATAAGCTTTTTAAACCTGAAACCAATAATAAGGAATGTCTCAAAAAAGATCAACTTCACGAAAAACTATGTATATAACAAATTGTGTGTTTTGACGTGCTCTGCATTTTTGTGTGGTAGGTTTTTGTCCATCTCTTACGGTTTAACAGTTACGCAAAATTCAATAACGTATATATTATTAAAGAATTAAGTAGTCTTCAGAGATTATTCCCAGAAAATTCAAGATATATATATTTTATTTGTCAGAGAAATATCTTTAGTATACAATATTTTAATCAAAATCGTTAGAGCCATTTTTGAGAAAATCAAAATTATCAAAACATTTTTCATGTACAGGATAGTTGGGGTGGGGGGATTTTCTTGAAAATTTTCGTGTCGCATCCTTGAAAGATACTGAACTTAAATACAAAGTTTGGTATATAATGGACTTTTCGTTTTTGAGCTATGCTGTCCACAGACACGCACACGCAGTGACCTTTTTTCTAAAAATACTTTTTTTTGGATTCAGGGGGATCTAAAACATTTATTTCCGGTGCAATCTCGGTGTCGAATTTTTGGGTGGAATGCAATGCCTGCTCTATACACTACATACATTGTAGAGAAAGTAATAAATACATAAAATGATTTAAAACTGTTTGCTTGGCTAAAATATTTCAATATCGTGTATAAATTCACTCATTGCAGGTGCTAAGAACATTTTATAAAACAGTAGTAAATGAACTTTCACTTTTTCCAAGCTTCCCATAATGCTTTTCCTTCATCCAGAGTTCCAATCTTAAATTCCACGGCCGCAGAGTTCATCTGAGGTTGGATTTCCTCTCCTTTTCCTTTTCGGCAGCCTAACCGCTGTATGCCATCTCATTTTCAGGGCATATCACCGCTGCGGACTCCCAGGATTATGGTGGTAAGGAACAAGGGATTGGCGACAAAGTCATTACACGTTGAGTAGCCTAACATGGAGGGCTTCTCATTACTTTCTGAGCTCTATTCCCACAGCGAAGTAATACTGCACACTAGAAACCGCAAGTTATTACGGGAATGAGTCAGAAAGTAACGACACTGCCACGGAAATTCCTTCGTTAACAAAGCGCAACAGAATAAGAGAGGCCCTTTTTATGTTTGCTACTTTTTCATTTTGTTGGAAACGTCCTTCCACTCCTCGACTTTACTTCGTATTCCCTTTGTCGATTCCGCCGGGAAACAAGCAGATGCAAATGTCTATGAAAACCGACAAATTAGAATTTCAGAGATTAAAGACCCGTTTCACATACAAGGCTAATAAATAATTAGCAATTATACCATGTGGAAGCGCGGCTGCATGCCAAGCGGGAGACCTGATTCGGGGTTCACTCAGTCTGAAGTCACTGGGGGACCAATTGAGGAGCTACTTGATTGAGAAGTAGCCGCCCCAGATCAAGAAGACGGCATCAACCAGCTGGGAAAGACTCGAGGCTCTGATCACGTCTCAACCTCCAGCATTTCACTCCATTCATGACGCCTCTGGGGAGAGATTGGGGATGTAGTGGCCGGGCGGTAGGCATTGGTGCCTTGTAGACTGTCTAGCTATGGAGTTATATTTACCAAATGGCCAAATACCCCCTACTTGAGTGTGCAGATAATCTTACATATTAGATGACTTGCGGAATTCAACGGGGCTGTTTGAAATTTAAACCCGACTGGAGAGCATGCCCTTCGCTTTATCTGTCTTGTGTATAGGCGGAGATTGAGAGCGGGTTGTGTTAATTGTGAGGGATAAAACGAAAGTTGTTATTGCCAGTTCTCCGCTGGCAGGTTTTAACTTGAAAAAGCCCCGTTGAATTCTGCAACTCTTTTAACGCAAAAAGGGACATCTGCACACATCAAATAAGGGGCAAATTGGCCACCTCGTACAAATCAGTGAACTTTTGACATACCACTTTTTACTTTCTCTACACTTACTACGTACAAGGTGTATAGAGAAGGTATTATATTGCATCCAAAAATTCGATAACGAGATTTCACCAATAATTAGAAATGTTATTAAATTTTATACAGTTAAATACTTTCAAAATATTGCTTGTTCTAATATTTCTACTTCTCACATATGGCTAGTCATCCTTCGGTTTTTTTTTTGTTTTTTTTTTTGTTTTTTTTTCTATTTTTGACTTCTCACTATATAGAAATACCGAATTTCAGTATCAACATATTAAACCCGAATCTTAAAAGGTCTGAGTTTAGTATATTTCCTTAGTTTTCTTCTACCTGTAAGGACGTAATTAGATCATTTCTGTTAATATTTATCTCGATTAGTAATAAGCAGAAGAAAAAAATCTGATATGTTCCATTCACATGACTTTCTCTACATCTCTGCAACAAATCATTTTTAGAAAGCTTATGCTTCTATTTACTCCATACTAATCGAGAAGAAATACCAGAAATAGTCTTATTACCTCCTTCCATTAAAGTAGAAGGGAAATAAGGGATTACCATAAGCTAAATTCATAGTCAAAAGCTGGTTATTATGTGACTGAACTTCCTTTGTTTGCATGAACAGGAGCATGACAAATTCCTGTATGAGAAATGTACAAGATTTTAATGTTGAAACCAATAACAAGGAATAACTAAAAAATCTATTGTGTTCCATTCACATGACTTTCTCTATATCACTGCAACAAATTATTCTGTTTACTTCATCTAATGAAGCAAAAATTAAAAGAAATAGTCATATTACTTGCTACCTTATTAGTAGAAGCAAAATAAGGGGGTACCATAGGTTAAAGTGATAGTCAAAAGCTGGTTGCTCTGCGACTGAAGTTCATTTATTTCTATGGACACGAGTTCACAAAGTTCTGTATGAGAGAAGTATAAGTCTTTATAACTGAAAAAAAAAACAAGGAATATCTCAAAAACAATCAACTCCACGAAAAATATACATAACATAAATGATGCGTTTTAAGGTGCTCTACATTTGTTGAGGGGTAATTTTTTGTCCATCTCTCACGGTTAAGCAGTTATGCAAAATTCCGTAAAATTGACCCAGAATAAAGAAGTCTTCAGAGGCTATTCCCAGAAAATTCAAAATATACATTTTATTTGTGAGGTAAATATCTTTAATATACGATATTTTAATAAAAATCGTTAAGTTATTTTTTAGAAAATCAAAATTTTCAAAAAAGTTCTATGTAAAGGATAGTTGGAGGGGGGATTTTTCTCAAAATCTTCGTGTCGCATCCCTGGAAGATGCTAAACTTAAATACTAAGTTTAGTATTTTATCAACATTTATTTTTTGAGTTATCGTGTTCACAGACACTCGGACACATTGACACTGACACACACACACACACACACACACATATATACATGCACACGGACTTTTTCTCAAAATACTTTTTTTGGATAAAGGGGACCCTAAAACATATATTTCCCGGTGAAATCTCGGCATTGAATTTTTTGGTGTAGTGTAACACCTTCTCTATACACTATGTACATAGCGGGTATAGTGAAAGTAAAAACGATGAACTCCACGAAACAAATGTATATGACATAAATTGTGTGTTGTAACGTGCTCTACATGTTTTGTGTGGTAAGTTTTTATCCCGTTCTTATGGTTTAGCAGTTAGCCAACATTTCGAAAAATTCATCCAGGATAAAGTAATCTTCAGAGGCTATTCCCAGAAAATTCAAGACGTAGGTTATATTTGTCAGGTAAATATCTTTTATAAACGATTTTTTAATCAAAATCGTTAGAGCCATTTTAAAAAGTATCAAAATGTTCGAAATTTTGGATTCAGGGTGGCCAAAACATATATCGGTATCGATTTTTGGGTGCAATACAATACCTTCTCTATACACTATTTACACAGTACGTGTAGAGAAAGTAATAAACGTTTAGAAAAACAGTTTCTTGCTGAGGAGGTAGAGAACATTATGTGAATAAAACATGAGATATTTTAATGCTGTCTTTCTGTTTTCAGCTCTGAGCTCGAATAATATTGTTGCAACATTGTTTTAGAAGCAGCTCTGCACCAATCGTCTCCTCTGGATTCCAATGCTGCCTCCAGGGCCAGTTTAAATTCCTTCATCTCTCAGGATTTCCCATTACATCTGTCATATATTGTGTATTGTTTTTTCGGCTACGGAATGGGTTATTAAAGAGACCCAGGCAGCAGTAATCTTCACCAAGTTAATGGTAATTTTCCAGGGAGTGACAGGACAATGGGAGGAGACTTACGAGGTATGATAAGACCTGCCGTGATGCCAGCTAGCGATGACACGGCTATTCGACCTCTCGCTAACAAAAAACTGCTGCCCGCCGCAGACGGACGGCTTGATAGCTATCACATCGGACAACATAAATGCTCAACTAAATACCGCCTCACTGGAGGCAGTTACAGCGGCGGATTGGTTCACACTTTGTGGTCTACGATAAGTCCTGGGCCTCTCAGTGAAGACAGCATTAAAAATGCTTTATTTCTCAGCATGATCTCCAAAAAGGCTAATACATATCGTTGTTCTAATTTAATTAAACCATCTCTGTAGTTGGTCGTCTCCTTAGCGCGGTGGTAGCGCAGCTGCTCACCAAGCGGGAGACCTGGCTTCCATCCCCAGTACCGGCGTGGGGTGCACTCAGCCTCGTAATGTCCTGGGGGGGGGGCCAATTGAGGAGCTGCTTGATGGAGAAGTTCATGAGGACCGCATTAACCGGCCAGGGGCTCGAGGCGCTGACCACGTCTCACCCTCCAATACTGTACCCCATCCATGACGTCTGTAGTGGACCGAGATGGAAGAGGCAGCGGCTGGGCGGTAGGCCAAGGTTCCCCGTGAGCTGTCGTGCCATGGAGTTATTATCTCTGTAGTGCAATTTATCAAGGTCCTCAAAATAGCATCAATGAATTCCTCGTTTGTGTGAAATCTTCAACCTCCAAGACATTTTCTGAGGTTTGGGAACAGGTGGTAGTCATTGGTTGCTAGATCTGGCGAATAGGGTGGATGTTGAAGCACTTCCAACTTCAATTTGCACATTTTTCCCATTGCAATGACTGAACGATGGGCTGGAGCTTTGTCGTGATGAAACAAGATTCTTTTTTTTTGAGGCCGTTTTCTTTTCACCTCATCACTCAAACGCATGCGAGAGATCACCAGTGATACTTTTACACCTTTCCAAGTTATCAATAAAAATAATTCCCTGTGCATCCAAGAAATCACTCGCCAAAACCTTGTTAGCTGACAGAATTGACTGCCTTTTTTTGGAGTTGGTTCACCTGGCGCAATTCACTATTTTGATTTATTGTGATTTACTTTACGGAGTGTAGTGATGAATCCAAGTTTTTTTGAAAAGATCAAAATATTCGATAATTTTCTACACAAAAGGTAACTGGAGTGTGCTTTTCCTGAAAATCTCCGTGTCGCAGCTTTTGAAGACACTAAACGTATATGTCAAGTTAAGTTTTTAACCCAATTTTCGTGAGTTATGCCTTCCAAGACACATACACTTACGCGGAAATTGATATAAAACGTTTTTTTTTTGTATTCGTGGGATCTCAAAACATGTACCTCGGTGAAATCTCGGTAAAATTTTTTGGGTGGAATACAATTCCTTCTCTGTGTACTACTCATGGGACATATGTCACAGAGAAAGCAAAAAGAAATGAACAAAAATTAAATTAAAAGTTTATTGCCATGCTAGGCTTAAAAGACATATATCTCTATATAACCATTTTGGGGTAAAAACATAAACTTGAACAAATTTCACATATTTTACCATATTGCACAGTAGTATTACCTTAATAGTTTGTGAAATAGTGAGTAGTAAATACAAGACATCAGATTTTTACTTTTTCTACACGTACTATATATAGTGTATAGAGGAAGTATTTTTTTTGAAGTTTAACGTTCTTTAACCTGGTTTGGTCATAACGGGCGATGAATGAAATTGGTGAAATGGTGCTCAAATGATCTAGGGGTCCATGGAGCTTAAAGTTACTCGACATTCGTCTTCTCAGGATAAGGGAAACCCCCGAAAAAAAACCTTACCCGGGTAACTCACCCTAAGCGAGATTCGAACTCATGATATTTTTGAACGTAAGGCAGACATGCTACCACCACGCTTCCCAGGCGGGCAGAGGAAGTATTGTATTCCACCCAAAAATTCGATATAAACCGGATAAACATGTTTTAGGACCCACTAAATCCAAAAAAAAAAAAAAAAAACATTCAGAAAAAGATGGGTGTGTTGTGTGTCTATCTGTCTGTGTGGTTGCATAGCTCAAAAACGAATAGACCATAAAATACTGAACTTGGTGTTTAAGTTTGGTATCTTCCAAGGATGCGACGCGAAGATTTTCAAGAAAATCCTCCACCCCAAACTACCCTTTACATGGAAAAAATTTCGGTAATTTTGATTTTTTCAAAAATGGCTAACAATTTTGATTAAAATCTCTTATATTTTAGATATTTACGTGCCAAATAGAATGTATTATGGGAATAGCTGGGTG
This sequence comes from Hymenopus coronatus, assembly GCA_030762935.1. Classification (NCBI taxonomy): domain Eukaryota; kingdom Metazoa; phylum Arthropoda; class Insecta; order Mantodea; family Hymenopodidae; genus Hymenopus; species Hymenopus coronatus. The sequence goes on from CM060884.1 coordinate 61,823,645, forward strand.
CTTTTATTGAACTTTGCGTTCCTTGTAACCCGTAAGAGATATACAAAAAATGCATATCACGATAAAACACAGACTTTGTCATTTTTTCGTGGAGTTGGCCGTTTTCAAGATATTCCTCGTAATTGATTTCAGCTTTAAAATATTTGAACTTTTCTCATAAGGGAACTTGTCAACACTTGGCCATGTTAAGAAACGGATTTCAATCCCATAGCATTCACATTTTAAAACATATGACTCTTGATTTGGCATAATGTTTATCTTATTTACCTTCTACTTATAAAGAAACTAATTAATAAGACCGTTTCTGCTAATATTTTAGCATTCAAAGATAGACGTATAAGCTTATTAACAATAATTTGCTACAGTAATGTAGAGAACATCATGTGAATGGCGCACATCAGATTTTTATAAGCAAAATGTAATCGTGCTGTTCGTAGCTTATAACTCCGAACATGTATAAAGAAGAGCTTATGCACGCAAGTACTTACGAAATATTATTTATTAAAAGCTGTAATACGGCAGGCAGACGTAAGCTTCCAAATCAGACTAAGAGTTGGCCGTCCATTAGCAAATAAGTTTCTGATAATATACTTACACAATATTTACATTTACCAGCTGCTTTACAAAATATACAGGATGTTTCAGAACGTAACCGAAACAAGATGTTGATATTGCTTGGGCCCTGTGTGAATCGAAAATACATCTTTCAACGCTAATAGATGTTAACTATAATAACTCCATGGCACGACAGCTCACGGGGAACCTTGACCTACCGCCCGGCCGCTGCGTCCCCCATCTCGGTCCACTACAGACGTCATGGATGGGGTGCAGTATTGGAGGGTGAGACGTGGTCAGCGCCTCGAGCCCCCGGCCGGTTAATGCGGTCCTCATGACATGGAGCCGCTACTTCTCCATCAAGTAGCTCTTCAACTGGCCCTCCCCCCCAGGGACCTTATGAGGCTGAGTGCACCCCGAGCCAGGTCTCCCAGCAGGGAAAAAATCCCCACGCCGGTACTGGGCATCAAACTCAGGTCTCCCGTTTGGCTAATAGATGTACTCGAACAAAATGCCACATAATCAGCTTGGATTAGGCAGTTATGCATGAATAAATCCGTTTCTTTCTTTTGCAGTATATTCGTGAACTTACCGACAAGCTGCAGAAAGGGTAGTTCACTTTAAGCTGCTGTCTCCAAAGCCCCACTAAGGAACCTGTACTTTTAGTTATTTGTTTATTCTTTTTGTATACATTATCTAAATAATCAATGAATGAAAGGAAATTACTGTGAAAAACAAGCTGGGATACTGAGACACTGCTAGTTACTGCAAGAAGGTGTAAATAGTTAATAAGCAAGCTAATGTAAATAAATACAAGTAACACAGAAATAAGATTATATTAGTCTAAGGTTAGTTACAAGGGAGAAAATGTAGCTGAAACCACACATGCCACAAAAAAGAAATCTTTCGCATGGTTCTTAAGGGGAGGCATCTGTAAAAATGGCTAAAATCCATAGTTTTTGTCACAGAGATTTAAAATTTTGCAAGTATTTGTGCCAAAGGGTTTCTGGTAAATATACCAAATTTCATGTTTCAAATTAAGATCGTTTTCCAAATAAAATTATAATTTTGTATTTTCTGCAATTTTTATGCTAAATAAGAAATGCTCCTTGTAAAACAATATCTATTATAAATAAGCTGAACTTTGGCTGTATGTTTCTTAGGACTGCGTATACAAAACGTGGCATTCTTACTAAGCTATGCAAAATATTTTTGGAGAAAAAATAAATATTGAATGCATAGATGACCTGTTTTTACTTTCTCTATACGTACTATGTACATAGTGTATAGAGAAGGTATTGCACTCCACCAAAAAATTCGATACCGAGATTTCACCGGAAATATATATTTAGGGTTCCCTGTATAAAAAAAAAAAGTATTTTCAGAAAAAGGTCCGTGCGTGTGTCAGTGTGTCTGTGTACACGATAACTCAAAAACGAAAAGTCGGTAAAATACCAAACTTGGTATTTAAGTTTAGTATATTCCAGGGATGCGACAGGAAGATTTTGATAAAAATCCCCTCGCCCCAAACTACCCTTTACATAGCACTTTTTTCGAAAATTTTAATTTTCTAAAAAATGGCTGTAACGATTTTGATTAAAATATCGTATATAAAAGATATTTGCCAGAGAAATAAAATGTATATTTTAAATTTTCTTGGAATAGCCTCTGAAGACTACTTTATTCTGGGTCAATTTTACGGAATGTTGCATAACTGCTAAATCGTAAGAGATGGACAAAAACTTACCATACAAAAAATGTAGAGCACTTTAAAATACACAATACTAGTCACATACATTTTTTTCATGGAGGTAATTGTTTTTGAGATATTCCTTGTTTTTGTTTTCAGCTATAAAAAACTTTTTTTCATACAGGACTTTGTGAACTCGCGTCCATACAAAGGAACTTCAATTACATAGCAAACAACTTTTGACTATCACTTTAACCTATTTTTCTCCCTTATTTAGGTTCTACTAACAAGGAAGCAAGTAATAAACTATTTCTGCTAATTTTTTCTCGATTAGATGAAGTAAATAGAATAATTTGTTGTAGAGATGTAGAGAAAGTCATGTGAATGGAACACGTCAGATTTTTTCTAAATGTTTAATAATTTTCAACATCAAATTTCAACAACATTTAACCCATTCCATCTAGAACATAAAAAATGCCAAGTTTTATACATCAACTATCTAAGAATATGTGTGAAAAGTTTCAAAGCAATTTATTGAGAATTGCATTGCAAGGAGCATTTTGTACAATGGAAAATGCTGAAAAACAGGAAGCGGAGAAAAAGACTTTAAAGTCTTAAATATATAAGAACATATAATTAATGCTTCAAAACTCCTGTGAGCCATCTGAAGGTCCTTCAGCTAACTGTTTATCTTCCTCCCTTAAGGTCGTAGCTAAGGAGTTGGGGTAAGAAATATAAAAGAACGATCGTCCTCGAGGCTTAAAAAAAATCTGATGTGTTCCATTCACATGTCTTTCTCTACACCTCTTCAACAAACTATTGTTTAAACGCTTATGCTTCTTTTTACTCCATGCTAATCAAAAAAAAAAAAAAAAAAAAAAAAAGCAGAAATAGTCTTATTACTTACTTCCGTGTAAATAGAAGGGAAATAAGGGAGTGGTATAGGCTAGGTAATAATTAAAAGCTGGCTGCTATGTGACTAAAGGTCCTTTGTTTCTATGGAGAGGAGTTGACAAATTCCCGTATGAGAAAAGTATAAGTTTTTTTTTAAAGCTGAAACCAATAACAAAGAATATCTCAAAAACGAACAACTCCACGAAAAAGTATACAACATAAATTGTGTGTTTTAACCAGCTGTATATCTTCTGCTAAGTAAGTTTTGTCTATCTGCTACGGTTTACCAGTTATGCAAAATTCCGTAAAATTTATTTAGAGGCTATTCTCAGAAAATTCAAGATATACCTTTTATTTTTCAGGTAAATATCTTTAATATACGATATTTTAATAAAAATGATTTCAGCCAATTTTGAGAAAATCAACATTTTCAAAAACTTTTTCATGTAAAGGGTAGTTGGGGGTGGGGTGATTTTCTTAAAAATCTTCGTGATACATCCTTAGATGATACAAAACTTAAATACCAAGTTTGGTAATTTAACGGACTTTTCGTTTTTGAGCTATGCTGTCCACAGGCTCACACACACACACGTACAAACAGACCTTTTTCTAAAGATGCTTTTCTTTTGGCATCGAAATACAATAACTTCTGTGAACACTATGTACATAGTACGTGTACAGAAAGCAAAACACCTTACTCGGGTAAGTCACCCTAGCGAGATTCGAACGTGCGACTTGTTGAATGCAGGCTACTGTAAATTTGTTTTATAAAACACCTTTACAATTTTCGCAAATGGTTATAGCGATTTCGAGGAAGTTCGTTGTAATTAGGGTTTATGTCCCGTAATTACTTGGCATTACCGAAGTGAAAATAAAAAGCTAACCAATGCTCAAAGAAAAAGGCGCCACAAAGATACGAGCATTGTCTTTCCTTTCATATTAGAAAATATTTTTGTTTGCTCTTTTTCAACCCTTTTACTATGGTTCAAAAGACACCCAGAAACCACAACTTCTTATTGTTTCCGTGCCGTGTCTTTTCTTTTTCTTTTTTCCATTTTGTGTGAGAATATTCATTAACGACTTCTTAAGAACTCAAAGAGAAATTAGAGATGGATGGCTTTATGTCTCTGCTCAAACATAAAACTGTTGAAATGTTCATTAATCTCAACAGGCAACTACTTTTTTCTGTCTGTCTGTCTGTCTCTCTCTCTATCATATTCTTTGGTATTTCTTTTATCTTCTGCGTAAGAAAACATCAATACTTTAAGCTATATAAGTAATTTATAATCCCACAAAACGCTCTGTCTTAACTAATAGGGAAATACCTAACTTTTCACTCATATCTACGACTATTTTTCATCCGTGACTTCGGCAGAATATATTTTATGCTACAGACACTTGTAATAGACACCGTTGCTATGCAGAAACGACATAAGAAAACTTGGACTTTAAATCAAGGTGATGGGATGAAGTAAACAAATAAATGGTTGATAACTACAAATTTTCTATAACCTTTTAACTCTTGTTACTTTCTCCACACGTACTATGTAAATAGTGTTTAGAGAAGGTATTATAATGCATCCAGAAATTTGATACCGAGATTTCACCGGAAATACATGTTTTGGGTCCACCTGAATCCAAAAAAAGCATTTTTACAAAAAGGTCCGTGGGTATGTGTGCGTGTGTGTGTGTGTCTGTGTGTCTTTGGACAGCATAGCTCAAAAACGAAGAGACCGTTAAATACCAAACTTGGTATTTAGTTTGGTAACCTCCAAGGATGTGACACGAAGATTTTCAAGAAAATCCCCCCACCCCCAGCTACCCTTTACATGGAACTTTTTCCGAAAATTTTTATTTTCTTAAAAATGTCTAACGATTTTGATTAAAATTTCAAATATTAAAGATATTAACCTGACAAATAAAATGTATATCTTGAATTTTCTGTGAATATCCTCTGAAGACTACTTTATTCTGGATGAATTTTACGGAACTTTGCATAACTGCTAAACCATAAGAGATGGGCAAAAACTTAACACACACACACACACACACACAAAATGTAGAGCATATTTAAACACACAATTCATGTTATGTATGCTTTTTTCGTGGAGTTGATGGTTTTTTGTCATATTCCTTGTTTTTTAGTTTCAGCTTTGAAAAATGATACCTTTCTCATACAAATTCCTGTCCATATAAACAAAGGAACTCAGTCAGATAGTAACCAGCTTATGGTTATCAGTTTAGCTTATAGTACATCTTATTTCCCTTCTACTTACAAGGAAGCAAGTAATAAGACTGTTTATGCTATTCTTTTCTCGTTTAAAATGAAGTAAATAGAAGCATAAGCTTTTTAACACTAATTTATTGCACAGATGTAGAGAAAGTCATGTAAATGGATTATATTGATTTTTTCATATAATTTCCTGAAGTCGAGGGAAATAAAGCCTCAACTGCTTCGTTTGCTTTACTTATTATGTCATGTGGAACCGATATTTTAACGTTCTCAACGTCCATCGTAAACTTAATTAATTTGAAACTAGCAGCAATAAAAACAAAACTAGTATCATACATAGCCTACCATATTTTATAGCTATAAGAGCGCCGCAATTCAATGCCTTGTTCCTTATTTCAATTATTACCATCCGTTGTAAAATCTTTAACTGAATATTTGTCATATTTTCATTTATCGTATCTCAAGGATAAAATAATGTATTATACAAGTGGGCAAACCTCCATTATCCACTTGTATAATAAATAACTCTTGTTCCTGTGAAGATTAGTATTATAAGGGATAAGTTCCATTCATAGTCCTATTGCATTATTTGCATGGTATGGTACTCACCGCACATAAGTTTTCATATCGTGCGGTAGCACGCCTACATCTCCCCGTAATAAAAGCGTCGTAGACCCGCTAGAACGCAGGCGTAATTGAAATGGTCCACATTGCAAATATAAGTACTTTCAAGGAAGTACACGATGGTGCAAGTCAGGAATAAATGGGGAAACATTAATAAAAATGTATACCGCTATTACTTACCATGTTAGTAAACAGTAATATTTAATGCGCCTATTGCTCAGGTTTACTTCTTCTTCTACCACGTATTTATACGTAGAGGCAGTATTGTAATCCATTAAAAATTCTAAGTGTAAATGTCCCATTTTATGACCCTGAATTAAAACAAAGAATTTTTAGATTTTTTTTTTCTGATCAGTGCCTATAGAGACATTGGAAGCAGGTCAAAGTACTGGTGTAACCGACCCTGTTTCCTAACTTGGGCTTTTTTGTCACAAAATACTGTCCGAACGATAACTACGAGGGCATTGGCGTTGTTTTGAAGATCTTCGTTGGTTTGAAAGTGCTGCCCTCCTAGCCACGTCTAAAGGGATAAGGTGAAAGTCGCTGGGTGCCAAGTCAGCACTATACGGCGGATGATCGAAAATGTCCCATTGAAATTGTTCAAGGAGACGATGGGTTGTGCCAGCAGTGTGTGGACGAGCGTTGTCATGGATCAACACAATTCCTGAAGTCAGCATTCCTCTTCGTTTGTTTTGAATGACTCTGCGCAAACGTCCTAAAGTTTCACAATAAACAGCTGCATTGATAGAGGTTCCGGGCTGCATCATTGGCGGCAACATTTTTTGAAGCGGGTATAGCAAAGCTTGTGCACAGGTACGATAAATGTCTCAATCTTTTTTGTGAGTATGTTGAAAAGTAACCATAAGTGTACAGAACCATTAGTAATAGAGTAATTGTTTTCTATGAACTTGTATTTTATTTATAGCCTATCGGGGGTTGAAAAAACGGCCCTCGTATATAAGTCTGTATATGTATGTCCGTTGGCACCTTTGAGCAACATAAAGAATGGTGCGATAAATATGAAACTTGGTTACAGAAATTCAGTATCTACAAAATATGCGACACAAAGATTTTCAAGATTATTTCCTGCACCATTCTTTACATAGAGTATTCTATATATTTTATTAATTCTCTCAAAAATACCTCTATTTGTGTTAAAATAATATGAGGAATTTATATAGAAAATCAAATGTATTTCGTGAATTTTAGGAATAGTCGCTGAAGTGCGCTTCATACAGAAGGAATTTTTATATAATGTTCTATGGCTTATAAACTTTAAGAAACTAAAAAAATATGCACATAAAAGCGTGGATGTGTTTAACATACAATTTATTTCGAATAACATTTCTTGAAGCATCAAACATTTTTTGAGATATCCGTTTACATTTATTTGCATTTTTTAAACCTTTGTCATTGTTTTAAAGTTCTGTCGTTATTCAATTGTTTCTTCGAATATCATGTTAAGAATATACCAATTTTAAACAAATATCAATTCTGTTTATGCATTCCCATGTAAAATCTATACGCTCATAAGAAAGATTTTAGGCACCATGAATAATAGTAAACGATTGTGCTTCGAGAAACAGATGTTAATGAAAAGCTCAGATAATTTTACTTAGTGTATACACATGTACAGTGCATAGTAGACTGAGAAGATATTGTATTCCCCGAAAATTTAGATGCTGAGATTTCACCGGAAATGCGTTTTGGGATCTCAGGAATCCAACAAAGCATTTTAGAAAATTGTGTGTGTGTGTGTGTGTGTGTGTGTGTGTGTGTGTGTGTGGGTGTGTGTGCGTGTGTGGACAACGTAACTCAAAAACGAAAAGTCGGGAAAATACCAACTTTGTAATAAAGATACAACACGAAGATTTTCAGGAAAATCCCGCACCCCCAACTACCCTTTACATGGTAAATTTTTCGAAAATTTTGATTTTTTAAAAAATGGTAACGATTTTGATTAAAACATATGCTTAAGATGTTTTCATGACATTATATCATGCATTTTGTGAGAGATAGCCTCTGAAGAACTTTTCGTTCTCGATGACCTTTTTATAGCTCGTAAGCCGTAATAGATAAAGAAAATTTATTACACAAAAATATAGATCTCATTAAATGCAAAATTCATGCCATATACATTTCTTTGTAGAGTTAATCTCTGCCGAGATATTCTTTGTCATCAGTATCAATTTTAAATTAGTTAAGAAGTCAACTTCACAATTCTATTAAGAAGTCAACACCCAGTACCGGGGCCATGTTAGACCTTGTGTGGACAAAGGAAAATTTCGAAATGAAACACGTCATCACTAGGTTGGCAGTCCACGGATTCCAAAACCTGATACGCAAGAACCAAATACACATTGTAAATGTAAGCGATATTAAAGGACATATGACCGATATCATATTGAACTATGCACAAAATCAAAAAAATCTTATGTGTACCACTCACATGACTTTCTCTGAACCTCTGCGACAAATTATTCTTAAAAAGCTTATACATCTATTTACTTCATGCTAATCAGAAGAGATTAGCAGAAATGGCCTTATTACTCCCTTCCTTGTAAGTAGAAACGAAATAAGGGAGTACTATAAGTTAAAGTGATACTCAAAAGCTGGTTGCTATGGCACTGAAGTTCTTTGTTTCTATGGACAGCAGTTGACAAATTCCTGTATGAGAAAAGTAAAAGCTTTTCATAGCAGAAACCAAAACCCAAGGCATGTCTCAAAAACGATCAACTCCACGAAAAAAATGTATGTAACATAAATTGTGTGCTTTAACGTACTCTACAATTTTGTGTAGTAAGTTTTTGTCCATCTCCTACGGTTTAGCAGTTATCAATATTCCGTAAAATTCATCCAGAATAAAGTATCTTCAAAGGCTATTCCCAGAAAATTCAAAATATACATTTTATTTGTCAGGTAAATAGCTTTAATATACGATGTTTTAATCAGAATCGTTTGAGCCATTTTCGAGAAAATCAAAATTTTCGAAAAGGGTAGTTGAGGTGTGGAGATTTTTCTCAAAATCTTCGTGTCGCATCCCTGGACGATACTAAACTTAAAATACTAAGTTTGGTATTTTACCGACCTTTCGTTTTTGACTAATCGTGTTCACAGACACACACACACGGACCTTTTTCCGAAAATGCTTTTTTTAGATAAAGGGGACCCTGAAAACAATTATTTGTGGTTAAATATCGGTATCGAAATTTTGGGTGGAGTGCAATACCTTCTCTATACACTATGTACATAATGCGTATAGAGAAAGTAAAAAGACAATATGTGTTTATGCAAAAATTTAAATTTAAATGAATTCTTACTTTAGTCCTGGCTATTTGGTTGCAATAAAGCTTATTATAATATAATGGAAGACCTGCTGTTTATACGACATAGCATCTTCGTGGAAATTTAGCTCTTATACAAAAGGGGATTGGGCTTATATGCAGATTTACTGCTTCTAAATGCACATCCACCCGTTTAGGTATTAAACAGCGACCCTTTATCACAGATAATTGGGTTGTCAGGTGGCGTTCTCTCACACATATGTACTTCCTGGAATGGCAAATGTTACCTCTCGTTGACAGCAGCAGTACAAGCTCGTGTGTGTGTGTGTGTGTGTGTTGAGCTCACACAGAGAAATCTCAAAATCCACTCAACCAATTTTAATGGATCTTTCACCAATTATAAATTATTATTCGTGTTTTATCTCCTAAAGAATTTTAGAGATGATTTAATTTAAATTGATTTATATTGATTTAAAATTTATTTTTATTATATAAAATCTGATGTGTACCATTCACATGACTTTCTCTATATCCCTGCAACAAGTTATTCTTAAAAAGCGTATACTTCTATTTACTTCACGCTTATCAGAAAAAAATTAGCAGAAATAACCTTATTATTTGCCTCCTTTTAAGTAGGAGCGAAATAAGGGACTACCATTGGTTAAAGTGATAGTTCAAATGCTGGTTGCTGTGACTGAAGTTCCTTTGTTTGTATGTATGAACACGAGTTCACAAAGTCCTGAATGAGAAAAGTGTGTTTTTTATAGCTGAAACCAAAAACAAGGAAAATCTCAAAAAATCTCAAAAACAACTCCGCGAAAAAAATTTATATAACACAAACTGTGTGTTTTAAGGTGCTCTACATTTGTTGTGTGGTAAGTTTTTCTCCATCTCTTACGGTTTAGCAGTTATGCAAAATTCCTTAAAATTGACCAAGAATAAAGTAGTATTTTGAGGCTATTCCCAGAAAATTCAAAATATACATTTTATTTGTCATGTAAATATATTTAATATACGATATTTTAATCAGAATCGTTAGAGCCATTTTTTAGAAAATCAAAATTTTCGAAAGAAGTTCCATGTAAAGGGTAGTTTGGAGTGGGGAGATTTTTCGCAAAATCTTCGTGTCGCATCCCTGGATACAAAACTTAAATACCAAGTTGGTATTTTATCGTGTTCACAGACACACAGACACAGCACACGGATCTTTTTCTGAAAATACTTTTTTTGGATACAGGGGACCCTAAAACATATATTTCCGGTGAAATCACGGTATCGAATTTTTTGGTGGAGTGCAATACCTTCTCTATACACTATATCCATAGCACGTATAGAGAAAGTAAAAAGGAAATTTTCCCAGGACAGTCTACTCAGCCAATCCAATGATAAGAGACTTTTCTCAACCTTGAATAAATTATATTGTTGCAAATGTTTTATATATTTTGTATATATAGCTTTGTTTTCATTCCTTAATATGTTACAACACATTTACTGTCATTACTGTATTTCATTCTTTACTTAATGTCCATTATTCTTTGTTACTTATAAGTAGATATTATTTATCATCAGTGAATATGTTATGTAAAATACACACTTGGTTTTTTACTATAAAGGAACCTTACAGGTCAACCTGAACATGTAATTTGCTATTGTCATATTGTTAATTATTCTCAATGGCCTGTTAAGCTAATCGGTCAAAAATAAAACATTAAAAAAAAAAAATAAAGAAAATCTGATTTGTTCCATTCACATGAGTTTCTCTACATATCTGCAACAAATTGCTGTTAAAAAGCTTATGCTTATTTTCAGTTCATGTTAATTGAGAACAAAATAGTAGAAATAAAGTTATTACTTGCTTCCATGTAAGTAGAAGGGAAATAAGGGAGTTCCATAGGTTAAAGTGATAGTCAAAAGCTTGTTGCTATGTGACTGTAGTTCCTTTGTTTCTATAGACAGCAGTTGACAAATTCCTGTATGAGAAAAGTAAAAGTTTTTCAAAGCTGAAAGTAAAAACGTGGAATATCTAAAAACGACCAATTCCACGAAAAAAATGTATATGACATAAATTGTGTGTTTTATCCTGATCTACATATTTTGTGTAGTATGTTCTTGTCTATTTCTTACGGATTACCAGTTATACAAAATTCCGTAAAATGCATCCAGTGTGAAGTAGTCTTCAGAGGCTATTCCCAGAAAATTCAAGATATACACTTTATTTTTGAAGTAAATATCTTTAATATACTTCATTTTAATCAAAATCCTTATAGCCATTTTTGAGAAGATCAAAAATTTCGAAAAAAGTTCCATGTAAAGGGTATTTCGGGGTAGAGGTATTTTTTTGAAACTCATTCTTGGAAGATACCAAACCTAAATACCAAATTTGGTTTTTTCGTTTTTTAGCTATGGTGATCACAGACACACACACACACACTGACATTTTTCTAAAAATGGTTTTTTTTTGGATTCAGGAAGTCTCGAAACATGTATTTCCGGTGAAATCTCGGTATCGAATTTTTGGGTACAATGCAATACCTTCTCTATACACTATGTACATAGTAAGTATAGGAAAAAAAAACAAAAAAAAAAAAAAAACAAGGAACCAAGAACCTTCGCATGCGGGGGGCTACAGTTATTGCAGCCCAGGCATCCCCTCGATAGCAGTAATGCTGAGTGAACTATATCAGCTCCACAATATCGGTGCCCAGAGCAATATTGGCTCGCTTACTAGCTACCTGACACTCGCTGGCCAGTCCGCCCTTTACTTAAAGCTTAAACACCGACTCGGCTCCTCCCAGAGGTAAAAACAAGATCCCGGTTCTCTTATCTAGCGGTGTATGCATGAGAACACAGCGCATGCGTAGGATTGCATATAAATCTTGTACGATGATTCTTATCAATTTTATTGTTGTTAAAGAGATGCTCGCACACACACACACACACACACACACACACACGCAAGGCCGCCCGGTTGGTACGTGACACTGCAGTGCTACCCACGCTGTTTCTCAGTTGTGGTATGCGCGGGCAACAAAACAGCTCCATTACAACAGCAAATGCAAAATCACGAGTAAAGCATACATGCAAAAGATATCTACCTTTCTTAACTTGCCAACTTTTAACATTCAAATTAAGTCAGATTAGGGGACGTAAACTTGAGGTGGTGTATCTGTGAATTTTGCAAAATCCATATTACGAGGGACTTCAATATGTTCTAACAAAAAGATAGAAAAAAAATATTTTTGATAGATTTTTACTTTCTCTATATGCACTATCTACATAGTGTATAGAGAAGGTATTGCACTCCACCAAAATTTCGATACTGAGATTTCACCGGGTTTCCTGTATCCAAAAAAAAGTATTTTCAGAAAAAGGTCCGTGTGTGTGTGTGTCCGTGTGTCCATGAACACGAAATACTCAAAAGCGAATAATCGGTAAAATACGAAACTTAATATTTAAGTTTAGTACCTTCCAGGGATGCGACACGAAGATTTTGAGAAAAAGCCCCCACCCCAAACTACCCTTTACATGGAACTTTTTTCGAAACTTTTGATTTTCTAAAAAGTGGCTCTAACGATTTTGATTAAAATATCGTATATTAATGGTATTTACCTGGCAAATAAAATGTATATTTTGAATTTTCTAGGAATAGCCTCAGAAGATAGCTTTATTCTGGGTTATTTTTACGGAATTTTGCATAACTGCTAAGCCGTAGAAGATGGACAACTTATCACACAACTTATGTAGAGCATCTTAAAACACACGATATATGTTATATACATTTTTTTCGTGGAGTTCATTGTTCTTGAGATATTCCTTGTTGTTTTTTTTTTCAGCTATAAAAATTATACTTTTCTCATACAGGACTTTGTGAAATCGTGTCCATACAAACAAAGGAACTTCCGTCACATAGCAACCAGCCTTTGACCATCACTTTAACCTATGCTACTCCCTTATTTCGCTTCGATTTACAAGGAAGCCAGTAATAAGACTATTTCTGCTAATTTTTTTTTTCGATTATTAGGAAGTAAATAGAAGCATAAGCTTTTTATCAATAATTTATTGCAGAGTTGTAGAGAAAGTCATATGAATGGAACACATCAGATTTTTCATATTACTTTCTCCAGCCCGCATGTAGAATGCACATAGTGAATAGAGAAGGTATTGTATTCCATACCGAGATTTCATCGGAAATACATGTTTCAGGACTTCCTGAATAAAAAAAAAAGTATGATTGGAAAAAGGTAACTTGGTATTTGGTATTTAAGTTTGGTATCTTCCAAGAATGTGACACTAAGATCAAGAAAATCCCCCAACTCTAAACTACCATTTACATGATTAAATGTTCGAAACTTTTGTTTTTCTCAAAAATGGCTCTAATGGTTTTGATTAAAATACCACATGAAATAATGTATCATCAATAGGGTCGATAATTTCATTTATTGCAGTTGTTATATTTTATTAAAACCATTTCCTTCACTATTAAAATGTACATCCTGTATTTTCTGGGATGAATTTTGCAGTGTTTTGCATAACTAGCAAACGGCAAGAGATAGAGATACACTTATTACACAAAGGATGTAGATAACGTTAAAATAACAATTTATTCATATACATTTTTTTCTGGGAGTTGACCGTTTTTTCAGTTTTAAGATTTTTTACATTCCTCATGTGGGAATTTTTCTACTTCTGCCCACGAAAAGTAACGTATTTCAATGTCATAGCAACCACATTTTAAAACATTTGACTGTCGGTTTAGCCCAGTGTATTTCTCTTATTTCCCTTTTTTACTAGGAAGCAAGTAATAATTTCTGCTAACGCTTATCTCGATTAGCATGAAATAGAAGAATAAGCTTATTAACAATAATTTATTACAGAGATGTAGAGAAAATCATGTGAATACAGCAAATAGATTTTTTTATTACTTCCTCTAACCAGTATGTACAATGTATATAGTGGATAGAACAGGTATTATATATGACCAAAAATTTGATGTCGAGGTTTCACAAGAAAAATATGTTTTGGGGTCACCATAGTCCAAAAAAAGCATTTTAGAGAAAGGTCCATGTCTGTATCTGTGGATAGAATACCTAAAAAACAAATGGACTATTAAGTAGCAAACTTAGTATTTAGGTTTGGTATCCTTCAAGTATGCGACACGAAGATTTACAAGAAATTCCTTATAACACAAACTACCCTTTACATGGAAACATTTTTGAAAATTTTGATTTTCTAAAAAATGACTAACGATTTTTATTAAACTCTCCTGTTTTTAAGATATTTACATGCCAAATAAAATGTATATCTTGATTTTTCTGGGAATACACTCTGAAGGCCTCTTTAATCTGGAGGAATTTTGCCGAATTTTGCTTAACTGCTAAACTGTAAGCGATAAACTAAACCTTACTGCACAAGCATGTAGATCTCGTCAAAACTCACAAATTATGTCCCTTAGTTTTTGTTGAGGAGGTCACCGTTTCCGAGATATTCCTTGTTATTGGTTTCGTTTAAGAAGTACTTATACTTTTCTCAGACAAGAAGTGTCCGTTTTTGAAAAAATCAAAATGTTCGAAACATTTTCCATGTAAAAAGTAGTTTGTGGTGGGGGGACTTTCTTGAAAATCTTCATGTCACATCCTTGGAAGATAATACATTTACATACTAAACTTGGTATTTTACCGACTGTTTGTTTTTTAGCTATCGTGTTCAAAGGCACACGAACACAAGCCAAAACAAATGCATTTCATTTCTACTTATTGTACAGTGTAAATATAAATGCATTTATAATTTACAACTACCATTCTTATTGTATCATCCTTATATACCCGGACCTATTTCTACAAATGCTTTTTTTAGAAACGTCAATTTCCGGTAAAATCTGGGCGTCAAATTTTTGGGTAGAATGCATTTCTTTTCTATGCACTATACAAAGCACGTGTAGAGCCGCCGGTCGCTGCGTCCCCCATCTCGGTCCACGACAGACGTCATGGATGGGGTGCAGTATTGGGGGGTGAGACGTGGTCAGCGCTTCGAGCCCCCCCCGGCCAGTTAATGCTGTCCTCACGACCTGGAGCCGCTACTTCTCCATCAAGTAGCTCCTCAATTGGACCGAGGCTGAGTGTACCCCAGTCCAGGTCTCCCAGCGGGGAGAAAATCCCGCGCTAAGAAGACGACGACCGAACTATTGTTAAAGATTGAATGCTTTGTAGTTTGTTTTTTCTCAGGAAATCGAATTATGGACAAATCTCTTTTATGGAAGGAAGAGCTCTTGTATTATATTACTCTATTCGCCCCATAACAACCATTCCAATTCACCCCTCGTCAGCCAAACCCATTCACCCCTTTTCAATCACTGGACATGAAAAAATGGCGCGTTGCATGTTAAAAGAAGAGTCATATTGATTTTTACTTTCACTATGTACATAGTGTATAGATAAGGTATTCTATTGCACCCAAAAATTCGATACCAAGATTTCACCGGAAATGCATGTTTTAGACCTTGAATAAAAAATGTTTTTAGAAAAATGTCCGTGTGTGTTATGTGTGTGTGTCTGCGTATGTGTGTGTGTCTGAAAAAAATACCCCCACACCAACTACCCTTTATTGGAATCTTTTTAGAATTGTTTTTATTTTCTCATAAATGGCTATAACAATTTTGATTAAAATACTCTATATTAAAAGTATTTACCTGACAAATAAAATGATATCTTGAATTTTTTGGGAATAGACTCTGAAGACTACTTTATGCTGGATGAATTTTATGGAATGTTTAATAACTGCTGAACCGTAAGAGATGGATAAAAACTTGTCACACAAAGATGTAGAGCACTTTAAAACACACAATTTATATTACATACATTTTTTTCGTGGAGTCGATCGTTTTTGAGATATTCCTTGTTATTTAATGGTTTCAGCTTTAAAAAACTTCTACTTTTCTCATACAGGAATTTGTAAATTCCTATCCATATAAACAAGAACTTCAGTCACATAGCAACCAGCTTTTGACTATCACTTTAACCTATGGTACTCCCTTATTTCGCTTTTATTTACATGGAAGCAAGTAAGAGGACTATTTCGAATAGCATGAAGTAAATAGAAACATAAGCTTTTTAACAATAGTTTGTTGTAGAGAGGTAGAGAAAGTCATGTGAATGGATCAATTCTCTTTTATGGCAGGAAGAGCTTTTGTTTTATTTTACTCTATTCACCCCGTATCAACCAATCCAATTCACCACTCGTCAACCAAACCCATTCACCCCTTTTCAATCATTGCGTGTTGGAAAGAAGAGCCATATTGATTTTTGAAATCCGAAATGAACGGTGAACCTTTTATTTGGGGAGCAGATAAACAACTATACTAATTTTCAGAGGTAGTTTAGTGGACAGCGTGGATCATGCAGAGATTATGGAAATAACACAAGATTATGTAAACCAGGATTGGGAACTGGAACCGCGGTCCAAAGCTGATGTGTGATAATCCGAAAATGATGATTCTAGATGCGAGTATAACATCAATTCATTACCGAGCCTGATAAAAACCAACTTTTAGCTCTCGGTCACAATTTCACAATCTTCAGTTTAATGCCAAAGCACCATAACTCTGTGTAAGGGAAAGTAGGGCGCACACGCTGTGCCAGATAAAGTTATATAATGGGGGTGCAACATGTGGCAAAAGCATACTGCCGCCCCAGTTTCCGTGTGGGGACGGCGTCGACCTTCTCACACGCTCAGCACCTGCCCTCAACTTCTTCAAATAATAAAGTAACAACTTGCCACTGCATTTACGTCTTCCTTTTCCATTTTTTTTTTGGTAGTGTTTAACGCCCGCTTTAACTACTAATGGCACCGCAGGCGGTGACACTGATGATACATGAATGATGATGGAGCACCGGTGGAATGCGTGGTCTAACCACTCGGCCACGGCGCGGCCTTCCTTTTCCATGATTTATAGAAACGAGAGGCCCGTTTCACAATGTTTATTATTTACAAATAACAAAGGAAAGATTACAAGTGCTTGTAAGCTCTGTTTCACAATAAAAATTTGTTAACTTACTTTTTACTTTCTCTATACTACTATGCACATAGTGTATAGAGGAAGTATTGTATTCCACCCAAAAAATCGATACCGAGATTTCACCGGAAATAAATGTTTTGGTACCCCCTGAATCCAAAAAATACATTTTCAGAAAAAGGTACGTGTGTATATGTGTGTATGTTTGTGTGTGTGTCTGTGGACAGCATAGCTCAAAAACGAAAAGACCGTTAAATACTAAACTTGGTATTTAGGTTTGGTATCTTCCAAGGATGCGACACGAAGATTTTCAAGAAAATCCCCCCACACCCAACTACCCTTTACATGGAAACATTTTCAAACATTTTATTTTCTAAAAAAAGGCTTTAACAATTTTCATTAAAATTCCGTATATCAAAGATATTTACATACCAAATAAAATGTATATCTTGAATTTTCTGGGAATAGCTTCTGAAGAGCTGTTTATTCTGGATGAATTTTGCTAAATGTTGCTTAACTGCTAAACGGTAACAGATAGTCAAAAACTTACCACACAGAAAATGTTGACCTGATCAAAACACACAATATAAGTCATTTACATTTTTGCTGTGGAAGCAACCGTTTCCGAGATATTCCTTGTTTTTGGTTTCAGATGTGAGTATTTATACTTTTCTCAGACAGGAAGTGTCCGTTTTTCTTTTATTCTACTCCTGGCCAAGCAAAGAAGTGATTTGCAATGACAATCTAATAACGAGAGTGTTTAAAACATTTGACAATCGGTTTAGCTTAGTGTATTCCTTTATTTTCTTTCTACTTATAAGGAACTAAGTAGTAAAACATCCTGCCAATGATTATCTCGATTAGCAAGGCGCATGAAAAAATATAATCTTATGTAAGAAGTTTGTAGAAGAGCTAGAGAAAGTAATGTGAGTGTAACACATCAGATTTTTATTACTTTCTCTAGCCCCGTACGTACAATGTACATATGGACATATGTATAATTATTAGTATACGATGGTTCCACCGCTTGGCATTACTTCTACACGTGGGCACTTTTGTTATTTCGTCATTAGAGCCGCATTGTAGTTACTTAATGATCTGTTATAAAAATTTAGGGCTATAAGCTGCAAAGCATAGCCCAACGTGGAAGGCCCTAAGCCGCAAAGTGAACCCAGGGATCTATGAAGCTAAAACCCCAATGATCCTCAGAAGAAGACAACATTTCGACAGTATAGCTCAAAAACGAAAAGACTGTTCAATACCACACTTGGTATTTAAGTTTGGTATCTTCCAAGGATGCCACACGAAGATTTACAAGAAAATCCCCCTACCCTTACTACCCTTTACATGGAAAGTTTTTCAAAAATTTTGTTTTTCTTAAAAGCGGCTCTAATGATTTTGATGAAAATATCACTTAATAAATCCATATCTATCGCAAATTAAATGTATATCTTGAACTATCTGGGAATAGCTTCTAAAGACCTATTTATTCAGGATGAATTTTGCTTAATTTAGTATAACTAGTAAACCGTAAGAAATAGACAAAAACTTGATTTACAAAAAATTTAGATCTTGTTACAATACACAAGTTATGTCATATACATTTATTTAAATGACATAATCCGAAGTTGGTAAAGCATAATTAAATCAGGTATTACATTAAATTAGGAAACTAGTCTAAATATTTTATTATATGCTGATGACTGGTTTTAATTCAGAAACTCAGGATGAACTACAATAAGTATCACGCTGCTTATGTGAGTTATGTCAGCAATATGACCTTAAAATGTCAACAGAGAAATCCAAAATTATGGTCTTTTGTGGAAAAGAACACCCAAGATCAAAACTCATTTTAGATAATAAACCATTAGAACAAGTGAAGGAGTTTAACTACCTAGGATGTAACTTCAATTATTGGACAAGAACTGAAAGAGATATGAATAAAAATATTTCAAGATTCCAAATGATATGTGGAACTAAAAAGGAAACTAGGTTAAAGTTTTACAAAGCAATGGCGATCTCTACACTATTATATGGAAGTGAGACATCGGTTAGCACAAAGAAACTGAAAACCCGTTTACAAAGTGCAAAAATGAACTTTTTAAAGCAAACAAAAGTATGTACAAAATTAAATCAAATCCGGAATGAAAATATAAGAGCAGAATTTAATATAGAATCGCTAAATTCCAAAATTGAAAAATATCAGAACCAGTGAATGCAACATGTTCAGAGAATGGCAGATTCAAGACTGCCTAGGATTGCCTTTGAATATGAACCAAAAGGTAGGAGAGATGTCGGTCAAGCCAGAACAAGGTGGAGGGAACAACTGTGAGACGGACCGGGCAATCTGCCCATACCGTGAAGTGAAGAAGAAGAAGCTTTAGTTATGCCAAATCGTTCGCTATTTTCTGGACCGTCCACAATGGTACCACTTGGCAGTAAAATAGTACATGAGCACAGAAGTTCGCAGCATAGGTTATCTTAGGATGTTAGTCTGTGTGCTCTCTATTTCGTACCTCGATGAAACAATCTCTTTCCTTACAAATAATGTGCATACTTTTACAATATGAACACAATGTTTAGCACTTAATGGTTCTCATGGTAGTTACGTGTAGGTATGGACCAGATTTTCAGAAGCATGGTCTCGTAGATCTCCAGTAATTCAAGTGGTAAAACGGCATAAATTCTCTTACATACGGATAAAATCAAACAATCACTGTTCGAATTCTGGAAATAACTAAAATTTTTAATTCCATTGCTAAAATCATAGTTATTACATTAGATAAATATTTTCAACAAACCTATTTGTTTTGTTGCATTAACCTTTGCAGGTTAATTGGCAATGAATGCATTTAATATTGGACGCTACGTAGATATCATTTAGTCTTTAGAAATCAATTTATACTGGAGGGTTTATCACTTTGGCTTCAGAAATGTAAACTAAGCGTATTATTGCTGGCTGCTCTTTGAGGAAAACAAGAAAATTAAAAAACTAAATAGTGGAAACTTCAGAGAGCGGTGCGATCCTTGGATTTGATGAGCAATATGTACAGACTTATCCACTAGTCTGTTTCATCAGCCCATAACGTGAAGTGAAGAAGAAGATATGCCAAAATGTTCGCTATTTTCTGGACGGCCCTGGTATATCATAGCTGCAATCGCTTATGATGGGAATTTCATCATCTGCATGGAAATAAAAAGAGCGAAAAGTGGGTAACAAAGAGGGTTGCATACACAGCCCTTTGCATCAAAAAGAGAGGATGGATTTATGCCGCTTCATTGGAAATCAATACGTACTTTCTTTAAATGCTTGAATATATATGAATAAGGAACCTTGGATGATCTGCATTCCATTCATTTCTATTACGTAGATCATTGAACGGTCGTGAATATCAAATCTCGTTCTGTCTACATTCCATTCATAGAGAACAATAATAAAACCCAATATAAAATATATGTTTAACACACTTAATTCACGCTAAATACAGATAGAAAGGAACGTTGCATTCTAAAACTGAGACCTTGCAGATAGATCGGTAAAACAGGATGGTCGAGGAAGAGAAAAAGCTTATCGTTCTACAGGTTGATTTATATAGAGCTGACACATTTCTTTCATTAATTGTTTCAAAACGTATTATGCTAGCGACAACTTATTATACCTAAATTGTAGAGGAATTTTGGGAGATTATTTACTGCATAGCAAATGTTGAAAATGTCCTCCATCCTGCACAAGGCACAGCTCAACAAGTCGTTCCATGTTACTGGCCACTCGTTGGAGGACTCTGTTGTCAATAGATTGAATCTCCTTTGTGATGTGCTTCAAATCGTCTAATGTCTGGGGGCGTGTGGTATAAACCCTGTCTTTTAAGTAACCCCATAGAAAGAAGTCCGGAGATGTCAAATCCGGAGATCTCGGTGGCCACAGGTTCCTGGAAATTATCCAGTCGTCTAAGAAGCTTGCAATTAAGTTCATGGATTCATTTTATGTATGGCATATAGTGCCATCTTGCTGAAAACATCCTTGTCTCAGCTCTACATTTTCACGTTGACTACAAGAACAAAATGTCGAAACAGCTGCCAACAATGTAATTCGCAATAAAACATAGTATCTGAGCATCTAGTGACAAGGAATCGAAACTCCAGAACATTCTGCTTAATTTGATATTAAAATTGGGTCTTTAAATGAATTTCCAACGGAATAATTAAAGAAAGAAATGGGTCAGTTCTACATAAATTACTCTGTATATAGCACAGTGACAATAAATAGAAGTAGGTTTTGCCCTTAAACATCTCAGCCTGAAAATACCTTTTGTGCACTTCCTATTTCTGATCTACTAAGGGTCAAGTACTACATCTTTTGTAAATTGCAATATCTGTCTCAGATCCTTCTCCTAGTTGCAAGGTTGCACTAGAGATCTGATAATGTTCCAATGCTTCACATTCTAGCAGAATATGTTTTGCTGTTTCATTTTCTCTTAGGCACAAACGATAAGCGAGTTCTCTTTGATACAATCACATTGCAGTCAGATGTTTCCTGAACATAACATGCCGAGTTATAACTCTTCTTAATGAAGACTTGTTTAGCCTGATGAGTGAGTTACTTAAAATCCTACAAGGCTTTCTAAATAAATATTTATAAGCCTTGTTAGAGGGGATGGTTTCCCATCCCTTTTGGATTTCTTTTTGAATACATTATACAGCAGTTTTATCTTTTGATGAGCTAATCCCATAGAGTAGGTTCGGTATTTAATGGTATTTAACATCTTTTCGTTTTTGAGCTATGCTATCCACAGACACACACATACACACGGACCTTTGTCTAAAAGTGCTATTTTTGGAAACAGGGGGACCCAAAAAATGCTTTTCCGATGAAATCAAGGTATCCAATTTTTGGGTGGAATGCAAAACTTTCTCTATACACTATATACATAGTACGTGTAGAGAAAGTAAAAATTAGCTAAGTAGTAAGCAAAAATAATTATTTTATTTTGCAGCTTGAAGTTCTTTAACCTGGTTGGACATATCGGAAGATGAATAAAATTGGTGAAATGATGCTCATATGATCTCGGGGTCCATGGAGCTTTAAGTTACTCGACATTAGTCTTCTAATGACAAGGGAAAACCTCCGTAACTTATCCTAAGCGAGATTCAAATTCGTGACTTATTGAATATGAGGCACGCTACCACCTCACTACCCAGGCGGGCCAAAGTAATTATTGTTCTCAGGCTCTAGAAATGTCATGACCATCCTTATTTAATTATTTCTAATGTTTATATAAACATGGACATACAAATAAGTATTGTTGTATATGTCCGTGAAAATGATAGCACCTTTCTTATATTTATTTTGTTTTAATTTCGATTCCCGTTTCAGTTTCTCCTCGTTTCATAAAATCCACATTTGGTTAAAAAATGACGACTTTACATTTCTATCATAAATAATTATTTTGGATTCAGGGCCTTTTGGCATTTATATCTCAATTTCGAACTTGGGTGTAACACAATACCTCCCCTACTTATTTCACGTACACAGAAAGGAAGAAATCTAATATGTTGCATTCACATGACTTTCTCTTCATCTCTGCAACAAATTATTGGTAAAAAGGTTTTACTTCTATACATTTACTTCAAGCTAATGCATAAAAAATTAGCAGAAATAGTCTTTCTTGTTTTTTTGTAAGTACAAGCGAAATAAATGAGTACCATAGGTTAAAGCGATATTCAAAAGCTGGTTGCTAAGTGACTGAAGTTCCTTTGTTTGTATGGACAGGAGATGACACATTTCATATGAGAAAAGTATGTTTTTCAAAGCTGCAACCAAAAACAAAGAATATTCCAAAAACGATCCACCAAAATATATGTATATAACATAAATTGTATGTTTTATCGTGATCTACATCTTTTTGTGGTAAGTTTTTGTCTAGCAATTATGCAAAGTTCCGTAAAATTCATCCAGAATAAAGTAGTCTTCAAAGGCTATTCCCAGAAAACTCAAAATATACATTTTGTTTGTCAGGTAAATATCTTTAATATACGATATTTTAATCAAAATCGTTAGAGGCGTTTATTAGAAAATTAACATTTTCGAAAAAAGTTTCATGTAAAGGTTAGTTGGTTTTACTGACTTTTCATTTTTGAGTTATCGTGTTCATAGACAACACGGACACACACGAACCTTTTTCTGCAAACGCTTTTTTTAGTTTCTCTATACGCACTATGTACATCGTGTATAGAGAAGGTATTGCACTCCACCAAAAAATTCGATACCGAGATTTCACCGGAAATATATGTTTTAGGATCCCCTGTGTCCAAAAAAAGTATTTTCAGAAAATTGTCCATGTGTGTGTGTGTGTGTGTCCGTGTGTCAGTGTGCGTGTGTCCGTGAACACGATAACTCCAAAACGAAAAGTCGGTAAAATACCAAACTTGGTATTTAAGTTTATTATCTTTCAGGGATGCGACACGAAGATTTTGAGAAAAGTCCCCCCACCCCAAACTACCCTTTACATAGAACTTTTTTCGAACCTTTTTATTTTCTAAAAAATTGCTCAAACGATTTTGATTAAAATATCGTATATTAAAGTTATTTACCTGACTAATAAAAAGTATATTTTTAATTTTCTGGGAATAGGTCTCTGAAGCTTGTTTTATTCTGAATGAATTTTTCATAACTACTAAACCTTAAGAGATGGGAAAAAACTTAACCCACAAAAATGTAGAGCATGCTAAAACACACAATTTATGTTATATACATTTTTTTCATGGAGTTGATCGTTCTTGAGATATTCCTTTTTCTTGGTTTCAGCTTTGAAAAACTTATACTTTACTCATACAAGAATTTGTCAACTCCTGTCCATACAAACAAAGGAACATCAGTCACATAGCAACCAGCTTTTGGCTTTAACTTTAACTTACGGTACTCCCTTATTTCGCTTCTACTTACAATAAAGCAAGAAATAAGACTATTTCTGCTAATTTTTCTCGATTAGCATGAAATAAATAAAAGATTAGCTTATTAACAATAATAATTTACAGAGATATTGAGAAAGTCATGTGAATGGAACACATCAGATTTTTGATTTTGTGTTCAGGGGACCCTAAAACATATATTTCCATTGAAATCTCGGTATTGAAATTTTGGGTGCAATATATAATACCTTCTCTATACACTATGCACATAGTACGTATAGAGAAAGTAAGAATAAGCACACCGTGTGAGTTTTAATCATGAATCAGCTATCGACATGAAGTGTAATACAAAGTGAAAGTATCAGAAATGTCAGTATTCCTTTTACTATGTAAATGCGTTTATGACAATGGACGATGTGTTTGGACGGTGGGTGCTCTGGAGTGTGCGCAGTGTTAATAAAGAAAACAAAGACTTGTAGACTTGAAGGTCGGAAGAGAATAATGGTGTTCTATTTGTCATCTGGAGCGAGGAAAGGAAGGCAACAGGATAAAACATGCTCAGCTCGAGATCCGTACCACTCTTTTATCTAAGAGATGGCTTTAAACAGTGGTATGCTTATCCAAGTTGCTGCTTTTTCTGTAAATATGCCATGCTTGTTTTAATTTTGTACTTATCATTTGTTAGTAATTTTCAATTTGTCACTACGTTCACCCATAGGATAGTACAAGTCTTGTCACGGGGCTAAAAGTTATTTAAAAGGGAGATATACTTTTTGTGCGAGAAAAGTACTATAAGTTTTTAAGGCTGAAACCAAAAACAACATAAAAATGTTACTAACATAAATTGTGTGTTTTACCATGCTCTGCATTTTTTGTGGGTAAGGTTTTTTGTCTATCTCTCACGGTTTAGCTGTTATGCAAAATTCCGTAAAATTGCTCCAGAATAAAGTAGTCTTCAGAGGCTATTCCCAGAAATTCAAGATATACATTCCATTTGTCAGGTAAATATCTTTAATGTACGATATTTTAATCAGAATTGTTTGAGCTATTTTTAAGAAAATAAAAGTTTTTGAAAAAAGTTCCATATAAAGGGTAGTTGGGCGTCCCATCTTCGTGTCGCATTCCTGGAAGATACTAAACTTAAATACCAAGTTTGATTGGTATTCAACGGTCTTCTTGTTTTTGAGCTATGTTGTCCACAGACACACGCACACATACACGCAGCTTTTTCTGAAAATGCTTTTTTTGGAGGGTGATTTAGGGGCACGCAAAGCCTGTATTTCCGGTGAAATTTTGGTATCCAATTTTTGGGTGGAATGCAATACATTCTCTATACACTATGTACATAGTACGTGTACAGAAAGCACAAAAACCTCAGCTGGAGATCCACATCATGCTTTTATATAAGACATGGCTTTAAACAGCGGTATGCATATCCACTGCTTATTCTGTAAATATGATATGCTTGCTTTAATTTTGTATTTCTCATTTGTTAGTATATATTTAGTTTGTCGCTGCGTTCACCTATGGGACAGTACAAGTCTTGTCACGGGGCTGAAAGTTATTTAAAAGGGAGATGTAAGTTATTGTGTGAAAAAAGTATAAGTTTTTAGGCTGAAACCAAAAACAAAGAATATATAAAAAAACAACGTAAAAATGTATCTAACATAAATTGTGTGTTTTACCATTTTCTACATTTTTTGTGTGGTAAGCTTTCGTCCATCTCTTACGGTTTAGCAGTTAAGCAAAATTCTTTAAAATTGCTCCAGAATAAAGTAGTCTTGAGAGACTATTCCCAGAAAATTCAACATATACATTTTATTAGCCAAGTAAATATCTTAAATATACGAGATATTAATCGAAATCGTTAAAGCCATTTTTAAGAAAATCAAAATTTTCGAATTTTTCCACGTAAAGGATAGTTCGGGGTGGGGGATTTTCTTGAAAATCTTCCAGTCGCATCAATGGAAGATACAAATCTTAAATACCAAGATTGTCATTTCACGGTCTATTAGAGCTATTCTGTCCACAGGCACACACAGACAGACATGGATTAATTACAAATTAATTACTCACGCTATTCGTAAATCGAGACACCATCACATGGCATTCTTAAAAGTGATCAACAAATGGAAAACGCTGAACTATACTTAAAAACCATTGGCTGAAGGGCAATCATGAAAACCACTATTACAGAGAAAACAAATGCAATGCTTTCAGCAAAGGTTGCGTCTGCTGGTTTGTCAGAACTGAAAGCTGGTGGGCATGTAAAGTATACGTCACAGCAGACAAGGCAGGAAGCATTTTAATGAGGGACAGTGGGGCTAATGCCTTGTACTGGAGAGAAATGATGACAAAAAACATGATGCGTTCCATTCACATGACTTTCTCTACGTCTCTGCAACAAATTTTTGTTAAAAAGCTTATGCTTCTACTTACTTCATGCTAATGCAGAACAAAATTAGCAGAAACAGTCTTATTACTTGCTTCCTTGTAAGTAGGAGCGAAATAAGGGAGTACCATAGGTTAAAGTGATAGTCAAAAGCTGATTGCTATGTGGCTGAAGTTCCTTTGTTTGTATGGGCAGGAGTTGACAAATTTCTATGTGAGAAAAGTTTTTTTAAACAAGGAATATCTCAAAAACGATCAACCCCACGAAAAAATTTTTATAACCTAAATTGTGTATTTTAACATGCCCTACATTTTTGTGTGGTAAGTTGTTGTTCATCTCTTACAGTTTAGCAGTTATGCAAAATTCTATAACATTCATCCAGAATAAACTAATCTTCAGTGGCTATTCCCAGAAATTTCAAGATATATATATTATTTGGCAGGTAAATATCGTTAGTATATGGCATTTTAATCAAAATCGTTAAGAGCCATTTTTGAGGAAATCAAAATTTGCGAAAAAAGTTTCATGTAAAGGTTAGTTTGGGGTAAGGGAATTTTTGTCAAAACCTTCGTGTCGCATCCCTGGAAGATACTAAGCTTAGATACCAAATTTAGTATTTTATGGACTTTTGGTTTTTGAGTTATCGTGTTCAGGACACATGGAACTACTTCTGAAAATGATTTTTTTAATACAAGGGGACCCTAAAACATATTTCCAGTGAAATCTTGGTATCGAATTTTTGTGTGGAGTGCAATACCTTCTCTATACACTATGTACATAGTGCGTGTAGAGAAAGTAATGTGTAACAATATGTGGTACATTCTTAGATATAAAAATTAAAATGTATAAGAATTAGCTGGTGAACAGAAAGAAAGAAGAACCATTGCTAATTAGTATCACATAAATAAAGTTAATATCAGAATTACTCTGACGAGAAAATATTTGTAAACAAATACAGAGGAACACGAACTTAATTTGCCTAAGAGTTTAACGTTTTGGTCTCCTGGCAGCGGGCAGTGGGACGAGAAGTAGCGAATTAGGACCCGAGAATAGAGAAAAGCGAGTCGGTAGAGCGAAGGTTGAAGATAATTTCATTTTGAGTAGGTTGGCTGGCTTGTTTCGCCTTGGTTAAGTGGAAGCCTCGCAGTTTAGTTGCATATTAACAGGACATACACATTGAAATGGGACGGATTCATTTACAAAGGCTTGAATTACCAACGTAATTTGACGAATGGAATAATGAAGAGCAGCTTGTTTTTCTTTCTAATGAAAGATGAAATGCAGAAACATGAAACGGTCGCAAATGACCAACCAGAGCTGACTGCAACGTCACTGCTGCCATTGCGATCGTGTTTTGTCACACAGTGATCTTTATTAGCATAATGGAATATGTTGACATTTATAAATCATTAAGGAGATAATAGTAATTATTTTGCTATTTAGTTCCGAAATGTTTATTTATTTACAATACAACTAGAGGTAAAGTTACACGATGGTTCCACACACACACACACACACACACACACACACACATACACACAATAGATCTGAAGGCTTTTACTGGCGATCCATACTTGAAAGTGTTGAAAACATTAAGTTGTTCAGACGTGAAAGTCGCCAGATTGCCGAAAGTTTTACTTCTTCTTGAAATCATTGGGATTTTAGCGTCACAGATCCCTCAGCTACGCTTTGCGGCTTAGGGACCTCCGCGTTGTGCTACGCTTTGCAGCTTAGGACCCTAAATGTTTATAACCCACCAGTAGGTAAGTAAAATGCGGCTCTAATGACGAAATAACAAAAGTGCCCACGTATAGAAGAAATATCAAGTGGTGGAACCATCATATATTAATAATCCACTATATTTCTAGAAAACCAATCCAGAAGTGTGGTTAGGTTACGTTCATACCTTTTTTTTTTACTTTCTCTAAACGTGGTGAGTACATAGAATAAAGAGAAGTTATTGTATTGCTGTAAAAATTCGGTAGCACCATTTTACAGGATCTCCCGTATCCAAATAAAGCATATTTAGAAAAAGGTTCGTGTATGTTCGTGAGCAAAATAAGTTCGTAAGTGAAAATAAAAATGTTAATAAAATAGTAAAGTTAGCTATCAAATTTTTTATCGTCCAGAGATGCGACACGAAAGTTTGAGAAAAATCTCCCCATCCCAGATTACTTTTTACATGCAAATAATTCGATTCAGTTCAATTTTCTTAAAAATGGCTGTAACGATTTTGATAAAAATAAAATATATTTACTTGACAAATGAAATGTATATATGCATTTTTTTGGCTTAGCCTCTGAATACCTCCTTATTACGGATGAATGTTGCTTAGTTTAGCACAAGTGGTAAACCGTAAGAGATTGAAAAAAATTTACTGCATAAAATATAGATCTTAAAATATGCAATTTCGTGGAGTTAGCCATTCCTAAGATATTTCTTATAATTGGTTTCAGTTTTAAAGTAAACTTTTATTATACGGCAATTTGTTACAATCCGGCAATGTAACGAAACGGATTTTATGCACATGGCAACCAGCTTGTAAAAGAGCGACCATCATTTCAGCCTGGCGTATTCCATTACTTTCCTTCTACTTACAGGGAAACAGGCAACACGACAATTTCTGATAATATGTATTTAGTTTAACATGAAGTAAATAATAGAATAAACTTTTTAACAATAATTTTTTACCGACATGTAGAGAAAGTCATGTGAATGGAACATATATGATTTTTTCTATTGATTATATAGCTTATGCCTCTTTACACAAATTTATATATGCATTTAGAGAATGTTATTGAAATTCCGACGCTGATGATTCTGCTCATTTCAAAATTTGGAAATGTATCTACCATTCAAACCGTGACTTTGTGAAATATGTTCATTTACTACTACGTTACTTCTACTACTATTAATAATAATAATAATAATAATAATAATAATAATAATAATAATAATAATAATAACTCAATCTTTGAAATATATAGGTGTTTCTTCATCAACCAAAATGCTGAAGCAAAATCCATAGATAGCAAATTAGGTTCTAAACTGAGTTAAACAGTTGATAAACGCTTGTTCTACTTTCTCCTAACAATGCTTTTAATTGTAGTATTTTGTAGTAGAAATGTAAGTTTCTTTACTGTAAAATCAGCAGAGAAAGAGGTTTCAGAGTCCATTCCCAGAAAATTCAAGATATACATTTTATATAATATGTAAACTTTCTATCACATCCTTAAATGATGCTAAAGCTTAATGCCAAGTTCAGTATTTAACAGACTTGTTGTGTTTAAGTTGTGCCAGACACAGATGCCCATATACATGTTTGACAGTATGTGTGACTCGCCAAACTTGCCCTCCTTGATTAGAGTTGCGCTAAACGACGTTGCGACCCAGTACCTCGCAAAAGTTACTTTTGGGTATGCCTGGGATACAATAAATACGAATAAATGTCAATTTGAAAGAGTTTAGAATCATAACACCGGGAAAGCTCTTTCAGAGATTATTAAGAAATTCCCTCGCTATAGATTATAAAATAAACTTAGGTTTTCAGACAGTAAAATTGCTCCAATCCTTAAGGGAGTTTTTATTAATGATACAAGCTATAAACGCCCAACCTTAAAATGGGGATAACTGGCAATGGAGTAAATAGGGGTTGTGAATACAAGCATTAAACAGTAGCCCTAATTTACCACGCCTCCCTTAATCATAACGTTCATGGTCATATTTAATCACATATCAAGATGAAAACAACGTGCTATTACTCTGGCCTGTGCAGGATGACTTACGTGCAATAAAGGCTCATGTTACCATGGTATTATGCCATCCCTCTTTGTACACACTCCTTTTACTTTCTCTGCTACGTATCATAAGTACGGGAAGTATTGTACATTACCCAAAAATTCGAAGCGATGCTTTCACAGAAAATACACATATATACGAGGGCCTTTTTTTAACCTCCGATAGGCTATAAATAAAATACAAGTTCATAGAAAACAATTATTTTATTACTAAAAGTTTTCTACACTTATGGTTACTTTTCAGCATAATCACCAAAAATTGAGACATTTATCATACCTGAGTACAAGCTCTGCAATACCCGCTTCAAAAATGTTGCCGCCAATGATTTCAAATGAGCATTGACGTTGCTTTGAACATATTTGTACTTTACGACGTTTGCGGAGAGTCATTCAAAACAAACGAAGAGGAATGCTGACTTCAGGAATTGTGTTGATCCATGACAATACTCGTCCACACATTGCTAGCACAACCTATCGACTCCTTGAACAATTTCGATGGGAAATGTTCGGTCATCCACCGTACAGTCCTGGCACCCAGCGATTTTCACCTTTTCCCTGAACTGAAGACGTGGCTAGGAGGGCAGCACTTTCAAACCAACGAAAATCTTCAAAGCAACGCCAATGCTCATTTGAAATCATTGTGGCAACATTTCTTGAAACGGATATTGCAAAGTTTGTGCACAGGTACGATAAATGTCTTAATATTTTCGGCGATTATGCTGAAAAGTAACCATTAGTTTACAAAACTTCTAGTAATAAAATAATTGTTTTCTATGAACTTGGTCTTTTATTTATAGCCTATCGGATGTTGAAAAAAATAAGGGCCTCGTATTTCTTCCCCCTTTGTACTTTTATTTTCTCTATACTTTTTTCGCTTTCTTTATTTGAATGTTAAGTATTCAACCCAGAAATTGAAAACCAAATTTCACCCTGAGATTCCCTGGATCTAAAAGGGAATTTTCGTGTATATTGTGTGTGTGTATGTATTTTAAACTGCACAAATCAAACACAAAAAGTCGTTTACATCTCACACTTGAGATTTAAATTCAGCATATTTCAGGGAAGCAACATGAAGGTTAAACAACAGATCTGATGTGTTCCATTCACATAACTTTCTCTAGTTGTTCCAAATACCTCTATTGTTACAAAAGATTATTCTTTTACCTACATTATGCTAATCGAGATGAACATTAGCAAAAATTTCAATATTACTTGCTTCCTTTTAAGGGAATACGTTAGCCTAAAAGGATAGTCAAATTCTTTTTAAAGTCATCACTATGTGAAACAATTGAGATTCGACTCACTTTGTATGTCCCGTTTGAGAAAAGCTGAATCAAATAAGTAATATCTCAGAAACGGCCAGTTCCACAAAAAAAAGCATAAATGATACAAATTACATCCTTTCGCGAGATCTACAATTTTTGTGTAGTAAGTTTTTCTCTATATCTTATAGTTTACCAATTATGCAAAATTCAGAGATTATTCCTAGAAAGTTTAGGATATATATATATCTATATTTTAAAATATATTTATATATAGATATATATTATTTGTCATGTAAATATCTTAAATATACGATAATTTAATCAAAATCGTTAGATCCATTTTTGAGAAAACTAAATTTTTTTATTTTTTCCACGTAAAGGATAGTTGAAAATCTCCCTGTCGCATGTTTGGAAGATACTGGCCTTAAATATCAATTTGGTTCTTGAGCAATGCTACCCAAAGACACACACACACTCGAACATTTGGCTAAAGTACTCTTTTGGATTCAGTGGGCCCAAAATATATATTTTTGGTGAAATTTCAGTATCGAATTTTGGGGTGCAATAAAATACCTTCTCTATACACTATGTATATAATACGTGTAGAAAAAGTAAACATATTACCTCCGAAGTCCTCTTTATTCTGGATGACTACCGAGTGACGTCATGGTACCTATCGAATTTTTGTGTGGCATAGAATTCTTTTTCTTATTAAAACGTACGATCACGAATAAGACAGAAAAAAATGGAAATGGCGTGTTGTTTATGGACGCTCTTTAACTGCTGCGGTTCTCAGCGTCCCATTCTATACTGGGCGTGAAAGACCGCTTAATTTTGCTCAGAGGCCTCTTTTATCAGGTTTGAGGTTCTTTTACGTGCCGTAAATCTACGACACGGGACCAACGGCTTTACTTCCCTTCCGAAGGAAGCCATGCTACGGATTTTTACGCCCGAAAAAATCCATCGTCCTCCGCCGGGTTTGAACCCGGGACCTTGGGTATATAAAGTCAGCATGGTAACCATTACACCACGGAGGGCGACAAATAAGACCGAACATCAGTAAAAGAGAAGTGACTACGCGGTTATCCTATTTTTTACAGTTTGAACTAAATTTGGTTCAAATTCTAGTTTTACATATTAAAGCTGTTTTAATTTTTACCCCACAGAGATTTAAAAATTAGCTTTATATTTCTCTTCCAATTGTTCCAAGCGATGAGTGAATTATGTACGAGTAGTTGAGAACCCATAAAGAGTCTATGTTTAATATTTATGAAACCAGTCTAATTGGAAAACAAATGTTTCTTAATTTTAACTCTAAATTTTCTGGGGCTTTCAGCCAAGTAAGTTCATGGATTGATCCCAACGTTCTCAGGGTATGATGATTGAAGGTCTGGAATCGGAATGATGCTAGCCTCTGATTGGTTCCCATGATATTTTTGGTCGTGTTATTTAATATGGCTGAGACTTGGGTACGAGTCTGGTTTGTATACATTAGTTTTTTCAGGACGAAGATGGAAATGGAGTTTCATTTATGGACGCTCTTTAACTGCTGTGGTTCTCAGCCTCCCATTCTATACTGGGAGTAAAAGATCGGTTAATTTTGCTCAGAGACCTCTTTTATCAGGCTTGAGGTTCTTTTACGTGCCGTAAATCTACAACACGGGAGCAACGGCTTTACTTCCCTTCCGAAGGAGGTCATGCTAAGGATTTCTACACCTGAAAAAAATCTATCTATGCTGCCCACAGACAGATACGCAATTCTAAAAATGCTTTTTTCGGGTTCATGGAATATAGAAAGGTATTTTACCGGCGAAATCTCTCGGTATCGAATTTTTGGACAGGGTGTTAATGAACTATACTGAAATATTTTCACAGAATATGTTGATTACTTAAATAAGTAATTTGAGATAGGAGACTTATGGCCTGTTTACTGAAATTTCGAAGTAACGGCTATTAGTTTCTGAAGTGCCAGTATGCCACGTACCGCGGCATTTCGTCTGGAATGAAAAAAATTATAATAGAAAGCATTTACTCTATGACAGAAATCGAACTCATGACCTTTATGTTAGCAGCTTCCCGCGTTACGCATTAAGCCATAAGAGCAGCTGAAAAAACGTCTCCGGAATAGGCTACATAACTCAAGAACGTAGTTAATGAATGCTCAGTGTCAAACTGTCAAGTGATTAGTTCGAGATTTTAAAGATTTGGTCGACATTAAATCTTGAGAACGCCAGTAATGAGCTAGTAAAAATCGATATTTCTATACTCGGGCAGCAGTTTTAATGACATTCTAAGCCATTTTTACTTCCTCTATACCTACTATGTACATAGTGTATAGAGAAGGTATTGCACTCCACCAAAAAAGTCGATACCGAGATTTCACCGGAAATATATGTTTTAGGGTCCCCGGTATCCAAAAAAACTATTTTCAGAAAAAGGTCCGTGTGTGTGTGTGTCCGTGTGCCTGTGAACACGATAACTGAAAAACGAAAAGTCGGTAAAATACCAAACTTGGTATTTAAGTTTAGTATCTTCCAGGGATGCGACACGAAGATTTTGAGAAAAATCCCCCACCCCCAACTACCCTTTACACGGAACTTTTTTCGAAAATTTTTATTTTCTCAAAAATGGCTGTAACGATTTTGATTAAAATTTCGTATATTAAAGATATTTACCTGACAAACAAAATGTATATCTTGATTTTTCTGGGAATAGTCTCTGAAGAGTAGTTTATTCTGGATGAATTTTACTAAATTTTGAATAACTGCTAAACCGTAAGAGATGGACAAATACTTACTACACAAGAAAGGTAGAGCACGTTAAAACACTCAATTTATGTTATACACATTTTTTTTTTTTTAGAGTTTGTCGTTTTTGTAACATTCCTTATTTTTGGTTTTTGCTATGAAAGACTTATACATTTCTCAAACAGGAATTTGTCAACTGCTCTCAATACAAACAAAGGAACTTCAGTGACATAGCAACCAGCTTTTGATTATCACTTTAACCTATGGTACTCCCTTATTTCGCTTCTACTTACAACGAAGCAAGTAATAAGACTAGTTCTGCTATTCTTTTCTGATTATCATGAAGAAAATAGAAGTATAAGCTTAATAACAATAATTTGTTACAGAGGTGTAGAGAAAGTCATGTGAATGGTACATATACGATTTTTTTTCAACCTTCTTTGCTTTAACACCGACTTAACAGCATCTGATACCCACACGTTTAACGCTATGTAGTTGCGTTATGCTTATCCGGCGACCATGCATCGCCGATCTCAAATTACTTATATCAGTCACGTGCACAATCTCACAAATTAATTCGTTGTTCTTTGAAATATTAAAACCTACATTCACTAGTTGCTTCCATACCCTCACTAGATCGTCAATATGAATACAAATATCAAATTTTCATCAATATGAAAATCAAAGAACTTTATTGCCTACAATGGACAATTTCCATACAAGGCAAGGCTTCCCTTACAAAGACTTTCATTGGTTTTCGGCGACGAAGTGAATGCTCCCCAAGCAAAATAACATTTAAAACACGCTAAAGCCATAAATAAACATGTCATAAAAATTACGACTTGCAGATAAAACGGTGCAACCAAAGGAAGCCCGTATTTCATGAACAACAAAACAAGAAGGGAGTATCTGGACAACACACACTAATTTGGCTGTCGTGTAATTACATGGCATTAACTTTTCTGCTTTCGCCTCCCCTTCCTTTTATTTTTCTGCTTCTCAGCACTGTTACGCAGTGGAATGGCTTTTTGAAGTGTAAATAACGTGGACCCGGGCTTTCTTCCCACTTCACGGTGAACAAACTTCAACCCAAAACCGCTCACCATCAGCTTTTCTCCTTTAACTTGAATGGGGATTGATTGATTCTCCTTCTTTTCTCCCTGTATTCAACATCCCCTTTACGCAACTAACAGTTATAACATTGTATAAAGGAAATAGACCAATGACCAGAATTCGGATATACAGAAGCCAAAAGTGACAATTATTCTCCCCTCATTCAACACACGTACAACCTAGCGAGGTTCTTTGTGATGAACTCTCTGAGAAGATGTTTTGACACGTACTTCAAAACCTTCTTACCTGTTCAGCAAAGAGACAGAATCACTATGGAGAATAGTAACAACAATAATAAAGCCCGTCTAGATAGTGTTGTGGTAGCGTGTCTGCCTCACATTCAACAGGTCGCGAGTTCGAATCTCGCTTAAGGTAAGTTAACCGGATAAGGTGTTTTTTCGGAGTTTTCCTTTATCCTAAGAAGACGAATGTCGAGTAACTTAGAGCTCCATGGACCCCGAGATCACTTAGGCATCATTTCACATCCGATATGACCAACAAGGTTAAATAACGTTAAGCTACATAATACTACTACTACTAATAATAATAATAATGATAATGATAATAATAATAGTAATAATAATAACCACGAGAACCACAGAGTCTTCAAACCGCTATAAATATAATAACATTTGAGATAGAATAAAAACAAAAGCTGATGTTTTCCATTCGCATGACTTCCTCTACATCTCTGCAACAAATTATTGTTAAGAAGTATATGCTTATATTTACTTCATGCTAATCGAGAAAACATAGCAGAAATAGTTTTATTACTTGCTTCCTTGTAAGTATAGGCGAAATAAGGGAGTACCATGGGTTAAAGTGATAGTCAAAACCTGGCTGTTATGTGTCTGAAGTTCCTTTGTTTCAATGGACAGTAGTTGACACATTTCTGTATGAGAAAAGTAAATGCTTTTTAAAGCTGAAACCAATAACAAGGAATACCTCGAAAATGGTCAACTCCACGGAAAAAATGCATGTAACAAATTGTGGGTTTTGACGTGCACTACATTTTTTGTGAAATAAGTTTTTGTCTATCTCTTACGGTTTACCAGTAACACAAAATTCAGCAAAATGCATTCAGAATAAAGAGGTCTTTAAAGGATATTCTTAGAAAATTCAAGATATACTATTTAATTGCAATATAAGTATTTTAAGTGAAAATCGTTGGAGCCATTTTGAAGAAAATCCTAATTTTCCAAAAATGTTCCACGTAAAGGGTAGTTGGTGGCAGGGGGATTTTTTTTTTTCAAAATCATCGTGTCGCATCCTTGGAAGATAAACTTGAATACCAAACTTGGTATTTAACAGTCTCTTCGTTTTTTAGCTATGCTGCCCTCAGACACACTCACACATATACATTCAATGCTTTTTTTGATTCAGAATGTCTTAAAACAAGTATTTCCGGTGAAATCTCGGTACCAAATTTTTGGGTGAATTAGAATACTTTCTCTACACACTACGTATATAGTACGCGTAGAGAAAATAAAAATAAGTCGCATGCTGGGTAAACAACGACAATTGGTTTTAATATTTTTTTCCCTTTAGTTTGCCATTTCCAGGGCTACAGTGTTGTTGAATAAGGTATTAGTAATTTTATTCATTCTGCTAAAAGAAGTTGTAAGTAAGAAATCATGACTATTACTAAATGACACAATATAGAGCTGATTCAATGCTATTATGAAAGCAAGAGGTTTTCTCAAGGTCTGAAAAAATTTAGAACTCTTAACAATTTTAGAGCAGACACATATGGAAATTCGAAAGGTTCCAACAAAGTGGCCGCCGCGATCTCCAGATCTCAATCCGACCGACTTGAGAACGAGTTTTCCTGGCACACCCAACAATCTGACAGAAATGAAGGATGTACTTCCTTGCGATCGTACTTCATGTTTTGGGTTCCTAATATTGCACACTTCCTAATTAATATCCGATCCAACAGTAGATGATTGAGCGTGTCACTTCCTACCTTCTTGAGATGTCTCTCCTGCTACTGCGGTTGCGTGTGGTCCAGGTGTTACTACTGCTTTCTTGAAGACATTGTTATGGATCTGCCTTGTCGTCTCAGGCCGATGTAGGGGTCCACATTGTAGAAATGTGTGCTCATCTGATGCTATGGAGTCTCACCACGTGGCCTACCCAACTCCATTTTAAAATGTGGCTAGTTGGGAAACATCTTCCAGGTTTGTCATTTCCGTAAGCCTAATGTAAGGGCACTCTGCCTTACAGGTTACTTTCCATTTTTCTCTGGGAAACTTGAATCGTTACTTTCGTGTTTCCGACAAATTTTTGGCAGCCGTATAATAATGATGGGAAGATGCAGCAGTCTAGCGTTTTTATTTTAATTTTTACTTTCTCTACTACGTACTATGCACATAGTGTATAGAGAAGGTATGTATTGCAAACAAAAATTCGATACCGAGATTTCACCGGAAATACATGCTTTAGAACCCCCTGAATCCCCCCCCAAAAAAGCATTTTCAGAAACAGATTCGAGTGTGTTTGTGTGTGTGTGTGTGTGTGTGTGTGTGTGTACGCGCGCGCGCGAATGTGGACAACATAGCTCAAAGCGAAAAGATCGTTAAATACCAAACTTGGTATTTAACTTTGATATCTTCCGAGGATGCTCACGAAGATTTTTAAGAAAATCCCCACCACCGCAAACTACCCTTTACATAGAAAAAACTTCATACTTTTGATTTTCTTAACAATGGCTAACGGTTTTGTTTATAACCTCTTACATTTCAGATATATAAATCAAATAAAATGTATTTTTTCATTTTTCTGGGAATAAACTCTAAAGACCTTTTTATTCTAGATAATTTTTGTTGAATTTTGCATGAGTGGTAAACCGTAAGAGATAGACAAAAACTAAGTATACAAAAGTGTATATCACGATAAAGCACCGAATTTATGTCATATACGTGTGGATTGATCGCTTTTAGAGGGTCCTCGTTATTGGTTTTAGCTTTAAAAAACTTATACTTTTCTCGTACAGGAAATTGTCAACTCTTGTCTATACAAACAAACTTCAGTCACATAGCAACCAGATTTTGACTATCACTTTAACCTATGGTACTCCCTTATTTCCTTCTACTTACAAGGAAACAAGTAATAAGACTATTTCTGTT
This sequence comes from Hymenopus coronatus, assembly GCA_030762935.1. Classification (NCBI taxonomy): domain Eukaryota; kingdom Metazoa; phylum Arthropoda; class Insecta; order Mantodea; family Hymenopodidae; genus Hymenopus; species Hymenopus coronatus. The sequence continues at coordinate 61,862,284 of CM060884.1, forward strand.
AATTTTTTCTCGATTATCATGAAGTAAATAGAAGAATAGCTTTTAAACAATAGTTTGTTGCAGAGATGTAGAAAAAGTATTTCGCATCAACCGGTGAGAGAGGTGGAATATTGTCCAACCAGAAAGTTTAGGGATCATCAGTTCAATCTCAGAACCTCATTTTTCGCAAGTTAAGTCTCATATCTCCTTCCCTTCAATAACGTGGCTGGCCAATTACGCATGAAAAACAGGTGGAAGACATGGGCGGAGTCAGCGAAAATACCCCGTCTTACGATAAGTATTTTTAATGTCTTTGAGTGTATAGTGTTCAGATAACTGTTATTGTGAAAATTGTTTTCTGTCTTTTACTTTCTAGACACGTATCATATTTAATTCAAATCAGAAACTCCGCAGACGAACACGCCGTTACTGACATGTACGCATTTAAAAGAAACAAAGAGTGTGGAATGGAAAGAACGGAAGAAATCCAGATTCGAGAAAATCATTTTGGGTACTTTTTGTTGAGTTGATATAATTTTCTGTTTATTCTTGCTGCAAGATCACAAGTCAATGAATACCGAGTTTTCACTGCATTGAGCCCCTCAAGGCTTGGGGGGGGGAGGGAGAGATGGAGCTCTTTAAGAAAGTTCACCCTGGTAATTATATCCCTCTTCCTATAGACAGAGCAAGACGATACGCAACGGAAGAGATGAACGCGGGAGTAATCCGTGTACGAGAAAAGGGAAAATAAGGCAAAGAAAAAGGTTGCTGTGTTACTAGAAAGGATGACTGTGCAATACTGAAGAAAAGAGTAGCGAACATTGGAGAGGAAGTTAATTCGACGGTTAAATGTGTTTAATTACAGAAACAAGGGCGTCTCCAGATATCCTCTGCTGCTGTTTACAAAACGAATTACAAGTATCACACAACATTAATTCCACAAGCACGATGTGAGGGCAGTTGTTTCTGTATTAGATAAAAGTCCCTTGGAGCTGCAAGCATTCAAAACCAAAACACACGTCACATGGTTTACTAAACGTCTTGTTTTATATACAAAACTCTGATGTGTTGCATTCACATAACTTTCTCTACAACAACAACTCTTTTTGTTTCATTTATATAGCCCCCCTTTAACATGTAAGGGGGCCTTTGCACTTTAAAACAATCATTGTCTGTAGGATCTTTACATTGAGTTTAATTCGTATTATTTTACTCCAACGCACACACATTCATTGTCACATATATACTTTCAGGCTAAAGAAAAATTACCTGCCCCAGCTGGGAATTGAACCCGAGACTTCCAGGTGAGAAGTCTCGTTGCTGACTACTCGACCACGTAGGCAGTCCAAAAAATTCTTGTTACAAAGCTCATGCTTCTTTTTGCTTCATCCTAATCGAGCTTCTTATTAAGTGCTTCCTAAGAAAGTACCATAGGTTAAAGTGACAATCAAAAGCTGGTTGCCACGTGACTGAAGTTCCTTTGCTTGTATGGACAGGAGTTTGGCAATTTCCTGTATGAGAAAAGTATAATTCCATGTGAAGGATAGTTGGGTTTGGGGGATTTTCTTGAAAATCTTCGATCGCATCCTTGGAGGATACTGAACTTAAATACCAAGTTTGGTATTTAACGGTCGTTTCATTTTTGAGCTATGCTGCCCACAGACACACACACACATACACACAGACAGACACACACGGACATTTTTCTAAAAATGCTTTTTTTGGATTCAGGTGGTCTCAAAACATGTGTTTCCGTTGAAATTTCGATATCGAATGTTTAGGTACAATGCAATACCTTCTCTATACACTATGTACATAGTATATATAGAGAAAGTAGGAATGTTTATTAAATAAACTGTGTGTTTTAACGTGCTCTACATTTTTTGTGCGTTAAGTTTTTGTTTATCTCTTACGGTTTAGAAGTTATGAAAAATTCCGCAAAATAGATCTAGAATAAAGTAGTCTTCAGAGGCTGTTTCCAGAAGATTAAAAATATACTTTTTATTTGTAAGATTTAATCAAAATCTTTAGAAACATTTTTGAGAGAACCAAAATGTTGGAAAAAAGTTCCATGTTAATGGTATTTGGGGTTGGGGGTATTTTCTTGAAAATCTTCGTGTCGCATCCTTGGAAGATACAAACTTAAATACCAAGTTTGATATTCAACAGTTTGACCTATGCTGTCCACAGACACACACACACGGACCATTTTCTGAAAATGCTTTTTTTGGATTCAGGGGGGACCCAAAACATGTATTTCCGGTGAAATCTGGTATCGAATTTTTGGGTGCAATACAATACTTTCTCTATACACTATGTACATAGTATGTGTAGAGAAAGTAAAAAAACAACTAAACATTGGTTACATAAAAATACATTTATAGATTTTTATAGCTATAGATTCTTTTTTTACGTTGTCAAACACACACACACACACACACACACACACACACACACACACTTACAATACGCTCACATAATACGCTCACACAAACCGACTATTTTCTAAACTTTTTTTTTTTCATACAGGGGGTTTCAAAGCATACATTTTCGGTGAAATCCCGGTAACGAATGTTTGAATATCTATTGTGTACATTGTACATTGTACTAGAGAAAGTAAAAATAATTATCATAAGAACAAAGTCCAACAAGAATTGAATGTAGATAATAATTTCGTTATATCTTCCATCTAAGAGCTTTCTCCCCATCTTGGACAGTTTCTGGCAGGTATTTTTCGATAAGCTCTAGACTTCAAGTATCTGCAAAGGAAGTCATTCGGCAGATGAGGTCAGATAATCAGTTGCCCACTCAGTTCATCCTCTTCTTCCAATCCATTTGCTGCGGGACGTTTCGCTCAGAAAATCAATTACACCTCTCTGAAAATGGAACACTTATTCTGGAAACCCAGGTTTCTTCTTAAGCTTGACTGCTCTGAACTACAGCCCCGTCGTATAAGACTATAAACATTGCTTAAAACCTATCTGCCTTCCAGTTTTCCAACGAAAAACCAAACAACACTTTGTTTTCATGAAAATATTAAAAATACGCATTTATACATTAAACCAGTTTGCGTAAAAATGTGACAATTGTTATTAAATATTGTATAAGAAGATTATGGCATGCTTCACGTTAGAATTTAAATTTTATGTATCAGATTCGCCAATTAAGTCAATGCTAAAACACAATGCTTTTCCTAATATTCAAAATAACTTTTGTAAGTAAAAATATTGCTTGTAATATTACGAGGGCTGTTTTTTCTTCAACTTCCGTTAGATCTAAATCGTTAGAGCCACTTTATTAGAAAATAAAATTATCGAAAATGTTTCCATGTAAAGAGTATTTTGAGGAGGGGGAATCTCCTTCAAAATCTTCGTGTCGTATCCTTGGAAGATACTAAACTTATATACCAAGTTTGGTATTTTACAGACTTTTAGTTTGTTAGTATCGTGTATCGTGTCCACAGACACCCGCACACTCTCACACACAGACACACACACACACACACACACACACACACATACGGACATTTTTCTAAAAATGCTTTTCTGGATTCAGGGAGTCACAAAGTATGTATGCATATTTAGTTTGATATTTAACGGACTTTTCGTTTTTGAGCTTTGCTGCCCCCCCCCCCCTTCCCAGTCCCATACACACAGTCACATATAGGGAAATGTTTCTTAAAGTGCTTTTTTATTTTCTCTTCACGTACTGTGTACATACTGTATATAGAAGGTATTGCACTCCACCCAAACATTCGATATCGATATTTCACCGGAATTATACGTTTTAGAGTCCCCTATATCCAAAAAAATAGCTTTTTCAGAAAAAGCTCCGTGTGTATTGTCAATGTGACTGTGAACACGTTAACTCAAAAATGAAAAGTTGGTAAAATATCAAACTTTGTATTTAACTTTAGCATCTTACAGGGATGTGATACGAAGATTCTGAGAAAAATTCACCCACCCCCAATTACTCTTAACATGGAACTTTTTTCGAAAATTTTGATTTTCTCAAAAATGACTAACGGTTTTGATTAAAATATTAAATATTAAAGATATTTACCTGACAAATAAAATGCATGTCATGAATTTTCTGGGAATGGCCTTTGATGACTCTTTTATCCTGGATGAATTTTATGGAATTTTTCATAACTGCTAAACCATAAGAGATGGACAAAAACTTACCACACAAAAAATATAGAACACGTTCAAAACATACAATTTATGTTATATACATTTTTTCGTGGAGTTGATCTTTTTTTTTTTTAGGTATTCCTTTGTTTGGGGTTCACCTTTAAAAACATTCTTTTCGCATGCAGGAATTTGTCAACTCCTGTCCATACAAACAAAGGAACTTCAGTCATATAAGCACCACCTTTCGACTATTACTTTAACCTATGATATTCCCTAATTTCGCTGCTACTTACAAGGAAGCAAGTAATAAGACTATTTCTGCTATTTTTTTCTCGATTATCATAAAGTAATTAGAGGCATAGGCTTTTTAACAATAATTTGTTGCAGAGATGTTGAGAAAGTCATGTGAATGGAACACCATCACATTTTCCGTTAAAGTTTTTGTATCGAATTTTTGGGTGCAATACGATACGTTTTCTATACACTATGTACATAGTATAGGTAGAGAAAAAAATCTGTTTTACACTCACATGACTTTCTCTAGCTGTTCTACAAACTTCTTACATAAGATTCTTCTTCTTTCTGCATCTTACTAAGCCATTAGCTCAATGTTTTTATTACTTAGTTCCTTATAAGTAGGAATAAATAAGAGAATACACTAGCCAAAATCGATAGTCAAATGTTTTAAAAGCTGTCGCAATGCGATTGTTATTATTTAGTTCCTTATAAGTAGGAATAAATAAGGGAATACACTAGGCTAACCCGATAGTCAAATGTTTTAAAAGCTGTCGTTATGCGATTGTTATTACAAATCTCTTCTTTCCTTGGCCAGGAGTAGTATAAAAGAAAAACGGATACTCCCGTCTGAGAAAAGTATAAGTACTTCACAACTGAAACTAATAACAATGAGTACCTTGAAAACTGTAAGCTCCACGAGAAAAATGTATACGACATAACTTGTGTATTTTAAAAAAAAAACCCTACATTTTTTGTATAGTAATATTTTGTCTATCTCTTACGGTTTACTAATTATGCCAAATTAAGCAAAATTCATCTAGAATAAACAGGTCTTCAGAAGCTATTCCCAGAAAGTTCAAGATATACATTTTATTTGTCAGATAAATATCTTTAATATACGATCTTTAATCGTTAGAGCCATTTTTAAGTAAATCAAAATTTTCGAAAAAACTTCCAAGTAAAGGGTAGTTTGGGGTTGAAGGATTTTTCTCAAAATCTTCTTGTCGCATTCCTGGTAGATACTAAACTTAAGTACCAAGTTTTTTTTTTGATACAGAGGGTCCTAAAACATGTATTTTCGGTGAAATCTCGGTATCGAATTTTTGGGTGGAATACAATACTTCTCTATCCCTATGTACATTGTACATATGGGGCTAGAGAAAGTAAAAAAGAGGGAAAGAGAGAAGACATTGTATGAGTTTTTTTCTTTGAAATCACTTTCATGCTGTAGAAATGAAATGCAATGTGTCATTAGAAAATCAATCAGAACGTCATCATGAAATGGAGGGAAATGAAGAATGGAGCAGAAGGCGAGTTAACTCGTTTTACACAGAGTGCGGGAAATATTATCATGACCATAAAACGAAAACAAAGAACGGTGGCCGGCACTGTCTGTAAATACATACATAATCCTCCTTTATATTCCTCGCTGTGATGTCTAAATTACAAACATCTCACGGTCCGAGCCATGTATTTGGGAAACAGGCGGATACATCCATCATGTAACTTTCCACACACCGAATATTCATTGTTCTGTCACTGTGTCTTTTTTATTTCTTTCCCTTATTCGCTGTTTTTCTTTCTTTTTTTTTTTTAACAAAAGAATAGAAAGGTCTTGATGCTATAACCGAACATAATGGTCGACTATATGAATTTTATGCTCGATTGCCAATCTCCGCGGCAGGTTAACCAAATGGGAAATCCGTTATTTATTCAATGCCTTTCCTTTGTCAAGCTATAAGCGACAAAGAATGGCACAGAATACGTCAGGGGAATACGCCAATACGTGTATGTACGTTGCAAAAGTACCGTCTAGAATGATTCATGTTGGGACATTCACGTTACCTTGAATACATCATTTTATTTCTGTACGGCTCTTAAAATTTATAATACATAACAAAAGCATGAATCTTTCTGCTCATCATTTCGTAAATATTCTATAGTAGCATTCTTAGACTAGTATTCACTGGCGGTGATTTATTTGTTTAGTAAGAATAACTTTATGAAATCGTTCTCTTTCTTTCTATACACTATATACATAGTGTATAGTGTATAGTGTATAGAGAAGGAATTGTATTGCACCCAAAAATTCGACACCGAGATTTCACCGGAAATACATGTTTTTGTTTTTTTAAATACAGTTCCGAAGTCTGGTCATTGCACAAACATATAATGCCCATGCACAAGGAGGGACTAAACCCAGGATCCCCTACCCATGAGGCACCAAAGTGAGACGCCTTAGCGTGCATGGCCATGGGAAGGGGCTGTTTTGGAACCCCCTGAATCCAAAAGAACCTTTTTAAAAAAACTCCCTCTGTGTGTCTGTGTACAGCACAGCTCAAAAAAAGAAAAGACCGTTAAATACCAAAATTGGTATTTAGGTAATTGATATCTTCCAAAGATGCGATACGAAGATTTTCAAGAAAATTCCCTGCCCCTTAAATGGCAAAATTTTCGAAAATTTTGATTTTCTCAAAAATGGCTCTATCGATTTTGATTAAATTCTGGTATATCAAAGCTAATTAGATCCCAAATAAAATGCATATCTTAAATTTTCTCTGAATGATCTCTGAATAAATAATTTTATTTCTGAACAGCACTTAAATTTTATAATACGTATCAAAATCATGAATGTCGCTGCTCGCCATTTCGTAACTGTTCCACAGTAGCATTCGTAGGCTAGTACTCATAGTCTGTGATTTATTTGATTAACAAGATTAACCTTATATAAGTGTTCTCTTTCTTTTTACCTCTACACGTATATTGTACATAGTGTATAAAGAAGATATTGTATTGCACCCAAAAATTGGACACCCAGGTTTCACCGAGTTTTAGGAACCAATTATTCCAAAGAATGCAGTTTTCGAAACTGTGCGTGTGGGTATGTGTGTGTGTACGGAACTCAAAACTCAAAAATCTGATGTGTTCCATTCACATGACTTTCTCTATATCACTGCAACAAATTATTCTATTTACTTCATCTAATAGAGCAAAAATTAGCAGAAACAGTCCTATTACGTGCTTCCTTGTTAGTAGAAGCGAAATAAGGGGGTAGCATAGGTTAAAGTGATAATTAATAGCTGGTTGCTCTACGACTGAAGTTCGTTTGTTTGTATGGACACGAGTTCACAACGTCCTGTATGAGAAAAATATAAGTTTTTATAGCTGAAACCAAAAACAATGAATATCTAAAAAACAACCAACTCCTCGAAAAAAATTATATAACATAAATTGTGTATTTTAAGGTGCTCTACATTTGTTGTGTGGTAAGTTTTTGTCCATCTCTTACGGTAAAGCAGTTATGCAAAATTTCGTAAAATTGATCCAGAATAAAGTAATCTAAAATAACAATTTTAGAAACTTTTTCCATGTAAAGCGTAGTTGGGGGGTGGAGGAATTTTCTTGAAAATCTTCTTGTCACATCCTTGGGAAATACTGAACTTAAACATTAAATATGGTAATTCTAGCCCGAGAAGATTTTGAATTAACACGTCGCCAGGAAAGCTTTAGTTCTTATATTAAATATGGTATTTAACGGACTTTTCGTTTTTGAGCTATGCTGCCCACAGACACACACATAGACCCACACACGTGGAGGTTTTTATAAAAATGCTGTTTTTGTATTCACGAGGTCCTAAAATATGTTTTTCATGTAAAATCTCGGTGTCGAATTTTTTGGTGCCATACAATATCTTCTCTATAGATTATGTACATAGCACGTGTAGAGAGAGTAAACTTTGATAGGATACAATATTTTGATCCAGCCAGTGCTCTAACCATCTATCACAAGCAGCAGGGAAACCTTTAGAGCTAATGTACATGACGGACACATATAGGTCGCCGTTGACACGACGAGGAATGCCTTAGGCAGTTCAATTGCAATCTCACCAGTGTTACAATAAGTGTATGTAGAAGCTCTATTATGGTCCGTTTGACTTTCATTGAATGCCTGGAGCTGACAAACTATTTATTTAACTTAACAGTACGGTTACAATAAAATTTACTAGTATTTACACGTACAATGTACATAGTGTATAGAGAAGGTATTGTGATCCACCAAAAATCTGATACCAAAATTCCACCAGAAATATACGTTTTGAGACACCCTAAAATAATTTTTTTTTTTAGAAAAACGTCAGTATATGTGTGTCTATCGATCATATCCTTAGCGCGGTTTGGACTTTTTGTTTTTGAGATATGCTGCCCACAGACACACACATAGGCACACACGGACATTTTTCTAAAAATGTTGTTTTTTGATTCAGGGATCATGTATTTCCGGTGAAATCGGTATGGAATTTTTGGATGCAATACAATATTTTCTCTATACATTATGCACATGGTACGTATAGAGAAAGTTATAATACAAAGTGCAAAAAGGACTTTCTGTACTTGTGGAGAGGCACATATAAAAGTCGTGTAAAAGTACAGGGTTACTACAAAAGAAATAGACAACTTCAACTGCCAGTAAAACAAAAACTATTAGAGATAGCAACCTTATTATTTTGGAGGCATGTTGAGAAACTCTCAAATGTTCGTTTGTTACTATTGGTAACGCTGTAGTGTTTTGTTTGTTCTTGCAGAAGCTGAAGTGGCGGAAAATCCTGTGGAAAAGGCATATTGCGTGTTGGAATTTGCTAGTACACAATCAGAAACTGTTGTCCAACGACATTTTAGAACACGTTACCACAAAAATTAAATGATGCGCTCACAAAAACCAGCATCGTCTTCATCATGTCGCAACATGTCGATGCAAAAGTCACGCCGTATGACCTTATCTTCTTCTCTTAGAAACTGCAACATCTGTAATCCGTAAGGCATCATGTGCAGTCGCTTCCGCAAGATTTTCCATACAGTTTGCTGTGGAATTTGTAATTGCATGCTTGCCCTAGATGTCGATTTCTGTGGGCTTCTTATGTAGGCAGAACGAACACGTTCAACGTTTTCTTCCGAAACTCTTGGTCTTCCCGAGCTCTTCCCTTTGCACAAACATCCCGTTGTCTCGAATTTTCTATACCAGTCGTAGATTGACTGTCTAGTCGGTGGCGTTTTGTGGTAACGTGTTCTAAAATGTCGTTGGACAACAGTTGCTGATTGCGTTCTAGCAAATTCCAACACGCAATATGCCTTTTCCACAGGATTTTTCCGCCATTTCAGCTTCTGCAACAACAAACAAAACACTACAGTGTTACCAATAGTAAAAAACGAAACCTTGAGAGTTTCTCAACATACCTCCAAAATAATTAGGTTGCTATCTCTAATAGTTTTTGTTTTACAGGCAGTTGAAGTTGTCTATTTCTTTTGTAGTAACCCTGTATTTCTGATGATCATTAGATAGTACCAATAAAGATTTTGAAACTAGATGCTTCATTATAATATTGTTGTAAATATAAACAAACGTTGCATTTTATATATTTGTACTCTTAAACGTGATTCTTTCACTGAACGAGTATTGTCATACGTATGCTAACCCTGACATAGAGATAGAAATCCTTCTCCTAGTTTGCAAGCCTCCCCTACTGGAGCGAAAATATTGTCATACGTATGCTAACTCTGACATAGAGATAGAAATCCTTCTCCTAGTTTGCAAGCCTCCCCTACTGGAGCGAAAATATTGTCATACGTATGCTAACTCTGACATAGAGATAGAAATCTCTCTCCTAGTTTGCAAGCCTCCCCTACTGGAGCGAACACACGAAAGCTAACTCTGACATAGAGATAGAAATCTCTCTCCTAGTTTGCAAGCGTCCCCTACTGGAGCGAACACACGAAAGCTAACTCTGACATAGAGATAGAAATCTCTCTCCTAGTTTGCAAGCCTCCCCTACTGGAGCGAACACACGAAAGCTAACTCTGACATAGAGATAGAAATCTCTCTCCTAGTTTGCAAGCGTCCCCTACTGGAGCGAACACACGAAAGCTAACTCTGACATAGAGATAGAAATCTCTCTCCTAGTTTGCAAGCCTCCCCTACTGGAGCGAACACACGAAAGCTAACTCTGACATAGAGATAGAAATCTCTCTCCTAGTTTGCAAGCGTCCCCTACTGGAGCGAACACACGAAAGCTAACTCTGACATAGAGATAGAAATCTCTCTCCTAGTTTGCAAGCCTCCCCTACTGGAGCGAACACACGAAAGCTAACTCTGACATAGAGATAGAAATCTCTCTCCTAGTTTGCAAGCGTCCCCTACTGGAGAGAAAATATTGTCATACGTATGCTAATTCTGACATAGAGATAGAAATCTCTCTCCTAGTTTGCAAGCGTCCCCTACTGGAGAGAAAATATTGTCATACGTATGCTAATTCTGACATAGAGATAGAAATCTCTCTCCTAGTTTGCAAACGTCCCCTACTGGAGCGAACACACGAATGCTAACTCTGACATAGAGATAGAAGTCCTTCTCCTAATCCCTTACTGACGCAGAATGACTCATCTCTTTTCAGTCATGTTCATTAAAAGTCACTTTGGTTGGATTCCAAAAACATCAAAAAGCTAGGATATTCTGGTCTGCATTCGGCATCAATTACAAGTTCCCTACGGCAGATATTCATACGTACAGATATGATTGGGGTAAATTGAAAACTCAGTGAAACATCTGAAGTGTCACACACACACGGCTTTCTCTAGCTGTTTCATAAACAGCATTTTCTTATTCTTTTATCCATAACATTCGCAGAATTGGTCCTATTTCTTGCTTCAAGGTATTAGGTACATTAGGCTAAAGTGATAGTCAAGTCTTTTAAAAGCTGAGCACTATGTTAAACATTGAGGTTCGGAACAATTTCCATTGTCCCATTTAAGAAAAGAAATCAGTTTAAAACTGAAAACAATAACAATGAATATCTCGAAAACGGTCAGCTCAACAATAAAAAGTACGGTGTAAGACATAGACAAAAACTTACACAATTCTGTAAAACTAAAAACGAATAAAGAGGTCATCAGAGGCTATCCTCAGAAAATTCAAAATAAACATTTTATTTGTGATGTAAATATCTTTAATACAGGGTATGTTAACCAAAATGGTTAGAGCTATTTTTGAGAAAATCATTTTTTTTTCCATGTAAAGAGTAGTTTGTGGTGGGGGAATTTTCTTGAAAATCGTCGCGTTGTGGAAGCTCCTGAACTCAAATACTAAGGTTAGTTTTTAACCGTCTTTCCGTACTTGAGCTATGCTTTCCACAGTCATACAAACACACAGACATTTTTCGGATTTTTTTATTCAGGGGGTCTCGAAACATGTATTTCCGGTGAAATGTCGGTATCGAACTTTTGGTTGGGATACAATACCTTCCCTATCCACTAAGTATATTGCACATATGTGCTAGAGAAGGTAAAGAGAATCCGGGATTGTCATACATTTAACTCACTTGATTCGTATTCAGAAAATAGTATTGTACACTCTGGTGGGAAGATATCTTGAAACAAAAGCACACGCAACATACTGCGATTCTGACGATCCCTCCACAGCATAGCACGCACACATTTTGAACCCTGCACGACAAAAGTTTTAAACTCTCTCACAAGCAGGTATAAAACAAAAGAAAAGCACTGCATGTAACAAAATTAGGTCAAAGTTTTCTGGCTAATGTTTACTATTTCTAGCACGTATGTACAATGTTAACAGTAGGTAGAGAAGGTTATATTCCACTCGAAACTTTGATACAGAGATTTCACTGAAATGTATGTCTTGAGAACTTTAATACCAAAAAAAGATACTTTTAGAAAAAGGACAACTTAAGGTGTGTTTGGACACCATAACTCAAAACTAACAAGTATTTTCATTACCAAACTTGGTATTTAAATTCAAAATCTCTCAAGCTTGCCACACGAATATTTTAAGTAAAACTCCCTCACCTAAAACTACCCTTTACGTGGAACATTTTTAAAAATCCTCGACTTCCTAAAATAATAGTTAACGATTTTAATTAAAATAAGTAAAGAAATAAGTATTAAGGTTGGTACTGCTAATGTTTATCCTGTTTAACATGAAATAGTTTGCCATGCTGTGGCCAATAAGTTAGACTATATGCCTCTCACCAAGGTGGCCGAGGTTCGACCCCAGACAACCACATGTGAGATTTGTGATGGACAAAGTTGCACTGGGATGGCTTTTCTCCGGGTTCTCCGGTGTCCCCCGTCTTCGCATTCCTTGTATCATCAGGGTTATTACCTGTAGTCCCATAGTAGTAAAAATAGGCGTTAAAAACTGCCCCCCCCAAACAAAAATTAAGTAGATAGAAGAATAAGCTTTTGAAGAACATTTGCTTGCAGATAGGTAGTTTTTTTAGTGTTTAATGCCCGCTTTTACAACCAATTGCACCGCAGGCGATGACACTAATGGTACATGACATGAAGAGGGAGAATGAGGCCATATTTATAACTTAATCATAAAATTTCATGTAATTTTTTGTAATATTTGATATCCAAATATTTTTGTTCTGTGGCATTTGAAGTTGAAATCTCTGAGTGCAATGTTTAATTATTCTTTGTGCTTTTGTCGTGAATAAGTGTTTTAATTTTCTATGCGATTTTGTTCATCTAACAATAAGTAACATAGTTACATGTTTATTTTCTTGGGTGTGATGCCAGTTATTATAAAAGAGGCTTTTCAAAAACTTGTAAAACGCCACTTGGAGGTCATTAGCGAGAATACGAGTGCATTTAAAATATTCGTGTGGAATTTTATACGCACACATATTTGCAGTGGGATCGTCAAGTAATTTCTGCTCGTTTGTATTAAAATGTGAATGAATATCATTCCGAGGAATCAGATTTTCCCGTCGGAACTTGGAAACAAGTTCAGTGTCGCGAGAGAAAGAATATTCGTGTTCGAACAAAGCATCTCAGGATTGCAGTTTCGTATACGAATTGTATGGAATAATTGTGAATAAACTACAAAGAAATTCCTAGTGATGGAAATCGTCAAGTATTCTGGATCTCCAAAGCCCAACAAGCCCATTAAAACGCCCTGAGATAAGAGTCGATTGGTACTCCAAACTAAGCACAAGCGCGAGCACATTTCTATTTCAAATTTAGTGCGAACGCCAAAAGTATCTCATGCTTCAAGCAGTGGTGGATTGTAATGGCGGGGAAAACCGGAAAACCTACCTCTGCGCCTCTTTGTCCACCCCAAATCCTACATACGGCCGCTTGGTATCGAGCCCGAGCCGCCTAGGTGAGAGTCGAGTGGAATGAAAAAACAGATTTCTTTTAAACTCCTGGTCATGTAAAGACTATCCTTTTAGCACATTATACTCGCTTGTTTCCGTAAATAATTTGTATAACAGAACTATCTGTTAGCATGAGTGGATAGAAGAATTGGCCTTTCAAAGAATAGATGTAGAATAGCTAGAAAAAGTCATCAGATTTTCATTAAAGAAACCTATGTAGATAAAAATAAAAGGAACACCATTTTTGTAGTGTTTAACGCCCGCTTTTACTATTTGTGGCACCGCATGATACGTGGAATGAAGATGGAGAACCGGTGGAATGCGATGGCGGGGGAAACCGGAGAACCCTGCGCCGCTTTGTCCACCACAAATCTCACATGCGGTCGCTTGGAATTGAACCAGTCGATCGCGGCCGAACAACAATTTAAAGTCAAATAACACAACTTTCCTCCACTATATTTTTAAACAGACATCAGTGCAAGTTGTAAACACACTGCGCATGGACTTGCATTTAATACGTTCTTTTGTTTTGAAAGAGGCTCTTGAATTAATACTCCGCCAAGAGGGAAAGTAAAAAAGAGAAAACCGCTTTCTATACAGCAGGAAAGAAAATAAATGTAGCGTGGTACTTGAGTTTAACGTGTCAGTAAATGTCAACAGTCATTGCTAGGGAAGTTAATTTATAGGAAGGGAGACAGTCTATGTGTTTGGTTAGGACGGTTGTTGCTTGGTCTAGAGTTTATTTACATTCCCTGACAAGATGTAGCAGCAAATATCCTGCTCGCTCCTCGCCAGAGGCCATTCATATCCAAACCTCTGGCCCGCAACATGATTTACTACAAGTTCTCCTCTTTTAAATAATGTTACGATCTGTCGAATAAATGGCAAAAATCTCTTACTCTTCAAGATTTATTCCTAAAGGACGGTGGAAAAACTCCTAAAAATAAAATTATTTTGTCTGATAAATATCTGCCGAAAAACAGTCCACTTTCTTAGTACGGGAATGCATTCCCAGAATCCTTTAAAGGGACAAGGTACTCTGAAACAGTAAAAAATAACATTTTTACTTTCTCTATATATACTATGTACATAGTGTATAGAGAAGGTATTGCACTCCACACAAAAATGCGATACCGAGATTTCACCGGAAATACATGTTTTGGGTCTCCCTGAATCCAAAAAGAAGCATTTTCAGAAAAAGGTGTATATGTGTGTGCGTGTGTGTGTGTCTGTAGACAGCATAACTCAAAAACGAAAAGACCGTTGAATACCAAATTTGGTATTTAAGTTTGGTATCTTCCAATGATGCGACACGAAGTTTTTCAAGAAAATCCCCCCCACCCCTACTACCCTTTACATGGAACAGTTTTCGAACATTTTTATTTTCTCAAAAATGGCTGTAACGATTTTGATTAAAATATGGTATATTAAAGGTATTTACTTCACATGTAAAATTTATATCAGGAATTTTCTGGGAATAACCTCTGAAGAGTACTTTATTCTGGATAAATTTTAAGGAATTTTGTATAACTGCTAAACAGTAAAAATAGACACAAACTTACCATTTAAAAATTGTACAGCACGTTAAAACACACAATTTATGTCATACATATTTTTTTTTCGTGGAGTCGATCGCTTTTGAGATATTCCTTGTTATTGGTTTCAGTTTTAAAATACTTAAAACTTTTCTCATATGGCAGATTTTTAAACATTTGACTTTTGGTTTAGCCTAATGTAAACGATGGTGGAAAAAATCCTAGAAATAAAATTATTTTCTCTGAAAAAAATATCTGCCGAAAACCAGCCCACTTTTTCAGTATCGGAATGCATTCCCAGAATTCTCTAAGTCTTGCTTTCTGTACACGTATTTATTTATTTATCCTGCTTGGAGTTACGGCCATTAGGCCTTCTCTTGCACTCTACCGGGCAACACACTATCAATGAATAAGTGTATTTATTGACATAACAATATCATACACAGAATTTCAACAATCGTACGGGACCACAGACCGTACGTGTTTTTGTAATACACAAAATAATAGCAATATTAGAACAACAACAAAGAGTTAAAAGGGTAAACACGGACATAAAAAGAAAGATATTCAAATACAGCAATTTAAATTTACAGCATAGAGTATACCTTATTCAGAAGCATAAATGTATACCTTCTTATAAAAGATAAATACACTTGTTTAATAAATTCTTTTCTTCTTCTTTAGAGAACAGTTCGGGTGACTCACAACCATAGAGATCTACCTGACACTATGTCGTTGTACAGTCCTGTGCACGGAAATGTGCCGAAACTGTGATTCCTTTTGTATATTTAATGTTAGCGGAACCATTTGTTTCAACACCAATTCTGGGTTTGCCAATAATCCTATTGGTTTGTATTCAAGTCCGACAATAAGTAATGCCCGATGAACAAAGGGGTAGCTAAGATGAGAAGTGCAAATTTAACCCAAGTAGAACGCTTGTTAACAACACCTCCTGACAGAGTGTTATAAGGAACGAGCAGAAGGAAAATAAGGGATTCCACTAAGCTGAAATGATATTTATATCCTTTAAAATATTTCTTCTGCGATTGTCGTTGAAACTGGGTTCTCTTTCCATGGCCAGAACTAAAACAAAATAGATATCAAACAGTTGGGTACTTCCGGTTTGACAAAAGTGTTTTAAAATAAAACCAATAACAGGGAAAATCTCGGAAATAGTTCGACAAAAACAACAAAAAATAAACAAACTGTATACGAAATAACTTGTTTATTTTAACTACATCTGGTCACCCTGTGTAGTTCCTATAGTATTTAATATGCTAGCGTCATAGACCCAAGGTCGCGGGTTTAAACCGGGCGGAGAACGATGGATTTTTTCGGTCTTAAAACTCCTTAGCATGGCTTCCTTCGGAAGGGAAGTAACGCTGTTTGTACCGTGTCGTAGAATTACGGCCATAAACGAACCTCAAGCCTGATAGAGAGGCCTTTGAGCAAAATTATGCGATCTTTCACGCCCAATGTAGAATGGGACGTTGAGAACCACATAGTTAAAGAGCCCCCATAAATAAAGCTCCATTTCCTTTCATTTAACTAAATCTACATTTTTTGTGTGTTAAGCTTTTGTCTATCTCTTATGGTTTACCAGTTATGGAAAAGTCGTTGAGAATGAAGAATTCGAAGAAATTCAGGATTTACATTTTATTCGTCATGCAAACGTCTCTAATATATTGCAATTAAATAAAAGTCGTTAAGATAATTGTTTTAGAAACTCAAAAAATGCTCCCTGCAAAGGGTCGTTTGTGGTGGCGGGGATTTTCCTGAAGATCTTCGTGTCACGTCCATTAGAGATACAGAAGTTAATACAAAGTATTTAACAGACTTTTCGTTTGTGTGCCATGTTGTTCACTCGCACACTGAAACACAAACACATATAAGTATGTTTTAATTCAGAGGTCTCAAAACACGTATTTTCGATGAAACATTTTGGGAGAAATAGAATACCTTCTGTACCTACTATGTGCCTTGTGCATACGTCTAGAGAAAGTAAAAAGAATGTTTTCTATAAAGAAATGAAGAACATCATGGATTTTGTGAAAATATCTGGGATTGATGTTTTACCATACTAGGTCACAACACAGAGACGCCATATTTCCTGTTCCTCCGAAACTTAATAACATTAGCATTAAGTACTCAATAACTTAGCCAAACGGCGTAGAAGAGACGCAAACAGAAATAAAAAGCAGGAAAAGGTATATTTTCTGTGCTGGGGTAGTATATTGTGATATGATAACAAAGAAGAAGAATAAACAGCAATTTAAATGTCACGTTTATTTATGATACTGTCTTTTGAACTTTAATTTCTGATTAGTAGTGTATTACCTAACACTTATTTTAGCAATGTTATGATCTACTTACAGTGAAATCCGTTGCTGTTTCTGCTCAGTTATGCCAACGTTTTAGGTTTATACGTCACTGGAAATAATTTTTACTGGAGATTACCTGGAATAAAAGAAAAAAGAGCAGTGTTAAAGTTACGGAAGTTACACTTTATGAATTATACACTATCAGAAATAACAAAACTTATATTCTTTTAATTACTTTAATATAAATTGAATCTTGATGACGGAATTATCATCCTTTTAAATTAATGAATGTTGTATAAAGAAATAATAGTGGAATAGGAAAAATAATTGCGATAAATAATATACTGAAACCAACAAATAACATAAATTGCTTAAGTAATAACTTTTTTTGGGTGAGTCATTAGTAAGTTAATATTAGAAGAGCACAATCAGTTGCTAGATAAAAAGGCACAAGTAAAGCCAAGCTAACTTGAAAGAAAGAGTTAGATCAAAGTCATAGCAGTGAAGGTAATTAAGTTACGAGAAACTCGGGAACTACAATAAGCTGAACGCTCAATTCCTGTGAAGTCAATATCATCTAAAGCCTAAGTGTAATAAAGGACCTAAGGCACTTCTCAGAATAAGAAATGGGAAATAATATTTAAAACTACTATGTCAGAGAATTAAAAGAGCGCGTCATATGCTAATATTTAATATTTAGTAGAATATAGTAATTTTGGTAGGCTAGTCTAATAGTTGGACCGGGGGGGGGGGTTTCGAGGTGCTGACTGCGTCTCACCCTCCAATACTGCACACCATCATGACGTCTGTAGTGGACCGAGATGGGGAACACAGTGGCCAGGTGGAAGGCCAAGGTTCCTTGTGAGCTGTCGTGCCATGGAAATATTATACTTATTAGCCAATAGTAGGGATTTAATACAAAAAAATGTATTTAAAATTTTTGATGACTTTCTAATGCGCCTCGAGTTTTTCACTCCCTTGCACTTCCAGTTGCTATTGCCAAAATATTAGCGCAGCGCTAAGCTCATTAACCGTTTAGCAGTGACTGCTAGAGGATTCGTCGTATAGCGGTTTAGAGAGTCACGATAAAAAAAACTCTTTACTTTACCTCGAAAATAGATTTGGCGTATAACGTAGAGTTCTTAAGACACTGCCAGCTAGCAAATTTAATACGACGCAATTATAGTTCCTCGTTATTCAGGAATAATTTTACTATTATTCATCTTAAAACAATTGGCAACTGGTTCCAAACAGTAGAGTCACTTGCCTTCATTAAATATTCTCATAAATAATCACCACACCCATGTATATCCTGAAAGTACACCACTGGAGTAGCTAGTAAGCAGAAGAAAAGAACTTTAAAACAAAAACAATACCTTTAAAATTTGGAAGCACTAGAAAAGGGATGCTACATACAACTCGCTATCTTTTAAAAAGGTGCTAAGGTGCTACAACTTTAGCCAAGCTAGACTAGTTTTAAGGATGTTTATCTCCATTTTAAGAATTACATTTTTCCTCCACTAGCAAACTCTTTGTTCACCTGCAGGACTATTCCTCCACAGAGAAGTAAAGGTTTACAACCCTACCGGTCCCGGTTGTGCCAGTGTATTCAAAGAAACAGAAACAAAAGACAAGCGAGGCAGCGAAGTGAATATGCAAAAAAGGATGAGGAAAAAGAGATCCTTTTGTGCGATTGATTCCAATTCCTTGCTTTCTTTCTTTCAGAGTGTAGAAGATGCACATCAAAGGAATTATTCCGATTGAAAGGTACACCCAAATGATGACATATCAACATAAACCTGCAGCACTGCTTCTGTTTTGTTCCTGGCGTTGCAGTTTGGGACACGTTTAATGAAAGTAATCTATCCCTCAACAAAGAACTGCTTTTATCTTTAGTAATTGTGCACAAAATAGGAGCAAACATGCGTAACAGATTAATTTTTCTTTCTAAAACCCTGTTCTAGCTTTTAATGAAGAATATTTACACCCACTACTTAATAGTTTTTCTGCAAATTAATGCAGACGTCTTGACAGTTTAACATGAATGTACGGGACGTGTATTTGGGAAGGCAGGCCTCGCCATAACGAATGTTGAGGTACCTGTACTTCGTCATGATCTTTAGGAACGGAAGGAAGGCACATGCATCAGCAGAAATACTAATAAGGAACAGAAAATTAAATCTATTGCCAGATTTGAATATTTAGGCATAGTGCTGCAAACGAACACAAAATGCTTCACAGAACCGTCACAGAGAAGGTAACCCAAGCAATAATGGCAGCGCACGAAATAAAACACATCAGAACCCTTAATGTGGAAACAACGTTCTTCCAATAGGCATCAAAATCATCTGGTTACATTTAATAACGAAGAACATATTCAACCTAGAAATATATTTATAAAAAATGACACGATCAAGACTCACATATCTTCTGGCAAAGGAATGACAGAAGTGAGTACAAGAGATTTAGAATCTGTAAATATGACAAATAAACATTGTTGTTGAATAATGGATTATATAAAATTGTATTTATTAATAGATTGTTATTGAAATATAAAAAACCTACCTCGTAGAATACCTCAGGACAAGTATATCTCTACATAACACCATGGCGCATCAGAAAAACTGCTGACATCATTGACAGAGAAACGAAAAGAAGTACAATGAGATTTTTATGTCACAGGAGCCACAATAGACAGATTGTGGTCAATGGCGAACTACGAAATGAAACACGTCTCTTTAAGATTAGCAGTTTAAGGATTTCATCAGCTAATTTGCAAAAACACTCTTCCATAAACCAAATACAGGATATCCACAAACTAAGAAACTTTTTTGTGATTGACGTAACTTACAAATGTAATTTTGTTACAGGTTGAGCAGTGAGCAGTATTTGACTATTCTTGTTTACAGCTTCAAAGGAAATTTAGAAAGGATGGACCAATGAATAAAACCATATGGAAACTGTTGAATAAGTTTCAACGAACTGGCACTGTTTCTGACGATTCTCGACCCGGTCGACCTTCCACAAGCGCAGCTGACATTGACGCAGTACTAGAGTCAATTGAATGGAGTCTTTCACGTCAATTGCAAATTCCGAAATCATCAGAGTGTTCAAAGTGATGCAATTCTCCTTGAAGCGTGCATATTATGTACAAGTATTGCAACTGGTCCATTACGTGAAAGACAACGTACAGATTTAGGACTCGTTCATTTGACTCCGTATTGCGTCAATGTCAGCTGCATTTGTGCAAGGTCGATCAAGTCGAGACTCGTACCTATTCGTTGAAACTTATTTAACAATTTCTCTTTGGTTTTATTCATTGGTCCATCCTTCCTAGATTTGCGTTGAAACCATCGTCGCATCCTGTAGATGTTATGTGACAACGACAACACGTTCAGGAATAGTCAACAAACTGCTCGTGATCAACAGTATGAATGAATGGATGTGTATTTATTGACATAGCAATATCATACATAGAATTTCAACAATCACACGGGTCCACAGACCGTACGTGCTTTTGTAATACACATTACAAGCAATATTAAAACAACATCAACAAAGAATTAAAAGAGTAAACACGAAAATAAAAATACAAAGATATTCAAATATAGCAGTTTAAATTTAGAGCACAAAGTACATCTAACACCCTCTTATAATAGATAATTACACTTAAAAGACACATATACACATAATATATACATCATATATAAAACCATAGCACAACAGTGACATAAGTATGACATTATATGTATGTAGAATACTGTAGTCACTTTTGTTTAGTTGATCTTATTCCTCCCCCCCCCTTCTCTATTGGCAGCCTCCTAAGATCTCAGCTGTCTTGTCTTAAGTATAAATTTACCTAGCCCGTCCATGTTTTCCGTGCCTGCCGGTAGCATCCAACATGCTTCTAGCCCTACATTCGCAGTGGTAAAGAATCGCAGTAAATATTTTTCCCGCCATTCCTCCGTACCCCTACATCTTGCCAAGATGTGAGTCCACGACTCTTCCTTCTCGCAAATGGGGCATTCTCGTACCATTCTCGTCAGAAATTTGCGTGCTCCTCCATGCTCCTAGTCTAAAGACATTCGTATGTTACCTCGATCACAAAAATAGTTACTTATTTTGTGGACAGCCCGTAAAGACTGTGAATATTTACTGTGACATGTTGATCTGTACGTAAAAGAACAAAGACAATATGTGAATACGCAAACATGTAAACTATTTTTTAAGAAGGTTATTTTGCTGCAATTTCTTTATTATTATAAGGAAACTTGTCATTGCTCCTTTTGGTGGGCAATATTACAGATGCACGGTATAAAACTGGAATGTGTTCCATTAACATGCCTTGCTCTACATCTCTACCTCTGTAACAAAGTATTATTTAAAAGCTTATTCTTCTAAATCATGCTAATCGAGAGAAATATTAGCAGAAGTTGTCTTATTACTTGCTTCCTTGTAAGTAGAAGGCAAAGAAGCCAATAGAGAAGGCTAAAGCGGTAGACTGTTTTAAAACCTGGATACAATGTGATTCAAATCCGTTTTTTTGCGTTACCAGGAGTTGATAAACTCCTCACGAGGAAAGTATTTTAACACCAATAACAAGGAATATTTATAAAATGGTGAACTCTACGAAAAAAGAAATGCGGATGACATAAGCTGTGCTTTTTACTAATCTGCGTTTTAGTGTAGTAAGTTTTTGTCGACCTTTTACGGTTACCAGTTATGCAAAATAAATTTAAAATGAAGAGATATTCATAGGCTATTCCCAGAAAACCCAAGTTAAGTTTTATTTGTTATGTAAATATCTTTAATGTACGATGTTTTAAACAAAATTGTTAGAGCCATTTTTGAGAAAATAAAAAATTATCGACATTTTTTCCAAGTAAATGGTAGTCGAGGGTGGCGCAATTTTCTTTAAAATTAGAAGACACTGAAAAAGTTTGGTGTTTTACTGAATTTTGTTTTTAGTAATTATGTTCACAGAGACAAGAACGCACCCAAACCTTTTTCTAAAAATGTTTCTGTAAAGGGGACCCTAAAACGCGTATTTCCGGTGAAATCTCGGTATCGAATTTTTGGGTGGAGAACAGTACCTTCTCTATACACTATATATAGTACGTGTAGAGAAAGTAAAAATGCTTCTTTTGGACACAGAATACCCTAACACGTGTATATCCAGTGAAATCTCGGTATGGAATTTTTGGTTGGAGTAATATCTCTATCTACGTAGCGTGTGCTATATGTAGAGAAAGTAAAAATAACCTAAGCTGAGTTGATTTTGTTTTGCTCTATCAGGCAATTTGTCTATAAGAGGCGGCTTCAAAGTATCAGAAAACGCTGTTTCAAATAAGCAAATGAATAAATGCTGAAAGTATTGAAAAGGGAAAAGGGATTTCTGCCGTTTCTGGCAAATTAGGATTTTCCAATTCAGTGTACTTAGTAGCCTCTGTGGCAGCACAATTTACAGATTAACTCACAGAAGAAGCGCGCTCCGACCTCACCCCACTTCCCCGTTACCATGGTAACAGAGTGTTGGATTCATCGCAGACCAACCGATACATCTTTGCCTTTAATTTTCTTATTGCTCTGAGCGTTTTACAATTTCCAGTTAAATCCCTCCTCTTTCCGCAGGATCACCACCTTCAATATTCAGACCAATCAGCAAATAACCTTAGGGTGCCCTTAAGGCTTCATTAATTTCCTTTTGTTAAATTAATTTTCATTTAATACTCACGAACTTTTGCGGTGTAACTTTCATACATTTGACCTACTTCCATCTTGGGATATGCTTTTGTCACTTTACCTAGTGAATACTTTCTCTACACGTACTATGCACATAATGTATGGAGAAGGTATTGCATTCCATCCAAAAATTCGATACAGAGATTTCACCGGAAATACAAGTTTTGGGTCCCCCTGAATCCAAAAAAAAAGTATTCTTAGAAAAAGGTCCGTGTGTATGCGTGTGTCTGTGAACAGCATAACTCATAAACGAAAACATCGTTTAATACCAAACTTGGTATTTAATTTTGATATCTTACAAGGATGCGACACGCATGCACTACCCTTTACATGGAAAAAAATCGAAAATTGTATTTTTTTCAAAAATGGATCCTACGATTTTGATTAAAATCTCTTACATTGAAGATATTTACATGACAAATAAATTATTTATCTTGAATTTTCTGTGAATAGCCTCTACAGACATGTTTATACTGGGTGAATTTTGAAAAACTGTGCATAACTAATAACTCGTTAGAAATAGACAAAAATTTATTACACGAAAAATGTTGGTCATATTATAACACAATTTCTGTCATGCACATTTTTTTCGTGCAGTTGGCCAATTTAGAGATATTGCTTGTTATTTATTACAGCTTTAAAATACTAAAATTTTCTCATACGGGAACCTTCAACTCCTGGTCAGCAATGAATCGGATCATAATTCCATAGCAACCACATTGTAAAACATTTATTTGTCGGTTTAGTCTAGTGTATTCTCTTATTTCCCTGCTACCTATAAAGAGCTAAGTAATAACATAAGTTCTGCTGATGTTTAATTTGGATCAGCATGATGTAGATAGAAGAATATCCTTATTAACGATATATTATTATAGAGAGGTAGAGAAAGTCATGTGAATGGAGAACATTAGATTTTTTATTTTCTCTACACGTACATATACAAGGTGTATAGAGAAGGTATTGCACTCCACCCAAAAGTTCGATATCGAGATTTCACCGGAAATATATGTTTTATGGTCCCCTGTATCCAAAAAAAAGTTCCGTGTGTGTGTGTGTGTGTCTGTGTGTCTGTGAACACGATAACTCAAAAACGAAAAGTCGGTGAAATTGGTATTTAAGTTTAGTATCTTCCAGGGAAGATTTTGAATAAAATCCCTCCAACCCAAACTACTCATTACATGAAACTTTTTTCGAAAATTTTGATTTTCTAAAAAGTGGCTCTAATGATTTTGACTAAAATATCATATATTAAGGATTTTTACCTAACAAATAAAATGTATAACTTGAATTTTCTGGGAATAGTTCCTGATGACTACTCTATTCTGGACGAATTTTACGGAATTTTGCATAACTGCTAAACCGTAAGACGTGGAAAAAGGATTTACCACACAAAAAACGCAGAGCACCTTAAACCACACAATTATAGGCATTTTTTTCATGGAGTCAATCGTTTTTGAGATATTTCTTATTTTTTGTTTCAGCTTTAAAAACTTATACTTTTCTCCCACAGGACTTAGTCAACTTCTGTGCATACAACAAAGGAACTTCAGGCACATAGCAACCAGCTTTTGACTATCACTTTAACCTATGATTCTCCCTTATTTCGCTATTATTTACAAGGAAGCAAGTAACAAGACTATTCCTGTTAATTTTTCCTCTATTGACATGAAGCAAAAATAAGTATAAGCTTTTAACAATAACTTGTTATAGTGTTTAACGCTCGCCTTTACTACCATGGCACCGCTTTCACACTTATGGTAACATCTCTCAGTGCCTTTATTTTAACTTTGTCTAGCACGTATGACAACGTAAAGGCATTAGAACTACGGCTGATGTATAGGTCGTTAAATTATAATAAATTATAAGGTAACCTCGTTGCGGGCTCTCTCCACTGCGCAAGAGATCCGAGAGTCACCGGGAAAACGGTGCCAGCAAAGTCGCACTAAAATGCGAATCTCAAGTTCCGGAATTGCTGACATTCTGCTCACATAGGCACCGCGCACGCTACTCTGGCGGCAAGTTTGGTTACTAACAAGAGGATAACAGAGACAGTGAGGTAAGAATATTAGCGTATGCTAAGATGTCAAATATCGAGCCTCCTGAAATGTAAACACTACAAGAAGGTGGAAAGGGAACAATAACTGCTGTGTTGTAGCATGTAATAAGAATATTTCGCCAGCTATTGCCCTTTATTCTTTTCCCACGCGGAAAACTGAAGCGCAAAGAAGAAATCTATGGATTCAAGTTGTACATCAAAAAAAGTAAGTACATTCATTTTATATTGAACCTCAAAGCAGTAACATATGCTTAAAAATTAACTACAGCATGGATAATGTTATTTAGAAATGAATGCTAACGTTTTTTTAAGTTAATAAATAGAAACTCTTAACACTGTATTAGATTAAACGACATATTATGGGAATAGTCTGTCAATTATCATTATTATTACTACTACTTTCATTCTATTATTAATATTTATGTACATATTGTTGTGTACTATTCATACTTTATATTTTATTTTCAGCCCTGAGGTATAATCGTGAGTACCAAAGCCCGCAACAAAAATTTGCAGCATTCAGCTCATCGGAAATAAAAGGTTCAGAACATCCCCACAGTTCAGCATATGTTCCCAGTATATTCCCAGATATGTAAAAAAAGGTTTTGACATTTTGAAATAGAACTTTCAGTCAAATGTATGCACTTTATAGGCAGAAAACCACAAATAACACCTACATCGAATATGGCTTCCGCTTCTATCCTCCTAATAAGTACAAAGCATGACCGGAGCGGCGCCACCAGTACGATTTTCTGGTCCGTGCACGGTGCCTATAGAACAGCACAATTCTCGCTCACTCGTCTAAGCTTAGCTGCAGGAATCCTGGCGATTTCTTGCATGATGTTATCACTAAGTTTCTGTAGATTACACAGGGATTTCTGCTGCAGAGCTCAGGTGATGAGCGAGAACATCATTAACTTGTTATATTGCCTGTTTTGAAGCAGATGGTCAATATTTTCAGCATTTCAGTATTTATTTATATTGCCGGAACCACTTTCCCGGCGGCTCTCAGATCTCTCGCGTAGAGGCCGTGAGAGGGGTGACCTTATAATTTAAAGACTCTATACTTAATTGCAACACGAGGTCTTTTCCCAGACCCCGCCTGTCTTTCACCTATTTGCTATGTTCTTAAAAGCGTATAGTACTGGCCACGTTGCCAAAAGGAAGGTGTTGGACATGAAATGTAACTTGGGATAAATGAAGTTCTAAGTTACGAACTGATGATCCCTAAACTTTCTGCTTGGACAATAATTCACCCTCTCACCGGGTGATACAAAATCAGGTTAATATTTTCCCTGCACGTCCCCGTCAAACGTTCACATTTCCAGTAAAATCACAGCGCCAGATGTATCTTTATTGTCTTTGATTGTACAATATACATAATAGGTAATGTTAACTTAACTCCATGGCACGACAGCTCACAAGGAACCTTGACCTACTGCCCGGCCGCTGCGTCACACATCTCGGTCCATGAGGGACATCATGGGTGGGGTGCACTATTGGAGGGTGAGACGTGGTCAGCGCCTCGAGCCCCCCGGCCCGTTAATGCGGTTCTCATGACCTGGAGCCGCTACTTCTCCATCAAGTAGCTCCTCAATTGGCCTCCCCCCCACAGGAACCTCACGAGGCTGAGTGCACCCCAGTCCAGGTCTCCCAGCGGGGGAAAAATCCCCACGCCGGTACTGGGAATCGAACACAGGTCTCCCGCGTGGTAAGCACCTGAGCTAGAGAAGGTATAGTATTCCATATACAAAAACTAGAAATAAATGTTTTGAGGACTACAGAATAAAAAAAATCCTATAAAGAAAGTCGATGTATAGGTGTGTGTGTGTATGTAAGCGTTTGTGTGCAGCATTAATAAACAAATCTGATGTGTTCCACTCACATGACTTTCTCTACATATGTGCAACAAAGTATTCCTAAAAAGCTTATACTTCTATTTACTTCATGCTAATCAGAAAAAATTAGCAGAAATAGTATTATTACTTGCTTCCTTGTAAGTAGAAGCCAAATAAGGGAGTACCATAGGCTAAAGTGATAGTCAAAATCTGGTTGCTATGTCACTGAAGTTCCTTTGTTTGTATGGACAGCAGTTGACAAATTCCTGCACGAGAAAAGTATAAGTTTTTCATAGCAGAAACCAAAAACAAGGAACGTCTCAAAAACGAGGAACTCCACGAAAAAAATGTATATTACATAAATTTTTTGTTTTAACGTGCTCTACATTTTTTGTGTGGTAAGGTTTTGTCCATCTCTTACGGTTTAGCAGTTATTCAAAATTCCGTAAAATTCATCCAGAACAAACTACTCTTCACAGACTATTCCCAGAAAATTCAAGATATGCATTTTATTTTACAGACGAATGTCTTTAAATATATGATATTTTAATCAAAATCGCTATAGCCATTTTTGAGAAAATCGAAATTTTCGAAAAAAAGTTCCATTTAAAGGATAGTTGGGTGGGGGGATTTTTCTCAAAATCCTCGTGTCGCATCCCTGGAAGATACTAATATTAAATACCAAGTTTGGTATACTACCGACTTTTCGTTTTTGTGTTATCGTGTTCACACACACACACACACACACACACACACACACGGACCTTTTTGTGAAAATGCTTTTTTTGGATACAGGGGACCCTAAAACATATATTTCCGGTGAAATCTCGGTATCGAAACTTTGGGTGGAATACAATAGTTCACCCAATCGAATGTTATAGGCAAATAACGCAAGTGTATAGTGATAATGCAATAAACGGATCTTCAGTGGGAAAATGGCGCATAATATAGAGTAATAAAGGAAGAACCATGTGTACGATAAAGATCAGAGTGGAAGTTCATCAATCGTTCTGGAGGAGTTGAAAGCAAATGTTGATAAAAACAATAAAAAAAAAAACCGCTGTTTCACTTTGGACACCGTACATCACTTTTTGGATGAAAAAAATGTCCCAACCGAAGAAGACCTTAAAGTGACAGTGTCATTTCGGCTCACATCTTTAGCGCTTGAAGAGTACAACATCTGCGTTGAAAAGCCGGTACAGTGTGATGATAAATACTTGCATAGCAATGACGATTAAATTGGAAAAAATATCTGATATGTTCCATTTCAATGATTTTCTCTGCATCTCTGCAACAAATTTTTGTTAAAAAGCTTATGCTTCTATTTATTTCATGGTAAACGAGAAACAATAAACAGAAATAGTCTTATTACTTGTTTCCTTGCAAGTAGAAGCGAAATAAGGGAGTACCATAGGTTAAAGTGATAGTCAAAAGCTGGTTGCTATGTGACTGAAGTTTCTTTATTTGTGTGGACACGAGTTGACAAATTCCTGTATGAGAAAGGTATAAGTTTTTATTAGCTGAAATAAAAAAAAAAAAGGATTATCTCAAAACGATCAACTCCACGAAAAAACTGTATGTATTAATGTGTGTTTTAACGTACTCTACATTTTTTGTGTGGTAAGTTTCTGTACATCTCTTTCGGTTTAGCAGTTATGCAAAATTCCGCAAAATTCATCCAGAATAAGGTAGTGTTCAGAGGATATTCGCAGAAAATATAAAACATACATTTTATTTCTGATAGATATTCCTTGATTGTAGTATTTTAATCAAAATCGCTAGAGCCATTTTCAAGAAAAACTAAATTTTCGAAAAATTTTCCATGTAAGGGGTAGTTAGGAGTGCGGAGATTTTCTTGAAAATCTTCGTGTCGCATCCTTGGTAGATACCAAACTTAAATACCAAGTTTGGTATTTAACTCTTGTCTCCTTGTTTTTGAGATATGCTGTCAGACACACACACCCACACGGTCCTGTTTCTGAAAATGCTTTTTTTTTTTTTTTTTTTGAATCAGGGGGTCCTAAAACATGTATTTCCGGTGAAATCTGGACATGGAATTTTTGTGTGGAATACAACATCTCCTCTATCCCTATGTACATTGTACATTCGGGGCTAGAGAAAGTAAAACAATCTTATGTGAACCATTCACATGACTTTCTCTATAACCCTGCAACAAATTATTCTTAAAACCTTATACTTCTATTTATTTTATGCTAATCAGAAAAAATTAGCAGAAATAGTCTTATTACTTGCTTCCTTGTAAGTAGAAGCGAAATAAGGGACTACCATAAGTTAAAGTGATAGTCAAAAGCTGGTTGCTATGTCAATGAAGTTCCTTTGTTTATATGGATAGGAGTTGACAAGTTCCTGTATGAGAAATATATACGTTTTACATAGCAGAAACCAAAAATAATGAATGTGTCAAAAACAACGAACACCACGAAGAAAATGTATATAAAATAAATTGTGTGTTTTAATGTACTCTAAATTTTTGTGTAGTAAGTTTTTGTCCATCTCTTACAGTTTAGCAGTTACTCAAAATTCAGTAAAATTTATCCAGAATAAACTTCTCTTCAGAGGCTATTCCCAGAAAATTCAAGATATACATTTTATTAACTTTTATTAATGTCTTTAGTATACGAAATTTGAATCAAAATCGTTAGAGCCATTTTTGAGAAAATCAAACTTTTCGATAAAAAGTTCCATGTAAAGGGTAGTTGGGGGTGGGGGGATTTTTCTCAAAATCTGCGTGTTGTATCCCTGGAAAATACTAAACTTAAATACCAAATTTGGTATTTTGCCGACTTTTCGTTTTTGAGTTATCGTGTTCAGACCCACGGACACACGGATACACACACACACACACACACACACACACACACACACACGGATCTTTTTGTGAAAATGCTTTTTTTTTTTTTGGATATTGGGGATCCTAAAACATTTATTTCCGGTGAAATCTCGGTATTGAATTTTTGTGTGGAGTGCAATACCTTCTCTATACATTATGTACTTGGTACGTATAGAGAAAGTAAAAAGAAGTTGTTTCATATCCACTCAGCCACCGGAATCAGACGACTGTAAAGTGGGTATAAGACTGGAGACCTTGCCTCACCACTCATTTTGGATAAGCTGACTCTCAGCTGAAGCGAGGAAAAGACGTCTAAACGCGCAACTACATAGGTGCGGAGAACGGTACGCTTATATAAATTGTTACTTGGAGCGGAAAAGGCACACAGTTTGGATAAGTCCTATCCCACATAATGATTATACTAATGACGATTATGCAGTGCGGGTTTGCCGGGTGAGAAATAGAAAACGAGACAAAAGGATGGCAACGTCTCGCTGAACAAAAGGAAAAACAAGAGAGCCAGCTATTGTTAACAACGGCAAAGTTGCGGATAAAGGAAAACTAGGAAAGACTTTTCTAGATTGTGTTCTACTTTGAGGTTGCTCTTATTAACATAGTTTTGTTGTTCTAAATGTTAGATACAGAAAAAGAATATAATTTTAGATAATTACCTACCCGTTTTATTTATAATAAAATAAGAAAAACAAGAATATAATTGATAGAACATTATTAAGACACCAAAGTACTTTCAAAATACCATCCAAGATACGAGTAATTTTTTTTCAACATAATCTCCTTTTAGCTCGATACACTTTCCCCAGAGTTTCTCCAACCGTTTTAAGTCTTCCAAAAAGTAGGATTCCAAAATGGGTATCTGTTTGGGAGATGACCTCTTTATTAGACATAAATCGTTTTTCACATTTTTAAACAAAAAGAGACATGAGGCCAAATCTGGTGAATACAGTGGATGTTGTAGGAATTTTAACCTTAAATCTACAATTTTTGCCATCGAAGCTGCGCAGATGTTTATCCTTGCATTGTTTTGTAGGAAGAGAATATTTTTCTTTGCCAGATGAGGGTGCTTTTTCTTGATTTCTCCGTTCAACAAGTTCAATAACGATGCATAATACTTTTTATTTATCGTTCTTACTTTCTGCAAGTAATCAATGTGGATGATTTCGCAAACATCCCGAAAAAACGAGGACATCATCTTGTCTGCAAATTTCACCACCTTTTCCTTCTTTACGGCAGGTTTGCCTTTAAAAACACAGTATCGACTGTACTTTTGTCTCTGAAATATAATAGTGTATACATGTTACATCCACTTATGTATTGACGCAGAAACTCGTCAGGATTGCGACGGAAATGCGCCAAACCAGCTCACACGATTGCAATTATTCTTTATTGAGAGCAAACGCGGTACCCATATTTCTGAGATCTCTGTCAGACTTAATTTTTGGTGCAAAATTGAGAACACTGTACCTTGTGATATGTCTGTGGCCTCTGCTATTTCACGAACCTTGATTCGTCCATCACTCAAAACCATAGCTTTAATTGCCAATAATTTCGGAGGAAGTCACTTCTACTGTGCGTCCGGAATGATGTTCATTATTTGTGTATGTCGACCACATTTAAATTCATTTATCCAATTGTAATGTGTTGCAAACGCATAAGCAGATGTGCCATGAACTTCATCCAAATCGGCTTTTATTTCTTTAGTGTTAAGGCTTTTAAATAGAAGTGTTTCACCACTGAAAGAAATTATTTTTGCCATCTTTCTAAATAAACACAAGCTTGTTGATTCAGTCGCACATGACAACGAAACCACGTGATGGATATTGCTGAAACTTTAACTGCCATCTATTAAGAGATGACGGTTACTAAATACCAACCTTTTTCGATGTTGGAAGTGTAATTTCTTAAATTTTCTAAGGACGTATTGAACGCACCTCATATGTACTACTAAGTAGAGAAATTAAAAAAATTCCATACCGAGATTTCACCATCATTACATGTTTTGTGTCCCGCTGAATGAAAAAAAAAAAACAAACAAACAACATTTTTGGAAAAAATGTGTGTGTGCGTGTGTATGATGTGTGTGTGTGTGTGTGTGTGAGACTGAACAGCAGAGCTCAAAAACGAATAGATCGTTTAATACCAAACTTGGTATTTAAGTTTGATATCTTCCAAGAATGCCACATGAAGACTTTCAAAAAAATCTCACCACCCAAAACTATCCTTTACTTGGAAAAAATATAAAAAAAATTTTGATTTCCTCGAAAATGGCTTTAACGATCTTGATTAAAATCTCTTATATTTAAGATATTTACATGCCAAATAAAATGTATAGCTTTAATTTTCTGGGAATAGTCTATATAGACCTCTTTATTCTGAATAATTTTTATTGAATTTTGCAAAACTGGTAAACCGGAAGAGATAGACAAAACCTCACTATACAACAAATATAGATCACGATAAAACAATCATTTATTTCATGTATACTTTTTAATAGACTTGATCGATTTTTTTTAGATATTCCTTGTTATTGTTTTCAGCTTTAAGAAACTTTTCTCATATAGGAATTTGTCAACTCTTGTACATACAAACAAAGCAGCTTCAGTCACATAGCAATCAGCTTTTGACTAATAATTAATGCTAGTATTTCCCTTTACTTGCATGGAACACTATTACTGGAATAAGACTATTCTTCTCGATTAGCATGAAGTAAAAGAAGCATAACTTGACTTCTTGGCACAGCTCACTAAGAGCCTTGGCCTACCGCCCGGCCGCTGCGTCCTCATTTTGGTCCATTACAGACGTCAAGGATGGTGTGCAGTATTGGGAGTTGAGACGTTGTCAGCGCTTCGATCTTTTTTTTTTTTGGCAGTGTGTAACGCCAGCTTTAACTACTTATGGCACCGCAGGCGGTGACACTGATGATATATGAATGATGATGGAGCACCGGTGGAATGCGATGGCGGGGGAAACCAAAGTACCCGGAGAAAACCCGCCCCAACGCCGCTTTGTCCACCACAAATCTCACATGCGGTCGCTTGGGCTCGAACCCCGGCCGTCTAAGTGAGAGGCAACGGCGCGGCCAGCGCTTCTATCCCCACCCCCCAGGCCTGTGAATGCGGTCTTCACGACCTGGAGCCTCTACTTCTCCATCAAGTTGCTCCTCAATAGTCCCCCAGGGACCTCAGGAGCTGAGTGCACCCTGGACAAGGTCTCCGTTCGGGGGAAAAATCCCCACACCTGTACTAGGAATTGATCCCAGGTCTCCCGCTTGGCAAGCAGCAAGGAGACGACCAAAAAGAAGCATAACCTTGTTAACAATAATTTGTTGCAAAGATGTAGAGAAAGATTTTATTGCAACCTTCGCTATTTGACCTATCCTTAAATTAATCGCATCAAATTAAGCTCCATAACAGGTTTCTTCTGCAGCTCAATTCTGCTTACATGTTACTGCTCTAGCATTCATGAAAATGTCTTTGGTAGGTTAGGTCAGAGTACTAAAACGCGTTTTGCCTTTGTGCCTAGATGCGCAAATTTCGCAACAATCCGGTTTATTGCGTCGACATCGTGCTTTGTGTGGTTGTGAGTAGTAAACAATGGAAGTGCCGCTCAAGTTTGGATTAAAATCATCACCAACGGAATTCTGAACGCACTCCCTTTGCCACGGTACACGGAACAGATTAGTTCTCCAGCTCTATGATTGGGTGCGAAGTGTCGGTCCCTGATGGACAAATGCGGAACCCTCCGCTTCTAATTAACACAGCTTATTTTAACAAGTTCCCGCCTAAACATAATAGTGGCGACATTTCATTGATTAATGCACTGCTACACATAATGGCAGTTCCGCAAATTAAATAGATAAATAAATAAACATCTCTTAGGTTCATGCATCAGTGAAATTTGGAAAATCTACAATATGCAAGACATTCTATTCAAATTGTTAACAACTATTAGACAAAATAATAATGATCTTTTTTGGTTTGCATTTTTTTACTGTCTAAATTTATTTTGTGATAAAAATGCTACACACCACCCATTTTTAAAAGTATTAACAACACAAGTTCAAGTTTTACACCATAGTGTTTACAAATAGATCTTTCTTTACTTTCTCCACTACTATGTATATAATGTACAGAGAAGGTATTGTATTCCACCCAAAAATCGATACAGAGAATTCACCGGAAATACATATTTTGGGTCCCACTGAATCAAAAAATAAATACATTTTCAGAAAAAGGTCCGTGTGTGCGTGTTTGTGACTGAACAACATAGCTCATAAATGAAAACACCGTTAAATACCAAACTTTGTGTTTAAGTTTCGTATTATTCAAGGATGCGATAAGAAGATTTTGAGAAAAAAAAAAACCCGCCCCAAATTACCCTTTACATGGAACTTTTTTCGAAAACTTTGATTTTTTCAAAAATGGCTAACGATTTTGATTAAAATATCGTTTATTCTGGCACATAAGATGTATATCTTTAATTTTCTGGGAAAAGCCCATGAATATTGCTGATATTTGCATAACTGCTAAACCGTACGATATGGACAAAAACTTACCACACAAAAAAATGTAGAGTACGTTACAACACAGAATTACAGTTATATACATTTTTTCGTGGAATTGTAAGTTTTAGAGATATTCGTTGTTATTGGTTGTCAACCTTAAAAAAGCTGATGTGTCACACTCACAGGACTTTCTCTAGCTGTTCTACAAACTTCATACATAAGATTCTTCTTCTTTCTGCACCTTGCTAATCGAGGTACTCAATAGCAAAATGTTCTTATTATTTAGTTCCGTATAAGTAGGAAGAAAATAAGGGAATACACTAGGCTAAACAAATAGTCTAATGTTTTAAAAGCTGTCGTTATGCGATTGTCATTACAAATCCCTTCTTTTCTTGGCCAGGAGTAGAACAAAAGAAAACCGCACACTCCCGTCTGAGAAAAGTATAAGTACTTCAGAACTGAAACTAATAACACTGAATACCTCGAAAACTGTAAGCTCCACGAGAAAAATGTGTATGACATAACTTGTGTATTTTAACAAGACCTACAATTTTTGTATTAGAAGTTTTTGTCTATCTCTTACAGTTTACTAGTTATGCCAAATTAAGAAAAATTCATCTAGAATAAACACGGTCTTTAAAAGCTATTCCCAGAAAATTCAAGATGTACATATACTTTTTCAGCTAAATATTTTTAATATACGATATTTTAATCAAAATCGTTAGAGCCATTTTTAAGAAAATCAAACTTTTTGAGAAAAAGTTCCATGTAAAGGGTAGTTTAGGCTGGGAGGATTTTTCTCAAAATCTTGTGTCGCATCCCTGGAAGATACTAAACTTAAATACTAAGTTTGGTGCTTTACCAATTTTTCGTTTTTCAGTTATCGTGTTCACAGACACACAGACACACACACACACACACACATACACACACTCGGTCCTTTTTAAGAAAATGTTTTCTTGTTTTTTTTTTGTTTTTTTTTATACAGGGGACCCTAAAACATGTATTTCCGGTGAAATCTCGGTATCGAAGTTTTGGGTGGAATACAATATTTCTCTATCCCTATATACATTGTACATACGGGGCTAGAGAAAATAAAAATGTATAATTTTCTCATTTAGAAATTTGTCAACTCCTGTCCATACAAAAAAGAAACTTCAGTCCCATAGCAACCAGCTTTTGACTATCACTTTAACCTATGGTACTCCCTTATTTCGCTTCTACTTACAAGGGAACAAGTAATAAGACTATGGCGGATGCTCGAAAATGTCCTATTGAAATTGTTCAAGGAGCCGATGTCAACTGACTCGCATGTTTCCCGGTAAGCTCAGTAGAAGAGCAACCGGCTAGAGACCGGGCTATGACATTGAATTTTACAGTCTGACTCTACCTATGAAACCATAGTTTAAAACATTTGACTGTCGGTTTAGCCCAGTGTATTTCCTTATGTCCCTTCTACTTACAAGAAACTAGGAAATAAGACTGTTTGTGCTAAATTTTATCTCGATTAGCATGAAGTAGATAGAAGAATAAGCTTACTAACGTAACTTTGTTACGAAGAATGCAATCCCCACATCTAAACAGGAGGATGTTGCAGAAACAACAATATTGTAGAGAAAATGGGTCAAGAGAGGGAAGGACACAATTTCAGAAAATGCTTCCACAAGTATTGGAATATTCAGTAAATAACACTCCTTTAATGAACGCTGTGGTCTTGCTTGAAACTGAAATCCAGGGGCTGCCGAGTCAATGCTTGAATCTGAGCCAAACCTTTTATATGATAAAGCGCGAAAGAGCAATAACTTCTCATACCGAAAGCTCTTTAGCACAGGAACATTGCAGACTCTCGATTTGGTTCTAGCATAGCACTATCAGAATGGATATTTATATCTTTCATGCAAATGGGAAGAGAAGAATAATTTATAACGGAGAAAAAATTGCTTTGTCAGCAAATAACTTTCAATGTTTGTGTTGTTTCTACGTATAGTTAATTCTTTTAAAATACGCCAACTGGAAAATAGATTTTAAGAAAACATGAATGTATATTTAACTGTTTTTACTTTTCTATTACATAGTACGTGTAGAGAAGGTAATGTATTGCACCCAGAAATTCGATATCGAGATTTCACCGGAAACATGTTTTGATACTCCCTGAATAAAAAAAAGCATTTTTAGAAAAATGTACGTGTGTATATCTATCTGTCTGTCTACCTGTGTGTGTGTGTGTATGTGTGTAGCATAGCTCAAAAACGAAAAGTTCGCTAAAAACCAAACTTGTTATTTAGATTTGGTATCTTCCAAGGATGCACAACGAAGATTCTCAAGAAAATCCCCCCACTTCCGACTACTCTTTATATGGATCTTTTTTTTTTAAATTTTTTATTTTCTCAAAAATGGATCTAACAATTTTGATTAAAATATCGTATATTAAAGATATGTATCTGACAAATAAAATGTGTATCTGGAATTTTCTGATAATAATCTCTGAAGGCTATGGATGAACATTATGGAATTTTGCATAACTGCTAAACCGTAAGAGATGGACAAAAACTTACCACACAAAAAATATAGAGCACATTAGAACACAGAATTTAAGTTATGTACATTTTTTGCGTGGAGTTTATCTTTTTTGAGATATTCCTTGTTTTGCGATTCAGCTTTAAAAAAAAACACTTTTCTCATACAGGAACTTGTCATCTCCTGTCCATACAAACAACGGAGCCTCAGTCACATAGCAACCAGCTTTGGACTATCACTTTAGCTTATGCTACTCCCTTAATTTGCTCCTACTTACAAGGAAGCAAGTAATAAGACTATTTCTGCTAAATTTTTCTCGAATAGCATGAATCATTTGTTGTTGAGATGTAGAGAAAGTCATGTGAATGAAACACATCAGATTTTTTCACACAAGCCGTGTGTAGGAAAGGAATTGGATATGTAGACTCAGATTGAAAAATGCAATGCCATAGCCAGGATTTGAACCACGGACCTCCTGGTCTCCACCCGGTTGCTCTGCTACAATGGAAGAACTTCGAATTTCCCGATTGACTCGCATGTTTCCCGCAAACCACAAGGTGATCTCAAATTATTTTGAGACGACAACCCCAATGACGATTTACAATGTTGTACGCAAGTAGTCTTAAGTCCCAGGATTCATTGTACAGCCAGCTATAATGGTCAATTGGTAATTATTTAATTGTTTTTTCACACAAGCCGTGTGTAGGACAGGAGTTGGATAGGTATGCCATCTCAAAATCATTTTAGATCACCTTGTGGTTTACCGGGAAACATGCGAGTCAGTTGATAAATCCAATGCTATGCCAGCATGTTGCCAAGGTAGCTCAGTAGAAGAGCAACCGGCTAGAGACCGGGAGATCCGTGGTCCAAATTCCGGCTATGGAATTGAATTTTTCAGTCTGACTCTACCTATTTAATGTATATTTTATCATAGTACAAAAGAAGAGAAGGTATTGCATTCCACCCATGTTGATACACGTATTTCATTGGAAAGAAATGTTTTAGGGTTTCCTGTATCCAAAAACGTATGCGTGTATGTGTACGCCAGTCTTTTACAAAAGAAACGTCGCTTGAATACTAAACTTCATAATTAAATGCATATTACAAGGTTTTCAAGAATATCCCCAAGTCGAAATTTCACTTTAAATAGAAAATTGATCA
The DNA here is from genome assembly GCA_030762935.1 of Hymenopus coronatus. Classification (NCBI taxonomy): domain Eukaryota; kingdom Metazoa; phylum Arthropoda; class Insecta; order Mantodea; family Hymenopodidae; genus Hymenopus; species Hymenopus coronatus. The sequence continues at coordinate 61,900,349 of CM060884.1, forward strand.
AAACTGGATGTAACGAGTTTGATTAAAATATCGAAGGTATATTAAACTTATTTACCTGACAAATAATATGTAAATCTTGTATTTCCTAGGAATAGCCACTGCAGATTTCTTCATATAGACTTTTGCGTAACTGATAAACCGTAAGAGATGGACAAAAGCTTATTTTACAAAAACTATAGATGTCGTTAAAACACACATTTAAGTTCTGTATTTATTTGTAGGATTAACGATTGGTTTCAGGTTTGGAATGAAGATGGAGTGTGGGTAGAATGTGATGGTGAACCTAACTGGAGAATCCAGAGAAAATCCGCCCTTGCGCCACTTTGTCCAACACAAATGTGGTAGCCTGAAATCAAACCCTTGATAAGAGGCGAGTGTTTTAACTCGACCTCGACGTGGCCTACTCCTGGCTGTGCTAACATGGAATACCTCAGAAATGGTCACTTCTACGATAAAGAAGTATATGACATAAATTGAATGTTTTAACGTGATCTACACTTTTATGTAGTAAGTGTTTGCCTATCACTTACAGTTAACCAGTTACGAAAAATTCAGCAAAGTTCATTCAGAATAAAGAGGTCTTCAAAGGCTATTCATCGAAAATTCAAGATATTCATTTGATTTGCTATATAGATATCTTTGATATACGGTATTTTAATAAAAATCATTAGAGCCGGTTTTTAAAAAAAAATAATCGAAACGTTTTCCATGTAAAGGGTAGTTTGTGGTGGGGGGATTTTTCTCAAAATCTTCGTGCTGCACCCCTGGAAGATACTAAACTTAAATACTAAGTTGGTATTTTACCGCAAACACATGGACCTTTTTTCTACATTTTTTTTTCATGCAGGGGACACTAAACATCTCAGTATCGAATTTTTTGGGTGAAGTGCAATACCTTCTCTATACTCTATGTAAATAGTATGTGTAGAGTAGGTAAAAATGTATTTAATGGTGCAGTAGAAGAAATGATATAATATTTAATATTCGTGTAATATACTACTAGCTCATGCATATATAATGCAGCTACTGTGGCGAAGATTCTTGAAAAAGAAAAATAAGTAACTGCATGTTTGCTTTCCCTGCACTTGACTACGAGTGAGAAAATACCTTGGTCTCTCTTGTCTTTCTCTTCTACTCCTTTTCTTGGCACTTGATGATGGATTCTCACAATTTCTTTTCTTGTTTTCTTTAACGATGCAATTTATCTGCGAGCGCTCCTTCTTCAGTCAACAAAACGATTGCTAGATTAAGTTTATTTTACGAATCAGTAACTTATCTTCATAAAGAAAAATCGGAGATTCTTTTACATGAAATATAATTTTCTATTCCTAATCTTTACAACGATTTTAAGCATATAACATCAATACTAAAAATCTGATTTGTTACAGTCACATAGGTTTCTCTAGCTGTTCTACTAAGAAACCCCTTACAAAAGATGTTTCTTTCTGCACCATGATATTCGAGATAAGCTTTAGCAGAATGTATTAGAGAACTCATAGAATGCACTATGCTAATAGGATGGTTAAAAGCTTTAGAAGCCGTCTTTACGTGGTTGTCATTTTAATTCCCTTCTTTGCTTGACTGGAGCAGAACAAAAAAAAAAACGTACACTGTTTAGAACTAATTTTATGTGTATTATTCACATGACTTTCTCTACATTTCTGTAACAAATTATTGTTAAAAAATGTATGCTTCTATTTACTTCGTGCTAATCGAGAAAAACATAGCAGAAATAGTCTTAAAGTAGTAGTCAAATGCTGGTTGCTATGTGACTGAAGTTCCTTTGTTTGTATGGTCAGCAGTTGACATATTCCTGTATGAGAAAAACATAACTATTAGCGGAAATTGTCTTATTACTTGCTTCATTGAAAGGAGAATGGAAAAGCTATATACTCTAGCAATAGTCCAATATTTTAAAGCTTTTGCTTTGCGATTGTCATTAATATTTGGTTCTCTTTTAATAGCCAGGAATTAAATAAAAGATCAGAAACAGATGAAGACTTTGAGAAACGTTTTAAGCTATTTTATACTGGAGCCAAAAACAGGAGTAGCTCTAAAAACAATGTGACTTAAATTACGTGTTTCGACGAGTTCCACGTTTCTTGTTTAGTAAGCTTTTGTCTATCTCTTACGGTTTGTCACTAATAGAAATGCCATTGATAATGAAGGGGCGTTTCCCAAGAAATTCAAGATATGAATTTTATTTTCCGGATAAAAATTTTTATAATATGGATATTTAATTACAATCCAGCCATTTTATTAAACCAAAAATTGTGAAATATGTTCCATGTATAGGGTAATTTAGGATTGGAAGATTTACCCGAAAATCATAGCGTCTTAGTGTCACATCTCAAGTTTGGTATTTAACGCACTTTTAGTTTCGAGTTATGTTTCTCACACAATGGACGCTTTTCTAAAAATGTGTTGCTGTTTTTTTTTTTTTTTTTTTTTAATTTCTCTATACGCACTATGTACATAGTGTATAGAGTAGATATTGCACTCCACCCAAAAATTCGATACCGAGATTTCACCGGAAATATATGTTTTAGGGTCCCCAATATCCAAAAAAAGCATTTTCACAAAAAGGTCCGTGTGTGTGTGTGTGTCCGTGTGCCTGTGAACACGATAACTCAAAAACGAAAGGTCGATAATATACCAAACTTGGTATTTAAGTTTAATATCTTCCAGGGATGCGACACGAAGATTTTGAGAAAAATACCCCCACGCACAACTACCCTTTACATGGAACTTTTTTTCGAAAATTTCGATTTTCTCAAAAATGGCTCTAACGATTTTGATTAAAATTTCGTATATTAAAGATATTTACCTGATAAATAAAATGTATATCTTGAATTTACTGGGAATAGCCTCTGAAGAGTAGTTTATTATGGATGAATTTTACTGAATTTTGAATAACTGCTAAACCGTAAGAGATAGACAAACACTTACTGCACAAAAAATATAGAGCACACTAAAACACACAATTTAAGATATATAAATTTTTTTCGTGGAGTTCGTCGTTTTTGAGCTATCGTGTTCACATTCCTTATTTTTGGTTTCTGCTATGAAGAACGTATACTTTTCTCATACAGGAACTTGTCAATTCCTATCCATATAAACAAAGGAACTTCATTGACACAGCAGCCAGCTTTTGACTATCATTTTAACCTATGGTAGTCCCTTATTTAGCTTCTACTTACAAGGAAGCAAGTAATAAGACTATTTCTACTACTTTTTTTTTAACTGATTAGCATAAAGTAAATAGAATTATAAGCTTTTTAAGAATAATTTGTTGCAGGGATATGGAGAAGGTCATGTGAATGGTACGGACCCTAAAACCTTTATTTCCAGTGTAATCTTGGTATCCATTTTTGACTCGAATACAATACATTCTCTACGTATGTAGCTTTTACGAAGTAGAGAAAATAAAAAGGAATTTTGGGTCGCAACAACAGCTTAATGGATCAGAGCGTTTCTTCCCTCCTTCTCTCCCTCTTCCTCTTTATCCCTCTCTCTCTCTCTCTCGCAAAACACCAACACACGAATACGTACATTATAGAGCTGGCAATAACGATGTTTTTCCTAGAGTGATGATAAACATAAAACCATAACAAAGAGATTTATTACACACAAACTTTATTTCTTATGTTAGCTGTGTGTTTGAATTTTACGGTACCCCAGCGTAATCACAATAAAAGTTCCAGCTTTAAGTTAATACATAATAATAAAAACACAGAAGTGTCCGTTTACACAAAACCTTCTCTACGAACGCGGTCACTACTTCACGTATTCCCTTGTATATTATGGTACATAATCATTTTCATTTTATGTTCGTCACGATAAACTTTAATTGGAAATAATATGGACCTGGTTGCCGGCATGTTATATAAAACAAAAATTACAGCTACTCGTATATATTAAATCTTTTATATTACCGAGTAATCCAAGTAAAGAAAAAACAGCATAAGATATCTAATTTTATTTATATTGTGTATTCTCTTTTCTTTCTTTTAATGGAATTTAAATTTTGTATAGATGGATTCAACAGTTCTTTCAGAAAACTCTAGATACGTAGCCATGCAAGTATCTTAAAGATAATCTTCGTAAGATCCATGTTACAGATTCTGTAACTGGTCAATTTCAATAACAATCGCATAATGATAGCTTTTAAGAAATAACTATCATTCTAAGAGACCACATTCCCTCACTTCCCTCCTACTTATATGGGACTAAGTGATAAGAATGTTTATATCGAATAGCTTGGTGTAGGAAAAAGAAAAGAATCTTTTGTAAGAAGTTTGTTTATAAAACAGAAAAAGTTATTTTTATTTTGATGCCTTATCAAATGCTTTATTGTAATGCCTCCATCTAATGCTGCACCAAAGAAACATGTGTTTAGATTTTGGTTGGTTAAAAGTATAGTGATAGCTCCAGATAAAACTGGAAGGGATAACAACAATAATAAATATGAGGGATGACCTCAATAACTTTTTCAATCATTTGTTTCAAGGAAACTCTCTGTAACTTCCTTCTTCTCTAAATTCTCTCGTGTTGGAATTAAACACCTTATCAAATGCCTTATTGTAATTGAAAAATCTGATGTGTTCCATTCACAAGACTTTCTCTATATCTCTGCAACAAATTATTTTATTTACTTCATCTAATGGAGCAAAAATTAACAGAAATAGTCTTATTACTTGCTTCCTTGTTAGTAGAAGCGAAATAAGGGGGTACCATAGGTTAAAGTGATAGTCAAAAGCTGCTTGCTCTGCGACTGAAGTTCCTTTGTATGGACACGAGTTCACAACGTCCTGTATGAGAAAAGTATGTCTTTATAGCTGAAGAAAAAAACAAGGAATATCTCAAAAACAATCAACTCCACGAAAACATGTACATAATATAAATTGTGCTTTAAGGTGCTCTACATTTGTTGTGTGGTAATTTTTGTCCATCTCTTATGGTTCAGCAGTTATACAAAATTCCGTAAAAAAGACCAAGAATAAAGTAGTCTTCAGAGGCTATTACCAGAAAATTCAAAATATACATTTTATTTGTCATGTAATATCTTTAATATACATAATTTTAATCAAGTTCGTTAGAGCCATTTCTTAGAAAATCAAAATCTTCGAAAAAATTTCCACGTAAAGGGTAGTTTGGAGTGGGGGATTTTTCTCAAAATCTTCGTCGCATCCCTGGAAGATACTAAACATAAATACTAAGTTTGGTATTTTACCGACTTTTTGTTTTTGAGTTATCGTGTTCACAGACTCACGGACACACACACACGGACCTATTTCTGAAAATACTTTTTTGGATACAGGGGACCCTAAAATATATATTTCCGGTGAAATCTCGGTATCGATTTTTTTGGTGGAGTGCAATACCTTCTCTATACACTATATACAAGCATGCATAGAGAGAATAAAAAATAGGAGGTATGTCCTTCTTAAGCTTCTCTCTATTATTTGTTATAAGGAAACTCTCTAGCTGGTATTTTTTACTAAATCCTGTCGTGTTAGAATTAAACACCTTATCAAATACTTTGTTGTAATCTAGAAGAAGGAGGTATGTTTCTAAGCTATTCTCCTTAAGCTTTTCTCTATCATTTGTTTTAAGGAAACACTCTGTAGCTGCTTCCTTTCTTACTTTCTCTAGACGTACTTGGTACATACTGTATAGAGAAGGTATTGTATTCCACCCAAAAATTCGATACCGAGATTTCACCGGAAATACATGTTTTGAGCCCCCCTAAATCCAAAACAAAGCATTTTTACTTTCTTCATACGCACTATATACATAGTGTATAGAGAAAGTATTGCACTCCACCAAAAATCCGATACCGAGATTTCACCGGAAATATATGTTTTAAGGTTCCCAATATCCAAAAAAAGCATTTTCACAAAAAGGTCCGTGTGTGTTTGTGTGTGTGTGAGTGTGTGTCCGTGTGTCCGTGTGTCCGTGAACACGATAACTCAAAAACGAAAAGTCGGTAAAATACCAAACTTGGTATTTAAGTTTAGGATCTTCCAGGGATGCGACACGAAGATTTTGAGAAAAATCCCCCCACCCCCAACTACCCTTTACATGGAACTTTTTTCGAACATTTTGATTTTCTCAAAAATGGTTCTAACGATTTTGATTAAAATTTCGGATATTAAACATATTTACCTGACAAATGAAATGTATATCTTGAATTTTCTGGGAATAGCCTCTGAAGAGTAGTTTATTCTGGATGAATTATACTAAATTTTGAATGACTGCTAAACCGTAAGAGATGCATAAAAACTTACTACAGAAAAAATGTAGAGCACTTTAAAACACATAATTTATTTTATATACATTTTTTTTTCGTGGAGTTCGTCGTTTTTGTGACATTCCTTATTTTTGCTTTCTGCTATGAAAAACGGATACTTTTCTCATACAGGAACTTGTCAACTGCTATCCATATAAACATAGGAACTTCATTGACATAGCAGCCAGCTTTTGACTATCACTTTAACCTAGGGTTGTCCGTTATTTCGCTTCTACTTACAACGAAGCGAGTAATAAGATTATTTCTGCTAATTTTTTCTGATTAGCATAAAGTAAATATAAGTATAAGCTTTTTAAGAATTATTTGTTGCAGGGATATGGAGAAAGTCATGTGAATGGTACACATCAGATTTTTACAAAAAGGTCCGTGTGTGTGTGTGTGTGTGTGTGTGTGTGTGTGTGTGTGTGTGTGTGTGTGTGTGTGTGGACAGCGTAGCTCAAAAACGAAAAGACCGTTAAATACCAAACTTGGTATTTAAGTTTGGCATCTTCCAAGGATGCGAAACGAAGATTTTCAAGAAAATCCCCCCAACCCAACTACCCTTTACATGGAACATTTTTCGAAAATTTTTATTTTCTTAAAATGGCTCAAACGAATTTGATTAAAATGTCATATATTAAAGATATTTACCTGACAGATGAAAGTATATCTTGAATTTTCTGGGAATAGCCTCTAAAGACTACTGTATTCTGGATGAATTTTATGGAATTTTGCATAACAGCTAAACCGTAAGAGATGGACAAGAACTTAACACGCAAAAAATGTAGAGCACATTAAAACATTTATGTCACATACATTTTTTCGTGGAGTTGATCGCTTTTTAGATATTCCTTGTTTATGGTTTCAGCTTGGAAAAAAATTATACTTTTCTCATACAGCAATTTGTCAACTCGTGTCCATACAAACAAAGGAGCTTCAATCACATAGCAACCAGGTTTCGATTATCACTTTAAACTATGGTACTCCCTTATTTCCCTTCTACTTACAAGGAAGCAAGTAATAAGATTAATTCTGCTAATTTTTTCTGGGTTAGCATGGAGTAAATAGAAGCATAAGCCATGTGAATGGAATGCATCAGATTTTTAAACACCCTAACAAATGTTTTGTTGTAATAAACAAATTGAAGATATGTCCCTTCTAAGTTTTTCTCCATCTTTTGTTTTAAGGAAATGCTCCTTGTAACTATTTACTTTTATAAGGCCTGTCGTGTCAGAAACTTTTTTTTTAAGGAAACTTGAGACCATATTTATATATTATTCACAAAATCTGTCGACATTTTATGGCATGTTTACAATATTTGAGGTTCAATTGTTTTTATTTCTTTGCTTCCGAAGTTGAAATCGCTGGATGCAAATTTTTATTACTCCTTGTGCTTTCGTCGCATTTAAGTGTGTTGATTTTCTCGATGCGATTTTGTTTTTTAACAGTATCTATAGTTACGTGTTGATTTTCTGGCCGGTGACGCCAAGTTATCATGAAGAAGGAGGCTTCTTCACGCGTAATGGAAAAGGCCGTTTAGAGATAACGCGTAAAAATGTATTCACGTTTAATTATACGCGCCCATGGATTCACAGCGTTCAACAAAGTAAAGAATTGCATCGAGCGATTACAGTTTATCTTTGGAATTGTAAACTAATAATTATAAAAATAAACTGCTACTCAACAAAAATCCTAGCAACTATTTAAGAAGCCGCCAGGTAGTCTGGGTCTCGGAAGCCCAGCAAACCCGATAAAAAAACGCCCTGAGAAGAGTCAAACGCTACACAAAGTGAAACATAAGCATGAATAGACTTGCAATTTGACGAGCGTTTATAGAAGCTTCATATTTAATGCTTCAAACTCTCTGTACCTGCTTCCTTTTGTAAATCTCGTCGTGTCAGAATTAAACACATTATCAAATGCTTTATTGGAATCAACAAATAGGAGGTATGTTTCTAAGCTGTTCTCCCTAAGCTTTTCTGTCATTTGTTGTAAGGAAACTCTGTAGCGATTCCTTTTCTAAATCCCGTCGTGTTAGAATTAAAAATCTAAATCTTTTACAGTGTAGTTCTCTGGAAGCGTGAGAGCAGCCCAGCTAGTAAATATCCCAAGAAGATGGTAAGGCAGTAAAAAGAAGTGACGCAACAACTCCAGAGAGAGCTTGTTTCTTGGTTTCCCTTGCTCTTGAGGGGTTTGTTATCAACATACAGTCATCTTCACCCCGCTATTCGTCTGTTCTCATCCTACAACAGGAACGATAAACGAATCCCCTAGACGGCGCTTCAGGAAGTCGGCGACGACGTAAAGCGCCCGCGCTACAAACGAGAACAGGGCACATAAGACGCGGATGAGGCTACAAAGGGACACGAAGAAGACACAAAGAATGAAAGAAATAGTGCTTATTTTCTCTCTTCATACATAGTGTATCTCTTATTCATTTCCAGTGGGAAGCAGCTCTTACTTTTAAATAAAAATCGAGACTTGCTGTATCACATCATCGAATAACTAAATCTATTTTGTGTTTGGAAATACAGTATCCACGTTCAGAGTATTTTACTATATCTTGTATATTTACTACGTTTAATGAAATTTATTTATTGCGGAAATGATGTGTTTAGAGAAATGGTAATGTAGGAAAGGGAAATGTTGGAAAAAAAAACAAAAATAACATTGTTGCTATATTCTGTAATTTTAACTTTCTCTGCACGTACTATGTACATATTATGTATTGTATTGCATCCAATAATTCAATACAGACATTTCACCGGAAATACATACTTTGGGTCCCCCTGAATCCAGAAAAGCAGTATATCTCAAAAACGAAAGCCGTTAAACTCCAAACTTGGTATTTAAGTTTAGTGTCTCCCAAGCATGCGGCACGAAGATTTTGAGGAAAATCCCCCCACCCCAAACTACCCTTTACATGGAAAAAAATTGGAAAATTGTTATTTTCTCAAAAAATGCCCAATGATTTTAATTATGTTGTATGTTAAATATATTTATGTCATAAATAAAACACATATCTGGAATCTTTTGGGAATAGCCTCTGAAGATCACTTTATTCTGGATTTTTTTTTAATTTTGCCTAACGGTACACCATAAGAGATAGAGAAGAACTTAATATCTATACAAAAATGTATATCTAGTTAAAATACACAATGTATGCCATATACACTTTTTTTCGTCGAGTTCAGCGTTTTCGAGATATTCCTTGTTATTGATTTCAGTTTTAAAATACTTAACATTTCTCATTCTCAAACTTGTCAACGCAAAGAAGTGGATTTCAATCCCATAGCAAGTGTCGGTTTAGTCTAGCATATTCCCTATATACCTTATATTTGAAGGAAGCAAGTAATAAGATAGTTTCTGCTAATCTTGATTAAAGGATAAGCTTACAAACAATAATTTGCTATAGAAATGTAGAAAAAGTCATGCGAATAGAATACATCACATTTATATCATAGTTTTATATGTGAATTTAAAACTAAACGAAGGTGTTTTAAAGGTTAATCAGAAAACATTTTAAAAGCAGTCCAAGATGCAACTATGAATATACTTTCAGAAAAACAAAGGAAAATTTATTTACCTAGTTATACGAAATAATCACATTAATGTGTATTTTACGTTTTGTTGAACCTGTATTTTTTATTTTGATAGTGTTTAGTTTGCGTTGGAATGTAAAATGTAGGCTTTATTGCCCAGTTAGTATAAATTAAACCATCACTGATTATTACTTCAATAGTAGATACATATGTTTTAAGTATACCTACTATAATATAATTTGATTTTTAAACCATTAATGTTATTTAGTCATTGTAAGTAACGGAATTATTGCTCCCACACTCATAATTTCGGTACTAAAGTATTAGCGGAAATACACGTTTTGAGGTTTTCTGAATAAAATAAACATTGTAATGCGTTCCATTGAGATAACTCTGTCTTACTCGGCAACGAACTTTCTTACAAAAGCTTCTTCTTCTCTATACGAGAAAAAATTGCCAAAAATATGGTTTTATTACTTTAATTCTTGAAAGTCAAAAGGAGAGGAGCGAATACCCAGAGCCAAAGCACGTGGAATGCAATACCTTCTCTAGCTTTGTACTATTTACTAAGTAGAGAAAGAAAAATGCCTTTATAATTTAAGATAATTTTAAATGTATTGTATTTAGATTAAATTTACAATTAGTTACAAAATCATGACCATGTAAATTATACTACTTAACCTAATGCACATAGGTTTGGCTGTTAACGCGGGCAGCCCTTTGTTTGCATTACCTATTCAATCCTAATTTCTATGTTTTCTCGCCTGTTCTCCTTTTCTCTCTCTCTCTCTCTCTCTCTCTCTCTCTCTTTCTTGCCTACTTTTCTTTCACTTTTGCTAAATATTGCCCTAATTGAATACCTCTTCATTCAGGATAAATTTTGCACTGCTGGTAAACCTATAAGAGACTTAATACACAAAATGTACATCTCGTCAGGACAAACCATTTATACCATATACATTCTTTCGCGGAGTTGGCCATTTCCGAGATATTCCTTGTTGTTAGTCTCAGTTTTAAAATTCCTAAAATTTTCACATGCAGAAACTTTTAAACTACTGGTCATGAAGAGAAACAGCCATTGATCATTTCCGAGATATTCCTTGTTATTTGCCTCAATTTTATAATACTTAAAATTTTCTCATACGAAATTTGTAAACTTCAGAGAAACTGTTTTTTTTTTTTTTTACTTTCTCTATACGCACTATGTATATAGTGTATAGAAAAGGTACTGCACTCCAACAAAAAATTTTATACCAAGATTTGAACGGAAATACATGTTTTAGGGTCCCCTGTATCCAAAAAAGTATTTTCCGAAAAAGATCCGTGTGTCTGTGAACACGATAACTCAAAAACGAAAAGTCGGTAAAATATCAAACTTTAAGTTTAGTATCATCCAGGGATGCGACACGAAGATTTTGAGAAAAATACCCCAACCCCAAACTAGCCTTTACATGGAACTTTTTTCGAAAATTTTGATCTTCTAAAAAATGGCTCTAACGATTTTGATTAAAATATTGTATACTAAAGATAGTTTCCTGATAACTAAAATGTATATTTTGACGTTTCTGGGAATAGCCTCTGAAGAATACTTTATTCTGGGTCAGTTTTACGGAATTTTACATTACTGCTAAACCGTAAGAGATGGACAAAAACTTACCACACAACAAATATAGAGCACTTTAAAACACACAGTTTATGTTACACACATTTTTTTCGTAGAGTTGATTGTTTTTGAGATATTCCTTGTTTTTGGTTTCACCTAAAAAACATACTTTTCTGATACAGGACTTTTGTGAATTCGTGTCCAAACAAAGGAACTTCAGTCACATAGAAACCAGCTTTTGACCATCACTTTAACCTATAACTCCATGGCACGACAGCTCACGGGGAACCTTGGCCTACCGCCCGGCCGCTGCGTCCCCCATCTCGGTCCACTACAGACGTCATGGATGGGGTGCAGTATTGGAGGGTGAGACGTGGTCAGCGCCTCGAGCCCCTCCCGGCCGGTTAATGCGGTCCTCACGACCTGGAGCCGCTACTTCTCCATCAAGTAGCTCCTCAATTGGCCCCCCAGAGACCTCACGAGGCTGAGTGCACCCCGGTCCAGGTCTCCCAGCGGGGGAAAAATCCCCACGCCGGTACTGGGGATCGAACCCAGGTCTCCCGCTTGGTAGGCAGCTGCGCTACCACCGCGCTAAGGAGACGACCACTTTAACCTATGGTACTCCTTTATTCCGCTTCTACTTACAAGGAGGCAAGTAATAAGGCTATTTCTGCTAATTTTTTCTCGATTAGCAGGAAGTAAATAGAAGCGTAAGTCATGTAAATGGAATGCATCAGTTTTTTTAATTGTTTCATTTGTATATTCCACTTTAATTTCAACGTTGACTTCTAAACAATTCGTATTAGACCATTAGGTGAATCAATTGTTATTACTAAACACACGCACACTTACTCTCACATTGATACTTCCAGACTCTGTGGGGGATAGGAAATAATTCTGCCCCAACCGGGAATCGAGCCCAACACTTCCGGGTGAGAAGTCAGGTCGCTGACCACTCGACCAGGGAGGCAGTCCAGAGACGGACAACCAGCTTTTAAAAGACTTTAGTCTAGTGTATTCCCTTATTTCCCATTTGCTTATAAGCCACTAAGTATAAGACCATTTCTGCTTATGTTTATCTCGATTAGCATGAAATAGATAGAAGAATAAGCTTTTCAACAATAATTTGTTACAGGAATGTAGAGAAAGTCATATGAATGGAGCACATCCGAGTTTTGTGTTGATACCTGGAGCTCCCGGGCTGTAGCAACTTTAATTAAAATTCATAAAATGCAAATGCAGATGAAAGCGTGCTGTTAAAATCCGGTGGTTATTATCCACGTAACAATAGAGGTCCCTTTCGGTTATTTTCAGTTCTCGGCCCCCAATCAGCCAGTTGTCAATCGGGACGGGTATAGTACAGCTGGGGAATACAGTTGTGTGTATGTCACACTTAAAAAGAGAACGAAAACATTTTGAGCAGAATATTACGATACAGGATGTATATAATGCTGAAAATTAAATTTACATTAATCGAAAACGCATTATATTAAAACTAGTAATTTATACTAAATATTTTTTTCACACAATTTATGTGTAGGACTGAGACGATATTTAAACCAGCATCTCTCGGTTTTTCTTCTGGTTGCTCTAGGTAATGGGCCAACATGGCAACATGCCGACACGATATTAAAAGGGACAGGATAATCTTAAATGATGAAAATCTGATGTGTACCATTCACTTGACTTTCTCCATATCCCTGCACCAAATAATTCTTAAAATATTTACTTTATGCTAATCAGAAAGAATTAGCAGAAATATTCTAATTACTCGCTTCCTTGTAAGCAGAAACGAAATAAGGGACAACCGTAGGTTAAGGTGATAGTCAAAAGCTGGTAGTTATGTCAGTTCCTTTGTTTATATGGATAGGAGTCGACAAGTTCCTGTATGAGAAAAGTATACGTTTTTCATAGCAGAAAGCAAAAATAAGGAATGTCACAAAAACGACGAACTCCACGAAAAAAATGCATATAACATAAATTGTGTGTTTTAATGTGCTCTACATTTTTGTGTAGTAAATTTTTGTGTAGTAAGTTTTTGTCCAACTCTTACGGTTTAGCAGTTATTCGAAATTTAGTAAAATTCATCCAGAATAAACTACTCTTCAGAAACTATTCCCAGAAAATTCAAAATATACATTTTATTTTTCAAGTAAATATGTTTAATATACGGAATTTTAATCAAAATCGTTAGAGCTATTTTTGAGAAAATCAAAATTTTCGAAAAAAGTTCCATGTAAAGGGTATTTGGGGGTGGGGGGATTTTTCTCTAAAATCTTCGTCTCGCATCCCTGGAAGATACTAAACTTAAATACCAAGTGTGGTATTTTACCGACTTTTCGTTTTTGAGTTATCGTGTTCACGGACACACGGACACACTGACACACGGACCTTTTTGTGAAAATGCTTTTTTTTTGGATATTGGGGATCCTAAAACATATATTTCCGGTGAAATCTCGGGATCGAATTTTTGGGTGGAGTGCAATACTTTCTCTATACACTATGTACATAGTGCGTATGGAGAAAGTAAAAAATTACATTTTTAATTTCTCTACACGTACTATGTACATAGTGTATGAGGAAGGTATTGCATTCTACCCAAAAATTCGGTACCGAGATTTCACCGGAAATACATGTTTATAAAAAGGCCCGAGTGTGTGTGTGTGTGTTGTGTGTGTGTGTGTGTGTGTGTGTGTGTGTGTGTGTGTGTGTGGACAGCATAGCTCAAAAACGAAAAGACCGTTAAATACCAAACTTGATATTTAAGTTTGGTTTGTTCCAAGGATGTGACACGAAGATTTTCAACAAAATCCCCCAACCCCCAAATACCCTTTAATGGATTTTTTGTTGAAAAGTTTGACAAATTTAACTGACAAATAAACTGTATATCTTGAATTTTCTGGGAATAGCCTCTGAAGACTACTTTATTCTGGATGAATTTTAGGAAATTTTTCATAACTGCTAAACCGTAACAAATGGTCAGAAACTTACCACACAAGAAATTATAGAGAATGTTAAAACACACAATTGTTTAAAATGTTATCTATCATTCGAAATCTAAACAAGCTATTGATCTGTAACTACGGATACAACTTAATCTAGAGCTCAACTATACGATGCTATCGTCTAACTGACGTTGGTTTCAACTTTTCACCACTAACTTCTTTAATGTACTATCCCTGTTAGCTCACCACTATATAATTCCCCGAATTACATAATCATTATATATTACTTCTAATTTTAACGATCTTAGTTGTATCTGAGTCAACACGCCTACCTCTAGACCAAAGTGAATGGAACTTCTTGAAGTTCAGAATTAGAAGATAGTTTCTTGGAATTCTCCAACTTTTACATTCTAACATTACTAACTTGTTGATGTTTCAGTAAACAAGAACATTTGAAACATTTTGACATTATTTAATTTTTAGGTACACTTCTCTTAAAAGTTGTCTTTTTTTTTTTTTTTTTTTTTTTTTTTTTTGCACAAATAACATATCTATATTGCTCCAAACAGCCGGTGAAAGCTTTTATGTTATCTGCGTATGAAATTCTTAAAAAATTATAAATCTCTAATAATAAATTTAAAAAGATCTGACTGTGATCCATTCATATGACTTTCGCTACATCTCTGCAACAATTATTGTTAATTAGCTAATGCTTCTATTTATTTCATGTTAATCGAGAAACAATTAGCAGGAATAATCGTAATTGTATCAAAATATATTGACAGACAGCAAATAATTCCACACTGTACGGAGAAGGTTTCATTAGAAGTACAGTCTGAGCTAAAATCGGAGTAGGGTATGGAGCAATACATCAAAACAGGTACCAAACTCATTATAGAGGGGCTAGCATGGATTAGACTAGGAGCATGGAGGAGCACAAAAATTGCTGACGAGAATGGTACGAGAATCTGTCCCATTTGCAAGGAGGAAGAGTCGTGGACCCATATCCTGGCAAGATGTACGGGTACGGTGGAATGGCGGGAAAAATATTTACCGCGATTCTTTACCACCGTGAATGTATAGCTACAAGTATGTTGGGCGCTACTGGCAGGCATGGAAGACATGGACGGGCTAGGTAAATTTGTACTTAAGGCAGGACAGCTGAGGTCTGAGAAGGCTGATAATAGAGAAGAGGGAAAAGAACAACTAAGCAAAAGTGAGTACAAATTATTTACATACATATACATATTTTATGTCATACTTAGGTCGTTGTTGTGCTATGGTTTTATATATTGTATATATATCATGTGTATATATTTCTTTTAAGTGCATTTATCTATTATAAGAGGGTACAGTTATGATTCTGAATAAGGTGTACTCTGCGCTGTAAATTTAAATTGCTACATTTGAATATCTTTTTGTTTTTATTTTCGTGTTTACTCTTTTAATTCTTTGTTGTTGTTTTAATATTGCTTTTTATTTTGTGTATTACAAAGCACGTACGGTCTGTGTGATTGATGAAGCTCAATGTATGATATTGTTATGTCAATAAATACACTTATTCATTCATGCTGAAAACTATATATACTTCGAAGGCTTTCAAATGACAACTTCATTCTACGTTCCGACAAACAACATTTATAATGCGAAAAAGTTGATCCCACTTCGCATGATGTGATCGGGCATATTTGATATATGTTATCAGTTCCGTTTCAGTATCACTTAGCCAATAGCGTTGGTTGGGATCTAAATGTGCAGCTTGTATTCGATACATTACACTGAACCCTGCATTATTTTCAATTACACTTTGCACTTTTATCTTTATTTCAGATAGGGTGCTCGTAGATAGGTAAATCCTTCTTGGCTGTTCTTCCAGATGCCACACAGACTCAGTTCAGCTCCATGCCTCTGAACTGTAACAGTGTGATAGTTGTGGGTAACTTTCTGAACAAATTTGCAATCAATAATATGCTTTAGTGAGCTGTTCTGTTGCTAGACGTTTGACAGTTTGTTTACTAGAACTGCCATCAGTTTCTAAATAAGTACATTAATAAGTGCAGTGCTAGAAAACTTACTGTGGTTATAAAATAATCTAATTTTGCATTACATTTAAGCAGAACGCCTTCCTACCGACGTAGTTTCGTACTATGCAGTGATAGCTGTTTACAGTAATGGGATGCACTTTACGTTGACCTTTGCTCACACAAGCGTCACATGGTATTGCCAAACCTGGCCACTCTTAGTCTGCATAATAAAATTGGTACGAACTTCCTAGCTCTACATATAACGTACTTAATGTGTCAAATCTAACTTTTGTGCGAGTATCGTTTAATAAATTGAAAGGTTACAAAATTAGATCGCTCTCCCAAAGCATGTATTAAGCATAATCACTTTATTGGACTCATTCAGCTCTCAATAGGTTTCATTATCGAAGAATCAGACTTCAAAGTGCTAAATGAAAATCATTGTGGATGGTTGTTATCCAAATAAAGCCTATTTTGGCAAGCTTTGAAGTTTTAACAGATGTTTAACAGAGTGAGTCGCGCTAGCCATTAAGCTTTCAGTAAGGTACGTTAGGTTAATGCGAGGTATTTACACATGACTCTACCCTAAGCTCATTTGGTTATGTCGTTCATCATTGTTTTGATGCTGTTCAATTATTAATGTGAGGGTAAATCCCTTCATCTGGGTAAGGAGTTATGTTCCAGTCTGGTCAGCATCCGAACGACAGGATTCCAGTTCATCGCTGAAGGTAACTTACAAAGCACATTCATTATGGATTTAAGGAACACAAAGTTACTGGATGTGTAACATTTTAGGTCCCTCCACCACTATAATTACCAACAAAAAACACACTAACATTAGAGCAGATTCAGTTTTGGAAAAAAAAAAGTCTATTTTATCTGATATGATTAGAATAAATACAATATTTGAGCTACTAACATGTATAGTGTGTATTATTAAATGGCTGCGAAATCTGAACTATTATAGAATCTGACATGCAGAACTCTAATGTGATCCATTCATTTAACTTGCTGTATCTTTTACACGAGCAACTTTCCTTACAAAACTTATTCTTTATCTATGAAATGCTAATTAATATAAATGTTTGCAAAAATTGTCTAATGACTTCCTTTCTAATTAAAAGGTAAATAATGGAATGCTCTAAGTCAAATCCATAGCCAATTCTTTTAAAATATTTACCTATGTGAAACAATGAAAGTTCGGTTCGCTTTGCATGGCCAGCAGTAAAACAAGAAAGATGAAACAAAACGTGACTTCCCTGTTTGATAAAAAATGTAAGTAGTTTAAAATTCAAACTGATAAGAAAGAATATCTCAGAAAGGGACAACACTACATAAAAAACCTGATGTGTTACATTCACATGACTGTTTTTTTTAAAGCTGGCATCAAAAACAAGGAATATCTAAAAAACAATCAACTCCTCGAAAAAAAAAAGTGTATAACATAACTGTCCATTTCTTACGGTTTTGCAGTTATGCAAAATTCCTCCAGAATAAAGTAGTCTTCAGAAGCTATTCCCAGAAAATTCAAGGTATACATATTATTTGCCAGGTAAATATCTTTAATATACGATATTTTAATCAAAATCGTTAGAGCCATTTTTTGAAAAAATAAACATTTTCAAAAAAAGTTCCATGTAAAGGATAGTTGCGGCTGGGGAGGATTTTCTTGAAAATCTTCGTGTCGCATCCTTGGAAGATACCAAACCTAAATACCAAGTTTGGTATTTTACCGACTTTTCGTTTTTGAGTTATCGTGTTCACAGACACACGGACCTTTTTCTGAAAATACTTTTTTTTGGATACAGGGGACCCTAAAACATATTTCCAGTGAAATCTCGGTATCGAATTTTTTGGTGCATTATAATAGTACGTATAGAGAAAGTAAAAATCTAATGTGTTCCATTCACATAACTTTCTCTATACCTCAGCAACAAATTATTCTTAAAAAATTTATTCTTCTATTTACTTCAAGCTAATCAGTATAAAATTAGCAGAAATAGCCATATTACACACTTCCTTATAAATAGAAGCGCAATAGGGAGTACCATAGGTTAAAGTGATAATCAAAAGCTGGTTGCTATGTCACTGAAGTTCCTTTGTTTGTATGGACAGCAGTTGACAAATTCCTGTATGAGAAAACTAAGTTTTTCATAGCAGAAACAAAAATAAGAAATGTCTCAAAAACGATCAACTCCACGAAAAAAATGTATATAACATAAATTGTGTGTTTTAACGTGCTCTACATTTTTTGTGTAGTAAGTTTTTGTCCATCTCTTATGGTTTAGCAGTTATTCAAAATTCCGCAAAATTCATCCAGAATAAACTACTCTTCAGAGGCTATTCCCAGAAAATTCAAGATATACATTTTATTTGTTAGGTAAATGTCTTCAATATTTGATATTTTAATCAAAATCGTTGGAGCCATTTTTGAGAAAATCGAAATTTTCGAAAAAAGTTCCATGTAAAGGGTAGTTTGGGGTGGGGGGATTTTTCTCAAAACCTTCGTGTCGCATCACTGAAAGATACTAAACGTAAATACCGAGTTTGGTATTTCACCGACTTTTCGTTTTTGAGTTATCGTGTTCACAGACACACGGACCTTTTTGTGAAAATACTTTTTTTTTGGATACAGGGGACCCTAAAACATTATATTTCCGGTGAAATCTCGGTATCGAACTTTTTGGTGGAGTGCAATACATTCTCTATACATTATGTACATAGTGCGTATAGAGAAAGTAAAAAATCTGTCATTGCTTTTTATCCCGCCCTTTTAGTAGTACAGACTAATACTAGATATCCCTATCTCTTTCTGCATTTCAGGGATTAGGCAATCTGCAGGTTCCTGCTTTAGAGCTGTCTCCAGCGTTTCCTGGGTCGCCATCGATCTGCCCTTACTTTGGGCGTATAATTTAGGTTGCTTTTGCCGCCACATAAGGATCTTTCACATAGTTCTCCCTACTCACTCTTCTACAAAAACTTCTCAAAATCTGATGTGTTCCATTCACATGACTTTCTCTGTATCTCTGTAACAAATTATCGTTAATAAGCCTATTCTTCTATTTAATGCTAAAAGATTAGCAGAAACAGTCTTACTATATAGTTACTTTATAAGTAGGAGGGAAATAAAGGAATACACTAGGCTAAACCGGCCCAGTAAATTCTCAGGAGTTAACAAGTTCCCATATGAGAAAATTCAAAGTATTTTGAAAGTGAAATCAATAATAAGGAATACATATAAAAAAGACAACTCCACAAAAATAAAAATGAATATGACATAGATTGAGCGTTTCCATGGGATATAAATTTGTTGTGTACTAAGTTTTTGTTATCTCTTACGGTATATCAGTTATGCAATATTCAGCAAAATTCCCTCAGAAAAAGCATGTTTTAAAAGGCTATTTCCAAAAAGTTCAACATATAAATTTTATTTTTCATGTAAATTTCTTTTATATACGGCATATTAATCAAAATCGTTAGGGCCTTTTTTGAGAAAATCAACATTTTCGAAATATTTCCCATGTGAAGGTTAGTTTGAGGTGGGGGATGTTCTTGAAAATTATCCTGTTGCATCCTTGGAAGATATCAAACTTAAATACCAAGTTTGGTATTTGAAGGTCTTTTTGTTTTTGAGCTATGCTATCCACAGACACACACACATACACATCAAGATTTCAACCTACCAACCTGGTGGATTTTAATGGGAGCCAGGCATTCATATCTGTCCTTGTTTTCTTGTTATTGATATTTTCAGTATTTTTCTTTCTGTAAAACGTTCTTTGCGGAGCAGTTTTTCTGTTACACAAATAGAAGTTCACAGTTATATAATGAATAAAAACTGTCTGACGTTTTACTGTGAGATGTATTTCAGCACATGTTTTCATTTTTTAAAAAAGATATTCATAACTTTAGATATATTTGGAGTCTACACCAAAGGAGCCACAGAGAAGCGTAGAGTAATTTCTAAAAGTAAATGTATTGTGAACCTAAGGTAAAAATATTACACCAACATTTTGTTTCTCGCAGGGGAGTTTTTTAATTATATGACAAAAATAACTTGACCATAACTTCCAAACCTTAAGAGAAAAAGCTGATGTGTGCCATTCTCATGACTTTCTCTACATCTCTGCAACAAATTGTTAAAAAACTTATGCTTCTATTTACTTCATGCTAATTGAGAAAAATTAGCAGAAATAGTATTATTACTTACTTCCTTGTATGTAGAAGCGAAATAAGGGAGTACCATAGGTTAAAGTGATAGTCAAAAGCTGGTTGCTATGTGACTGAAGTTCCTATGTTTGTATGGACAGGATTTGACAAAGTCCTGTATTAGAAAGGTAAGTTTTTTAAAGCTGAAACCAATAACAAGAAATATCTCAAAAACGATCATCTACACGACAAAAATGCATTTGACATAAACTGTGTGTTTCAGCACAGTCTACATTTTTTGTGTGGTAAGTTTATGTCCATTCTTACGGTTTGGAAGTTATGCAAACTCTGTAAAATTCATCCAGAATAAAGTAGTCTTCTGAGAATATTCCCAGAAAATTCAAGATATACATTTTATTTTTCAGGTAAAATATCTTTAATACACGATATTTTAATCAAAATCGTTAGAGCTATCTTTGAGAAAATAAACATTTTCAAAATTTTTTCCATGTAAAAGGTAGTTTGGGATGGGGGAATATTTCTCAAAATCTTCGTTTCGCATCCCTGAATGATACTAAACAAATACCAAGTTTGATATTTTACCGACCTTTCATTTTTGAGTTATCGCGTTCACGGACACACACACATACACACACACACACGCACACACACACACACTCGGACCTTTTCCTCAAAATATTTTTTTTGATATAGGGTATTTTGGTATTTAACGGTGTTTTCGTTTTTGAGCTATGTTGTCCATAGACACACATTCACGCACGGACCTTTCCCCAAAAAATGTTTCTTTTTTGGATTCAGGGGGATCCAAAACATGTATTTCCGGTGAAATCTCGGCATCGAATTTTTGGGTGCAATACAATACTTTCTCTATACACCAAGTACATACATAGTATGTGTAGATAAAGTAAAAAAAATGAACCATAACTTTGAAATCATTAGAGCAAAATTAATGAAACTATACTATATGTGTTGTATACTTTATAAAAAGCTAGCATTGTTAATTTGGAATTTTACACTTTTGATTTATATATGTCCTTTAACTTCATATTAATTAAATGCGTAGCAGCGGGGCTTCAGTTACTGAAGTTTCTGAAGCTAATAAGTTAGAGCGACGCCTAAACCGTTGAAACCCTAAAACTTCTACTGCGCTACTTGTTATGAGCACATTAGCCCTTAATGATGAAAATACATGAGCCAAGCCTTACACCAATAAATCCATACCACAACCTGACGTCCAGAACAATTGGATACAGACGTATAGAGGATGATCGCTTGTCGGGAAGAACAATGCGACCAAAATAGCCACTGAACGGGTCGCAAATACCATTCGTGGTTTATTGTTTTGCTTTATTTTTGGATTCCATCTCGTTTATGTATATCGAATTATTCGATCAAATGGAATTCCAGTAAGTGCTACATCGTTTCCATTTAAATGAATTTAAAACGCAACCTTTATTGCATTTTTTGTGTTTTTAAAAGCAGCTGGTATTTAAAACGGAAACACGACGCTTGTTGTAATGGATAATAGCAAAAACGCTCTTGCATTTTATCAGGTCCACATAAGATTATTCGTTGGAATTTCCTATAAACGATCTAATGCCTTTAAAATGCTGTTCAATGGAATATTTTTATTTGTTACTTTAATCCAGTTTTGTTGTTCATATAAAATGTTCATAACCGAGCATTCAATGGTATATAATGATTCACAAGGCTAAAATGCAATTGGGTTTGAAAATTCAAAAAATTCTTTTCATTAATTCAGCTGCAGCTGGAGCATATCACGTACTTCCACCTAAACAGAAACATGATAATAATTTCAAATGAGTATTAACGTTGTTTTGAAGATCTTCGTACTTTACGACGTTTGCGGAAAGTCATTCAAAACAAACGAAGAGGAATGCTGACTTCAGGAATTGTGTTGATCCATGGCAACGCTCGTCCACACACTGCTGGCACAAACCATCGGCTCCTTGAACAATTTCAATAGGACATTTCCGATCATCCGCCGTACAGTCCTGACCCAGCACCCAGTGACTTTCATCTTTTCCCTGAACTGAAGATGTGGCTAGGAGGGCAGCACTATTAAACCAACGAATATCTTCAAAACAACGTCAATGTTCATTTGAAATCATTGGCGGCAACATTTTTGAAGCGGGTATTGCAAAGCTTGTGCACAGGTACGATAAATGTCTTAATCTTTTCGGTGATTAAGTTGAAAAGTAACCATAAATGTACAAAACTTTTAGTAATAAAATAAATGTTTTTTTATGAACTTGTCTTTTATTTATAGCCTATCAGAGGTTGAAAAAAAAAAAAAAAAAAAAACGGCCCTCGTATTTTGAATCAATGGTAAATCCTAAGCGAGCCTTTGAGGAATTTTACACACAGTTGACCACCCGGATGTACGTATGTTGTCTTTTAACAGGATGGGGCAGCCTGTCCCACTTCACGCGACTCAATCTCATGAATTCATGAGAAAATCACAGAAGAATGGAGGGGAGAAAAAGTTTGTGGCCGCCGTGTTCTTCGGAACTAACCATTTCTGACTTTTGCCTGTGAGGAGTCTAAACGGAAATGTATACGCAAATAGCCCAAGAACGCTAAAGATTCAAAGGAAAATTTTCGTAATGAAATTTTGAGAATTAATGCGACAAAGTTGCGCAAAATGCACATTAACTTTTTAGGGTACGTACAAATGTGAATTTAAGCAGGTCATTTCCAGTACCTACTGTAAAACAATGTAAAATAAAAGATATATTCAGTAAATATAGAACTTTGCATTAGGATTTGCTTTTATTTTAATTGGTATATAATTATTGTGGCGGCGTCCTGGCTGAGTGGTTAGACCAATCTTTTCTCATCTAAGTGACTCGGGTTCAATCCCAAACACCAGCATGTGAGATTTGTGGTGGACGAATCGGCTCAGGGTGGGTGTTCTCTGGTTTCCGTCGCCAATCATTCCACCAGTTGGCCAACATCACCTTTTCTGCCATTCATTTCGCTAGTATTTCATATCATTTCATTTCCTCTTCGTTCTGTGGTTTCGTGCCGTTGGCTCCTCGACAGGCTTCTGGCCCCTAAGCAATCGCCTGTAAGTCTTAGGGGTGTCTGTCCTAAAATATGGGGAGGGTAAGCCGACTACGAAATTTGCATGACATGACATGACATGACATGACATGACATGACATGACATGACATGACATGACATGACATGACATGACATGACATGACATGACATTACATACATACATACATACATACATACATACATACATACATACATACATACATACATACATACATACATACATACAGGTGGTTTCAAAACGATAGCAGTCGATTAGCTTACACTTTGATTTGACCGAAACTTGATGTCGTAACTTTCAAACTCTTCTATTTAAAGTTTTATGTGTATTTAGAAATCGCACACATTTGGGATTAGGCACCGAAGGAACAACGGTTGTCATACGCCACTCCCACATGCTATGTTTTTCCATTACTCAGGTGACCTCTCCAGTACCGTTGGGTATATCAAACCACGCCTATACCACGCGCCTGGGGCCTTCATTACCAACCGGCATCTCTCTTGGAGTGGGCCAGGCACGTGTCATTTGGTTATGTAGAACTGCCTAATCCTTGGTGATTTTATGACAGTTTTTATATGTGCCGAATTTAGAGCTGAAAAATATTTTCACGTATCACGTACGGTATGACCATCAAGGTCCAAATCTTCGTTTGGTGTCGCTTTGAAACATCATGTATATACAAATATATATATATATATATATATGTATAAATATATAAATAATTATATATGTATATATAAATATATATAAATATTACATTTTATCTATCTGTTATATCCGCTCTTGGCGGGTAGCAATTTGTGCGCAGGCGGGCGAGAAGTTCGTACTCGACCAACCGGTATTTTAGTCGACGCAAATAGAACATGCACCTCATACGTCACCGCGGGACCATCAGTCTCTGTACGGTAATTTATTTACTCAAGAATATTGCTTGTGGCTGCTATGTTTAATGGAAGCTGTGAAACAATAGACATACAAGACGCTGTCAACATTTACATGAACATAATCCGCACACAGTAATGACATTTTCCGGAAATTACTTGTTCAACTGAAGCGTTCTCCTTAGAAGTATGAGAATAGTAAATATTTCCATTGTTAATTATACTTTCCAAGTTTTCAGTCAGCTTGATGTTTAGTAATGAGAAAACCATGAACAGAATGTGAAAAAATCTGATGAGTTACATTCACATGTTTTCTCTATATCTCTGCAACAAATTATTCTTAAAAAGCTTATGCTTCTGTTTACTTCCTGCTAATAGAGAAAAAATTAGCAGAAATAGACTTATTGCTTGCTTCCTTCTAAGTAGAAGCGAAATAAGGGAGTATCATAGGTTAAAGAGATAGTCAAAGGCTGGTTGCTATGTGACTGAAGTTCCTTTGTTTGTATGGACACGAGTTCACAAGTCTGTATGAGAAAAGTATAAGTTTTTTATAGCTGAAACCCAAAACAAGGAATATCTAAAAAACGATCAACTCCTCGAAAATAAGTTTTATAACATTAGCTGTGTGTTTTAATGTGTTCTACATTTTTTGTGTGGTAGATTTTGTCCATTTCTTACGGTCTGGCAGTTACGCAAAATTTCTCCAGAATAAAGTAGTCTTCAGAGGCTATTCCCAGAAAATTCAAGATATACATTTTATTTGTCAAGTAAATATCTTTAATATACGATATTTCAATCAAAATTGTTAGTCATTTTTGAGGAAATCAAAATTTTCGAAAAAAGTTCCTTGTAAAGGGTTGTTGGGGGTCTTGAAAGTCTTCGTGTCGCATCCTTGGAAAATACCAAATTTAAATACTTAGTTTGGTATTTAACGGTATTTTCGTTTTTGAGCTATGCTGTCCACAGACACACAGACAAACACACGGACCTTTTTCCAAAAATGATTTTTTTTTGGATTCAGGGGGACCCAAACATGTATTTCCGGTGAAATCTTGGTATCGAATTTTTGGGTGCAATTCAATACCTTCTCTGTACACTATGTACATAGTACATTTAGAGAAAGTAAAAATAGCTGATATGTTACACTAACATAACTTACTCTTGCGATCTACAAGTAAACGTCTTACAAAATATTATTCCCCTTTCTACTCCATGCTAATCGAGATAAACATTAGCAGATGGTGATGTAATTGTTTTTTACACAAGGCGTGTGAAGGACAAGAGTTGCATAGGTAGAGTCAGACTGGAAAGTTCAATAGTATTGCTGGAATTGAACGCCTTGCTTCCGGTCTCTAGTCGGTTGCTCTACCACTGAGCTACCATGGCAACATGCCAGCATATCATTGAATTTGTCAACTGACTCACAAGATTCCCGGTAAACCACTAGGTGATCTCAAATGGCGATTTACAATGCTGCAAGTATTCTAAGCCCCAGGATTCATAGTATAGCAAACTATTATTCAATGCTATGCCAGAATGTTGCCATGGTAGTTCAGTGATAGAGTAACCGGCTAGAGACCGGGAGATCCGTGGTTTAAATGCCGACTATGGCATTGCATTTTTTATGTCCAACTGTGTCCACACACGGCTTGTGTGAAAAATCAATTAAATCAATACCAATTGACCTTAATAGTTGGCTATACTATGAATCCTGAGTATAAAGTACTTGCAACATTGTAAGTCGCCATTGGGGTTGTCTAAAAATAATTTGAGATCACCTTGTGGTTTACCGGGAAACATGCGAGTCAGCTGAGAAATTCAAATGATATGCCAGCTTATTGCCATGGTAGCTCAATGGTAGAGCAACCGGCTGTGGCATTGACATTTTCAGTCTGACTCTACCTATCCAGCATATAAGTAGAAGGGAACTAAAGAAATGCACTAGGATAAAGTGATGGTCAATTAATTTAAAAACTGTCGTTATGCATTGCAATTCACTTCTTTGCTTGCCCAGGAGTAGAACAAAAGAAAAACGGACACACATACTCTTTACAATTGAAATCAATAACAAGAATTATCTCGTAAACAGTTATGTCTGCAACAAAAATGTAAAGGCCATAAATTGTGTGTTTTGACGAGATCTACATTTTTTAACTTTTTGTCCATCTGCATCTTAAGCCAAAATTCGGCAAAATTCAACTAGATAAGAAGGCTATTCCCATAAAATTAAAATATATATTTATTCGGGATATAAATACCTTTAATATACGGTATTTTAATCAAAACCGTTAGAGCCATTTTTGAGGAAATCAACATTTTCAACATTTTTTCATGTAAGAGGTATTGGCATTTTTCTCAAAATCTTCGTGTCGCATCCCTGGAATTTACTTAACTTAGATAGCATGTTTGGTATTTTACAAACTTTCCGTTTTTGAGTTATCGTGTTCACAGACACAAACAAACACACACGGACCTTTTTCTGAAAATGCGTTTTGTTTATACCAGGGACCTAAAAAATATATATTTACGGTGAAATCTCGGTATCGAATTTTTGGGTTGAATGCAGTACCTATGTGCATAATAAGTGCAGAGAAAGTAAAAGTATCGGTTCTCATTTAAAAATGTAGCTTGACCTTCAAATTACCATCCCAACCTTCTCCAATTGAAACATAACAAATGGAATTTACTTACTCCCATTTAATCAAGCAACTTTTATTCAAGTTGTTTCTTTCTATAACGCTAATTTTGGACATATTCTACAGTCTCAAGTTAATGGCCCTGCCTGGAATAAGAGACAAGCTTAAAACCAGAAATAAACGGAATAAGAGATTTGTTTAGAGCTAGAAAATAATTTAGATAAGCTCTGAAGCCCTATCCATGACTGTGAGCTGTGTGCCATGGAGTTGAAGAGTATAAATTTCTTGACGGATTAGGGATGTGTTTATATCTAACAAAATCTTATATATGTTCCATTCACATGACTTTCTCTACATCTCTGCAACAAATTATTGTTAAAAAGCGAATGCTTCTATTTACTACATGCTAATCGAGAAAACATTAGCAGAAATAGTCTTATTACTTGCTTCCTTGTAAGTAGAAGTGAAATAAGGGTGTACCAGAGGTTAAAGTGATAAGTCAAAAGCTGGTTACTAGGTGACTGAAGTTTCTTTGTTTGTATGGACACGAGTGTACAAATTCATGTTTGAGAAAAGTATAAGTTTTTTAAAGCTGAAACCTAAAACATGGAATATCTCAAAAACGGTCAACTCCAACAAAAAAAAAAAAAATATATATATATATACATATATATGTATATATATGTATATATGTATATATATATATAACGTAAACTGTGTGTTTTAAAGTGCTCTACAGTTTTTGGGTGGTAAGTGTTTTCTATCTCTTACTGTTTAGCAGTTATGGAAAATTCCGTAAAATTCCTCCAGAATAATGTAGCCTTTAGAGGATACTCCCAGAAAATTTAGATATACATACTATTTGTCAGAAAAATATCCATAATATACAATATTTTAATCAAAAGTTGGGGGTGAGAAGATATTCTTGAAAATCTTCGTGTCGCATCCCTGGAAGATACTAAACTCAAATACCTTGTTCGGCATCTTAACAACTTTTTGTTTTTGAGTTATCGTGTTTACAGGCAGACACACACGGACCTTTTTCTAATATATTTGTTCTTTTTCTTATATCTAGCAGACATGATAGGTAAGGTGCTGAAGTTTAAAAGCGTAGTTACCAAAAGGGATAACATAACTTTTAGATATAGAAGCAATGTGGGCAAAGTGCTGAGGAAGATACGTAAAGAAATAAGAAATTGTTTAGAATGTCAGAAACAGATGTAGGTAATTTGCTGAAGTTCAACAGCATATAAACGTAACGGAATAATATGTAAGTTTAGAACTAAAAAACTATGGAGGTGAGATGCTGAAGTTCAACAAATTATAAACCAAGGTAAGAAAACAATGGGGGTAAAGTGCTGAATTCAGCAGTGTGTTAACGTAAAAAAATAACAGATACGTTTAAAACGATATAGATAACTTGCTAAGGTTAAAAAGAGTTAATTTCTTAATGAAATAGGGATAATTTCTAAATGAAATAGGGATATGTTTATTTCTAGAAAACGATGTAAATCTGAACAGTGTAGACATCAAAAGGACTTACGCATTTTCTGGACATAGAAATGTTCCATTCACATGACTTTCTCTATATCTCTGTAACCAATTATTGTTAAAAAGCTTATGCTTCTATTTGCTTCATGATAATCGAGAAAAAATTAACAGAAATAGTTTTATTAATTGCTTCCTTGTAAGTAGAAGCGAAATAAGGAAGTACCATAGGTAAAAGTGATAGTCAAAAGCTGATTGTTTGTATGGAACAGTTGACAAACTCCTGTAAGAGGAAAGTATACATTTTTGAAAGCTGAAACCAAAAACAAGATATATCTAAAAAAAAAAAAAAACAATCAACTCCACCAAAAAAAATGTATAGAACATAAATTGTGTGTCTTAACCTGCTCTACATTTTTCGTGTGGTAAGTTTTTGTCCATGTCTTACGGTTTAGGAGTTATGTATAATTCCGTTAAATTCATCCAGAATAAAGTAGTCTTCAGAAAAAGTTCCATGTAAAGAGTAGTTGGGGATAGGGGATTTTCTTGAAAAATGTTCGTGTTGCATCCTTTGAAGGTACGAAACTTAAATACCATGTTTTGTATTTAACAGTCTATGCTATGTTGTCCACAGAGACACTCACGCACGCACGCACACACACAAACATAAACCTTTTTCCAAAAATGATTTTTTTTTTTATTCAGGGGGACCTAAAACATGTATATCCGGTGAAATCTCGGTATCGAATTTTTATGTGCATTACAATACCTTCTCTATACACTATCTACATAGTACGTAAAGAGAAAGTAAACATATATATCATATTAATTGTGTGTTTTAATGGCACTACATTTTTGTGTGGCAAGTTTCTGCCGATCTCTTACGGTTTAGCAGTTATGCAAAATCCAGAATATGCAGTCTTCTGAGGCTATTCCCAAAAAATTCATGATATTCATTTTATTTTTCCGGTAAATATCTTTAATATACCATGTTTTAATCAAAATCGTTAGCCATTTTTGAGAAAATGAAAATTTTCAAAAAATGTTCCATGAAGAGAGTAGTTGGGGGGGGGGTGGGGGATTTTCTTGACAACCATCGTGTCGTATCCCTGGAAGATACTAAACTCAAATACCATATTTGACATTTTACCGACTTCTCGTTTTTAAGTTACCATTTTACAGACAGACATACACAAGGACCTTTTTTTTAAATCTCGATATCGAATTTTTGGGTCCATTACAATACCTTCTCTATACACTATGTACATAATATGTGTAGAGAAGATAAAAAGGTTCATATGGAGCTGAATTTTTAACAGAGTGGATATCTAAAGGGCTCAAGAATTATCTGGACATAGAAAAAAATCTGATATGTTCAATTCACATGATTTTCTCTACATCTCTGTAGCAAATTATTGTTGAAAAGCTTATGGTTCTATTTACTTCATGCTAATCGAGAAAAAAATAGCAGAAATATTCATATTACTTGCTTCCTTGTAAGTAGAAGCGAAATAAGGAAGTACCATAGGTTAAAGTGATAGTCAAAGGCTAGTTGCTATGGGACTGAAGTTGCTTTGTTTGTATGGACAGGAATTGACAAATTCCTATATGAGAATAAATATGCAAAATCCAGAATAAGGTAGTTTTCTGAGCCTATTCCCAGCAAATTCAAAATATATATTTTATTTGCCACTTAAATGTCTTTAATATACGATATTTTAATCAAACTCGTTTGAGCCATTTTTGAAAAAATGAAAGTTTTCTAAAAAGTTCCATGTAAAAGGTAGCTGGGGTGGGGGGATTTTCTTGTAAATCCTTGCGTCGTATCTTTGGTACATTCCAAACTTAAATACGCACACACATACTCACACGGACCTATTTTGCAGAAATGCTTTTTTATTTATTTATTTATTTTTTTTTTTTTGATTCAGGGGGATCCAGAACATGTATTTCCGGTGAAATCTCGGTATCGAAATTTTGAGTCCATTACAATACCTTCCCTATACACCATGTACGTGTAGAGAAAGTAAAAATATATAAATATGGTGCTGAATTTTGAACAGTAGATTTTTAAAGGCCTCAAGGATTGGCTGGACATAGAAAAAATGGAGAAACGATGCTGTTGGTTATCTAGACAAAGTATAGTGCTAGAATAGAGTATAGATGTTTGAAACTGCACATAGATGTGCAATTGGCGAGGAGAGACTTGTTTCGCTGTTTTCCTGTGTTCACTTGTGAGCTAATTGAGTACAGAGGGAGAACAAAGCAGATCTCCTGATATGGCAATTACTTGAAGGCGTCACAAGGAAGAGAGGCAGAGGATTAGGAGCGAAGAAATATTGAGTTGTGATGTTTTTGTGTAATCTCACCCTCTGGCTCAAGAAATGCGGGTCCGGGAATCCGGTGTGGCACTTCAAGAACAACTGAAGCGATTCAAGATGACACCAAGATAGAGGGGCTTTCCTGCCCTCTGAACCCAAGCAATGGCCTCTCCTCTTTGAAGCGAAATTGTTTCCTCCCCCTCTACTTCTTTTCCATCTCCATCTGGAGAGTATTTCCAGTCTGCGTATTCGTCTTTTAGTGCAACTCTTCAGCATGCAAGCATGGATTAGCACAGCAGCAGTTCCAAGAACCTCTGGCATTCCACTCGTTCTTAGCAAATGCAAAGACTGTAATGCCATTCACAATGACATGCAAGCGCAGACGTAACGTAAGCACAAGACTTTGCACTCATGTTATTTAATGTAAGCATTCACACAGAAACGCGCAGCACGCTACGCAATACTACGCAAGATTTACAAAAATCCAAACTTTATCATAAATTTAATTGTTTTTTTTTTGTTTTTTTTTTTTGTATATGTACTATGTATATAGTGTACAGAGAAAGTATTGTATTCCAACCAAAAATTCGATTTCGAGATTTCAAAGGAAATACATGTTTTGGGACCCCTGAATACATTTAAAAGAAGGTCTGTGTGTGTGTGTGTGTGCGCGCGCGTGCGTGTGTTTGTGTGTGTCTGTGGCCAGTATAGTTAAAAAAATGCCCATTAAATACCAAACTTTATGTTTAAATTCGGCGATAGGATGCGACACGAAGATTTTCAAGAACCCCTTCACCACAAACTACCATTTTAATGGAGAAAATTTCGAACATGTTAATTTTCTCAAAAATAGTTCTAATGATTTTGATTACAATCTTATATATTAAAAATATTTACCTGACAAATAAAATGTACATCTTGAATTTTCTGGGCATAGCCTCTGAAGAACTCTTTATTCTGGTTGATTTTTATTACATTTAGCATAACTGGTAAACCGTAAGAGATAGACAAAAACCTACCACAGAAAAAATTTAGATTCAGATAAAACACACAATTTATGTCATATACATTGTTTCGTGGAGTTGGTCGTTTACCTTTTTATTGAGTTAAGTTTTAAGATACTTAAAAGTTTTCTATACGGGAACTTGTCAACGCTTGGCCACGCAAAGAAACGGATTTCAATGCACATTTTAAAACATATGACTATCGGTTTATTCTAGATGATTCCATTATTTCCCTTCTACTAACTAAGCAATAAGACAGCTTTTGCTAATGTTTTAGCATGAAATAGAAAACAAAATCTGATGTGTAACACTCACATGACTTTCGCTATCTGTTCTACAAAACTTCTTACATAAGATTATTCTTCTTTCTGCACCTTGCTAATCGAGGTACTCATTAGCACAATGTTCTTATTACTTAGTTCCTTATAAGTAGGAAAAAATAAAGGAATACACTAGGTTAAAGCCATAGTCAAATGTTTTAAAAGCTGTCGTTATGCGATTGTCATTACAAATCTCTTCTTTTCTTGGCCAGGAGTAGAACAAAAAAAACCGCACACTCCCGTCTGAGAAAAGTATAAGTACTTCTCAACTGAAACTAATAACAATGAATACCTCGAAAACTGTAAACTCCACGAGAAAAATGCATATGACATAACTTGTGTAGTTTAACAAGACCTACGTTTTTTGTATAGTAAGATTTTGTCTATCTCTTACGGTTTACTAGTAATGCCAAATTAAGCAAAATTCATTCAGAATAAACACGTCTTTAAAAGCTATTCCCAGAAAATTCAAGATATACATATAATTTTTCAGCTAAATATCTTTAACATACGACATTTTAATCAAAATCGTTAGAGCCATTTTTAAGAAAATCAAAATTTTCGAAAAAAGTTCCATGTAAAGGGTAGTTTGAGGTAGGGGGATTTTTCTCAAAATTTTCGTGTCGCATCCCTGAAAGATACTAAACTTAGTTTAGTGATTTGGTGATTTACCGACTTTTCGTTTTGAGTTATCGTGTTCAAAGACGCACGGACACAGTGACACATGGACACACACTGACACATGGACACACACACACACACACACACACACACGGACCTTTTTGTGAAAATGCTTTTTTTGGATACAGGGGACCCTAAAACATAGGTATATTTCCGGTGAAATCTCGGTATCGAATTTGTAGGTGGAATGCAATACTTCTCTATACCTATGTACATTGTACATACAGGGCTAGAGAAAGTAATAAGCTTATTAACAATATATATGTAGAGAAAGTCATGTGATTGGAACATATCAGATTTTTTTTTATGGCAACTCTTCAGCATCCAGGCATGAATTAGCAATATAAGCTTGGATTAGCACAGCATTAGCAGCAAAACCTCTCTAACATTCCAGTCGTTGTTAGCAAATGCAAAGGCTGCCATAGAAGACAAGAGATGTCTAAAAAATATATAATCGTAGACACAGAGTAAGGGCAAGACTTTGCACTCATGTTATTCAATGTAAGCATTCACATAGACACACGCAACATCTACGCAATGCTATGGAAGAATTTGCAAAATCCAAATTTGTCGCTGATCGTGTTTTCATAAAACTGTGTGTAGGACTGGAGTTGGATGAAAAATTCAATATTTCAGCCGGGATTTGAACCACGAATCTCCAGATCTCTAGTCGATTGCTGTAACCACCAAGCTACCATTACAGCTTTCTGGCAAGGCATTAAGATCCTCAAATATCGTGCATGATTCCCGGTAAACCCCAAGGCGATCCAGATTATTTTAAATTAACATACCCCAAAGGCGATGTACAATGTCGTAAGTACTTTAATGTATTATTTTAAAACTTAAACAAATAACAAGGAATATCTCGGAAATGGACAACTGCAAGAAAAATATATATTACATAAATTGTGTGTTCTCACGAAATCTACATTTTTGTGCAGTAGGTTTTTGTCTATCTCTTACGGTTAACCATAATGCATAAATTAGCAACAGTTTTCCAGAATAATGACTTCCGGTGCTATTTCCAAAAAATTCAAGATATACACTTTATTTGTCAGATAAATATCTTTATTGTATGTAATTTAATTAGAATTGTTAGTCTCTTTGGGAAATTAAAATTGTTTGAAATTGTCTCATGTAAGTCAGTTTAGGGTGCCAGAATTATTCTCAAGTCTTCTGATTGCATCCTTGGAAGTTACGAAACCTACATAACACTTTTGGTATTTGACTAACATTTTGAGTTATGGTCTTCACAGACCAATGGACACACGGGAACATATGCACCTGTTTCTAAAAATGTTTTAATACACTAAAACGTGTATTTCCAGTGAAATCTCAGTATTTTATTATACTTTCTCTATACGTGCTATGCATATAGTGTATAGAGAAGGTATTGCACTCCACCAAAAATTTCGATACCGAGGTTTCACCGGAAATATATGTTTTAGGGTCCCCTGTATCCAAAAAAAAGTATTTTCAGAAAAAGTTCCGTGTGTGTGTGTGTGTGTGTGTCCTTGTATCCTTGTGTCTGTGAACACGATAACTCAAAAGCGAAAAGTTGTTAAAATACCAAACTTGGTATTTAAGTTTAATATCTTATAGGGATGCGACATGAAGATTTTGAGAAAAATTCCCCCACCCCAAACTACCCTTTACACGGAACTTTTTTCGAAAGTTTTGATTTTCTAAAAAGTGGCTCTAACGATTTTGATTAAAATATCGTATATTACAATTTTTTTACATGTCAAATAAAATGTATATTTTTAATTTTCTGAGAAAAGTCTCTAAAGACTGCTTTATTCTCGGTCAATTTTACGGAATTTTGCATAACTGCTAAACCCTAAGAGATGGACAGATGTAGAGCACCTTAAAACACACAATTTATGTTATATGCGTTTTTTTCTTGTAGTTGATTGTTTTTTAGATATTCCTGTTTGTTTGTTTTTTCAGCTATAAAGACATACTTTTCTCATACTGGACTTTACGAATTCGTGTGCATAGAAACAAAGGAACTCAGTCGCAGAGCAACCAGCTTTGACTATCACTTTAACCTATGGCACCGCCTTATTTCGCTCCTACTAACAAGGAAGCAAATAATAATACTATTTCTGCTAATGTTTGCTCCATTAGATGAAGTAAATAGAATAATTTGTTGCAGTGATATAGAGAAAGTCATGTGAATGGAACACATCAAATTTTTTTTGTTGGAGTGCAATATTTTCTCTACCTAAATACCATCTCCTGTATAGAGGAAGTAAATATACAGGCTAAATTGAAAGCTTTCAACCAGTAATAATACGTCCTGGAAGTTCCTACACGCTACAATTAAAATTTTACTGCAACATTAGCGCTTATTTTCTAAAAAATGTTTGTTCTTCAACTTACTTCAAGCCATTCGAGACAAACAACAGCAAAATTCTCTTACTACATTTTAAAGATTTAGAAATATAACATATTTTAAAGATTTAGAAATACAGCATATTTTAAAGATACAGAAATATAGCATATGTTAAAGATTTGGAAATATGGTATATTTTAAAGATATAGAAATATGGCATATTTTAAAAATATAGAAATACAGCATATTTTAAAGACACAGAAATATAGCATATGTTAAAGATTTGGAAATATGGCATATTTGAAAGATTAGAAATATGGCATATTTTAAGGATTTAGAAATATGGAATATTTTAAGATATAGAAACATAGCATATTTTAAAGATATAGAAATAAATATAGCATATTTTAAAGATATAGAAATATAGCATATTTTAAAGATTTAGAAATATAGCACATTTTAAAGATTTGAAAATGTAGCATATTTTAAAGATATAGAAATATAGCATATTTTAAAGATTTAGAAATGTAGCATATTTTAAAGATATAGAAATATAGTATATATTAAAGATTTAGAAACATAAATACACTCAATAGCAGGTGCTAGTGCACACAACAAATTCTACTAACGAGTAATAGCATATGTTTGTTGTGCTGTTTTCCCGGCTCTTTGTGCGTTTAAGTACTGCACCACTATCGCTTGAAGGCTCCGACTCCCCCCTCATCCCCCCTCATCTCGTCGTAGAGCGCAACTAGACTACTCTTGTCTATTTGTATAGACAGTACTTCACCCTTGTTGCTAATCATGGAATGAAACAACGTACCAAGCTAGAGCTGTTAAAGTGGATATTTCCCATTGCAATTTCCTTTATTAAGTTTAATTCTACCAATTGAGCGATATCTCTAAATGGTTCAACAATAACAATTAGTTATACACTTAGATGAGACACATGTAATCCATTTTCACTTTCCCCCGAATAAATGTTTCATAGAAACAAAATTAATGCGTGATACCAAAGTAATAAAAAATACAGATACCACTAAGATACATTTCGCAGAATAAATATTCCATTAAACACAACTAATGAGTTAAACAAATGCAACTAAAATACTTTTTAATCTATTTTTTGTGATGAATATAGAACTGGTCGATTAGAAATGATACCTTCTCATAAAATAAGGAAGAATATAAAACTGCAATTAGCACTTTAATATTATCTTTAAGTTAAAATAAACTAATATACTAATTTATGTCCTGAATTATAGTTATTATTGTTATTTTCCAGAGCTGAATTGGATAAATATTCCATAGAAACACAATTAATGTGTGATACCAAAGTAGTAAAATGTGCAGATGCCACTGAGATACCTTTTCCAGAATAAATATTCCATAGAAACACAATTAATGTGTGATACCAAAGTAGTAAATGTGCAGATGTCGCTGAAATATCTTTTCCAGAGTAAATGTTCCATAGAAATAGAAATAATGTGTCACCAAAGTAGTAAAATATGCAGATACTTCTAAATTTCTTGGTCTTTGGATACAAAGTAACCTAAAATGGGACACACATATGAATCAATGGAATAAAAAGATGAATAAAATTTGGAATAATTTCAGACAACTGATACACATTGTCAATGTAGAAACATTCAGAAGCATGCACTTTGCAACTTGCTATTTATGATATAAAAACGAATGCCAAGAACAATGGGAGGAGCTAAACCAAGATCCAGAGGCAGACCATTATTTAAAACATTTGAAGTCGTGGAATAAACACAGTATGACACAGGAGGTAAAGTTATGGTTTTTGATCCTCGCGTGCTTGTGAAACGAGACACAGTCGAATATCAGAATATTCCCGCTCGAATCAAAACCATAATTTTACGCTCTTAAATAATAAATAAAAATTTTGGTTTCAGAGGTCTCAAAATTAAAATGTCCGATGAAATCTCGGTATGAATTGTTTTGGGTGGAATACACTACTTTATGTATCTACTATGTACATTGTACACACGTTCTTACTGGATACCAGAAAATTGTGGTTAGTAATTACTAGTAATATACGTGATATTAAAGCATTTGCAAATAATTAACTTAATAAATAAAATTGATTAATATATAAATAATTGGAAAATAAATAAAATGTATAATTAAGAAATAATTTATAAATATATATTAATTAAATAGTTAACTTTAATACATTAATATTTAAATATGTAAAGGAAATAATTTAAAAAATTAATACATTAATACATATTTATAATTATTATACAACTATATAAATAGTAACTAATAGGTAATAGATTAATTATAATTTATTATATTCTATTAAAATGAAATTAGAAGCAAAATAAATTTGATAATTTCATTTTATATATTTGTTAGTGTTGTTTAAAAGTAGTAATAGTAATTATTGGAGTTAATAATGAATATATGTATGACGTGTGTTTGATGTTTTAGGTTATTATTTATTGTATTTTAGAAATATTATTAGTACTTTTAGTTGTTTAAAGTTATGTTTTTACTTTAATTTGTTTACTTTTATATTTATAACATATTGATAATTATGTTGGTTTAAATGATAATGTGGGATAAATGTGAAGTTTAATAAATATTAAAATCTGGCATATTAACCCTGGTTTAAATAATTAGGTATCAGGGCTATTATATTACTACTTTCTCTACACGTACTATGTACATAGCGTATAGAACAGCTATTGCACTCCATTCAAAAATTCGATACCGGGATTTCACCGGAAATATATGTTTTAGGCCCCCTTGTATTAAAAAAAATAATTTTCAGAAGAAGGTTCGTCTGTGTGTGTGTGTGTGTGTGAGTGAGAGAGAGAGAGAGAGAGAGAGAGAGAGAGAGAGAGAGTGCCTGTGAATACGATAACTCAAAAACCAAGTTGGTAAAATACCAAATTTGGCATTTAAGTTTAGTTTCTTCCAGTAATATGACACGAAGATTTTGAGAAAAATTGCCGCACCCCAAACTACCCTTAACATGAAACTTTTTCGAAAATTTGGATTTTCTGAAAAATGACTAACGATTTTGATTAAGACATTTTCTTGAAAAATAAAATGTATTTATTGACATTTCTGGGAATAGCTTCTGAAGATTAATTTATTCTGAATGAATTTTACGGAAGGGCTAAACTGTAACACAAAAATTTACCACACAAAAATATCGAACACCTTAAAACACACAATTTATTTTCATATACATTTTTTCGTGGAGTTAATCGTTTCTGAGATATTCTTTGTTTTTGGTTTCAGCTTTAAAAACACACTTCTCTCATACAGGAACTTGTCAACTCCTGTCCATACAAACAAAAGGACTTCAGTCACATAGCACCAGCTTTTGACTATCATTTTAACCCCTTATTTCGCTTCTGCTTACAAGGAAGCAAGTAATAAGGCTATTTCTGATAATTTTTTTTCTCGATTAGCATGAAGTAAATAGAGGCATAAGCTTTTAAACAATAATTTGTTGTAGAAATGTAGAGAAAGTCATGTGAAGAAACATATCATTTTTTTTTATTTCATTTTGTACATATGTTCTACGGAAAGCAAAATTTTAAAAATTTGGTTATAGAAAAAGGAAACAGACTCGTCCGTTAAGCGAATGAACACATGCTGGTTGAAACAATGCATGAAGTTAAGGTCTTAACGTTATGCCAAAGCTGTTGAGGTTTATGGTTCAAATTCCAACATACCTGATGTATGTAACGCGGAAACGTGCAAGCTGAAATCTCCGAGGAGAAATGTTAGACTCTATCGCTTGTCGATACCAGGGAAGTTATATCGAACACGATTACAAGCCAACCTGTGCCCTACAGGAAGGTTGTGGAACTAAAGAGGAAACAACTATATAACCTACGTTCCTGTACTTCTCTTTAGTGTTAGGCGAAAATCTGTGTCACAGAAATGTGATCAAATAGACAAGATAAAGCTTTTTATAGTGTGGTATAGCATCTTTGATCACATCTAGCAGTGGCATACTTCTTTAATAAAAGTTATACCCACACCTTTGATCATATCGGTGATTAAAAATAAACTGCTTCATCCATGACTATCTCTACATCTCTGCAATCAATTAATGTTAAAAAGTTTAATCTTCTATTTAATGCTAATCGAGAAAAAATAGACAGAAACTGTCTTATTACCTACTTCCTTGTAAGTAGGAGGTAAATAAGGGAGTAGCATAGGCTAAATTGATAGTCAAAAGCTTGTTGCTATGCAATTGAAGTTCCTTTGTTTGATGGACAGGAGTTGATAAAGTCCTGTGTGAGAAAAGTATAAGTTTTTTAAAGCTGAAACCAAAAACATGGAACATCTCAAAAACGACCAACTCCACGAAAAAAATGCATGTAACATAAATAGTGAGTTTTAAAGTGCTTTACAATTTTTGTAAAGTAAGTTTTTTTTCGTCTCTAACTGTTTATCACTTATGTTAAATTCCGTGAACTTCATCCAGAATAAAGTAGTTTTCATATATGATATTTTAATGAAAATCGTTACACCCATTTTTGAGAAAAATCAAAATTTTGGAAAAAAATCCATGTAAAGAGTAGTTTGGGGTGGCGGTATTTTTCTGAAAATCTTTATGTCGCATCCCTGGAAGATACTAACCTTAAATGCCAAATTTGGTATTTTACCGACTTTTCGTTTTTGGTTTATCGTGTTCACATACGGACCATTTTTGTGCAAATACATGCTGAGTTTCTTGTTAGAAAGACATAGAAAAAATGAACAATCTAATCAGCGAGTTGCTGCTGTCGGATTGCGTGTTGGGTGAGAAGGTAGTGAACGTTTTCTTGCTGTTTCTATTTCTGCACAAATGTATTCTTTTCTTATCTCTTGCTACTTTGTTCTTATGTTTTTCCTTGACGAGAGTAACCGAGCTACGTCACAGCCCACATTTCCCTTATCGTGGCCCACTTCCCTAATTAATGCTAAGGGGGATATGTTCTGCTTACGTTTTTTTAAAGCTGAACACTTCCTTCCACAGTCTCCAAGTTCACCACCTCACTCGCTGAAGCAAAAATCATGTCTCAAGTAAGTCACATTTCTCTAAAACTGTCATTACAGCAGCGCTCATAATATTGCTAAAAATGTAATTTTAAACAGTTTGGTTCGTTCTTTCAGTTATTTTTGCTGATGAATATATCCGATCTTCATAACCCTTTATTACAAGTTGCTGCATATATGCAACAAAGATGATTATCAACATTTGTTGGAAATACATGTTTTGGAACTTTCTGAATCAAAAAACCAAAAATATGATGCAACCCACTCACAAGACTTTCTCTATATCTCTGCAACAAATTTTTGTTAACAAGTTTATACTTCTATTTACTTCATGCTAAGTTAGAAAAATTAGCATGGTTGCTATGTGACTGAAGTTCTCTTGTTTGTATGGACAGTAGTTGACAATTCCTGTATGAGAAAAGTATAAGATTTTTAAGGCTGAAACATAAAAACAAGGAATATCTAAAAAACGATCAACTCCACGAAAAACATGTATGTAACATAAATTGAAGTTTTAATGTGCTCTCATTTTTTGTGTGGTAAGCTTTTGTCTATCTCTTACGGTTTACCAGTTACACAAATTCCGAAAATACATCCAGAATAAAGTAGTCTACAGAGGCTATTCCCAGAAAATTCAAGATATACATATTATTTGTCAAGTATATATCTTTAATATATGATATTTTTTATCAAAATCGTTAGAGCCATTTCTTAGAAAATCAAAATTTTCGAAAATGTTTCCATGTAAAGGCTAGTTGGGGGTGGGAGGTTTTCTTGAAAATCTTCGTGTCCCATCCTTGGAGTATAAGGAATTTAAATACCTTGTTTGGTATTTAACGGGCTTTTCGTTTTTGAGCTATGCTGCCCACACGCGCGCACACACACACACACACACACACACACACACGCACGCACGCACGCACACACACACACATATACTCAGACAGACACACACGGACATTTTTATAAAAATGCTTTTTTTGGATTCAGATGGTCTCAAAACATGTATTTCCGGTGAAATCTCGGTATCGAATTTTAGGGCACAATGCAGTAGGTATCTTCTCTATACACTATGTACATAGAACGTATAGAGAAAGTAAAAAGCATTTCTAGAATGCTGTCTCTCTGTGTATGTGGACAGCATAGCTCTAAAACGAAAAGTTCGTTAAATACTAAGCTTGATATT
Organism: Hymenopus coronatus; assembly: GCA_030762935.1. Taxonomy (NCBI): domain Eukaryota; kingdom Metazoa; phylum Arthropoda; class Insecta; order Mantodea; family Hymenopodidae; genus Hymenopus; species Hymenopus coronatus. The sequence continues at coordinate 61,941,900 of CM060884.1, forward strand.
TATGTTCAATATCTTTCAAGGATACGACACAAATATTTTCAAGAAAATCCCGCCCTAACCAACTGACCTTTACATGGAAAAAAATTGAAATATTTTGATTTTCTCAAAAATGGCTAACGATTTTGATTAAAATATCGTATATTAAATATATTTACATGACAAATAAAATGTGTATATTGAATATTATGGGAATAGCCTCTAAAGACATTTTATTCTGAACGAATTTTGCAAACCGTCAGAGACAGACAAAAACTTCACCAAAAATGTGGATCATGTTAAAACACACAATTTATGTTCATGTATGTTTTTTTTCGTTTAATTGACAATTCCTGAGATATTCCTTGTTATTTGTTTCATATTTAAAATACTTAGGAAAGTTGTAAACCCCAGGCCCTGCATAGAAACGAATTTCAACCATATGGCAACCAGCTTTTAAGAGATTTGTCATTCGTTTTAACTTAGTGTATTCCCTTATTTTTCTTTTCCTTACAAGGAAGCAAGTAATCAAGGCAATTTCCGCTGATTTTTATGCCGATTATCATAAAGTAGAAGGAACAATATGCTTTTTAACAGTAATTTGTTATAGCGATGTAGATTCGTGTGAATGGAACACATCATAGCTGTCATATTGTAAAAATATTAATATTTGTGCAATTGAATTGTAGTGTTTTTAATAAAAAATCTGATGTGTTACATTCACATAACTTTCTCTACATCTCTGTAACAAGTAATGGTTAAAAATCTTATTCTTCTATTTATTTCGTGCTAATCGAGAAAAAATTAGCAGAAATAGTCTTATTACTTGCTTCCTTGTAAGCAGAAGCGAAATAAGGGAGTACTATAGGTTAAAATGATAGCCAAATCTGGTTGCTATGCGACTGAAGTTCCTTTGTTTGTATGGACAGGAGTTGACAAATTCCTGTATGAGAAAAGTAAGTTTTTCGAACCTGGAAACAAAATCAAGGCATATCTCAAAAACAATCAACTCCACGAAAAAAATATGTTGAACATAAATTGTGTGTTTTAATGTGCTTTACATTTTTTGTGTGGTAAGCTTTTTTCTCTCTCTTACGGTTTAGCAGAGATGCAAAATTCAGTAGAACTCACTCAGAATAAAGTAGTCTTCAGAGGCTATTACCAGAAAATTCAAAATATACATTTTGTTTGTCAGGTAAATATCTTTAATATACGATATTGTAATCAAAATCGTTGTAGCCATTTTTTAGAAAATAAAAATTTCCGAGAAATTCCTTGTAAAGGGTAGTTTGGTGTGGGGGGATTTTTCTTAAAATCTTCGTGTCGCATCCCTGGAAGATACTTAACTTAAATACCCAGATTGGTATTTTACCGACTTGTGTGAGTTATCGTGTTCACAGACACGAACCTTTTTCTGAAAATACATATTTTGGATACAGGGGACCCTAAAACGTATATTTCCGGTCAAAACCCGGTATTGAATTTTTTGTGGAGTGCAATACCTTCTCTATACACTATGTACATGGTACGTGTAGAGAAAGTAAAAATAGCAAACTTCATGCACGTGCAGTCAACTCCGTCAGCATGCAAGTGTGCCAATACACCATTTATTTTACTTGGCCCCCCACTGTCTTTACCACTGGCACATTTGACTTCACTCGCTTGGACTCGAACACACAACCTTTTTTTTTTTTTTTTTTTTTTTTTTTCTTTTTTAAACAGTAACGGAATCTGATCAGGACTCCGGTACTGTATCCCTATTTACATTTCCCCCCGTAGGTTTTACTGATTACTTGTTTATTGGTTTTACTGTTTTTTTACAAACATATACACATTGCACAAACATATAACATCCATGCCCAAGGCGGGACTGGAACCCACGATCCCCTGCCCACGAAGCACCAAAGCGAGACGCTTTAGCGAGCGTGGCCATGGGGACCGGCCAACCTTCGGCTTTGAATGGATGGCCAGTCCACTTCGTTTCGCAGTAGCGGTCAAGCTATTCAAGTCGCTTCAGTTGTGGTGCCGGTGAAAGAGATATATATACGGTTATGAATTAGAGGAAGAACGGCCTATGTAGAAAATAGTTCATGCAATTAACAACTAAAGTAATGGTTACAGGTAAAATTATTGCAAATTTAACATATAAATTAACAATAATAATTACATTAAAAATGTGATCCTACAAAAGACTATTCTTCTTACTTCTCCATGCGAATCGAAATAAGTTGTAGCAGAATGGTGTTATTACTTAGTTCTTTATAAGTAGAAGGCTAAAGCGATAGTCAAAATATTTTGAAATCTGTTGCTAGATGATTGTCACTGAAATTCGCTTCTGTGCTTGGCAAGAAGTAGAACAACTGAAACACAGGGTTACTACAAAAGAAATAGACAACTTCAACTGCCTGTAAAACAAAAACTATTAGAGATAGCAACCTAATTATTTTGGAGCTATGTTGAGAAACTTTCAAAGTTTTGTTTGCTACTATTGGTAACGCTGTAGTGTTTTTGTTTGTTGTTGCAGAAGCTGAAATGGCGGACAATCCTGTGGAAAAGGCATATTGCGTATTGGAATTTGCTAGAACGCAATCAGCAACTGTTGTCCAACGACATTTTAGAACACGTTACCACAAAACGCCACCGACTAGACAGTCAATCTACGACTGGTATAGAAAATTCGAGACAGCGGGATGTTTGTGCAAAGGGAAGAGCTCGGGAAGACCAAGAGTTTCGGAAGAAAACGTTGAACGTGTTCGTTCTGCCTACATAAGAAGCCCACAGAAATCGACATCTAGAGCAAGCATACAATTACAAATTCCACAGCAAACTGTATGGAAAATCTGGCGGAAGCGACTGCACATGATGCCTTACAGATTACAGATGTTGCAGTTTCTGAGTGAAGAAGATAAGGTCATACGGCGTGACTTTTGCATCGACATGTTGCGACATGATGAAGACGATGCTGGTGTTTGTGAGCGCATCGTTTCATTTTTGTGGTAACGTGTTCTAAAATGTCGTTGGACAACAGTTGCTGATTGCGTTCTAGCAAATTCCAACACGCAATATGCCTTTTCCACAGGATTTTCCGCCATTTCAGCTTCTGCAACGACAAACAAAACACTACACTACACCGTTACCAATAGTAACAAACAAAACTTTGAGAGTTTCTCAACATATCTCCAAAATAATTAGGTTGCTATCTTTAATAGCTTTTGTTTTACAGGCAGTTGAAGTTGTCTATTTCTTTTGTAGTAGTCCTATATATAAGTTTTATAAAATTGAAGCCCTGAAGAAGGAATACAACAAGGGCTGTCATGTCAAAATAATTTGAGATCACCTTATGGTTTGTAGAGGAACATGCGAGTCAGTTGAGAAAGTCAATGCTATACCGGCAAGTTGCCACGGTAGCTCAGTGGAAGAGCAACCGGTTAGAGAACGGAAGATCCGAGGTTCAAATCCGGGCTATAGCATTGAATTTTTCAGTGTGAAAAACAAAAGTATATAGTTGTTTTTTTCAGAATTACATTTTTTTTAAACATTTGCCTCATTTTCTCAGGAAGTATTGAAGATATATGCATGAAACTTTCATAGATTATAAAACCAACTACCTGAAAGATGTGGATCTACAAACACAGTAATTTATTTATTGAGCTCCACGTTATGATTATTTTTATATTAGAAAACAAGAAAAAATTAATGGATAAGGGAAAAAATTATAAATTGCTTCAGACTGCAAATACAAAGTTCATTATAGATTAGTGCTCTCTGCAAGAACCATATAACATGCTGTAAAAATGTCAAGGATGTGCATGTAGTAGTTTCCGAGAAACTTGGTCATCTAGTTGTACAATTTAACATGAGCGAGATAGGGCGTACCGTCTCATCTTAACATATTTGTTAAGCTGTTTCGTGATGCTTGATTGGTAAGAACTATAAAGTCGTCTAAAGTCGGGTCTCAAAGTTTAGGAAAATCTGCAGCGAGACTCACGGCTCCGTCTCATTGATTTTTCTGTGTCCCGGTAGCAGTCTGGAAGTGGTTATCATATCAAAGCAATTGTATCAAAGAGGATAAGAGCAAATGGTGAGTTCTGTGAGGGGAATCAACAGATAGATTGATACATCCTGGGCAAGGGAAGAGAACATAATATGAACATAGCATCTTCTGTGCGTGCGTCGCTTAAAGGTGACCAACCTCAAAGCTATATTCAAAAGTCATCTTTGCATTCATACAATGTTATTTATTTGTTCTCCTGGTACCAAACTCATTAGAGAGGGGCTCGCGTGGATTAGACTAAGAGGGGCCCAAAAACTGCTGACGAGAATAGAATGAGAATCTGCCCCATTTGTGAGGAGGAAGAGTCGTAGAGCCACATCTTGGCGGAGGAATGGCGGGAAAAATATTTACCGCGATTCTATTCCACCGCAAATTTAGAGCTAGAAGCATGTTGGACGCTACTGGCAGGCACGGAAGACGTGGACGGACTAGGTAAATTTATACCTAAGGCAGGACAACTGAGATCTGACAAGATTGCCAATAGAGTAGAGGGGGGAGGAATGGATAAGAACAATGTTTTATATACACATATTTTATGTCATACTTAGATAACTGTTTCGTTATGGTTTTATATATTGTGTACAAATTATGTGTATATATTTCTTTTAAGTATATTTATCTATTATAAGAGGGTATATTTATGAAGGTGTAATCTGTGCTGTAAATTTAAATTGCTGAATTTGAATATCTTTGTATTCTTACTTTCGTGCTTACTCTTTTAATTCTTTGTTGTTGTTTTAAAATTGCTTTTTATCGTATATTACCTTTGTCTTTTTATTTTGGAGTTTACTCTTTTAACTCTTTGTGTTAATATTGTTTTTAATGTGTGTTACAAAAGCACGTACGGTCTGTGGACCCGTGCGATTGCTGAAGTTCAAAGTATGATATTGTTATGTAAATAAAAACACTCATTCATTCATTATTTGTTCTCCTGTACCAGCTATAGGCTGCCATTTATACAAAGAGTGTCAAAAACAACAATGATACAAAATATCTATTTCTATTTTTTTATTTTCATAGCTTCCTTTATTGCAAAATTGCCTCAAGAGCAAAGCTTAAGAAATACAAACATTAACCCTTTATTGCATGGTATTACATTTATGCAACAAAGATGATTAGTCACAGCTTTTAGTATTTTTAGTGGACTTCTTTCTAATTTTGTATTACACTAATCTTCAACAATAACATTAGGTTAGTTATAGCTGTATTATATTCTAAAAAATTTAGAAGGAAGTTTCGGATTCAAAGGACATAGCTCGGGGTAGGGAGGTTCCGCTGAGCACCCTCGTTAGTACGGCCAATAAGTGACTGGCTGGGTGCTTTATATGTATATCCGTTCCTGCTAGAACTCAACCACCATTACTTCCTTTTATTAGAGAAACCATAAATGACTCACACGTTAAAGTCACTGCTCCGGAATTAGTAGCTTCTTGGTTCAAATGCCATCAGCTGACCAATGGGATTATGATTTTTTTTAGCAAGGTAAAATATCCGTTTGAATATATTTAATATTACGACCCAGGGTTCCATGTTCAGTCTAAAATAATAACAAAACTAAAATTAGATGATAATTGCGCCTGTGCATTTGTCCATAGCAAACTGGACGGCACCCCTAACCCCATCTGCCTGTTGCGGAGCTAAGTAGCAGGAACGGTGTGAGGAGATGAGACTCTAGAAGGCTAGCTGCACTTTGCAATCTGACTTCAGTGGTAGCGTAGTAAGAATGGATGGTCCTCTAACACCAACTGATTGGTGCCAAGTGAAGGTCGTATGGGACGGGAATGACACCTTAAAAGGCAACTTACTGCCTACCACATACCGTAAACGTACGTTACCATCCCGATAGCACCGGGTTGTTAAAGCGTAAAATAAAATGCAATGTAAAAAAACAATTTCGGCAGGATTGCCGCAAACTGAGATATCAAAATACCGCTTACTGTTGTAATAGCTGTCAGTCCATTCCAAACTGCACCCATACGTAAGCTTTAATAGTGCATTGCAATTAGGGTGGCCACACTGTGCGGCAGCTATGTAGTCTTTTGAACTATTGAAAAGGGAATTTTACCACGGTTTAAATCTGGACCATATTTGTCCCGTAAAACGAGTATCCTGGGAGATGAATTACTGTTTTAATAATGTTTCTATTTTTGGCAATATTGGAATAATGTTACATTAAATGTACCGCTGCAATAAAAAGTCTGATGTGTTCCATTCACAGGACTTTCCCTACATCTCTGTAAAAAATTATTGTTAAAAAGCTTATGCTTAATTTACTTGACGCTAATCGAGGAAAAAAAAAAAAACTAGCAGAAATCTTCTTATTCCTTGCTTCCCTGTAAGTAGAAGCGAAATAAGGGAGTACCATAGGTTAAAGTGATACTCAAAAGCTGGTTGCTATGAGACTGAATTTCCTTTGTTGTATGGACAGGAGTTGACAAAATTCCTGTATGAGAAAAGTATAAGTTTTTCAAAACAGAAACCAAAAACAAGGAATGTCTCAAAAACGGTGAACTCCACGAAGAAAATGTATATAACAAATTGTGTGTTTTAACGTGCTCTACATTTTTCGTGTAGTAAGTTTTTCCCATCTCTTACGGTTTCGCAGTTATTCAACATTCCGTAAAATTCATCCAGAATAAGGTACACTTCATAGGCTATTCCCAGAGAATTCAAAATATACATTTTGTTTGTCGTGTAAATATCTTTAATATACGAAATTGTAATCAAAATCATTAGTCATTTTTGTGAAAATCAAAATTTTAGAAAAATATTCCATGTAAAGGGTAGTTGGGGGGGATTTTTCTCAAAATCTTCGTGTCTCATCCCTGAAAGATAGTAAACTTAAATACCAAGTTTGGTATTTTACCGACTTTTCGTTTTTGAGTTATCGTGTTCACAGACACACACTCATGGACGTTTTTCCAAAATTTCTTTTTTTTTAATTCAGGGGAACCCAAAAAATGTATTTCCGGCGAAGTCTCGGTATCGAATTTTTGGGTGCAATACAATACTTTCTCTATACACTATGTACATAGTACGTGTAGAGAAAGTAAAAAATAATATTATTAATTACTAGAAATGCTCTTATTACTTAGGTATAGGTATGTATTAAATTAAAGCGATAGTGAAATCTTTTAAAAGGTAGTCGTTTTGTCATGCAACTAAAACTTATGCTCTTAGAATAACCAGAATAAAAGATCGGAGGTATTTCATTCACGTGACTTAAGTAGATATCTATTCCAAAAGATTATTGTTTTTCTATATCATGCTAATCAAAATAAACATTAGAAGAAATTGGCGTATTAATTGACATCTAGTAAGTAGAAGGGAAATGAGAGAACACACTAGACTACAGAGATAGTTAGATATTTCAAAAGCTAGTTGCTCTGTGAACAATATAAATTCAGTTTGCTTCGCATGGAGATTAAACAAAAGGTGACTTCCTGTTTGAAAAAAAAATTACATAGTTCTAAATTTAAAGCAATAGTAACTAATATCTTGGAAACGATTACCTCCATAGAAATAAATAAATTATCTGTTTCAACGAGATCAACGTTTTTTTTATGTTTTTTTTTTTTGTAGATTTTTCTACCTCTTACGTTTCTCAGCTCTGCAAACTTCAGCAAAATTCTTCCAGAATGAAGAGGTATTTTGAGGCTATTCCGAGAAATGTTAAGATACACATTTTATTTGTGATGTAAATATAGGGTGTTAACCCAACCGTAAAATCTATTTTTGAGAAAAACTAATGTTGCAAAAACTTTTTGCATTTAAACTGCAGTTTGATATAAAGCGATTTCTCTGAAAACCGTTGTGCCAAATCTTTGGTTCATACTCAACTTAAATAGCGTGTTTGGTATTTAATTCAGTATTCGTGTTTGAGGCATGCTGCATACACACACAAACACCAACCTTGCTCTTGAATTTTTTTTTTTTAACTTTCCCTAGCACGAATGTACAAAGTACATATAGATAAAGAGGGCCGAAAAGTTGATACCAAGATTTCACCGGAAATTCATGTTTTGAGTACCCCTGAAATACTTAAATGAGGGGTATTTAAGTTCAGTATTTTCCTAGGATGGGACACGAATTTTTTAAGAAAATCTCTCCATCGTGAACTACCTACCTTACACTTATTTTTTGTAATTTTCTATTTTCCAAAAATGGTTCTATTGATTACTAAATATTCTGATGCCATATATTAAAGGTATTCATATGGCAAATAAAAAGTATATTCTGAATTTCTTGGATATAACATCTGAACTCTTCATTCTGAATAACTTTTACATACCCGGTAAACGTAAAGGATAACCAAAAACAAAAAATGTAGATCTCGATAAAACACACTTACGTCACGTACATTTTTTTGTAGAGACAACCATTTCCGAGATATTCTTTGTTAGTGGTTTCAGCTTTAAAGTAATTAAATGTTCTTTTTTCAGACGGAATGACATCATCCGTGTAGTATTTTTTTTTTTTTGCTTCTAGCAATGAAAGAGAACCGCATATTAATGACAATCTGATAGCGACAGCTTTTAAAAGCTTTTATATCGCTTTAGCCTAGCGTAATTCTGTATTTCACCTCTACTTATAAGGAACTAAGTAATATGTCCATTTCTTCTATCTTCTGTTTATCTTTATCGGGACGAAGTAGAGAGAAGAATCAACTTTTGTAAAATTAATATGTAGTAGAATGTTTAGAGAAAATCATGTGAACGGACGCATCAGAATTTTTTTGTGAGAAATCCCTTTTTATTCTGAAATCATGCATTTCCGATGAAATCCCATTGTGGAACTTTTGATTGGAATGCAATACTTTCTCTACTTCTATCTACCTATTATTTTTATTTTACCATCCATATAGAATAACCAAAATATGAAATAATAATAATAGCAACAAAAATAATAATAATAGCAACAAAAATAATAATTATAATAGCAACAAAAATAATAATAATAATAATAATAATATAATAATAATAAAATAATAATAATATAATAATAATAAAATAATAATAATATAATAATAATAAAATAATAATAATAATAAAATAATAATAATAATAATAATAATAAAATAATAATAATAATAATAATAATAATAATAATAATAATAATAATAATAATAATAATAATAATAATAATAATGTAAAATAATTTGGCGTTGGAAAGAAAACTTTCTAAAATTACAATAACATGAATACTCAATAAAAATAACAGTAACATCTGATAATAATATGATATAAGGATATATATTCAAGTTTAGTTAAAGTATAAAATTTAACAATGTATTTCCCATAATGGTGGTTTCTCAAAATGACTACAGAGTATGTGATAACTTTCTCTGCACGTACTATATACATAGTGTATAGAGAAGGTATGGTAATGCAGCCAAAAATATGATACAGGGATTTCACAGGAAAGGCATGTTTTCTAGAAAAGGCATTTTCTAGAAAAAGGTCCCTGTGTACATGTGTGCGCGTCTGTGGATCGCATGGCTCAAAAACGAAAAGACCGTTAAATACTAAACTTGGTAACTTCCAAGGATACGATACGATACGAAGATTTTCAAGACAATCCCCCAACCATAAACTGCACTTTACATAGAAAAAAATTCGAAAACTTTGATTTTCTCAAATACGGCTCCAAAGATTTGATTAAAATCCCTTATATTTAAGATATTTACACGAAATATAATCTGTATATCTTCAATTTTCTGAGAATAGCCTATGAAGACAACTTTATTTCGGATGAATTTTGCACAACTGGTAAACCAAAAGAGATAGACAAAAACTTAAAAAAAAAAAAAAGAAAAAAAATGTAGGCTCATTAAAACACACACTTGATGTCATACAGCTTTAAAATACCTTTTAAATTTTTCACGTGTGGGAATTTCAGAAGTCCAGACCATGCTCATAAACGGATTGCATCCAGATGGCAACCAACTTTTAAAGTGGTTTTAGTCTAGTGTATTCCCTTTATTTCCTTTCTGCTTTCAAGAAAGCATTTCTGCTCATACTTATCTTGATTAGAATGAAGTACTTAAAAGCTTAAGCTTGTAGCTATAATTTTCTAAAGAGATGTATGGAAAAAGATCAGATTTTTCTAATTTATGCTTAGTACATGGTATTAGAGTGGTATTATTCGTAAACCTCATATCAAAGTAAACACACAATTATAGCAAACAGTATGAGAACCAATAGCAATTTTCAAAATTCGAAATGGAATCGGATCAATAGGTTTATATATAGGACTTTGTAGTGTTTTCAAATATGTTTACTTGATATATGCGTGATTGATCACATATTCCGAGTGTTTGGTTACACAATTTTTTGAACTAACCTATAAAAATATGATGTGTTCCATTCATATGACCTTCTCTACATATCTGTAAGAAATTATTGTTAAAAAGCATGTTCTTCTATTTTCTTTATGGTAATCCGGACAAACTTTAGCAGAAATTGTCTTAATTTCTTGCTTCCTTGCCAGTAAATGGAAAATAAGGGAATATACGTGGGCAAATATTTTAAAACTGGTTGCCATGTGGTTGAATTCCGTTTCTATGCAAGACCAGGAGTTTAAAACTTTCCATGTGGGAAAAGTTTTAAGTATTTTAAATCTGAAACAAATAACAATGAGTATCTCAGAAATGGTCAATTCAACGAAAAACGTGTATGACATAAATTTTAAAGTAATCTACATTTTTTGGACAGTAAGCTTTTGTCTATTTCCTACGGTTTACCAGTTACGCAAAATTCAGCAAGATTAATCCAGAATAAGGGGTCTTCAATTTCAATTCTCAGAAAATTCAAGGTTTACATTTTATTTATCTCGTAAATGTTCTAATATACGGTATTTTAACCAAAGTCGTTACAGCATTTTTGAGAAAATCAAAATTTCCGAAAAAATGTTTCATGTAGTTGGTATTTTAGGTTGAGCTATTTTCTTTAAAATCTTCCTGTCGCATTCTTGGAAAATACTAAACTTAAGCATCAAGTTTGTTAATTTAACTTCTTGTTTTTGGGGTTCGCAAATGGACTTTTCTAAAAATACATTTATTTCCGGTGAAATCTCCATATCGTACATAGTACGTGTAGAAAAAGTAATAAACTGTTAAAATGTAATTCAATAAATTTCTGTTTAGATATTTTCTAGGTTTAGGGTGCTCATAAAACATATTAGTTGTTTCTTAGCGTGGTTGGAAGACTGCCCACATTTACTATTACACTCACATTGCATTACGTCTATCGTCTTCTGTTCGAGATAAATTTCTTTAGACGAGCAATTTTTCCCGCTGGTTTTTTCGCAATATGGACATGCACCCATTTCTCATCCAGACCCCAAAAAATGGGCAGATGCTCCTGCTTGTCGTTTGCTGACTTCTGCGGCCAAACTAGTTTATTCCTGGTCTTCTTTTTCTCCCTAGAAGAGATACTTCTGCTGATAAGACCAGCAGGAATGCATTCAGAAGGACAAAAAGGAGCGTAGAGAAACACCAATTGTTTAGCTTTCTGCAAATATTGAATAAATAAATATTTATTAGCTAATTATTTTATTTTATTAATATGTTTATTATAATTTAAGGGACGAAATGCATTTATTTAATAATTACATAAAATGTATGTTTCGCACTCTTACATGACTTTCTCCAGTCATTCTGTATTTAAATAAAATCTTATTCTGTTGCCCACTTTTGGGCTATCCGAGATAAATTAGTATTACACGTTTAAAATGTAGGTATACGAAGAGAATATTAGGTACAGCAATACTCAGGTCGTCTCTTTAGCACGGTGGTAGCGCAACTACTTACGAAGCGGGAAACCTGGGTTCGATCTGGTACCGGCGTGAGGGAGAGTTGGTCCGGGGTGCACTCAGCCTCGAGAGGTCCCTTTGAGGAGCTACTTGATGGAGAAGTAGCGGCCCCAGGTCATGAGGACCGCATTAACCGTTCGCTGACCACATCTCTGATACTGTCATGATGTCTGTAATGAACCGAGATGGGGGACGCAGCGGCCGGGCGATAGAATAAGGTTCCTTGTGTGCTGCCATGGAGTTATATTATAATATTCAGAGTAATAAAAATCAGTTACACTGCTCGTCTCCCACGGCCCGGGCTCGATCCCAAGCGACAGCATGTGGCAATTAAGGTGGACGAAGCGGGGTCTAGGCAGGTTTTCTCCGGGTCCTCCGGTTTCCCCCGTCACTCATTCCACCAATTGTTCCATCATCACCTTTAATATCATCTATTTCGCTTGAATTTCATTCCATCCACTTCCTCTTGCTCATGTGGACCGATTTAACGATATTTGTTCTTGTAAGGGATTTTATATTCTCCCATACTAATTAAACCTACTCAGAATGAAGAGGACCTCGTTCCCAAAAAATTAATATTTTTATTTTATTTGTCGTTAAAATATTTTTAAATGATGATGGTCTAATCAAAATCGTCAGTTATTTTTAAGAAAATAAAATACACCTACTTTAAAGCGTAGTTTGATGTGACAGGATTTTTTATTGAAAATCCTCATTTCATTCCCTTGGAAGATATTAATCCTTTAATACCAAAAGTCGTATTTAACTTTATTTTACTTTCTCTAGCCATATGCACAATGTACTTAGTAGGTAGAGAGGGCATTGTATTCCACTTAAAACTTCGATACTTATATTTCACCGGATATACATATTTTGAGACCCTTGAATAGAAAAAGAGCATCTTCAGAAAAACAGGTAGTGTGTGTATGTCAGAGTGGATGGATAGCATTACTCAAAAACCGTTTAATACCAAGCTTGGTATTTAACATTAGTATCTCACAAAGATGCGACACAAAGATGTTTTAGAAAATCCTCCACCCCAAACTATTTTACAAAAGCAAATTTCCAGGAATTTTTATTTTTTCAAAACTAACTCTACGATTTTGATTAAAATTACGTATATTGAAGATATTTACATGACAAATAAAGTGTTTATTCCGAATTTTCTTGGAACGGTATCTTCACTCTGAATAACTTTTGCATAATTGGTACACAAAAACATATACACAAAAATGTAGATATTCTCAAAACATACAATTTATGTCTTTCTATTTTACTTGTGGTCTTATTCGTTACCGAGACATTAATTTCAATTTTAAAATATCTATGTTTTACTCAAACAGGAAATTTCTGGTGTTTTTATTTTACTCCTGGCACGCAAGCGAGGGAATTTCAATGAGAATTGCATGTTATCAGCTTTTAAAACAATTGACTATGGCTTTAGCACAGTGTACTTTTTTATATATATATATATATATATATATATATATATATATATATATATATATATATATATATATAGCTTAACGTCCTATATGACCAACCAGGTCATATCGAACGATGAATGAAATTGGTGAAATGATGCTCAAATGATTTCGTAGTCCATGGAGCTTAAAGTTACTCAAGTAACTCGCCCTAGGTGAGATTCGAACTCGTGACCTTTTGAATGTGCAGTAGACACGCTACCATCACACTACCTGCCTGTAAGAAGTTTGTAGAACAGGTAGATAGTGAAACACGCCAGGTTTTTTCACAGTCACAGTGCAACCAAAAGGCAACCGTAACCGAAGTCGGGTGATAATGAAGCAGGTGGTTGACGGCGGAAGCCTTGAGTCGCTTTGTCCACGACATATCACACATTTGGGCCGCCTTGGTGAGAGGCAAGCTGTTTAATCAGTCGGCCACGTCACCACGTCTTCGTCTACTTAAAATATATGTGGTGGAGAAAGTTAACAGTACACGCGCACATGCAGCTTCACTTTTGCAATGGTTTATGTCCATAATTCCAGTGACCTCGATGCATGTTGTGGAATGGATGAAAAGACGAGAGCCATAAGTGCCATAATTGTGTTCAATTTTGATAGCTAAGAGAAATTTCAGGAAATCAAACCTTACACAAGCAGGCTCTCAATATGAAGGGCAAACACGCAACAGAGTGAGGAGAGTGTCCTCTAAAGGGCCTAATATAAAGCTAACAAATCCAGTGAAAAAAATAGTTTTAGACAGCATTACTTAAAATCTAAAACTACGTTATATACCAAATTAAGTATTTAACACAAGTATCTCCCAAGGATATCCCCAAACTACCCTTTATGCAGAAAACTTTTCGAAAATCGTATTTCACATTAAAATATTTAAGTAACAAATAAATGTATATCTTGAATGTCCTAGGAATAGCCTCTGAATTCCTCCTCAGTAGTTCTCGTACAAATACACAATTTATGTCCTTTATTATGAAGCTAACCGTTTCCGAGATATTCCTTGTTATTACTTTCAATTTTAAAATATATTTTTCCCAAACAGAAATGGTTTGTGTTTCTTTTGTTTTACTCCTGGTCATGCGAAGAGGAAAATGCCAATAACAGCGTTTAAAATATTTGACTATCGCTTTAACATAGTGTATTCCCTTAGTTCTTCTCTAACTACTTATAAGGATCTAAACAATCTAGATAAGACAATGCTTATCCAGATTAGCATGGAAGAGGAAGAAGAATCTTTTATAAGAAGTTTGTATAACAGGTCTTGAGAATGGGTTACATCAGACTTTTTGCAGTCAAAGTGCAACGAAAGGGCAACCGTGTCCGAAGTCTGGAGATTATGAGGCAGGTGGTAGATGGGGGAAGCTATTCACCGCTTTGTCCACGACATATTGAACCCCTTGGTGAGAGTGGTGAAGAAACTTAACAGTACTCGCGCACATACAGCTTCACTTTTGTAATATTTTATGTCCATAATTCCGGTGTCCTCGAGGCACGTTGTGGAATATATGAAAGCATGAAAACCTTAAGCACCGTAATTGGGTTCAATTTTGACAGCTTAGAGAAAATTCAGGAAAACAAGCCTTACCCAACCAGGTATAAAATGCCTAATATAAAGCTAACAAACCCAGTTCCTTCTTCTTATCACGTCATAGTGATTCCATACAACGCTATGTTTCTTTCCCAGGTAAATACTTAACAATAAATGCTTCAATCAAATGGAGTCACGATAACACATAATGTGCGTTGGACGGAAAGTCAACAATTAGCTTTAGAAGTCGATAAAATCATGAGACTGTTAGTTAACAAAGAATGGCAGAATGCACCTAGATGCTGCTTAGGCTGGATATTACTTCCTCTAGCACATATGGACATACAATGAACAAATAAACTAGATAAGATATTGTGTTCCACCCAAAAATTCGATGTCGAGATCTCGCCGGAGATAACATTTTTGAGGTCGCCTGAGTCCAATTTTTTATTTTGTTTTAGAAAAAGCTCCGTGCGTGTCTCTTTGAACAGCATAGCTCAAAAACTAAGAGATCGCAAAATACCAAACTTGGCATTTAAGCTTAGTATCTTCAAAGGATGCGACACAAAGGATTTTAAGAAAATCCCCTCACACCAAACTACACTTTGCATGGAAAATGACTAAGGATTTTGATTAAAATAGGTACCTACATTAAAGATATTTGCATTTTTTTGATAGTGTTTAACTCCCGCTTCTACTACTGTGGTAAATGTAAATGGAGTTTTATTTATAGACGTTCTTTAACTGCTATGGTTCTCAGCGTCCCATTCTATTTTGGGCTTCAAAGACCGCTTAAATTTGCTACGAGGCCTCTTTTATCAAGCTTAAGGTTCTTTAACGTGCCGTAAACTGTGACACGGGACCAACGGCTTTACTTCCTTTCTGAAGGAAGCCATGTTAAGATTTTTATGCCCGAAAAAATCCATCGTCTCCCGCCGGGTTTGAACCCACCACCTTGGTTATATGAAGTTAACATGGTAACCATTACACCATGGAGGGTGATACTACTGCGGTACCGAAGACGATGACACTGAAGATGGAGACTTAATGTAATGGCGGAGGAAACAGAAGAACCCGGAGAAAAGTCACTCCTGGGCGCTTTTTCAACCATCAATTTGATAAGCAGTCGCTTTGGATTGAACCCGGACGGTCTAGGTGAGAGGTGAGTGGATGATATCTTGAATATTCTGAGTGATTTTGCTGAATTTGATAAACCGTAAGGAATTCGATACAGAGATTTCAACGAAAATACATGTTTTGAGACCCCCTGAATGCAAAATAAACATTTTTAGAAAAATGTACTTTTGTGTGTCTGTGGATGTGTGTATATCTGTGGGCAGCACAGCACAAAAACGAAAAGGTATGTAAGTTTGGTATCTTCCAAGGATGCAACACGAAAATTTTCGAGAAAATCCCCTCCACCCCAAACTACCCTTTACATGGAGCTTTTTTCGAAATTTTGATTTTCTCAGAAATGGCTCTAACAATTTTGATTAAAATATCGTATATTAAAGATGTTTACCTGAAAAATAAAATGTATATCTTGAATTTTCTGGGAATAGCCTCTGAAGACTACTTTATTCTGGAATGAATTTTACGAAATTTTGAATAACTGCTAAACCATAAGATATGGACCAAAACTTACCCCACAAAAAATGTAGAGCACGTTAAAACACACAATTTATGTATTATACATTTTTTTCGTGGAGTGATCGTTTTTTTAGATTTCCGTGTGAATTTTACGGAATTTTGCATAACTACTAAACCGTAAGAAATGGACAAAAACTTTACACACAAAAAATGTAGAGCACATTAAAATACACAATTTATGTCATGTATATTTTTTCGTGGAGTTGATCGTTTTTGACATATTCCCTGTTTTTGGTTTCAGCTTTGAAAAAAATATACTTTTGTCATACAAATTCCTGTGCATACAAATAAAGAAACTTCAGTCACATGGTAACTACCTTATAGCTATCAGTTTAGCGTATAGTACTCCCTTATTTCCCTTCTATTTACAAGGAAGCAAGTAATAAGACTAGTTTTGCTATTTTTTCCTAATTAAAATGAAGTAAATAGAAGCATAAGATTTTAAACAATAACTTGTTGCAGAGATGTAGAGAAAGTCATGTGAATGGAACACATCAGAAATTTTTTAAAAAAGTTCAGTGTGTGTTTGTGTGTGTGTGTGTGTGTGTGTGTGTGTGTGTGGGCGTGTGGGCGTCGTATATATGTCTGTGGACAGCTTAGCTCAAAAACAAAAAGTTCTTTAAGTATCAAACTTGGTATTTTGTGTATCTCTCAAGGATACGACCCTAATATTTTCAAGAAAATCCCCCACCTCGAACTTTCCTTTGATTTCCTTAAAAATGGATCTAACTATTTTGATTAAAATATCGTATATTAAAGATATTCACATGGCAAATAAAAATGTTGAATTTTTGGAGTATATCTCTGAAGAAACACACAGTTTAGTGTCTTGGCTTCAACGGGTACTACTGTACCTCAAGAACGTCTACTTGACAATTTTTCTTCCTATTTGGGAAAAGCTGTTCGTGTTTGTGGCTACAGAAGTTGTGGTAAGATGTGTTCCAAAGAAATGCAGTATTATAGGAAATTTTAAGTTACAGAGATATTACTCCTGCTCATGAAACTTCTACATTATTACAAAATGCCAAAACAGATTCCTCATGCAAGAATTATACTATATACTTGTACATAGAAAACCCCTATCAGATTTGGATACATTTAAGTAATATTTTCATTATTTTCTCTATACGTACCATGTACATAGAGTATAGAGAAAGTATTATATTGCACTCAAAAATTCGTTACTGAGATTTCACCGAAATATATATTTTAGACACTCCGAATCCAAAAAAACATTTTTAGAAAAATGTCCGTGTGTGTGTGTGTGTGTGTGTGTGTGTGTGTGTGTGTGTGGGTAGCATAGCTCAAAAGACCTTTTAAAATCAAACTTGGTATTTAAGTTTGTATCTTCCAGGGATGCGACATGAAGATTTTCAGGAAAATCCCCCCCCCAACTACCCTTTACATGAAAACAATTTCGAAAATAATGATTTTCTTAAAAATGGCTCTGACGATTTTGATTAAAATATTTTATATTCAAGATATTTTTACTTGCCAATTAAATTGTATATCTTGAATTTTTTGGGAATAACTCGGAGTAACTTCTTTATTCTGGAAGAATTTTACTGTGCAAACTTACTGCACAAGAAATGTTGATCACGATAAAACACACAATTTATGTTACATACATACATTTTTTTCGTAGAGGTTATTTTTTTTTTAGATATTTCTTGTTATTGGTTTCAGATTTAAAAAACTTATACTTTTCTCATACAGGAATTTGTCACTCCTGTCCATAGGAACAAAAGAAATTCATTTGATTATCACTTTAATCTATGGTACTTTCTTATTTCGCGTCTACTTACAGAAATGTAGAGAAAGTCATGTGATTTTTTATGATTTCTGTATCGTAATATTTCTTAATCTAGGTCCATAGCGTATAAGGCGAGGAACCATACCGGTCTTTTTAATACACAGCTACTAAAATGGACAAGAAAAGAAAAGAGCAGAAAAAGTGGCTAAAGTAGAAGCTTTGGTTTCCAAGTCCCATTCTCTTGTTCATTACAGATAAGGGGTTTTCACCAAAAACACATCACCAAAATAGAGGTAATCTGTTTTCATCAACTTAGGTGCTTCTTCCCCTCATCATCTGAAACCTCTCTATATATTACAATTTCTCCTCTTTGCAATCTCCGGAACAAGACAAAAGGACGACAACCGGCCATTTACTCCCGCCTTGTCATTGTCTTTTCCCTCTCGATCCGCCAGCAAAAGCCACACAGAGAGAGAGAAAGCTCTTTTGCTAAGAGGTAGTCTTCATCATCTTCTCTTTGGGGAAGTCCAACTCATCAATTCTCATACACCAGAGTTTTATTTTAGTTGCCACCTCTTCACTTACCTTTTTGGCAAATGCAACGACATAAGCATCAAAAAAGCCAGAAGGAGACAGAAACACATAGAATAAATGCGTGTGTAATGGGGAGTGAAAGATGAAGAATGTAATCCCATGTAACGTGAAGAGCAGAGAAAAAAAAAGTGAGAAGTGGATTCTGTAATATGCTTGGCCCATTCTTTCCAAGAATGTTAGATGCACTATATTAAAGCTTTTAGGTAGGGAGATGTGGTGGAAGTGCTCAACAGATGTTCGCAGGAGTCCTGTCTAAGCCAATTCTCTTTAGCAACTACTATTATAGAAATTGAGTTAAGAAGCCTTATGAATAACAAAAAATTAGCAGAAATACACTTATTACTTGCTTCCTTTTAAGTAGAAACGAAATAAGGGAGTACCATAGGTTAGGGATATGGTCAAAAGTTGGTTGCTACGTGAATGAAGTTCCTTTGTTTGTATGGACAGGAGTTGACAAATTTCTGTATGAAAAAAGTATACGTTTTTTAAAGCTGAAACAAATAACAAGCGATATCTAAAGAACAATCAACTCCACGAAAAATATGTGTTTTACCTAAATTGTGTGTTTTATCGTGATCTACATTTTATATCTATCTTACCAGCTATGCAAAATTAAATAAAATCTTCCAGAATAAAGAGGTATTTGGAGAAAATTCAAGACACACATTTTATTTGGCATGTAAATATCTTAAATATAAGAGACTTTAATCAAAATCGTTACAACCATTTTTGAGAAAATCAAAATTTTCGAAAAAGG
This sequence comes from Hymenopus coronatus, assembly GCA_030762935.1. NCBI lineage: Eukaryota > Metazoa > Arthropoda > Insecta > Mantodea > Hymenopodidae > Hymenopus > Hymenopus coronatus. The sequence goes on from CM060884.1 coordinate 61,961,505, forward strand.
TTCCATGTAAAGGGTAGTTGGGGGTTGGGGGATTTTCTTGGAAATCTTCGTGTCGCATCCTTGGAAGATACCAAACTTAAATACCAAGCTTGGTTTTAAACGGTCTTTTCGTTTTTGAGCTCTGCCGCCCACAGGCACCCACATGCACAAAGACACACACACACACAAAGACACGAACACACAGACACACACGGACATTTTTCTAACATGTATTTTTGGTCAAATCTTGGTTTCCAATTTTTGGGTTCATTATAATACCTTCTCTATACGCTATGTATATAGTGCGTGTAGAGAAAGTAAAAAAGTGAGAAGTGGATTTCGTATTATACTTGGCCCATTCTTTCCAAGAATGTTAGATGCACTATATTAAAGCTTTTAGGCAGGGAGATGAGGTGGAGAGCTCAACAGCTGTTCGCAGGAGTCCTGTCTAAACCAATTCTGTTTAGCAACTATTATTATAGAAACTTGAGTTAAAATGTCTTATGAATAACATCACCATATTATTCTGCTTCAGCTAAAAGACATTAACATCTAATATATTCCATTCACCTGACTTTCTTTTCATCTCTGTAACAGATTATTGTTCAAAAGCTTATACTTATATCTACATCATGCTAATAGAGATAAACATTAGCAGAAATGCTATCTTGTAGGTAGAAGTGAACTAATGGGTTACGCTAGGCTAAAACTATATCTTCTAAAAGTTGGTTGCCATGTAGATGAAATCGGTTCCTTTGCATTAACAAGAGTTAAAAAGTTTTAAGTATTTTAAAACCGAAATCAACAAGGAATATCTCAAAATGGTTAACTGCACGAAAAAAGATGTATATAACTTAAATTGTGTATTTTAACGATATCTACGTTTTTTTCGTAAGTTTTTGTCCATCTTTTGTGGTTTAATAGTTATGCCAAATCCAGCAAAATTCATCCAAAACAATGAGGCCTCCAGAGGCTATTCCCAGTAAATTCAGGATATGCATTTTATTTTTCGTGTAAATATCTTTAATATATGATATTTTAATCAAAATCGTTACAAACATTTTTGAGAAATCAAAATGTTCCACCTTTTTTCCTTGTAAAAGGCAGTCTGGATTGGGGGATTTTTTTTTTCAAAATCTTCGAGTCAAACCCTTGGAAGATACGAAACTTAAATACCAAGTTTGGTATTTTACCGACTTTTCATTTTTGAGTTATCGTATTCACAGACATAAAGATTTTTTTCTAAATCTTCTTTTATGTATACACGGGATCTTAAAACGTGTATATAAAATTTTGTGTCGGCTGCATAACGTCTCTAATATTGTGTCATTTGCTATATAGAGAAAGAAAAAGTATGATATGACAGATACATTTATAAACCCATTTATCGTGAAGCTTACATTTTTATGTGAATACTTTCAAAAATGCATAACATAGCTCATTTTATTACACCAATGCATTTATATTAGTAAAAATATTTTTAAATATACATGTAAGATAGAGCTTTGATATTTTGCAAAAAATATCACTTATTGTTTATAATGATGATATACGTTTCAATAAAATATCTGTGGATTTTCCAAATTTCACTGAGCATCACCTTACTGGTTTTTCAATGTCAACTGTTACTCTAACTTAAGGTAATTTATATTTATTAAAATAAACTTTTGATCTCTTCTTTCAGTTCCAATGAAATACGCAATATACTTTTGTCGTTTATAGATAAAATATTATTGTGGCAGAAACTTGATGAGTGAAGCGTCCAGCAAATTAGTTGATAGTTAGCCTTTGTTCTTCCAATGATGAACCGTAATCCATTTCTTCCGCCCAAGCTCTTTCTTTGATATTCAACACAAGCATTGGGCCAATATTCATTTAAACTTGCTCTGGCTTCCAATCTAATTTGCTGCAATACAGAGCAGGAAAACTCCCTTAGGTTTCCCAAAGCCACTTTTGGTATCGTCTACGTCCCTTTGTTCAAGTCCAATTAAACATTTCATTAGCAATTTATATTTTTGAAAGTTTCCATTTAAGCTTATATTGTTCATATGCAAATTGATACGCAGGTTTACTGAACCCTCCCTCTTCCGTTTTATTCTGTTTAGTACAGAAATTGCCAACTGAATACTTTGGGACGTCACTCAGAGCTTATCTCCGCTCTGAAGCAGACTGATAGAAAGGAGGCCTAGGGGTCAGTAGCCTGTCGGTGAGCCAACGGCACGAAACCACAGGAGAACCTGGAACGAGAGGTCGGACTGTGGCCAGGCATGAACACGAAGTGGATGATATGAAATGCAAGCGAAATGGACGACAGGAAACGTGATGATGGAATATCTGGTGAAATGAATGGCGGGGAAAAACCGAAGGACCTGAAGGAAACCCGCTCATACGCCGCTTCGTCCACCAACAAATCCTGTTTTAAATGCATGGGTGGACGTTAGAAAGAGGTTAGAAAACCCAGCATACTACACACGAAACGATCATTTGTATAAAATCAAGGGTAGAAGCTACAGAACTGACGTAGGAAAATTTTCTTTTGTTAATAGGACCACTGAAGAATGGAATGAATTGCCTGTAGCAGCCTTTCAGGGCTGCCCTCTGACCTTAAAGATGTTTAGGAATAATTTAAAGAGAGTAAATGTTAGCTAATTTGAGTAAATAACGTGAAGTAATTAAGGATTTCAAAAACTGTATTAGTATACATTATTATTAATGTATATATTAATAATGTATAGTGTTAATGTTGAAACATCATAACTGTTTTTAAACTAGCTAGTAATTGACATAATCATTGCTATACTGAAAAATAAGTATTAGGCATTTAAAAAAAAGCATGTATATATAATATGTTAGTTGTATTACTATTTTTAATTTAACTTAAGTTTATTATTGTAAATCAGCTTCGAACATTTAACTCTGCTACCGGGCAGTACCAATTGCAGAGAATATATACATGCATACATATACGGGCTTTGGTTCTTCGTGGCGCAGGGCATCATGGGATCGTGCCCCGCCTTGTCATCCATTTGTGTGTGTTTGTAAATATGTATGTGAAAAGAAAAAAAAAAGTAAACAAATAGGTCAATAAAGGAAATGTAGGAAACTGGAAAAAATGAAGGAAAATAAGGAATATAGCGCCGGAGTCCAGAAAAGATTCCGGAACACTTAACATCTTAATACACAAATTAAATAAAAATTGAAAATTTAAAAAAACAAGAATTAAATTTTAACGTGTAAAACAATAGAAAATATGGAAATGAAAATAACAATGGATCCTTTATTAATTTTTTCAATTAAAAGTTTAAATTCGTTTATTATTAAAAGATATACATTTGTGTATTAATAAAAACAAAAATCCGGGCCACCTAGGTGGGAGGCGAGCGGTCTAACCACTCGACCACGGTGCCACCTCTGCAAAGAATACGGAATAAATACAGCCGCTTGACCTTGTCGGAGCAGTGGCCTTAGCACCATGGATAAATTTATAATCAAGCATCACAAGGGTTAATTTTCACTATCCTTTTAGTTATTAGGTACCCATGGTAACTTAGGGAATTGGGACTGGGATAAACGCTACTGTAATTAGGTATCGTCGTTTAAACCCGTAAAAAAATATGTGTTCCATTCACATGACTTACATCTTTGTAACAAAGTATTACTAGAGAGCTAATACTTCTATTTGCTTCTGGCTAATCGAGAAAAAACTTAGCAGAAATTGTCTTATAACTTGCTTCTTTGTAAATAGGAGCGAAATAAGGGAGTACCATAGGCTAAAGTGATAGTAAATAGCTGGTTGCTATCTGGCTGAAGTTCCTTTGTTTGTATGGACAGGAGTTGACAAATTCCAGTATGAGAAAAGTTATAAGTTTTTACTTTCTCTATACGTACTATGTACATAGTGTATAGAGAAGGTATTGCACTCCACCAAAAAATTCGATACCGAGATTTCACCGGAAATATACGTTTTAGGGTCCCATGTGTCCAAAAAAACTATTTACAGAAAAAGGTCCGTGTACGTGTGTGTCTGTGTCCGTGTGTCAGTGTGTTAGTGAACACGATAACTCAAAAACAAAAAGTTGGTAAAATATCAAACTTGGTATTTAAGTTTAGTATCTTCCAAGGATGCGACACGAAGATTTTGAGAAAAATCCCTCCACACTCAACTACCCTTTACATGGAAATTTTTTCCAAAATGTTGATTTTCTGAAAATGGCTCTAATGATTTTGATTAAAATATCGTATATTAAAGATATTTACCTGACAAATAAAATGTCTATTTTGAATTTTCTGGGAATAGCCTTTGAATACTACTTTATTCTATGTCAATTTTACGGAATTTGAATAGCTGCTAAACCGTAAGAGATGGACAAAAACTTACCATACCCAAATGTAGAGCACTTTAAAACACACCATTTATGTAATATACATATTTTTCGTGGAGTTGATTGTTTTTGAGATATTCCTTTTTTTTGGTTTCAGCTATAAAACACATACCTTTCTCATACAGAACTTTGTGAACTTGTGTCCATACAAAGGAACTTCAGTCACATAGCAACCAGCTTTTGATTATCACTTTAACTTATGGTACTTCCTTATTTCGCTTCTACTTACAAGGAAGCTAGAAATAAGACTATTTCTGCTAATTGTTTCTCGATTAGCAGGAAGTAAATTGAAGCATAAGCTTTTTAAGAAGAATTTATTGCAGAGATATAGAGAAAGTCATGTGAATGGAGCACATCAGATTTTTTAAAGTAGAAACCAATAACAAGAAATATCTAAAAAAAAAAAACAATCACCTCCACGAAAAAATGTATATATGTAACATAAATTGTGTGTTTTATCGTGATCTACATTTCTTGTGTAGCAAGTTTTTGTCCATTTATTACATCTAACTTTGCTAGTTATGCAAAGCTCAGTAAAAACCATCCAGAATAAAGAAGACTTGCGGGGCTATTCCCAAAAAATTCAAGATATACAATTTAATTGGCAGTAAATATGTTAAATGTAAGAGATTTTAATGAAATTCGTCAGAACCATTTTTAAGAAAATCAAAATTTTCTAAATTTTTTCCATGTAAAGGGTAGTTAGGGGGTTTCTTGAAAATCTTCGTGTCGCATCCTTGGAAGATATAAACTTACATACCAAGTTTGATTTTAAACGGTCTTTTAAGCTATGCTGCCCACAGATACACACAGACAGGCACACACACACACACGGACATTTTTCTAAAAATGCTTTTTTTGGATTAAGGGGTCTCAAAACATATATTTCGGTGAAATATCGGTATCGAACCTTCTCTAAACTCTATGTACATGGGACATATAGAGAAAGTAATAAAAATATTACTTAAATGTATCACGTACTCCAAGTCTGATAAGGGTTTTCTATGTACAAGTATATAGTATAATCCTTGCAGGAGGAATCAGTTTTAGCATTTTGTAATAATGTAGAAGTTTCATGAGCACGAGTAATGTCTCTGTAACTTAAATTTCCTAGAATGCTGCATTTCATTGGAACACATTTTACCACTACTTCTGTAGCCACACACACGAACAGCTGTTCCCAAATAAGAAGAAAAATTCACAGGTATGGGGTACTTGTTAATGCCATGACAATACACTGTGATGAAATATACTGTGCCAGTCTTCAGAGCTATACCTCAAATATTCAACATTTTTATTTGTCATGTGAATATCTTTAATACACGATATTTTAATCAAAATACTTAGATCCATTTTTGAGAAAATCAAAGGAAAGTTCGAGATGGAGAACTTTCTTGAAAATCTTCGGGTCGCATCCTTGAGAGTTACTGAACTTAATATAAAATACCAAGTTTGATAGTTAAATCACTTGTTGTTTTTGAGCTATGCTGTCCACAGACGTACATACGACGCCAACATACACACACACTGAACTTTTTTAACAATATCTGATGTGTTCCATTCACATGACTTCCTCTACATCTCTGCAACAAATTATTGTTTAAAATCTTATGCCGCTATTTATTTCATTTTAATCACGAAAAATAGCAAAATAGTCTTATTACTTGCTTCCTTGTAAGTAGAAGGGAAATAAGAGGGTACTATAGGGTAAACTGATAACTATAAGTTGGTTGCTGTGTGACTGAAGTTCCTTTATTTGTATGGACAGGATTTGTATGAGAAAAGTATAATTTGTTCAAAGCTGAAACTGAAAACAAGGAATATATCAAAAACGATCAACTCCACGAAAAAAATATACATATGACATAAATTGTGTGTTTTAATGTGCTCTACATTTGTGTGTGTTAAGTTTCTGTCCATTTCTTACGGTTTAACAGTTATGCAAAATTCATTAAAATTCACCCAGAATAAAGTAGTCTTCGGAGGCTATTTCCAGAAAATTCAAGATATACATTTTATTTGTCAGGCAAATATCTTTAATATTTGACATTTTAATCAAAATCATTTGAGCCATTTTTAAGATTATCAAAGTTTTCGAAAAAATTTCCATGTGTAGGGCAATTTTCTTTTAAATCTTCGTGTCGCATCCTTGGAAGACAAAATACTTAAATACCAATTTTGGTATTTAACGTTATTTTCGTTTTTGAGCTATGCTGTCCACAGACACACAGACAGATAGACAGACACACACACACATACACGGACCTTTCTTTGTAAAAATGCTTTTTTTTTTTTTTTTTTTTTTTGGATTCAGGGGGACCCAAAACATATACTTCTGGTGAAATTTCGGTATCGAATTTTTGGGTGTATTACAATACTTTCTCTATACACTATGTACATAGTGCGTGTAGAGAAATTAATTTTAATTCTTTGTGGAAGATTGAATAATGAAAACTGAATTTAATAGCAGTGTTTTGTATATAAGTATTCAGTATTTAACTGGTTATTTTTTTTGTCTCTTATTCTCCCTGATTTGTTTTTTTATTTTTGTTGGAGTTTTTTTATCCTACTTTTGTTTAGAAATAATATTTTGTTGTAAATTGAATTTAGTATCAGAATTTAATAAACAAGTTTGTATAAATAGTACATAGTTTTTTACTGTTTATTTATATTTTAGTCGAATTCTCTTCAATTTGGGTTCTCACTTGCGTGTGGCCAGAATATTCTCTGGAAGAAGGATATTCTTTATAAGTTTGTATTTAGTTTGTACTTGTAACTGGTTTTTATCTATCTCTATTTGCCTAGTATTCCGCCTCATTTGTTTTTTCTTTTCCTTTTTTATTTGTGTAGGGAGGCCCCCCTTAGCTCTTGTTGGAATATATTTTGTGGAGGATAGATTAGAGAATATTTAACAGTATAAGTTTTTCTATATTTCTATATATTGGATAGTTATTTATATTGATATCCTGATTTTTAAGGGGCTCTTGTGTAAGTTTTTATAGAGTTTTTGTCTGTTTATTTCAATTTTCCTCGTATTCTCCCAGGTTGCTGCGCCCCCCCCCACTTTCATCTTCTCAATTGCTTTGCTGATTCGGCCAATTTTATGAAAGTTATAAAACTATTTCAGAAAAAGACCTCCAAAATTGAACCTCTAAGTCATGAATGGGGAGAATGAACAGTTAGATCTTCGTATATTTTATTGATCGTGTACCCCATTCTTTCTCTATGTCTTACTTATCCTCATCCCAACGCTATTCCTCCTTGGATTTAGTGAAACAGCACGCAGGTATAAAATCTTTGAAGAAAAAACGCCCTGCGCGTGCTATTTCTTCATCCACACGGCCTTTCAATCATGTGACTAGGCAGGCGAGTGGAAAAAACACCCACTAAAATATCACACGACGTTCCATGTGCTAACTCAGCACATCTTACATAACTTACTCCCTTTCAAAGTCATTTATACCCGTTAGAAACCACTTTGCCAAGTCAAGTTGTCACGAAAAGAAAGAAGGGCTGCAGTCTTTTGTTAGCGCAGACTTTGGCTCACAGGAAACTGGTGATTTTGGGGTAGGAGTTAAAGGCCTTTCAAAGACCTGAGGTGATGACAATGGAGTAAGGTAGATAAAGGTGAATAAGCACTGTTCGTGTAAATTCTCTTCATTGTTCGATTATGGTCCACATTCTCGTCACCAGATTTCCAAGTTCCCTTAATTCATCTTGTTCTATTTGAACTTCGAATGATGAGTCGTGAAGCATTCAATTCAGAACAGCCTGCAACATTGAAGCTTCATTATCAGGTCATTAGGCATGATTCCGATTCATTCTGAACTTCAAAGTATATCTGTTCATAGAACGAGCTTTGGCCATTAATTTGTAGCATTCTTGTGTTTGGTCACAAATGAGCTAGTGTATACAGGCGGGTTGGGTATGTCTTAAGTGAACGGTGCTCTGCTATCGGTCCATTCTGATTAGAATATCAAACGAATTTGTATAACTTTCTCATCCAACACATAGGCTTTAGGGGAAGTCTCAGGCTGCTGTAGCTTGTCAAGATAATTAAAACACTATCGTATTTCGGTCCGCGCAGCTCACGCCTTCAAGAGTTTCCCCTCTTCTCAATTTAGCTGGCCACCGTTTTGAGATTTGATATTATGGGTCTATCTATGCACACAGAAAAATAATCCTCTAACACTAGTGATAAATAGCTCAAGATATGTGTAACTAAACTGTTATCCTCTAAACCTAAAACACAAAAATAAACATAATTGAGATCGGGTGTATGAAATCTCAGCACGTATAACTGCTCTCAATCTTCGGGGCATAGACAAAATAAATGTCTATAGTAATGTGGACGAAAAGCTACAAGAGCACAGGCTTCTTGAATTTGTGCCCAGAAGACATCTTTTGTCCTTCGCCCATTTACAGGAAATTGGAGCGTAGCTCCCTTTTTATCTCAGCCCACACATTCTCAATAGAGAACACATTCTCACAGACGGAATCAAAATATCGAGTGTTACCCTGCATTGCACACCGTTCAGTGTATCGTCAAGTGTCACAGCACACGTTGACCGTCCCGTGATATCCAATCCCAACACGATACAGATACGCGACCATGATAGAATTGTGAAGCCACGTAGTTTGCATCGTATAGTTTCCCATTTGGACAATAATACCTTTCAATTACGTTGGAAGAAAATGTCACCTCGTAATATAACTCTGATGTGGTACACTCACATGACTTTCTCTAGCTGTTCTACAAACTTCATACATAAGATTCTTCTTCTTTCTGTATCTTGCTAATCGTGGTACTCATTAGCACAATGTTCTTATTATTTAGTTCCGTATAAGTAGGAAGGAAATAAGGGAATACACTAGGCTAAACCGATAGTCAAATGTTTTAAAGCTGTCATTATTCGATTGTCATCACAAATTGCTTTTCTTGGCCAGCAGTAGAACAAAAGAAAAACGGACACTCCCGTCTGAGAAAAGTAAAAGTACTTCACAACTGAAACTAATAACAATGAATACCTCGAAAACGGTTAGCTCCACGAGAAAAATGTATATGACGTAACTTTTGTATTTTAAAAAGGCCTATATTTTTTGTATTGTAGGTTTTTGTCTGTCTCTTACGGTTTACTAGTTATGCCAAATTCATCCAGAATAAACCGGTCTTCAGAAGCTACTCCCAGAAAATTCAAGATATACATTTCATTTGTCAGGTAAATATCTTTAATATACGACATTTTAATCAAAATCCTTAGCCATTTTTAACAAAATCAAAATTTTCGAACAAAGTTCCATGTAAAGGGTAGTTTAGGGTGGGGTGATTTTTCTCATAACCTTCGTGTCGCATTGCTGGAAGATACTAAACTTAAATACCAAGTTTGGTATTTTAGCTACTTTTCGTTTTTGAGTTATCATGTTCACAGACACACGGACACACACACACACACACGGACCTTTTTCTGAAAATTGTTTTTTTGGATACAGGGGGTCCTATAACATGTATTTCCGGTGAAATCTCGGTATCGAATTTTTGGGTGGAATGCAATACTTCTCTATCCCTATGCACATTGTACATATGGGGCTAGAGAAGGTAAAAATGTTTCAAAAGATGGGTTTTCTTAACAATACTTTTAGTGTTTTTACACACCCATGCTTCCGTGTGCTGCATATGAATGTTCGTAGAATAAACCATGAAGAAAGCATCATTATAACTATCATATATTTAACTGTGCCGAATGTCGTGCATGAAATAAGTATGTCCAATAGCCGCTATGTGTTGATTCAAGATCTTAAGAAAAGGGGAAAATATGTTTGCTACATACGAGAAGCAAACTTGCGACCCTCACTGGAGGAGTAACCTACGTTTTGCCACAGCGCTACAGTGAATATACATGGAATGTGGCAGGTTTTAAAATTCAAACTGCATAATGTTTTGTGTCGTTAATATTTTTAGTTAATATTGATAGTTTGTTACAGGAGAACCTTAAGATATGTATTTGGTTATGACTATTGATCATATGGGTTAGTAATATTACGACTTGATGCTGCCACTACACAACTGTATCGCGGATGGTGTAACAAGGCGCTGTGCCGTGAGGGTCTTCACACGAATTTCACGTTCTAGACTTTTTTTTTGCGACGGATTCTATACCAAGAGTTCACCGGAAATATGTTTTGAGACCCCTGAATCCAAAAATGCATTTTGGAAGCGTTTATGTGTCAGTGTGCGTGTGTGTGTGTGTGTGGGTGTGTGTGTGTGCCCGTGAGCAGCATAGCTCAAGAAGTTGCATAAATACCAAACTTGGAATTTAAGTTCGGCACCTTCCAAGGATGCGACAGGAAAATTCTCAAAAGAATTCTTCCACTCCCAAATACACTTTACATTAAAAAAAATTGACAAGTTTGGTTTTATCAAAAATGATTCTAATGATTTTGATTAAAACACCATATTAAAGATGTTTACATGACAACGAATATAATGAACTTTCTGTTAAGAGCCTCTGAAGACCTCTTCATTCCGGATTATTTTGCATAACTGGTAAACCGTAAGAAATAAATAAAACCTTACTAGATAAAAAATATTGATCTCGTTAAAAAACACAATTTGTTTTTCGTGGAGTTGGGGAATTTCGAGATATTCCTTATTTTCCTTTTTTTATTGTTTCATTTATCCTTTAACATCTAAGGTCATATCGGAGGCTTTCCACTTGAAACAACTCGTCGTCTGTAGGTTCTTCTACGTTGGTTTTTAAATCATTCTTTGTCTTACTCAAACACGCACACATTCACACTCGCATACAAACTTCCATAGGGAATAATTCTGGCTAGAGAAAAATTCCCCGCCCCAGCCGGGAATCGAATCCGGGACCTCCGGGTGTGAAGTCAGCTAGCTGACCACTTGACCACGGAAGCAGTTGATATTCCTTATTATTGGATTAGTATTAAAACACTTTGTCAACTCTTGGCCCTGCAAACAATTGGATGTGGACGTAGCAAACAACTTTTGAAATATTTGACTATCTCTTTAATCTAGTGTATTCATGTATTTCCCTTCTACTACAAGGAAGTAAGTCCTATCATTTCTGCTAATGGTTATTGTAATTACCACGAAGATGATAAACAAATAAGCTTTTTTGACAATAGTTTATTATACAGATGTAGAAAAAAATCACCGAAAAATTTGACGAGATTTTCTATTTAAGTTTAGTATCTTCCAAGTATGCAACACGAAGATTTTCAAGAAAATCCCCCACCCCAAACTACCCTTTACATTGAAAAAAGAATCGAAAATTTTGATTTTCTCAAAAATGATTCTACTGATTTTTAAAGCACCACAAAGATGTTTACATGACAAATAAAACGTATATCTTGAATTTTCTGGAAATATCCTTTGAAGACCTCTTTATTATGTAAGACTTTTGTATCACTGGTAAACCGTAAGAGCTTACTACAAAAACAATCAGATGTGTTCTACTTCCAGAAAGCAAGAAATAACATAATTTTACTAACTTTTATCTCGATTAAAAAGAAGTATATAAAAGAATAACATTACTAACAATAATTTCTTACACAGATGTAGAAAAATCACGCGAAAACAACACATCAGAGTTTTACTTTCTCTAGCCCGCATGTACAATGCACAGTGAATAGAGAATGTATTGTATTCCACCCAAAATTTTATGACAAGATTTCACTGGTAATATATGGATGGTTCTAAAGATTTTGATTAAAAATACCATATTATAAATGTTTACATAACAAATAAAATGATTATCTTAAATCTTTTGTAGATGACCATTGCATAACTGGTAAACCGTAAAACATAGACAAACAGATATACACAAAAGGATGTATATCTCAGTTTATGTCATATAGATACATTTTTTCGTTGAGTTGGCCATTTCTGAGATATTTCGCTTTTAAAATCCTTAAACTCTTCTTATACGGACACATTTTTTTTGGTAGTGTTTAACTGCTCTGGCACCGCAGGCGATGACATTGATAATACGTGAAGATGGAGCCCCGGTTGAATGTGATGGCGGGGGAAACCGGAGAAAACCCGCCCTTGCGCCGCTTTATCCACCACAAATCTCACATACGGTCGCTTGGGATCGCACCCGGGCCGTCTAGGTGAGAGTCGAGTGGTCGAGTTGTCTGAGGCACGACCTCTATACGGCCGCTTGTCAATTCCTGGTAATGCAAAGAATCTGATTTCAAAGACGTTATCTTTTAAAATATATTAACCTAGCGTATTCTCTTGTTTTCCTTCTACTACAAGCAAGTCCTTAGATCATTTCTGTTAATATTTAAATCGATAAGCATGAAGTAGATAAAATAGTAAGGTTTTTAACAATAATTTGTAAAGAGGCCATGTGAATGCAGCAGATCAGAATATTTTGCTATGGACTGCACTTATGTAAGCTTCCGAAGAATTCAGTAATAACAGTATTAGATATAATCTGCGTTTTCAAGGACAGAGTAAATAATTGGCTTCCCTTAATCCATCAGCGCACTAACAATACCTTGTTTTGCCGCAGGGCGTGCAACATAAAAGGAAAGAAATACCAAAATACATGCTGTTATTTTCCTCCAAGCTTATTAGATGCTTTGATCGTACGCCCTCAGTGAAGCTGCGTTCACAATACCCTTGTAAAACGTTTCGCAAGAATAGGGGGGAAAAAATGTGGCCAAAATCAACATGAGAAACTAGCGCTGCGGGAACCGCTAGAAGACCAAAAAAGTTTTGCAGGAGTTGGTTCCCGCCAAGGCAGTTTGTAGATAGGACGCGGCCATGTTTTTGTTCCCAGAAGAGCGGCAACCCTCTCCAAACATCGGAGGGAAGATATGTCCCGAAGCATCTGCCTCTCGCGGAAAACAAATTTAAATTATGATGAACAGCTAATTAAATTAATGAGATGGAGAAGCCCGCGTGGATGTATACATTTCATTCCCCAAGTCACACACACACACACACACACACACACACACACACACACACACACACACACACACACACACACACACACACACACACTGTAGCAGCGAGTGTACATAGAGTCGCGTAGTTCATCAACAAACTAGTTCATTTGCACGATTTGTTCAAAACATTTACTTTCTCCTTCACGTACAGCCCAGAGAAAAATATCTTGCGCTCATATGAATATCACTACCCAGTCTGTAATAACAGCATTACTTTCTCTACACGTACTATGTATATAGTGTTTCGAGAAGGTAATGTAATGTACCCAAAAATTCAATACAGAGATTTCACCAGAAATACACGTTTAGGACCTCCTGAATCAAAAAAGAAAAACATTTTTAGAAAAATATCCGTGTGTGTGTGTGTTTGTGTGTCTAACATGTGTGAAAAACGAAGTCGGTTAAATACCAAACCGAATATACAAATGCAGTATCTTCCAAGGGTACCACACAATATTTTCAAAAAAATCTCCCCACCCACAGCTACCCTTTGTATGAAAGACATTTCGAAAATTTTGAATTTCTCAAAAATGACCAACAATTTTCATTAAAATGTCTTATATTTAGCATATTTGTATGACAAATAAAATGTACATCCTGAATTTTCTGAAAAAGCCTCTGAAGACATCTTTATTCTGGATGAATTTTGCGAAATTTGGCATAACTGGTAAGCCGTAAGAGGTGACTTCCGTTTCCTCATTTACTAATGTTATTCCACCACACTGAATATGTTCCTTACAATAACCTTTTGTGATTTTAACAACATTTACCCTATTTTCGAACAATTCCTTGCTCGAATTCCCATGTGAACTCGGATAAAGAACTCTTTTGTCCAGCGCTCACTTTCACATACTTTGTATCGCAGCAATAAAGTTAAAAATCTGATGTGTTCTATTCACATGAATTTCTCTACATCTCTGCAATAAATTATTTTTAAAAAGCTTATGCTTCTATTTACTTCCTGCTACTCGAGAAAAAATTAGTAAAAATAATCTTATTTCTTGCTGCCTTGTAACTAGAAGCGAAATAAGGGAGTAAAATAGGTTAAAGTGATAGTCAAAAGCTGGTTGCTATGCGACTGAAGTTCCTTTGCTTTTATGGACACGAGTTCACCAAATCCAGTATGAGAAAAATATAAGTTTTTATAGATTAAACTAAAAACAAGGAATATCTCAAAAACAATCAACTCCACGAAAAAAATATACATAACATAAATTGTGTGTTTTAATATGCTCTAAATTTTTTGTGTGGTAAGTTTTTGTCTCTCTCTTACGGTTTAGCTCTTATTCAAAATTCCGTAAAATTCACTCAGAATAACAGGCTATTCCCAGAAAATTCAAAATATTCATTTTTATTGTCAGGTAAATATTTTAAATATACGATATTTTAATCAAAATCGTTAGCCATTTTTCAGAAATTCAAAATTTTCGAAAAGAGTTCCATTTAAAGAGTAGTTTGGAGTGGTGGAGTTGTTCTTAAAAGCTTCGTGTCGCATCCCCGGAAGATACTAAACTTAAATACCAAGTTCGGTATTTTACCGAATTTTCGTTTTTGAGTTATCGTGTTCGCAGACACACAGACACACGGACACACACACACGGACCTTTTTCTGAAAACACTTTTTTTTTGGATACAGGGACCCTAAAGCACGGATTTCCGGTGAAATCTCGGTATCGAATTCTTTGGTGGAGTGCAATACATTCTCTATACACTATGTACATAATGCGTATAGAGAAAGAAAAAATTACCCTTTACATGGAAAAACATTCGAACATTTTTATTTTCTCAAAAATGGCCTTAACGATTTTGATTAAAATACCATATATTAAGGATATTTACATAGCAAATAAACTGCGTATCTTGAATTTTCTAGGAATAGCCTCTGAAGACTTCTTTATTCTGGATGACTTCTGCTGGATTTTGCGTAACTAGTAAACCGTAAGAGATCGACAAAACTTACTACACAAAACATGTAGATCTCGTTGGAACACACACTTTATGTCATACATTTTTATTTCCTTAGAGTTGACCATTTTTGTCATACTCATTATTGGTTTCAGTTTTTAACTTTTCTCATACGGCAATTTGTCAACTCCTGGCTATGCCAAAAACCGTATTTTATCCACTTGGCAACCAGCTTTTAGATTTGTCTATCGTTTTAATCTAATATATCCCACTAATTCCCCTCTTATTATAAGAAGGTATTTCTGCTAATGTCTATCTCGATTAGCATGAAATAGATAGAAGAATAAGCTTTTTAACAATAATTTGTTACAGAGATGTAGAGAAAATCATGTGATTGGAACACATCAGATCTTTTTTCTCCATATTTCTAAAGAAGCATAAGATTGTTGATTCGATCGCCTATGTCAACGAAACCACTTGATGGATATAGCTGAAACTTTAACTGCCATCTAGTAAGAGACAGCGGTTACTAAATACAAACTGTTTTCGATGCTATGAGGGTAATTTCTTTTATTATCTAAGGACTTATTTAACCCCCCTAGGTGGTTGTTACGTAATATGTATGAGGGCCGTTTTTTTCTACCTCCAATAGGCTATAAATAAAAGACAAATGCATAGAAAACAATTATTTTATTAATAAAAGATTTGTACACTTATGGTTACTTTTCGACATAATCACCGAAAAGATTGAGACATTTATCGTACCTGTGCACAAGCTTTGCAATACCCGCTTCAAAAAATGTTGTCGCCAATGATGCAGCCCGGAACCACTATCAATGCAGCTGAGAAACTTTACGACGTTTGCGGAGAGCCATTCAAAACAAACGAGGAGAAATGCTGACTTCAGGAATTGTGTTGATCCATGACAACGCTCGTCCACACACTGCTGGCACAACCCATCGGCTCCTTGAACAATTTCAATTTCGCCGATCCCGGTGGCCGCGCTCGCTAAAGTGTCTCGTTTTAGCGTTTCGTGGTGCACAGGATCGTGGGTTCGAGTCCCGCCTTGAACATGGGCGTTTCTGTGTTTGTAAATGTGTCTATGCCTGTATATGTAAAAGGAAAATAAGGTCTACTAAGGAAATATAGGAAAATGGAGAAAAAAGGAATATAGCACTGGAGTCCTGACAAGCCTCCGGAACTGTATTTTTTATTAAAAAAAATGGAATATTTTTGATCATCCACCGTACAGTTGTGACCAGCGACTTTCGCTATTCCCTGAACTGAACACGTGCTTAAGAGAGCAGCACTTTCAAACCAACGAAGATCTTCAAAACAACGTCAATGTTCATTTGAAATCATTAGCGGCAATATTTTTTGAAGCGGGTATTGCAAATCTAGTGCACACGTACGATAAATGTCTCAATCTTTTCGGTGATTGTTGAAAAGTAACCTTAATTGTACAAAACTTTTATTTATAGCCTATCGGATGCTTCTGATATTTTTTCTGTAGATAATTTTGGATTTTAATAATGATGTTTGTGCTAACAAGGACTGGCATACGTCCAGTAAAGACAGTGAATGTGTAGGCGGAAATTCGCTGGCCAAGTGCTCCATCATTTCAGAGCATTCTAATAGGTATGCCAAGAGCGGAACGGCGATGTCGATCAGATAAGTGAGTTGGCATCAGCGTCTTCATTGCCACGTTAATTACATTACTGAAATATCCTTTCTACTCTCGCCGCCTTCTTCACCAAATTATTCTTCACTGCAACAGAACTTTCCTTATATTCCCAGTGCCCTAATAATTTCGTCTGCACAGAGGAGGAAGCCATAATGAAAATTTCTGTCTTTCATTAGTTGAGGTATTCTTTCACTTTGCTGGGTTGCCAATTATATTACATACCTTCATAGACCGTTAATGCATAAAGGGACGTTGTGAAGCTATTGCTGAGATCACTAACGTAAAAAATCACAAATGTTTCATTGTCACGAAAAATAGCGATTTTTTACCTTCTCTAGCATATATGTACAATGTACATAGTAGGTAGAGAAGATACTGTATTCTACACAAAAATTTTACCAAGATTTCTCTGGTTTGACACCTTCTGAGTAAAAAAAATCTGATGTGTTCCATTCACATGACTTTCGCTACATCTTTGCAACAAATTATCGTTAAAAAACTAATGCTTCTATTTACTTCATGGTAATCCAGATTTTTTACTTGCTTCCTTGTAAGTAGAAACGAAATAAAGGAGTACCTAAAGGTTAAAGTTATACTCATAAGCTGGTTGCTATGTGACTGAAGTCCCTTTGTTTGTATGGACACGAGTTGACATATTCCTCTTACGGTTTAGCAGTTATATAAATTACGGAAAATTTACTCAGAATAAAGTAGTCTTCAGAGGCTATTCCCAGAAAATTCAAAATATACATTTTATTTGTCAGGTAAATATCTTTAATATACGATATTTTAATCAAAATCGTTAGAGCCATTTTTGAGAAAATCGAAACTTTCGAAAAATGTTCCATGTAAAGGGTAGTTTTGGGAGGGGAATTTTTCTGAAAATCTTCGTATCGCATCTCTGGAAGATAGTAAACTTGAATACTAAGTTTGTTATTTTACCGGCTTTTCGTTTTTGAGTTATCGTGTTCACAGGCACACGGACACACTGACACATGGACCTTTTTGTGAAAATGCTTTTTTTGTATTCCTTGTAAGTAGAAGCGAAATAAGGGAGTACCATAGGTTAAAGTGATAGTCAAAAGCTGGTTGCTATGCCACTGAAGTTCATTTGTTTGTATGGACACGAGTTGACAAAATTCTATAAGAGAAAAGTGTAAGTCTTTTAAAGCCGAAACAAAAAACAAGGAATATCTTAAAAACGATCAACTCCATGAACAAAATGTGTATAACATAACTAGTGTATTGTAACGTGCTCTACATTTTTGTGTGGTTGGTTTTTGTCCATCTCTTACGTTTTAGCATTTATGCAAATTTCCGTAAAATTGATCCAGAATAAAGTAGTCTTCAGAGGCTATTCCCAGAAAATTCAAGATATAGCTACGAGGTCAACCTTCGATAGACTATAAATAAAAGACAATTTCATAGAAAATAGTATTTTATTACTAAAATGTTTCTGCACTTATGGTTAATTTTCAGTATAATCACCGAAAATATCGAGATATTTATCGTACCTGTGCACAAGCTTTGCAATACCCGCTTCAAAAAATGTTGTCGCCAATGATTTCAAATGAGCATTGACGTTGTTTTGAGATAGTATTTTTCTGAAAATCTTCTTGGAAGATACTGGATTTAAATGACAAGTTTGGCATTTAATGAACTTTTTATTCTTAAGTTATGCTGTCCACGGACACGCACATATACAGAGATATTTGTCTATAAATGTTTTTTTTTATTTGTTTATTTACTGTTGGTTAACTGCAATTTTCTTTTCTTAGTTAATTACAACACAAGTTATTAGAACACATCATCATATTAACAGCCTTTACACGTAAGCAAATCATTACAATGAATTACAATAAAACAGTTAAAATACAATGCAATGAACGTTTAACAAAGAAAATTCTGTATGGATGTTTACAGTTACAGTTTGTTGTATATTGATGTTGAATCATTTCTTGGGCACTGAATATTGTTGAAATGAAGTACTCTATTTACTCTCTCCTTTTTCCTTATAATCTGGGCATTTAGTGAATATGTGCTTGATGGTTAAGGCATAAACATATATTTCCGGTGAAATTTCAGTACCGAATTTTTGGGTGCACAACAATTTTTCTCTATCCATATGTACATAATCCGTGTAAAGAAAGTAAAAATATGTAACTAGGCTTTTAAGGCCGACGTACATTTGAAGTAATTTCTTCCGGGCTTCCTAAACATTTCTTAATCATATAATATTCAATAAAAATCATTATAGCAGTTTTTGAAAAATCAAAATTTTCGAAAATTGTTTCAAGTAAAGGGTATTTGGGAGTGAGAGGATTTTTTCCTGAAAATCTTCGTGTCGTTATCTTGGAAGATACCGAATTTAAATAACAAGTTTGGTATTTAATAAACTTTTGAGTTTTCAGTTTGATATATATATATATATATATACACAGTGTTACTACAAAAGAAATAGACAACTTCAACTGCCTGTAAAAGAAAAACTATTACAGATAGCAACATAATTATTTTGCAGGTATGTTGAGAAACTCTCAAAGTTTTGTTTGTTACTATTGCTAACGCTGTAGTGTTTTGTTTGTTGTTGCAGAAGCTGAAATGGCGGAAAATCCTGTGGAAAAGGCACATTGCGTATTGGAATTTGCTAGAACGCAATGAGCAACTGTTGTCCAACGACATTTTAGAACACGTTACCACAAAAACGAAATGATGCGCTCACAAACACCAACATCGTCTTCATCATGTCGCAACATGTCGATGCAAAAGTCACGCCGTATGACCTTATCTTCTTCACTCAGAAACTGCAACATCTGTAATCTGTAAGACATCATGTGCAGTCGCTTCCGCAAGATTTTCCATGCAGTTTGCTGTGGAATTTGTAATTGCATGCTTGCCCTAGATGTCGATTTCTGTGGGCTTCTTATGTAGGCAGAACGAACACGTTCAACGTTTACTTCCGAAACTCTTGGTCTTCCCGAGCTCTTCCCTTTGCACAAACATCCCGCTGTCTTGAATTTTCTATACCAGTCGTAGATTGACTGTCTAGTCGGTGGCGTTTTGTGGTAACGTGTTCTAAAATGTCCTTGGACAACAGTTGCTGATTGCGTTCTAGCAAATTCCAACACGCAATATGCCTTTTCCACAGGATTTTCCGCCATTTCAGGTTTTGCAACAACAAACAAAACACTACAGCGTTACCAATAGTAACAAACAAAACTTTGAGAGTTTCTCAACATACCTCCAAATAATTAGGTTGCTATCTCTAATAGTTTTTGTTTTACAGGCCGTTGAAGTTGTCTATTTCTTTTGTAGTAACCCTGTATATTCAGAGTTTCTTAAAAGATATATTTTTGATGAAATATGCATATCAAATTTCTGAGTAGATTATAACACCATCTGTCTGTACGATGTACATTGGACATACGAGAAAGCAAAAATGCAACTTTTTGACCCTTTACATGATTGAGTCTCGCAAAGTTCTGAGAGAGACGGCCGACAATGCTGCAGTACTTTTGCAACTCCCGTACTGAGTATCCGGGGTGTTTGCGTGATGGACACGCTACCCGGGAGACAGCTGACAGTCTGCCCTCTTGACCCGATCTCCTCCTCACTAATTATGTCATATTCTCATATTCCCGACGGAACGAAACCATACTATGGGGTAAAAAAGGGAAAGAAAAATGCTTCCAGATAAAGTATACATGCCACACGAACACGATAAATTGTTTAAACGGTCACACATGTCCTGGTGTTTCCATATTTTAGCGCGTACTTTGGGTCAAGTGAAACCGTTCAGTTGTATGTAGGTGACGTCACCTTGTTGATAATGCACGACCGGAGCGAAGCGATGAATTGTCCTAAGAGGAAGGGAGGTTTAATCAGGTTATAATATAAGACGCATTCAACCATGTTTATTTACCGAATGTTTTTACTTTCTCTACAGAACTATGTACACAGTGTATAGAGAAGGTGTTGTATTCCACCCAAAATTTCGATACCGAGATTTCACCGGAAATACAGGTTTTGGGACCCCCTGAAAGCATTTTTAAAAAAGGTTTCTGTGTGTGTATGGCTTCGGACAGCATAGCTCAAAAAGGAAAAGACCATTAAATACCAAACTTGGTATTTAAGTTGAACACATTCCAAGGATAAGACACGAAGATTTTGAGCAAAATTCTCCCATTTCAATCTACGCTTTACATCGAAAAACTTTAAAAATTTTTGATTTTCTCAGTAATTTTGATTAAAATGCCGTATTTGAAAGATACTTATGTATGAATAAAATTTATAATTTGAATTTTATGGGGATAGCTTATGAAAACTTCTTTATCCTGGATTAGTTTTGCAGAATTTTGCCTAACGGTTTAACGGTAAGAGAGTGACAAAAACTTACTACACAAAAAATATAGAACTCTTAAGACACGCAATTTATGCCATTAACATTTCTGTTGTGGAAATAAACGTTTACGAGATGTTGTTTGTTTAAAATTTAAAGAATTTAAACTCTTCTAGAGCAGGAAGTCAACTTTCTATCCTTCAATTATTTAATACACTTGAGCTTTTAAAAGTTGAGACTATCGCTTTAGTCTAGTGTATTCCTTATTACCGTTATAAATAAAAGGAAGGTCAGAATAGAACTAATTCTGCTAATATTTATTTCAATTAGCATGATGTAGATAACAGAATAAGCTTCTGTAAGGAAACTTTTTGTGGAACAGGTAGAGTAAGTCATGTGAATGGAACATATTAAGAGTGTTTAGTGTATAGCAACTTATAGACCTTTAAAACATTCTAAGCATGTGGTTTTACTATCTTGATATTAGCTTGTCCAATAAGAAGACATATATAATTAATATTAAGTGGAAATGACTTGAAGCGAAGTGAAGTCAAACAAGCTATCTACGTATTATCTAATTATGTAGAATTACTTTACTAGACATAATTATTGTGTAATAAGTTAAGGGCGCGGCTTGAATTATTTATTTTTAAGGATAAATATATGATGACATTTTGAAATTGCAAAGTAATAATGATAGCTTTTTACTTTCTCTATACACATTATGTACATAGTGTATAGAGAAAGTATTGCACTCCACCCAAAAATTCGATACCGAGATTTCACCGGAAATATATGTTTTAGGGTCCCCAGTATCCAAAAAAAGCATTTTCACAAAAAGGTCCATGTGTGTGTGTGTCCGTGTGTCCTTGTGCCTGTGAACACGATAACTCAAAAACGAAAAGTGGGTAAAATACCAAACTTGGTATTTAAGTTTAGTATCCTCCAGGGATGCGACACGAAGATTTTGAGAAAAATCCTCTTCCCCGAAACTACCCTTTACATGGAACTTTTTTCGAAAATTTCAATTTTATCAAAAATGGCTCTAACAATATCGTATATTAAAGATATTTACCTGACAAAAAAAAACTGTATATCTTCAATTTTCAGGGAATAACCTCTGAAGAGTAGTTTATTCTGGATGAATTTTACGGAATTTTGAATAACTGCTAAACCGTAAGAGATGGACAAAAAGTTACTACACAAAAATGTAGAACACGTTAAAACACATAAGTTATGTTATATGCATTTTTTACGTGGAGTTCGTCGTTTTTGAGACATTCCTTGTTTTTGGTTTCTGCTATGAAAAACATACTTTTCTCATACAGGAATTTGTCAGCTGCTGTCCATACAAACAAAGGAACTTCAGTGACATAGCAACGAGTTTTTGACTATCACTTTAACCTATTTCGCTTCTACTTACAAGGAAGCAAGTAGTAAGATTATTTCTGCTAATTTTTTCTGAATATCATGAAGTAAATAGAAGTATAAGCTTTTTAAGAATAACTGAGATGTAGAGAAAGTCATGTGAATGGTACACATAAGATTTTTTAAATGTATACCACACACATAATAAAAAGCAGATACTTTGCAATGCAAACTTCATCCATTTTTCTCTAAAGGTTTGGAGGTTGTGGTCAAATTTGTTTATGTTTATATCACTTCATTAAAAAGTTCCTTGCGACAAAAAATTTAAAATGTTGGGATAATATTTTAACTCTATATTCCAATATATCTACTTTTTGAAATTGTCTTAGGGTTTTCTGCGTCTCCATTGGTATAAGCTCCAAAAATGCGTTTCTTTTTCATTAAATAATAATTTGTATGCTTGAAAATTGAAAACATATGCTTAAATACAACTGACATTAAAACCTTGCATAATTCTTATTCTTCTACAATTGTTAACAACTACTGCGATTTTTATGCGTGTACCAAAAACACTGCTCCCGCAAGAGGCATTCTACAGGAAGAAAAATCCGAAAATATCAATAGTGAGAAAACAAGGAAAGATTTAAATGCATGGCTCACATTAAAATGCATCCTAATTGAAATACAGGTTGGACCCCCATCTGTGCTTTTCCTTTCCTCTGCTGCTGTCTTTTCTGTCCTTTTCTTCTGCACTATTTTGCTTTTGCTTTGCATAATGCGAATGAGATCTCGTCGAACTGAAGTTTTTCTTGTCGAGTCCATTAGTCTCTCGCCTCTAGTGCCTTGATGTAGCTCTAGTTAAAGCATTTAAAACTGGCTCCTAGTTGCCAATCATACCTCTTTACTTTCTCTACACGTACTATGTACATAGAGTATAGGAAACGTATGGTATTGCACCCAACAATTCGAAACCGAGATTTCACCGAAAATATATATTTTGAGACCTCCTGAATCATAAAAAACCATTTTAGAAAAATATCCGTGTGAGTGTGTGCGAGCGTGTATGTGTGTGTCTGTGGGTATCATAGCTACAAAACGAAAAGACTACCAAGCACCAAACTTGGTAATTAAGTTTGCTCTCTTCCAAGGATGTGATACCAAGATTTTCAAGAAAATCCTCCCACCCCCAACTACCCTTTACATGGAGCATTTTTCCAAAAGTTTTATTTTCTTAAAAATGGTTTTGATTAAAATAGCACATATTAAAGTTACTTCCATCACAATAAAATGTATATCTCTAATTTTCTGGGAATAACTTCTGAATATCTGTTTATTCTGGATGAACTTTGTCGAATTTTGCATAACTAGTAAACCGTAAGAGATAGATAAAAACTTACTACACAAAAAATGTAGTCCACGTTAAAACACACAATTTATGTCATATAAATTTGTTCGTGGAGTTTACCGTTTTCATGGTATTCCTTCCGATTATTATCAATTGTAAAGTACTTATACTTTTCTCAGACAGGAGTGTCCGTTTTTCTTTTGTTCTACTCCTGGTCAAGCAATGAAGCAATTTGCAATGACAATCGCATAACGACAGCTTTTAAAACATCTGAGTATAACATAGCGCATTCCTTTAGATTCCTTCTACTTATAACTAAATAATAACGATAGTAATAATGGATCAGAAATATTAATTTTGAACCGAAGAGCAGATTTAGAAAACACGGTGAAAAAAGAATGCAAAATTGTAAGTAAAATTTTAGGCCCACAAGTCGTAAGAGAACAGTACAGACTAGAAACAAGACTAAAATAAAATTATATACAGATATTCACAGTGATATTAGAAAACGAAAGTTAAAATTTTATGGACATATCAAACGAATGAATTCTAACAGGCTCACAAAACAAGTCATTGAATTTTATGAAAATAGAAGCAAATCACATGTAGATACTATGAAATGGATTGGGGAACTAAAGAATATTTTAAAATGAGCAGGAATTACACAAGAAGATATACTAAACAGAGAGCTCTTCAGAAACAAAGTTCATAAATGGCAGGTTGACCACGAGGACAGATCGAAGAATAAAACTGGAGCAATGTGGACAGACAAGAGAAAAGAAGCCCACAGCCAAAGAATGAGAGAAATATGGGTTCAAAGGAAAACAAACAGACGTTTCGAAGTATTTTGCGTAGTTCCTCATGGGCACAGTCGTGAAAAATAATAATAATAATAATCTTCTGCTAATGTTTATCTCGATTATCATTGTGTAGAAAGAAGAAAAATCTTTTGAAAGAAGCTTATTTGTAGAGCAGCTAGAGAAAGTTATGTGAGTGTAATACTTAAGATTTTTATATTCAGGAATGTTTAAATTAATTATGGATTTTGTGAATTTTCATGGAATTTCAGTCATGCCTATATTCAGTCAATCGACCTTTTTATGTCGAAGCCTCCGCCGGTTATAAAAATGTCTGTCCATTTTTAGCTTGCTCTATGACATCCGAATACCCAGAAAAGCTTTGTGAATGACAGTACATCATTTAATCACTAAAAAGCAGCATGCAAATTGCCCTTTCTTCATTTATTGTTTTTTGATTTATTGCAGCCTTTGCCCCAGAAAACAGTCAGCATAAAGAAAGACTGCTACGGACATGCTATTGACGTCATATAAAGGATTCCTTCTTGTATCGCTCTCTTTCTCACACGCGTATTGATATTTTATTCACGTGCTTGCTTTTGTGCAATGGTTGGTCAGAAAATCTGATGTGTTACCTTGCCATGACTTTCTCTAGCTGCTCTACAAACAAACGTCCTACATTAGCAGAATGATCTTATTACTTACCTCCATATGAGTAAAAGGGAATAAAGGAATGCGCTATGCTAAAGTGATATTCAAATATCTTAAAAACTGTCGTTATGCGATTGTCATTGCAAATCGCTTCTTTGCTTGGACAGGAGTAGAACAAAAGAAAAACGGACACATCCTGTCTGGGAAAAGTTCATTTTTCTTCATAACTGAAACTACTAAGGTATATTTTGAAAACATTAAACTTCACGAAAAAATATATAGGATATAAATTGTGTATATTAACGAGATCTAAGTCTTTTGTGCAGTAAGTTTTTGTCTATCTCTTACGGTTTATCAGTTATGCAAAAGTTATTCAGCATGAAGAGGAATTCAGATGCTATTCCCGGAAAAGTCAATATATACTTTCTTTTTGCCATATCTTTAATATACGACATTTTGATCAAAATCGTTGGTCATTTTTTTAGAAAATCGAAATCTTCGAAAATATTTCCATGTAAAGGGTAGTTTGGCGTGGGTGATTTTCTCTAAAATCTTTATGTCGCAAACTTGGGAAGTAGTAAACTAAATACTAAGTTAGGTATTTAACTTACTTTCCGTTTTTGAGGTATGCTATCCACAGACATATACCATACACACGCATCCACGCACACACACTGATCTTTTTGTAAAAATGTTTTTATTTATTTACTTTATTATTTTTTGGAATTCAAAATTTTAGATGGAATACAACACCCTCTCTACCCGCTGTGTATATTGCATATTTGTGCTAAAGAAAAATACGTGTACATCAAGTTTATTATTTCAATACAAAAAATAGCCTCCGATACACAATTTGTCCTGTGCATTCACATATTTTGATACTTGGAATTTTTCATTACATTAGTCAAGAAACCTCACATAAACACTCTAACAAACCCTTTTATAGTTCAGTGTGTTAGTAATACACATTTTATCATATTTAAACAACATTTCTTTCTTTCAGTGTTCAATGTTCGAAAGTTCGAAACTGAAAGTAGTGCTTTTCAGAGTAATATGAATCAGAAAAGTCTGATGTGTTACACTCACATGACTTTCTCTAGCTGTTCTACAAACTTCATACATAAGATTCTTCTTCTTTCTGCACCTTGCTAATCGTGGTACTCATTAGCACAATGTTCTTATTATTTAGTTCCGTATAAGCAGGAAGAAAATAAGAGAATATACTAGGCTAAACCAACAGTCAAATGTTTTAAAATCTATCGTTATGCGATTGTCATTACAAATCGCTTCTTTTCTTGGCCAGGAGTAGAACAAAAGAAAAACGGACACTCCCGTCTGAGAAAAGTTTAAGTACTTCACAACTGAAACTAATAACAATGAATACCTCGAAAACGGGAAGTCTACGAGAAAAATGTATATGACATAATTTGTGTATTTTAACAAAACCTAAATGTTTTGTACAGTAAGTTTTTGTCTATCTCTTACGGTTTACTAGTTATGCCAAATTAAGCAACATTCATCCAGAATAAACAGGTCTTCAGAAGCTATTCCCAGAAAATTCAAGATATACATTTTATTTTTTAGGTAAATATCTTTAATATACGATATTTTAATCAAAATCGTTAGAGCCATCCTTAAGAAAATCAAAATTTTCGAAAAAAGTTCCATGTAAAGGGTAGTTTGGGGTGGAGGAATTTTTCTCAAAATCTGGAAGATACTAAACTTAAATACCATGTTGCATCTCTGGAAGATACTAAACTTAAATACCAATATATAAATTGTGTGTTTTAACGTGCTCTATATTTTTGTGTGGTAAATTTTTGTCCAACTTCTACGGTTTAGCAGTTATTCAAAATTCAGTAAAATTCATCCAGAATAAACTACTTTTCAGAGGCTATTCCCAGAAAATCATTACATTTTATTTATCAGGTAAATATCTTTAATATACGAAATTTTAATCAAAATCGTTAATCATTTTTGAGAAAATCAAAATTTTCGAAAAAAGTTCCATGTAAAGGGTAGTTGGGGGTGGGGGGATTTTTTTTCTAAATCTTCGTGTCGCATCCCTGGAAGATATTAAACTTAAATACCAAGTTTGTTATATTATTGACATTTCGTTTTTGAGTTATCGTGTTCACAGACACACGGACACACACACACAAACACACGCGCTGACCTTTTTCTCAAAATCTTTTTTTTTTTTTGGATACAGGGGACTCAAACATATATTTGTGGCGAAATCTGGGTATCGAATTTTGGGTGGAGTGCAATACCTTCTCTATGCACTATGTATATAGTAAGTGTAGAGAAAGTAAAAAGAGACGAACTAACAGAGTTTCAGCACATTTGGACAATCCCTACTTCATTTCCATTCAGCAGTGGTTCTACGTGACTGTGCATTAAATGTAGAAAATGTTTCCATTAGGAATGCCGAAAAAGAGTTGACTGTGTAGGGAAACAAAATACTTAGTTTTGAAATTTCGGCATGTTGTCTTTATTGGTCTATCATTATAAAACTCAGTGCAGCACTGAATTCCAATTTTCAATTTGGTGAGGGTTTGAGGAGGTCGTGAAGTGCACCACGCGATGAAGGGTAATCAAAGTACAGGCGAGGCGGTCCGAGTGTGCGCCATGCATATATGAGAGTGGCGACACCCAGCCAGCCCAGCAACCTCATTAATTTTCCGACAGCCGACTTGTTCCTTCATCCTAAACCGGACTAGAATTTTGATGAGAAATAACAAGCTTTTCGCGCCCTTTAGGAGAAGGAAAGAGAAAAATACAAAAACTGATAACCAATTTACGACAACAATATGAATAATAAATACGGCATTAGCATTTGAAAAGTTGGATTCCGAATATAACAGGGACGGAGGGAAGGGTATTGAAACCCCTAAAATAAACGTACCTTTTCATGGCTGGCTTTCTTGATATAGACACTCGCATTTCATCTTCCTTTCTCCAACACTCCCGCCTGCATTATTATTTTTGTATACATAATTCCCTACAATCCTTCCTATTTGGTTTGCCGAGCTTGTATAATGTAAAAGATTAAAGCTCTTTGGTTTCCCCCACAAAATCTGAAACCTTGCAAGTTTCCAGGGAGAAAGGAAAATGCAAGAAGAAAAATCTTGCCGCCTCAAGTCTCTTCCTAAAAGATGAAGAAGAAGAAGGGGTGGAATATGTATGAAAAGATCAGAAGCAAGCATTCTGTCTTGTGGGGTTTCAAAAGCTAGGAAATAATTCCGTTTCTGTTTCTCTTCCTTCCTTTTCTCTCGCTCACACCTCTGTGTATTCATCCGGACGGATTAATAAATATTCCGTGGCAGCGAGGTGTTGTACTTCCCAGGGAGCGCTTCATGCAAGCTCCAACTGAATGTCCTTCATTACCTTTATGTTGATGCTTCTGTGAAATTTTGAAAATCCACAGATGTAGGATACATTATTGAAAATTATACTAGTTATTATACACAGTAACAGTCCACTTTTACCGTACATTAAATCCGAAATATTTTGTAATGTCAAAATTCATTGTTCTAATAAAAATGAGCCACGTAATGTATTTTAAAAAGTATTACTACAATCTACTTATACAATAACTGCTTTTAAAAATAAATCTTCCATATTATATTATTTTATTTTCTATAACCCTGTACATAAACGTGTATAGTGGTTAGAGAAGGTAGTGTATTCCAGCCAAAAATTCAATACTGAGATTTCACCGGAAATACATGTTTTAGGACCTACGAATAAAAAAAAATTCAGAAAAAGGTCCGTGTGTGTTTCTATCTGTGGACAGCATAGCTCAAAGTAGAGCAGCTAGAGAAAGTCATGTGAGTGTAACACATCAGATTTTAGCTCAAAATTAGTAAACAAAAGTATTAGTTTTGTACTTTCCAAAACAGTTTGTTTTTACAAATTTAATAATTTTTTTCTCAAAATTGGCCTACTGTTTTGAAAAAGTAATATGATCGTATTCATACTATCCACTGCACTAATACAGGTCATTCCATCACCATCTGAGTTCAGTTGTCCCGCGACCGTCGTGCCAGACGGATTTAATTCGTGTTGAACATCACTCTACATTAAAAGAGTCATTCTCGGTGAGAACTACCAGAGATTGTCTCAGGGAATCAATGGAAGCTATTGGGCATAATGCCCCGCCATACCGGACAGTCACGAGTTGGATAGATAAAGCAGTTTGTCGTACGGTCATTGCATGGCTGAGGATATAAACAAGTAGTAGTGACCTCACTACTCAGGTGTACCTTATTACACCAAGGGATCAAGGATATTTCCATTAGAACGGTGCCTATTTTATATACTGCCAACTCATCTTCCATGGATTTCGGGAACCACAAATCTGCCAAGTTGCGACGGTAAATAGGAGTGCGGGTTCGTATCCCCGGTGCAGGTTTGGACTATTAAAGAATATTGTGGAGAGGTGGTTGCCCTAGCTCAGGATTTTGTTAGCATGGAATCTTTCTCAAGTGTGGTAAGACAAGTGATTTTCTATGAATTATAGATTATTATCGAACTCATTTATTCCATTTAGTACGGCTTTTTATGCCGTCGAACACACACGCATTCCTCCTAAATATTCCCCTGTTAAGCTACGCTTTACGCGACCGCGCCTATCATTCCTTATTGCTATTCTGCGTCTGCTGGTGCATCAAATAAATACTGTTTCTGTCGCAGTCATACGTAGCCCGTTCATTTCTGTTGCGGACCCGGCTATCAAGTCTTAGCTCCGAGAACGTTCTAGTCCAAGTGCTAAAAATGTCGCTTGACCAGCAAGGGAACTGTTTCTCTGCTCTTTGCTATGTTCACCTTCGTGCAGTATAACCTCACCCGTTCAGTTCAATGTCCTGCCCTTAACGGTACTACTATCCTACTTGGGTCACTCGTTAGCTCGTGACAACTCGGCTACTTAGACATGTTTAAAGGATTTCTTCCCCTTTTAAATAGCTTTTAGCCCCGTGACAAGAGAGTCCAACTCAATCTGAACATCTCTTAGGCAGAAGGGACCCAGATACATAACCCAGCGTACTTCTAGTGACGTCAGAAGCTCTATAAGTTCTAGGAATTCACGGCCCGCACCACGGCAGCTAAAGAGGTCCTGATCTCTCGTCTGTGGGGAAAAAATTGGAGCACACTTCATCCTGATCTGTCTCATAGGCAAGGTAAAAGTACCATTACTGGTAGGTGGTTTGTAACACGCGTGGATATTGAAAATGTGTACCACCCAGATTTCCACATGGGAGGAAAACAGCAATGCAGATGTATTCAGCATCTGCCGCATTGTTGGCAACGTGTTGTGAATGTTGCAGGCTACCAATTTGAGGGCCTTTAGAACGTATATGTAAGTTGTGCTATGCTGTAATGAGCGTGCAACATGAAACAGTAATGTCATGCCAATGACCTTAATAAATATTATGTGAAACACAATTTTGAACTGTTGTTCAGTCCAGACTGCCCATACCATATCGCGAGTATATTTCACATTTTCCAAACGCTATGTTATTCTCACAAAAAAATGTAGCCATGACTTACCCCAAACATCGTATAATAAAAACATAGCGTCCATCTCTGATAGATACACTTCAATATAGACAACACTAGAACAAATAGAAAGGAAGAAAAAAAGCATATGAGCATTGACTTTACATCACTGAGGTCATTGTTGTACGGCCCTGTGAAATAAATTCCTGATGCTAGCTAAAGTAATAGTACTTCACCAAATGAAATGTTTTATTTCAATTACAATTTTTTTCGCCCCACTGTTCTCCATGGAATTACATTGCACTAACAAAAGCGCAGAGGGTTTCCGCTCTGGTTGGCAATATTGTATTTGCGCATCCTTCTTTCCTTGTTTTTCAATTTTGTTCGTTACAGCAACGGAAGAATAAATTGGTAATAACCTAACATTAAAGACGATGGAGCGATGAACCTGATTGCTTCTGCGGTAGAGGGGTCAGAGATGACCAAATGTTCCGAGTTCAATTTTCCGTCGGGGCAAAATATTTTTATTCCGACAAACACTTCTTTCCCATGTAGTGTTACTTTCTCTACATGAACTATGTATATATTGTATAGAGAAGATATTATATTGCACCCAAAAATTCGATACCGAGATTTCACCCGAAATACACGTTTTGGGTCCCCCTGAATCCAAAAAAAGAATTTTTGAAAAAAAAGGTCCTTGGTATTTAATTTCAGTATCTTTTAAGGATGCGACACGAAGATTTTCAAGAAAATCCCCCCACCCAACTACCTTTAAATCGAAAGATTTTCGAAAATGTTCTCAAAAATGGCTTTACCTGACAAATAAAATGTATATCTTGAATTTTCTGGGAATAGCCTCTGAAGATATATTTATTCTGGATGAATTATACGACATTTTGTATTAACTGGCAAACCGTAAGAGATAGACGAAAACTTACTTAACAAAAACTATAGAGCATGCTAAAACACACTATTATGTGGTATACATTTTTTTTGTGGAGTTGATAACTTATGAGATATTCCTTATTTTTGGTTTCACCTTTAAAAACACTTTTCCCTTACAGGAATTTGTCAACTCCGGTCCATACAAAGGAACTTCAGTCACATAGCAACCAGCTTTTGACTATCACTTTAACTTATTTCCTTTATTTCGCTTCTACTTACAAGGAAACAAGTAATAAGACTATTTCTGCCCGCTGGGTCGTGAGTTCCAATGTCGCATAGGGTGAGTTACCCATAGAGGACAAATGTCAAGTAACTTTAAGCTCCTAGGACCCCAAGATCATTTGAGCATCATGTCACCAATTTCGTTCATCGTCCGATGTGACCAATCAGGTTAAAGTACGTTAAAGTAAAAAAAAAAAAAAGATTATTTCTGTTGGTTTTTCTCGATTAGCATGAAGTAAATAGATGCATAAGCTTTCAAACAATAATTTGTTGCAGAGATGTAGAAAAGGTCATGTGAATAGAACACATCAGATGTTTATATTTTATTTATTTTGATTTTATTTAACCTCTCAAAGTATCTATATATATTTCACTATTTCCTCATTATTTCTCTGTAAAATATTTACTAATTTAAAAGACAATGACTCCAGTATCACGCCGTACAAATGCATACACGCCATGAAGTGACAAAACTGAGGTACATTTTCCGATTAACAAGCTGCATACATTTAAATTTATAGTATCGGATTATAGTACCCTATATCCCTACTCTGAATCTCATTCCACGAGCAGGTAAGCACGGTCGTGAATTTCCATATTTTTAAATATTGTTATTGATAAATAATTATCGCTACGAATTAATAATTCACAATGTGATGAATTCATTTCATTGTGCATATAAATATTTACCAGAAGCATCGTGATTAATACGCAAACATATAGATATTCGGATTTTAAAAGGCCGAAAACTAAACCAAGTAAATACTAGGTCGAGGATTAAATCTCTACAAAGTGACAAGTCTGTCTGCGGAGGCATAACCTACACTCTACTTTCTCTACGTATTCTGCAACAAACTATTTCTGGAAAAGTTTATTGTTCTATCTACTTCAAGCTAATCGAGATAAACATTAGTTAAAACGGTCTTATTATTTGCTGGATAGGTAGAGTCAGACTGAAAAAGTCATTGCCATAGCCGGGATTTGAACCACAAGGTGCTCTCAAATTCTCTTTGAGACTACCCCAATGGCTGGTTGTAGTTTACCGGGAAAATATAAGAGTCAATTGGAAAATTCAATGCTATGCCGGCATGGTAGCTCAGTGGCAGAGCAACCGGCTCGAGATCGGGAGATCTGTGGTTCAAATCCCGGCTATGGCATTGAATTTTTCAGTCTGACTCTACCTCCCAACAATTATAGTTGGCCATACTCTAAAGTACTTACAGCATTGTAAGCCACCATTGGGGTTGTCATCTCAATATAATTTGAGATCACTTGTGGTTTACCGGGAAAATATAAGAGCCAGTTGAAAAATGCAATGCTATGCCAGCATGTTGCCATGGTAGCTCAGTTGCAGAGCAACCGGCTAGAGATCAGGCGATTCGTGGTTAATATCCCGGCTATGGCATTGAACTTTCCAATCCAACTTCTGTACTGCACACGGCTAGTGTGAAAAAACAATTATTCCAATTATTTGCTTTCTTTAAGTAGAATGGAAGTAAGGAGACCCGAGTTCGATTCCCGGTAACGGCATGGGGAATCTTCTCCCGCTCGGAGAGCTGATCCAAAGACCACTCAGCCTCGTGAGGTTCCTGTGGGGCCAATTGAGGAGTTACTTGATTGAGAAGTAGCGGCTCCAGATCTAGAAGACCGTATCAACCAGCCGGGAGGGGCTCGAGGTGCTGATCACGTCTCATCCATTCATGACGCCTTCGGGCCAAGATGGGGGGATGCAGCAGCCTGGACGGTCGTGCCATGGAGTTAAGTTTTGCTAGGCTAAACAGATATTCAAATCTTTTAAAAGCTGGTGGCTGTGTGATACAATTGAAATTCCGTTGAATATCAGGATGAAAAAACTAATAACGACTACACATTTGAGATAATTCTAAGTTTTGGAAATTTATAAACCAATAACAAGGAATACCTCTCCTCAAAGAAATCCACACAAATTGGCTGTTTTAACGAAATCTGTGGAAGATAGTGGATGATTCCAGTTAAATATTTTTAAAGTAAGATTTAGTTTCTTATAGACCTTTTGGATTACGAGTTTAACAAAAGCTATCCAGAATGGATATTCCCAGAAAGTATGACATATATATTTTATTTGGATTAAAATATCTTTAAGTATGGTATTTTAATCAAAATCTTTAGAACCGTTTATGAAAAAAATCTAAATATTCAAAAAGACTTCCCGGAATAATACAAATAAACGATTACATTTTGTGTGAGAAATGTGTAAGTATTTTAAATGCGAAACCAAAATCAAGGAATATCTCATAAATAATCGTTAACTCCACAAAAAATGTATATCTGATAAATTGTCGTTTTAGCGAGATCTACATTTTATTTTATTCTTTTGCAGTAGATTTTTGTCCATCTCTTTACGATTTATCAGTTATGCAAAATTCATATAAAAAGAAGAGAATGTCATAGCTGATTCCTATAAATATTTCAATTGTCGTATAAAATATATTTAATATAGTTAATTTTAATCAAAATAGAATGATTCTAGAGATTTTATTTTTTATGTAAAGAGTAGTTTGGTGTGGGAGCATATTATTTAAACTTTTTTTGAAGATGCTAAATTTACATAAATTTTCATTTTTGACTAATCTTGTCACAAAGACATTGGCATTTTCCTACAGTCTGACTTGACTTGTGACTTTTTGTAACTATTCTGTGACAAACTATTTTTACAAAAATGTATATGCTATCTCCTTCATGCTAAACAAAATAATTTTTAGCAGAAATTTTAGTTGTTTGGGAACATACACTATGCTAAAACGATCATCAAAACGTTAATGGTTAATTTCACATATAAATGTGTATAACATTAATTGAGAATGTTAACGATATCTACATCTTATATAATATGAATTGATTTATATAGGTTTACGATTATACAAAAGTCATCCAGAATGAAGGAACATCATGGAATATGGACTTTTCAATTATACTTTCTCTATACGTACTATGTACATAGTGTATAGAGAAGGTATTGCACTCCACCAAAAAATTCGATACCGAGATTTCACCGGAAATATATGTATCCAAAAGAGTATCCAAAAAAAGTATTTTCAGAAAAAGGTCCATGTGTGTGTCCGTGTGTCCGTGTGGCAGTGTGTCTGTGAATAGGATAACTCAAGAAACGAAAATTCGGTAAAATACCAAACTTTGTATTTAAGTTTAGTGTCTTCCAGGGATGCGACACGAAGATTTTGAGAAAAAAAAAACCCACCCCCAACTACGCTTTACATGGAACTTTTTCGAAAATTTTGATTTTCTCAAAAATGGCTCTAACGATTTGGATTAAAATTTCGAATATTGAAGATATTTACCTGAGAAATAAAATGTCTATCTTCAATTTTCTGGGAATAGCCTCTGAAGACTACTTTATTCTGGATGAATTTTACGGAATTTTGTAAAACAGTTAAACCGTAAGAGATAGACAAAAACTTACCACACAACAAATGTAGAGCACTTTAAAACACACAATTTATGTTACATACATTTTTCTCCTGGAGTTGATTGTTTTGAAGATATTCCTTGTTTTTTATTTCAGCTATGAAAAACTAACTTTTCTCATACAGGAATTTATCAACTCCTGTCCACACAAACAAAGGAACTTCAGTCACATAGCACCTACTGTTGAATATCACTTTAACCTATGATAATCCCTCATTTCGCTTCTACTTTCAAGGAAGCAAGTAATAAGACTATATCTGATATATTTTTTATTTTTTTTTTTCTATCAGCATGAAGGAAATGGAAGCAATGGCTTTTTAATAATATTTTTTGCAGAGATGTAGAGAAAGCCATGTGAATAGAATACATCACATGTTTTAGTTATACTGCTTACAGACACAAGAGCACAGACACAGACACATACACATGGACCGTTTTCTAAAAATGCATTTGTTTATTCAAGAGCCTCTAAACATATATTTGTAATAAAATCTAGACATCAACGTTTTGGGTGAATACAACTCTTTATCTACATAGTGCGTTGTAGAAGAAGTTAAAATCTATTGTGTTCCATTCACATGATTTTCTCTACATCTTTGTAGCAAATTTCTGTTACAAGGTTATTCTTCTATCTACTTCATGCTATTGGAATAGCAGAAAATGTGCTATTACTTGCTTCCTTGTAAGTAGAAGGGAAATAAGGCAGTGCCCTATGATAAAGCGATAGTGAAATCCTTTAAAATCCCTTTTCTTCATAACCTAGATTTGTCAAATACCTGTATGAGAAAAGTGAAGTATTTTAAAACTGAAACCAATAACAAGAAATATCTAATAAAAGATCAACTCCATGAAAAAATATATATATATATATATATATATATATATATATATATATATTTATAACATAAATTGTGTGTTTCAACGAGATCTACGCTATTTGTGCAGTACGTTTATTTGCAGTTTATTAGTTATGGAACATTAAGTAAAATTCGTGCAGAATAAAGAGGTCTTCGGCGACTATTTCCAGAAAATTCAAGATATGTACTTTTATTTTTCTTGTAAATATCTTTAATATATAATATTTTAACAAAAATCGTTAGAGCCATTTTCGAGAAAATCAAAATATCAATTTTTTTCCATATAAAGGATAATTTAGGGTGGGGGAATTTTCTTGAAAATCTTCCGTGTCGCATCCTTGGAAGATACTACTTTTCATTTCTGTTATAGTGTTCAAAGACAGAGGGACACACGCGGACCTTTTTCAAAGAAATGGATTTTTTGGATACAGGGATATTAAAACATGGATTTCCGATGAGATCTCGGTATCCAATTTTTGGGTGGAGTACTATAGCTTCTCTGTCTACGTACTATGCAGGTACTATGGAGAAAAAATATAAATGGTTTAGTCCATTTTATGGCGTAGATACAGGAGTTGTACATAGAAAAAGTTATATATTGGTGGTGGTGGTGGTGGTGATGGTGGTGGTGATGGTGGCTGTAATAGTAATATTTATTAAGTGCATAGAATTACATAAATAGCATCATACCGTAGCATGGGTCAGAAGACCGTTCACGGTCTCTAGTTAAAATACTTGAATTGAAAATGTTATTCATCCCTATTTGATATTCACAACACTATAAACACAACAAGAAAAACAAACCAGCAAAAGAAAACAACATCCAGATTCACACACTCGCACTAGCAACAACACCCACGTAATCACATATAGATGCTCATATACCAAATATATCCATACAACATTTAGACAAACACCTTATCTCTTAGCATACGCACTTCCATTAAGTATGTGCCCAAGCTTGGCCAGTTTTGACTGCTCAGAATCAAGTCCCATCAGCTGCCCAATGTCTGTTTGAAACTAAAAATACCCCACGTAAAACTTGTTTCCTAACATCCTCCGTCTGCTAGCAAACTGCCAAAATATACACCCGGTCTTCTCTTCCCCGCACAATGGGCAAATCCTCCTACTAGCCTCGTCAATAACCTTACGAGCTTTCTGCTCTCCCAACCTAAGCCACACTATTACCGACCTCTGTTTCGTGGCAAATTATAAAATACACGTTTCTTTATCCCAGTCAGTTTTTATTTAGTTTTGTAACTGAGACGGTGATTTTTTTCTATATTCAGATACTATTTACTGTCTATTTATATCACATAGTCGTCTTTTTTTATATATTTTTCGCGACGTTGTATCTATTTTCTTTACCCCTTTCCCAATAATCGTATAATTTTTATCACTTTATCTAGCCCCATATGTACAAGGTACATAGGGATAGAGAAGTATTGTATACCACCCAAAAGTTCTATACCGAGATTTCACCGGAAATACATGTTTTAGGACCCCCTGTATCCAAAAAAAGCATTTAAAAAAAAAGGTCCATGTGTGTGTGTGTGTGTGTGTGTGTGTGTGTGTGTGTGTGTGTGTGTGTGCCTGTGAACACGATAACTCAAAAACGAAAAGTAGCTTATTCCAGGGATGCGACACGAAGATTTTGAGAAAAATCCCCCCACCTCAAACTACCCTTTACATGGAACTTTTTTAGAAAATTTTGCTTTTCTTAAAAAAGGCTCTAACGATTTTGATTAAAATATCATATATTAAAGATATTTACATAAAAAATAAAATGTATACCTTGAATTTTCTGGGAATAGCTTCTGAAGACCTGTTTATTCTGGATAAATTTTGCTTAATTTGGCATAACTAGTAAACCGTAAGAGATAGACAAAAACTTACTATACAAAAAATGTAGGTCTTGTTAAAATACACAATTTACGTCATATACATTTTTCTCGTGGAGCTTACCATTTTCAAGGCATTCATTGTTATTAGTTTCAGTTCTGAAGTACTTACACTTTTCTGAGACGGGAGTGTCCGTTTTTCTTTTGTTATACTCCTGGCCAAGAAAAGAAGCGATTTGTATTGACAATTGCATAACGACAGCTTTTAAAAATTTGACTATTGGTTTAGCCTAGCGTATTCCCT
The DNA here is from genome assembly GCA_030762935.1 of Hymenopus coronatus. Classification (NCBI taxonomy): domain Eukaryota; kingdom Metazoa; phylum Arthropoda; class Insecta; order Mantodea; family Hymenopodidae; genus Hymenopus; species Hymenopus coronatus. Next base: position 62,000,076 of record CM060884.1, read on the forward strand.
TATTTTCTTCCTACTTATACAGAACTAAATAATAAGAACATTGTGCTAATGAGTACCACGATTAGCAAGGTGCAGAAAGAAGAAGAATCTTATGTATGAAGTTTGTAGAAAGCTAGAGAAAGTCATGTGAGTGTAACACATCAGATTTTTTTTGGACGCTCAATGTTATTAATTTTATGCAAACAACATTTTTCTCACAGTGTTCTTTGGTCAGCTTAAATATTTTCAGCTTGGTTTAGTGTACGTCAGTCCTGAAGGCGTCAGATATAGTGTAGTAATTTCCATGGTTCACTCAAATAACCAAGTAGAAAGAATCTGATATGTTCCATTCACATGACTTTCTCTATATCACTGCAACAAATTATTCTGCTTACTTCATCTAATGGAGAAAAAATTAGCAGATATAGTCTTATTGCTTGCTTCCTAGTTAGTAGAAACGAAATAAGGAGGCACCATAGGTTAAAGCGATAGTCAAAATCTGGTTGCTCTGCTACTGAAGTTCCTTTGTGTGTATTGACCCGAGTTCACAAAGTCCTGTATGAGAAAAATATAAGTTTTTATATCTGAAACCAAAAACAAGGAATATCTCAAAAACAATCAACTCCAGGAAAAAAGTGTATATAACAAATTGTGTGTTTTAAGGTGCTCTACATTTATGTGGGGTAAGATTTTGTCCATCTCTTACGGTTTAGTAGTTATGCAAAATTCTGTAAAATTGACCCAGAATAGTCTTCAGAGGCTATTCCCAGTAAATTGAAGATATGCATTTTATTTCTCAGGTAAATATATTTAATATACGATATTTTAATCAAAATTGTTAAGAGCCATTTTTTAGAAAATAAAAATTTTCGAAAAAACGTACATGTGAAGAGTAGTCGGGGGTGGGGGAATTTTTCTCAAAACCTTCGTGTCGCATCTCTGGAAGACACTAAACTGAAATACCAAGTTTGGTGCTTTACCGATTTTTCGTTTTTGAGTTATCGTGTTCACGGACACACGGACACAGTCACAGGGACACACGCACACACGGATCTTTTTCGGGAAATGCTTTTTTTTGGATTCAGGGGGTCCTAAAACATGTATTTCCGGTGAAATATCGACATCGAATTTTTTGTGGAAGGCAATACTTCTCTATCCCTATGTACATTGTACATATGGGGCTAGAAAAAGTAAAAAGGTAGGGGGTAGGAAAATCCTTGCTCACTGTCACACGTGATCACAAGTGGTTTTATTCCGTCCACGAAGCATGTTAAATAGGGTTCTGACGTCTGTAAATAAGAGGTGTGCTGCTTGAAGCGAGAGTTTGCATACACAGTCCTCTCTCTCCAAAACAAGAGGTAATTGAAAAAGAGTGATACGGCAGCGAAGTGGGAGAAAAAGACGGAAGAACAGAGAGGGCGAAAGGACAAGCTGAGAATGACGACGCTGGTTATTCAAGGAGAGAAAACAAGATATATCTACGTTGAAGGAAACAGAAAATGAAACGAGAACCAACCAGAAGAAAGCACAGTAAAAAGGATGGGTAAAAATTTAAGCAGAGTCGCAAAAACCAACAGAAATACGAGTCCTTGATGAATTTTATAAAATCTGATGTGTTCCATTCACATGACTTTCTCTATATCTCTGTAAATTATTATCGATAATAAGCTTATCTTTTATTTATTTCATGCTAATGGAGAAAAATTAGCAGAAATAGTCTTATTTCATGCTTTATTGTAATCAGAAGCGAAATAAGGGAGTACCATAGGTTAAAGTGAAAACGAAAAGTTGGTTACTATGTGACTGATGTTCCTTTGTTTGTATGGACAGGAGTTGACAAATTCCTGTATGAGAAAAGTATAGGTTTTTCAAAGTTAAAACCAAGAAAAAGGAATACCTCAAAAAACGATCAACTCAACGAAAAAAATGTATATAACAAATTGTGTGTTTTAACGTGATCTACATTTTTATTTGGGTTAAGTTTTTGTCCATCTCTTATGGTTTAGCAGTCATGAAGAATTCATCCATAATAAAGTAGTCTTCAGAGGCTATTCCCAGAAAATTCAAAATATACATTTTATTTGTCAGGTAAACATTTTTAATATACGATGTTTTAATCAAAATCGTTAGAGCCATTTTTTAGAAAATCAAAATTTTCGAAAAAATTTGCATGTAAAGGGTAGTTTGGTGTTGGGGAATTTTTCTCAAAATATTCGTGTCGCATTCCTGGAAGATACTAAACTTAAATACCAAGTTTGGTATTTTACAGACTTTTCTTTTTTGAGTTTATCGTGTTCATAGACACGGACACACACACTGACCTTTTTCTGAAAATCCTTTTTTTGGATATAGGGGGCCCTAAAACATTTATATTTCTGGTGAAATCTCGGTATCGAATTTTTTGGTGGAGTGCAATATATTTATTCTCTATGCACTATGTTCATAATGAGTATAGAGAAAGTAAAAAAGCGAAATATTGCAGGCTCATTATACATATTAGTATGCGGTATACATTATTTTAAGTCTTCGGAAAATTATTCAGCATTATACCCAAGGTCGTGGGTTCAAGCCCGGCGGAGGACGATGGATTTTTTTCAGGCGTAAAACTCCTTAGCATGGCTTCCTTTGGAAGGGAAGTAAAGCCGTTGGTCTCGTGCCGTAGATTTCCGGCACGTAAAAGAACCTCAAGCCTGGTAAAAGAGACCTTTGAGCAAAATTAAGCAGTTTTTCACACCCAGTATAGAATGGGGCGCTAAGAACCACAGCATTTAAAGAGCTTCCATAAATAAAACTCCATTTTCATTTCATTCATCACGTGTAAAACACTCATGTCACATACCGTGGGGAAAAAAATTGGTATTACTAGATAGATATCAACACAAAATTGATTAAAAAAACCTTATGTGTTTTATTCACATGACTTTCTCTACATCTCTGCAATAAACTATTGTTAATAAGCTTATGCCTCTATTTACCTCATGCTAATCCAAAGAACATTAGCAGAAATAGTCTTACTACTTGCTTCCTTGTAAGTAGAAGAGAAATAAGCGAATACCATATGTTAAAGTGATAGACAAAAGGTGGTTGCTATGTGACTGAAGTTCCTTTTTGTATGGATAGGACTTGACAAATTCACGATTGAGAAAAGTATAGTTTTTTTTAAACTGAAACAATACAAAAGAATATCTAAAAATCTGATGTGTTACCCTCTTATTCCTTTCATCACAATGTTCTTATTACTTAGTTCCTCATAATTAGGAAGAAAATAAGGGAATACACTAGATACTAAATCGATACTCAAATGTTTTAAAAGCTGTCGTTATGCGATTTTCATTACAAATCGCTTCTTTTCTTGGCCAGGAGTAGAACAAAAGAAAAACGGACACTCCTGTCTGAGAAAAGTATAAGTACTTCACAACTCAAACTAATAACAATGAATACCTCGAAAACTGTAAGCTCCACGAAAAAAATGTATATGACGTAAATTGTGTATTTTAACAAGGCCTACATTTTTTGTATAGTAAGTTTTTGTCTATCCCTTACGTTTTATTAGTTATGCCAAATTAAGCAAAATTCATCCAAAATTCATCCAGAATAAACAGCTGTTTAGAAGCTATTCCCAGAAAATTCAAGATATACATTTTATTTGTCAGGTAAATATCTTTAATATACGATATTTTAATAAAAATCGTTAGCCAATTTTAAGAAAATCAAAATTTTCGAAAAAAAGTTCCATGTAAAGGGTAGTTTGGGGTTGGGCGTTTTTTCTCAAAATTTTCGTTTCGCATCCCTGGAAGATACTGAACTTAAATACCAAGTTTGGTATTTTAGCTACTTTTCGTTTTTGAGTTATCGGTTCACAGACACACGGACACACACACATACACACACACACACGGAAGTTTTTCTGGAAATGCTTCTTTTGGATTCAGGGGGTCATAAAACGTGTATTTCCGGAGAAATCTCGACATCGAATTTTTGTGTGGAATGCAATACTTCTCCATCCCTATGTACATTATGCATATGGGGCTAGAGAAAGTAAAAACGATCAACTCCACGAAAAAAATGTATATTAACATGAAGTAAATAGAAGCAAAAGTTTAACAATAATTTGTTGCAGAAATGTAGAGAAAGCCATGTGAATGGATCACATCAGATTTTTATTGTTATAGTGAACATGACATTTAGTATTCTGGGATTCATAGAAGAGTAAGAGGTTACTGATGTTTGCATCCTCTACTGGAACTGGTAAAGCAAAGAGTTGGCTATATTCGTGTTATACCTTATACATTATACTGGAATCATAATTTAACCTAATTAAAAGACATTAATTTTAGTGCAGCTGTTGCCAATTGTCCACTGCGGCTAGGCTACCATATAATTTAATAACAGCTTGTTGTGGCACATTTAATACTCGAGCTTTCGACATTAAAATATGTCTCTCATTAAAACACTCTGGGGTAGAAGGCAATTTTAAAGGGTAAAATGCGGTCCTAGTTTTAATTTTGTTTAACGTATTATTTTGTTATAGCCGCATCATTTATATATTTTATCCTTAATTTCTGATGACCAGTGTGCGCAGCCAGTCGTTAAAAACATGCCCCAGGGAGTAATGTCCTGGGACCTACTACACCCTCAGGATTTTCAGACCCCTAAAAACATACAAAAATAATAGAGTTAAAAAAATAATGACGGCATTAACGTCTGTTGTTAGCACAATAATGACAAAACACCAAAGTATACTTCACACCCTATGTCAGTGTGATATCAAAGGGTGAACCAAAATGTCTGTAACAGTAATTTACAGTGGGTCTTACAATTATTGAACAATTTCATAAGGCTGTGGTTAGACCACTCGCCTCTCACCTAGACGGCCGGGGTTCGATCCCAAGCGACCGCATGTGTGATTTGTGGTGGACAAAGCGGCGCTGGGGCGGGTTTTCTCCAGGTACTCCGGTTTCTCCCGCCATCATCATTCATGTATCACCAGTGTCACCGCCTGCGGTGCCATAAGTAGTTAAAGCGGGCGTTAAAAAAAAAAAAAAAAAAAAAAAAAAAAACATTGCGCACAGGGAAACATGAAAACACACAGTACTGTACACACGGTCATGATGCTGACATTTTTACTTTCTTTACAGTACTATTCTTACTGTATTCCACACAAAAATTTGATATCTAATTTTCACCGGAAATGCACGTTTTAGGGTCCCCTATATTCAAATAAAGTATTTTCAGGAAAAGGTTCGTGTGTGTGTCCGTGTCTATGAACACGATAAACTCAAAAAAGAAAAGTCTGTAAAATACCAAACTTGGTATTTAAGTTTAGTATCTTCCAGAGAAACGAAGATTTTCTCAAAAATGGCTCCAACAGTTTTGATTAAAATATAAAAGATATCTATATGGAAAATAAAATGTATATCTTGAGTTTTCTGGGAATTGCCTGTTAAGATCTATTTATTCTGAGTGAATTTTGCAGAATTTTGCGCAACTGGTAAACCGTAAGAGATAGGCAAAAAAGACAAAAGATGTAGATTACGTTAAAACACACAATTTATGTCAGGCATGATTTTTTTTCGTCGAATTGATAATTTCCGAGTTATTCCTTGTTATTTGTTTCAGATTCAAAATACTTAATTATTTTCTCATACGGAAGCTGTAAACTACTGGCTCTGAATAGAAACGGACTTTAACCACATGGCAACCAACTTTTAAAAGATTTGACCATTGTTTTAGTCGTATATTCCCTTACTTACAAGGAAATAAGTAATTAAGACGATTTCTGCTAAAGTTTATCTCGATTATCGTACAGAAAAATATGTTTCAATAATAATTTGTTATAGTGATGTAGAGAAGGTCATGTGAATAGATCACATCATATGTTTTTCTTTGCTCTGAAAGTGCAGTATTGAGCTGCCGGTGATATCCTGTGATTGACTAATTACCAGTGTGTTTTATTATTCTGTCCTGTACTCAGTCATAACGTGTATTATGGCTCGGCATTTGTTTTCTACTGCACAGCGTGTATTTATTTATGCTTCGTATGTGTTAACACATTTTGTGAGTGGACTCTCAATAGTGTATACTGTGACGAAATTGACCCACATATAATATTTTCACGCACGAGGTTTGGTTCCATTTCATGGATATACGTGTAACCAAAGCAATCTGAGAAACCTAATATTGTTCATAAAATAGCCCTTCATAACGAAAAAAAAAATGGTGTATAGTGTGCCATTACCGGAGAAAGGGTTATAGATCCAATTTTTACTTTCTCTATGCGTACTCTGTACATAGTGTATAGAGAAAAGTATTGCACTCCACCAAAAAATTCGATACTGAGATTTCACCGGAAATATATGTTTTAGGGTCCCTTGTATCCAAAAAAGGTATTTTCAGAAAAGGGTCCGTGTGTGTCCGTGTGTCAGTGTGTCCGTGTGTAATTATAATTTTAATTGCATCATATTTATTTTTAACTTTAATTGCAGTTGTTAAAATTATTAATAAGAACTATAGCTTTCCTGGCGACGTGTTAATTCAAAATCTTCTCGGGCTTCTAGCCAGGTAATAACTTGGCTTGATACCAACGTTTCGAAGAAGTGCATCTTCCTCGTCTTCAGGGTGAACTGATCAGATGCACTTCTTCGAAACGTTGGTATCAAGCCAAGTTATTACCTGGCTAGAAGCCCGAGAAGATTTTGAATTAAAATTATTAATATTTATAAAGGACCTCTACGTCAAATAAATTAATGTTTAAGCCCTTACGTAAAATTCATCCCGTCTGTGAACACGATAACTCGAAAACGAAAAGTCGGTAAAATAACAAACTTGGTATTTCAGTTTAGTTTTGATGTCTAGAGAGTTATTCAAGAGAAAAGCGATAATATTCAGGAGTTTCATTTCAAAAGTTCTCAGCTTAAATAGCAAGACATATACATTTAATCCTGCCCACCTGGGTAGCGTGCTGGTAGCATGTCTGCCTCACGTTCGAAAGGTCGTGAGTTCGAATCTCGCTTAGGGTGAGTTACCCGGGTAAGGTTTCCCCTTATCCTGAGAAGACGAATATCGAGTAACTTTAAGCTCCATGGACCCCGAGATCATTTGAGCATCATCGTCCGATATGACCAAACCAGGTTAAAGGACGTTAAACTTAAAAAAAAATTAATCCAAACAAAAACGCATCAACTCAGATGTCAAAGGGAAGATTAAAAGTCGTTTTAATTGCAATTTAGGTTTCGCCCCTCACACACAGTCGCCCTATTTTGAAATCTCTAACGTCACACTTATATATTTACACTTAGCACATAAGTGAAATACACCTACATATCGGATAAAGGTATTGTATTCAACTCAAATTGAATAAGGTGATTGGAAATACATGTTTTGGGGTTCTCTGAATCCAAAACCCAAAATCGTTTTTAAATACATGTCTGTGTGTAGCATGAATCAAAAACAAAATGTCTGTTAAATACCAAACTTGGTATGTAAGTTCAGGGCCTTCCAAGAACACGACACGAAGATTGTCAAGAAAATCCCCAACCCCCAACTAGCCTTTAAACGGAAAATTTTTCGAAAATTTTGGCTTTCTCAAAAATGACTTAACGATTTGAATTAAAAGACCACATTTAGATATTTCGTGACAAATGAAAGCTGTATATTGAATTTTCTGGAATAGCCTCTGAAAACAGCTTCATTCTTGATCACTTTGTATAACTGGTTAACCATAAAAGACAGACAAAAAGTTACTCCACAAAAAATGTGTATCTCGTTAAAACACACACTTTATGTTGCATGAATTTTTTGTAGAACAAACTATTTCGGACATATTCCTTGATATTTGTTTCAATTTTGCTTAAAATGTTTTCAATCGTTTCATCTCTCTTTTGTTTTACTACTGGCCAAGCAAACAGAGCCAAATTTCCATTATATCTGTTCTACCAACTTTAATAGATTTGACTTCAGCACACACACACACACACACACACAAATATATAACTGAACTACACCGAAATAATTTGCGAGATTGTGCACGTGACTGATATAAGTAATTTGAGATTTTGCTTGGTCCCCGGATAAACATAACGCAACTACATAGTGTTAAACGTGTGGGTATCAGGTGCTGATAAGTCGGTGTTAAAGTAAAGCAGGTTAAAAAATGACTTAGAATGTCCTTAAAATTGCTGCCCGAGCATAGAAATATTGATTTTTAACAGCTCTTTACTAGCGTTCTCAAGATTTAATGTTGCAAAAATCTGTAAAATCTTGAACTAATCACTTGACAGTGCAACACTGAGCATTCAATAATTACGTTCTTGGATTATGTAGCCTACTATGAAGGCGTTTTTTTCAACTGCTCTATTGGCTTAGTGCGTAACGTGGAAAGGTGCTATCCCAAATGTCATGAGTTCGATTCCTGCCATAGAGTAATTTTTTTTATTATTATTATTTTCATTTCAGACGAAGTGCCGCTATACGTGGCACTTCAAAAACTTATAGCCGTTACTTCGAAATTTCAATAAACATGCCATAATTCAAATTACTTATTTAAGTAATCTACATATTCTGTGAAAATATTTAGGTATATTTCATTAACACCTGTATATATATATATATATATATATATATATATATAAGTAACTGATAAGAAAACATTTAAGGCAAACTTGATTTTCCTTAAAATTGTATGTGAATATGTTTATTATGATTTTAGCGCATGAAAAAGAGAGAAAAATAAAGGCTTTTATCAAGAGGGTGCTGTCAGAGAGGTTTTGAACCAAAATGGCGCAGATTATATCTCGGGTTTAGAGAGCCCTAATGTTTGCATAAAGAAATAAAAGCAAAAATAGAAATTAAAAATAAATTAAAAATCTCATGCTTTCGCAACATGATTTGCTGGTTGTTCCACAAGAAAATATTCTTACAAAAGATTATTCGTTTATCTACTAAGAATGCAGCGATGATAAACAAATAAATATTTATAACGTATAACAAAGATATTTGGGCTCTTTTCAAATGTGGCATTTATCAAATAAACCCAGTGTTCAAACCAGACGAGTATCTGAGTTGCTAAGGCGTTGATACTGCCAAATTTTATACGTTACGACGTAAAGGCAAGCTCTGTTTGGCATAATTAAACTTACATTAGTATCTCGTTTAGAATGCGAGAGATAGCCGCTTGTGGGTTCCGAATGGTGCTGATGTCACCAAATTTATGATGAAGATTACAGCGGTTACTAACTCCGTGAGCTATTGCCACTAAGGAATGTTATGGCCAGTTTGATGCTTTGAAGCAGGTGGGCATGAATCCACAATATGCGACCTGACCTGTTGCATGGAATTCAGCTGATCAGAGCATGGGGATATCTGGCGCATTTCTCTATCTCGACAATGAATTAATATTACTAGGTACACTCAAAGACATTAAAATTGGCCTGGAAATACTGTCACGACGTGAGGGTTAGCTATTGAGGGTGGTAAAAGGAATGATAATTACGGGATTTAAATTAAGCTAATATATTAAGTAAGACTAAATCATTTGAAGGTGGGGGATTGCAAACTATTCTGTTAACCCTGGTCAGTGTCATTCTGACTACTGGGGTTACTAACACAAAGCCTCACCTTAAGAAATATGTCATGGTGTGTCTGGGCGAAGTGAGAGACGAAGTGGTGGAGGTGGTTGAGCAGTTGAGGCCAGTGTGATACCCCAAAACGCACGAACGAAGCAGAGGTTCCCCGACGGTCAGGTCTTCAGCCCCTTAAATAGATTTAGCGGCATCTTGAAAGGGCATTCCACCACGGTGGCCATACTCCTAATATGGAAAACCGGCGCCCTGATAGGGTAATCTTAGCCAATCAGCATCGAATGTTTAATTGTTCTAAACTATCCGGTGTGACGTCGAAGTGCGAATGTGCACGAGCCCAACGGAAGTTGTGTCATCGAAAAGTCCACCAGGAGTGCAATCGAAAGAAACAAATGAAATGGCGTGTTATTTATGGACGTTCTTTAACTACTGTGGTTTCCCAGCGTCCCATTCTATATAGGGCGTGAAAGACCGCTTAATTTTGCTCAGAGGCCTCTCTATCAGGCTTGAGGTTCTTTTACGTGCCGTAAGTCTACGACATGGGAACAACTGCTTTACTTCCCTTCCGAAGGAAGCCATGCTAAGGTTTTTACGCCCAAAAAAAATCTATCGTCCTCCGCCGGGTATGAACCCGCGACCTTGGGTATATAATGTCAGCATGGTAACCATTATACCACGGAGGGCGACCAATCGGAAGAGGCTTGTCACTTCCATCCTGTTATTTAATCAGCTACAAAGCTTGTAGTTTTCCAAGAGTATGTACATTATCGAAAGACCGGGTATTTTACCTGACTCCCTCCAAGTCTTTCACAAGTTAACTATTCTCTTAAGAGCGTATTGACAGGCTACGTTTCGGAAGGGAAGGAGTTGAATATGAAACGTAACTGCGACAAATGATGTTCTGATTCCAAAACTTTCTGGTTTGAGAATACTCCCCCCTCTCTCTCTCCGAGTGTTACAAACCGAGGTTAATTTTTTCTCTGCGCTACATACAGAAGTTGTATGTCTAGGTAATGTCGACGTGGACAAAATTCATACATTGCTTATATAAGTCAACCTGTTCTGAGAGAGTGGAGCGGTTTTTCCGTTTCTTACTCACGTGATATGTTGTACCAGAATAACACCAATGAAAATCATGAAAAAACACGAGTCCCCGAAAAAACCTTCCCAATTTCAGCAAAATCAAAGCGCCAGGAGTATTTTTAATACCTTTGACTGTACACATATAGTTTAGAAGCCACCAAAGTATAAGAGAAGAAAGAGAATTATATTCACACATATTCTGGAAGTAAGTCCGTAAAAAATAGGGTAAAAGATATAAACAGGAAAGTTTGGGTTAACTACGAAATAAAAATAAAATAAAAATAAAAATACAGAAAAAAATGATGTGCTCCATCCACATAACCTTTTCTTCTTATTCCACAAACAAACTATTTTTGCAAAATATGATTCGTTAACCTACACCATGCTAATCGAGATAAACATTGGTAGAATTGGTCTGATTCTTGCTTTCTTGCAGGTACATAGAACAGGCACAAGAGAATACACAGGCTAAAGCGATAGTCAAATCTTTTAGCTGATCGCTGAGTGTAACAACCGTGCAGTTCAGTTTTAGATTGGAATTCTACCATTGGTAGATTGACTGCGCATACGCAAGCAGACAGAACGAACCGAAAACAGTGCATTTTGGATTGGAAAGAGGAACTAAATTTTCATTTTTACCTCTTATTTCAATCCAATTCATTTACACACACCTTACGTAGCCTAACCTCGACGAAATCTCGAAACCTGTCGTTCACCTGTCCCGTAACCATATTGTCTCCGTAACCCTAAAACCCAACTATAATTGCAATCTCGCTCCCAGCACCTGCATAGCCTCTGTGGCGCCATCTATTGAACTGTTAGGGACTTTCGCGAGTCTCTGCGCTTAGCTACGTCATTTCCTGTAGGCTGGCCTATGGTTTCTCCTCATATCCCTTTCCTGGGTGTGGGAGGAGAGTGATAGGCAGCAATAGATCAAGTTTGGATACAATTGTCGAGATGTCACCCACCGCAATCATTCTCATACCTCTCAGCTCACAGCAGAGAACACAGGAATTACGATGGAATAGGTAACAGAAATCAGAGCAGAAACTCGCTAACAGCCAGAGAGCTATGTGGATGTAGTGTCTAAGTGGTACTCAAAATGTTTACATAGGATTAAGAAAACTAGTTTAAGTCACAGGATATAATTTTGTAAATAATTTTAAATGCAACCTAAGCTCAATTAATGTTGTGTTTACTTACGTATATAAGTTCAGTTCTATAAACACGGACTGGTGATGGAAAGTTACCTGCAACAAAATAAGAAATAATTTTAATCCTGAGAAAACATTCAAAAGTGTGACACTGTACCCCACAGCTTTTATCTAGTCTCTTTAATCTGATAGGTAATGCTGAAATAAGGTAGCATAGTTTTGAACACACAGAATATGATCACAAAAATCTGATGAATTCCATTCACATGAATTTCTCTACATCTCTACACTGATTATTGTTAAAAAAAAACTTATTGCTCTATTTACTTAATGCTGATCGAGAAAAATGGGTAGAAACTATTTTATTACTTGCTTCCTTGTAAGTAGAATCGAAATAACTTAAAAGTGTGCTCAAAAGATGGTTGCTATATGACAAGTTCCTTTGTTTGTATGAACAGAAGCTGACAAATTCCTGTATGAGAAAGGTATCAGTTTTTCAAAGCTGAAACAAAAAGCAACGAATATCTCAAAAGCAATCAACTCCACGAAAAAAAGGTATATGATATAGACGGTGTGTTTTATCCTGACCTGTATTGTTTGTGTTGTAATTTTTTGTCTATCTCTTACGGTTTGCCAGTTATGCAAAATTCAGTAAAATTCATCCAGAATAAAGCAGCCCTCAGAGGCTACTCTCAGAAAATACAGGATATATATTTTACTTGCCAGGTAAATATCTTTAAAATTCGATATTTTAATGAAAATCGTTAGCCATTTTTGATAAAATAAAAATGTTAGAAACATTTTCCATGTAAAAGGTAGTTGGGGGTAGGGAATTTTCTTGAAAATCTTCGTGTCACATCCTTGGAAGATACTAAACTTAAATAACAAGTTTGGTACTTCACAGATCTTTGTTTTTGTGTATCGTGTTCACACACGGACACACACATACGGACCTTTTTCTGAAAATATATTTTTGGATAGAGGGGACCATAAAACATATATTTTCCGTGAAATCTCGGTATCGAATTTTTGGGTGGAGTGCAATATCTTCTCTATACACTGTGTATATGGAACGCATAGAAAAAGTAAAAAGAACCTCCGAGTTTTATTTAGAAGGTCTAGGTATAAATATTTAAGAAATTCCCTTCTTTGATGATTTAAATACCCAATGCATGGACAAAAGCAGATTTATTTTATTTCATTCACTGCTTTCATGCATATAAAATACCATCGCTTAGCATTCATTAAAATACTGAAGTGGCCAAACGTTTTTCACAATTTTATTTTAAATTTTATTCAATCTTTATTGAATGCATAATTAAAACACCAATACGGGTTTTCAGTATTTTACCTAAACGCTTTGAGCTTGTCTATACAGGATGTTTCAAAACTATACCAAACGAAGATGTGTGTGGACCTTGTTGATCATACCGTGCGTCATATGTGAATATAATTTTCAGCTCTAAATTCGGCACTTACAAAAACTGCCATAAAATCACCATGGATTAGGCAGTCGTACATAACCAAATAGCACGTGCCTGGCCCACGACAAGAGAGATACCGATTGGTAGCGACGGTCGCATTTGCGTGGTGTAGGCGTGGTTTGATAGACACGCCGGCGCGGCACAGGTCACCTTAGAAATGGAAAACGTAGCATGTGGATGTGACGTATGACAGCCATTGTTCCTTCGCTGCTTAATTCCAAATGTGTGCGAGTTTTAAATACATATAAAAGTTGAAATATAAGAGATTGAAAGTTGCAACATCAAGTTTCGGACAAGTCAAACTGTAAGCTAATCGACTGCTATCTTCGTTTGGTGTCGTTTTGAAACGGTCTGTATGCAATTTAAACTGGGCAAAGACAAACTCTGGGCAATGCTGTCACTATAATCATCATCATCATACTGGCTGAATAATCAAAGCTTATTTAGTCAAATGCTGCTTACAATATTACATTATTTTAATTCTAACTGACGTACTAGGATATAATTTTAATTCACGTAGGACAGAGGTATAGGAATACACGGAAAATGGATAATTAGTTTATGAGCTGGTTGCTATGTGCTGAAGTTGTATGTCGAGGATGCATGAAGAAATGAAACACCCATAGCTATTTCCCATTTGAGAAAAGTTTAAGTATACGACAATTTAAATAAATAACAAGAAATATCTCGTAAACACTTTCATATAACTTTCTCTACATCTACACAAAATTCTCACAAAAGCTCATTCTTATATCTACTTCATGCTTACCGAGATAAACATCAGAGAAATGTTTTGTTTCAAATTTCCGTGTAGGTAAAGGGAAATAAGGGAGTATACCAGGCTAACGGATAGTCAAATGTTTTAAGAACTATTCGCCATGTGATAGCCTTGAACCTCTTTCAATCTCCAGGATAAAAAAAGAATAACGCCTTCCTATTTCAGGAAACTATAAGTTCCTATTGGAAAACGTAAAACAATAAACTTGTATATCTTGGAAGTGGTTAATTAACTACACAAAAGATGTATTGGGTATAAATTTTCTGTGATAAGCAGATCTAAGGTTTCTGTTAAATAAGATTTTTTCGGGTCGTGGGTTACCAGTCATGTAAAAGTCATACAGAATTAACATATTTCAGTGGTTATTCCCATAAAATTCAAGATACACATTCACTTGTCAGGATTTTTAATTTAATTCACTGTGAAATTTTCCATCTGATTACTTCTAAATGTACTATTTTTAATAAAACCTCCCTCATTTCTTCCTAAACATATTTGTTTTAAAAGAAAAAACTGAAATCATGATTCAATTATTCTAGTGCTAAGGGTGAGAAAAGTGTAGCAATTATTCTAGTGCTAAGGGAGAGAAAAGTGTAGCAATTATTCTAGTGCTAACGGTGAGAAAAGTGTAGCAATTATTCTAGTGCTAACGGTGAGAAAAGTGTAGCAATTATTCTAGTGCTAACGGTGAGAAAAGTGTAGCAATTATTCTAGTGCTAAGGGAGAGAAAAGTGTAGCAATTATTCTAGTGCTAACGGTGAGAAAAGTGTAGCAATTATTCTAGTGCTAAGGGTGAGAAAAGTGTAGCAATTATTCTAGTGCTAAGGGTGAGAAAAGTGTAGCAATTATTCTAGTGCTAAGAGTGAGAAAAGTGTAGCAATTATTCTAGTGCTAAGGGTGAGAAAAGTGTAGCAATTATTCTAGTGCTAAGGGTGAGAAAAGTGTAGCAATTTTTAATATAATTTACCAAGATGTAAAATCATATGGAATATTTACAGACTTCAAATATGTCGTTCCATAAAAACTTTTTTTCTGTTTAACTTAGTCTACTTTGTACAAAATGCAGTGATAGAGAAGGTAGATATGCATTTTACCCAACAATTCGATACCAAGGTGTCAATGAAATTCTAATTTTGAGTCGTCTATAAAGAAAAAAGCATTTTTAGAAAAATTTCCGTGAGTATATCTGTCCGAGTGTCTGTATCAAGAAAATCCCCCACCCCAAAATAGACATATATGTGTAAATATTTTCGAAAATTTTGATATTTTCAAAAATAGTTCTAACGATTTTAAATAAAATACAGTTTACATTACAAATAAAATACATATCTTGAATTTTCGTAAATGGCTTCTGAAGGCCTGTTCATTCTGAATGGTTTTTGCATAACTGGTTTATTAATAGATACATAAAAACTTACTACGCAAAAAAATGTAGATCTCTTTAAAACACCATTTTATATCATATACGAGGGCCATTTTTTTTTCTTTAAGCTCCGATAAGCTATAAATAAAATACAATTATTTTATTACTTAAAGTTTTGTACACTTATGATTACTTTTCAACATAGTCAAGGAAAATATTGAGACATTTATCGAACCTGTACACAAGCTTTGAAACACCCGCTTCAAAAGATGTTGCCGCTAATGATTTCAAACGAGCATTGACGTTGTTTTGAACATCTTCGTTGATTTGAAAATGCTGCCCTCCTAGCCACGTCTTCAGTTTAGGGAAAAGGTTAAAGTCGCTGGATGGCAAGTCAGGACTGTACGGCGGATGATCAAAAATGTTCCACTTAAATTGTTCAAAGAGCCAATGGGCTGTGCCACCAGTGTGAGGGCGAGCGTTGTCATGGATCAACACAATTCCTGAAGTCACCATTCCTCTTCGTTTGTTTTGAATGACTCTCCGCAAACGGCGTAAAGTACGAAGATCTTCAAAACAACGTCAATGCTCATTTGAAATTATTGGTGGAAACATTTTTTGAAGCGAGTATTGCAAAGCTTGTGCACAGGTACGATAAATGTCTGGATCTTTTCTTTGATTATGTTGAAAAGTAGCTTTAAGTGTACGAAGCTTTTAGTAATAAAATAATTGTATTCTATGAACTGGTCTTTCATTTATAGCCATCGGAAGTTAACAAAAAATAGCCCACGTAAATTCCCTATTTCCCTTCTACTTATCAATAAACAAGTAATACGAACACTTCAGCTAACGTGTATCGCAATTAGAATGGTGTAGGTAACAGAATAATCTATTGTAAAAATTTCATTACATTTTTCAGCCTGACTTTACCCATCTTAAATTGTCATTGGGGTATGTTATCTCAAAATAATTTCAAATGCCATGCTACACAGGCATCCTCCCTAACAACTGCATTCTTTCTTCAGACAGGTAATACCTACTATAGTTCTCTAAATTAAGTTTTGAGTTCATGTCTTTCGTTATTGTTTAGTTATGCTAAAACGTTTGTTTCTTTATGGATCGCCCTCATATTACAGTTTTTAACAAGAGATCAAATTTACACAAAGAACGTCTGATAGAAAATACAGTACTTATTGTTAAAGGGTTGTGTTTACCTAAAATATTGCAATCACGCTTGAGTACACTCGATAAACTTCCTTTTATTTATCCTTGTGACTTTTCCCATGGGAACGTCTGTTGATGTCTTATCCCAGAGATAGCTTTGAATTTGACCATCTCTTTGATGTTCCAGCTTTCTAGAGCGAAATACACAAAGGAAATTGACAAGAGAGTTTATTTTCAACCCTTAGGACAAACATGACCGTACTCTATTGACTATCTACTCATTTTTCTATTTGGGTATTTGCTACGAGGCACTCCAAACCTGCCTTCAGCGAACCAACCTCAGACAACTTTTATAGTTATTGTATAAGAGAATGCAATACTGATTTTCTCTACATATCTGCAACAAATTATTGTTAAAAGGCTTATATTTCTACTTATTTCAAGCTAATCAAGAAAAAGTTACTTGTTTCCTTGTAAGTAGAAGCGATAAGCAAGTACGACATGCTAAAGTGATAGTCGAAAGCAGATAGATGTTCCTTTGTTTGTATGGACAGGAGTTGACAAATTCCTGTATGAGAAAAGTATACGTTCTTTAAGCTGAAACCAAAAACAAGGAATATCTCAAAAACGATCAACTCCATGAAAAAATGTATTTAACATAAATCGTGTGTTTAATGTGCTGTACATTTTCTATGTGGTAAGTCTTTGTCCATCTCTTACAGTTTAGTAGTTATGCAGAATTGGGTAAAAATCATCCAGAATAAAGCAGTCTTTGGAGGCTATCCATAAAATTGAAGATATACATTTTATTTGTCAAGTAAATATCTTTAATATACGATATTTTAATCAAAATCGTTTCAGCCATTTTTAAAAAAATCAACATTTTCGAGAAAAAAAAATTCCATGTAAAGGGATGGGGGGGATTATTCTAAAGTTCTTCGTGTCGCATCCCTGGAATATACTAAACTTAAATACCAAGTTTATTATTTTACCGTTTTTGAGTTATCCTGTTCACAGTCATATAGACCTTTTTATGAAAATGCTTTTTTGGATACAGGGGACACTAAAACATATGGTGAAATCTCGGTATTGAATTTTTGGGTGCATTACAATACCTTCTTTATACACTATGTACATAGTACGTGTAGAGAAAGTAATTATCTTCCATAACATATAAGAATATGCAGCTCTAAAACATGCAAATACTATACTACTTTGTCTACTTAGTACATAGTACATAGGTGGAGAAAGCGTTGTGTTTCACAGAGTCCACTGGAAATACACGTCTTAGCATACCCTGAATAAAAATACTTGATTTAATCCTTCCACATGACCTTCACTACATCTCTGCAACAAATTAATGTTAAGAAGCTTATTCTTCTATTTACTTCATGCTAATTGAGAAAATGCTAGCAGAAAGAGTCTTATTACTTGCTTCCTTGTAAGTAGAAGCGAAATAAGGGAGTATCATAGGAAAGGTGATAGTCAAAAGCTGGTTGCTATGCATCAGAAATTCCTTTGTTTGTATGGCCAGGAATTGACAAATTCCCGAATGAGTAATGTATAACTATTTTAAAACTGAAACAAATAACAAGGAATATCTCAAAAACTGTTAACTGAACGAAAAAATTGTCTCTCATATTGGGCACTACACTTTTTGTTCAATAAGTTTTTGTCTATGTCATACGTTTACCAGTTATTTGAAATTCCTCCAGAATAAAGATGCAATCAGAGGCTACTCCCAGAAAATTCAAGATATACATTTTATTTGTCGTGTAAATTATTTTAATATTCGATATTTTAAACAAAATCGTTAGTGCCATTTTTGAGAAAATTAAAATTGTCAAAAAAACTTCCATGTAAAGTGTAGTTGGGTGAGGGAGCTTTTCTTGAATATCTTTGTGTGGCACTATATAGAGGCAGTGGCGTGGCCGAGTGGTTAGACCTCTGCCTCCCATCTAGGTGACCTGGGTTCTATCCCAAACGCCTGCATATGGGATTTGTGGTGGACGAAGCGGCATCTGTTCGGGTTTTCTCTGGGTCCTCCGGTTTCCCCCTCATTGAACCAATTGCTCCATCATCACCTTTCCTGGTTGCGTTTTATATCATCCACTTCCTCACGCTCATGCTACGGGCCGACAACTTGTTTCAGGGTCTTCATTCTGTGGTATCGTGCCATTGGCTTCTGACCCCTAGGCATCCGCTTGTAAGTTCTAGGGTCGGATGTCAGTCTTAAATGTGGGGAGAGTAAGTAAACTACAATGATGTAGAGAAAAGAATAATCGGATAGTTAGGGTCAGACTGAAAAATTCAATGTCATAGTCGGGATTTGAACCACGGATCTCCCGATCTCTAGCCTATTGCTCTACCACTGAGCTACATGCCGGCATAGCATTGAACTTCTCAATCGACTCGTATGTTTCCCGGTAAACCCCAAGGTGATCTCAAATTATTTTGAGATTTCAACCCCATTGACGACTTACAATTTTGTAAGTACTTTAGACCCAGATTTCATAGTATAGCCAACTATTATGAGAAAATCAATACTATGCCCGCATATGGCCATGGTAGCTCATTGGCAGAGCAACCGACTAGAGATCGGGAGATCACTGGTTCAAATCCCGGCATTGGCATTGAATTTTTCAGTCTGACTCTACCTATCCAACTCCTGTCCTACACACGCATGTGTGAAAA
Source organism: Hymenopus coronatus (assembly GCA_030762935.1). Classification (NCBI taxonomy): domain Eukaryota; kingdom Metazoa; phylum Arthropoda; class Insecta; order Mantodea; family Hymenopodidae; genus Hymenopus; species Hymenopus coronatus. The sequence continues at coordinate 62,019,353 of CM060884.1, forward strand.
AACAATTAATCCAAAAACAGCTTCAGTGTTATACTCTATATAAGATATTTGAATAAATTATAAACATTATTAAAATTCATATAATTAAAAAATAACTAAATAAGACTTTAAATTATTGACTTGAAATCATTAATTTAATTCTCCTATCTTTATCAAAATATAATATAAATTTTGAGCACCAAAAAATTCTCTTCAAAACTTTTATAAGAAAAGCTTGTTTACAGAAAAACTAGAGAAAGTCATGCCGGCCGCGTCGTGGTCTAGTGGTTAGACCATTCGCCCCTCACCTAGACGGCCCGGGATTGATCCTACGGCATTTGAGATTTGTGGTGGAGAAAGCGGCACAGGGGCGGGTTTACTCCGGGTTCTCCAGTTTCCCCCGCCATCACATTCCCTGCTCCATCTTCATTCCATCTATCACCAGTGTCATCGCCTGCGGTGCCTTGGTACCAAAAGTGGGCGTTAAACATTATTAAAAAAATCTGATGTGTTCCCTTCAAATGACTTTCTCTACATCTCTGCAAAAAGGTATTGTTAAAAAACTTAGGCTTCTATTTACTTCATGCTAATCCAGCAAAAATAGTCTTATTATTTGCTTTGAAAAACTTATATTTTTCTCATACAGGAAATTTGTCAACTGCAAACCATACAAACAAAGGTACTTCAGTGACATACCAACCAGGTTTGACTATCACTTTAACCGATGGTACCTTCTTATGTTGCTGCTTAAGACTTTTTCTGATTAGCATGAAGTAAATAGAAGTATAAGCTTTTTAAGAATAATTTGTTGAGATGTAGAGAAAGTCATGTGAATGGTACACATCAGTTTTTGTTTTTTTTGTTTTTTTTTTATACAGGGGTCCCTAAAACATATTTCCGGTAAAATCTCGGTATAAAAATGTTTGGTTAAGTGCAACACTTTCTCTATACACTATGTACATAGTACGCATAGAGAAAGTAAAATGTATTGCATTTGCTACGACAAACTATACGCAAGTGAAACAAAAGAAAAGTGGATTCTTCGTTCAGACCAGAGGTGTGACGATTTGAGAACACTCGAGAGGCAGCCGTCGCGTCGGCACCAATGAGGTGAAATGGATGTGGACAGGCCACCTGAAAAGAATTGACTTTAACCAATGGACTTATCGATTGACATCACGGCACTCGAGCATGGGCCGAAGTGGCAGTAGATGATGTGAAAAGAAAATTTGGTAGCAGATGGTGTTCTATACCGAGAGGGAAATGGAAGGCATGTTCATCAAATAATCGATGTTATGGTGGAGAAAATGTACTGAACTTTCACTTACAGTAAAGTAGCTTACGTCCTTTGTAGAATAAATGAAGACTGCCTCCGTGATCCAGTGGTCAGCTAGCTGACTTCTCACCTGGAGGTCCAGGGCTCGATTCCCGGCTATGGTGGTGAACTTTTCTTTAACCAGAATATTCCCTATCCCCCACAAAGTCTGGAAGTGTGAGAGTGAATGAATATGTGTGTGTATTTGAGGAGGATAAAACGATTTAAGCCCAACGTAAAGAGCCTACAGACGATGGATAGGTAGAGTCAGACTGAAAAATGCAATGCCATAACCGGGATTTGAACCACAGTTTTCCCTATCTCTAGCCAGTTGCTCTGCCACCGAGCTACCACAGCTGACTCTACATATTCAACACCTTGTGTGAAAAAACAATTAATCCAAAACCTACAGACCAGCTGTTTCAAAGCAAAGCCTCTGATATGACCTTAGATGTTAAAGAGAGCTATATGAATCATGCCGATAACTGTGGCCACGTTCGCTAAGTCACTCGCTTTGGTGCTTCGTGGCGCAGGGGATCGTAGGTTCCAGTCCCACTTTGAGCATGGGTGTTTGTGAGTTTGTAAATGTGTGTTTGTCAATGTGTATGTCTCGGTAAATAGGTGAACAATGGAAACTGAAAGAAAAAAAAAATCTTATGTGTTCCATTCACATGACTTTCTCTACATCTCTGCAACAAATTATTCTTAAAAAGCTTATAATTCTATTTACTTCGTGCTAATCAGAAAAAATTAGCACAAATAGTCTTATTACTTGCTTCCTTGTAAGTAGAAGCCCAATAAGAGAGTACCACTTTTTAAAGTGTTAGTCAAAAGCTGGTTGCCATGTCACCGAAGTTCCTTTGGGTTTATGGACAGCAGTTGACAGATTCCAGTATGAGAAAAGTATGTTTTTCACAGCAGAAACCAAAAACAAGGAACGCCTCAAAAACGATGAAATCCACGAAATAATGTATATAACAAATTGTGTGTTTTAACGTGCTCTAAATTTTTTGTGAAGTAAATTTTTGTCCATTTCTTACGGTTTAGTAGTTATTCAAAATTTCGTAAAATTCATTCTGAATAAAGTAGTCTTCAGAGGCTTTTCCCAGAAAATTCAAATAAACATTTTATTTGTGAGGTAAATATCTTTAGTATACGATATTTTAATCAACATTGTTAGAGCCATTTTTTATAAAATCAAAATTTTCGAAAAAAGTTCCATGTAAAGGGTAATTGCGGGGGGGAAGGGATTTTCTCAAAATATTCGTGTCGCCTTCTTGGAAGTTACCAAACTTAAATACCAAGTTTGGTATGTTACCGACTTTTCGTTTTTGAGTTATCGTGTTCACAGACACACGGACACACACACACACACACATACACATACACAGACCTTTTTGTGAAAATGCCTTTTTTGGATACACGGTGACCCTAAAACGTATATTTCCGGTGAAATCTCGGTATCGAATTTTTGGGTGGAATACAATACTTCTCTATCCCTATGTACATTGTACATACGGGGCTAGAGAAAGTAAAAATATAACAAAATGAAACAATAAATAAAAATCTGATGTGTTCCATTTACAGGACTTTCTTTACATCTCCGTAACAAATTATTGTTAAAAAGCTTATGTTTCTGTCAAGTTCATGCTAATCGAGATAAATATTAACAGAAATGCTTTCTTGTAGACACAAAGAGAATACGCAAGGCAAGAACGACATTAAAAGCTGATTTCCATGTGGATGGAATCCGTTTCCATGCATTGCCAGGAGCTCACAAATTCCTGTATGTGTAAAGTTTCAAGTATTTTAAAAATAACAAGGAATATCTAAAAAATGGTCAGCTCTACGAAAAAATGTATATGACATAAATGGTGTATTTTACCAAGATCTACATTTTTTGTGTACAAGTGTTGGTCTATCTCGTACGGTTTACTAGCTATACAAAATCCAGTAAAACTAATCCAGAATAAAGAGGTCTTCGAAGGCTGTTCCCAGAAAACTCAAGAAATACATTTTATTTGTAATGTAAATATCTTAAATATGAAAGATTGTAATCAAAGTCGTTAGAGCCATTTTTCAGAAAATCAAAATTTTCGCCATTCCACCATGTAAAGGGTAGTTTGTGGTGAGGTTTTCCTAAAAAACTTCGTGTCGCATTCTTCAAAGATAATAAACTTATCTACAACCAAGTTTGGTATTTTACCGAATATTCGTTTTGAGTTATCGTGTCCACAGACACAGGTACACACACGGACCTTTTTTTCTAAAAATCTTTTTTTAGATACAGGGGACCTTAAGACATGTATTTCTGTGAAATCTAGGTATCGAGTTTTTCGGTGGAAGGCAGTACCTTATAATACCTTAGCGGTTTTGATTAAAATCCCTATATTAAATATATTTACATCCCAAATGAAATGTATATCTTGAATTTTCTGCGAATATTTCCTAAAGATCTCTTTATTCTGGATGAATTTTGCCGAATTTTACTTATGTGCTAAACTGTAAGAGAGATAAAAACTTAATGCATCAAAATGTAGATCAGATCAAAACACACCGTTTAAGTCCTTTACGTTTTTGTTGAGGAGGTAATCGTTTCCGAGATATTCCTTTTTAACGGTTTCAATTTTAAAAAACTTTTAATTTTCTCAGAGTGTCCGTTTTCTTTTGACAAAGCAAAGAAGCGATTTGCGATGGCAATCGCTTAACGACATATTTCAAAACATTTTACTAACACTTTAGCACAGTGCACTACTTTATTTCCCTTTTACTTATAAGGAACTAAGGAATTAAGGAACTAAGTAACAAGAACATTCTACTGATGTTTATCTCGATAATGAAGAAACAAGAATAATCTTTTGTTAGAAGTTTGTTTTTAGAGCAGCTAGAGAAAGTCATGCGAGTGAAACACATCCGATTTTTGTTGTTGTTAGAATAGAATACTTCCCCTACGTACTATATGAGGCGGAGAAAATAAAAGCATAAAATGCTTACTCATACCTATCGAAATTGTTTAGTATTTCGTTTCACTTCTACCATCAAAGCTGCAGGTTAATAATGGGGGTTTACCTATACCTCAATTCACTGTTAACGTATGTAATGTTAAATTTATGTCAGCTAATATTACTGCAGCTATTAACTCCATTTGACAAAACAAAAATTTAAATGAACTGTAAACAATATGAACAGCAAAAGCACATTATCAACTCATATATCATGTTTCATCAGTGCATTAAAATTGCCCACTTAAAACCAAAGCTACAGCAGAGTATTAATTTATTTCAATATATGGGATCGCGTGTCATCCATAACAAACTTAAATTCTTGAACAGATTTGTATATACAAAACCCCTTCTAAAATTCATTGCTTATATTAAAAATTTAATGAGTTTCATTCATACGACTTTCTCTACATCTCTGCAACAATTTATTGATAAACTTATGCTTCCATTTATTTCACTCTAATCGAGAAAAAATTAGCAGAAACACCCTTACTACTTGCTTCCTTGTAAGCAGAAGGGAAACAACTGAGTACTATAGATTAAAGTGACAGTCAAAAGCTGGTTGCTATGTGACTGAAGTTCCTTTGTTTGTATGCACAGGAGTTGACAAATTCCTGTATGAGAAAAGTATACGTTTTTTTAAAGCTGAAACTAATATCGATTAACTTCACCAAAAAAATGTATATAACATAAATTGTTGTGTTTGAACGAGATTTACATTTTCTGTTCAGTAAGTTTTTGTCTATCTCTTACTGTTTAGCAGTTATGCAAAATTCCGTAAAATTCATCCAGTATAAAGACGTCTTCAGAGGCTATTCCTAGAAAATTCAAGATATACATTTTATTTGTCAGGTAAATATCTTTAATATACCATATTTTAATCAAAATCGTTACAGCCAGTTTTAAGAAAATCAAACATTTCAAAAAAAGTTCCATATAGAGGGTAGTTGGGGGTGGGGGATATTTTGAAAATATTCGTGTCGCATCCTTGGAGGATACGAAACTTAAATACCAAGTTTGGTATTCAACGGTCTTTTCTTTTTTGAGCTATGCTGTCCACAGACACACACACACACACACACACACACGGACCTTTTTGTAAAAATGCTTTTTTTTTTTTTTTTTTTTTTTTGTATTCAGGGGGTCCTAAAACATGTATTTCCGGTGAAATCTCGGTATCCAATTTTTGGGTGGAATACAATACTTCCTCTATACACTATGTACATAGTACGTGTAGAGAAAGTAAAAATGAAAAGTAAATGCCTCCCTTTAAATGGTAGACTTTAAGGCTATTATCGTCCTTCTGATGCTTCTTTCGAGCACAGCAATAAGCGATATTTAGTATTCATTTATGCAAATGCCTGCTTAACTGGGGATATTGATATCGGGGACTGTATTAGCGTCACGCGGTCCAAAGATACAGCGCCACTGTTTTAACCTCATTTCGTTCCTAGAGACGCCTAAGCTCACTGTAATACTCTTCATATAATGGTGGCTCAGTGGACAAAGAATAACAGGAACTATGTGGTCACATGCGTTAGGGCTCGTTGTTTAGTCAGCCCCGAGATTCGAAATCCGCTAAAGGCATGAGCGGATTTTAATATGTTTATCCAGTAGTACGTGTAGTTCTGCGTCGCACAATGGCCATTGTTTCGGGCAACAGCGGCAGTTCATAGGGTTAGTGCCTGATGATGAACACTTAATCTCCTTCGCTGACAGCTCCGAGCTTATCTCCAAATTCTTCCATAGATACTGTTCAAAGGCTGGTGGAGTTTTGTATAAACAGGCACCAGTGCAGCATCCGCCGGCCGTCAGCTGATTTGTTTCATATCATCAACACCAACATGTCCAGCATCACAGCTTCCGTGCCTCGAGTAATCGATAGACATGCGGTTTCAGCTGTGGTTTCATCTTTGTTCTATTAAGTTCACAACACGACTTTTCTTAATGTGGCTAATCGAGCAAATGGTTTCAATCTTGTTAAGATCTTTGCAATTTGCCCCAAAATACAGGATGGTTAAAAACTACTTTTGTAATATTTGGGGAAGGATTCCTGACATCAAAACAAGAAAATGGATTCATATAAACATATGCTCTAAAACTCTTCGTTTTTTGCGTTATCAATTTATTAATAAAAGACATCTTCCACGGCTTTCCGGATCCAACTTAACAACTTCATTTCATTATGAACTCGTTCATAGAAGGCTTAGACCCATTTTACCCTGCAGAGGTTCCTTTTTTTTTTTTTTTTTTGGACACTGGTGATATATGGAATGAATATGGAGCACCGGTGGAATGCAATGGCAGGGGAAACCGGAGAGCCCAGAGAAAAACCCGCCCCTGCACCGCTTTTTCCATCTCACATGCGGTCGATTGGGATCAAACCTGGGCCGACTAGGTGAGAGGCGAGTGGTCCAACCACTCGGCTACGGCGCGGCCCCCTGCAGAGTTGGCCTTGTGTTGCCATGGCTGCTTGTTAACATTTATCAGATGTGCAATATATTCCCTCAGCACGCCTTAGAAGCGCTGTTTACAGGGACTTCATTCAGAACACTCTCCCAGACTTATTAGAAAATGTGTCTCTGCAAATAAGAAAAAGCGTGATTTATGTATGATGCTCTAGCACATTTTAGTCTCATTGTTCCATATGCACAGGCTGATATCTAGCATGACAAATGGATAGGTAGAGGGAGGCCAGTTCCATGGGGGGCACCTTAAACCATTGATTTATGCATTAGACATCCCAGATGAAGAAATTCTTAATCTACGTGTCATTTGAGCCTGCGATACCGACTGGAGAATTTGACAGACCATGCTTTGACCAGTGCATCCTTGTCTAGACGAAAGAGGTGGTGGTGTTTGTGTGAAACACCTCCTAACAACAACCAACGTCAAAATAGAATAAAGTGTTACTTTAAAATCTTTTGTTTAATAGCATTTTGAAGCTCAAAAAATTGAGAACGAAGAGTTTTGGGACAAGTGTTTGTATGAACATGTTTTCTTGTTTTGATATAAGGAACCTGTACGTAACCTTTGCAAATGTATTTTTGTGTCAACCTGTATATCAGTTCATTTATTGAGAGCTTTCAGTAGTACAGAACACTATAAGCTGTTAATAAGTGTTAATTTTTATCCAACCGTGCACGAAATACCTTGGCATTAGAACATCCGTATAAAGCGCAGAGAAAAGATTAACGTAATTTCGTATCACCCAGTGAGAGGGGGTGGATAATTGTCCAACCAGAGAGTTTGGGGCTCATCAGTTCGCAAACTCAGAATTTCATTTGCTGCAAGCTACGTTTCATGTCTAACCTCCTTTCCTTCACTAACATTGCTTGTTTAATGCGCTTTTAAGAACCGAGCAAACAGGTGGAAGACATGGGCGGGGTCAGCGAAAATACCCGTCTTAGGATAAGTATTTCCAGGCGTATTTTTAATGGCTTTCGTTTTAAGCCTATCTCTTAGTATATATCATAATGTTTATATAGTTTTTATCGACTAATGTACTGTAAGAGGTTTGCATAACAATATTTCAAAGTGTACTTGCCAATCATAGGAAAGGGGAAAGTAAGCGTGCGCGGAAGGATACATATCATCCAGCTAAGGTTACAAAAACAAGGCTTATCATGAGTAATACCGCGAGTGTTTTCATCTTGTCGATATTTCACGACCGGAGTGAAGCGTCCTAAGAGATGAAAACACAAGTTGCGTTTGATAAGACAATAGGCTATTAATAAGCTATAATATATAGGAAGGGAGATTTTATCAGGTTATGATTGTAATACTTACATTAGTTCTCAAATGGTAGATACCGCATTCGACCATGATTATTTGTCGAATGTTTATTTTCACTTTCTCTACTGGTACAAATTAGAAAATACATTAAGGAACAACTACAACTTAAACATTAATAAATCAAAAACAAAAAATATGACTTGCAGGAAGAAAGGGAATAGTAACACAAAAATTAAACTAAATGGACAACTATTAGAAGAAACCGAAATATTTCAATATCTAGGAAGCAAAATAACAGCTGATGGAAGGAGCAAAACAGAAATAACCAGTAGAATACAACACGTAAAACTTGCTTTTAATAAAAAGTACCAGCTATTTACTGCAAACAATATTAGCCTTGAAACCAGGAAGAATTTATTACAAACATATGTATGGAGTATTATGTTATATGGGTGTGAAACTTGGACAATTTTAAAAGCAGAAAGAAAGAGAATAGAAACATTTGAAACATGGTGCTATAGGAAAATGCTAAAAATTAAATGGAGTGACAAAATTAAAAATGAAGAAGTATATAAAAGAGCAGAAGCGGAAAAACGAATTTGAAACCAAATTAAAAGAAGAAGAACAAAATAAATAGGTCATTTATTAAGACATCAGAGCACACTGAATATTATAATAGAAGGTATGACAGAAGGAAGAAGTGGCAAAGGAAGAGCAAGACCACAATATATAAAACAAATTATGGAAGATATGAAATGCAGTAAATATGAAGAACTCAAACGGAAAACAGAGAGAATATCTGAATGGAGAGTCGCTGCAAACCAATCTAAGGATTGAAGACTCCTAACTAACAAACTATGTACATAGTGTATAGATAAGGTATTGTATTGCACCCAAAAATTCAATACAGAGATTTTACCGAAAATACATATTTTGGATCCCCCTGAATTAAAAAAAAAAAAGCATTTTTAGAAGAATGTTCCATGATGTGTGTGTATGTCTGTGCACAACAAGGCTCAAAAACGAAAAACTTAGTAAAAAGTTTGGTATCTTTCAAGGATGCGACACGGAGATTTTCAAGAACCCCCCCCCCCACTACTGTGGGAAAATTTTTCGAAATGGCTCTTACGATTTAAGATATTTACATGACAAAATGTATATCTTCAATTTCCTGGAAATAGCCTGAGAAGGTCTCTTTATTCTAGATGATTTTTTATTGAATTTTGTATAACTGGTAAACCGTAAGAACTAGACCGTACCTTGCTACATAAAAATGTAGATCTCGATAACATACACAGTTTATGTCAATACATGTTTTCGTGGAGTTGGCCATATAAGAGATATCCCTTGTTACTTATTTCAGTTTTAAAACACTTAACCTTTTCTCATATTGGAATTTGTCTACGCTTGGCCATGCAAAGAGACGGATTTAAATTCCATAGCAACCACATTTTAAAACATTTGACTGTCGTTTATCCTAGTATATTCCTTTATTTTCCTTACTTATAAGAAAGTAAGTAATAGAACGTTTCTGCTAATGTTGTAGCATGAAATAGAAGAATAAATTTATTACCAATAATTTGTTATAGAAATGTAGAGAAGGTCACGGGAATGGAACAAATCAGATTTTTTCTTTCCTCACTACCTCCTGAATTATGATATGGCCGACCGTGGCTGGATTGTTACCTTGTTACCGATAACCAAAGCAGAAGATTAAACAAACGAATGTCAAGTGTGACAAGTTTTCAAAGAAAAGAACATCAGCTGCGATAAGGTGTTTGACTGTATTGCTCCAGTCAGATGGTTGAAATTGCCTAATATCGGCCATTAGTAGTTGAGCTAAATTGTCTAATATATTATGCTCAATTAATTTGTAGCCACACAAATGTATTCCTTTGACTTTGAACACATGTCGTAGTTGCACGAGATCTTGTTTTTACTATTGTTACTTTCTCTACATGCACTATGTACATAGTGTATAGAGAAGGTATTGCACTCCACCCGAGATTTCACCGGAAATATATGTTTTAGGGTCCCCAATATCCAAAAAAAGCATTTTCACAAGAAGGTCCGTGTGTCTGTGAACACGATAACTCAAAAACGAAAAGTCGGTAAAATAACAAACTTGGTATTTAAGTTTAGTGTCTTGCAGTGATGTGACACGAAGCTTTTGAGAAAAATCCCCCCAACTCCAACTACCCTCTTCATGGAACTTTTTTCGAAAATGTTGATTTTGCCAAAAATGGCTCTAATGATTTTGATTAAAATTTCGAATATTAAAGATATTTACCTGACAAATGAAATGTATATCTTGAATTTTCTGGGAATAGCCTCTGAAGAGTAGTTTATTCTGGATGAATTTTACTACATTTTGAATAACTGCTAAACCGTAAGAGATGGACAAAATCTTACTCCACAAAAAATGTAGAGCACATTAAAACGCACAATTTATTTTATATACATTTTTTTCGTGGAGTTCCTCGTTTTTGAGACATTCCTTATTTTTGGTTTCTGCTATGAAAAACATACTTTTCTCATACAGGAATTTGTCAACTGCTGTCCATACAAACAAAGGAACTTCAGTGACATGGCAACCAGCTTTTGACTATCACTTTAACCTATGGTACGCCTATATTTGGCTTCTATTACAAGGAAGCAAGTAATAAGACTATTTCTGCTATTTTTTCTGATTAGCATGAAGTAAATAGAAGTATAACCTTTTTAAGAATAATTTATTGCAGTGATTTAGAGAAAGTCATGTGAATGGAGCACATCAGATTTGTTCTTTCCTCACTGCCTCCTGAATTATGATATGGCCGACCGTGGCTGGATTGTTGCCTTGTTACCAATAACCAAAGCAGAAGATTAAACAAGCGAATGTCAAGTGTGATAAGTTTTCAAAGAAACGAACATCAGCTGCGATAAGGTGTTTGACTATATTGCTCCAGTGATTGGGTGAAATTACCTAATATCGGCCAATACATTGGCGCTTTAATACTGAGCTAAATTGTCTAATAAATTATGTTCAACTAATTTGCAGCCACACAGATGTATTCCTTTGACTTTGAACACATGTCGTATTTGCACGAGATCTTGTTTTTACTATTGTTGAGCTTTATGAAGCAAAAAGTTTTGAAATCAGGTAATGTTGCCATCAAAGAGAGTAGACCTTTCATCATGAAAACGTTATCATGCAGAGCACACAGAATGCCAACGTCGCACGCTGAATAAGAGCAAAGACTGTCGGATTTGACGGCGACCCGTTTTTTAACAAAAGCTTGATAGAGAAAGAAACGTACACAGGGTTACACCGTGGAAAGTTTTTATTTACCGGTAAAATGGACAGCCACAAAGGTAAACAAGAGCGTGTTTCAGACGCAGGGCATGGCTCGCCACACCAAATCACAAAGGGCTCAGAGAAGGCGTCGGCCTACTGGTGCTAAACGCCCGGTTTATTTTCGATCAGAGCTTTGTAATTCATTTTAGTTCTCTCCGCTGTAAGGTGCTGGAATATAAACCCCTAGCAAGGAATCACATAAAAAATATGTCATGTGTTCCATTCACATGACTTTCTCTACATCTCTGCAACAAATTGCAGTTAAAAAGCTTATGCTTCTATTTATTTCTTGCTAATCGAGAAAAATTAGCAGAAATAGGCTAATTACTAATTTCCTTGTAAGTAGAAGCGAAATGAGGGAGTACCATAGGTTAAAATGATAGCCAAAAGCTGGTTGCTATGTAACTGAAGTACCTTTGTTTACATGGAGAAGAGTTAACAAATTCCTGTATTAGAAAAGTATGTTTTTCAAAGCTGAAACGAAAAACCAGAAATATCTTAAAAGCGATCAACTCCACGAAAAAACTGTATATGACATAAAATGTGTGTTTGATCGTGAGCTACATTTTCTGTGTAGTAAGTTTGTTTAGCAGTTATGCACAATTCCGTAAAATTCATCCAGAATAAAGTAGTCTTCAGAGGCTATTCCCAGAAAATTCAAGATATACATATTATTTGTCAGGTAAGTATCTTTAATATACGATATTTTAATCAAAACCGTTAGAGCCATTTTTGAGAAAATCAAAATTTTCGAAAAACTTCCATGTAAAGGGTAGTTGAGGGTGGGGGGATTTTTTTGAAAATCTTCGTGTCGCATCCTTGGAAGATACCAAATTTAAATACCAAGTTTGGTATATAACGATCTTTTCGTTTTTGAGTTATGCTGTTCACAGTAACACACACACACTGACCTTTTTTTTGAAAATGCTTTTTTAGATTCAGGGGTTCCTAAGACATGTATTTCCGGTGAAATCTCAGTATCGAGTTTTTGGGTGGAACACAATACCTTTTCTAACCACTATGTACATTGTACATACGGGGCTAAAGAAAGTAAAAATCTGATATGTTACACTCACAGTACTTTCTTTAGCTGTCCTACAAACAAACATTCTTACAAAAGATTATTCCTCTTTCTACACCATGCTAATCAAGATAAACTTTAACAGGCTTTTATTAATTAGTTCCTTATAAGTAGAGGAGAACTAAGGGAACACACGAGCTAAGATGATATTCACATGTTTTAAAAACTATCGTTATGCGACTGTCATTTCAAATCACTTCTTTGCTTGGCCGGGAGTAGAACAAAAGAAAAACAGACACTTCCTGTCTGAGACAAGTGTAAGTACTTTACAATTGCAACCAATAGCAAAGAATAGCTCGGAAACGGTTACCTCCACAACAAAAATACAAGGGATATAAATTGTGTGTTTTGACAAGATCTCCATTTTTGTGTAGTAAGTATTTGTCTATCGCTTTTGGTTTAGCTGTTAAACAAAATACGGCAAAAGCCTGCCTGGGTAGTGTGGTGGTAGCGTGTCTGCTTCACATTCAACAGGTCGGGAGTTCGAATCTCGCTTAGGGTGAGTTACCCGGATAAGGTTTTTTCAGGGTTTTCCCTTATCCTGAGAAGACGAAAGTCGAGTAACTTTAAGCTCCATGGACCCCTAGATCATTTGAGCATCATTTCACCAATTTCATTCATCGTCCGATTTAACCAACCAGGTTAAAGGACGTTAAACTACAAAAAAAAAAAAAAAAAAAAAAAAAAAAAAAAAAAAAAAAAACGGCAAAAGTCATAGAGAACAAACAGATATTCTGAAGCTATTCCCGGAAAATTCAAGATATAGATTTTATTTTTCATATAAGTATCTTAAATAGAAGATATTTTAATCACAATCCTTGAAGCCATTTGAGAAAATCAAAATTTTCTAAATTTTTTCCATTTAAGGGCAGTTTGTTGTTGGGGAATTTTTTTGAAAATCTAAATACCAAGGTTAGTATTTAACGGCCTTTTCGTTTTTGAGCTATGCTGTCCACAGACAGACGCATACACAAGGAACTTTTTCTAAAACTATTTTATTTCGGACTCATCGGACCAAAAAACATATATTTCCGGTGAAATCTGGATATTGAATTTTCTCTATGCACTATGTGAATTGAACATCGGGGCTAGAGAAAGTAATAAGGGAATGTACTAGGCTAAAGCGATAGTCAAAATGGTTTATAAGCTATCGTGCGATTGCCATTGAAATTCGCTTCTTTGCAAGTCCAGTTACTAAAACAAAAGAAACCGGACGGCTTGTGAAAAGTATAGGCTAGTATCTTAAAATTGAAACAAATAGCAAGGAGTATCTCGGAAATAGCTAACTCTACAAAAGAAATTACCTGGCATAAATTATGTGCCATAAGGAGATCTACATTTTTGTGTGTTATAATTATGTCTATCTCTTACAGTTTAACCATTCGGCAAAACTCATTCAGAATAAAGAGGCCTGCAGAGGCTATTTCCAGAATATTCAAGATATTTTATTAGAGTTGTAAATATATTTAATATACGGTATTTTAATAAAAATCGTTACAGACATTTGTGATAAAATTAAAAACTTTCAAAAGTTTTTTAGTGTAAACGCTAAAGTTTGGTATTTAAACCACTTTTCATTTTTGAATTACACAGGACACATTTACAAAATTCGACGGACCTTTCTCTAAAACAAATGTTTTGGATACTGGGGATCCTAAAACATACGTATATTTTTAGTAACATCTCCATATCAATTTTTTTTATCTACCTATAATCTATGTTTGAAGCAAAAAAAAAAAAACAAAAATATGACGTATTCCTTTCGCATTAGTCTCTCTACTTATGTTGCAACAAAGTTTTATTGCAACAGTTTATTCATCTCTCTACTCAAGAAGATAAAACAACAGAAGAAATAATCGAAATACTTAGTTCTTTGTAGGAACAAGAGAAATAAGGGAATACGCTTGATTTAAACGATAGTCATATTTATGTTATCTTTATTATTTACTCTTATGCCAGGTTTTTCCAGCTTTTTCCACTTTTTACTTTCCCTATATGCACTATGTATATAGTGTATAGAGAAAGTATTGCACTCCACCCAAAAATTCGATACCGAGATTTCACCGGAAATATATGTTTTAGGGTCGCCTGTATCCCAAAAAAGCATTTTCGGAAAAAGTCCGTGTGTGTCCGTGTGTCCGTGTACACGATAACTCAAAAACGAAAAGTAGGCAAAATACCAAAATTGGTATCTAAGTTTAGCATCTACCAGGGATCCGACACGAAGATTTTGAGAAAAAACCTACACCCCCAACTACCCTTTACATGGAATTTTTTTCGAAAATTTTTATTTTCTCAAAAATGGCTCTAACGATTTTGATTAAAATTTCGAATATTAAAGATATTTAGCTGAAAAATAAAATGTATATCTTGAATTTTCTGGGAATAGCCTCTGAAGAGAACTTTATTATGAATGAAATTTACAGAATTTTGCATAACTGCTAAACCGTAAGAGATAGATTAAAACTTGCTACACAAAAAATGTAGAGCACGATAAAGCACACAATTTATGTTACATACATTTTTTTCATGGAGTCAACTCCTGTTCATATAAACAAAGGAACTTCAGTCACATAGCAACCAGCATTTGATTATCACTTTAACCTATGGTACTCCCTTATTTCGCCTCTACTTACAAGGAAGCAAGTAATAAGACTATTTCTGCTATTTTTTCTCGATTAGCATAAAGTAAGTAGAAGCATATGCCTTCTAACAATAATTTGTTGCAGAGATATAGAGAAAGTTATGTGAATGGAACTCATCAGATTTTTTATATTACCTAAACATACAGGGTTACTACAAAAGAAATAGACAACTTCAACTGCCTGTAAAACAAAAACTATTAGAGATAGCAACCTAATTATTTTGGAGGTATGTTGAGAAACTCTCAAAGTTTTGGTTGTTACTATTGGTAACGCTGTAGTGTATTGTTTGTTGTTGCAGAAGCTGAAATGGCGGAAAATCCTGTGGAAAAAGCATATTGCGTGTTGGAATTTGCTAGAACGCAATCAGCAACTGTTGTCCAAAGACATTTTAGAACACGTTACCACAAAACGCCACCGAGTAGACAGTCAATCTACGACTGGTATAGAAAATTCGAGACAACGGGATGTTTGTGCAAAGGAAAGATCTCGGGAAGACCAAGAGTTTCGGAAGAAAACGTTGAACGTGTTCGTTCTGCCTACATAAGAAGCCCACAGAAATCGACATTTAGGGCAAGCATGCAATTACAAATTCCACAGCAAACTGTATGGAAAATCTTGCGGAAGCGACTGCACATGATGCCTTACAGATTACAGATGTTGCAGTTTCTGAGTGAAGAAGATAAGGGCATACGGCGTGACTTTTGCATCGACATGTTGCGACATGATGAAGACGATGCTGGTTTTTGTGAGCACATCATTTCATTTTTGTGGTAACGTGTTCTAAAATGTCGTTGGACAACAGTTGCTGATTGCGTTCTAACAAATTCCATAGGATTTTCCGCCATTTCAGCTTCTGCAACAACAAACAAAAAACTAAAGCGTTACCAATAGTAACAAACAAAACTTTGAAAGTTTCTCAACATACCTCCAAAATAATTAGGTTGCTACCTCTAATAGTTTTTGTTTTACAGACAGTTGAAGTTGTCTATTTCTTTTGTAGTAACCCTGTACGTTTAAGTAGTTGGTGGGCAACTTCACCCCTGTGTTATTACTTGTTTTATTTTCCATGTCTTGCGTCTCTCTTATACATATTTTTACTTTCTCTATACGCACTATGTACATAGTGTATAGAGAAGGTATTGCACTCCACCCAAAAATTCGATACCGAGATTTCACCGGAAATATATGTTTTAGGGTCCCCAATATCCAAAAAAAGCATTTTCACAAAAATGTCTGTGTGTGTGTCTGTGAATACGATAACTCAAAAACGAAAAGCCGGTAAAATACCAAACTCGGTATTTAAGTTCAATATCTTCCAGGGATGCGACACGAAGATTTTGAGAAAAATCCCCCCATCCCCAACTACCCTTTACATGGAACTTTTTTAAAAATGGCTAACGATTTTGATTAAAATATCGTATATTAAAGATATTTACCTGACAAATAAAATGTATATTTTGAATTTTCTGGGAATAGCCTCTGAAGAGTACTTTATTATGGATGAAATTTACAGAATTTTGCATAACTGCTAAACCGTAAGAGATAGATTAAAAC
Source organism: Hymenopus coronatus (assembly GCA_030762935.1). NCBI lineage: Eukaryota > Metazoa > Arthropoda > Insecta > Mantodea > Hymenopodidae > Hymenopus > Hymenopus coronatus. The sequence continues at coordinate 62,036,001 of CM060884.1, forward strand.
CTACTGTACAAAAAATGTAGAGCACGGTAAAGCACACAATTTATGTTATATACATTTTTTTCATGGAGTTGATTGTTTTTTTAAATATTCCTTATTTTTGGTTTCAGCTATAAAAAAACTTACAATTTTCTCATGAACTCGTGTCCATACAGCAAAGAAACTTCAGTTACAAAGCAACCAGCTTTTGACTATCATTTTAACCTATGGTACCCCCTTATTTCGCTTCTACCAACCAGGAAGCAAGTAATAAAGACTATTTCTGCTATTTATTTCTCGATTAGATGAAGTAAACAGATTAACTTGTTGCAGAGATGTAGAGAAAGTCATGCGAATAGAACACATCAGATTTTTATTATTTATTATTGTATCTTTATAAAAACTTTTATTGCTTGTATAAGATCAGGATTCATTATTATAGTCCTAAGTGCCCTGTGTACACAATCAAATGCCATTTCAAAGTCAACAGATGCAATAAAAGTTTCTAAGTTACTTCAAGTTTTCTTTCTAAAGAAAAAATATGATCACTGCAATGGACTCTTTCTGAAAATTACTTATCCTCCTCTAATTTTACTTCTATTGTTTCCACCAGTCTGTTAATTAGTTTTGCGGTTACGAGAGGCATTATTTGTGCCTAATAATAGATAAACAACAATTTGTCAGAGAAAAATACTTTTATTTCTCAAAATATTTTCTCTGATTATGAATTCACTTTTACATGCGTTTGAATTATTTTTATGGCATTTTTTTTGTTTTTTTGTTTTTTCATTCCGCTTGAGATACCTCCAAAACATGATTTCTGAAGCATCAGCGGCTTCTTCAGCCAAAGAAAATAGTGTTTCCGGCATTTTATTCTTGATGCTCGGAAACAGAAAAAGGTCATGGGCTGCCAAATCAGAACCGTACGGCAGATGAAGTGAGTGTTGAAATAGTCGGTTGTTAGACGAGAAGTGTCAGCGCTCACATTTTATTTCATTGAAGACTTCTGGTAAAGAAATGGTTATGTACCACTCAGAATCGACTGTTTTGCATTCCTTTAAAGGCACTATTGCCACATACCAGTTTTTCTGAAAAAAGCAAAGAAACAAAACATGACCATTTGTTTCTAAGTACTTTGAATGGGAATAACTTTTGATGGATTTGGTTCATCTTGAAACACTTAAAGAGTTAACTGCTGTTTACGAATCGGTTTATACACATAGACACATGATTTGTCAACTGTTTCAATATTGTGTATATATCTGAGAAAATCAAAACGCTCGAAGTTCTTTTCATGTAAAGGGTAGCTTGGTGTGGGGGCATTTTCTTGAAAATCTTCGTGTCACATTCGTGCAAGATACCAAACTTAAATACTAACTTTGGTATTTAACGTTCTTTTTGTTTTTGAGTCATGCTGTCCACAGACACATATATCCACCAAAAATGTTTTTTTTTTTTTTTTTTGGATTCAGAGGACCCAAAACATGTATTTCCGGTGAAATCTCGGTATAGAGTTTTAGATGCAATATTATACCTTCTCTATACACTATGTACATAGTATGTGTAGGAAAAGTAAAAATGAAATTGAATGATTCCTTGGCACAGCTCACTAAGAGCCTTGGCCTACCGCCCGGCAGCTGCGTCGTCCCCCAGCTCGGTCCATTACAGACGTCATGGATGGGGTGAGACGTGGTTAGTGCTTCGATCACCCCCCCCCCCGGACAGTTAATGTGGCCTTCAAGAGCTGGAGCCGCTACTTCTCTATCAAGTATCTCCTCAATTGTGCTCCCAGGGACCTCACGAGGCTGAGTGGGAATCGAACCCAGGTCTCCCGCTTGGCAAGCAGCAACGCTTGAAATTGAATTCATGATTGTAATAGTGTTCCTATTACTTGCTTTTAGTTTTATACTTTCTTAAACATCTCCACTCAAGTAATACCCTACCTATTTCAGTGTGCCCTTAATATTGTATGTACATGCAAAAACTTACCAAAATAAATACATTTGTTTTTGCTACAGTTTCATTCTCTTTGAAGCGACATAGGTGCATTGTTTCCATTCACAAATAACTTTTGATTACACTTTTAGTTTGTTGGTTCAGCCCTCGTGCACAAATAACTGATGAAAATGGCTGTTTTAAGCTATTTACGACCCTTTCAATGGATTACTGTGGTATTTTCGTTACAGAACAACATGTTTTTGTTTTACAAATGTGATGAAAACAAAATTATGATAATGCAGCTGTGAAGGCAGTGTTTACTAAAAATACTATGCTTTGAACCGCCAGTTTTGCAATGCATTTGCAAGTTAAAACGAGGAAATGTTTGATGTATTGATGACGTTGTTCGTGGTACTTAGAGGGTCTAATCATTAGCAAAATTCCACAAAGCGCCATCAGTCGCGCTTTATCTATGATAAATATAATCACGGATTAATGTATATGAAAGTATAAAAGCTTCGCCACATAAAGCTTTTATTGAAAACATTACTCATCATAGAATTTTATTTTTATAGATGATCGATGCATTCTGCAGATGAGAGGTGGTCCTGAATTTCAGAGCGACGTTTTTCTGTAAGTTAGAGAATCGTTTTATCTAATATTTTAAATGAACTGCTTATTTGTTGGTAGACAAGAGTTCACGAGTTGAAAATTCATTTTTTTCTTTCATTTCTGATGCAAAAATATTCTTTAAATATCTTAACCCAATTATATATTATCTTAATTGGTTTTATAATACATCCTGTTTTGCTTCATATACCAGGCAAAAATTTTGACAATTCATGTTATTACAAACACGTTTCTTGTATCCTAGATTCATCTGTGAACTAATTGAGTTTCTTTTTAATATTACTCACTTTAATAGATATTATTATGTCTCAGGATCGTGCCGGCGAGGCATATAATGCTTTACAGGTAACATAATACTTGTAAATGATACACTGGTTACACTGGTAAGATGTTCTTGAGGACGCTACTCTTTTGCCGAGCAATGTTGATCACATGAAGACCGACCAATAAGGAATGACAAAGATTGAGCATTTTATCAGCTCTTATATAGGCTCAAAGCTTATTCAAGATGTTTCTCCTTATTAAACATTCTTTAAGGAAGTGTAAAACACAGACATCCTTTTATTTATAAATAAATTACTTTTGGTACATATAATATTTATTTCCGTTGGAATTTTGGTATCGAATTTTTGGGTGAAGTGCAATACCTTCTTTTTACACTATGTACGTTTAGAGAAAGTAAAAAATTGTGACTTTTTAAATGGCTTTGGGAACTCTTAGCATCACCGAGTTGGCAACAGTGATATCTGACAAGGTAGCATGACGTATCTTATTCCCTCTTGAATACCCTTGTTGGTAACGACATAAACACCAGGCTACTCTTGCAAAACTTAGTGGAATAAAGTTAGCAATAAAAAAGGACATTTTGTCTGGATCTGCTGTTTTATTCCTGCTGGGTTGTTAGAACAGCGTGAGGAGAAAGAGAATGGTGCCTCCTGGTTGATGATTAATTCACACGTGATACAGTGTCTAGGATAGTTTGATGCGTCGTCCATTGAGACCTTGTCTGCACTCAGCGCCATTGTTCCAATGAAACTCAAGTACATAACTGAGTCATGAACACACACATCGCTTGTCTGTATGGGACTGTAAATTCTCTTGTCCCTCTCAAGCTACAACTTCACTAAAGAGACCGGTGTAGATTGTTAACTCGCACAACGGCAATCTGTGTCTCGGGTTGACAAACCCAGAAGAATATTTATATGGTTTACACATACAAACTAATAACCTTTGTTTACATGAACAGCGTTGTGGAAATTATTACACCAAAGTACAAACCCAGAACAATAGAAACTGGTAACTTTTGTTCACATGGGCAGTATTGTGGAAGTTATTACATCAAAATACAAACCCCAAAAGAATATTTATCTGATTTATCCTCTACAAACTAATAAATTTTGTTCACATGAGCAGAATTATGAAATTATTACACCAAGTTACAAACCCCTGATGAATATTTATCTGGTTTACTCTATACAAACTAATAACTTTTCTTAGATGAGTACTATTGTGGAAATTATTACACCAAAGTACAAACACCAGAAGAATATTTATCTGTTTTATCCTATGCAAACTAATAAATTTTGTTCACATGAGCAGTATTCTGGACATTATTACACCAAAGTACAAACACAGAAGCATATTTATATGTTTTACTCCATACAAACTAATAACTTCTATCCACATGCACAAATTGTGTAAATTATTACATCTAAGTACACTTAATGGTAACATTATTTTAAATTTCAAGTTTTAAACAATAGAAAAACATTTAAAATAAAATTAAAACCTCATTTGGACACCCAATCATCTATCACTTTCCTTATCATGGCTGTGCATACAATATATAGTAGATGAGAAGGTTTAGAAAAAAGTCCCATGTGTGAGTGTATCTCATGTTAATCGGAATAAACATTGGCTAAAATAGTCTTACTACTTGTTTTTTTGTAAGTAGAAGTGAAATAAAGGAATAAATTGGGTTAAAACGATAGTCAAATCTTTTAAAAGCTGGTTGGCATGTGGATGAAATCCGTTTCTTTGCATTGGCAGGAGTAGACAAATTCCCGTATGTGAAAAGTTTTAAGAATTTTAAAACTTAAATAATTAATAAATAATAAAAGAATTTAAAAAATGGCTAACTCCACGAAAAAAATATATATGACAAGCTGTTTGTTTTAACGAGATCTACATTTATTGTGTTGTAAGTTTGTGTCTATCTCTTACAGTTTACTCATTATCCAAAATGCAACCAGGATAAAGAAGTCTTAAGAGGTTATTCACAGAAAATTTAAAGTATATATTTTTATTACTCATTTACATATATTTAACAAACGGTATTTTAAACAAAATCATTACAGCCATTTTTGAGAACATAAAAATCTTCGAAAATTTTTCCATGTAAAGGGTAATTTGGGGTGGAGGATTTTCCTCAAAATTTACATGTCGCATTCTTGGAAGATACTACACTTAATATTCACAGGCACACACATACACGAATATATTTCCAAAATGCTTTATTGGATTCAGCGGGTCTCAAGGTATGTATTTCCGGTGAAATCTCGATATCAATTTTTGGATGAAATACAATTTTTATTACAAGTGCGTTATTTATTATTTCAACATTAAATGTGAATAAAGTGATAACATTACTCCGATAGTGACAAATGAATGGTCTCCATAATCATTTGCTCAGGTTGGCGAAGTGTCATCCAATTAAGTTAAATGCTCGGAGGTAATGAGACATGAATTTGCTTTTCAGCGACATTTTAATCTTCGTTAATGAATACACACACAAAGACAGAGATACAGATACACGGACACACAGACATTTTTCTAAACATGTTTTATTTGGATTCAGGGAGTACCATAGCGTGTATTTTTCGGTGAAATCTCGGTATCAAATTTTGGGTAAAATATATATTTATTTCTTGATTTATTTGTTCAGTCATTAGGTACATTAGTACAATAGACATGGTCAAAATAATATATACAAGATAAAAGGTCAGTTATATAACAATTTTAATATTAAAAACTCATCCAAATTGTAAAATACATTGCCCGTCAACAATTTTTTACTTTCTCTAGTCCCATATGTACAATGTACATAGGGTTAGAGAAGGTATTGTACTGCACCCAAAAATTCGATACCGAGATTTCACCGGAAATATAAGTTTTGAGGTCCCCTGAGTCTGAAAAAAAACATTTTTAAAAAAAAAGGTTCGTTTGTGTGTGTCTGTGGACAACATAGCCCCAAAACGAAAAGACCGTTAAATACCAAAGTTGGTATTTAGGTTTAGTATCTTCCAAGGATGCGACACAAAGATTTTCAAAAAAATCCCCCTACTAATAACTACCCTTTACATGGAACAAATTTCAAAAAAATTGATTTTCTTAAAAATGGCTCTAACGATTTTGATTAAAATCCCGTATATTAAAGCTATGTCCGAAATAAAATGTTTATCTCGAATTTTTGGGAAATAGCCTCTTAAGACCTCTTTATTCTGAATGAATTTTCCTTAACTGTTAAACCGTAAGAGGTAGAAAACAACTCACTACACAAAAAAGGTATATCACGACAAAACACACAATTTATGTCCTTTACGTTTTTGTTGTGGAGGTAACCGTTTCAGAGATATTCCTTGTTATTTGTTTCAATTGTGAAGTACTTAAAACTTTTCTCAGACAGGAAGTGTCCGCTTTTCTTTTGTTCTACTCCTTGCCAAGCAAAGAAGTGATTTGTAATGACAATCGCATAACGATAGCTTTTAAAACATTTGACAATCGTTTTAGCATAGCGCATTCCCTTATTCCCTTCTACTTATTAGGAACTAAGTAATAAAATTCTGCTAATATTTATCTCGATTAGCACTGTGTACAAAGAAGAATAATCTTTTGTAGGAGGTTTGTAGAGCAGCTAGAAAGAGTCATGTGAGTGTAACACATCAAATTTTTTACTTTAGCTTTAAACTGTACTAAATTCAAGTCTGTCGTGTGGTCAGGAAGCTTATTATAGGCTATAATGCTGGTTACCAAATAACTATCGTTAACTTTCTTTAGTCTAGTGTATGGAACATATAATTTGTCAATATTTCTGGTATTTATTGAGTGTGCATATCTGTTCAGTTTAAATTTATTTACATTCTTGAGCACATGTAATAATAATTGTAATATATAGCAATAGTGCACGTTAAAATTTTCTGTTGCTTAAAAAGTGGTCTACATGGAGCATTGTAAAAAGTATGACATAAAATTCTCATGGGTTTCTTTTGAGAAATAGAATATAATTTAATTTACAACAGTTCCCATATGCTAACAGTCCATAGCTAAAAATTATTTCAAACAAAGCAAGATATGTTTGCTTTAGATAGCTGCAAGGTACTTTGTTGTAAACGGTTCTTAGTAAATACACACATTTGGATAAATTTTTACAGACCATTTCAACATGTGAGTTCCAGGTTATTCTGTGTATAAAACCATTCCCAAAAGCTTTACACTATTGTATTCAGCATCATTTGAGATTTGTTCAAGGCTAAAAATATTTTTTTTCCGTTTTGTCACAGTTAGTTAAAAACAATTGCTAGAGAACCATTTAGTAGCACCCTGAATTATGTCATAATACATATTATTTAAAACAGCAAAATCATTATATGTAAAAATAAAAGTGGAATCATCAGCATGCAGAATCATCTTAGTAGGAATATTACATGGCAGATCATTTATCATAATAGGAAAAAGAAATTGTCCTAAGACAGTTCCTTGTGGTACTCCAAAATCAATGTAGTCACTTGTACTACTTAAACTATTTACAAAAACAGCATGGCTACGTCAAGGTAAAATAGGTGTAAAGAAGCTATACTCAGTATTTCTAATCACATGGTATTCTAATTTCATTAACAATAAGTCGAGTTCAATGCAATCAAAAGCTTTGCTTAAATCAAATAACAAACAAAAACATTTTCCTTATATATAACCTCTAATATATCTTTTATTGTATCGTGTGTACTTCTAACTGGAGAAAAGCTAAATTGTGAAGGACTGAGAATGTTATTTTCTGTGATATATCACCTTAATTGATGGAGTACAACACCTTCAAAAACTTTACCTAATATAGGAAAAATAGCCATATACCTGTAATTTTCTAGTTTATTCACATAATTTTTCTTAAATGTTGGAACTGTTATAGCAATTTTTAGCTCCTCAGTAAATACTCCAGCATTTAGACATTAATAAGTGGCTTCACAATGTAACTAATAACAGATTTTATTATTCTATTACTAAGTCCATATATATCCTCATTAGGAGAGTTACTCATTTTTTTCACGACCTGGATAACCAGCTTCTTTGTTAATTTTTGCCAAATATAACTTATATTACAATAGGAATTTTTATTACTTACGATTATTTTTGCTACATTAAACTGATCTGATACAATACCTTTCTATATACAATTGCAGAAAAAGTAATATAATTTTATCCGTCATCTAAAAGCCATTACAGTTTCAGCACACGGGACATAATCATATGCGGGTCTTTGTAACATAATTCATGGCTTGTGAATCATTTCCGGGTCATTCGCCAGTAGCAGTCAAATCAATTTTGGTGATGTCGTTGGAGAAAAGGGCGCAGTGGGTACATGTGAAGCAATTTGTAATGCGGCGGGTTTGAAGTGGGCCCAAGCGCGATGGACACGCTATCAGACTGCACTACAACACGAAACAAGGCAATTACAGGCTTGTATGAAAGAATAATAACGTACGTAGACAACACATGTTTACAACGTGAATAAAACATGAGTAAACAATTAACTGCATCTCTTTCCTTCGACGTTTTCCGTGGATCATGAATGGGATATTAATTATTATTTGTATGATTTTATGTCACACCATTTTAGTAGTGCACGCCTACAACTGCCATCTGCACCTGCGCATGATTTTCTTTTGTTTCTTTTTCCTACTTTATTCCTCGCACTGTACTCTCTAAATATTTTATTTGTGAAGACGCAATACTGAGGTTATGGTGGTATTAAATTGGTAACTATTATTATAAGTAAATAAACAACTGTGATAAAATAATTTCACATATTAAAATAAACGAATAATTAAAAAAAAACCTGATGTTTTCTATTTTTCTTAACTTTCTCTACATATCGACAACAAATTATTGTAGAAAAGCTTATTCTTCTATTTAATTCATACTAATCAAGAAGAATTTAGCTGAAATCCTCTTATTACTTGCTTCATTGTAAATAGACAGGAAATTAGGAAGTACTATGGCTAAAGTGACTGTCACATTTTTACTTTCTCTATACGAACTATGTACATAGTGTACAGAGAAGGTATTGAACTCCACCAAAAATTCGATACCGAGATTTCCCCGGAAACATATATTTTAGGGTCCCCTTTATCTAAAAAAAGGTATTTTCATAAACAGGTCCTTGTGTGTGTGTGTTCGTGTGTCTGTGAACACGATAACTCAAAAACGAAGAGTCCGTAAAATACCAAACCTGGTATTTAAGTTTAGAATCTTCCAGGGATGCGACACGAAGATTTTGAGAAAAATCCCCCCACCCCAAACTGCACTTTACATTGAACTGTTTTCGAAATGTTTGATTTTCTAAAAAATGACTAACGATTTTGATCAAAATATCATATATTAAAGATATTTACCCAACAAACAAAATGTATATTTTGAATTTTCTGGGAATAGCCTCTGAAGACTACTTTATTCTGAGTGAATTTTGTATAACTGCTAAATCGTAAGATAGACAAAAACTTACCACACAAAAAATGTAGAGCACATTAAAACACAATTTATGTTGTATACTTTTTTTTCTTGGAGTTGATCGTTTTTGAGATATTCCTTGTTTTTGTTTTCAGGGTCGAAAATCTTAAAACTTTTCTCATACAGGAATTTGTCAACTCATGTCCATACAAACAAAGGAACTTCACATAGTAACCAGTTTTTGACTATCGCTTTAACCTATGCTACTCCCTTAGTTCCTTTCTACTTACAAAGAAGAAGGTAATAAGACTATTTCTGCTAATTTTTCTAGATTAGCATGAAGTAACTAGCAGCATAAGCTTTTTAAGATAAATTTGTTGCAGGCATATAGAGAAAGTCATATGAATTGTACACATAAGATTTTCTAAAAGCTGGTTGGTATATGACTGAAGTTCTATATTTGTACGACCAGGAGTTGACAAATTTCCATATGAGAAAAGTATAAGTATTTTAACCCTTAGTTGTCTGCATTAGTATACCACATATGCCGTTTATCCTTTAATTCAAGTTTAAAAGTAGAGTTCCAGTAAAAACATATGGGAATAAAACTCTAAAATTATTATGTAACATAATAGAACAAATAATAGAAGTGAACATATATGTTGATCCTTTATTAATATTTTTCTTCCCAATTAAAAGTTTAAACCAGTTTTCACTGTCCTGCGAAAGGCACTACTAAAACAGAGGTTCAGATGGCCATGAATGGTGAAAGGTAATGGTCTGGCCATCCATTCAAAGCCAAATGTTGCAAGTTCAAATCCCAGTGACTGTGATAAAGGACGGGGAGAGCCCAAGTAAAATAATCGATGTAATGCTTGGGAGATAATATGGTTACGTTTGACTACAGCTGTGTGGGGTTTTACTCTTTTATTTATTTTAAAAAATCACTGCAATTTTAAGGCAAAATTGTATATATGTTTACAATATAAAACATTCTTGATTACTTGTTTATGGTTGAAGGTTAGTATAACACGAACTTAATCCTAGAGTACAACCCTATTTGTATAGTTACGCTTAAAACAAGCGGAACTTATACGTACCGACAAGCAACAAAGGGTTAAAACTAAAATCAATAACAAGGAAATTCTTGAAATAGGCCAACTTCACCAGACAATACATATAACAGAAATTGTTTGTTTTAACCAACTCTATATTTTATGTAAAGTATCTGTTACGGTTTAGCAGTTAAGCAAAATTTGGAAAAATTCATCCAGAATAAAGATGTCTTCAGAGGCTATTCCCAAAAAATTCAAGATATACATTTTGTCATGTAAATATGTTTAATAAACGATATCTTAATCAAAATCAAAATTTTATAATATTTTTCCTTGTAAACGGTAGTTGGGGATGGAAATTTCCTCAAAAATCTTCGTGTCGCATCCTTAAAAGATACTGAACTTAAATGCCTAAGGCTATGCTGCCCAAAATACACACGCAGACGAACATTTTTCTATTTTTTTTTGTTTCTTTTTTGTTTTTGTTTTTTTTTTTGTTTGCATTCAGGGGGTCTCAAGACATAGTATATTGCCGGTGAAATATAGGTAACGAACTTTTGGGTGCAATACAACACCTTCTCTACACCTATGTGCATAGTAAGTATAAAGAAAGTAAAAATGCATAAAGCATTAGTAAATGCAATGAGAGATTTCACGTACCTATATTACTTTCAGTAAACAAGAAAAGAATTAGCAAGAGAATAAGGTGATATATTTCGATTATGTGGTATTCCCAACACTACTAAACATTAAATTTTTGACACCAAACTCACGCACTGTTCTTCATTGATTTCACACTGAAATAGTTCTTGTTTGCTAGTTATTTGATTCTTTTAATCTTTTCTCATCATTACTCATAGAGACTTATATTGCTGTTTGTTGCTTTTGTTTTTTTATTTCTTTGTTTTCACTTGAAACAATCTGATGTGTACACATGACTTTCTCCATATCCCTGCAACAAATAATTCTTAAAAAGCTTATACTTTTATTTACTTTATGCTAATCAGAAAATCATAGCAGAAATAGTCTAATTACTCGCTTCCTTGTAAGTAGAAGCGAATAAGGGACAACTGTAGGTTAAAGTGATAGTGAAAAGCTGGTTGCTATGTCAATGCAGTTCCTTTGTCTATATGGATAGGAGTTGACAAGTTCCTGTATGAGAAAAGCATACGTTTTTCATAGCAGAAACCAAAAATAAGGAATATCACAAAAACGACCAACCACACGAAAAAAATGTATATAAAATAAATTGTGTGTTTTAATGCGCTCTACATTTTTTGTGTAGCAAGTTTTTGTCGATCTCTTACGGTTTAGCAGTTATTCAAAATTTAGTAAAATTCATTCAGAATAAACTACTCTTCAGAGGCTACTCCCAGAAAATTCAAGATATATACTTTATTTGCCAGGTAAATATGTTTAATATACGAAAATTTAATCAAAATCGTTAGAGCCATTTTCGAGAAAATCAAAATTTTCGAAAAAAGTTCCATGTAAAGGGTAGTTGGGGGTGGAGGGATTTTACTCAAAATCTTCGTGGCGCATCCCTGGAAGGTACTAAACTTAAATACCAAGGTTGTTATTTTACCGGCTTTTCGTTTTTGAGTTATCGTGTTCACAGACACACGGACCTTTTTGTGAAAATGCTTTTTTTGGATATTGGGGACCCTAAAACATATATTTCCGGTGAAATCTCGGTATCGAATTTTTTGGTGGAGTGCAATACTTTCTCTATACACTATGTACATAGTGCGTATGGAGAAAGTAAAAAGGTGTCTTTTGCTGCGGACCTTTCCAGGTTTCAGAAGTTAGTCAAATTGATGCGTTTCCTTTTTCCGAGATGACACTTTGGTAAATTGGCCTTGACAGCAATGTGTGGAGACATTTTTTGGGATGCCGATATTATGGATTTACCGTGCTCTTCAACGACTTATTTTGAAGATATGTCATCTTCGATCAGAAGGGAGTCTATTTGCTTATCAAACCAATCATATTCCTTTAACATTTCTTCCAGATTTTATAATTATTTACTTACTTCGGTGGAAAAAACAGCAACAAAAAGTCTGAAATATAGGTCTATGGAAACAAATTATAAATGACTAAACTAAACCACTGCAATGATCGAAAGTGCACTAGAGTATCGAAATTGTACCATTTTTCGAATCAAAAATGTATTTCTTGTAGGAGTGAAATAACGAATAAATATTACTGAACTATGGCAAGAGATAGCAGCACATGTCACAAGCTTTTTCTCTATAGATGTCTCAGAGTACGCAGAACTGTCATGCAGTCTATAACCTCACTAATATAGGATTTGCAATCACATAGAAACCAGGCGATTCTGTAAGAGCGCATAAAATTAAGTAATTTAATTACCTCTTAAGAAGAATAAGTTTATATCTTTGTAGTTGTGTATTCGTGGAAAATATAGGAGATGCAAAGAACTTCTGCATTGCAAGTGCTACCAACACTACAAAAATAAAAATCTTATGTGTTCCATTCACATGAATTTCTCTACACCTTTGTAACAAATTACTGTTAATAACTTTATTCTTATATCCACTTTATGTTATTCGTGATAAAAATTAGCAGAAAGGGCCTTAATGCTTATTTACTTATAAGTAGAAGCGAAATAAGGGAATGCACTATGCTAAACTGACAGTCAAATGTTTTAAAATGTGGTTATGTCAGTCTTCCGGAATGAACAAGGCTTCAGAGGCTATTCCCAGAAAATTCAAGATATGAATTTTATACCTCATGTAAATATTATTATATAAATACCCTTTATGTAAGGTATTTTAGCCAAAATATTCCATCTAAAGGGTAGTTTAGAATGAAAAAATCTTATTGAAAGTTCAGGTGACATTCTTGGAAGGCACTAAATTTAAATACCAAGTGTGGTACGTAACCGAATTTTCGTTTTTGTAAACGAAACACCTTGCCTATGCTAATTATAATATATAGACGTCATATATTATACATTTCTCTGAATCCTTTAGCTGCGAAAGTTTTGATTTTTTTTTTTTTTTTTTTTTTTGCACATAAAATGCTCCGACTATTAGGCAAGCGTACATTAAAATTATAATATTCGCTAGGGATCTCATCAATAATTGACTAATATAAGTACTCAATACTCTATGGACTTCATTTGTGAAAATTATATAATTAATTATTCTAGAGACCTCTACAATCCCTATTTATCAGAACTAAAATTGATAATATGTACGTCTGGTCTGGGAGTTGACACAATAGAGCATCTACATACTGTGCGAGAGGTATCGAGTTCCATTCTTGTCTAAGGGCCATTTTAACATTCTCTAGCACGTATGTACAACATAATGGTAAGTAGAAAAGGTATTGTACTCCACACAAAAATTTTATACCAAGATTTCACCGGAAATACATACTTTCTGGACCCATAAATTAATAAAAATAAATTTAGAAAAAGGTTCGTGTATGCGAGTGTGTGGGCAGAAAAGTAAAAAAATGAAAATTTCCATAAATAGCAGACTCGCTATTTAAGTTTAGTATTTTCTAAGGATGTGAAACGAAGGTTTTTGAAGAAAATCCTCCACACCAAATCTGTTTACATGGAAAAAATTCAAAAATTTTATTTTCTGAAACATAGTTACGATTTGGTTTAAAATACCAATATTAGGACACATACATGACAAAATATATATATATATATATATATATATATAATTTCCATGGAAATAATCTCTGAAGCCCTTCACTCTGGATAACTTCTATATAAGCTGTAAGAGATAGACAAAAACTTACTATACGTAACATTTAGATCTCGTTTCAAGTCACTATTTATGTTTAATACACTTTTTTACTTTCTCTACACGTACTATGTACATAGTGTATAGAGAAAGTATTGTAAAATTTCACCGGAAATACTTGTTTTGGGTCCCCCTGAATCCAAAAAGCATTTCTGGAAAAAGGTCCGTGTATGGGTGCGCGTGTGTGTGCGTGTGTGTGTATGTCTGTGGACAGCATAGCTCAAAAACAAAAGACCGTTAAATACCAAACTTGATATTTAAGTTTGGTATCTTCTAAGCACGCGACACGATGCTTTTCAAGAAAATCCCCCACCCCAAACTACCCTTTACCTGGAACTTTTTTCGAAAATTTTGATTTCCTCAAAAATGGCTCTAATGATTTGATTAAAATATCTTATATTAAAGACATTTACCTGACAAATAATATGTGCCCGTAAATCTTGAATTGTCTGGGAATAGCCTCTGAAGACTACCTTATTCTGGATGAATGTTACGGAAGTGTGCATAACTACTAAACCATATGAGATGGACAAAAACTTACCACACAAAAAATGTAGAGCACCTTAAAACTTACAATTTATCTTATATGTTTTTTTTTTTTTTAAAGTAGCTGATCGTTCTTTAAATATTCATTGTTTTTGGTTTCAGCTTTAAAACTTCATACTTTTCTCATGCAGGAATTTGTCAACTCCTGTCTATACTTCAGTCACATAGCAACCAGCTTTTGGCTTTCACTTTAACCTATGGCACTCCCGTATTTCGCTTCTACTTACAAGGAAGCAAGTGATAAGACTGTTTCTGCTAATTTTTTTTTCGATTAGCATGATATAAATAGAAACGTTATCTTTTTAACCATAATTTGTTGCAGAGATACAGAGAAAGTCATGTGAATGGAACACATCAGATTTTCTGCAACAGTGTCGACCGTGTTTATTTTGTTTCATTCCTGGTCATGCAAAGAGAAGTGAAATTAAATGTCAATCGCATAGCGACATCTTTTAAAAGAGTTTATAGATTGACAATTGCTTAGTTTAGCTTGAGAATTACATTTCCAATTTTCACGAGTCAGGTGTGAAATTTGAACTTGCGCTCTGTCCAGCTTGTTTTCATACTCGGACTTTCTTTCTTATTTAATACAACTGATATTTTCCAGTTATATTTCAAAGTTAGTTTGTCAATTGGTTCAAGTTGCTAGCATACCTCCCCTATTTTAATCTTTTCTTCAAGTTATTACTTTTTACTTTTTCTAGCACTATGTACATGCAATATGCGTAGTAGCAAAGAAAATGTATAGGTAGAATCAGACTGAAAAATTCAGTTATTCCATACAAATTGACCATAATAGTTGGCCATACTATGAATCCTGGGTCTAAAGTACTTGCAGCATTGTAAGTCACCATTGGGGTTGTCATCTCAAAATAACTTGAGATCACCAGGAAACATACGAGTCAGTTGCTATGCCGGTATGTTGCCATGGTAGCTCAGAGGCAGAGCAACCGTCTAGAGGTCTGGAGATCCCGGCTACGGCATTGCATTTTTCAGTCAGACTCTACCTATCCAACTCCTGTCCTTCACACGGCTTGTGTAAATAAATAGTTATGCCATAGTAGAGAAGGCATTGTATTCCACCCAAATATTCCATGTCTGGATTTCACCGAAAATATATGTTTTGAAGTTCCCTAAGCCTGAAAAAAGTACTTTTGTAAAAAGATCCGTGTTTGTATATGTGTGCATTTTAAATGTAATGAGTATTTTGAGTTAATACTTGTTATTTTGTGTATACATTTTTCTGAATCACTTTTGAGTCAATGTCAACTGCATATGCATCACTAAATTAAATTGAAAGGTATTAATAGTATTGCGTCTTTCAGACGCCACGTGGGCTGTTACGTTTGTACTGGCCACGCGAGCAGAGCAGGGTTGAACAAATGAAATAATTTAACAAAAGACTTTCCCCCTCCACCTCTTGTCCCTGTGCATTACCTCCTTTGTAGAAAAGCATTAAAGGAATATTTTATTATTTCATACAACCTTCTGTATTTTCATTTCATTTGGAAATAGAAACCAATCAGGTATAAAATTGTGAAATTTCACATTTCAATTGCATATGTTGCGCGGAGTAATATTAAAGTGTTTTTAGAGCGGATCCAGTATAGTTGGGTCCAAGAAGGTGACCGAGTATTCGCGACAATATGACTCAGACGAGCCTAGTTGAATCAGCCTGCCATTCATTGTCTGCTTAAAGGAAATATAAAATTAGTCCTTCAGTGCAGTTATGAAGTAATTTATGCAATAGAAAAGTAGAATAAGAGGATTAATCAAGTTCTACATCAATGATGGCAGAACGGGTAGAACTACTGTGCAAAATTCAAAAGCTTTGTCACGTGATCAGAAGAAAGGAACCCAGTGTTCTGTCGCATGACAATTTCTGTTTTCTACAGAACTTTGAAACCAGTAACTTATTAGTCCTATAACATACTTGAAGAGAAGAAGGGATTCGAACTATTTCCAGCTCTATGAAATTGTGCTTCGACTCTACAGCTTATCTTACTTCCTCTTTCTCTTTAAGGTTATCTCCACTTTCCGTCTTGGAGAATTAATGTTGGAGAAGAAGGTAAGAAAAGAAGAGGTGCCTAGGCAGGGTTTGAAAGCAGCTAAATTGATCTTCGCCTCCCCTCTCCCAACCCCTTTACGAAAATTTCCTGAAGTTTTTCGGGGGAGGACCAACGTAGTGAGAAGGTTTCCAGTCACCTCTTTCTCTGTCACCATTGGAGGAAGATAGGAACACTGGGAGCTCTTGTATACTTAGCAAAAGCACACAAAAGAATTTCAAAGCTGCCTCCATCATCAAAAAGTTTCCTTTTCCAACGTAGCTTAAAGTCCGATCCCTTGTCACAAGTACAAACACAAGAAACTTAAACAGAGAGACGAAAAGATGCTGAGGTCCGATGAGAAATACACAATATGTAGAAACTTTTATTACTTATTCCTTACTTTAATTCTTGTACAACTTGACGGATACGCCAGCTGCGTAGTGAGGTCACATCTGACCTTTTCCATAACCAAGTTGCTTACAAGGCAACAGCTTTGACCTCGTGGGATAGCCAACACCACCTAAAGAGAATGCCTTGTGTCAAACATTAGCACATGGTGTGACGTCACGCTCTTTGGGCGTTGGTACAGGAAGCACATGTTTGATCTGTGGAAGTATTTTCAATAGAATCGCGATAACTCGAACTAATGTGGACTGAGAGGAAGTCGGATTACCGAAATGACTAATTTTACGGCATCAAGGGTCTATAATTCACAACTCATAACATAATAAACTTGCACAACTGAATAAACTTTTATTAGTACTCGCTCTTTCCAGACACCAAGAGTCTATTTTGGATCCTTACTTTTTTACATCCTAACACAGTGGCTCGTTCAGCTTCTAAGCCCATGTCTATATGATTGCCGCCCTTATTCAGTCTCTTAACGTCCAATTTCATTTCTCTATAATATTAACTAGTTACTTTCTCTATACACATTATGTACATAGTGTATAGAGAAGGTATTGCACTCCACCAAAAAAATCGATACTGAGATTTCACCGGAAATATATGTTTTAGGATCCCCTTTATCTAAAAAAAGCATTTTCGGAAAAAGGTCCGTGTGTGTGTGTCCGTGTGTCCGTGAACACGATAACTCAAAAACGAAAAGTCGGTAAAATACCAAACTTGGTATTTAAGTTTGGTATCTTACACGGATGCGACACGAAGATTTTGAGAAAAGTCCCCCACCCGCAACTACGCTTTACATGGAACTTTTTTCGAAAATTTTGATTTTCTCAAAAATGACTAAAAATTATGATTAAAATTTCGTATATTAAAGATATTTACACGACAAATAAAATGTATATCTTGCAATTTCTGAGAATACCCTCTGAAGACTACCTTATTCTGGATGAATTTTATGGATTTTTGCATAACTGCTAAACCGTAAGAGATGGAGAAAACTTACAACACAAAAAATGTAGAGCACGTTAAAGCGCACAATTTATCTAATATACATTTTTTTGTGGAGTTGATCGTTTTTGACATATTCCTTGTTTTTGTTTTCAGCTATGAAAAACTTATACTTTTCTCATACAGGAATTTGTCAACTCATGTCCATACAAATAAGGAAACTTTAGTCACATTGCAACCAGCTTTTGATTATTAGTTTAGCCTATAGTACTCCCTTATTTTCCTTCTGCTAACAAGGAAGTAAGTAATAAGACTTTGCTAAATTTTTTCTCGATTAGCATGAAGTAAATAGAAGTATAAACTTTTTAACAATAATAATTTGTTGCAGAGAAAGTCATGTGAATGGAACCCATCAGATTTTTTTTTCTTTTCGTTCGACATTTTCACAACACTAACAGTGATCTTGAAATCAGAGAAACTGTTCCTTAACTAGAAATAATTGAAAGTTATCGTTTCACAAGAACCTAAATACACTTGTCATGTTTTTGCCTTTTTCTTTTAATTGAAAAAAAAAATATGCACAACTACATTGTAGTCAGTTATATATTAAAGTTATGGTATGGGAAAAAACTGTTCTTACAAAACGGACTCTAAACCATGCTAATCGAGATAAGCATTAGCAAAATGGTTGAGTTTCATTGATCGAACCTCTTTTCACACATGCTTCCCAAATTTGATTTCTCTCTTCTACCGAGAGACATGAAATAAACTGAAATTCTGAAAGAAGAACACAACAATCAATAAATGTATAAAACTTTCCATTGTTGCAGCATTGTTGAGCATGAATATGTACAGCAGTCGAAATACTACATTGTCACTCAAAGGGGAGGCGGACTAGTTTTAACTGCGCCACCCTAGCAGAATTTTTTCAAAAGCATGGAATAAAGACGATTATCTGCAACAGACTTTTTAGAGTAACTAGAGTCTGTGAGATTTAACTATTCTAGAAAAGAAAGTGACAGACACATCTATCCTTTTGTTGTCTCTCTCTTTACGGTGACGGATATATCTAGTTAATCAACTACAACGAAATAATTTGCGAGATTGTGCACGTGACTGATTTAAGTAATTCGAGATCGGCGATGCATGATCCACGGATATACATAACGCAACTACATAGCGTTAAACGTGTGGGTATCAGGTGCTGATAAGTCGGTGTTAAAGCAAAGCAGGTTAAAAAATGGCTTAGAATCGAAATATCGATTTTTAGTAGTTCGTTACAAGCGTTATCAAGATTTAATGTCGCAAACCTCTGGAAAATCTCGAACTAATCACTTGACAGTGCGACACTGAGCATTAATAGGTACGTTCTTGAGTTATGTAGCCTACTCTGGAGGGTTTTTATCAACTGCTCTGGTGGCTTAATGCGTAACGCGGGAAGCTGCTATCCCAAAGGTCGTAGAGTAAATGTTTTTATTATTTTTTTTTTTTTTTTTATTCCAGACGAAGTGCCACGATAAGTGAACGAGACCCGAACTCGCAAACTATCTTTCACTTGAAAGCCAGTATCATAACCACTACGCTAGAGAGATACGCTGTAATATGTCCCTTCATTTTTCGTGTTATGCTCTCGAATGTTTGATAAATTAGCCAGTGGCGTACTGGCACTTCAGAAACTTATAGCCCTTGCTTCGAAATTTCAATAAACAGGCCATAAGCGTCCTATCTCATGTTTATTATTTAGGTAATCTACATATGCTGTGAAAATATTTTGGTGTAGCTTATTAACATCCTGTATTTGCAAAGAGCATGTAGCCATTTAACAGACAATAGAGGGTTGGGAGGGGGTGCGTGCTTTCCAAGAATTTAGCAGAACTGGAAGAGTGTTCCAAAGACAAGGATAAAACCAAATCAGACAAGTTGCATCGCATAGAATAGAGTCAGAGAATTTGGTGTCAGAAGTGGGATTGGTACTTACGCTCGCAAAGTGGACTGCGAAGTGTTATAATACATTTGTGATTTGAATTAGTTACCACCATCATCATCGTGCTGATACATAAAGTAGGTTCTTACAACAAAGGAACTATGCCGTTTCATTTGTGTTTACAAGTCTTTGCATAGTTTGAGACGAGGCCGAAAGAGCGAGCGAACAGCAAAGCCTCGGTAAGAAAAGCGAAAGGGGGACATTTTCTTGAAATTAATTACACTAAGATAAACTTTTGTGGAGAGGGAAGCAGACTTTTCTTCAAGAGAAGATAATATTTGGTATCAAAACAGCGAGTCAGTTCCACGTGGATGCATAGCAACTCCTCACTCCACAACATTTTCTTGTATGTGGAAGAAAACCGAAATTAAGCACGGTACGGTGATAGCTGCTGCTACGCCTCGGGTAGAGGCCTTTTGCGCTGCTGCCAACTTAATGAAAACAAGGATCCTTGAATAGTGATGATGACGAGGACTTGGTGATAGGGGAGTCGTCTTCCCACCTTGTGTATCAAACCGTTTCAGCACTATTTATATTCAAATTAACGTAATTTATTTCAACAACTAAAGATGCTTGCCGCCTCTTTTATTGTCTTCCAGAAATTAAGTTAGAGCTTTATTCTACAGAAATATAGAGAACGGTTTTAAAGATAATTTATACAGCGCTACATTGCTCGTTGGAACGTAAAGCGGGTGCATGAAAAATGGATTCTCTGAACTCCGCTACGCGACAGCCCAGATCGAAGAATATGAAATTAAGGCAGCACCTCCCCTATCATTTTGGTTACCCACCATTCGTGTCCTATTAAATCACATTTACTTTCTGCGAGCAAGATAATATTCCAAATGCATCTCTCTATTTTGCGCTTTATATAAAAAAGGTAGAATGCTATAACAAAGTACGATTTCCTCAAAATTAATGGGCTAAAGGAAGCAATAATTTAAAGAGGAAAATGCGTTTCAAATAATCTTTCAGAGTTTTAAAGCCAGGAACTTAAATTTTTGTACATACATACACTACGTGAACCTTGCACAGTCAGTTATGCTCGAATGGCTACCCAGAGCCAAAGCCCTCCATACTTGATGGCTCTTTCTTTTAGGGCAATACCTTGAGACTAAAAAGCCCTCCCCTCTGCCAGCATGGGGACGTACCTGAACGGAAGTGGATACGCCACTTACGCGCGTCAACCTCGTAAGGAAGACTACAATAACCTTGGTCGGGTCGACAGACGCTAGCATACCGTCTACTAGCTCTCCAGACTAGTACCGGAGGATATTGAGGTGTCTTCACAACCCAGTCACGGCTCAAAGCCAAGACGTACCCAATCACCCATGGGTATCGGGACCACTGCCACGTCGAGACCAACCCAATCCTATGTTCGGCCCGACTACTTCTGGTCACTTCGGAAGTACCACGAGCATCGGGGTTCGCAGCGCCCGCACCAAGGCAACTGAAGAACGTTCCATGTAAAAAACATAGAAGTTAAAACTCTTTAGTTTCAATAATTTTACATACTTTCTCTATATAGCATATAAGTAGACAAGGTATTCCACTGTCCAAAATTCCAAACACTCCATCCAAAAATTCTAAACAGAAAATATACGTTTAGAGTTTTATAGTACCTTCTATACGAAAAAGCATTTATACAAAAAGGTTCGTGTGTGTATGTGTGCGTGTTTCCTTGTGTCTGTGGAAACTATAACTCAATAGATATTCACATCCAAAGTAAAGCGTATATCTTAAATTTTCTGAGAGTAACCTCTGTAGACCTCTTTATTCTGAATGAATACTGCCAAATGTTTGTTAAAGACTAAACCGTAAGAGGTAGACAAAAACTTACTACACAAAAAATGTAGATTTCGTCAAAACATATAATTTATGCACTTTACATTTTTGTTGTGGAGGTAGCCGTTTCCGAGATATTCCATGATATTGGTTTCAATCGTTAAGTAATTATGCTTTTCTGAGACAGAAACTGTCTGTTTTTCTTTTGTTCTACTCTTGTCCAAGCAAAGAAGCGATTTCCAATGACCATCGGATAACAACTTTTAAAATATTGGACTATCACTTTAGCCTAGTGCATTCCCTTAGTTCCCTTCTACTTATAAGGAACTAAGTAATAGAACAATTTTGTTAATGCTTATATAGATTAGCATGATATAGAAAGAAGAATAATTTATTTAAGAAGACTATAGAACAGCTAGAGAAAGATATGTGAGTGTAACACATCTGATTTTTACTTTCTCTACACGTACTATGTACATAGTGTATAGAGAAGGTATTGTAGTGCACCCAAGATTTCGATACCGAGACTTCACCGGAATACATTTTTTTGGGCCCCCCTGAGAAAAAAAAAAACATGTTAACAAAAATATCCGCCTGTGTGTGTGTGTGTGTGTGTATGTGTGTGTGTGTGTCTGTGGACAGCATAACTCAAAACCGAAAGTCCGTTAAGAACCAAATTTGGTATTTAGGTTTGGCATCTTCCAAGGATGCGACACGACGATTTTCAAGAAAATCCCCCACCCCCAGCTACCCTTTACATGGAAAAAATTTCGAAAATTTTCATTTTCTAAAAAATCGCTATATCGATTTTGATTACAATTCAGTATATTCTAAATATTTACCTGAGAAATAAAATACATATCTTGAGTTTTCTGGGAATAGCCTCTGAAGACTACTTTATTCTGGATCAATTTTACGGAACTTTGCATAACTGCTAAACCATAAGAGATGGATAAAAACTTACTACACAGAAAATGTAGAGCACATTAAAACACACAAGTTATGTCATATAAACTTTTTCGTGTAGGTAATCACTTTTAAGGCATTCGTTGTTTTTGTTTTCAGCTTTGAAAAACTTATACAGAAATTTCTCATTTCCTATCCATACAAACAAGGAACTTCATTCACATAGCAACCAGCGTTTGACTATCACTTTAACCTATGGTACTCCCTTAACTTACAAGGTAACAAGTAATAAAACTATTTCTGTTATTTTTTTCTCGGTTAGCATGACTTAAATAGAAACATAAGCTTTTTAACAATAATTTGTTACATAGATGTAGAGAAAGTCATGTGAATGAACACATCAGATTTTTTAGTAATTTGTTGCAATCAAAGGTCATTTTCCCTTGTATTTTGTATACAAAGAGGCTGAAAATCACACAGCAACTTCAAAAAGTTATGAATAATAAAATTAATTATTGAGATTATGATGCATTGTATACTCCATGAAATAAAAATATATATACACACATTCTGATACTTTGTTTCGTCAATCAAAGTATCTAGAATAAGTAACTTTATCGCCTTCCTTGCACTAAAATTGGAAATGAATTTTGAAAACATGTGTTTTTTAAAAACAAAAATATCAATCTGATATGTTCCATTCACATGACTTGCTCTACATCTCTGTAATAAATTATTTTTAAAACTCTTCTCTCTACTTCATGCTAATTGAGAGAAACATTAGCAGGAATGGCCGTTTTGCTTTTCTGTTTGTAAGCAGAAGGGAAATAAGGGAAGGTTTTTGTACTTACGGTTTACTAGTTATGCAAAAGTCATCCAGAATGAAGAAGTCTTCAGAGCTTATTCTAAAAACATCACTATTATTGAGTGCATTAACTTCGATATGAATTTCAAAAAAATATCTTACGTAACGTGGATTTTTCAAGCTTCACAGATACATAACCTAAGTGTTCACTGAAAACCTTTGCAATAGAATGACATATCAGGGATTGTTTTGGAATCGCGTTATGCAAAACAGTGTTCAATTCAGCGAAATTCAAAATGAGATGCAAGCGCAGACGTAACGGAACATAAGCGCAGACGCAAGGAGACACCATTCAGAATGCAATCATAAGTGCAACGCAAGAATCTGGCAGGGTTTCTAAATTCATAAATACATGAAAATATCATCTACCACGAGTTTCAAATTTAAAAACATAACCAACAATATTATATCAGAAAATTAACTTAATCTTTTATAATAAATAAATTATAAAATTATACGCACAGCTGACGCGGCAGTGACGTTATAAACTGAAAAAAATATTGAAAATTGTGCAAATATGGAGACTACAGAATATTATAAGACTGCACTTTTAATGTAATGTGCATTATCTCTTTGCGCATTAAGAATTATGAGAAAGAAATCTAGATGCAGATGGTGGGTGCATCCATTAAATCAAAGCACAGAATCAGCAGTTCAAAAAGGGCGCGACACAGTCAAATGGAAGATCAGCATATAGCTAGGTCGGCTGATAAATCCCGGGCCTCACACAGAAATGGCGCCACAGGCCAGTTAGTGGTAGCATCGTATAGTTTAACTCTAGACTAGCTTGTATCCATAGTTACAGGTCAATAACTTGTTTAGTTTTCGAATGACAGCATTTTAAACAAGACAACTTTCGAGTTTTCACAAAATACGTGAAAAAAAAGACAATTTATTTGGAAAAACGAGCAGTAACAACTCCAGATATCATTGAAAAAGTCATCGTTTAGTTCTTGAAGACTGCAGATTAAAGTTGTTTGAGATAGCATAGGCTGTAATATTTTAAGTAATATTTTGGGCTTTCATAAGGTCTGTGCAGATGGGTGCCCCGTTTGTTGACACCTGATCAAAAGTAGCAAATGTGGAGCTCTACTGTAAAAATTCCACCGAAATTTTGAGACGGCGTATTACCACGGATGAAACTTGGATACATCGCTACACCCCAGAAAGTAAATCACAGTCAAAACAGTGGATTGCGCCAGGTGAACCAACTCCAAAGTCAATTTTGTCAGCTAACAAGGTTATGGCGAGTGTTTTCTGGGATGCACAGGGAATTATTTTAATTGATTACTTGGAAAAGCGTAAAAGTATCACTGGTAACTACTACGCAAGCTCACTGCAACGTTTGAGTGATGAGGTGAAAAGCAAAATACCTCATTTGGCATACAAAAACAAAACAAAACAAAAAATCTTGTTTCATCACAACAATGCTCGTCCCATCATACAGTCATTGCAATGGGAAAATGTGCTACTTAAAAAAATTGAATCTCTGAGTATAAAAATAGATTAAAAGTATTGTTAATGGGACCAATCTCTTCAATTGTTCCTAAAAGTTTGAATTTTGGGCAAAATTCTTTTTTTTTGGGGGGGAGGAAGGGCCTTTGTTTAATTTTACTCAATTTATCTCTCACTTACCAATCCCTTTCACCCCTCACTTAAAGTTGGAATTCTTGTACATCCACCCTATTCACCAAATCTTGCGTTCCGAAACCTCAAAAAGTGTCTTGGAGGACGAAGATTTCACAGCAACGAGGAGGTCATTGATGCGGTAAACAGCTGTTTTGAGGACCTTGATAAATCGCATTACAGAGATGGTTTAATTAAATTAGAAACCGATATGACAAATGTATTAGCCTTTCTGGAGATTGTGGTGAGAAATATTTGGTTTAAATGCATTGAGAGGCCCGAGACTTATGAGCCGACCTCGTATGTATAGAGGGCCTGTAAAAACTTGCAGCTCAGCAGGCACTGCATAGAGGTAAAGAGCAAAATTAATCCTTTTTACACACAACGTAAGAATAAATTTTGGAGTTTGCAAACTCTTGCGTTACGTTGCATTGCATTACGTTGGGTTGCGTCTTGCGTGTTTCTATGTGAATTATAAAAAAATCTTGCGCTTGCGTTACGTTGCATTGCATTGTGTTGGGTTGCGTCTTGCGTGTTTCTATGTGAATTATAGAAAATCTTGCGCTTGCGTTACGTCTGCGTTTGCATCTCATTGTGAATGTAGCTTAAATCAGTCAACTGTTTCCAAAAGCATACAACAACCATGGGAGTGTCTCTATAATACTGCACAGAGTATTCGGCCCGTTGGACAAAGTGTAAAATGAATTTCTTTAGTTCGTCAAACCGCCTCAAATTCTGGAATAGTTTTCTAAGAGCTGAGAACATCAATGACATTCTAATCAAGGATTTTCTATTGACGCCCCCAGTGAAGTGGGTGCCGGAATGTAGCATAGTTAAGGTGACAAGTGCCATGTGCCCCACAGGTGTGTTTCCACTCCCTGCGGCATTTTCATCGATTCGTGTCTCCTCCCCATTCTTATTTCCAACCTTGCGCACCTTTTTGTTTTTTTTTTCTTTTCTTCCTTATTTTCCTCCCCTCCCTCTTTGTTTTTCAACATCTCAAGCAACGCTTCAGGTCTTCAAAACTTCTGTATTTTGCCTTACAGCACTTCTCTATAAAAGAAGAGTCACTTTCATTAAGAGAACTTGCATTAAAATTAGTTTTCCTTATATTTTTAATCCTCTGTGGTTTGAAGCTAAGATTAGATTTCTAACAGACTTCAGAACGGCGGACTGGTTAAAAATATCTGATGTGCTCTTTCACATGACTTTCTCTGCATCGCTGTAACACCTTATAGTTAAAAAGCATATTATTCTTCTACTTAATGATAATCGAGATAAACATTAGCAGAAATTGCTTTAATTACTTGCTTCCTTGTAATTAGAAGGTAAATAAAGGGATACACTAGGCTAAATCGATAGTCAAATCCTTTAAAAGCTGGTGCAGATCCAAGTGTTTACGGCTTTCCGTGTGAAAAAAAGCAAGTATTTTGAATCTGAAACAAATAACAAGGAATATCTCGTATGTATGTTATGAATTGTGTCCTTTAACGTGATCTACATTTTTTTGCGAGTAAGTTTCTTAAGCAAATTTCATCCAGAATAAACAGGTCTTCAGAGAATATTCCCAGAAAATTCAAGATGTATATTTTATTTGTCGGGTAAATATCTTTATTATACGACATTTTAATCAAAATCGCCAGAGCTATTTTTGAGAAAATCAAAACTTTCGAAAGAAGTTCCATGTAAAGGGTAGTTTGGGGTGGGGGGATTTTTCTAAAAATCTTCGTGTCGCATCCCTGGAAGATATTAAACTTAAATACTAAGTGTGGTATTTTACCAACTTTTTGTTTTTGAGTTATGGTGCCCACAGACACACGGAATTTTTTATGACAATGCTTCTTTTAGATACAGGTGACCCTAAAACATCTATTTCCGGTGAAATCTCGGTATCGAATTTTAGGTGGAGTGCAATACCTTCTCTATACACTATGTATATAGTATGTGTAGACAAAGTAAAAATTATTATTGTAATGTTTCATGAAATTTCAGTGCTACACACCCTGAATCACCGTGTGGTGGATTTATTAATTATTCATTTCCAAACAATACACCCAGTAAATCTAAATAACATTGAACTTAGATTATGTTGAGGAAAGCATGCACCCCCCCCCCCCCCCGCGAGACCTGGCATGGGAAGCTCGGAAACAAGGGGCGTGCAACACTTAAACCCATTCCACATAGCAGATAGTATTCACCCGGTGGCAAACACAAATGTCAACACAACTCTGCCTACAAAGTCACCAGGTATTTTGCGGCGGTTCTAATTATAGGTATCTTTAAAAGGGTTCCGGGTTCGAATCTCACGTGATGGTTCAGGTGATTAAGGAATAGTGTGGGAGTGTGATATGTCAGCAAGGACTCTTTCTCAGGAGTGGTGTTAAGTCACAAGTGGCTTTCTGTCAGTTCACGATTATTATTGAACTCATTTATTGTTTTCTTTGATATTTATTACCGTCGAACAGAAATGCATTCCTCGTAAGTTCTCTCCCCCTTCCAGCTACTCTTTACACGACCGCGCCTTAAATTAACTTAACAATTCCACTTTTCTTCTTGTCTGATTAAATTACCTAATGTGTTGATGCTTCTAGCGAGATTTTGACCATTCTTGGTGCCCTGTGTCAATGTTCATTTTAGAAGTCTCTTTATATATATTTCACTTTCGTGATTGAACACATGACTATTTAGTTCATACCAGCAGCCTTTATATTTGTAAATTCTAAGGTATTATTTAATTTTTTTTATAATAAAAAATACAGTACCGGAAGCTTTTCAGGACTCCGGCGCTGTATTTCTTTTTTCTCCATTTTTTTCCAGTTTCCTATATTTCCTTAGTAAATCTTATTATTCTTAACGGTTTCCTTTTACATTTACAAACACAAACACCCATGCCCAATGCGGGACTCAAACCCACGATCCTGAGCACCACGAAGCGCCAAAGCGAGACACTTTAGCGAGCGCGGTCACCGGGATTGGCATGAAGTTCAATGACATAGCCGGGATTTGAACCACGGATCTCCCAATCTCTATCCGGTTGGTCTGCCACTGAGCTACCATGGCAACATAATAAAGAGTGGTCAATGCCAACGGCACGTGGTGTTCCCAACCGGTCACCCATCCAAGTACTGACCACGCCCAATGCTGCTTAACTTCGGTGATCGGACGAGAACCGGTGTTTTCAGCATGGTATGGCCGTCCGCATTTTAATTCATCCTAAGTGATGTGAGAGGGGAAATAAGTGCAAATATTTGTTACAGTGTTTCATAACGATTTGGTTATCCAAATTTTCCGTTTTTTTTTCGAAATTTTCTAAAGTTATGTTCATGAGGAAAATTTCACGATGTTTTTTATTGGCTTTTATTCCGTATCTAAGACGTTCAGTTGTTCACGTAAAAGGTCACACGGTTACCATTTTCTGACCTCTAACTTTTGCCCTGCTCGAATACAAGTGGAGTGATGTGTGTAAACACAGCAGAGACATAGCTCAGAGCCATTCAAAACATATTAAATCCTGAAATCTCTGCGTCATTTATGACGCTATTAGTAAACGTCACTTGTATGTTATATGCATTGTTCACTACCCATTACTAAAATAAAATTGAGCTTTATTTATGGAAGTTCTTTAACTGCTGTGGTTCTCAGCGTCCCATTCCATACTGGGCGTGAAATACCGCTTACTTTTCCCAGATGCCTCTTTTACCAGGTTTGAGATTCTTTTACGAGCCGTAAATCTACGACATCGGCTCTACTTGCCTTCCGAAGGAATGCTAATTTCCAAGGAGGATCGTTTTAAACTATATCAAAATAAAATGCTTTAACAGTGGGTCTTGGATCTTCTACAGTTCCTTCATCTATTACCAACCGATCCATAATTGTGTCTCAAAGAATAAGGTGTATCTCCCAGTTCCAATATCCTATATACGAGGACTGACCCAGAAGCACCCGACTTAAGAAAAAAATCACAATAATTTTGGAGGAAAACATCTATTTCTCTACATAGTCTCCTTTCAGAACAATACACTTTTCCCAGCGATGTTCAATAGTTTGATACCCTGTTTATAGTGAGAAATATCGAGGTCTGCAAAATAGCCATCAACTGCAGACTCCCACCTCTTCGAGCCATTTCTTCAAGTTTAAAAACAGAAAATAATCAAAGGGGGCTAAATCTGGCGAATAGGGTGCATGAGGAAGCAATTCGAACTTTAACTGAGTGATTTTGGTCATGGCGTATGAACTGGTGCATTGTCTTGATGAAACAAAACTTTCTTTTTTGCTAAATGCTGTCGTTTTTTGCTCGATTTCATCAGTCAAAAGCTGTAACAAGTTCGTATAATTTTCGCTATTGATTACTTTTCCCTTTTCGAGATAACCAATGAAAATTATCCCGCGTGCTTCCCAGAAAATTGACGTGATATTGCCTGCAGATGGAACTGTCTGCGCCTTCTTTGAAGCCAATTCTCCCCATCCAAACCAGGGTTTTGATTGTTAATTCGTCTCGGGTGTGAAGTGATGGACACAGATTTTATCCATTTATATAAATCGACGTAAAAGCTCAGCTTTATTGCAACGAAATATTACCAACACTCGACTAAAACATACTCACGACGCTGTTTTTTTTTTCTATTGTGAGCAAACCCGGACCCATCTTGCACACAACTTTCTCATATTCAAACTTGCAATCAGTATGGCATGTACAGAACTTTTTGAAATGCCTGCAATATCTGTTAGTTCGCGCACTTTCAATTGACGGTCATTCAATACCATGGGTTTTCTTTACAATTTCTTGACTGGTAACTTTATTTGGTCGACCACTGCGATGTTCGTCTTAGCAGCTCATACGGCCGCACTTAAACTCTGTCACCCAATATTTCTCTGCTGAAGCTCAGCTTTAATATCAGTTGGACTAAGGCATTTCAAATGAAAGTATTGTATCACATAACGATGACCAGTTTTATCCATGTTTACAAATTCATTAGAGCTTTCACTAATTGTGGCTGCCAAACAAGTGTTAAACAATATAAAATCGTCAAACATCACACTTAAGCTTTCTAAGACTGGTATTATTAACCATTGTTGTTTGAAACAACCGCTCACTATACGTCGGTAGCATATGCTCAAGGAAGGAGCAAGTGTATGTGTGCAGTGAGCTGATATATTCGCGTTTTGCTGGTACAGATGTGCGAATCAACATGGTCACTACACGGAATCGCTGTTCGCTAACACAAAACAGGTTTCCAATGAGCCCACCCCACGCCTATACGTGCTAATTATGTCAACAGCTACAATCAGATTAATTCATTAAGATACGTTTGCTTTTGGCATTATTTACTCTCATGCACTGCGAGGCCCAGTAACGAGAAATCCTGTTAACATTGATAAATAAGGTTCAATTTCGCGCTCTGCCTGCGGCAACACTGAACTTCATATTCGTTTCTCAATGTCATGAAATACTCATATGGTCCTATTGCTGTTTCAGTACTTTTAGGGAGACCACAGAAATGTTCTGCATTTTACTGCTGATGATTGATGTATCCGCCTGAGTTAAGTTTGTTCTTGCTTGTAAGCTTATGTGCCAAGCCCGCGGGAGTAGGTCTGGTCTTTTTTATTACTTTCTCTACACATATTATCTACATAGATAATAGAGAAGGTATTGTGAAATGAAAATGAAATGGCCTGTTATTTATGGACGCTCTTTAACTGCTTTGGTTCTCAGCGTCCCATTCTATATTGGGCGTGAAAGATCGCTCAGAGGCCTCTCTTATCAGGCTTGAGGTTCTTTTACGTGCCGTAAATCTGCAACACGGGACCCACAGCTTTACTTCCCTTCCTAAGGAAGCCATGCTAAGGATTTTTACGCCCGAAAAAATCCATCGTCCTCCGCCGGGTTTGAACCCGCGACCTTGGGTATATGAAGTTAGCATGGTAACCATTACACCACAGAGGGCGATGAGAAGGTATTGTAATGCACCCAAAAATTCAATACCGAGATTTCACCAGAAATACATGTTATGGATTCCCCTGAATCTAAAAAAGTCATTTTTGGAAAAAGGTTCATGTGTGTCTGTGGACAGCATAGCTCAAAAACGAAAAGACCGTTAAATACTAAACTTGATATTTATCTTTGGTATCTTCCAAGGATGCAACACGAAAATCCACCCACCCTAAACTAACCTGTACATGGAAAACATTTCGAAAATGATTTTCTCAAAAATGATACTAAAATGTTTAATTCAAATATCTTATACTTCAGATATTTACATTCCAAATAAAATGTATATCTTGAATTTTCTGGGAATAGCCTCTAAATACCGCTTTATATTGGATGCTTTTTATTGCATTTTGCGTATCTAGTAAACCGTAAGAACTTACCATACAAAAATGTAGATCGCGATAAAATACAATTTATGTCGTACACATTTCTTTTTCGTGGCGTTGATCGCTTTTGAGATATTTCTTGTTATTGGTTTCAGCTTTAAAAAACTAAAACTTTTCTGATATGGGAATTTGTCAACTCGTGTCCATACAGATAAAGGAAATTCAGTCACATAGCAATCAGGTTTTGACTATCACTTTAACCTATGGCACTCCCTTATTTTGCTTCCACTTACAAGGAAGCAAGTAATAAGGCTATTTCTGATAATTTTTGTCAATTAGCCTGAAGTAAATAGAATATTAGGTTTTTAATAATAATGTGTTGCAGAGATGAAGAGAAGGTCATGTGAGTAGAACACATCGGTTTTTTTCTATCTTTTAAAGTTTACCAGTTATGCAAAACTCAGCCAAATTCATCCAGAATAAAGAGATCATCTGGTGTTTTTCCCAGAAAATTTAAAACATACATTCTGTTTACCATGTCAATATCTTTGAAATAAGATATTTAAATCAAAATCATTACAGCCATTTTTGAGAAAATAAAAGCAATTCCACGTTTTCCATATAAGGGCTAGTTTACGTTGGAGGGATTTTCTTGTAAAACTTCGTAATGTATCCTTGGGAGATACTATTGACAGACCTTTCTTTTTGAGCTGTGCTGTCCTCAAACATACACGCACAGACACACTGAACTTGATTTGTCTAACATGTTTTTTTTTTTTTTTTATTCCTGTACTTCCGGTGAATCTCGTTAGCAAACTTTTGGGTGGAATACAATACCTTGTCTATACATTATGCAGGTGTGGTTTAAGGTTTACCAGTATGCAAAATCTATAACATTCATCCTGAATAAACAGATCTTCAGAAGCTGTTACCAACAATTTCTAGATATACATTTATTTTTTAGGTAAATATCTTTATTATACGACATTTTATCAAAGTTGTTGGAGCCAGTTTTGAGAAAATAATTTTTTTTAGACATTTTCCTATGTAAAGGATAGTTAGGGGTGGAAGGATTTTCTTGTTAATTTTGATATCGCATCCTTGGGAGATATTAACAGAAATTTCGTACAGACAGACAGGAACAATGATTCTTTTCTAAAAGTATTATTACTACCTTCTCTATACGTACTATGTACTAGTGTGGAGAAATAATTGTATTGCACCCACTAATGCAATACTGAGATTTCGCAGGAAAAGTAAAAAGACTTTTTGGAAAAAGGTCCGTGCATGTTTGTGTGTCTGTGGACAGCTCAAAATCGAAAATTCCGCTAAATACCGAACTTGGTGTTTAAGTTCAGTATCTTCCAAGAATGTGGCACGAAGATTTTCAAGAAAATATCCCCACCCCCTAAATACGAAAACTTTGATTTTCTCAAAAATAGCTGAAATGATTTAGATTAAAATATCGTATATTAAAGATATTTACTTGAAAAATGATATATATTACATTTTCTGGGAATAGCCTCTGAACACAATTTTACTCTATATGAGCTTTACAGAAATTTCTATAACTGTCAAACCGTAAAAATTAGAGAAAACCTTACTTGACAGAAATTGTAGAGCCGGTTAAAACATGCAGTTTATTTCATATGCATTTTTTCGTGGGGTTGGCCGTTTTTGAGATAACTCTTTTTATTGGTTTCATCTTTAAAAAAAACCCTATATTTTTCTCATACGGGAATTTTTCAACTTCTATCCAAAGGAACTTCACACACTTACAAGGAAGCAAGTAATAAGACCATTTCTGCTAATTTTTTCCCAATTAGTCTGAAGTAAATAGAAGCATAAGTTTTTAACAATAATTTGTTGTAGAGATGCAGAGAAAGTCATGTGAATTAAACATGTTTTTTTTTTCTTTCTCTATAATCACTATGTACATAGTGAATAGAGAATGTATTGCACTCCACCAAAAAATTCGATACCGAGATTTCACCGGAAATATATGTTTTAGGGTCCCCTGTATCCAAAAAAAGTATTTTCAGAAAAAGTTCTGTGTGTGTCCATGTGTCCGTGTGTCTGTGAACACGATAACTCAAAAACGAATAGTCGGCAAAATACCAAACTTGGTATTTAAGTTTAGTATCTTCCAGGGATGCGACACGAAGATTTTGAGAAAAATCCCCCACCCCAAACTACCCTTTACATGGAACTTTTTTCGAAAGTTTCGATTTTCTCAAAACTGGCTCTACCGATTTTGATTAAAATTTCGTATATTAAAGTTATTTACCTGACAAATAAAATGCATATTTTGAATTTTCTGGGAATAGCCTCTAAAGACTACTTTATTCTGGATGAATTTTTCATAATTACTAAACCGTAAGAGATGGACAAAAACTTAACACACAAAAAATGTAGAGCACATTAAAGCACACAATTTATGTTATACACATTTTTTTCGTGCAGTTGATCGTTTTTGAGATATTCCTTTTTCTTGGTTTCAGCTTTGAAAAACTTATACTTTTCTCATACAGGAATTTGTCAACTCCTGTCCATACAAACAAAGGAACATCAGTCACAAAACAACCAGCTTTTGACTGTCACTTTAACTTATGGTACTCCCTTATTTCGCTTCCACTTACAAGGAAGCAAGTAATAAGACCATTTCTGCTAATTTTTCCCACTTAGCCTGAAGTAAATAGAAGCATAAGTTTTTAACAATAATTTGCTGCAGAATTGTTGAATGTGTGAATTAAACATCTATTTTTTTTTTATTCATACATTCAATTAAAATTTATTTGTAACATGTCAATAATACATGGATTTACACGTCAGTATAATAAGAAAAACAAAATTAAAATACATAACTAATAACATTTTAAAACTTGTAACTTAAAAACTCTTTCTCTGAATGGAAACGTTGATTCATTAAACATCGTTTTACACTTTATTAAACCTGTTGCAAGGCAATCTTTGTATATTCATTGGTAACTTATTAGACTTAACGCCAGAATATGCAGGTGATTTTTCATATTTTATGAGTTTATGACTTTCAATGGATAACAACTGCATTTCGTGCGTTATAATTATGAACATTTGAATATTTGTAAAAAAATTTCTAATCTGATTTTAAGAAGAATAGGCTCTTAAAAATATAAATGGAAGAAAACGTTAAAATTTTATATTGCATAAAATAAGGTTTATAGGTGTCCATACTGTTTAACTTAAAGATGGTTCAAAGAATTCTTTTCTGTGTGATAATATTCTATATGGGTTAGTAGAATTTCCCCCATAGGAACACAGCATAGCCAAGATGTATAAAAATCTGATGTGTTACACTCACATGACTTTCTCTGGCTCTTCTACAAACTTCTTCATAAGATTATTCTTCTTCCTGCACCTTGCTAATCGAGACAATCATTAGCAGAATGTTCTTACTACTTAGATCCTTACATGTAGAAAGAAAATAACAGAATACACTAGGCTAAACCGATAGTCAAATGTTTTAAAAGCTTTCGTTATTCGATTGTCATTGCAAATCGCTTCTTTGCTTGGCAAGGAGTACAACAAAAGAAAAACGGACACATCCTGTCTGAGAAAATTAAGTACTCACAACTGAAACCAAAAACAAGGAATATCTTGGAAACGGTTACCTCCACAACAAAAATGTAAAGGACATAAATTCTGTCTTTGATCAGATCAACATTTTCTATGTAGTAGGTTTTTGTCTATCTCTTACAGTTTAGCAGCTAAGCAAAGTTTAGCAAAATTCATCCAGAAAACTTAAGATATATACTTTATTTGGTATGTAAATATCTTTAATATACGGGGTTTAATCAAAATCGTTAGATATTTTTTAGAATATAAAAATGTTCGAGCATTTTTCCAAGTAAAGGGTAGTTGGGATGGGGGGATTTTCTTGAAAATCTTCCTGTCGAATCCTTGGAAGATACCAAACCTAAATACCAAGTTTAGTATTTAACGGTCTTTTCGTTTTTGAGCTGAGCTGTCCACATGCACATACACATACACACGGACCTTTTTCTGAAAATACCTTTTTGGATACAGGGTTCCTAAAACATGTATTTCCGGTGAAATCTCGGTATCGAATTTTTGGGTGGAATGCAATACACTATAC
This sequence comes from Hymenopus coronatus, assembly GCA_030762935.1. Classification (NCBI taxonomy): domain Eukaryota; kingdom Metazoa; phylum Arthropoda; class Insecta; order Mantodea; family Hymenopodidae; genus Hymenopus; species Hymenopus coronatus. The sequence goes on from CM060884.1 coordinate 62,071,668, forward strand.
ACTATGTACATTGTACGTATAGAGAAAGTAAAAATAAGAGAGTAGTATATAGAGCTCAGTGTTTCCGGTGAAATCTCGATATTGAATTTTTGTGTAGAATACAATATCTTTTCTATACACTATATAGATAGTACGTGTAGGGAAGGTAAAAATTAAAGCTGTAGCATAAATACTTTAGCAAATCAGTTTTATCACATCGTTGTACCCTACCTGCTTGAGTCTCCTAATAACACCATTTGCATATGTAGTGTTGAAGAGACAAAAGTGTTAGCCAACACATTTTGCAAATTTGAGCTCAGAGCTGTTGGGGGCCAAATCCAGGCTGCGCACGTCTTCTTTGATGCACCACTGGCTGTTTCATACAGTGCTGCACGCTGGTAATCCACCAGTGAAAGGGAGCGCTTCTTTCCCCTTTTTCCTTTTAATTATGCATGTGATACATGAGGACGTTATGTAGCTTTGCTAAGAGGATTCCAACTTGATATTTAAATCATGAAAGTGGCAAAGTCAGTAGCTTCATCACGCTGATGCAACAGCGGACTGTCCTTAGCAACACGTTGCACGTCCCGCATTACCAAGGTAATAGACATGCAACCATACAGTCCGGACATCAGCCTTTTGTCTGTAAAAGCTGCCGGAACTCTATGACTGCTGCATAGCCAACCGGCCACTTGCCTTCATACGTTTTCCTTCCTCTATCTACATTAAACATCAGCGGTTTTTAAGCTTCCTCTCTTGTTTCATCCCTCTTCTTGGTCAACTAATATAAAAAAAAAATCTGATGTGTTCCATTCCAGGACTTTCTCTACATTTCTGCAATAAATTATTGTTAAAAAGCCTATCTATACTTTGAAAACAGTGTATAGAGAAGGTATTGTAATGCATCCAAAAATTTGATACATAGATTTCACCGGAAATACATGCTCTGAGACCCCTAAATCCAAAATAAAACAAATTATAGAAAAATGTCCGTGTGTGTGTGTCTGTCTCTCTGTCTATATGCGTGTCTTTGGGCAGCATAGCTCAAAAACGAAAAGTTCGTTAAAATCCAAACTTGGTATTTAAGTTTAATTAATATCTTCCGGAGATGCTACATGAAGATTTTAAGAAAAATCGCCCACCCCAAACTACCCTTTACATGGAACTTTTTTCGAAAACTTTTATTTTCTATAAAATGGCTCTAACGATTTTGATTAAAATATCGTATATTAAATATATTTATCTGATAAATAAAATGCATATTTCGAATTTTATGGGAATAGCCTCTGAAGATTACTTTATTCTGGGTAAATTTTACGGAATTTTACATAACTGCTAAACCGTAAGAGATGGATAAAAACTTACCACACAACAAATGTAGAGCACTTTAAAACACACACTTTATGTTATCTACATTTTTTTCGTGTAGTTGATTGTTATTGAGATATTCCTTGTTTTTGGTTTCAGCTATGAAAAACTTATACTCTTCTCATACAGGAATTTGTCAACTCCTGACCATACAAACAAAGGAACTTCAGTCACATAGTAAACAAGATTTTGACTATCACTTTAACCTATGGTACTCCCTTATTTCACAAGGAAGCAAGCAGTAAGACTATATCTGCGAATTTTTTCTCGATTAGCATGAAGTAAATAGAAGCATAAGGTTTTAAATAGTACCTTTTTCCAGAGATCTAGAGAAAGCCATGCGAATGGAACACATCTGATTTTTCTATTTACTTCATGCTAATCTAGAAAAAAATAGCAGAAATTGTCTTATTACTTGCTTCCTCGTACGTATAAGGGAAATAGGAACAAACCATAGTCACGTACTTTAAAAGCTATTTGCTACGTGATTGAAGTTCCTTTGTTTGTATGGCCAGGAGAGAAAGTATGCCGTATGAGAAAGTATAGGTACTTTAAATATGAAATTAACAACAAGGAATATCTGGAACTGATAAATTTCACGAATAAATGATTATTGATTAGCTACTCGATGGACAAGTAGCGGCCCCAGGTCATGAGGACCACATTAACCGGCCGGGGGGTGGGTTGGAGGCGCTGATCACGTATCATCCTCTAATATTGCACCCCATCCATGACATATCTCTCCGATATTAACAAACAAACAAAAAAAATTCACGTATTAATAAAAGCCAAACACATATAAGGCGTTGGGAGTCAAAGATGTTCGGAGAGTGATTATAGACTTTAATGACACTAGCGCTATAGCGTTGCTATTCGCCAGGAATTTTCTGCGAATCAGATTTAATAAGAGAAGCACAGACTGTTCCGATCCTAATATCCTAAATAAGCCGGTAAAATCTTGAACAATAAGTGGCTGGGATGACCACAGAATTTCTACAGAACACTTTGCTGCTGTGTGCATGAAGTTTCATATTCGGATGCCACAGCGGAGACCGTTCCTACAGGAATTCTGCTAATTGTATTTTCTCTCTCCATTTCTCCAGGCCCGTGCCTTCTGAAGCACATCCCTTAATAACGGCCCTGTCCGCAACACGAAAATAATGAAATAGCACGGCCTGGCGTGCAAGCACGGTTAGCAAAACGCAATTAGAAAAAAAAAATCTGAAAATAAAACAGCTGTTCGTTAGTAAGGGCTCCTCTTTTTACCCTGAGCTTGCTTCCAAGTATCAATTTCCTAGGATTTTATATTACTTCCCTGTTCTTCTCCGTCACTAGTACCAGTGGCGGACCTTCAACATAAAACTTAGATTTCTTTTTGGTGGTGTTTAACGCCCGATTTTACTGTTTATGGTACTGGTGATTGAAACCGTTAGTTGACCTCGTTATTATTATTAATTATTGGTTATTATTTAATGTACAAATAAAATATTTTTCAATAAGTGTAGAAAGCTAGCTTGAAGCAAGCGCAGATTAGGATGTTCACGAAAGTAGGTCGCTGCATAGGGGAAAGGTTCTTTGTTAAGGTAACAAGTTGGTAAAAGTTACGTACTCCTTTATGCTTGTGCGTGCAATAGAGTAACAAGTGAAAGTGAACTGGGGAAAATCCCTAATGTACAAGAAACGAGTTTTTACTTTCTCTATACGTACTATGTACATAGTGTATAGAGAAGGTATTGCACTCCACCCAAAAATTTAATACCGAGTTTTCAACGGAAATATATGTTTTAGGGTTCCCTGTATCCAAAAAAAAAAACATTTTCAGAAAAAGGTCCGTGTGTGTGTTTGTGTGTCCGTGTGTCTGAACACGATAACACAAATACGAAAAGTCGGTAAAATACAAAACTTGGTATTTAAGTTTAGTATCTTCCAGGGATGCAACACGAAGATTTTGAGAAAAATCTCCCCACACCCAAATACCCTTTACATGGAACTTTTTTCAAAAATTTTGATTTTCGCAAAAATGGTTCTCACGATTTTAAGTAAAATATCGTGTAATAAAGCTATTTATCAGACAAATAAAATGTATATCTTGAATTTTCTGGGAAGAACCTCTGAAGAGAACTTTATTCTGGATGAATTTTACGGAATTTTGAATAACTGCTAAACCGTAAGAAATGGACAAAAACTTACTGCACGAAAAATGCAGAGCACGTTAAAACACATAATTTAGGTTATATATCTTTTTTTTTTTTGTGGAGTTCATCGCTTTTGAGAAACTTTCTTTCTTTTTAGGAAATTTTAAATTCATTGGTATATTTTATATTATTATTAATATTTTTTTTATTGAAGGCATGCTTCAGTAAGAGTTGCACTCCTTGTTTTTAGTTTCTGCTTTGAAAAACTTACACTTTTCTCGTATAGAGATTTGTCAACTGCTGTGCATACTAAAAAAGGAACTTCAATGACATAGCAACCAGCTTTTGACCATCACTTTAACCTATGATACTCCCTTATTTCGCTTGTATTTATAATAAGTAATAAGACTATTTCTGCTACTTTTCTTTTTTTTCTGATTAGCATGAAATAAATAGAAGTATAATTTTTTAAGAATAATTTGTTGCAGAGATGTAGAGAAAGTCATGTGAATGGTACACATAAGATGTTTCTCCATTGTATAAGTGTAGTCACGGGTTATTTATAGTGCATTATGGATAGTAAGAACTGCATTATGGGACGTATAGACGCCAAGTTCGCGGTCTTTATAACCAATAGAAATAAAGTAGCCATGACACCATATCTTTCTATAACTGGCAGCTTGAAGACAGTTCAGTTGCTAGATACAGACCAAAGTACTCTGTTGTTGCTAGAGACACATCGTAATGCCGAGTTGTAAGGCGCACAACATGGGGTTCAGTTGCTAGATATACAATGTAAAGTTCAGTTGTCAGAGATATAAAGTTGTAGGAAGTGCTAGGAAACAAAGTTAACTTTAGTATGTGAGGCCAAAGTGCTTTGTCGTTATATTTAAAGGTTCTAGTCAGAAATAAATTTAGATATACAAGTTAAAGTGTGTTGTGACATTGATAAGTATACCCCCATTGTTACTCCAGCCTGACAGTCAATTTCATGTTCACCGGCCGACGTCATCGGATATTTGATCGGAGCTGAGGCAACTATAGCAGTCGTCGCTACAAACAGGTACGTGGGGAGTAACCTGCTATAAGTACACACACACACACACACACACACACACACACACACACACACACATTACACACAGTGGGGAACGTCACATACGTGGCCCACACGTGACCGACGCATGATGCATGGAATGAAGTTAGACCACCGGTGGAATGAGATGGAGCAGGAAACCGGAAAACCCACCCCTGCGCCGCTTTGTCCACTACAAAATCTCACATGTGGTCGCTTGAGATTGAACCCGGGCCGTCTAGGTGAGTAAAACTTATAAATGTAATACAGTATTTTTCAAAACATGGTGACCATGCCCCAATCTGTTTCCACAGTCACTTTAAAGTTTTGGATTAGGATTTGATCGTTGGAAACCAACTCTCGCTGTTGCCAAGTCTTCCACTTACCTTAACTTAAGCTTGATTCTTGACTTGTAAGCAGTGACTCCATGTCATCATATAATTTTACTTCGCTAATTCACGATGTATTGTGCGCTGGTTTGTAGGTATATACAGTATTTCTCATACCATGATAATCATTTATCGTGACTTTAAAGTTTGGGATAAGGAGGTGTGCGGCTAGAAACCAAACATTGTCAACAGTCATGGATCAACACAATTCTGAAGTCAGCATTCCTCGGCTCATTCTCCGATGAATTTTGTGCTGCACTATTCCCTTCTATTTGCAGAAACCGAACTACACTTCGTAATTCACTTGGCGGGAACCATGTTTACGTGACTTGTGCAACGCGGATTGATGCCTTGAGTTCGGCAATGGAAGAGTGTGTAGTGCGAGAGTTGCGCAATAACCTACAGCGCATATCCGCTTTTTGCCGCTCGCGTAGCTTCTATACTAATCGATCGGAGGTTGAAAAAAACGGCCCTCATACATAGTAGGGAGAAAAAGTATTCGAATCCAACTAAAACTTCGACTTCCTTCACCATAAATACATGTTTTGTAGACCCTTAATTCTATTAAGAGCATTCTTAGAAAAGGTTCGAGTATGTGTATGTGTGTGAGAGATAGAGATAGAGAGAGAGAGAGAGAGAGAGAGAGAGAGAGAGAACGAGAGAGAGAGTGTGTGTATGTCTGTTGACAGCATAACTCAAAAACGAAAAGTCCGTTAAGTACCTAACTTTATGCAAGAGAATAAATACAATAACCGAACTGTATGTAGTTTAGTATCTTTTAAGGATCCGATAAGAAGATTCTCAGGAAAATCCCCATCCTAAATTACACTTTAGATAAAGTAATCTTTAATTTTCTCAAAAATAGCTCTTACCTATTTTTTAATAAACTAACAAAATATAAGGATATTTACATGACAAATAAAATACATAGATATATTGAATATCTTAGGAATATCCTTTTAAGTCGTGTTTATTTATAATTACTTTTTCATTGTTGGAAGTACGTAGAAGTTAAGACAAAAATTATACACAAAAAATATACTGGTCCCGTAACATGCTGTGCAGTAACTTACTGGTTTGGACACGTACTGACACTAAACACGAAACAACTGTCTACAGAGTCTGCAGGAAACAAGAAATTTTTCTGGAAATATTTGTTTTGATTAAAATGAAAAAAAAAAAAATCCGTGTGAGTGTCTGTGTCTTTGAGCAAAATATTAGAAAAGCAAAAAGTCCGTTGAGCACCAAACATGGTATTTAATTTAGGATCTTCCAAGGATCTTTCCATAATAACGGCCAACACGAAAGTAATGAAATAGCACGAGCTGGCGTGCAAGTAGGGTTAGCAAAACGCAGTTGGAAAAAAAAATCTGAAAATTAAACAGTTGTTCGTTAGCAAGGGCTCCTCTTTTTACCTTGAGCTTCCAAGTATCAATTTCCTAGCATTTTATATTACTTCCCTTTTCTTCTGCCTTCACTAGTACCAGTGGCGGCCCTTTTATACAAAACTTAGATGCAGACGGGAATACATGTACAATGCTCTTTTATTTATTGGTAAATTGAAAAAAAAAAAAGATGTTTCATTCACAGGAATTTCTCTAGCCATTCTACAACAAATATTCTTAAAAAAACATATTCTTCTAAAGACTCAGTCAATATTTTAAAAGCGGTTTGCAATGCATTCAATTAGAATATCCTTCTCTTTGCATTACCAGGACAAAAACATCTAACGTGTTCCATTAACACAACTTTCGTTAGCTAATCTTGCTCGTGTTACTTGCTTACTTCTAATTAAAATAGAAATAAGGGAGCACTTTAGGCTAAAGCGATAATCAACTCTTTTAAAAGCTGGTGCCTATGTGAAACAATTTATATTCGGTTCGTGTTGCATGGTTCCTTTTGAAAAACGTTAGGTAGTTAATTCCCGAAAGTAATTTCAAAATTTTCCCTTTGTACTTCTTTCATGGGAAATTATCCCAAAGTATGGAAGAATTAAAATATAAACTTCACGATGTCAAAACAAAATAAGTGTTGATAAAGAATTGAATCTCCACCCCCTGCTGGATGAAAGAAAGATATATTAGAATTTCGTTTTTGGCTTAAAAATAAAAACAATAACAAGCAATATCTCAAAAACGGTCAACTCTACAACAAAAGCGTATATGACAAATTGTGTGTTTAAACACGATCTACACTTGTTGCGCAGTAATTTTTTGTATATATCTTACGGATTAGCAATTGTTTAAAATTATTAGCAAAATTCATCCAGAATGGACAGGCTTTCAGAAGCTGTTCCAGAAAATTCAATACATGAATTTTATTCATGTTAATATTTTTAATATAAGCATTTTAATCAAAATCGTTAGCCATATTTGAGAAAAGCAAAATTTTGATTTTTTCCATGTAAATGGTAATTGGGTGTGGAGGAATTTTTATGAACATCTTGGTGAGCTTCCTTGGAAGATACTTAACTTAAATACCATATTTGGTAATTAACGGAATTTTAGTTTTTGGGTATTCTGTCCACAGACACATACGTGCACAGTAAAAAGTGAAACACGTTGAGAAAAGTCTAAGTATTAGAAGTTTTAAAATAACTAGAAATATTTCCAAAGTGGCTAGCTTTACTAAGAATATGCATATTAGTTTTAACGAAATCTATGTTTTTTGTGTATAATTTTTGTCTAACTTCTACGTACTTCCAACAATGAAAAAGTAATTATAAACAGACACGACTTAAAAGGATATCCCAAGATATTCAATTTATCTATGTATTTTATTTGTCATGTAAATATCCTTATATTTGGTTAGTTTATTAAAAAATAGTAAGAGCTATTTTTGAGAAAATTAAAAATTACTTTATCTAAAGTGTAATTTAGGATGGGGATTTTCCTGAGAATCTTCTTATCGGATCCTTAAAAGATACTAAACTACATACAGTTCGGTTATTGTATTTATTCTCTTGCATAAAGTTAGGTACTTAACGGACTTTTCGTTTTTGAGTTATGCTGTCAACAGACATACACACACTCTGTCTCTCGTTCTCTCTCTCTCTCTCTCTCTCTCTCTATCTCTCACACACATGCACATACTCGAACCTTTTCTAAGAATGCTGTTAATGGAATTAAGGGTCTTCAAAACATGTATTTATGGTGAAGGAAGTCGAAGTTTTAGTTGTATTCGAATACCTTTTCTCCCTACTATGTATGAGGGCCGTTTTTTTCAACCTCCGATCGATTAGTATAGAAGCTACGCGAGCGGCAAAAAGCGGATATGCGCTGTAGGTTATTGCGCAACTCTCGCACTATACACTCTTCCATTGCCGAACTCAAGGCATCAATCTGCGTTGCACAACAGTCACGTAAACATGGCTCCCGCCAAGTGTGAATAACGAAGTGTAATTCGGTTTATGCAAGCAGAAGGGAATAGTGCAGCACAAAATTCATCGGAGAATGAGCCGAGGAATGCCGACTTCAGGAATTGTGTTGATCCATGACAACGCTCGTCCATACACTGCTGGCATAGCCTATCGGCTCCTTGAATAATTTCAAGTGTACAAAACTTTTATTAATAACATAATTGTTTTCTATGAATTTGTCTTTTATTTATATTCTATCTGAGGTTGAAAAAATACGACCCTCGTACATTGTACTTACGAGTCGTTTTCCAATTTCGATATAGGTATATCAGACGCCGTTTTAATTGAGTGCTCAAGTAAATAGTACAATACATACTTACTAGATAATGTAGAACACCAACAAGAGACATTAATTGGCATAACCATTATAAATCAGTGCATTTTACAATATTATAGATCCTGGTTGCATCAGATTGAAATATTCAATGTCTGGGCGGGATATGAACCTTATATCTTACAGTCGCGGTGAGTTGCTCTTACAAACTGAGTTTTTCGAAATGAGATAACATTTCACAACTCAGTCACATTTTTTTATATACATTCTCTACACGTACTTTGTACATAGCGATAGAGAAGGTATAGTATTGCACACAAAAATTCAATACCGAAATTTCACTGGAAATACATGTTTTGAGCCTCCTGAATATAAAAAAAGCATTTTTAGGAAAAGCTCCGTGTGTGTTTGTAGACAGCATAGCTCAAAAACGAAAAGACCTTGGTATTTAAGTTTGGTATCTTCTAAGGATGCAATACAGAGATTTTCAGGAAAATCGACCCACCCTAAACTACCCTTTACATGTACAAAATTTCGAAAATTTGGATTTTCTGAAAAATGGCTCTAACGATTTTGATAAAATGCCCTTACATTTAAGATATTTATAGTCAATAAAATATATATCTTGAATTTTCTGGAACAGCCTCTGGATGGATTTTGCCGAATTTTACTCAACCGCTAAACTGTAAGAGATAGACAAAAAGTTACTTAAAAAAATTTTACATTTCGTCAAAACACACAATGTATGTCCTTTTCGATTTTGTTGTGGAGGTAACCATTTCCGAGATATTCCTTGTTATTGGTTTCAATTGTTAAGTACTTATACTTTTCTCAGACAGGAAGTGTCCGTTTTTCTTTTGTTCCATTCCTGGTCAAGCAAGGATGCGATTTTCATTGACCTGTAAGGAGGCATGAACACGAAGAAGTGGATGACATGAAATGTACGCGAAATTGATGACTGGAAAGGTGTGATGGAGAAATTAGTGGAATGAGTGGCGGGGGAAACCGGAGGACCCGGAGAAAACCCACCCAAGGTTCATATGGGCTCATGGAATCGAATCCGGCCACCTAGATGGGAGCCAAGCGGTCTAACCACTGAGCCACGGTGCTTCTTTTCTTCACAGGTACTGCCGTTAAATCTACTTGGAACAGTGGCGGTTTTCTCAACGGGAAGGGCCGGAACTGTTGTTTCAAATGTTGCATAGTTTAGTCAAAGAAATAAGGTATTATTAATTGTTATTATTATCATTATCATTATCATCATTATCATTATTATTTTTATCATTATCATTATCATCATTATCATTATTATTTTTATCATTATCATTATCATCATTATCATTATTATTTTTATCATTATCATTATCATCATTATCATTATTATTTTTATCATTATCATTATCATCATTATCATTATTATTTTTATCATTATCATTATCATCATTATCATTATTATTTTTATCATTATCATTATCATCATTATCATTATCATCATTATCATTATTATTATTATCATTAGTATTATTATCATTAGTATTATTAGAATATTTTTATTATTATCATTAGTATTATTAGAATATTTTTATTATTATCATTATTGGTGGTGGTGGTGGTAGTAGTGGTAGTAGTGGTGGTAGCAGCAGCAGCAGCAGCAGCAGCAGCAGCAGCAGCAGCAGCAGCAGCAGTAGTAGTAGTAGTAGTAGTAGTAGTAGTAGTAGTAGTAGTAGTAGTAGTAGTAGTAGTAGTAGTAGTAGTAGTAGCAGTAGTAGCAGTAGTAGCAGTAGTAGTAGTAGTAGTAGCAGTAGCAGCAGCAGCAGCAGCAGTAGCAGTAGCAGTAGCAGTAGCAGTAGCAGTAGCAGCAGCAGTAGCAGCAGCAGTAGCAGTAGCAGTAGCAGTAGCAGTAGCAGTAGCAGCAGTAGCAGTAGCAGTAGCAGTAGTAGTAGTAGTAGTAGTAGTAGTAGTAGTAGTATTAGTAGTAGTAGTAGTAGTAGTAGTAGTAGTAGTAGTAGTAGTAGTAGTAGTAGTAGTAGTAGTAGTATATTATTATTATTAGTAGTAGTAGTATATTATTATTACGAGGGCCGTTCAGAAAGTAGCCTCCGATCGGTCACAGTGCGGGTAGTGGGGGGAGTAGCGACGCCATCTGTGCATTCACGCACTCAGCAGGTCAGTCGGCATCAAGCCGTGGTCGAGTGAAAGTCGTACCTGCGCTAGTTTAGTGTTTGTGGCCGTTTGAAATGTGTACTGCAATAGAAAACCCCGCCAAATGTGAAGTGCGTGCTGTTATAAGGTTTTTTACAGCCAAAGGATATTCTGCAGCAGCTATTCATCGTGAGCTTTGTGCCGTGTACGGACCAAGAGTTATGAGTGAAGGAGTGGTCCGTGAATGGGTACGTTTATTTAAAGGTGGACGAGAAAACGTTCATGATGAAGAGAGGAGTGGTAGACCATCATTGGTCACGGACGAACTCGTTCAGACAGTTGATGCAAAAGTTCGTGAAAACCGACGTTTCACAATGTCGCAGTTGTCTACTGATTTTCCACAGATTTCTAAGACTCTCTTGTACGAGATAGTGACAGCAAGATTGGGTTACCGTAAGTTCTGTGCACGATGGGTGCCCAAAATTCTTACCGACCACCACAAAACTCAAAGAATGGCCTCTGCATTAGACTTTCTGTCACGTTATGAGGCCGAAGGTGAACCATTGTTAAACAGAATCGTGACCGGGGACGAAACCTGGATTAAGTACGTGAACCCTGAGGCAAAAGAACAATCAAAGATGTGGGCACATTCAAATTCGGCTACCAAACCAATAAAAGCCCGGCAAGATTTTTCTGCCCGAAAATTGATGGCAACGGTGTTTTGGGATGCAAAAGGGGTGTTGGTTGAATTCATGGAACGTGGGACGACCATTAATCAAGACGTGTACTGTGAAACACTAAAACAATTACGACGGGCTATACAGAACAAACGCCGTGGTATGCTGACTTCCGGTATCGTTTTTTTGCACGATAACGCCCGTCCTCACTCTGCTCGCAGAACAACAGCCCTTCTTGAGTCCTTCAAGTGGGACGTTGTCAACCATCCACCTTACAGCCCAGATCTGGCGCCAAGCGATTATCACCTTTTCATGCATATGAAGAAATGGCTCGGGTCCCAGCGGTTTGATGACGACGAAGAGCTCAAAGATGCGGTCACAGGCTGGCTCCAGGCACAAGCGGGTGATTTTTATGCAGAAGAAATTTCAAAGCTTGTGAACAGATACGATAAGTGCCTCAATCGTTATGGAAACTATGTAGAAAAATAGTGCAAAGATGTAGTTGTAAGATGTATATATTAAAATATTTTTATTCAACTTGGTGAAATTCTTGCAATCAACCGGAGGCTACTTTCTGAACGGCCCTCGTATTATTAGTAGTAGTATATTATTATTATTATTATTATTATTATTATTATTATTATTAGTAGTAGTAGTAGTAGTAGTAGTAGTAGTAGTAGTAGTAGTAGTAGTAGTAGTAGTAGTAGTAGTATTATTATTAGTAGTAGTATATTATTATTATTATTATTATTATTATTATTATTATTATTATTATTATTATTATTATTATTTTACAATATTAGGATGTATGACCGTTTTCAAGTTCTAGTTAGATAGAACTTATTAAGCTAATTAAACATATTGCTATATTTATTTATATCAAAGTGTGCTCAATTGAGCAATCTCAGAAGCGTATAAAGTAGCAATTGTAAGAAAGAAACAGAAGCAGAGAGAGATAGACACCGAATCTTCTGTACGGATGCCTTGATAAGCAGACAGTGGACGAGTAGTAACCAAACACAGAGACGCACAATTATAGAACTTGCGATGCACGGCCTCCATAATTGAATATGAACAAATAAAACATCATCAAGCTCAAGAACAATGTGTTTGCCAATTACATGACCAAAAATGTTAACTGTATCACTTCAACAAGTCTAAAAATCAAACATGAACTCTAAACAAACTTCTGAAAGCAAGTAAATGATCAAAATCCCTATATTTATATCACCATTTTTCGGTCTGCACAACTCACGCCTTTAACGTTTCTCTTTCCCATTTTAGTCGGCCACCATTCGGCGGTTAAGGTGAGGATGGAGAGAGAGTTTGCCATCACCGCCATTTTCATTGTTAAATAAGCACATGCATGGCTGAATTTAGTATGAGAGCAAATACTTGTTTACACAAGTGGCAATATTGTAAACAATCTCCCTAGTCTGACCTCCAGAGAATTGTTGATGGTACTGACATTATTGTTGGTAGCTCTCAATATATATATTTACAATAAACAGCTCACTAGTTTTGTGATCATTACAGGTCACGAAATTGCCGGTGGAAGTTCCGTGCACACAAGAGTATAACTATGACGTGATGTAATAGGCTAGATCTCAACAATCTGTTTCGAAATGGGTTTTACTGTCTAGCATTGCTCACTGCCGTTCAATTCCTGCTAGTACATATCTCAGAGATTACTGAAAAGACCGCAGATTAAAATTTGTTCAAAATACGAAAGGGTAAGCGTTTGATATTGAACAAACTAGTAGTACTAGTAATAATAATAATAATTAAAATAATAATAATCTCCTTGACTGAAGTATGTAACATGTAAAGCAACTGTTCTGGCCCTTCACGTTGAGAAAACCGCCACTGCTTGCAGTAGATATAACAGCAGTACTTTTGAACAAGGGTGGCCGCTAACAACCAGTTCCTCCTCCTCAGACCCTGCTGATGGTTTAAATAGAGGTTAGCGGCCAAGGGGGTGGGGATTTGCGTGCACAACCAAATTCTTCGTGCACTGCTCCGATCTAATCTACTCGCTCTAGCGGTCTTATGTTACCGTGCTCGCCGGCTGCCATTGTGTTAATCTGCCTTCCTTCCTGACGGTTTCCCTCAGTTTAGCACTCTGCCCAGACAGGCTCGCCAATAAATGAAAAGCAAATAACAAAACCCCGATACCTGCGCCCGTCTGTTTTCTTAAAGCTGTTAAACTCTGATGCTATCAGACGTAGCGATCGTAATGAATTAATGGGCATGGAAATGAGGTCAGCCAACGGAGGCAAAATTAAGTAACGTTTAAGACAATCTATCTGTGAAATCTTGTCTAAAAGTTGGCAACAGTTCCATTTTCAGCTTTTTACTTTACACGTACTATGAATATAGTGTATAGAGAAGATATTGTAATTCCATGCCGAAATTTCTACGGAAATATATGTTTTAAGACTCTCTGGGTCAAAAAAAAAAAACAAAACATTTTTATAAAAATGCCCGTGTGTATGTGTGTGTGTGTGTGTATGTGTGCGTCTGTGGTTAGCATAGTTCAAAATAAAAATACCATTAAATACGAAACATTGCATTTAAGTTTGGTATCTTTGAAGGATGCCACACGAAGATTATTAAGAAAATCCCCCCACCCCAAACTACCCTTTACATGGAACTTGTTTAGAACATTTCGATTTTCTCAAAAATGGCTCTAACAATTTTGATTAAAATATCATATATTAAAGATATTTATCTGACAAATAAAAGGTATATCTTGGATTTTCTGGGAATAGTCTCTTAAGACTACCATATTCTGGATGAATTTTGCATAGCTACTAAACCGTAAGAGATGGACAAAAACTTAACAGAAAAATAATGTAGAGCACGTTAAAACACACTATTTATGTTATATACATTTTTGTCGTGGAGTAGATCGTTTTTGAGATATTCCTTGTTTTTGGTTTCAGCTTTGAAACACTAAAACTTTTCTTATACAGGAATTTGCCAACTTGTGTCCATACAAACGATCTTCAGTCACATAGCAACCAGCTTTTGGCTTTCACTTTAATCTATGGTACTCCCTTATTTCGCTTCTATTTACAATAAAGCAAGTAATAAGACTATTTCTGCTAATTTTTCTTGATTGGCATGAAATAAACGAACAAGCTTATTAACAATAATTTGTTACAGAGATAAAGAGAAAGTAATGTGAATGGAACACATCAAGTTTTTTTTTTGGATTCAGGGGGTCTCAAAACATGTAATTCCGGTGAAATCTCGATATCGAATTTTTGGGTGCATTACAATGCCATCTATATGCACTATGTACATAGAACGTGTAGAGAAACAAAAATATTAGTTTTATCTGCATCATGGTAATCCACTTAAATGTTAGCAGAAATGGCTTTATTACTACCCTCCTTAATGAGAAGGGAATTAAGCGAATACACTAGGATAAACCGATAGTCTCTTTTAAAAGCTAGTTGCTATGAGAAATTCGGTTCTCCTCGCGTGAGCTGTTTGAGAAAATGGTTAACTTGTTTGTGTGTTGCTTAACATCCTTTAACCTGGTTGGTCATATCGGAGGACGAATGAAATTCGTGAAATGAAGCTCAAAAGATCTCGGGGTCCTTGGAGCTTAAAGTTACTGGACATTCACCTTCTCAGGCTAAGAGAAACGGGTAATTAAACTTAACCGAGATTCGAACTCCCGATCTGTTGGTTAACTCTTCAAAGAAAGTTGATTAGTTGAAAACTTCAATGCCACAGCCGGGAATTGAACACGGTTCTCCGTGCGGTTGCACTAACCATTAAGCTACTGTGACAACCTACCGGTATGACATTCAACCTTCCAAATCATTATGCGTGTTTTACCCGGTTCATGTCTCACTTCAGAGAACCACTTCAAAGAAAGTTTATATACATAAACTGCGTGTTTTAACGAGATCTATCTCTTGCGTTTTACCAGTTATGCGGAAGTCATCCAGAACGAAGTTCACCGGTTATTCTCAGAAAAATCAAAGATATATATTTTATTTTTCAGGTAAATATAATTAATATACAGAATTTTAAGAAAAATCGCCAGGCCATTTTTTGAGAAAATCAAAATATTCAATCTTCCATCTAAAGTTTGGTTTCGGCTGGGATGATTTTCTTAAAAATCTTCAAAGAATTAGGTTATGTATTGAAATCATAATGAAAAGGTTAAACTCCTTGCTAAGTTTACTTTATGAACTAAACCTTTAAAAGAAAACAATTAACATATCAATAAAATATTAAAGATAAATCTCCTTAACGCCAAAGTATTAACTTATCATATCAATACCAATGTCGTAGCCTTTAAAGGTACTTTATTTAAGTAACAAGTTTGATTTAACGGACTTTTCGTTTTTGAGCTATGCTATACACAACCATTTGTGGACCTTTTTCTATTTTTTTGAAACAGTGACTTATAGCACGTATTTCCAGTATTTCCAGTGAAATCTCATTAAAGAAATTTGGGTGAAATACGATACTTTCTCTGCCTACGAGCACTATATCATATCACAATATATTTTACTTTCTCTATACGAACTATGTACATAGTGTATAGAGAAGGTATTACACTCCACCAAAATATTCGTGTCTGTGAACACGATAACTCAAAAACGAAAAGTCGATAAAATACCAAATTTGGTATTTAAGTTTAGAATCTTCCAGGGATGCGACACGAAGATATTGAGAAAAATCCCCCAGCTCAAACTGCCTTTTACATGGAATTTTTTTCGAAAATTTTGATTTTCTAAAAAATGGCTCTAACGATTTTGATTAAAATATCGTATATTAAAGATATTTAGCTGACAAATAAAATGTATATTTTGAATTTTCTGGGGATAATCTCTGAAGACTACTTTATTCTGAGTGAATATTCCGGAATTTTGTATAACTCCTAAACCGTAAGAGATAGACAAAAACTTACCACACAAAAAATGTAGAGCACATTAAAACACAAAACTTATGTTGTATACATTTTTTTCTTGGAGTTGATCGTTTTTGAGATATTCCGTGTTTTTGTTTTCAGAGTTGAAAATCTTAACTTTTCTCATACAGGAATTTGTCAACTTATGTGCATACAAACAAAGGAACCAGCTTTTGACTATCGCTTTAACCTATGCTACTCCCTTATTTCCTTTCTATTTACAAGGAAGAAAGTAATAATATTATTTCTGCTAATTTTTCTAGATTAGCATGAAGTAAACATAAGTATAAGCTTTTTAAGAATAATTTGTTGCAGGGATATAGAG
The DNA here is from genome assembly GCA_030762935.1 of Hymenopus coronatus. Taxonomy (NCBI): domain Eukaryota; kingdom Metazoa; phylum Arthropoda; class Insecta; order Mantodea; family Hymenopodidae; genus Hymenopus; species Hymenopus coronatus. The sequence continues at coordinate 62,088,386 of CM060884.1, forward strand.
AAAGTCATGTGAATGGTACACATCAGATATTTATATTTCCAACTAATAAAGCTCTGAACCTAAATTTGTAAACTAACACGTCTAACATGTAACTATACGGAGCTTTCTGATACACATTATTCTATATAACTTTTTATCAATTTATGTTTTATTTATTTCAGCTTTCTTATTTGCACTTCCATATTCCCTTTATTATTTACAAAAACTATCATTTACTTCCATCATTATATGTTTAAAGAGTAATATATAGAAGTACATAGAAGGGGAGAAGGTTTTGAATTCCACCCAAAAACCTGGTATCGTGATCGTAAATACATATTTTTAGGACACAAAATTCAAAAGAATTTTTAGAAAAAGATTCATGTGTGTGTGGCATAACTCAAAAACGAAAATTCCGTTAAATAACCAATTTTATGTTACACTAAACACACATACACACGTACCTTTTTATAAAAATGCTATCTATGATTCAGTGGTCCACAAAAAATATTTCCAGTGAACTATCGCTAGCAAATGCTTGAGTGAAATACAATATATTCCTCTACCTACTGTGTGCATAGACAGAGAAGGTAAAAATCAAACATTTTTGTCATTTTCACCTATACACTAAGTCCCAGTGTCCCTTAAGGCATCCACAAGACAACTAAAATGAAGTTACTCGAGCTTTCCAAACCGGAGATGAACCCAAGACCATCAAACAAAGGCAAGGTAGTCATGAAACATGCAACTGTCAACAAACCAGGTCTGGGATTGTTGCCTTGAGGCAGTGCACGATAGCACCGCCGTGTTTTGTCCACAACAAAGGAGTAAAACAGATAACATGCATTATGCAAAAGAGGATTCCGTGTAGGTCATCCTTCGACGACAATTCTGTTTCTACACATGTGACAAATCCCTAGTAACAAATACAGGAGAAATTAACACTCAAGGAAATTAAACAAAGAAACAAAAACACTATTTCTTATACTATATATTATAACATAGATGTATAACTTTACATTCTCTGCATATACTATTTCCATAGCGTATAGAGAAAGTATTGTATTGCACCTAAAGTTAGATACCGAGATTTCACCGGAAATACATGTTTTGGAACATGTAAAAAGTGTTTATACAAACATTTCCGTATTTGTGTATGTAGCTCAAAAACGAAAATTATGTTAAACAGCAAACTTGAAATAGAACTTCAGTATTTTCCAAGGATGCGACTCTAAGATTTTCAAGAAAATCTCCCCAACTCCAAATACCCTTTACATGGACAAATTTTAAAAAAAAATTGCTTTTCTCAAAAACTGCTCTAACATTTTGATTAAAGTACCGTATATTTAAGGCCTTTTTATGACAAACGGAATGCATGTCTTAGATTTCTTGGGAACAGCCTCTGAAGACCTCTTCTTTCTAGATGAGCTTTGTATAAGTGGGAAACCGTAAGAACAAATTGGAATTTCAATTGTTTTACATACCGACCAGCTTTTAAAGGACGAGGCTATCGCTTTAGTTTTCCCTTCTACTTACATGGTGCTAGTAATAAGACTAATTCTGCTTATTTTTTTATCTTAATTAGCATGATGTAGATGAGGGATTAATGTTTTGAATAAAAGGATTGTTTGCCGAACAGCCAGAGCACATCATATGAATGGAACTCGTTAAATATTTTCCCTTCTACTTACAAGGGACCAAGTAATAAAGACAATTTCTGCTAATGTTTATCTCGATTAGCATGATGTAGATTAATTTTTTGCAGAGATGTAGGGAAAGTCATGTGAAAGGAACACATCCAGATTTTTACTTTCTCTAGCCCCATATGTACAATGTACATAGGGATAGAAAAGTATTGTATTCCACCTACAAATTCGATACAGAGATTTCACCGGAAATACATGTTTAAGGACCCCCTGTATCCAAAAAAGAATTTTCAGAAAAAGGTCCGTGTGTTTGTGTGTGTGTCTGTGAACACGATAACTCAAAAACGAAAAGTAGCTAAAATACCAAACTTTGTATTTAGTTTAGTATCTTCCAGGGATGCGACACGAAGATTTTGAAAGAAGTCCCCCCCACCCCAAACTACCCTTTACATGGAACTTTTTTTCCAACATTTTGATTTTCTTAAAAATGGCTTACGATTTTGATTAAAATTTCGTATATTAATGATATTTACACGACAAATAAAATGTAAATCTTGAATTTTCTGGGAATAGCCTCTGAAGACTACTTTATTCTGGATGAATTTTACGGAATTTTGCATAACTGCTAAACCGTAAGAGATGGACAAAAGCGTACACCACAAAAAGTGTAGAGCACCTCAAACCACACAATTTATTTTATATACATTTTTCGTGGAGTTGATCATTTTTGAGTTGATCCATGTTTTTTGGTTTCAAGTTTAAAAACATACTCTTCTCATACAGGAATTTACATTTCGGGTCCATACAAACAATTGAACTTCAGTCACATAACAACCAACTTTTGACCATTACGTCAACCACATACTCCCTTATTTCGCTTCTACTTACTAGGAAGCAAGTAATGGGCAATTTCTGCTGGTATTTTCTCGATTAGCATGAAGTAAATAGAAGCATAAGCTTTTTAAGAATATTTTGTTGCAGAGATGTAGAGAAAGTCATGTGAATGGAACACATCAGATTTTTTTATATCGTTTAGGATGATGTAGATCTAAGATTAGTTTGTTTGCATAACAGATAGAGGAAGTCACGCTTATGCAACACAAAACATTTTTTTAGACGTTGATACCCATGTTGAATTTACTTCTATTCTCAACCCAGCATGATTAAACACTTCCATTTGAAAGGTTGTTTCCATTGAGAGGCCCAGGACTTATCAGCCGGCCCTAGTAAGTTGTTCTTTGTAAGAGAGAAGTGAAATATAAAAGAAGAGACAGCCAGGAGAAGCACAAACACACAAGTTAAATACTTATGACATGTAAGTCACCATTGGGGTATATCATCTCAAAATATTTTCACCTTGTAGTTTACCGGGAAACATGAAGTCAGTTGAGGAATTTAATGCAGTGCCAGCATGTTGCCATGGTAGCTCAGTGCTTAGAGCACCGGCTGGAGGCCAGCAGATCTGTGGTTCTTATCCCGGCTATGGCATTAAATTGTTCAGTCTAACTCTACTTATCAAACAAGTTGCTTGATTATGTGGACAAGCTTGGATGCGAGAATAAGAGGAAGAAAGAATTTAATCCGGAATCACTGGAATTCTAAGTATCATATAAATATATACAATTTTACACAGGCAAACATTATAATTAATTCATTTTTATATTTTAGAAACATTTTTGTTGTAATATAACTGTTGAAACATGAATAAGTAAGTTATAAAAGAAAACTTCTTTGGTTTATATATATTAAACTGTTCATTAATGTTTATCAGAATTGGGACACTGATATATTGCAAAAATTATTACTCTTATTCAAATCAAATAGCAAGGTTGACCAGTGCACAACGGAGCGAATGAGTCAGCACCTTCCGTCTATCTACATTACACCTGCATACACCTTGATAAGCAGATAACTTGAGAAAGCAGGTGGTCTACGTATTAACGAACAGTTGTTTCTTCATTGTTTAAAATAATGTAGAAGTTAAAGACTATACGAAATTATAATCTATAAACTTCAAAAACGTATCATTTGATTTCAAGTACCCATCAAGGATGCGAAGTATAATACTGTAGAACAATCCATCAAGACAAACCAGGAAGCAGAAGTTTAAGTTCATTTGAACAAAGAAAGCTAAACATCTGGGAGTAACGTATAGAATCCGTGCAAACAAAATGCAGCTCCAGCAGCACGCGAGGCCTGAAGGATGTGTGTGCAAGCTCACGACAGGACTCTGCTCTTGAACTTCGTTTTTCCCCCGAGGAGGTGCAGTAGTACTGAAATCCTTAGAGTGCGATATCTTGACTACACACAGCTGAATTTCTTACGGGCAGACATGCTGGGAACTTTGACGTTAGAATAGATGATTAAAACTTGTGCACAGCGTGAGGTCTACCTCATTTCTAAGTGAACTATGCTATCATTAGAAATAAATAACCTATCCCCCACGGAGCCTAGAAAATATAAACGTGGCAGTGAATGTGCCTAAGGGAACACGTTATACTAAATCAAACTGCTATTCTATTAAACTGAACCTGATCATTTTACTTTCTCTACACGTACTATGTAAATAGTGCACAGAGACGCTATTGTAATTCACCCAAAAACTCGATACCGAAAATTCAACGGAAATATATGTATTGGGTCTCCCGGAATCCAAAAAACAAATTTTTAGAAAAGGCACGTGTGTGTCTTGTGTGCAGCATAGCTCAAAAACGAAAATACCGTTAAAAACCAAACTTGATGTTTAGATTTGGCAACTTCCAAGAATGCGACACAAAGATTTTCAAGAAAATTCCCCTCCCCCCAAACTATTCTTTACATGGAACTTTTTTCGAAAATTTTTATTTTCTCAAAAATGGCTCCATCGATTTTGATTATTCCATTTCTATTTTCTCTATTATTTTATATAATAGTTTTATAGGTTTATTCCTATATATTTATTTTCTCTAGCCCCGAATGTACAATATACATAGGGATAGAGAATGTATTACACTCCACCAAAAAATTCAAATAGGTCGTCTCCTTAGCGCGGTGGTAGCGCAGCTGCTTACCAAGCGGGAGATCTGGGTTCGATCCCCAGTACCGGCGTGGGGATTTTTCCCCCGTTGGGAGACCTGGCCCGGGGTGCACTCAGCCTCGTAAGGTCCCTGGGGGGCCAATTGAGGAGCTACTTGATGGAGAAGTAGCGGCTCCAGGTCATGAGGACCGCATTAACCGGCCGGGAGGGACTCGAGGCGCTGACCACGTCTCACCCTCCAATACTGCACCCCATCCATGACGTCTGTAGTGGACCGAGTTGGGGGACGCAGCGGCCGGGCGGTAGGCCAAGGTTCCCATGGAGCTGTCGTGCCATGGAGTTAAAAAATTCAAAACCGAGATTTCACTGGAAATATATGTTTTAGGGTCCCCTGTATCCAAATAAAGTATTTTCAGAAAAAGGTCCGTGTGTGTGTGTGTGTGTGTGTGTATCCGTGTGTCCGTGTGTCTGTGAACACAACTCAAAAACGAAAAGTCGATAAAATACCAAACTTGGTATTTAAGTTTAGTATCTTCCAGGGATGCGACACGAAGATTTTGAGAAACATCCCCCCACCCCAAACTACCCTTTATATGGAACTTTTTTTAGAAAATTTCGATTTTCTCAAAAATGGCTATAACGATTTTGATTAAAATTTCGAATATTAAAGACATTTTACTTGACAAATAATATGTATATCTTGAATTTTCTGGGAATAGCCTCTGAAGAGTAGTTTATTCTGGATGAAATTTACGGAATTTTGAATAACTGCTAAACCGTAAGAGACAAAAACTTACTACACAAAAAATGTAGAGTATGTTAAAACTCACGATTTTAGCTATATACATTTTTTTCGTGGAGTTCATCGTTTTTGTGACATTCCTTGTTTTTAGTTTCTGCTATGAAAAACTTATATTTTTCTCATACAGGAATTTGTCAACTGCTGTCCATACAAGCAAAGGAACTTCAGTGGCATAGCAACCAGCTTTTGACTATCTCTTTAACCCTTGTTTTGCTTCTACTTACAAGGAAGCAAGTAATAAGACTATTTCTGCTAGTTTTTTTTTCTACTTAGCATGAAGTAAATAGAAGTATAAGCTTTTTAATAATAATTTGTTGCAGAGATGTAGAGAAAGTAATGTGAATGGTACACATCAGATATTTTTACTAGAACTCCAGTTTTGAACTTGAATTAAAAGAAAAACGGCATATGTAGTATACTAATGTAGGCAACTAAGGGTTAAATCCCGGCTATGACATAGACTCCATCTATAAAACTCCATTCTGTTTTCTTTCCCTCTACCTATTTCGCTATAACAGAGAGATGGTATTTCTCTCTTTTTCTAATAACCAAGGGCCAACTCATGGAATATAACAGCTTTAACATTAAAAAAAGTTTAGAACATTCAGTCCTAGTTCCCTTAAGAGCTCCCTCATTTTTTCGACTATAATTTCAACCATAAAAGCCATTTTGGTCATGACCACTGGTCCTGTGAATCCCACTACGTGAATTTAGGGCCAATGATGGGCACTGTACTTTCAATTAATGTCTTGCTACAGAACCTTTATTTAATTAGCCGCATGCTCTTCTTGTTTAAAAGTTATACAATCATTGCAGTCCCCTACCTTGTCGCGGTTTTCAGTCACATGAAAATCCACAAGAGGAACACGTATAAAACAGGTCACACATGTTTCAGCATGGAAAGCAACAAAACTTTTAAAACTCAAAACATACAGTGTTACTGTGGTCCAGGAATTTCAAACATCTAATGTGATAAGGTATATTTTGTGTTTATTTTGACTATTTCTTTCACGACACGTGACCGTTGGAAGTGTTCAATCCAGCACATTGACGCGGAAAATTTCAACCAATCGGAACTCATTATTTCTGCATTTTAATCGTTTCTTTTACAACACTCACGTGCATTTGTTTTCTCCCTGAATATCAGTGTGCAGTGATATTCCCGTGCATAATGGCGGAAGTTCCATGCTTTATTAAGCCAAAATAATAGAATGTACCCATACAAAGAGATCTGTGTTTATTTTACGGCACAATAATATAATATAGTAATACAAAGATATTTTAAATTTATGATCTGAACATCAAGTTGCAGAGATTTCGTTGCAAATATACAGACAAATAGGCCCATATATGATAATCATTTTTATTTTATTCACGAAATATCTTATTAAATAAAATCGAGCTACAACTTTCCTCTAAAAAGTCGGAGCTCTCCTTATATTACTTATGATAATTGTTAATATGATTTGAGATTTTATTTGACGTCCACGCATGCGTGATGGGCCGTACAACTGCCAACCAAGTGTGCAGTACTTGACCGAGAAAAGGACAATACGCTTGACGGCCAAGTTTTTTAGCAAATTTATTGTATTATTAGTGTAAGAGGGAGATCCGTGGTTTAAATCTCGGTTATGGCATTGTCTCCACCTATAAAACTCCATTCTTTTTCTCTCTTCCTGTTTCGCAGTAACAGAGAGAGGGAATACAAAGATATGGTATTTCTCTCTTTTTCCAATAACCAACTTACACCTCATTGGATATATTAGCTTTAACATTAAAAAAAAAAAAAAGCTTAGAAAATTCAGACCTAGTATCCCTTAATAGCTCTCTCACTTTTTACTTTCTCTATACGTACTATGTACATAGTGTATAGAAAAGGTATTGCACTCCACCCAAAAATTCGATACCGAGATTTCAACGGAAATATATGTTTTAGGGTCTACTGCATAAAAAAAGAATTTCACAAAAAGGTTCCTTGTGTGTGTGTGTGTCCGTGTGTCAGTGTGTTCGTGTGTCTGTGAACACGATAAGTCAAAAACGAAAAATCAGTCAAATACCAAACTTGTATCTTCTATGGATGCGACACGAATATTTTCAAAAATCCCCCGACCCCAAACTACCCTTTACATGGAACTTTTTTTGAAAATGTTGATTTTCTTGAAAATAGCTCTAGCGACTTTGAATAAAATTTTGAATATCAAGGTAATTACCTGACAAATAAAATGTATATCTTGAATTTTCTGGGAATAGCCTCTGAAGACTACTTTTTTCTGGGTGAATTTTACGGAATTTTGAATAACTGCTAAACCGTAAGACATGGACTAAAACTTACTGCACGAAAAATGTAGAGCACGTTAAAACACACAATTTATGTTATATACATGTTTTACGTGGAGACATCGTTTTTGAGTCATTCATTGTTTTTGGTTTCTGCTATGAAAATTTATACTTTTCTCATATAGGAATTTTTCAACTGCTTCCATACAAACAAAGGAACTTCAGTGACATAGCAACCAGAAAGGAACAAAGCAAACATAGTAACAGGGTACCAAGTAATAAGAATATTTCTGCTGTTTTAGTCTGATTAACCTGAAGTAAATAGAAGTATAAGCTTTTTAAGAGCAATTTGTTGCAGAGATGTAGAGAAAGTCACGTGAATGGTATACATCAGATTTTTCGACTACAATTTCAGCCTTTTAGTCATGACCACTGACCTTGGGAATCCCACCGCGTCCTGTACGCCTAAATGAATGAAAGGACCGCAGCTTTTAGAGCTGATGATGAGCACTGTACTTTCAATTAATGTCTTGCTACAGAACCTTTTTTTTAATTAGCCGCATGCTCTTCTTGTTTAAATGTTATACAAGCATTGCCGGTCCCCTACCTTGTCTGGCGTAGTGTTTGTTCCTTGTCGCGGTTTTCAGTCAGATGAATGATTTATGACAGATGCACGAGAGGAACACGTACCATATGTTTCAGCATGGAAAGCAACAAAACTTTTAAAACTTACACCATACAGGGTTACTGTTGTCCAGGAATTTCAGACATCTCCTGTGATAAGGTATGTTTTGCGTTTATTTAGATAATTATTAATGTGCTTTGAGATTTTATTTGACGTCCACAATGTGTGACTGGTAGACAGGTTGTGCGACTATCGGCCAAGTGTACAGTACTTGACCGAGAAATGGACCATGCGCTTGAAGGCCAAATTTTGTAGCATACTTGCTGTATTATTCAATTTACCTCGGATATCCATGGTTCAAATCTCGGCTATGACATTGAACGTTTTAGTCTGACTCCACCTACCAAACGTCATTCTGTTTTTCTCTTCCTGTTTCGCCGTAACAGAGATAGGGCATAGAAAGAGATACTATTTCTCTCTTTTTCTAATAGGCAAGGGCCAACTTACACCCCGTGTAATAGAATATCTGTAACAGACATTAAAAAAGTTGGAAAATTCAGTCCTGGTGTGCCTTAAAATCCTCTTCCCCTACTTTTTCGACTGTAATTTGAACCTTAAAATCCTTCCACTGGCCCTGGGAATCCCACCACGTCCTGTACGCCTGAATGAATGAAACGACCGCAGCTTTTAGAGCTGATGATGAGCACTGTACTTTCAATTAATGTCTTGCTACAGAACCTTTTTTTAATTAGCCGCATGCTCTTCTTGTTTAAAATTTATACAAGCATTGCCGGTCCCCTACCTTGTCTGGCGTAGTGTTCCTTGTCGCGGTTTTCAGTCAGATGAATGATTTATGACAGATCCACGAGAGGAACACGTACAAAAAAGGTCACACATGTTTCAGGCGCCTCTTTGTGGGCGACTGTTATGACACGCACATATCGTGGTGCTCGTACAAGCAGCTCCCCCCGGCTGCTGTGTGAAATTGACTGTTTTGGAAGGGGACGCAGATAGTACAGTAAAGTGGATGGAAATCAAGTGGGGGGAGGAACCATATTCTCTACAATCAGACGGTTAAAATGCCATTTCAAAGGGAACTTTACCACTTTCCAAATGCCACCACCACTCTGACTATTACGAGATGGAATTTGTGTGTATGTGTTTTGATTTATGCTGCGCTACATCGGAGCCCAGAACAAGTAGACCGGGGTGAGAGTTGACAATCGTTTTAACCTGTTTTCTGTCTAGTGGGCAACGCCCCTCACCGGGACACAAATCAGTAACAGAGGTGACTAAATGTGATATGTTCCATTCCCATAGCCTTCTCTAGCTGTTCCATATACAGATTATTCTTTTATCTTCATCGTACTAATGAAGCTAAACATTAGCAACATTGATCTTATTACTTGCTTTACTGTAAGTAAAACAGATAAAGGAATACATTAGCCTAAAGCGATAGTCAAATCTTTTAAAAGCTGGTCGCTAGGGGAGAGATTCTGTTCGACAAAAGTTGAGGTAGTTTAAAACTGAAATCAATAACAAGAAACATCTTAGAAACGGCCAACTCTAGAAGAAAAATGTAGCTATATGACAAATTATGTGTTTTAACGATATGTAAATGTTTTGTGTGGTAAGTTTTTGTCTATCTCTTACGTTTAACCATTATGAATAATTCTGCGAAACTCACCCAGACCAAAGATGTCTTCAGAGACTATTTCCAAAAATTTGAGACGTACAGTTTGCTTGTTATGTAAATAACTTTAATGTACGCAATATTAAACAAAATCGTTGAGCCATTTTTAAGAAAATCCATATGTTTAAAACTTTTTTCATATAAGCTTAGTTTGGGGTGGGGGAATTCTTTAAAATCTTCATGCCATACCACTGGAAGATACTAAACATAAATACTAAGTTTGGTATTAGTGTTTTAATATTCGAGCTACGCTGTTCTAAAAATGTTTTTTTTTTTTTTTTGGACGCAGGTAACCTCAAAGCGTGTTTTCGGTAAAATCTAGGTATCGACTTTTTGGATGCTATACAATACCGTCTCTATGCACTAAGTATATACAGGAAGTGTACAGAAAGTAAAAAGCAAAATGGTGCACTGCAAAATGTGTATTAGTTTTCGTTGAACTAGGATTCACTGTTGAGCCAATTATTATGGTCAATTAGTTTTCAGCCTGACTACCTATGCAACTCTTGTCCTACACATGGCTTATGTGAAAAAATACTTAAAACACTTTTAAATTGTTTAATAGGATTTTCATTCTTATCTTGGTCCGGTGCTTCTGGTGCAGACCGTGTTTTGAGGCTAAAATCTACCAACTTTTCGCTCATCTCATGATGAAGCTTCCTCAAGGCTGCCTGCGTCTTGTCCGTCCATCCGCCCGAGATCTGTTAAGACTCATGGTGAGCCTAAGTGTAGCTTCTGTGTAGCTACCCTGGTAAGTACTTAACCACAGGAATGAGGAGGATGGTTTAGGGTTGGTTGATAATATTGGGTTTCGGATGATGATGATAGGCTCCTCCAACGGTTGCATTTTTAGGAGCAGAATTTTTTTCCTTTGCTCCCCTGATTTTTGATTTGATTAAAATTGTTTTTGTTGGAAAATGTTGATGACCACTCCTAATGTTGCGAGGGGTGAGTACTTAGTTCAGCTAATTTACTGTTGGCTGGTTTGAAGCCGTTGTTACCGGGGGTGCCCGCAAACCAAGCGGGGAACCCGATACCGCCTGTATCGCCATTTAATAGGTAAGTAGCATTTCCCCAGCGATCTGACAAGTGTGTTCTCATGTTCGCCCAATCTGGCATTGAATTTCTAAGCCCGGCGCCTAATTACATCCTTAATGTGCGTGCGTGTCTGGTAGGCTCGTGGTGAGCCTAGGTGTTGTTGCTGTGTACCTACGCTGGTAAGGGTTTAACCCCAGGAATGAGGTGAAGGTTGAAGTTTTATTTTGGAGTTTTCGAGTATTGGTGTTAAGGAGGTAGCGCTGGTAGGCTCCTCGAGCGGTTGCGTTTTCAGGAGCAGCATCCGTTCCTCTGCTCCGCTGGTGTTTTTTTTTTTTTTTTTTAATTTAATTATGGTGGTGAAATTTGATAGACCTCTCCCAATGGGAGGGGGAAGTGCTTTGTTCAGCTATTACGCTTTTGGATGGTTTAAAGCCGTTATTACCGGGGGTGCCCACAAGCCATGCGGGGAACCCGGAACCGCCTCTTTCGGCGTTCAGAGGGTAAGTACTCCCCCAGAGATCTGACAAGTGCGTTCTCATGGTCGCACAATCTGGCGTAGAATTGTTGAGCCCGGCGCCTAATAACATCTTCCACATATGGGAGGGTTGAAGCTCCACGTAGCTGGCGTTTATTTATTTATACCCTGGTTTTGAGATGACATGTACCGCCCTCCTGTATTCCCATTGGTTGTCGTTCGGGCAATGGATGGGGTCACTGCTTTCTGTGTCCCTACTGGTGCGCTGACAGCAAGGTAGAATGCTTTTTTTTAGCAGAGGTCTCCTAATGATATTCAAGTTTTTTCCATCTGTTAACTTTTTTGTTCTTCTTTAAATATCTCAATGCTTTCGTGTATAATGTGAAGGTACCACTAATTTCATGCTGTCATTAATTCATCATAAGATGGGCGAAACGTTGGCAGATTTTAGCCTTAAGACGCGGTCAACACCGGAAGCACTGGATCAAGATCATTCAAAAATTGGTCTTGAAAGATTACGAATGCATATTTTCATTCTTAGTTTTACGTTTCAACATCTGGAGGTTGGCAAGCTTGGACATTACTGTATTGCACACACATGGAGGAAGCTGTAATGGAACAAAACAATAGTGTCAATGCCCCACTAATGGACAATGTGCAGCAGCCAACTGTTGATTACTGACGAAGCATCACTGACCTGGTTGAAGTGACACATGGTCACCGCATGCAGTCATTGCGGTGTACTAAATCCAATTACCTTCACAACGTTAACATACAAGTGGTACACTGCATCAGTAACGTCCACGTGAGGACCGTTTCTTTGTTTCATTCCTAGTTCAGCTGACGTCACATAGTTTACAGCTTGGCTCATTACAAACATTTGATTCACTACTCACTTCTCATAAATTCTTACACAAGATTATTCTTTTGATTGGGATCAAGTTTTAGTACATACTTCTACATTAATTTCCTTAAACGAACAGAAACACAAAAGCAGCCTCCAGAAAAACAAATCTGATGTGTTCTTCTTTCATCTACATCATGTTAATAAAGATAAAAATCTGATGTGTTCCATTCACATTACTTTCTCTACATCTCTGCAACAAATTATTGTTAAAAAGTTTATGTTTCTATTCACTTCATGCTAATCGAGTAAACACTAGCAGAGATAGTCTTACCATTTGCTTCCTTGCAAGTAGAAGCGAAATAAGTACCATAAGTTAAAGTCATAGTCAAAAACTGGTTGCTAGGTGACTGAAGCTCCTTTGTTTGTATGGACAGGAGTTGAAAAATTCCTGTATGAGAAAAGTGCAAGGTTTTCAAAGCTGAAACCAAAAACAAGAAATATCTCAAAAATGATTAACTCCACGAAAAAAAAAGTATATAACATAAATTGTGTGTTTTAATGCGCTCTACATTTTTTATGTGGTAGGTTTTTGTCCATCTCTTACGGTTTAGCAGTTATGCAAAATTTCGTAAAATTCATCCAGAATAAAGTAATCTTCAATGGCTATTCCCAGAAAATTCAAGATATACATTTTATTTGTCAGGTAAATGTCTTTAATATAGATATTTTAATCAAAATCGTTAGAGCTATTTTTAAGAAAATCAAAATGTTCGAAAAATATTCTATGTAAAGCGTTTTTGGGGTGGGAGCCTTTTTCTCAAAATCTTCGTTTCGCATCCCACCAAGTTTGGTGTTTTACCGACGTTTCCTTTTTGAGTTATCGTGTTCACAGACACATGGACACACACACAAGACCTTTTTGTGAAAATGCTTATTTTGGATACAGGGGACCCAAAGTCATATATTTCCGGCGAAATCTCGGTTTCGAATTTTAGGGTGGAGTGCAATACCTTCTCTATACACTATGTCAATAGTACGTATAGATAAAGTAAAAATTGGCAGAAATGGTCTTATTACTTGCTTCCTAGTAAGTAGAAAGGAGTGCACTTGCCTAAGCGATAACAAAATCTTTTATATCTTCACTATGTAAAACAACTTATATTCGGTTCTCTTTGTATGTCTAGGAGTAAAATAAGTGCAATATGGTATGAAAGATTACGCCCCGTTTTACAAAAGCTTAACTGGTTAAAAATTGAAACAAATAAAAAGGAATATCTTGGAAAGGTTAAGTGTAAAAATACATGTATGAAATGATATAAATTGTGTGTTTTAACGGGAGGTAAGTTGCAAGAAAGTTATTCAGAGTGAAGAGATCTCCAGAGGATGAATGTGCAAGCTAAAGTATAGATAGAAGGCTACACACAATTTATGCCATATATATTTTTTTTGTGTATTTTAACGAATCTATACTTTTTTAACGTAAGTTACCAACAACGACATCTAGAATGAAGGACTGTTTCTAGGATAAATATAAAGCTAAGATATAGGCAGAAACTTTCACATAATTTATACACATCTTTTTTTGTTTTTTAAGGAGATGTATATTTTTTGCAGTAAGTTACAAAATATTCATCCAGAATGATGTCTTTAGAGGCTAAATAGGATGTACAGCTAAGATATAGACAGAACCTTGCACACAATATATGTCATATAGATATTTTTGTGAAGTTAACTATTTCAGAGATATTTATTGTTATTGACTACAATTTTAAAATACTTAAACTTTGCTGAAACACATAATGAACGTTGGTGTTTCTTTTGTTGTTACACCTGGCAATACAAATAGAAACGGATTACATAGAAACCAGCTTTTCAAATATTTGATTATCACTTTAGCCTAGTGTACTCGCCCATTTCTCCTTCTACTTACAAAGAAGCAGAAAGACAATTTTCAGTAACGTTTATCGTGATTAGCATGAAGTAGAGAGAAAAATAAAGTTTTTGTAAGAAACGTTTGCTGAAGAATAGGTAGAGAAATTCTTTGGAGTTGAACGCCTTTAATAATTAGTTTAGATTAATTAAAAATATTGATTTGTAGGTCCCAAAATGGTAAGAATGGTTTTTATGTATTGGCATTATTAATTTACTTCTCTAGAATATACTGTTCTTAGAACTGCAAAAACACATGGTTAGAAAAATGCCTTTATTTCATTTAAGTCTCAAAACGTGTATTTACTGTAAATTCTTACATAATTATTGGGTGCAATACAATACTTCCGCTACTTACTATACTTACGTGATAGAGAAAATAAACATTCAATATAACGCTTCAGTAGTTTAGAGTAAGGTACTTTCCTGGAAATTTTAGGTTGTATCCATATAAGATGCTGAACTTAAACTTCAAATTTCCTAGTCATACAACTCTTTGTTTTTGAGTTGCGTCATTGAGAATATGTACGACAGAAAGTTTGAAAATTCCAACTAATAATGTTAGCTTTTTGAAATTTATACCTCATGTGTAATTTAATGCAAATAAATTTCATAGAGTTTGCTCTAATAATTTTGCAGCTATGGTCAAATTTATTTATATTTTTGTCATGTCACAAAAAATTGCCTTAGGAAAACCAAAGATGGTCTAATATTTTAACAATTGGTTCACAATACATTTACGCTTTGCAATTGTTTTACTTTTCTCTGCGTGTTCTTTGGTTTGGGCTCCAAACATTATTAAATGATGAATCTTCTTTTTTATGATAAAAAATATAATTTGTATGTTTTAAAATCGAAAACATATGCTTAAATAATTCTAATAGTAACAACTAGTTTAAGTCATAACCACTGTCCATCTGTGAACATGTACAGAAAATCTTGTCTGTAAAACAGAAACATGGTCTAGAGAAAGAAAATTATTGTTAATAAGCTTATCTTTTATTTATTTCAAGCTAATCGAGAAAAATTAACAGAAATATTCTTATTTCTTGCTTTATTGTAAGTAGAAGCGAAATAAGGGAGTACCATAGATTAAAGTGAAAGCCAAAAGCTGGTTGCTATGTGACTGAAGTTCCTTTGTTTATATGGCCACGAGTTGACAAATTCCTGTATGAGAAAAGTATAAGTTTTTCAAAGCTGAAACCAAGAACAAGTAATATCTCAAAAACGATCAACTCCACGAAAAAAAAAATGTGTATGACATAAATTGTGTGTTTTAACGTGCTCTACATTTTTTGTTTGTTAGTTTTTGTCCGTCTCTTACGGTTTAGTAGTTATGCAAAATTGATCCAGAATAAAGTAGTCTTCAGAGGCTATTCCCAGAAAATTCAAGATACACATTTTATTTGTCAGGTAAATATCTTTGATATACGGTATTTTCATCAAAATCGTTAGGGCCATTATTTAGGAAATCAAAATTTTCGAAAAAAGTTCCATGTAAAGGGTAGTTGGGAGAGGGGGGATTTTCTTGAAAATCTTCGTGTTGCATCCTTGGAAGATACCAAACCTAAATACCAAGTTTGATTTTTAACGGAATTTTCGTTTTGGAGCCATGCTGCCCACAGGCACGCACGCACACACACACACACACACATACACAGACAGACGCATACACGGACATTTTTCTAAAAACAGCTGTTTTTTTTATTCAGGAGGTCTCAAAACCTGTATTTCCGGTGAAATCTGGGTATCGAATTTTTTGGTGGAGTGCAATACCTTCTCTATACACTATGTACATAACACGTTTAGAGAAAGTAAAAATGCTGAAAATATCAACAGCGACAAAACAAAGATGTGAATCCATAGCTGATATTAAAATCCACCATATTGGTAAGTAGGACCGAGCTTTCACTTTCCTCTCCTTTGCTTTTGCCTTTTCTGTGTTTTTCATCTTGCATTGTTCTTTTCTTCTTCACAACTTCGGTTTCTGTTTTGCCCGGTGCGAATGAGATCTCGTCGAAATAACCCCCCCCCCCCCAGTACACCACATTTTCATCTCTAATGCTTTGATTTAAGGCATTTAAAAATGACAGCTGGTGCCCACTTATACATCTTTGTATTCAGAAATGTTTAAATTGTTTTATGGAATTAAAAAGAAAAATCCATTTTGTGTTGTGGTTTTTTTATGAAATTTCAATCAACATACCCTTAACTGATACACAAGCTATACCATTATGATTATCGAAGCAAGCTGTTGTAATATTTTAGATTTATCAGCAAATCCGCTCATTGAATTTCCATTCTAATCATTGCGCAATATCGGATTAACAAATTTAGCTCTCAGGATACCTGGTACAAAATTAGAATTGGTTAATCACCAAATGGAACAGTTTTGAAAGCTTTGATGTTAAAATAAAATCCCAGTTATATGTTTATTGAAGTGCCACGTGACGTTTTGATCTATAAAAATCTAATGTGTTCCATTCACATGACTTTCTCTACATCTCTTGTTAAAAAGCCTATTCTCATATTTATTTCATTCTAGTCGAGAAATAGTCTTATTACCTACTTCCTTGTAAGTACAAGGGAAATAAGGGAGTACATAGCCTAAAGCGATAGTCAAACATTTTAAAAACCGGTTACTATGTGATTAAAATTCCTTTGTTCGTATGGACAGGAGTTGACAAATTCCTATATGAGAAAAGTATACGTCTTTTAAAGCTGAAACCAATAACAATGAATATCAACTCCATGAAGAAAACATTTATACAACATAAATTTGTGTTGTAAGTTTTTGTCCATCACTTATGGTTTAGCAGTTATGCAAAACTATGTAACATTCATGCTTAATAAAGTAGTCTTCAGAGGCTTTCTGAAATAATCCAAGATGTACATTTAATTTGCCGTATAAATATATTTAACATACGGAATTTTAAACAAAATTGTTAGAAGCATTTTTGAAAAATTAAAATGTTTGAAATTTTGTCTATGTAAACGGTAGTTGAGGGTGGGGGAATTTTCTAGAAAAGTTTCGTGTCACAGCTTTAGAGGATACCAAGTTTGTTATTTAACGGAGTTTTTGTTTCTGAACTATGCTGCCCACAGACACATAGAAACACACACGCACACAGAACCATTTTCTGAAAAAAAAAATTTTTATTAAGGGGGACCCAAAACATGCATTTCCGGTGGAATGCAATAGCTTCTCTATACACTACATACATAGTGCGTGTAGAGAAAGTAAGAATACTGAAGCTTTAAGGGATATGAATAAATCAGCGAGATCTTAAAGCTGCCAGATGGCGTAGCAGACAATTAAAATATCTGTCTGGTTTTTCTTTGTGACTTGCAGTCAGAGTTGTTATTTTGGATCACGTGAAGCAGTTAGCACTTAATGTATTATGTTAGTGCGGGCTTATAAAGGTTATAAAAAGTACATAGAGGCGGTGTAGTACTAAGAAAGCGGACCCAGTTGGTTTTTTGCACCACAGCTTTTATAGCAGGAGTCTCGGTCGAATGGTTGCTGGAGGGGCTATGGAGACTGGGTCCATTTTATGACTTCCTCGTGGAATACGTATAGTTGTTGGTGCTATTAAAGTGCTGCATTTGCTTGTCGTAAGTAGACCAATTCGCAAGTAACATAAAAACATGCTAACAGCCACAATTTAAGAGGGATTAGCACTCTATACTTCACTGCTAGAGCTTACAGAAATAGACGTAAAACCGATTGCAATATTGGCTCTAGTTCCCTAAAGCTTTGCAAACCAGAATGTGAGAAAGCTTTAAAAGCATTCACACCTCTCTTCAATCCAAGAAATAGAGACACAGTCGAAAGTACCGATACTTTTAGTTTCCTATGGTTCATTCTTTGATTAATATTGGCAGAACCCCTGTGCTAATATCTTATTGGTTTGAACCAAGTGATCCTCTAAAGGTGAATGAATGAATAAGTGTATTTATTGACATACTAATGTCACAAATTGAATTTCAACAATCGCACGGATCCACAGAAAGTACGTGCTTTTGTAATACACACTAAAGACAACATTAAAACAACAACAACAAATAATTAAACGAGTAAACACGAATAAATGAAAGAACAAAGGTAATACACAAAACAAAGCAATATTATAACAACAGCAAAGAATTACAAGAATAAACCTGACAATAAAAGCACAGATATTCAAATATAGCAATTTAAATTTACAGCACAGAGCACACCTTCATAAATGCACCCTCTTATAATAGATAAATACACTCAAAACAAATATATACACATAATATATACACAATATATAAAAATATAATACAACAGTTACCTAAGTATGGCATAAAATATATATATATATATATATATATATATATATATGTGTGTATATGTAGAACATTGTAGTCACTTTTGTTTAGTTTCTTCACTATTGGCAGTCTTCACAGATCTCAGCTGTCTTGCCTTAAGTATAAATTTACCTATCCCGTCCAAGTCTTCCGTACCTGCCGGTAGCGTCCAACATGTTTCTAGCTCTACATTCGCGGTGGTACAGAATCGCGGTAAATAATTTTCCCGCCATTCCTCCGTACCCCTACATATTGCTTTTACCTGAGTGGCTAGAGGTGGGGGTCTCCTGTTGGTTTGATGTCAAACGTCTGGCACTCAAACCCTGACAAAGGTTAGTATTATTGGTTTGAACAAACTGAACCTCGAAAGGTGAAGGAAAGCAAGCATTTTACCTGAGTGGCTAGAGATCACAGGCTAGATGTGGGGGTCTCCTATTGGTTTGATGTCAAACTTCTGGCACTCAAATCCTAACCAATGTTGCTTTCCAGCTCAGAAGCGAAGGAACGGATGGGGCCGTAAGGCAAATATTATGTGGAATATTTGGATGTAATTGCTATGTGCTCTTTATTGTGTGTGTGTAGTGTGCATATATATAAAGATGATAGAAACGCAGACATGGACAACAAACCCAAAGCTAATACAGAAAGAAATACAACAAATGGGGTTAAAAGGTAACTTTAATATCACAAATATAAGTAAAAAAAATCACGATTAAGAAATTAACTATACAGAAATTAACCACGTAATATGGAAAGCAGCGGCGCCTGGTTAGACCACTTGCCTATCATCGAGGTGGCCCCAGTTCAATCCTAAGTGCCCGCATGTGTGATATGTGCGGCGTCAGTGCGGGTTTTCTTCGGGTCCTCTGGTAATCCCCTCCACTCAATTGCCTCATTATCACCGTTCTTATAATCTGTTTCACTTGTATTTTATATCATCCACTTCCTTACTTCATGCCAGGCTGTGAGCCGACAACTCGTTCCAGTTTCCCCATTCTGTTGTTTCGTGACGTTGCCTCCCCGACAGGTTTCTCTGACCCCAGACATGCGCTTTAAAGTTCTAGGGGGTGTCATTCTTAAATATGGGGAGGGTAAACCGACTACGAAAGAAAATGAAGAGCATTTTTAAAAAGTTCTAAATTCGTATCAATTCAAAAGGGTTGGCATCATTCCTGATATTCATTTTCTTGCAAAATTGCTGAAAAAATGTATTTAAAATAATTTTAATTACATAGTAATTATGTATAAGTAGAAAAAAACATGAAAATCCAGTTCCATGATTGGGGTCCGAACCACCAAACTTTGTTTTCCCATGCTATTGCTTTGCCATGTGAGCTATGAGATTATGTTAGTTCATCATGAAAGTGGTATTTAAGTTTGGTATCTTCCAAGGATGCGACACGAAAATTTTCAAGAAAATCTCCCAACCCCAACTACCCTTTACATGGAACTTATTTCAAACGTTTTGATTTTCTCAAAAATGGCTCTAACGATTTTGATGAAAATGTGTATATTAAAGATATTTACCTGACAAATGAAATGTATATCTTGAATTTTTTGGAAATAGCCTTTGAAGACTACTTTATTCTGTATGGATTTTAAGGAATTTTGTATAAATCTAAACCGTAAGAGATGGACAAAAATTCAACACACACACAATTTAAAAGCACGTTAAAACACACAATTTATGTTATATACTTTTTTTCGTGGAGTTCATCGTTTTTGGGATATTCCTTGTTATTGGTTTCAGCTTTAAAGGCATAATTTTCTCATACGGGAACTTGTTAACTCCTGTCCATACAAACAAAGGAACTTCAGTCACTTAGCAACCAGTTTTTGACTATCACTTTAACCTCTGATAGTCCCTTATTTCGATTCTACTTACAAGGAAGCAAGTAAGACTATTTCGGCTATTTTTATCTTGATTAACATGGAGTAAAGAGAAGCATAAGATTTTTAACAATAATGTGTTGCAGACATGTAGAGAAAGTCGTGCGAATGGAACCTATCAGATTTTTTGGTCAAATTTCACAGCTGTATTACCTTAAGCTAACAAGATAAAATGCGGTCTACATAGGATATGTCGTCACGTCAGTGGCGGAAGCCATATGCAGCCCAAAGAGGATGTTAAGGAAATATTTTCGTCAAGTTCACCGGAGATGGAGAGCGTTCAAATAACGTGACCTAGGATGTCGACATGTCAAATGTTTAAGGGAAAGTGAAGTTGGCAGATTGTAGGAAAGCCTGTTGACAGAAACGATATAAATCTGCATATAAAGGAAGGACAGCATGGCATCTTGTTGGTCACAACAGATAGGAATATGTCACATGTTGCCCTCTTGCAGTAACACAGTCATAATCGTCAAATGCAGTGTTGCCAAAACATTACTATTTTTTCCGTCAGATCAACACATAAAAAGTCCGTCAAAATTAGAAATTTCAGTATTTTCTTTCAAAATGCATATAAAATTAACACTTGGAAAAACCATTTTGGTTAGACCTTAAAGATGATCAAGGAATCTAATTGCACAGTGGCTAACAAAAAACAGTGTACGACCAGCTTCTGTAGTTGCACGTACATACTTTTTTTTTTGATTGGCTGAAATAACAATTTTGACTGAAGATAAAGGATTCAACTGCTTTAAAATGTTTCTTATTACTTTCTCTACTCGCACTATGTACATAGTGTATAGAGAAGGTACTGGTATCCCACCCAAAAACTCGATACCGAGATTTCACCGGAAATACATGTTTTGGGTCCCCCTGAATCCAGAAAAAGGACTTTTACAGTCCTTAATGTGCGTGTGCGTGTCTGTGTGTCTGTGGACAGCATAGCTCAAAAACCAAAAGAGCGCTAAATTCTAAACTTGGTATTTAAGTTTGGTATCTTCCAAGGATGTGACACGAAGATTTTAAGAAAATTCCTCCACCCCCAACTATCCCTTACATCCCTCCTTTCGAAAACTTTTATTTTCTTAAAAATGGCTCTAACGATTTTGATTAAAGTGGCAAATATTCAAGATATTTACCTAACAAACAAAATGTATATCTTGAATTTTCTGGGAATAGCCTCTGAAGGTTAGGACGAATTTAACGAAATTTTGCATAACTGCTAAACCGTAAGAGATGGACAAAAACTTAACACATCAAAAATGTAGAGCACACAATTTATGTCATATACCTTTGTTCGTGGAGTTGTTCGTTTTTTACCTATTCCTTGTTCTTGGTTTCTGCTTTGAAAAACTTTAGTTGTATTAGTTTTATACAAAGAAAAGATTTCTTAAAAACGGAATTTATTATTTTACAGCTTCAACCATTCTTTTATCTTTTTAGTACTTTATCTTACCTTTTAGAGTAATTTAATCGCACATGCGCATACATACATATTTCACTTTTATTAATAATTCCCGAAAGTTTGCCACTCTGTGCCGAATATCTAACCCGCTACCACGGAATTTAAAACTGGTGCTCTATCAGACCACAAAGCCCTCCTCTTCGGTACACTTAGAAAAGTACAGAAAATGTCCAAATTTGAAACGAAAGTGGGGAGGAAGAAAAGTACTATAGAGGGAGCTAAACAGGGAAAGGGAGATAGAGGGAACAAGGGAGGATAAGGAACTGAAAAAAGTTGTAACAGATGGGTACATCATTTTAAAGAATAACCCCAACTTGATACGTGTAATCTCTGAAGACAATGTAAAGCTTGACGAATCGCTTTGTAGGTTCGTATTAGCCTCTTCACTTCCTCTACACGTATATGTACATATCATTTCTCATTGGTCAACATGAATCAATTCCATTTTGAATTTTGAAATCTCACAATCAAATGCAATATTTGAAATACTACAGTCAACCAATGAGACTTATTCCTGAAAGTCAATAAGCACTCAAGAACAACTGATATTGACAATAGAAAGTCTAGATCGTCAAATGTTTCCAGTTGTCAAGTTTCGCCACAAGGAGATAGAGGAGCGAGAAATGGATTTGGTCTGCGGAAACCAACCTACAAATGGTGTTAACAGCAACCCATTAAAAATGGTTCTGACTTAGGACCAAAATCGGGATTTGGAAGTCTAACTGCAACTATATGAATGAGTCATCTTAAATTTTCACCATCATATTACGAATAATTGAAGGAATACTCTCTAGAGGTGCTTGGGGAATCTAGTAGTATGCAGTGCAAATATTATCAATGCATGTGTATGTGCGCTTGTCAGATTTACTTTGCCATGAAAAAATATATCTGATGTGTTCCATTCATATGACTTTCTATACATCACTGCAACAAATTATAGTTAAAAAGTTTATTCTTCTATTTACTTCTTGCTAATTTAGAAAAATAAGCAGAAATAGTCTTATTACTGGCTTCCTTGCAAATAGAAGGCAAATAATGGAATACCAAGGTTAAAATGATAGTCAAAGGCTGGTTGCTATGTCACTGAAGCCCTTTGTTTATATGGACAGCAGTTGACAAATTCCTGTATGAGAAAGGTATAAGTTTTTCAAAGCAGAAACCAAAACAAGGTATGTCTCAAAAACGATTAACTCCACGGAAAAAATGTATATAACATAAATTGTGTGTTTTAACGTGCTCTACATTTTTCGTGTAGTAAGTTTTTCTCCATCACTTGCGGTTTAGTAGTTATTCAAAATTCAGTAAAATTCTTCCAGAATAAAGTACTCTTCAGACGCTTTTACCCGAAAATTCAAGATATAGATTTTATTTGCCAGGTAAATGTCTTCAATATACGAAATTTTAAGCAAAATCGTTAAGCTATTTTCGAGAAAATCAAAATTTTCGAAAAAATATCCATGTAAAGGTAGTTAGGGTGGGGGGATTTTTTTCAAAATCGTCGTGGCGCATCCCTGGAAGATACTAAACTTAAATACCAAGTTTGGTATTTTAACGACTTTTCGTTTTTGACTTATCGTGTTCACAGACACATGGACACACACACGGATCTTTTTGTGAAAATGCTTTTTTTTTTATATACAGCGGACCCTAAAATATATATTTTCGGTGAAATCTCAGTATCGAATTTTTAGGTGGAAGGCAATACCTTCTCTATACATTATGTACATAGTACGTGTAGAGAAATCAAAAATATCGAATTAATGTTGGAATTGCTTGAACATTCACCCTATTTGCCAGATCTAGCACCCAGTGATTACCACTTATTACAAACCTCAAAACATTTCTTGGTGGTCGAAGATTTTACTACAACGAGAAGGTCATTGATGCGGTAAACAGCTATTTTTATGACCTTGGTAAATCGCACTACAGAGATGGTTTAATTAAATTAGGACATCGATATACAAATGTATTAGCCTTTCTGGAGATTATGTTGAGAAATAAAGCAAAACAAAATTATTGAGAGGCCTGGGACCTATCAGTCAAACCTTGTACTACTCTATGTCTGGAACATAGTAATACCTACATATTCTTGAAGGCTGCGTTTAATAACTTGTATAAGTAAAACGTCTTCCCTTTATTGCACATTGGAAAAACAGTTTATTTAAGGTTTTAGGTGAAAATATTAGGGTGCATAGCAAGAAAACGCAGTCTCATTTCATAGAGCACAGAGTAGGCCATGTTTTCTTGCCCTGGATCGATGTGTAAAATTATCTGTCTCAGTCTCTCATCTCCATCTGCATTGTTGAGTCATTGGATAATTAACAATAAGCCATTCTCCTGATTTAATTAACACCGTCGCTTTAGGAACGATTTCCAATAAGCAGATAACACGGCCGCTACCTAAGATAAGGCACAGTTACCTGACAATAGCGGGTGGCGTGTATTGTGGCTTAGCTAGGTAGCTGCAAGGCAATATAGTGCGCTGGCATGGAATCCTGTCCGCAGGAAGCATAGACCTTGCCTGCAACAGCCGCATAACGCCTTTTTACACCTCACCTGTCACGTGCACAGTATAATGGCATTCGCCTCCTTTCAGACACCAACGTAATCTAATATCTGGCAGAAAAAACAATGAGGCAAAAAAAAAAAAAAGTCTGATGTTTTCCTTCACATGACTTTTTCTACATCCCTGCAAAAAAATATTATTAAAAAGCTTATGCTTCGATTTACTTCCTACTAACCTAGAATGAACTAGCAAAATTAGTCTTATTACTTACTTCCTTGTAAGCAGAAGCGAAATAAGGGAGTAACATAGGTTAAAGAGATAGTCAAAAGCTATGTGACTATAGTTCCTTTGTAAGGACAAGAGTTGACAAATTCCTGTATGAGAAAAGTATAAGTTTTTCAAAGCTGAAACCAATAAAAAGGAATATCTCAAAAACCGTCAACGAAAAAAATGTGTATACACGTGCTCTGCATTTCTTGCGTGGCAAGTTTTTATCCACATCTTATGGCTTAGCAGCTGTGCAAAATTCCGTAAAATTCATTCAGAATAAAGTAGCCTTCAGAGGCTATTCCCAGAAAATACAAGACATACATTTTATTTGTCGGATAAAATATCTTTAGTATTCGAAATTTTAATCAAAATCCTTAGAGCCATTTTTGAGAAAAACAAAATTTTCGAAAAAAGTTTCATGTAAACGATAGTTGGTGTAGGGTTGTTTTTATTGAAAATCTTCGTGTCGCATCCTTGGAGGATACCAAACCTAAATGCCAAGTTTGGTTTTTAACGGACTTTTGATTTTTGAGGTATGTTGCCCCCCCACACACACGGAAATTTTTCTAAAAATTATTCTTTTGTATTCAGGGAGCCTCAAAACATGTATTTCCGGTGAAATCTCTGTATTGAATTTTTGGGCGCATTACAATACCTTCTCTATACACTGTGTGCATAGCACGTGTGTAGAAAGTAAAAATTAGCAGAAAGGACTTTATTAGCTGCTTCCTTGTAAGTACAAGGGAAATAAGGGAGTACATTAGGCTAAATGGACAGTCAAATCTTTTAAAAGCTGGTAGCTATGTGATTGAGGTGCCTTTGTATAAACAGGAGTGGACAAATATCTTAAAGCTGAAACAAATAAGGAATATCTCAAAAAACTGTCAGTCCCATGAAAAAAATGTACATAACATAAATTGTGTTTTAACGAGCTCTACATGCTTTGGATAATAAGTTTCTGTTTATCTTTGACATAACTTTCTCTAAATCTCTGCAATAAAGTGTTAAAAAGCTTATTCTTCTATTAACTTGATTCTGATTGAGAAAAAATTGGCAGAAAGGATCGTATTAGCTACTTCCTTGTAAGCAAAAGAGAAATAAGAGAGTACAATACGCTAAATAGATTGACAAATCTTTTAAAAGCTGCTTGCTATTGATTGAAATACCCTGTTTGTATGGATAGAGGTAGACAGATATTTTAAAGCTGAAACTAATAGCAAGAAATATTTCAAAAACGGTCAACTCTAAGATAAAAAATGAATGTAACATAACTTGTGTTTTAACGAGCTCTGCATTTTTTGTGAAGTAAGTTTCTGTGCATTTCTTGCGGTTTAGCATTTAAGCAAAATTCGGCAAAATTCATGCAGAATAAACATGTCTTCAGGGGCTATTTGCAGAAAACTGAAAATATAAATTTTATTTGTGACTTAAATATCTTAAATATAAAGGATTTCAACCAAGATCTTTAGAGCATTTTTAAGAAAGTCTAAATTTTCGAAATTTTTCCATGTAGAGGGTAGTTGGGGGTGGGTGGATTTTCTTGACAAGCTTCGTGTCGCATCTTTGGAAGATACCAAACCTAAATAACAAGTTCGATATTTATTGATCTTTTCGTTTTTGAGCTATGCTGCACACAGACACACACACACACACACACACACACACACACACACACACACACACACGAAGCTGCGCCGTAGCCGAGAGGTTAGACCTCTCGCCTCTCACCTAGATCCCAAGCGACCGCATGTGAGATTTTTAGTGGACAAAGCGGTGCAGGCGCGGGTTTCCTCAGGGTTCTCCAGTTTTCCCCGCCATCGCATTTCACCGGTGCTCCATCTTCGTTTCATGTATCATCAGTGTCATCGCCTTCTTCTTCTTCTTCTTCTTCTTCTTCTTCTGTATGCACTAGGCTTATTAGACTGTTGCGTTCCAAACTGGCTCACCTCTCTCTTATAACGTCCCTAGCTCTTAATAGACGTTCCAATGTTTCACCATTCTCTTGGTTTGTACCATAAACCTCTCTTGCGGCATCTTTCCTGTGGCATATCCTTTGCAATTTCCAGCCTTTACTTAAAAAATTAAGAATTCTTTAATTTATTTTGCTTTTTTGTATCAAATGTAACCCTTATTAATTATTATGTGGCAGCACCATCTAGGCGGCCCCGGTTCGATCCCAAGCGCCTGCATATGGGATTTATGTTGGACGAAACGGCGTCTGGGCGGATTCTCTCCGGTTTCCCCCGCCACTCTTCCACCAATTGCTGCATCATAAACTTTGCTGCATCATCCATCTCGCTTGCATTTCATATCATTCATTTCCTCACGCTCACGTCTGGCTACGGGTCGACCACTCGTTCCAGGTTCCCCATTCTGTGGTTTGGTACCGTTGGCTCCCCGACAGGATTTTAACCTATGGGCATTTGCTTGTAAGTCCTAAATATGGAGAGGGTAAGCCGACTACAATAAAAAAGAAAAAGAAATATTATTATATAAAATCTATCATTTTTGTTATTCTAACCCCTATGCTCCCACGTAGCATATTTGCACAACCTCAAAGTACAGACATTATTTTATAATGTAAAAACCATATTTTCAAACTGTTTGTCAAATTTTACAGAGGTATCACCTTAGTTTGTAGACCTTGAAAATGTTTCCAGGAGAGCATTTTACACTGTCGGTTAACCAGCATGTATTATGCAGCTTAAATGCCCAATTACTGGTGAAAAACAAATTAACGCTGCCCATAACGTTGGGTTTGGGACCATGTTATGAGGTTTCTCCCAAGAAAACTGCTCCTAAAGAGGTCCCAAGCCGAGTTGTAAAGTTCTGGAACTATGCTAAGCATACCAAGACCTTAGTCTGCACCCCCCCCCCCCCCAGCCCCGCCGACACTAGAGGAAGTGGCGCATGTTTGGGAAACCAAACCTGCTTCACTATTCCATGCAAATTGCGCAGTGTTTAAAACGAGAAAGAACGCACATAACGAGGGGGTGAGTTTATTGCCGGGGAGAGATTTGTAAAGGAAGCCGGAAAGCACAGAAAGTACTACGACGCCCCATATATGAGAAAACCTCAGGGGAAGTTTACTTGGTTTTGCTCTTTATATCCCCTGTTTCCTCATCTTTACTCTTTATGGGAGGAAGACGCTATTGAAACACACAGAGAAATGGAGCACGCTGCTAAGTCGTGCGTATATTAAAGTTTCCTCAAAAGGAGAGAGAGGAGAGGTTACAGAGAGGTGAAAGAGGCTTTGCGGCGACTTGCTGCCAGAATATGAAATGTGCCTCACATCTCAATGTGATTACCCAACCCGCATGTTTTAAAACATTTTTTCTTAAGAAGAGGTAGAGAAGTGAGCAAAATGGTTCGAGAAGGAACTAGATCTTCCAAAAACAGGCCTCTTTTCGTTGATAAATCTTCTCAACCTAGGATTGCGTAGCGAAAACCCAGAAAAAAGGATTACAAATGAAAACAAAATGCTCCATTCACATGACTTTCTCTACATCGCTATAATAAATTATTATTAAAAAATATTTTTACTATGTACATTCGATACAAATTACACCGGGAATACACGTTTTAAAGCCCCCTGAAACAAAAAAAAATTCAGAAAAAGGTTCACGTGTGTGTGTCTGTGGACAGTACAACTCAAAAACGAAAAGAATACCAAATCAGTTATTAAGTTTAGAATCTTCCACGGATGTGACACGAAGATTTTCAACAAAGGCCCCATACCCCCAACTACCCTTTACATGACTTTTTTTTTCGAAAATTTTGATTTTCTCAAAAATGGCTCTGTGGATTTTGATTAAAATACGCTATATTAAATATATTTACCTGACAAGTAATATGTATATCTTGAATTTTCTGGAAATAGCCTCTAAAAACTACTTTATTCCGGATGAATTTTTGCTAAACCGTAAGCGATGGACAAAAACTTACCACAAAAAAATTTACAGCATGTTAAAACACATAATTTAAGTTATATACCTACATTTTTTCGTGGGCTTGATCTTTTTCTTTTTTTATAGATATTCCTTGTTTTTGGTTTCAGCTTTAAAAAACGTATACTTTTCTCATACAGGAATTTGTCAACTCCTGTCCATACAAAAAAAAAAAAGGAACTATCACTTTAACCTATGGCACTCCCTTAACGAGTTTCAACTTACAAGGAAGCAAGAAATAAGATTTCTGCTAAGTTTTTCTGGAATAGCATGAAGCAAAGAGAAGTATAAGCTTTTTAACAATAATTTGTGGCAGAGATATAGAGAAAGTCTTGCGAATGGAACACATGAGATTTTTGAGTTATTGTGTTCACAGGCACACGGACAGAGGGGCCTTTCTTTAAATGTTGTTATTTAATCAGAGGACTCTGAAACGTGAATGCAGTACCTTCGCAGAGAAAGTAAGAGGATCTTGCTCTGAATTTCAGTTGAAAAAAGCAAGGCATAGACTTCTTGAATATTTTGTTCACAGTCAACTGATCACATGGTCTCTCAGAAATTCATGTGTTAAAAAATCTGATGTGCCCCATTTACATTACTTTCTCTACATCTCTGAAACAAATTATTGTTAGTAAGCTTATTCTTCTATTTAATTTAGAAGAAACGGTCTTATTACTAGTTCCTTTATAAGTAGAATGAAAATAAGAGAATACATTAGATTAACCGAAAACAAATGTTTTAAATATGGTTGCCATGGATTTGAAATCCGTGTCTTTGCGTGCGCAGGAGTTGCGAGACCCCCGTATTAGAATTTTATAGCTGAAATTAATAACAATGAATATCTATAAAACGGCCAACTTCACGAAAAAAATGTATGACATAAACTGAGTGTTTTAATGTGAATTATGTGTTTTGTGTAACAAGTTTTTGTGTATCTCTAACGGTTCACCAGTTATACAAAATTTCGAAAAATTCATCCAGAATAAACATGTCTTCAAAAGCTATCACCACAAAATTCAAGACATACATTTTATTTTTCATGTAAATACCTTAAATATAAGAGATTGTAATCAAAATTGTTAGAGCTATTTTTGAGAAAATCAACATTCTCGAAAGTTGGGGATGGGAGATAGAACGTGTAGAGAAAGAAACAATCTGATGTGTTCCATTCACATGACTTTCTCTCCATCTCTGCAACAAATTATTGTTAAAAGCTTATGCTTCTATTTACTTCATGCTAATCGTGAAAAAATTAGCAGAAATATTCTTATTTCTTGCTTTATTGTAAGTAGAAGCGAAATAAGGGAGTACCATAGGTTAAAGTGATAGTCTAAAGCTGGTAGTTATGAGACTTAAGTACTTTTGTTTGTATGGACAGGAGTTGGCAAATTCCTGTATAAGAAAATTATGTTTTTCATAGCTGAAACTGAAAACAAGGGATATCTCAATATCGACCAACTCCATGAAAAAAATGCATATAACATAAATTGTGTGTTTCAAAGTCCTCTACATATTTTGTGAAACAAATTTTTCTCCATCTTTTATGGTTTAGCGGTTATGCAAAACTCACTAAAATTCATCCAGAATAAAGTAGTCTTTAGAAGCTATTCCCAGAAAATTCAAGATATACATTTTATTTGCGAGGCAAATATCTTTAATATACGAAATTTTAATCAAAATCGTTGGAGCCATTTTTGAGAAAATCAACATTTTCCTAAAATTCTATGTAAAGGGTAGTTTGGAGTAGGGGGATTTTTCTATAAATCTTCGTGTCGCATCCCTGGAAGATACTGAACTTAAATACTAAATTTGGTATTTAACGGTCTTTTCGTTTTTGAGCTATGCTTTCCATAGAGACACACAGACACACACACACACACACAAACGGACATTTTTGTAAAAATGTTTTTTTGGATTCAGGGGGACCCAAAACGTGTATCTCAATTGAAATATCGGTATCGAATTCTGGGTGGAATGTAATACCTTCTCTATACGCTATGTACATGGTACGTTTAGAGAAAGAAAAAATGGTAAACCCAAACAACTAATGTAACATGTATCACTTGAGGGTAACTGGATTACGAGTTTTATTTTTATCTTAAGCAAACAATGCAGCCATAATTGACTTTGCGGTTTTGAAATCAAATTTACAGAGAATTAAACCAAGCAAGTTTAGTGAGCGGAAATGAAGTTGCGTTAAAGTACAAAGCTTTCAGGGTAATAACTTGCTGTTTCATGGGGAAGCAATCTATAAATGACTCGCTAACTTAACACTTTAACTAACTTCACAATGCACTAGATATTGAAAATCATGCATAAACATAAAAAGAAAATATTCACTAATGTATTTTGAATAAATGAGAAAAGTGTAAGTTTTTTAAAGGTGAAACCAAAAGCAAGGAATATCTCAAAAACGGAAAATAGGACTTCGGAAGGTCCTCAAAATAGGCGTCTGTTTGGGAGATGACCTCTTCGTTAGACGTGAATCGTTTTCCGGCGAGCCACTTTTTCAAGTTTGGAAATAAACAAAAATGTCAATGCGGGCCAAATTTATGAATACGGTGCTTGTTGTAATTCTACAATTTTCGCATTGATAAAGCGCAGGTGAAGCTTGCATTGTTTTAATGGAAGAGAATCTTTTTCTTTGCCAGATAAAGGTGTTTTTTTATAGACTTCTCCGTTCAACCGGTGCAGTAATGATGCATAATACTCTCCATTATTGTTCTTCTTTTCTGCAAGTAAAGAGAGTAGAGTGCACTAGTGTATCCATGTTTCATCCACACTTTTGCATCGACGCAGAAACTCGTTAGGATTGCGAAGAAAGACTTCCAAGCCAGCTTTGGATTCGATCATACATTGAGTTTAAACGCGGCATCCATCTTGCTGAGACAGAACTAATCTTTAGTGAAAAATTAAGAACACTGTACCTTGTGATATGCCTGTGGTCTTTACGATTTTACGAACTTTAATACGTCATATCCTGGTTTTCGTCAATCATCTCTGAGGAAGTCACTTCTATTGGGGTCCGGAACGATGTTCATTATTTGTAATGTATGGCCACGTAAGTTTCAGTTATCAAATTGTAATTTGTTGCAAACACAGAAGTAGATGTGCCATGAAGTTCATCCAACTCGACTTTTATATGTTTCGGAGTCAAGTCTTTGAAATATAAGTGTTTAACCACCGCAAAAAAAACTCGCCCCCCCATATTTCTAAGTAAGTACAAGATCTCTGATTCAATTGCCTATGGCAACGAAACCACGTGACGAATACAGCTGAAATTATAACTGTCACTTAGACACGGTGGTTACTAAATACTTATTCGATGCTTCGAGTGTAATTTCTTGCATTTTCTAAGGACTTACTGAACGCCCCTAATACACCTAAAAGGTTTGTAACAACCACTATTTCTGACAGAAATGGGGAATGCTTACGAATGCAATGAATCCGCACTTCTATAATTGACTTTTTCAGTTCTCGCCTCTCCAATTTCAAACCATGCATCATCTAGAATGCTTCAACTGTTAACAATTATCAGGGCAGCCAACCGCAAGCAGCACCTTACGGTTCACTGATGCTATATTTCGTTAGCATTTCGCTACAGGGGAAGATCATAACCGAGTAAATGGAATTGCAAGGTGCATTCATCAGCTCTGCTTTTCTCGCCACAAGCAAAACCAAGACCAACTTTTTATTTATTTCTTGCCGATGCCAGCATTGAACTTGTCGCTGATAAATTGGCTGATACCAGCACAATTTCCGTTGCGTGGCAAGTCAATTCCGTCTTAAAGAGAGAAGGATGAAGACAGGGATGAAAGCCGGGAAGATAAGAAGGGCACCAGAAAATCCGAGGGATTTTTGTAACACCGACTTGGAGTAACACAAAGATTAAAACATTTCCGAAAGAAGCGTTCATCTGTTGAAAGAAGGGTTCGTGTTAACAAGATAATGCTACTATTGAGAGTGTAAATTGATTCACATTTAATCAGCACCCTGCATACCGCTGCTCGGACACGCAATTCATATAGCTGCAGTATTAAAGGGAGTCAAAATCTTGCCACTATTAAAGTTTGACTGCAACTGTTCATCATAATGAGCTTTTACTTTCTCTTCACGTACTATGTACATAGTGTATACATACTTTTTTTTAGTGTTTAACGCCCGCTTTAACTATTTATGGCACCGCAGGCGCTGACACTGATGGTACATGAATGAAGATGGAGCACCGGTGGCATGTGATGGCGGGGGAAACCGGAGAACACGGAGAAAACCCGCCCCAGCGCCGCTTTGTCCACCACAAATCTCACATGCGGTCGCTTGGGATCGGACCCGGGCCGTCTAGGCGAAAGGCGAATGGTCGAACCACTCAGCCACGGCGCGGCCATAGAGAAGGTATTGCATTCCACCGGAAATAGAACTTTTAGGGTACCTACTTCATATCCAAGAAGAAGCATTTTTAGAAAAAAGTCCTAGTGTGTGTCTGTCTGTGAACACCATAACTCAAAAACGAAAACTTGGTATTCTTGTTCTAAGGATGCGACACGAAGATTGAAGAAAATCCTCCCACCCCAAAGTATCCTTTACATGCAAAAATATATTTTCTAAAATATGGCGTACATTAAAGATATTTAAACGACAAATAGAATGTATATCTTGAATTTGCTGAATAGCTTCTCAAGACCTCTTTATTCTGGATAAATTTCGCTGGATTTTATATAACTAGTAAACCGTAAGATAAACAAAAACTTACTATACAAAAAATGTAGATCTCGTTGAGACACACAATTTATGTCACACACGTTTTTTTCGTAGAGTTGACCGTTTTTGAGATATTCCTTCTTATGTATACGGGGATTTGTCAGCTCGTGGCAAAGCAAAGAAAATGATTTCAACCACATTGCAGCCAGCTTTTAAAACATTTGATTATCCTTTAGCCCAGTGTATTTCCCTTATAATTACCAGAAAGCATGTATCAAGATAATTTATTTTAATGTTTATCTCGATTAGCAGAAAGAAGATAGAAGAAGATGTTAACGACAATTTGTTAGCGAGCTATACAGAAAGGCATGTGAATAAAATACACCAGATATTTTACTTTCTCTAGCCCCATATATACAATATACATGGGGATAGAGAAGGTACTGTAATGCACCCAAAAATTCGATACCGAGATTTCACCGGAAATATATGTTTTAGGGTACCGTGTATCCAAAAAAAAAAAAAAAGGAACATTTGCAGA
The DNA here is from genome assembly GCA_030762935.1 of Hymenopus coronatus. NCBI lineage: Eukaryota > Metazoa > Arthropoda > Insecta > Mantodea > Hymenopodidae > Hymenopus > Hymenopus coronatus. The sequence continues at coordinate 62,122,365 of CM060884.1, forward strand.
AAAATGTCCGAGTGTGTGTGTGTGTGTGTTTGTGTGTGTCTGTGTGTGTGTTTGTCCGTGTGTGTCTGTGAACACGATAACTCAAAAACGAAAAGTCGGTAATATGCTTAAGTTTAGTATCTTCCAGGGATGCGACACGAGGATTTTGAGAAAAATTCCCCCCACCCCAAACTACATGGAACTTTTTTTCGAAATTTTTGATATTCTTAAAAATAGCTCTAACGATTTTGGTTAACATTCCTATATTCAAGATATTTACCTGACAAATAATATATATATCTTGAATTTTCTGGGAATAGCCTCTGGATGAATTTTACGAAATTATGCATCATTGCTAACGTATAAGAGATGGACGAAGACTTACAGCACAAAAAATGCAGAGTACGTTACAACACACAATTCACTTTTTATACATTTTTTTCATGCAGTTGAAGGTTTTTTTTTTTTTTAGGTATTTCTTCTTTTTGGTTTCAGCTGTGAAAAAACTATACTTTTCTCATACAGATGTTTGTCAACTCCTGTCCATACAAATAAAGGAACTTCAGTCACATAGCAACCAGCTTTTGACTATCACTTTAAACTATGGTACTCCCTTATTTCTCTTCTACTTACAAGGAAGCAAGTAATAAGACTACTCCTGCTAATTTTTTCTCGATTACCATGAAGTAAATAGAAGTATAAGCTTTTTAAGAATAATTTGTTGCAGAGATATAGAGAAAGTCATGTGAATGGAACCATGATTGATGTATGAGTGATATAATGCTCGTAATGGTCTCGCTGTGTAGGAAGCACTAGTTCCCAGTTGGAAATTAGTTTTCTGATTAATTAAGACACTTATTTGTTCCGAAAAAGAACATAAAAGGTCTGTTTCCTCCGGATCCGTTCCGGAAGCACTTCTCTGTTTGGATAGTAATGTGGATAGTTCCGCTTCGGATAAAAACGTTTGGCTGACAATTTCATTTCGCTCCTGAACTAGACATAGAGTTTGTTCCTCAAACACTTGTAGAGGAAAACAGTGTTTTTATTCAGAAGAAGCTAACGTTTGTATGAAAACTTCTGTTCAAGAAAGAATTGGACCCACCTTCATTTCGTCCTAAAAAATCTGATGTGTTCCATTCACATGACTTTCTCTACCTCTCTGTCACAAATTATTGTCAAAAAGACTTTGCTTCTATTTACTTCATGCTAATCGAGAAAAATTAGCACAGATAGTCTTATTACTTGCTTCCTTGTAAGCAGAAGGGCAATAAGGGAGTACTATAGGCTAAGCTAATAATCAAAAGCTGGTTGCTATGTGACTGAAGTGTCTTTGTATGTATGGACAGGAGTTGTCAAATCCCTGTATGAGAAAAATATAAGTTTTTCATAGCTGAAAACGAAAAGTCGGTAAAATACCAAACTTGATATTCAAGTTCAGTATCTTTTAGGAATGCGACCCGAAGATTTTGAGAAACATCCCCATACACCAAAGTACCCTTTATACGAAAATTTTGACTCTCTCAAAAATGGCTCCAACGATTTTTATTAAAATATCCAATATTAAAGATTATTTACCTGACAAAACGTATATCTTGATTTTTCTGGGAATAACCGCTGAAAACTACTTTATTCTGGATGGATTTTACGGAATTTTGCATAACTGCTAAACTATAACAGATGCACAAAACTTAACACACAAAAAATGTAGAGCAAGTTAAAGTACACAATTTATGTAATATAATTTGTTTCTCCGAGTTGATCGTTTTTGAGATATTTCATGTTTTTGGTTTCAATTTATCAACTCCTGTCCATATTAACAAAAGATCTTCAGTCACTAATTTGTTGCAGAGATGTAGAGAAAGTAATGTGAATGGAACATATCAGATTTTCTCATAACTGTTAAATCGTAAGGGATAGACCACATCTTTCTGCACATAAAATACATATCTTGCCAAAATATAACTTTATATCCTATGCTTTTGGTTGCGGAGCTAAACACTTTCGAAATATTTCTCGTTATCCGTATAAATTTTAAAATATTATTGTTTTCTTAAACAGCCAGTCCACATCCGTTGATACGTATTTTGTTTTCCCTGGCCAGTAAAGAGAACCGAATTTATAGTTAATCACATAGCGACAGCTTTTATAAGATTTGGCTATCGCTTTAATTTAGGATTACAATGAGGTAAGTGATAACACCATTTCTGCTGTTTTTATCTGGATTAGCATGATGTACATAAAAGAATTATTTTTATAAGAATACTTGTTTGTGGAACAGTTAAAGAAAGCCATGTGAAAGGAACACATCATATTTTTACTTTCTCTACACTTAGGGTCCCCTGTATCCAAAAAAAGGTATTTTCAGAAAAAGCTCCGTGTGTGTCCGTGTGTCTGTGAACACGATAATTCCAAAATTAAAAATCGATAAAATACCAAAATTAGTATTTAAGTTTAGTATTTTACAAGGATTTTACACGAAGATTTCAAGAAAAATTCCCATACCCTAAACTACCCTTTACATGGAATTTTTTTCGAACATTTTTATTTTCTAAAAAATCGCTATAACGATTTTGATTAAAATACCGTATACTAAAGATATTTATATGCCAAATAAGATGTATATCTTGAATTTTCTAGGAATAACCTCTGAAGACATGTTTATTCTGGAGTAAGTTTGCGTAACTGATAAACCGTAAGAGATAGACAAAAACTTACCTCACAAAAAATGTAGAGTTCGTTAAAACACACAATTTATGTTATATACATTTTTTTCGTGGAGTTGACTGTCTTTGAGATATTTCTTGATATTAGTTTTAGTTTTAAAATTCTTATACCTTTCTCATATGGAAATTTGGCCTATGGTACTCCCTTATTTCCCTTTTACTTACAAGGAAGCAAGTAATAAGACGCTTTCTGCTAATTTTTTCTCGACACGCACTAACTAAATGGAGGAATGAGCTTTTTAACAACAATTTACTGCTCAGATAAACAAATTCATGTAAAAGAATAGATCAGATTTTTATAAATGTAACTGCCTTTGTTCCTCAGACAACAGGAAACTTAAAGATGTTTTTTGTGCGTGTCTGTGTGGATGAGGACGAAACATCTTGTTTTCTGTTTGTACGGAAAACCAATCAAAATGTGACAGACGCTGTTAGTGGAGCCGAAAGCCCGGAGAAGTTACAATATTTACTCAGCCCTTCCCTCCCTCCGCTTTATGACTCAAATATTGAAACACGAGAGTGGTATTTGCATTAGCAAATAAGATACCGTTGCTATTTCTACCCAATAGTTCTCTGCCCCAAGGGGGGCAGTTCGAGTCCCACCACTCTGTTGACTGGAACAAATTTCACAACCTTATATTACGCAAGAGATATTACACTAGTCTTTCATAGTTTCTTTTGTAATTATGTTTTGACATAAAAGTATTATTTTTCGCCTGATTCCGTAAAAATCTAAGAGTTAAAGTATATAGTGATAGAGAAGACAGTGTGTGTTTTACTAAGCTGAGTGATGGAAAACATTTCAGTCGTTTTTACTTTCTCTACACGCACTTTTTAAGGAGAGTGCAAAGTCCAGGGAAATTGCGTACAAGTTCTTAGTGCGGCCGGTCATGGAATTTGGAGTAACTTCTTGGGATCCGTATACAGTAAATCAAATTGATTCGTTACAAAAGATCCAGAAAAGGGTTATAAAATTCATAAAAAGGGGTAAATATTTTGGGCCTACAAACGCTGAGGAGATAAAATGGGAGCCGTTGAAAGTTAGGCATGAGGTTGTGCGGTTTATTTAAAGCTTACGCTGGCTTAAACGCATGGGAGGACGTTACTGACAAACTGGAAAACCCAACTTACTATGCACGAAACGATCATCCGTTCAGAATTAAGGATAGAAGATACAGAACTGACGTGGGAAAGTTCTCCTTTGTAAATAGAACCATAAAAGACTGGAATGAATTGCCTGGAGCAGCCTTTCGGGGTTGTCCTCTGTCTCTGAAGAAATTTAGGAAAAATCTTGATATTAATGTTGGATAATTTTTGAAAATTTTCCTTAAATGAAATGCTTCTGATTTTATATTGTGGTAAATACACACGTCTAATTATGAAATTAATTAATCTGAATTGAGAGAAAAATTAATGTTTTCATATTTGTTGTAATTAACGATTATATCTAGCTTACAAAGCCATAAACTGGCAGCTGTGATTTATTGTTTATATATATATATAACTCTGCCACGGGGTGATACCCACTTGCAGAGAAAAACACACACACACACACACACACACACACACACACACACACACAAGTATATAGAGAAGGTATTGTAATGCTCACAAAAATTCGTTGCCAAGATTTCACCGGAAGTATATGTTTTAGGGTCCCCTGAATCCAAAAAAAAAAAAAAAAGCATTTTAGAAAAAGATCCGTGTGTCTATTTGTGTGTCTGGGTGGCTGTGAACACGATAACTCAAAAACGAAAAATGGGTAAAATACCAAACTTCGTATTTAAGTTCAGTATCTTCCAAGGATGCGACACGAAGATTTTCAAGTAAATACTCCCACCCCAAACTACTCTTTACAAGGAACTTTTTTCGAAAATTTTGATTTTCTCATAAATACCTATAACAATTTTAATTAAAATATCGTAATATTGAAGATATTTACCTGACAAATAAAATGTACATTTTGAATTCTCTGAGAATAGCCTCTGAAGGCTACCTTATTCTGGATGAATTTTACGGAATTTTGCATAACTGCTAAACCCTAAGAGATGGAAGAAACCAACACAAAAAATGTAGAGCCCGTTAAAACACACAATTTATGTAATATATAATTTTTTCGCGGAGTTATCGTTTTTTAGATATTCCTTGTTTTCTGTTTCAGCTTTGAAAAAAATACTTTTCTCATACAGGAATCTGGCATTCCTGTCTATACTGACAAAAGATCTTTAGTCATATAGCAACAGCTTCTGACTGTCACTTTAACCTATGGTACTCCCTTATTTCTACTTACAAGGAAGTAAGTAATAACACTATTTCTTTTATGTTTTCTCGGTTAGCATGAAGTAAATGGAAGCATTACCTTTTTAGCAATTTGTTGCAGAGATGTAGGAAAAGTCATGTGAAAGGCTCACATCGGATTTTTTGGATTCATGTGTTTCCGCTGAAATCTCGATATTGAATTTTACTTACTGTTACACGTAAAATGTACATATTCCCAAAGTTCTTCTTAATAAAGCTACGGATAGGTTTTTTACTTTCTCTAGAACGTATATTAAATGTATGCAGTATTTCGAGAAGGTATTGTATTCTGATCAAAAATTCGAAACCAATATTTCACTGGTAATTTGTTTTTTGAAGAACCCGAGTTCAAAAAAAGGCATATTTAGAAATGTCTGTGTGCGTGTGCATGTGTGTGTGTCTATGTACAGCATAACTCAAAATCAAAGATCGGTTGAATAAAACTTGATTCAAGTTCATGCAACACGAAAATTTGCAAGAAAAAATCTCCGACCACAAAATACTATTTACACAGAAAAAAATGGAAAATTTTGACTAAAATGTTTGTAACGATTTTGATTATATTGTCGTATATTAAATATATTTGCATAGAAAATAGGATGTATATCTTGATTTTACAGGAATAGCTTCTGAAGACGAGTTAATTCTGAATAATATTCGGCATTATTGGTTTAAATATTAAAATATTTATAATTTACTCAAAAAGAAGGTTGTCAACCATTTTTCTATTGGATAGCGTTGAGTAAAACAAAGAAACGCGAAGTTGCGTCGCGCAGCTAGATTTTGAAAGATTTGACTGTCACTTTGGTCTAGAGTATTCTTGTAAGCAAATAAGTAATAAAGCAATCTCTGTTGATGTTTATCTTCATTAACATGAAGTGCAAGAAAAATAAGTTTTAAGTAGTGTATAGAGATCATAAAGTATTTAATTGCATCAAAAGTTTGATATCGAAACTTCACCGGAAGTACATGTTCTGGGACCCCTTGAATCCAAATTAGAGGATTTTTAGAAAAAGGTATTGTGTGTTTATGGGCAGCATAGCTCGAAACGAAAAGTTCGTAAATATCAAATTTGATATATATGTTCAGTATCTCATCAAGATACGTCACGAAAATTTTTCAAGAAAATATCCCCACTCACTACCGTTTTTCGGAAATGTTGGTCTTCACAAAAATGAACTGAGGATTTGCTTAAAATATCGTATATTAAAGATATTTACACTAACATTTTGATTCTGTATAAAAATGTTTATAACGATATATATTATAGATATTTACGTAGAAAATAAAATGTATATTTTTAATTTGCTCGGAATAGCCTCTGAAAACGGCTTCATTCTGAAGACAGTTGCATAACTGGCAAACCTAAGAAATAGACAAATACTTATTACACGAAAAATATAGATCTCGTTAAAACAACAATATATATGTCATATAGATTTATTTTGTGGAGCTAACTATTTCAGAGATATTTCTTATTGTTGGTTTCAATTTTAAAAAATGTATACTTTTCTGAAACAGAAGAGTGTCAACCTTTTAGCAATTGTTTTATTCAATGCCATTCTAAGAGACCTGAAGTTCTATCGCATAGCTACAGATTTTAAAAAAATTTAACTGTCGCTTTAGCCTGGCTTATTCTCTCATTTCATTTCTATGTGTAAGCAAATAAGTAATAAGGCTATTTCTGCTGATGTTTATCTTCATTGACATGAAGTGGGTAGAAGAAAATATCGGCTGTGTTCCAACATGACTTTCTCCACATTTCTGTAAAACATTTTGGTAAAAAGCTTATGCTTCTATTTACTTCATGCTAATTGAGAAACAATAGCAGAAAGAGTCTTATGGCTTGCTTCCTTGTAAGTAGAAGCGAAATAAAGGAGTACCATAGGTTAAAGTGATAGTCAAAAGCTGGTTGCTATGTCAATGAAGTTCCTTTGTTTGTATGCATGGATAGGAGTTGACAAATTCCTGTATGAGAAAGAAATTTATAAGATCTAAATTGATTTATTAGTATCTATATTTTTTGTGCAGTAAGTTTTATTCTATCTCTTACGGTTTACCAGTTATGCAAAATTCAATAAAAATCACCCAAAATAAAGAGGTCTTTAGAGGCTTTTCCCTCTGTACATTTTATTTGGCATGTAACTATCTTAAATATAAGAGACTTTAGTCAGAACCGTTAGAGTCATTTTTGAGAAAATTAACATTTTTCCAAATTTTTTCCATGTAAAGGGTAGTTTGGGTTGGGGGGATTTTCTTAAAAATCTTCATGTCGCACCGTTGAAAGATACCAAACCTAAATACAAAGTTTGGTATTTAGCGGTCTTTTCGTTTTTGAGTTATGCTGTCCAGAGACACACACACACATACAAACGCACGGATCTTTCTCCAAAAATAATCTTTTTTTGGATTCAGGGGGACCAAATCATGTATTTCCGGTGGTCTCGGTATCGAATTTTGGATGAAATACAATACCTTCTCTGTACACTATGTACATAGAACGTGCAGAGAAAGTAGTAAGGTTTGTTACAGAATAGGCAGAGAGGGTCATGAGAATAGGATATGTACGACATTGTATATAACAATAGCATGCTGTAGATTCTTCTCATAGTTATTTAATAAAGTATAAATTTGCGGATAATGCAGAAACCCGTAACATATAGACGAATTATAATTACGCATTTTAAGACTACCAATTTAGATATATTAAACGTCCAGAGCAGATGAATATAATTATACAACATTAATGAAATATGGAATGGAAAATGAGCATTGTTTTAGTAAACAGCTTAAATATATACTCAAATGTCACGCAACATTAGTCGTTGAAGGTAAATAGGCCTTCAAAATGCCCTTGGTGCACACACTGTTTTTACCATTTTCCTGAAAATTTACTTAAATATTAATATTTTTAATGAATGTTCTTTCAATTCTACTGAAATCTCCTACCTAAACCTGAACTGTCAGAGTATGCCAATGTTTGCTATCTGAATGAAGCTATAATGAATAAATGATCACAATAGCTCCTTTGTGAAACATCTCTCATTAAAAGATTCCTGTAGGGGTGATTTTGTTTTGTCGATATATCCGCCATTTTGTGCACGCAATTCAATAGCTGTAACTCCTCAGCGCATCAACATATTTCTCGAATATAGTTCTATAAATTATCCTCTGCACATTAGAAATACAACAAATAGAAGTTATAAATGAGGATTCCATTTTAAGCTCTCTTGTTTTTGAGAAAATACATCCATATTAAAGACATATCACTGCAATTTAACAGGAATCTATTTCTTTTTCAGCAGGCATCCAAAGGGAATGTTTGTGCATGCGGTCTTCAGAAGCTATTCCAGGAAAATTCAATGAATCCATTTTATTTCTGATGTAACTATCTTTTATATACGGTATTTTAACCATCGTAAGAGCCATTTTTGAGAAAAACGAAATTTCTAAAATTGTTCCTTGTAATAATTAGTTTGGGTTGGTGGCTTTAATTTAAAATCTTCGAGTCGCATTCTTGGTGGATAATAAAATTCAATTCCAAGTTTGGTATTGAAGCTCTTGATCTATACTATACATACACATACACGGACGATTTTCTAAAAATATTTTTTTAGGAATCCGGGGACTTCAAAGCACATATTTCGGCGAAATCTCGACATCGAATGTTTGCGTGGAATACAATACTTTCCTTATACAAATATTCGTACATAGTACGTGGAGAAAGATAAAATTTGACAGAATATGTCATTTTTGCATCGCGCAGTAATACAACGCGTATAAGATAATTAACGAGACAAAGACGAACATCTCAACTGAAACCATCCATTACTGAAAATTTGCGCCCATTTACTGTTCATTGGTTGCTGCTGGTAATGCAACCAAATTTGAAGTCCATAAGAACAGTGTGTTTGAACTTTATTGCTCTCCAGTATATAAACGTACCGTAAAAATAGATGCCTAGATAAGCTCTGGCCTATCACAACATTCTACATTATTAGAGCAATATATTTGGGCAATAGAAATTAACCTTTTTTATATCTGTGATGAAAATCTGCAACACTTCAATTCAGCCAATGAAAACAGAGCAGGTAAAAAAGACATCCATTGCCGCTAAGTCGTAAAAAAACCTACAATCCCGTAAATTTTACGAGCAAGCCGTAAAAGTTGGTAAGAATGCAAATTTACTGCATTTCTTAGCAGGTCATCAACATAGTTTTGAAAATATGATAGACTGTACTATATGTGTGGTCTTTTTCACGTTTTCTTTACACTTTGTTTAAATGAATCCAGTTAGTGTCGCCTGTTCTAGATGAAGATTCCTTATTAGTGTGGATCCTAATTGCTAACGTGTACCTAACCACACTGAACGCATTATATAGAACATGCGTCACCAACTGGATGCGCTTTCGGTAAAGCTGAGTATGAGAGTAACTGTGCTCGATGCTCCTGCGAATGGCTCTGTGCACTGTGTAACCTACTTCACGGTAAGCAGGAACAGACATAATTCCTTCACTACAGAGTTAGTTTGCCACATTTTGCAATAATTGCCTATAGGGGTAGCGTGTCTGTTTCATTTTCAAGAGGCCACGAGTTCGAATCTTGCTTAGGATGAGTTGTCCGGACAAGGTTTTTTACGGTGTGTTCTCTTTCTTGCGAATATGAGGAACATTAAGGTCCATGAATCTCGAGATGATTTAAGCACTGAATTCATTCATCGCCCGATATGACCAACATGGTTAAAGATGTTAAACATAAAAAAATGTAATAGTCTCTTGCATTAGTATGTATACTTCCGATATGATAATTTACATTCTGGAAATGGCGTTTTATTTATGGACGCTCTTTAACTACTGTGGTTCTCAGCGTCCCATTAAATTGGGCGTGAAAGACCGCTTAATGTTTCTCAGAGGCCTCTCTCTTAGGCTTGAGGTTCTTTTACATGCCATAAATCTACGACACGGGACCAATAGCTTTACTGCCCTTCTGAAGGAAGCCATGCTAAGGAGTTTTTACACCCAATAAAGTCCACCGTTCTCCGCCGGGTTTGAACCCGCCACCTTGGGTTTATGAAGTTAGCATGGTAAGCATTACGAGGGCGACCAATTTACATTCTGCACAGATTTGGTGCTAATTGGCAGACGTAATATAAATAACTGCAAAACATAAATGACAATGAGCGTGGTGTTAACATAATAACTTGGTTAATACCATTGTAATCTCATTGCATTTCCAATAATATGAGAATAACTCGTCAGGAAAAACTTTTGCATCTATAGCAATTAATATAAACAAGATCTTGGTAAATAATTAAATAAAACACAATTCAAAAGAAACGTTATCCTTGATATCTGGCGTATTCACTTGCATGATTTGAGCAATGAAGTAAATTGAATTTTCTGAGTACAGAACTTAGCCAAAACTAAACGCTTATTCCGCCATTTTCTATAAATGATGTAATTGCAGCCCAGCTCCGCCGGCCGAAGGGATCGCCGTCTAACCTGCTCTAACAACAGCATACAGAATAGCTGGGTAAACAAAGGCCTTTATGTGCTTCCTGAAAAAAACATTTCCAAATATTCTTAATCCTTACTTCCAGAGGAATATATCTCTATTTCAGGAGCTGCAAAACCTTACAACTTTATGACACAACATAGATACTACCGCTACGTACAAATTAAGAACTGGGGTGGGTGCAGTAAGCGAGAATACAGAGGTGGTTTGTCTGCCCTGGCCATCTTACCATAACAAACAATAGTATTCTTAACAAAGAACAACAGGTGAAGGAAGAATTGTACATATATTTAGGATTATACAGTTTATTTGTATGATTTTAATTTGTTAAGATTTATACCATGTTGAGAATTAGGCTAGCGTATTATCCCTAGACCGAGGAGGACGACTCTAACTTCTTAGCATGATCTTCGAGGCGTGTCATATAATGTTGTTGCATATTACTGCTGTTGACACCCATTAATATTTTTGGAGCAAAGTATGCATCTCACATTCTCGTTTTGACTGCAGAAAAGAATTCCAACACATATTCTAACCTTGGTGTTGAAAACATTCCCGTCAATAGAGCACACACAATTTATATAACAGACTGAGCTACCACTGACTACTATGTGGAAGCTTAGGTAAGGGGGTTGAAAGGTGTTGTGACGGCGAACCTACGTCAATGATCAGGAGTTGCCTCGCGAGACAGAAACTTACGATGCGTGTTCTAAATGGGTGAAACGTGATTTCCCCTAATTTCAACGGCTGGAAATTTTGGACGATATAAGATAGACACTATCGGAGTGATTTAAAAGTCAATCTGGTGAGTGACGAATGCTAAGCCAGTGAAACGAATGCAGCGACTATTATTTTGTGTATTAAGAGTGCAACGTGTTGTATTACCTGAATGCCCTAGTTTAGAAGAAACTGGTATTCTCATGTTTTACAGTAAGAAAGATTCATCCTAGGCAAGCATAAATTTGGGAGTCAATGGCCTGCGTGTTGGATTACTATCTGTTACCGAGATTATAAAGTGACACGTTACACTTCATGCTCTCTGGGCATCCCTGGTGTCACGTGTTTATTACAGCACAAAATCAAGTTAAGACACGACGTTCTTAGAACAGCTATGAGAAACTTCCTTGAGATTGACACCAGTGGGGAGTGTCGTCTGCTGGTAGAGTTTGTAAGGGTGCTGATCAATCATAGTGTAAGAATGCATAACCGTCAGAGAGATCATGTCATCAGCGTTGCAACACCTACGGGTTCTGGAAATTTAAAGTCACGTTCTCATGCATGATGATCTGATTGTTTGATTTCACTCTGTGAAAATTTCGGTTGTGTTATTCACAGTGAGTATTTACACTTATAATTGTTGCTACCTTTTATATATCGCGGACATTGCTCTTGTTCTCGTCCTAGAACTAGAACAAGTAATACTGTGATTTGAAAATGTCTTACAGCCGTGATAAACGAGTTGAGGTTACGTTAGCCGAAATAATAACATTTTACTTTTAGTGAAGCACAGAACCCAATGTTGAAAGATATAGATTAGGTGACTAGTGAAAAATGGTGATAAAAATGCATGGAAAAATCCGATGAGTTCCATTTACATGACTTTCTCTACATCTCTGCAAAAAGTATTGATAAAAAGATTACGCTTCTTTTTACTTCGTATTAATCGAGAAAAAAATACCAAAAATAACCTTGTTACTTGCTTCCATGCAAGTAGAAGTGAAATAAGGGAGTAGCATAGACTAAAGTATTAGCCAAAAGCTGCTTGATATGTAACTGAAGTTGCTTTGTTTTACTGGACACGAGTTAACAAATTCTCGTATGAAAAGTAAGTTTTTTAAAGCTGAAACCAAATGCATTTTCTGTTGAGTAAGTTTTTGTCTATAAATATACTCCTAAAAGTTCATCCTGAATAAAGTGGTCTTCAGAGGCTATTCCCAGAAAATTTAAGATATTCATTTTATATATTTTAATCAATTTTTGAGAAAATAAATTCTCGAAAAATTTTTCTTGTAAACGATAGTGGGAGTGGGGGGATTTTCTTCATGTCGCATCCTTGGAAATTACTGAACTTGAATACCAAGTTTGGTATTTAACGGACTTTTCGTTTTTGAGCTATGCTGCACACACACACACACACAAACACATACATTCAAGTGAAGATTTTGCGAATGTATGAATTAGTTAGGAGTAGAATGGTTTACATTTACGTTTGCATTTAGTGAAACGTGGGACCCGATGTTGAAAGGAATAGATGAGGTAACTAGTGAGAAATAGAAAAAAGTATTTCAACATACGAGGTGTGATAGAAAATGCATGGAAAGAAGTAATTTTAAAGGAAGAAGTGGAATATATGGCGTTGCACCCTGACAGTGAGTAAATATGGCAACAGTGTACCGAGACAGCCACGTGTCAGCAGGAATATCAATCACAAGTCTCTTTCTCATCAATTATAGTGTCGGAAATGATTCTCGATTAGTCAGAAATGGTGAAGAGCACACGCATTGCACCTCATACACTGGTGAAGATTTTGCAAATGAATTAATTAGCTAGGAGGAGTATGCTGTGAGGAGAGAAAAATAGGTGCAAAAAATACCATCAGTGCTGCCTCGTAAGTCACACAAACGTAGAGATAAAAGCCTACATGAAAGACAAATGCGTTGCATGGGTTAGTTAAGTGGTTATATCGCTTCGTAATTAATGTTAAATTAGCAGAGTGCTAATGTACAAAGAAAAATGAATACTAACAGGAATATAAAGAGGAGTAAAAAAAAGAAAATGGGACCCTTCGCACGGGGGAATTTTTTAATGTATTTAAGTACGTCTCTCATTAAGCTAATCGGACAGATGGCAGCTTAAATGTAAATACAATTACTGAGCCTAATATAGTGACACGTTTCAGAACCGCAGTAAATCTTGCACCACTGCCTTCTGTGTGTACAATTTAAACCGCGAACCGTTTCATTTGTGTAATTGATGTCTAGGTACATTAGAGAGTAATTGGAGCCGTTTGTACTTAAGTGTTTTTATCCTTTTAGTGCTTTTACATTTGGAATTACCCACGTGAAAATTGCTTTTAGAGGAGATTTGCTGTGGGATTCTTTTTTCTCGCGCATTATGTGTGTTCGTTTGTCTCTAACACATCGGATAAGTTGAGCCATTGTTGTGACCGATTATAGTTGATTCTAAAACAAGATTGAAAACGTACCTCGCTCGATACGGCTATCAGCTACGTCCAGAGGGCGTTATCAGCGGCTTACCTGAAACAAGGACGGCAACAAATAATGAATACAGGATCAAAACATTTAGATAAACTGTGATAGCCTCACCTGTATCATTTCATTCAGAGCACTAAAGCAGTCAAAAGCTCAGTGTTTTCCGTATTCCATTTTCAAAAGCAAAATTCTATTGAAGGAGGCTTAGAAACTAGCGTTTATGAAATACTGTAACACATGCGAGCAATTCAGCAGGTGAAACTGTTTGCAAAATTCTGATGTGTATCATTCACATGACTTTCTCTACATCTCTGCGACAAATTATTCTTAAAAAAAAGTATACTTCCATTTACTTCATGCTAATCAGAAAAAAGTAGCAGAAATAGTCTTATTACTTGCTTCCTTGTAAGTACAAGAGAAATAAGAGAGTAATCATAGGTTAAAGTGATGGTCAAAAGCTGGTTGCTAGGTCACTGAAGTTCCTTTGTTTGTATGGACAGCAGTTGACAGATTCCTATATGAGAAGAGTGTAAGTTTTTCAAAGCAGAAACTAAAAACAAGGAATGTCTCAAAAGGGATGAACTCCACGAAAAAAGATATATAACATAAATTATGTGTTTTAACGTGCACTACATTTTTCGTGTAGTAAGTTTTTGCCCATCTCTTACGGTTTAGCAGTTATTCAAAATTCCGTAAAATTCATCCAGAATAAAGTTCTCTTCAGAGGCTATTCCCAGAAAATTCAAGATATACATTTTATTTGTCTGATGAATAGCTTTAATATACGATATTTTAATTAAAATCGTTAGAGCCATTTTTGCGAAAATCATCATTTTCGAAAAAATTTCCATGTAAAGGTATTTGGGGGTGGGGGGATTTTTCTCAAAATCTTTGTGTTACATCCCTGGAAGATACTAAACTTAAATACCAAGTTTGGTATTTTACCGACTTTTCGTTTTCGTGTTATCGTGTTCACACACACACACACACAGACTTTTTTCATAAAATGCTTTTTTTTATACAGGGGACCCTAAAACCTGTATTTCCGGTGAAAACTCGGTATCTAATTTTTGGGTGGAGTGCAATACCTTCTCTACACACTATGTATATAGTGAAAATGTATAAAATAAAAATGAAGTAATTTTGTTTTACAAAAGAATAATCTAAATTTAAAGCGTTAAGTAAAATACACTTTTTTTTTGCCATTTAGCATTTCAAATACCAATTTAAGTGCTTACACTAATAGGTGTTGAAAATTTTTATTTATTTAATTTTTTTACATTACTGTTTAAATGACTATTAACTAATTTCCTGTCATTATTTTACCCACAAAATATAGCACCAGTCCTTTGTTTAGAATTAATGCTTTTGTTATTCACTATTCCCCGGCAGTTTAAATTATGCTAATAGGCTGTATCTCTTCTGTCTGTGGAGTTTAATAAAAAGTAGTGAAGAATTAAAAACATATTTGTATAATAACATCATTAGAGTTCTAGACTTTAAGAAAATATATAGTTTTTCCCACTTAATGTACTTTAATTACCAATTAACTGAAGCTATAAATGGTAGGCGCTTGCTTATTAATAGACACTTCCTACTTTAAACCAAAGTATTTTGATAAAACTTCTTTTACAGGTTTTATTTTCTAAATATTCCATAAGATGCAAAATTCCACTAATTTGTTCAAACATTTTGCACTGGCTGTCAAAAACACATAAAAGAAAATGTTAATATACTTTTTGAAAATATGCTTCAATTTTGATAAATACATTATTACATTTTGAAAATCAAGAGTTTTTGAAATAACGAAAACTAATTTGTCCATACTAATTAACGCTAAAATAAAAATTATACTTCTATTTACTTCATGCTAATCAGTAAAAAATTAGCAGAAACAGTCTTATTACTTGCTTCCTTGTAAGTAGAAGCGAAACGTGCAAACATTCCTTAGTTTTGGTTTCTGCTATGAAAAGCGTATACATTTCTCATACAGGAACTTGTCAACTTCTATCCATATGAACAAAGGAACTTCATTGACATAGCAACCAGCTTTTGACTATCACTTTAACCTACGGTTGTCCCTTATTTCGCTTCTACTTACAAGGAAGCGAGTAATTAGACTATTTCTGCTATTTTTTTATGATCCCTGCAACAAATAATTCTTAAAAAGTTTATACTTCTTTTTACTTTATGCTAATCAGAAAAAGGGACTACCATACGTTAAAATGATAGTCAAAAGCTGGCTTGTATCGAATTTTGGGTTGAGTGCAATACCTTCTCTATACACTATGTACATAGTGCGTATAGAGAAAGTAAAAAATCTGTTGTATTACATTCATACGACCTTAATTACGCTATTTTACTTATTACACCTATTCAACTACTAATATGAAAATTAATTTTTCTAATTTTAATACATAAATTAGCTTTTGCTGAAATACTACAGTACAAATTTCGCTATAGGTATACAAGGGAATAGAGATACTAGAATGTTTTAGAATTAGATATTAAAACTTAACCCTAGCATTCCAAACAGTTTCCATTCAATCACGAGAAACTATTATAGATATAAATTATTTTAAAAACGATTTTGTGTTTCATTCTCAGGATTTTTTCTACATATTCTGCAACAAACTATGCTTACACAAGTTTATTATTTTATCTACTTCATAGGATTAAATTAGCAGAAAGGATCCTAGTACTATTATTACATATTTACTTCATGGTAGAAAGAGAGTAAAGGAATACCGTAGAGCTGACAGTCAAATGACCTGTATGACTTAAAAGTTCTGTTCTTATTTCATGGCCAACTTTAAAAATTACACTATTAATTTAAGTTTAAAAATTATACTATATCAAAAAGTATCTCACAAATGTTTAACTCCACAAGTGTCTTTTAATAGGGCGTGAACAGTAAAAGGAACTGTTTGAGTTAAACAATTTCTAACCTTTAGTTTAAGCAATTTATTTAAACCTTTACCAGCATATTTTTCAAAGGTTATTTACACGTTATATTTCTACGTGATCATAGTTGAAACTGTATTAGCGTTCTCTTACACGTGAAATTTAAATTTGGCGTGTCGCGTTTGTTAGGTAAGTATTCTGTACTACCAAAATATGTGGGAGAACTACTAAATGCAGTTCTACCTAAAAGAGTGCACTGTGCAGTAACTGAAAACGAGCTGTATTGAGAACTAGGTAATTACGAGATCATTTGAGCATCATTTCACCAATTCCATTTATCGTCCGATATGACCAAACAGGTTAAAGTACCTTAATCTACATAAAAAAAGACTACTAAAACCCTTGACGTCAGGAATACATCAACAAACGTTATAAACGTATTTTTGAATCATCCTGTATAAATTTAACACCTTCACTGACACAAAAGTAATTTTATTTCGCGATGTAAATTGAGAGATAATTCTTCGTAACAATAGACTCCATATTATTTTACTTCTCCCAACAGTTAATGCTGTTTGCAGAGCTCATTTTATACTTACTGTTCAAATGACCTGTGTAACGAAGTACGCATGGTCGCCTCTCTTACTCTCGCAGTATTTG
This sequence comes from Hymenopus coronatus, assembly GCA_030762935.1. Lineage (NCBI taxonomy): Eukaryota > Metazoa > Arthropoda > Insecta > Mantodea > Hymenopodidae > Hymenopus > Hymenopus coronatus. Next base: position 62,139,655 of record CM060884.1, read on the forward strand.
ACAACGATTATGTTATGAGGTACTGTTTAACAATACACGCAGAATTGCTTTTTCATTCTGCAGCTGGTTGGACCATTTTCCTCCCTTAAAACGCTCCTCATAATATATTTTTAGAGGATTTTAAATTATCTACATTTACCATGCCTATATTTATGTTTCATACAGTTCTGATATCCTGAAAGTACAACGATAAAGTCATTCCAACATTTTGATCGCATTTGTTTTAAACGCGGCAAAGTATAATGAAAACACACCATTCAGTATAATGTAAACCTCTCCATTTAAACAAAAGTGAACAAAAACAATTCTGCTCTCGCATTCAATTACAAAAGGTATTCGATGCGCGATATTTTATTTCATTGTGAAATAAAATGTTCACCTATTGTTTAGTCAAGAGATTTTAGTTCATACCACGCTATCATCATTATCAACATCATAGTTAAAATGTAATTATTTTATACCTGTCTATTTTAGTTTAATTGCTAGATACGAGGACTTTTTTTTTTCAACCTCCGATAGGCTATAAATAAAAGACAAGTTCATAGAAAACAATTATTTCATTTCTAAAAGTATTGTACACTTATGGTTACTTTTCAACATAATCACCGAAAAGATTGAGACATTTATCGTACCTGTGCACAAACTTTGCAATACTGCTTCAAAAAACGTTGCCGTCAATGGTTTCAAATGACCATTGATGATGTTTTGAAGACCTTCGTTGGTTTGAAAGAGCTTCCCTCCTAGCCACGTCTTCAGTTCAGGGAAAAGGTGAAAGTCGCTGAGTATGGCGGATGATCGAAAATGTCCCGTTGAAATTGTTCAACGAGCCGATGGGTTGTGCCAGCAGTGTCTGAATGAGCGTTGTCATGGATCAACACAATTCCTGAACTCAGCATTCCTCTTCGTTTGTTTTGAATTGCTCTCCGCAAGCGTCGTAAAGTAGGAAGGAAGATCTTCAAAACAACGTCAATGCTCATTTGAAATCCTTGGCGACAACATTTTTTGAAGCGGGTAAGCTGCATTTTGTTAAGACTTTTACTATCGCGTGGTACCAATTTTTCAATGTCGATGTTATACTCTTCTACCACCAAAGAACTTATTCCTTTTTTACTTCCTATAGCCCCATAGAGAAGTATTGTATTCCACCCTGTATCCAAAAAAAGCATTTTCAGGAAAAGGTCCGTGTGTCTGTGAACACGATAACTCAAAAACGAAAAGTAGCTATAATACCAAACTTGGTAATTATGTTTAGTATCTTCCAGGGATGCGACACGAATATTTTGAGAAAAGTCCCCCCAACTCAAACTACCTTTATATGGAACTTTTTTCGAAAATTTTGATTTTCTACAAATGGCTCTAACGATTTTGATTAAAATATCATATATTAAAGATATTTACCTAGCAAATAAAATGCATATCTTGAATTTTCTGGGAATAGCTTCTGAAGACCTGTTTATTCTGGATGAATTTTGCTTAATTTGGCATAACTAGTAAACCGTAAGACATAGACAAAAACTTACTATACAAAAAATTTAGGTATTGTTAAAGTACACAAGTTATGTCATTTACATTTTTCTCGTGTTGCTTACCGTTTTCGAGGTATTCATTGTTATTTGTTTCAGTTGTGAAGTACTTATACTTTTCTCAGACGGAAATGTCCGTTTTTCTTTTGTTCTACTCCTGGCCAAGAAAAGAAGCGATTTGTAATGACAATCGCATAACGACAGCTTTTAAAACATTTGACTATTGGTTTAGCCTAGTTAATTTACTTATTTTCTTCCTACTTATACGGAACTAAATAATAAGAACATTGTGCTAATGAGTACCACGATCAGCAAGGTGCAGAAAGAAGAAGAATCTTATGTATGAAGTTTGTAGAACAGCTAGAGAAAGTCATGCGAGTGTAACGCATCAGATTTTTTAATACAAAAAATGTTCGGTCAATGGAATTTTATAGGCAAATAATGCAAGTGTATGGTGATAATGCAATGAACGAATCTTCAGTAAGGAAATTGCGCATAATTTACGAGTAATCAGGTTTATGATAAAGATCGGAGTGGAAGTTCATCAATCGTTATGGAGGAGTTGAAAGCAAATGTTGATAAAAGAATTAAGAAATACGATGTTTTACTTGGGACACTGTACACAACTTTTTGGATGTAGAAGATTTCCCAACCGGTGAAGACCTCATAGTGACAGTGACATCTTGGCTCATATCTTTAGCGGTGGAAGAGTATAACATCTGCATTGTAAAACCGGTACTACGTGAAAATAAATAATTTGATAGCAATAAAAATTACGTGGAAAAATAGAGTAAGGTACTGTAACTTGTAAATGTAGTTTTTTGTTGATAACTTTCGTTATTATTTAGCTATGTCAAATCGTCTGTCACTTTATGGATGACCCTCGTAAATATAAGTATACATCGATATAAAGGTATAGAATATTTTCTTAATAAAGTTATATTAAACATTAAATCCTAATAATAATTGTGACTCTGTTTTGATGTTTATAAATATGATGTTATTCACATGACTTTCTCTTCCTATTCTGTTACGCTTAAAAACATTTCTTGATATATCTAATTCAAGCTAAAAAGATAAGCATAAACGGAAATTGTTTCATTATTTAGTTGCTTGAAAATACAAGATACATAAAGGAATTCCGCAAAATTTATTCAGAATAAAGTTATTCAGAGGCTATTACCAGAGAATTCAAGATATGCATTTTATTTGCCATATAAGGTATCTTGATGAGAATCGTTAGAGCCATTTTTGAGAAAATTAAAATTTTTAAATTTTTTCCACGTAAAGGTTAGTTTGGGGTGGGGGATTTTTCTCAAAATTCTCGTGTCGCATTCCTGGAAGATACTAAACTTAAATACGAAGTTTGATATTTTACCGAATTAACGATTTTGAGTTCACAGACACACGTACACACTGACGTTTTTGTGGAATTACGTTTTACTTCTTCTACACGTAGTATGTACATAGTGCATAGAGAAGGTATTGCCTTTCACCCAAAAATTTGATACCGACATTTAACCGGAAATAGACGATTTAGGGTCCCCTGTATCCAAAAGAAGTATTTTCAGAAAAAGGTCCGTGAATGTGAATAAAGCACATCAGATTTTTATGCATATCTGGTGATAACTCGGCATCGAATTTTTGGATGAAGTGCAATACCTTCTCTATACACTATGAACATAGTGCATGTAGAGAAAGTAAAAATCATTAATCTTTTGTTCTAATCCTACCTTAATACGAGTTGTTTCTCAAGTCAAACCACCACCACCACCACTAATACTACTACTAATAATAACAATAAAAATAACAATAAAAATAACAATGAAAATAACAATGAAAATAACAATAAAAATAACAATAAAAATAACAATAAAAATAACAATAAAAATAACAATCAAAATAATAATAAAAATAACAATCAAAATAATAATAAAAATAACAATCAAAATAATAATAAAAATAACAATCAAAATAATAATAATAGCAGTCAAAATAATAATAATAAAAATAATAATAATAAAAATAATAATAATAAAAATAATAATAAAAATAATAATAATAATAAAAATAATAATAATAAAAATAATAAAATAATAATAAAAATAATAAAATAATAATAAAAATAATAAAATAATAATTCAAATAATAAAATAATAATTCAAATAATAAAATAATAATAAAATAATAAAATAATAATAATAAAAATAATAAAATAATAATAAAAATAATAAAATAATAATAAAAATAATAATAATAATAATAATAAAAATAATAATAATAATAATAATAATAATAGTAATAATAATGATAATATAAAAATTTCACTCAAAATATGCACAATTTCCTTCGGTCTCTTGTCAGCAATAAAATCGAGCTTTTAAAAAGAGTTTATTTTTGACGGCTTTGAAAGTACACGATTCACAATTGCAGTGACCTCCTTAACAATAACACACTGCAGTGCAGTATACAACAAATCATGGGTTTATTTTTCACGTCACTCCAGCAATGCCCACCCGGTTCAACGGACTACATATATTGGAAAGCGTTTCCATGTTTTTGGTTATGTGATGGCTAAAAACATAGTAGGTCTGCTCTGGAGTTATAAAGGAAATATTGTTTTTGTTTTACAGTAAAAGTTGAATGTAAACACTACATAACAACAAAGGTGGGATATGTTTTGTTTTCTCTTTATTACTGCTTTGTTGTAAATGTCGTGTTAACTAAAATAACCATACGTCATATGTCGGGTCTTAGTCGAAGTTATAAAGGAACTACTGGAGGCAGCAGTTCTATAAACTACATTTAAAAACATCTGATATGTTCCATTCACATAGCTTTCTCTACAGCTCTGCAACAAAGTATTGTTAAAAATCTTATGATCCTATTTACTTCATGCTAATCGAGAAAAAATTGGCGGAAATAGTCTTATTACTTGTTTCCTTGTAGGTAGAGGCGAAATAACGGAGTTCCATAGGTTAAAGTGATAGTCAAAAGCTGGTTGCTATAAGGCTGAAGTTCTTTCTTTCTATGGACACGAGTTGACAAATTCCTGTATAAGAAAAATAAGTTTTTCAAAGATGAAACCAAAAACAAGGAATATCTAAAAAAAGATCACCTTCACGAAAAAATATACATAACATAAAATGTGTGTTTTAACGTGCTCTACATTTTTGTGTGGTAAGTTTTTGTCCATCTCTTATGGTTTAGCAGCTATGCAAAATTACGTAACATTCATCCAGAATAAAGTAGTTTTCAGAGGCTATTCCTAGAAAATGCAACATATACATTTTATTTGCCAAGTAAATATCTTTAATGTACGATATTTTAATCAAAATCATTAGAGCCATTTTTAAGAAAATCAAAAACTTCGAAAAAAGTTCCATGTAAATGTTAGCTGGGGGTGTGGGATTTTTTTGAAAATCTTGTGTCACATCTTTGGAAGATACGAAACTTAAATACCAAGTTTGGTATTCAACGGTCTTTTCGTTTTTGAGCCATGCTATCCACAGACAGACAGACAGACAGACAGACAGACAGACAGACAGACAGACACACACACATAGACCTTTTTGTAAAAATGCTTTTTTTGTATCTAGGGGATCCTAAAACATGTATTTCCGGTGAAATCTCGGAATCGAATTTTGGGTGGAATACAATACTTCCTCTATACACTATGTACATAGTACGTGTAGAGAAAGTAAAATATGTTTATACAAGTGTTATGATTCAGATAGTAGTCAGTGATTTTTCGCAAATGCGATATAGTGCGGAATGTTCATGAAGTCTTGTATTTTCATTTTTCACGACCTCTGAATAACATTTCAATGTGTTTTGAAAAGGCGACATGGGCTCAAAATTATATTAAAATGCGATATTAATGCCAAATCACAGATTTTCATGTTCTCTATACTACCATGTACGTAGTGTAAAGAGTAAGGTTTGTATTGCATTCAAAAATTCGATACAGAAATTTTACCGGAAATACATGTTTTAGGACCCCCTGAATCTAAAAAAAAGTATTTTTCAGAAAAAGCTCCGTGTGCGTCTGTGGACAGCATAGCTCAAAAACGATAAGGCTATTAAATACCAAACTTGGAATTTAAGTTTGGTGTCTTCCAAGGATGCAACACGAAGATTTTGAAGAAAATCTCCCCCACCCCCAAGTACCCTTTACATGGAACTTTTTTCGAAAATTTTGATTTTCTGAAAAATGGCTCTAATGATTTTGATTAAAATATCGTATATTAAAGATATTTACCTCACAAATAAAATATATATCTTGAATTTTCTGGGAATAGCCTCTAAAGACTACTTTATTCTTGATGAATTTTACGGAATTTTACATAACTGTAAGAGATGGACAAAAGTTTAACCTAGAATACTCCCATGTTTCTTCCATACATTGTATCTGACGAGTTTGCGCACTTCTTACACTGTACATAATTCGGACGAGCTTGTCCACCGTCATAATGTGGAATATGCATCTTTTTTGTAAAATACATATTATAAAACTGAACTTGGCATACAGAAATAAATTAATTTCGTTGTTATCAAATTTAAATAACAATTATATTTTCTTGTTAACAAATAAAGGAACTCTACTGTATTTACAAGGATTTGTGCATAAATTTGCATATGAAAATGAGAATAAAAAATCCTGTGCTCAAATCACTAGCCTATGTGTACATTATTGACACATGATTCTTTTTCCACGTGCTTAATGTTTATATAAACAATATTTTACTATCTTGTCATTGTTGTGAATATCAGTCTCACTGTTATAGTTGACATTGTTGCTGAAAGTTCAGTTCCCGTTTCAAATGTTGTGCTATTAAAGTATTTTTCTGTTTGTCAGAATCAATTCAAGATGTATATTTTCCTTCAAAATTCTATAAAATGCTAAAATTCACCACCCCTAGCTATAGTAAATGACAAACGCGCCAATTAGGCTTTAATTTCGGAATACAATGATATTTTTCCAAGTAAGTGTGCTGCAAAGCAATTACAATTGCTAACAAAATCGAACCAGAGAGAAACGTAACATATTTTAAAGGGAATAAGAGCGATGCTCAGTTGTTTATAACCTGTGCAAATCTGTTGCTATAGAGATCAAATAATTATAACAAGAAAAAAAGATCTGATGTGTTCCATTCACAATGACTTTCTCTACATTTCTGATAATCGAGATAAACTTTAACAGAAATTTCCCCTATTACTTGGTTCCTTGTAAGTAGAAGGGAAAATATCTAAAGTGTTTTATTCACAGGATGTGCTCTAGCTGTTCAGTAAACAAATCTTTTATTCAAAACAGTTATCTGTTATCTACATCATGCTAACCAGGATAAATATAAGCAGAGTTAGTCTTATTACTGGAAATTATAAAATGCAAAGGCTAAAGCGATAATCGCGTGCTTTAAAGCCGGTCGCTATGTGAAACAATTGAAAATCTAATCTTGTCAGAAACAAACGAGAAACGAGAAAGTCTTCCTGTTTGAGAAAAGTTTAAGTGGCTAAAATTGAAGCCAACAAACCGGAATATCCCGCAAACGTTATTCTGAAAAAAACATGTATACAACCTAAATTGTGCGTTTTAATGAGATCTCCATGTTTTGTGTAGTAAGCTTTGTATATCCCTTACGGTTTTCCAGTTATACAAAAGTCATCCCGAATAAACATATCTTCGAAGCGGTTCCCCGAAAATTCAAGATATACGTTTCGTTTGGCATAAAAATATTTTAAACATAAGGTACTTCATTGAAAATCGCTAGAGCCATTTTTGAAAAAAAAATCAAAATATTCAAAAATGTTTGATATAAAGGAAAAGTTTTCTTGAAATTCTTCGCAAGATACCAAACTTAAATGTCAAATTTGCTATTTAACGTCTTTTCGTTTTTAATCTCTGCTGTCCACAGGCACACACACATTCACGCGGACCTTTTTCTAAAAATTATTTTTTCGGACTCATGGACCCCAAAACATATATTTCCGGTGAAATCTTGACATCGAATTTTAGGGTTGAATACAATACTTTATCTATCCACTATGTACATTGTGCATGCGGGCTAGAGAAAGTAAAACTATCTATGTGAGAGAGCTGTCTATGAAGAAAGAGTTATTAAACTTATTGTTATGGAAACAGAACCTAATTTCAATCACACATCAATCGGTTTTTAAAAGATTTGACTATCGCTATCACTTCCTCTTCTTAGATGAAACTAAGTAATACACATGTCTTCTAATTCTTCGATTTTCTCGCAGGATCGAACAGCATGAAGCAAACATCCGTCTGATGCAATCCGAAAAATCTAATGTGTACCATTCACATGACTTTCTCTATATCCCTGCAACAAATTATTCTTAAAAAGCTTATACTTCTATTTACTTTATGCTAATCAGAAAAAATGAGCAGAAATATTCTTATTACTTGCTTCCTTGTAAGTAGAAGCGAAATAAGAGACTACCATAGGTTAAAATGATAGTCAAAAATTGGTTGCTATGTCAATGAAGTTCTTTTGTTTATATGGATAGGAGTTGACAAGTTTTTCATAGCAGAAATCAAAAATAAGGAATGTCTCAAAAACTAACATAAATTATGTGTTTTAACGTGCTCTACATTTTGTGTATAGTACGTTTTTGTCCATCTCTTACGGTTTAGCAGTTATTCAAAATTCAGTAATGTTCATCCAGAATAAACTACTCTTCAGAGGCTATTCCCAGAAAATTCAAAATATGCATTTTATTTGTCAGGTAAATAACTTTAATATACGAAATTTTAATGAAAATCGTTTGAGCCATTTTTGAGAAAATCAACATTTTCGAAAAAAGTTCCATGTAAAGGGTAGTTTGGGGTGGGGGATTTTTTTCAAAATCTTCGTGTCGCATCCTAAACTTAAATACCAAATTTGGTATTTTACTGACTTCTCGTTTTTGAGTTATCATGTTCACAGACACATGGACACATGGACCTTTTTGTGAAAATGTTTTTTTGCATATTGGGGACCCTAAAATATATATTTCCGGTGAAATCTCGGTATCGAACTTTTGGGTGGAGTGCAATACCTCCTCTATACACTATGTACATAGTGCGTATAGAGAAAGTAAAAATCAGGTCTGGCAGAACACTGTTTTGAACGAGACCACAGGGCCGACTTTGATAACACCACAATTATTGCCAAGGAGACTGGATATTGGCCACATAGTGCGGAAGAAGCACTAGCTATCATATCGGATAGACACAATCTCAGCAGAGATTTAGAACTACAATTGAACAGTGTTTGGAAACCGGCCTTAGACCTGCAAAAGAACCAGCAGAGAAACACAAATCAGAGTCTCCTGAATCGCAACAGTCATCCAGTAACTCTGAAGACGGGAACAATGTATGCTCCCGAAACGTTGGTGCCTCGCCATATCATACCTGGCTGGAAGCCCGAGAGAAGATTTACGCGGCAAAGAAAGCTACAGTTCTTCTAAAGTTCAGCTATTGTCAGAATTAGATGGAATATTAAGCTTTTGCAAGAATAATTAGTTTAGAATATGTAGAGAAAGTCATGTGAATGGAAAATACATAGAATTTACTCAACTCTGGTATAGTCTTATGTTGGCGTCTCCGGTTCAACGCAAGCTCCTTAGTTTGGGTTCTCTTACTGATCTGATTAATTTAAGATTTGTGAGCATGATACTAAAAGTTCAGGGGGCGGTACCACAAGAGCAGGTAAAATAGTAAATCAGGATGTTTATTGTTTCTTGATGCTTTGCCAAGAAATCAGCTCGCCATTTGTTACTCTTGCAGCACAATTAATATTCTCAGATAACGGTGTAAGACCGTGAATGTTAATGCGGCAGTAACTGCGAAAGAAGTATGAAGGAATCAGGAATGCTCGACATGACTGAAAACAACTCAAGACTGCCCAGAACTGACAGACTTTGTTTTCGTTTCTACGTATCTTTAAAATATACTTATACCCCTTTCAATGCTACACATTTCTGACAATTTACAATCTTGTTTGTTCTCTGGTGAAAAAAACCCAATACACTCGGCTTGACGATCCCAAGGTCGCCAGTATCGTTAACTTATTCAGTAGCTTGTTAGAATTTCATTGTCTTTCAAACGGCGACTGGACGATTTTGACAATCTCTGCCATATGTTACTACCTGCCTGCGTTTAGAAACATTTCCTTGCCTTTGACTATTTTGTTGAAATACAAAAGAAATGCCCTGTTACCAATATCATTTTCATATCTATTGTTATATTGTTATTGAAATTATTAATTATTATATTATTAATTTGTGATTATTTTAAGGGGAGTCGGAATGACCTATATTGCCAATGGTAAATTTTGACCCATTACCTCAGCAACTATTTAAAATAGTTAGCTATATTTTTCAAGGTATATTCACCAATAACCTTACTGTTGATTGATATAATAGAACAGATTTGTTTATTAAAAGGAAAAATTATGATTTTTATATTTTAAATAAATAACTAACCCACATACATAAAACTTTTCTCGTTGAAATAAAGCCTATTCAGGTGCAAATGTGTGGTAAAAATTTCAGCCCTTAGTGTCAATTAGTTTCTGATATAATGAGGCATTTGTATATAAAGTTTTACTTCTTCAGAAAGTGTTTCCAAGCATAATATTTAACAAAAAATGTAATCTAATTTTCCAAACACACCTTCGCAGAACTTTGAAACTCTCACGTGAAAGAAATGTGAGTAGGATGCCAATGCTGCCAGTAGCTAAGGTAAAACTTCCCGATCAAATTAAAAACCATGTCTCTTCTCTAACATTAATATGTATGACGTTATTGATGTTTTACGAGGTGAGTGTACCAAAATGTTTTAAAAAGCTATTACATAGGATTATTTTCAACAAAGCTTCACACTATTTACAATTAGTGCACCTCTATGAAACCTATAACAAAATGAGCGGAAGATTCGATTTATTCATATGCAATTAAGAAGGGAAGAAAATTATGAAAATCCCATTTCGACTCCCCTTAAGTTAATTATCTGAAAATAATCAGTCTCACTAACAATAACATTTAATGAAGAAAACATAATTCATTTGTTTCCATTCAAAATATATTTTCCATATATACTGTAACATTTAAATTTAGTGATTCGTAATCTATTGCAATGACCGCTTCAAATGTTATGAAGAGCAAACATCAACGTTCGCCTCACAGTTCGTAAGTTGAAGCGTTTATTTGAACGACTCACTCACTTGAAGCTCCTTTATGCTTTCAGGACCTGGAGCATGAAAATTTCCTAAAGCTAATTACACGATGTCTACCAGCGCCATGAAGAAGGCAAGGAACGACTGTTTGAAGAAATAAAAACGCGAAAAAAGCAGGGAGCAGAAGATAATGTTAGTGATACGCGTAGAACAAGCCATCCAGCGTGAACTTATTATAGTTACATTAGCTGACCGCGAGGAAGTAAAACATTATGTTGTGCTCGCCATAAAATATGCAAGTCTCGCGGGGTTTGTTTACGTTATGTACACATTTTATATCCCGCTGCTTTGCTTTGGGCTCATAAACGCCGCGGAGTGAGTGTACCTACATTGGCGAATGAATAAATCACAGCTGGTTCGCGACCTACAAAGCGAGGTCGACTGCAATCTCCATTATCGATACCGGTAACGAGGTTGTGCTCGCTTTCAAATGCATACACGTTCTTTTGTGCCGGTGCAGAACATCAGCGGATGAGCAAAATGAGTCCGTCCGTTGTTCATTCTGGTAAAATTCTGGACACAGCGATGATAAAAGAAGCACCAGTGAAAGGGGAATATGGATAAGAGAAAAACGGCAGCGGTTCCAAATAATTATTTCTGTCATTATGTTATGTCAATTGTTAACTTGGATCTACCTGTCAGAAAACAAAAGCCCATCTCACAATAGACATCGTCAAGTAGATGCTAATTCAGTGTTACATATTACTTTCTCTACACGTGCTATGTACTAGGGCCTTTTTTTTTTTCAACCTCCAATAGGCTGAAAATAAAATACATGTTCATAGAAAACCATTATTTTATTACTAAAAGTTTTGTACACTTATGGTTACTTTTCAATATAATCACCGAAAATATTGAAACATTTATCGTACCTGTGCACAAGCTTTGCAATACCCACTTCAAAAAATGTTACCGCCAATGCTTTCAAATGAGCATTGACGTTGTTTTGAAGATCTTCGTTTGTTTGAAAGTGCTGCCCTCCTAGCCACGTCTTCAGTTCAGGGAAATAGTGAGAGTCGCTGGGTGCCAGGTCAAGACTGTACGGCGGATGATGGAAAATGTGCTGTTGAAATTGTTCAAGGAGCCGATGGGTTGTGCCAGCAGAGTGTGGAAGAGCGTTGTCATGGATCAACACAATTCCTGAAGGCAGCATTCCTCTTCGTTTGTTTTGAATGACTCTCTCCGCAAACGTAGTAAAGTACGAAGATTTTCAAAACAATTGAAAATTCAAGATGTACATTTTATTTTTAATGTAAATATATTTAATATACGGTATTTTAATCAAAATGTTTAAAGCTATTTTTGAGAAATTCAAAATTTTCGAAAAATATTCCAGGTAAAGGGTAGTTTGTTGTAAAAAATGTTTTTTGAAAATGTTCTTGTCACACCCTTGAAAGATAATGTAGCTTTATACCAAGTTTGGCATATAACAGTCTCTTTGTTTTTGAGCTACAGTCGTGGAAATAAGTATTCATACAGTACTATAATTAAAATTGACCACTGATATTTCCATATTAAATTAAATCATAGCGCTACGATTCTGAGCAGGAAGCCACCCCATTAAACAAACAGTGTCATGATAACAAGGATTTGATTATTAACCAAACTACCTCAAGGAAATAAACGATACCCCAATGCTGGCTGTATTTGGCAGTGAAAAAGGTATTCATACACCACTAGAAATGTAAACACAGAAACCACCAACGAACCGCTTGCAGCAAGCAAGGCCTTCAGTGGCAAGCTACACCTCCTCCTTGTTGGTTCTGTTACATAGTGAATGCCATGCGACAGAAATATGGGCCGCAAAGGTAAAGAAACAACTGTAGAGGAAAGACAGATAGTTATCTCTCAATATCAAAAGGGAAAATTATTTTCAAACATTGCTGATGTTGTTGGAAGAAGCCGGGAAACTGTGTAGTCCATAATAACACGATATATAGAGAGAAATTCTATAATTAACAGCGAAAGAAGAGGACGACCACAGAAGCTAACGCAAAGGGAAAAGAATATGTTAATAAAAATGATAAAAAAGATCCTAAATTGTCCGCCTCTGCATTGTCTGCCTATATTAAAGACCAGTTCGGAAAGGAAATAACACCAAGGGCTGTTCGCTATGTTCTAAGTAGTGCAGGCTATGGAGCTAGGGTACCTAGAAAGAAACCATACATCAGCAAGAAGAACAAGAAAGTCAGACTTGATTTGTTCGAGAGCATCTAAGCAAGAACACGAGTTTCTGGGACAGGGTACTGTTCACAAATGAAAGAAAATTTAATGTATTTGTAAACGATGGCAGAATTTTGGTGTGGAGAAGACCAAATACTGAGCTTGAACCCAAGCACCTTCAAGCCACAATGAAGCATGGTGGAGGAGGAATTATGGTATGGGGATGTACGGCCACATCTGGCGTTGGGGATCTTGTTTTTGTTGAAGGTAACATGGATAGATTTCAATGTTTAAATATCCTAAACAATAATCTGCAAAAGAGTGTTGATAAATTGAGTTTAGGCACAGATTACTACTTTCAACAAGACAATGATCCTAAGCATACAGCGGAAATTGTTCTTTTGTGGTTGTGTGCCATACTCTCCACGTTCTCAAGTTTCCAGCACAGAGTGCAGACCGTAATCCAATTGAACATCTTTGGGATACCCTTGAACTAATGATCCGAAAGCATGAAATACGAAGTAAGGCAGCTCTGAAACAATGTCTTCAGCAAGAATGACAAAATATTACCTCAGAGACTACAAAAAATCTGGTTCTTTCCATGCCAAAGAGGTTACCAGAAGTAATACATAGAAAAGGAATGCCTACAAAAGATTAATTTTGTTATTGTGTTGTATTTAAACTGCCATTTTCTTGTAGAGTATAAATACTTTTTTCTTTGATGTGAGAAGCCAGCAGGTACAAATGTTTTATTTACTTTTTGAAGAGGAGTAATTTAGGTCATGCGTTTATATGTGTAGATTCAGGAGGAAATATCATACTGTTAGTTTACCATATAACCTCTCTGGATGTTAACTTTACTTATAATAAATTAAGTTTTTCTACATAAACACTGGTGTATGAATACTTTTTTCAATGACTGTATATTGTCCACAGACACACACACCCGCACCTTGTACTGAAAATGCTTTCTTCGTACTGACTCTGGGGACTTCAAAGCATATATTTCCGGTTAAATCTCGACTTCGAATTTCTGGGTGGAATACAATACCTCCTCTATCCACTATGTGCATTGTCAGGAGTCACATGCATTTAATTATAGTTCACTACAATGCCTAAAAATGTAAATGGCGTGTTATTTATGGACGCTCTTTAACTGCTGTGGTTCTCTGCGTCCCATTCTATACTGGGCGTGAAAGACGGCTGAATTTTGCTCAGAGGCCTCTCTTATCAGACTTGAGGTTCTTTTACGTGCCGTAAATCTACGACACGGGACCAACGGCTTTACTTCCCTTCCGAAGGAAGTCATGCTAAGGATTTTACACCCGAAAAAATCCATCGTCCTCCGCCGGGTTTGAACCCACGAACTTGGGTGTATGAAGCTAGCCTGGTAACCATTACATCACGGAGGGTGATACTATAATGCCTAGTAACTACTGGCAACATATACAGGGTTACTACAAAAGAAATAGACAACTTCAACTGCCTGTAAAACAAAAACTTTTAGAGATAGCAACCTAATTATTTTGGAGGTATGTTGAGAAACTCTCAAAGTTTTGTATGCTACTATTGGTAACGCTGTAGTGTTTTGTTTGTTGTTGCAGAAGCTGAAATGGCGGAAAATTCTGTGGAAAAGGCATATTGCATGTTGGAATTTGCTAGAACGCAATCAGCAACTGTTGTCCAACGACATTTTAGAACACGTTACCACAAAAATGAAATGATGCGCTCACAAAAACCAGCATCGTCTTCATCATGTCGCAATATGTCGATGCAAAAGTCACGCCGTATGATCTTATCTTCTTCACTCAGAAACTGCAACATCTGTAATCTGTAAGGCATCATGTACAGTCGCTTCCGCAAGATTTTCCATACAGTTTGCTGTGGAATTTGTAATTGCATGCTTGCCCTAGATATGGATTTCTGTGGGCTTCTTATGTAGGCAGAACGAACACGTTCAACGTTTTCTTCCGAAACTCTTGGTCTTCCCGAGCTCTTCCCTTTGCACAAACATCCCGTTGTCTCGAATTTTCTATACCAGTCGTAGATTGACTGTCTAGTCGGTGGCGTTTTGTGGTAACGTGTTCTAAAATGTCGTTGGACAACAGTTGCTGATTGCCTTCTAGCAAATTCCAACACGCAATATGCCTTTTCCACAGGATTTTCCGCCATTTCAGCTTCTGCAACAACAAACAAAACACTACAGCGTTACCAATAGTAACAAAGGAAACTTTGAGAGTTTCTCAACATACCTCCAAAATAATTAGGTTGCTATCTCTAATAGTTTTTGTTTTACAGGCAGTTGAAGTTGTCTATTTCTTTTGTAGTAACCCTGTACATTAAATAAACAGTACCGGATACCAGTAGTGTGGGATCACTTTTGTTATTAATCTACAACATAGTTTTATAGCCAAATAATGGTTACAAGATAACTGTGCTACTGAATTCCAGTAATTAATAATAGGTGATTAGGTGTGAGTGAAAATTCTTTTTGATTGGAATTTCCTTTATTTAATTTTATGTTAATTTGTTTCATTTTGTGTTAATTTATACTTTCTCTACACTACTCATTACATAGCGTATAGAGAAGGTATGGCATTCCACACAAAAGTTCTCTACCGAGATTTCACCGGAAATAGACGTTTTAGAGTCCCCCGTAACCAAAATAAAAACACTTTTAGAAAAAGGTCCGTGTGTGGTCGGTAAAATACCAAACTTAGTATTTAAGTGTAGTATCTTTCAGGGATGCAACCCAAAGATTTTGTTAAAAATACTCCCCCCCAAGCCAAACTACACTTTACATGGAAAAAATTCAGAACATGTTTATTCTCAAAAATGTATTTAACGATTTTGATTAAAATAATGTATGCTAAATATATATATATATATATATATATATATATATATATATATATATATATACATGGTAATTAAACGTATATTATGATTTTTCTGGGAATAGCCTCTAAACACCTCTTTATTCTGAATGAATTGTGCTGAATTTTGCGTAACTGTTAAACCGTAAGAGATACACAATAATTTAGTATACAAAAAATGTATTCCTTGTTAAAACACACAGTATATGTCATATGCTTTTCCGTAGAGTTGGCCATTTCTGAGATATTCCTTGTTATTTGTTTTGAGATTCAAAATACTTACTTTTCTTACATGGACATTTGTAAATTCTAGGCCATGCATAGAAACGGGAAACTAGCTTTCAAAAGATGTGTATTGTTCAGCCTAGTGCATCCTCTTATTTCCCTTATAATTACAAGGAAGAAAGTAATATAACAATTTCTGCTAATGTTTATCTCGATTGGCATGAGGTAGATAGAAGAATAAGCTTTTCAACAATAATTTGTTACAGAGACATAGAGAAAGTCATGTGAATGAAACACACAAGATTTTTACTTATTAGTATATAAGCAATATATGTATAATATTGATGTATGACAAAAACTTAAAGGAGGAAAATAGATTATAAAGTTTGCAATATACGTCCTGGTATAGGAAACTGGATGATAGGATGCTGTATTACAGATCTTATTTTATCTTGTACATACGGGCTATAGAACTAGAAATCTGATGTGATCCATGCACATAACTTTCTCTACACCTCTGTAACAAATTGTTAAAAAGCTTATGTTTCTATTTACTTCATGCTAATTCAGAAAAATTAGCAGAAATAGTCTTATTACTTGCTTCTTTGTAACTAGAACCGGAATAATGGAGTACCATATGTTATAGTGGTAGTCAAAAGCTGGTTGCTATGTGACTGAAGTTCCTTTGTTTGTATGTATGGACAGGAGTTGATAAATTCCTGTATGAGAAAAATATAAGCTTTTCAAAACTGAAACGAAAAGCCACGAGTATCTCAAAAACAATCAACTACACGAAAACAAAGTATATAACATAAATTGTATGTTTTACTGTGCTCTACATGTTTTGTGTTAGGTAAGTTTTTGTCTATCTCATATGGCTTAGCAGTTATGCAAAATTCGTAAAATTCATCCAGAATAAAGGCAGTCTTCATAGGATATTTCCAGAAGATTCAAGATGTACATTATATTTGTCAGGTAGATATCTTTAATTTATGATCATTTAATCAAAATGGTTAGAGCCATTTTTGAGAAAATCAAAATTTCCTAAAAAAAGTTCCTTGTAAAGGTTAGTTAGGGGAGGGGGTATTTTTCTCAAAATCTTCGTCTCACATCCCTGGAAGATAGTAAACTTAAATACCAAGTTTGGCATTTTACCGACTTTTCGTTTTTGAGTTATCGTGTTCACAGACACATGGACACACACGCACACATATACAAACACAACACATACAGATCTTTTTGTGAAAATAATTTTTTTGAATAGAGGGGACCCTAAACCATATATTTGCGGTGAAATCTCGGTATCGAATTTTTGGGTGGAGTGCAAATACCTTATCTATACACTATGTACATAGTGCGTATAGAGAAAATAAAAATGTAACGTGTTCTCTTTTGCTATGAGGCACAGTATAGTAAAATCTATATCTGCGTCCATGAAAACTACTAAATCACTTAGATATGATTTAGATTAATGCTGCAGTATTTTTTGCTTGTCGATTTTCAGTTTTTCGTGAGCGGACAAGATAAACAGCTGCTTGGCCCATAAACACTAATTCAATATACTGCTCTACCTATCATTAGAAGGGAGAAGAGGGGGTTAGTCGCTTACTTTTCGGAATTAAGTTGCTCCTCCGTGCTCATATGGGAGTCGGCTACCCGCACATCATGAATAATGGAATGAATACACGCAAGACGGACCCAGTGCTGTTTTGTCGAGAACCACTTGGCTCGCTTTGGCGGCCTAGAGGCTTAACTTTCAATTACGATTAAAATGGCATTCCTTTGAATTGCAGCTATAACTGCGCCCTTCATAGAAGTTCTGACTGCCAAGGATCATCACGTCTGCCTTTGTTCTCCGTGGCAGTTGATTCAAGCAGTGGCGGCTGGCAATATAATCATGTTTACTTTCTCTACACGTACTGTGTACATAGTGTATGGACAAGGTATTGCACTCACCAGAAATACATGTTTTGGGTCCCCTGAATCCAAAAAGCTTTTTTAGAAAAAGGTCCATGTGTGCGAGTGTGTGTGTTTGTGGACAGTATGGCTCAAAAACGAAAAGACGTTGAATAAAAAACTTGGTATTTAAGTTTGGTATCATCCAAAAATTGATTGCCAAGCGGAAGACCTGGGTTCGATTCCCAGTACGGTGTGGGGATTTTTCCCCCGCTAGAAGACCTGGTCCGGGGTGCACTCAGACTCGTGAGGACCCTGTGGGGCCAATTGAGGAGCTACTTGATGGAGAAGTAGTGGCTCCAGGTTATGAGGACCGCATTAACAGCACGGGGAGGATTCGAGGCGCTGACCACGTCTCACCCTCCAATACTGCACCCCATCCATGACGTCTGTCATGGACCGAGATGGGGTATGCAGCGGCCGGGCGGTAGGCCAAGTTTCCTTGTGAGCTGTCGTTATCATCTAAGGATACGACACGAAGATTTTCAAGAAAATCCCTCCATCCTTACATGTAACATTTTTCGAAAATTTTAATTTTCTTAAAAATGGCCCTAACCTTTTTGATTACAATATCGTATATCAAAGATATTTACCTCACAAATAAAACTTCTATCTTGAATTTTCTGGAAATAGCCTCTAAAGACTACTTTATTTGGATCAATTTTACGGAATTTTGTATAACTGCTAAACCGCAAGAAATGGACAAAAACTTACCACACAAAAAATGAAGAGCACGTTAAAACACACAATTTATATATATATATATTTTTCGTGGAGTTGATCGTTTTTTAGATAGTCCTTGTTTTTGGTTTCAGCTTATCAAAACTTATACTTTTCTCATACAGGAATTTGTCACTCCTGTCGGTACAAACAAAAGAACTTCAGTCACATAGCAACCAGCTTTTGACTGTCACTTTAACCTATGGTACCCCTTATTTGGCTTCTACTTACAAGGAAGCAATTAATAGGATTATTTCCGCTAATTGTTTCTTTATTAGCACGAAGTAAATACAGGCACAAACTGTTTAAGAATAATTTCTTACAGAGTTGTAGAGAAAGTCATGTGAATAGATTACATCAGATTTTTACTCTCTCCAGCACGAAGATACAATTTACTAGTAGATAGAGAACTTATTGTATTCCACTGACAGTTTACATAAGGATATTTCACCGGAAATGCATGTTTTGAGAATCCTGAATATTGCACTATAATAATACTATACAATACTAGCTACAAAATCTTTATATAGACTAGTTTCATAAAGCCTAAGGAAATATTTCTAGGAAACTGTAAAACACATTCAGAGTTTTGCCATACTTATTCTGAATAACATTTTTACCAATATATATATATATAATCTTGATTACATTTGCACATTTTGAATTATAGTTTGTGAAGCCGAATCAGAAATTATACACAAGCTACAGATACGATATAGGCAATAAACAAATTCTGGTGAAATGTTATTAATGAATTAAATGACTGATTATCCCGAGCACAATTGTAAAATGTTGACTCACCAAACCTATAATATCCCCAATTTTACCCAACCTGAAAGAAACCCCTCTTTCACTTATCGTAAGCGGTTACGTAGCAATCTTCGGTGTACTTATTGAACATAAGACCGTTCCATGGCGATGTTCCAGCGGAACTGGTTTTGTGCTCTCCCACGATGGCTTGCCCAGGCAGCGGAGGAAGAAGCATTCTGCACTTTCCCATCAGTTCGCAGCAAAGACGCTTAATACGTGAATCTGGCAAGTTAAATGGTGAGATATTTTTGGCTTAACTGTAACGTAAGTGGAATAGGGTAATGGCTGAATAAAAAAAAAGAATTTTAAGAAAGAGCTAGATATATGTTTGCTAGTTATCTTTATTTGTCTCTGAATAGCATAGCTCAAAAACAAAAAATTGTTTAAATACCAAATTTGATATTTAATTTCATCATTTTCCAAGAATGTGAGACGAAGGTTTTCAAGATAAACCTCTCACCCAAAACTACTCCTTCCAAGGAGTACCCAAACTGTCTGAAAAAAGGTTCAAATGATTTTGATTAAAATACCATATGTTTAGCATACTTTCATGACAAATGAATAGTATATGTTGCATTTTTTGGAATAGCCTTTGCAGACTTCTTTACTCCGGATGAATTTTGTATTGATGATAAACCGTAACAAATAGACAAATACTTACTATACACATAGTTCGGGTGAGGTCATTCATAACTCGACGAAAAAATGTACATGACATAAGTTGCACGTTTTAAAGGGCTCTACATATTTTGTGTATCTCTTACAGTTTATCAGTTATGCAAAAGTTATAAAGAATTTATCCAGAATGAAGAGGTCTTCAAGTACATAACATATAATATGTAAAATAAAATTTAAATAATCTGATGTGCTCCATTCACATGACTTTCTCTATATAACTGCAACAAATTATTCTATTTACTTCATCTAATGGAGCAAAAATTAGCAGAAATAGTCTTATTACTTGCTTCCTTGTTAGTAGAAGCGAAATAAGGGGGTACCATAGGTTAAAGTGATAGTCAAAAGCTGGTTGCTCTGCGACTGAAGTTCCTTTGTTTGTACAGACACGAGTTCTCAAAGTCCTGTATGGGAAATGTATAAGTCTTTATAGCTGAAAAAAAAAACAAGGAATATTTCAAAAACAATAAACTCCACGAAAAAAACGTATATAGCATAAATTGTGTGTTTTAAGGTACTCTACATTTCTTGTGTGGTAAGTTTTTGTCCATCTCTTACGGTTTAGCAGTTATGCAAAATTCCGTAAAATTGGCCAAGAATAAAGTAGCCTTCAGAGGCTATTCCCAGAAAATTCAAAATATATGCATTTTGTTTGCCATGTAAATATCTTTACTATACAATATTTTAATCAAAAATTTTAGAGCCAATTTTTAGAAAATAAACATTTTTGAAAAAAGTTTCATGTAAAGGGTAGTTCCCAAAATCTTCGTGTCGCATCCCTGGAAGATGCTAAACTTAAATACCAAGTTTGGTATTTTACCGACTTTTTGTTTTTGAGTTATCGTGTTCACAGACACACGGACACACGAACACACGGACCTTTTTCTGAAAATACCTTTTTTGGATACAGGAGACCCTAAAACATATATTCCAAGTGAAATCTCGGTATCGAATTTTTTGGTGGAGTGCAATACCTTCTCTATACACTATATACATAGCACGTATAGAGAAAGTAAAAAGTATAACTAATAAATTATTTGCGAATATATATAAAATAGTAACATTTTAGTAACTGATAATTAAATATGTGAAAGAAATAATTTAAAAATTAATAAAGAAATTGTAATCTTAATTATTGATATAAATAATGATATAAAATAAATAAAAGATACCATTTTAGTTATAGTTTATTATATTTTAGTAAACATGTAATTTAAATATAAACTTGGGAAATACATTTTATATATTTGTTATTGTTGTTCAGAAGTAATAATAATAGCTATTGTTGATAATTGTGAATGCATGTATGTTTTATGTTTTAGTTTAGTATGTATTATATTTTAGAAATATTATTAGTATTTTTATTTTTATTTGTTAAAGTTGTAGTTCTACCTTTATGCGTTTATTTTTTTTACATTTACTCTTTACTTTTATGTAAATTATGATGCATATATAAATGCGAAGTTTAATATATGTCTTCGTTGGTTTGAAAGTGCTACCCTCCTAGTCACGTCTTCAATTCAGAGAAAAGGTGAAAGTCGCTGGGTGCCAGGTCAGGACTGTACGGCGGATGATCAAAAATGTCCCATTGAAATTGTTCAAGGAGCCGATGGGTTGTTCCAGCATGACGAATGTTGTCATGGATCAACATAATTCCTGAAGTCAGCATTCCTCTTTGTTTTGAATGACTCCACAAACGTCGTACAGTACGAAGATCCTCAAAACAACGTCAATGCTCATTTGAATTCATTGGCAGCAACATTTGCTTAAGTGGGTACTGCAATGCTGGTGCACCAGTACGATAAATGTCTCAATATTTTCGGTGATTATGTTGAAAGGTAAAAGTGTACAAAACTCTTAGTAATAAAATAATTGTTTTCTATGAACTTGTCTTTTATTTATAGCCTATTTGAGGTTGAAAAAAAGCGGCCCGCGTATATTAATTAAATTGTAGCATTTAATACATTGACAATGTAATATATAAAAGAAATAATTAAAATAATACCAAATAAAACTTAATATTAATTGCTGATTTAATAATTATTATATAAGTATATATATATATAAAACAAATAAAAGGTAATTATAATTTATTGTATTTAAAATGAAATTTGAAGGGTAGTAAACTTCATAATTTGATTTTATATATTTGTTATGATTGTTTATTTCATTATTTATTATGTTTTAGAAATTTAATTATAATTTTTATTTTAATTTGTTTGAAGATAAATTTTATATTTTCATTTTAAGTTTTATTTGTTTTGTGTAGTTTACTTGTGTTGTTATAATTATGTTAGTTTAAATTTATCTGTAAATGATGATGTATAAAATGTGAAATTTAATAATCTAAAAATCTGGCATATTAGCTCTGGTTTAAGTAATTGGGTACCAGGGTTGTTATACAGATTTTTATTTTATTATTTTTTGTATATACGTGCTAGAGAAGTAAAAAGATCGATTAAGGGAAAACTTAAGCAATACCACCACCTAATTTTATATTTAATGGATATTTTATGCGGTTTTTATTAAGCAAAGCCATAGACTACATTTAGAATTCGATACGTCCACTATCAGTGTAAGTATGAATAAAGACTCCAAGAAGACACCACCTACTCATTAAACATGGCGGGTTAGGCTCGCAGATTCAGCACTTGCTATAATCCCTAGTAGGTTTTTGCATTTATGTAACTAAGTACAAAAGCCATGCTCCAGGAGCACGTGTATTTTCTCATTTCTGGAGTGCGAAATTACATTGTGAGAGTTCTCTTGCAAGTCACGCCCCACCGCCTTCCCTTTCGGGTGATGTAATTAATGAATGGCCCCTAGCCCCAAGTACTAGTAATAAACCAAAAAACCCTGCGGGCACACGCACAAAAATAAAAAAAGCACAACCCCAGAGGAAAGCTAAATCGGAGAGCCCGACTCTGGAGAGCAACTTGAGAGCGAGAAATCCTCTCCCGTTCCGATTTCCAAAGAGTTGTGGTTGGGGTGGACATTGGCGTGAGTCATGTGCCCATTTGTCTTCCTCTACGCTCCCCTAATTCCCAATGAGAAGCAGACTTCCCGCGGCTAGCGATACCAAAGCACCTGCCGCTCCAGCCCCGCTGCGTTTTGCTTATTAATTTTATATGAAGGTTGGCCCATAAAAATCAGACAAGATATGTGCATTGCAATATGTTCAAATTATTAATGGTATGAACAGTTGCATTGTGAAACGTATTACAGATCTTCAGTTTGCAGGAGGTAACATATGTTTTGGTTGGGTGATTATTTTCGGAAAACAAATTGAAATCTGTGGAACATCTGTTATCAATTTAACAGCCTTTAGAGACTGTTAAAGATATATGATGTGCTCCAACCACATAACTTTCTCTACATCTGTGTAACAAATCAAAGGTTTATTCTTCTATATAGTTAATGATAAACGAGATAAACTTGACCGAAATTGTCATTATTACTTGGTTCCTTGTAAGTAGAAGATAAATAATCTAATGTGTTCCATTCACATGACGTCATCTAGGAGTTCAATAAACAAACCTTTTATTCAAAACATTAGACGGATAGACAGATAGACAGACAGATAGACAGACAGATCGTTTATTAGTCTATTGAATACAATTATTCATGACTTCGTCAGCAAACTACATACATCAATCATACAATCTGTCGTCACATATTTATGTTATAAAACTCGTCAACATTATCAGAGGATTAACCATCAATATTAATCTGAGCCTCCTCTTGAAGCTCTCAAACGAAAGATGTCTTATGTGCATAGGTAAGAAGTTGAAAATTTTGAGTGAGATATAACAGAAACTATTTACACTTACACTATATTTACTTTTGGGTATATAAATATTTGAGTTCTTCCGTGTTGGGTAATTATGTATATTGTCACAGGTAGTAAAATCATTAATATTTTTCTTGACATACAAGAGGCAGGCCAGAATGTACATTGACGGTAAAGTAAGAATAGCAGATTGAATAAAAAGTGGTTTACAATGAGTCCTGGGTGAAGCTCCATAAATTAACCTTAAAGCTCTCTTCTGTAATCTGTTATCTAAATCATAAACATAAGCAGAATTAGTCTTATTACTAACCTCCTTGTAAGTAGAAGGGAAATAAGAAAATACCCAGGCTAAAGCGACAGTCTCGTCCTTTAAAAGCCAGTCCTATGTGAAAAAATCTGATATGTTCCATTCACATGACTTTCTCTACATCTGTGCAACAAATTATTGTTAAAAAGCATATGCTTCTATTTACTTGATGCTAATCGAGAAAAAATTAGCAGAAATAGGCTTATTACCTGCTTCCTTGTAAGTTAAAGCGAAGTAAAGCAGTTCATTAAATTAAAGGATAGTCAAAGGTTCATTGCATGTGACTGAAGTTCCTTTGTTTGTACGGGCAGGAGCTGAGAAATTCCTATATGAGAAACAATATAAGTTTTTTAAAGGTGAAACCAAAAACAAGGAATATCTCAAAAATACACACTCCACGAAAAAAATGTATAGAACTTAAAGTGTGTGTTTTAACGTGCTCTACATTTTTGTGTGCTAAATTTTTGTCCATCTATTATGATTTAGCAGTTATGTAAAACTCAGAAAAACTTATCCAGTATAAAGTAGTCTTTAGAGGCTACTCCCAGAAAATTCACGATATACATTTTATTTGTCAGGTAAATATCTTAAATATATGATATTTTATCCAAAATCTTTAGAGCCAGTTTTTAGAAAATCAACATTTTCGAAAAAAGTTTCATTTAAGGGGTAGTTTGGAGTGGGAGAATTTTTCCCAAAATCTTCGTGTTGCATAATGAACTTAAATACCTAGTTTGGTATTTTACCGACTTTATGTGTTCACAGACACAGGCACACACACACACGCACCTTTTTGTGAAAATGCTTATTTTGGATACAGGTACCCTAAAACATACATTACCGGTGAAATTTCGGTATCGAATTTTTGGGTGGACTGCAATACCTTATCTATACTCTATGTGCAAAGTACGTATACAGAAAGTAAAAATAAAGCCTGACATACAGATAAATACTCTTTGAGTGTACAGTAGATAACATATATTTTTAATTGGGTGATTATTTCTCTGCCCTGATTGAAAACAGATTGAAATCTGTGAAACATCTGTATCAATTTAACCAGCTTTTAGAGACTGTTAAAAATATCTGATGTGCTCCAATCACATAAATTTCTCTACATCTCTGTAACAAACTATTGTTAAAAGGCTTGTTCTTCTATCTACGTGATGATAAACGGGATAAACATTACCAAAATTGTCCTTATTAGTTGATTCGTTGTAAGTAAAAAACAAAAAACAAAAAAAAAAAACAAAAAAACAACAAAAAACATTACCTCCGTCGTTTAATGGTAACAGAGGCCGCTGAGCAAACTTAAGCAGTCTTGCATGCCTAATGTAGAACATGGGACGCTGAGAACCAGAATAGTTAAAGAGCGCCCATAAATAAAACTCCCATTTTATGTTTTGTAAGTAAAAGGGAAAAAATCTAATGTATTCCATTTACATAAGTCCTCAAGCTGCTTGGTAAACAGACTTTTATTAAAAACGTTAATGTTATCTACATCATAAACATAAGCGTAGCTTCCTTGTAAGTAGAAAGTAAAGCTAAAGCCGGTCGCTATGTGAAGCAATTGAATTCCAATGTCTTTACTTGCCAGGAGTAAACAAATGAAAAACGAAGAGCAAGATATCTTCCCCTTTGAGAAAAGTTTAAATGGCTTAAAACTGATACCAATAACAAGGAATACCTCGAAAACAGTCAACTCCAGGAAATAAATAGATGTGACAAATTGTGTGTTTTAGCGAGCTCTACCTTTTTGTGTAGTTAATGTTTGTCTATCTCTTACGGTTTGCTAGTTATGCAACATTCAGAAAAAATTCGTTCAGAATTAAAAGTTCATCAAAGGCTGTTCCCAGAAAATAACATTTTATTGTGATATAAATATATTTAATATACGATATTTTAATCAAAATCATTAGAGGCATTTTAGGGAAAACAAAAAAATTTCAAAATTCTTCCAATTAAAGGATAGTTGGGGGTTGAGGGATTTTCATGAAAATCTTCGTGCCGCATTCTTGGAAGATACTGAACTTAAATACCATCTGACGGACTTTTTGTCTTTGAGCTATGCTGCAACACACACACACACACACACACACACACACACACACACACACACTCTCTGGATTTAGGGCGTCTCAAAACGTATATCTTCGGTGAAATGTCCATATAGGACATTTGGATGCAATACAATACCTTGTCTGTACACTATGTACATAGTACGTGTAGAGAAAGTAAAAATCAAGTAAAATCAAGTCGATTATTAAGCAACATTTAATAGTAGGGGTTGGTAAGATCGATACTTGATATTAAAAGTAATGACTATCTATCACACATTGCTCGTCTTAAATTAAATTTGGTATAAACAAAAAATTCAAGTAATCTTAATAACGAATTTTCACACTCACCAACAAATGAACGCAAAACAACGATCTGATAAACAGTTTTCAGTCTCCAATCTACAATCTAATTTGAAGGACTTGAAGAATTTTGACAACCCAAGAGAAATATCAGATATTTACTAATTGCATCATTGTTATGCAAATTTTTTGTTACCAATTTCCATTACATTATTTTTACTGGTGGCTTCTACTTGCTAAGAGAGGCTTTACAAACATCTTTTCTTTTGTTGTGGCTGGTTCTCTTCTTACGGCGCTGTAGTCGAACAGTTGACTGATTTACCGCATAAAGGAAAATCGACGAATAACCCAAAGAATCTTCCAATAGGATTTGCATTATGCAAAACGTGTAGAGAGCAAGACAGTTGGAAAATCGATTAGCGTTACCGTTGTTCTCGAACGGTGTATGAACTACGGTTTCCAATACTGCCTCTGCTTGTGACAAACATTCCAATATGAGAACCATTATCTTCTGCTTCTCCTGTCAAAAAGAGCAAAACGATGAAAGCTTACGTCACAAGTGAGCACTTTCCATTGTCTTCTATGTTAACCTTTTTTCCTTTCTCTACACGTACTATATACATAGAGTATAGAGAAGGTATTACACTCCACCCATAAATTCCATACCAAGATTTCCCGGAAATACATTTTTAGGGTCCCCTGTATCCAAAAAAATCTTGTGTGTTCCATTCACATGACTTTCTCTACATATATGTAACAGATTATTGTTAAAAAGCTTATGCATCTATTTATTTCATGATAATCGAAAAAAATTAGCAGAAATAGTCTTATTACTTTCTTCCTTGCAAGTAGAAGCGAAATAAGGGAGTACCATAGACTAAAGTGAAAAAGCTGGTTGCTATGTGAATGAAGTTCCTTTGTTTTAATGGACAGCAGTTGACACATACCTGTTTGAGAAAAGTATGTTTTTCAGAGCTGAAACCAAAAACAAGGAATATCTAAAAACGATCAACTCCAAGAAAAAAATGTATATAACATAAATTGTGTATTTTAATGTTCTCTACATTTTTTGTGTGGTACGTTTTTTGTCCATTTCTTACGGTTTAATAGGTATGCAAAATTCCGTAAAATTGATCCAGAATACACTAATCATCAGAGGATATTCTTAGAAAATTCAAAATATGCATTTTATTTGTTAAGTAAATATCTTAAATATAGGAGATTTTAATCAAAATCGTTAAGAGCCATTTTTAAGAGAGTAAAAATTTACGAAAAAAGTTCCATGTAAAGGGTAGGTTGGGGTGGGGGATTTACTTGAAAATCTTCGTGTTGCATCGTTGGAAGATACCAAACTTAAATGCCAACTTTGGTTTTAAACGGTCTTTTCGTTATTGAGCTATGCTGCCCACTGACACACACATTCACACACACACACACACACACACACACAGACATTTTCCTAAATATGTTTTGGTTTTTTTTTTAGATTCAGGGGGTCTGAAAACATATATTTCCGGTGAAATCCCGGTATCGAATTTTTGGGTGCAGTACTATACCTTCTCTATACACTATGTATATAGTAAGTACGTGTACAGAAAGTAAAAAGGTATTTTCATAAAAAGATTTGTGTGCGCGCGTCTGTAAACACGATAACGCAAAACGAAAAGTCGGTAAAACACCAAATTTGACAAAGTTTTTTAAATAAATCCCCCCACTCCAAACTATGTTTTACATGGAAAAAATGCAAAATCTTTGATTTGCTCAAAAATGACGATTTTAATTAAAATACCGTATATTGAAGATATTTATAAGATATATTAAAATTTCTAGGAATAGTCTTTAAGTACCTCTTTATTCTGAATGAATTTTGCTGAATTTTGCGTAACTGGTAAACCCTAAGAGATAGACAAAAACTTGGTACAAAAAATGTAGATTACGTTAAAACACATAATCTATGTTTTATACTTTTTTTAAGCCGAATTGACTATTTCTGAGCAATTCCTTGTTATTTTTGCTTTTTCTATACGCACTATATACATAGTGTATAGAGAAGGTATTGCACACCACCCTAAAATTCGATACCGAATTTCACCGGAAATATGTTTTAGGGTCCCCAATATCCAAAAAAAGCATTTTCACAAAAAGGTCCGTGTGTGTGTGTGTGTGTGTGTGTGTGTGTGTGTGTGTGTGTGTGTCCGTGAGTCTCTGAACACGATAACTCAAAAATGAAAAGTCAGTAAAATACAAAACTTGGTATTTAAGTTTAACATCTTCCAGGGATGCGACACAAAGATTTTGAGAAAAATCCCCCCACCCCCAACTACCCTTTACTTGGAACTTTTTTTGAAAATTTTGATTTTCTCAAAAATGGCTCTAACAATTTTGATTACAATTTCTTATATTAAACATATTTACCTGGCAAATAAAATGTATATCTTGAGTTTTTTGGGAATAGCCTCTGAATAGTAGTTTATTCTGGATGAATTTTACTGAATTTTGAATAACTGCTAAACCGTAAGAGATGGACAAAAACTTACTGCACAAAAATGTAGAGCACCTTGAAACACACACTTTATGTTATATACATTTTTCGTGGAGTCCGTCGTTTGAGACATTCCTTATTTTTGGTTTCTGCTTATTTTTGGTTTATATCTTTCTCATACAGGAACTTGTCAACTCCGATCCATATAAACAAAGGAACTTCAGTGACATAGCAACCAGGTTTGACTATCATTTTAACCTATGGTAGTCCCTTTTTCGCTTGTACTTACAAGGAAGCAAGTAGTAAGTCTATTTCTGTTAAATTTTTCTGATTAGCATAAAGTAAATATAAGTATAAGCTTCTTAAGAATAATTTGTTGCAGGGATATAGTGGAAGTCATGTGAATGGTACACATCAGATTTTTTCAGAATTATAATGTACCTATTTCCCGGCCCTGCATAGAAACGTATTTCACACATGGCAACCAGCTTTTAAAAAATTTTACTATCGTTTTAGGCTAGTGTATTTCCTTGTTTTCCTTCTACTTACAAATAAGCAAGTAATTGCTAAATGTATACTGGACTATCTATAAATTAGATAGAAGAATACATTTTTAACAATAATTTGTTATATCGATTAAGAAAGTCATTGAATGGAGCATATCAAAATATATTTATTGTTTCAATTATATCCTTTACCATCTAGGATCATATCGGGAGCTACGCATTAGGAACAACCCGTTGTCTGTAGGCTCTTTACATTGGGTTTAAATCGTTTTATTTTCCTCAAACACAAACATTCACTCTTAATACAAACTTCCAGACTCTGTGGGGAATCATTCTGGTTAAAGAAAGATTCCCCGCCCCAGCCGGGACAGGAGTTGGATAGTTGTTAGAGTTTTTTTTTTGATAGTGTTTAACGCCTGCTTTAACTACAAATGGCACCGCAGGGATGACACTGATGAATCATGTAATGAAGATGGAGCACCGGTGGAATGCGATGGGGAGAAACCGGAGATCCCGGAGAAAACCCGCCCCGGTGCCGCTTTGTTCACCACAAATCGCACATGCGGTCGCTTGGGATCGAACCCGACCCGCCTAGGTGAGTATATATAGTAGTGCCAACTATTAATCTACGAGGACCGTTTTTTTTTCAACCTCCCATAGGCTATAAATAAAACTCAAGTTCATAGAAAACAATTATTTTATTACTAAAAGTTTTGTACACTTGTGGTTACTTTTGAAAATTATCACCGAAAAGATTGAGACATTTACCGTACCTGTGCACAAGCTTTGCAATACTCGCTTCAAAAAATGTTACCGCCAATGATTTCAAATGAGCAATTAAGTTGTTTTGAAGATCTTCGTTGGTTTGAAAGTGCCGCCCTCCTAGCTACGTCTTGAGGTCAGGGAAAAGGTGAAAGTCGATGAGTGCCAGGTCAGGACTGTACGGCGTATGTTCGAAAATGTCCTGTTGGAATTGTTCAAGGAGCCGATGGGTTGTGCCAGCAGTGTGTGTGGTCGAGGCTGTCATGGATCAACACAATTCCTGAAGTCAGCATTTCTCTTCGTTTGTTTTGAATGGCTTACCGTAAACGTCGTAAAGTTTCACAATAAGCAGCTGCATTGATAGTGGTTCCGGACTGCATCATTGGCGGCAACATTTTTTGAAGCGGGTATTGCAAAACTTGTGCACAGGTACGATAAATGTCTGAATATTTTCTGTGATTATGTTGAAAAGTAACCATAAGTGTACAAAACTTTTAGTAATAAAATAGTTGTTTTGCTATGAACTTATCTTTTATTTATAGTCTATCGGAAGTTGAAGAAAACGCCCCTTTTATATATTGAATTATTTGTTTTATCACACAAGCCATGTGTAGGACAGGATTTGAATGTTTGTTACAGAGATGTAGAGAAAATCGTGTGAATGGAACACATCAGATTTTCCTTATATAATGCCCTGAGAAGCACAAGTCGAATGTCACTTGTCTAGAGATTCATTAGCTTGGAAAGTTGTAACAAACGTGAGTTAAACTGAGGTCTGCTGAAACTGTAACTAGGTAACTTGTGTTTGCTGAGCTAAGTTTAAACAAAGTGTGGGCTTCCAAAGTCTTATCTCAGTATCTGATTAGGAAGCGATCCTCGTGGTAGTTCTGAAATCCCCCTAAACAAAAGCATTAGTTTTCTATGAAATGAAGAAAAGGATTTAACCACAGAGAACTGTAGTTTCAAACAAATGACAAGACCTCCTGCTGATCGTAATAAGAGGATGACCGACTGTTCCCTACTGTGACTCAAATTAATACTTGCTGGGAGACCGTGTTTGGATTGTGTTTTGATCGTCCCGCCGAAGTTATGTTCTCGCCCCCCCCCGCCCATACAAAGACAATACTAATGTACAGCACGTGTGGTTTAATGGGGTATTATAGAATTTCAACTGCATGTACACTTGCATATACAGGGAGTAAAAACATGACAACAGTTATTTTCAGGCAACGCAGCTATATAGTAATAGAGGCGGTCATTTGCAATAGATAGTATATTAGCACATTTTGTATTTTATGATTTTTATTATTAATTTACACAGGTTTAGCGTAGGAAAGATATCTGCTTCAGTAGCCAAGACTGGGCAGATTGCAGAACACAAAACATTAGGGTGAGAAGTTGTTTTAAAATGTTAAAAAAAAAAAAAAAAAAAAAAAAAAAAAACATTGTTCAAACCTGGACATCTATTTCTAACACGTGCTCCACTTGGTCATGGTGTAAATGGAGTTCCCTGGACGCGCGTTTCAGCAACCTTCTTGCAGGTTAGCAGAGGTCTGAGGAAAGTGCATGCGTGTATGTTAGGCTCGTGGTGAGCCTAGGTGTTGTTGCTGTGTACCTACCCTGGTAAGGGTTTAACCACAGGAATGAGGTGAAGGTTGAGGTTTTAATTTTTGGAGTTTTCTAGTGTTGGTGTTAAGGAGGTAGCGCTGGTAGGCTCCTCGAGCGGTTGCGTTTTCAGGAGCAGCATCCTTTCCTCTGCTCCGCTGGTGTTTATTTATTTTTTTATTTAATTATGGTGGTGAAATTTTGATAGACCTCTCCCGATGGGAGGGGGAACTGCTTTGTTCAGCTATTACGCTGTTGGCTGGTTTAAAGCCGTTGTTACCGGGGGTACCTACAAGCCATGCGGGGAACCCGGAACCACCTCTTTCGGCGTTCAGAGGGTTAAGTACTCCCCCAGAGATCTGACAAGTGCGTTCTCATGGTCGCCCAATCTGGCGTAGAATTTTTGAGCCCGGCGCCTAATATCTTCCACATATGGGAGGGCCGAAGCTTCACGTAGTAGCCTCAAAGGGAAACAGTATATATGGACCGGAGTCCTCTATTCTGTACCCACTGTAACCAGAGAAGCCAGGAGTCAGCTGCCATACCCCACACTTCGCAGGCATAGAGCATCAGGGGGTGAGGAAGCTGGACAGCATCGGCCTCTAATAAAGGCGTCTAACCGACAGTAGTGGCCTCTGGTGGTACAAGTCGGACATCATTGACATCTGTCTTCTTCTTTCGAGTCCTTGGTGACCTCTGGTGGGACATCTCGGAACTATTTGCTAGTTTTGAGTCTATGATTTGACTTTCAATTTTTTGATCAAATTTTAAAATGACATCTGCTGGTGGTATTTCAAAATTAACCACATTGCTGCTATAACTATGAATGAAGATTTTTCCCCAAATATCCAACTCTGAAGGATTATTAATGGCTTTCAGAATTTATTAGGTTACAGCTTTTGTCAATCCAGGAACACAAATGATTTGTAAGAGCTAGGTTTTGGTGCAGTTTCTCAGACACAGGTGTTTTCCTTAAAAGTTCGTAGCTCGGGACTCTTCCATTATAAAGAGTGGTCACGTTGAGTGTAATACAATGAACTGCCGAAATTAACCACCTGATAACTATATTTTTGCGCTACTTTGTAACCAATCAGAAATGAGCCCGAAGTTTTGTTATTTTAGGTATATAAGCAGTGTGTACACAAGAAAACGGGTGGACTCTATGTACGTGGATGCTGTAGTGTTGGTTCTCGATTATGTGACATCCTTAATCGAAATAGTGCAGTTGCCGGATGAGTTGATATGTAAGTTTTATATCAGGTAATAGAGAATGTAAACGATAACTATCGACGATTGTAGAAATGAGAAACTTTGTAGGCAGCGGAAACAGCGCTAGCTATAAGCATATATTTCTACATCTACAAGAACTAGTTGGGAGTCGTGCCTCAATAAATAACAAACGTGAATAAAAAGCATCAATTATGAGGAATCTAAAGTGATGTTCTATGTTTGCGAGTCTACCCGGTGTGACATACCCCAGTCATTCTTTCTCTCCTCAATGAGAGTCAACCTTGTGTGTTCTATATTGATGAGCATAGCCGGCGGATCACAGAACTACAAAGAGGTATGTACACGCCTATTTTTAAAGTATTTTATTGGCACTAATTCAGACCGACTTCAAGAAATATGAAATAGATGCGACACACATAGCATCCAAAATAGTTTGTATATAGTTACCGTCGCCTAATGGCAATTAAAGTTTCAGTTATATCCATTATATGGTTTCGTTACCATAGGCAATTGAATCAACTATTTAGTGCTTCCTTAGCAAGATAAAAAGAACGCGTTTCATATGATGATTAAAGACAATTCAAATGTACATCACGTGTGGTTTAACGTGGTACTATGAACCACAACTGCTGGCATTCTTGCATATACAGGGATAAAAAATGTGACAACAGTTATTTCCGGTTTAGCTAGGGGCTTCAACAAGTCCTTAGAAAATACAACAAATTACACCAATAGCATCAAAAATAGTTTGTATTTAGTTACCATCACCTCTTAGTCGATGGCAGTTGAAGTTTCAGCTATATCCATTATGTGGTTTCGTTGCCATAGTCGATTGAATCAACTATCTTGTGCTTACTTAGAAAGATGAAAAAGAAAACGAGTTTCATATGATGATTAAACACTTCTATTTGACAATACAAATGTACAGCACGTGTGGTTTAATGGGGCACCGATTATTTTACTTGGTATCTCCCCGTCCTTTATCACAGTCACTGCGATTTGAACTTGCAACATTTGGCTTTGAATGGATTGCCAGTCCAATACCTATCACCTAACACTCATGGCCATTTGAAACACTTTTTTGGTAGTGTTTTTGACAGGATTATGAAAACTGGATTAGAAGAATTTAAACTTTTAATTGCGAAGAAAAAGATTAATAAAGGATCTACATTTATTGTCATTATATAATGATTTTATAGGCATATTCCCTTATATTTTTACTTGAACTCCAGTTTTTAACTTAAATTAAAGGAAAAACGGTATGTATAGTATACTAATGCAGGCAACTAAGGGTTAAACTACATACACTCTTGCATTTACAGGTAGTAAGGACGTGCGACAATTATTTTTGGGCAACGCAATTACAATATAGTACTAGGGGCGTTCAATAAATCCTTAGAAAGCACACCTCGTAGCATTCAAAAAAAAATATATTTAGTAACCGTCGCCTCTTACTCGATGGCAGATAAAGTTTCAGCTATTTCCATTATATGGTTCATCCAGAATAAGTAATCTTCTGAGCTTATTTCAAGATATACATTTTATTAGTCAGGTAAATATCTTTAATATACGATATTTTAATCAAAATCGTTAGAGCTATTTTTAAGAAAACCAAAATTTTCGAAATTATTTCCATGTAAAGGGTAGTTGAGGGTGGGGAGATTTTCTTGAAAATCTTCTTGTCTCATCTTTGGAGGATACTGAACTTATACCAAGTTTGGTATTTATCAGACCTTTCGTTTTTGAGCTATACTGTCCATAGGCACACACGTTTTTCTAAAAATGCTTTTTTGTTTTGATTCAGGGGATCCAAAAACATATATTTCCGATGAAATCTCGGTATCAAAATTTTGGGTTCAAAACAATACCTTCTCTATATATACTATATACATAGTACGTATAGAGAAAGAAGAAGGGAATCAGACAGAGAATTAAATATCATGTCACAGTAGGTTAATATTTAGAGCAACAGCACGGATCGTGTTCAAATCTCTTCAGTTTAATTGTTCAGCTGGTTTAAGGGTTAACACATGCTTGCTAATAAGCCAACGTATTCTCTCGTCCAAGCCATAGTATCGTCTGACCGGTGGCTGGGCTATCAATTGCGTGCCATACCTCCGTTATCGAAGAACCCAATGACTTAGATGCACGACATGGAATATGTTGGAGTGGGCAGGGTGCACTTCCGTGACGAACCCAGCAGCTTGACTGTGCAGTTCTTGTTCGTCAGGCTCAAGTGTGGCTTTCCTTAGCAAAGTATAGGATGTGCACGAGATGAAGATCCTTTTGTCTTCCAATTTTATCACATGTTAGAATTGCGACCTTACAAAAACTAGCGGATAAATAGAGAATAGTATGGAAAGAATATTTTGTGTTTCATTTACAGGACCTCCTCTACCTATTCTGTGATGAACTACCACTAAAATATGAGGGCCTTTGTTTTTCAATCTCCGATAGGCTATAAATAAAAGAAAAGTTCATAGAAACTATTATTTTATTACTAAAAGTTTTGTACATTTATGGTTACTTTTCAACATAATCATCGAAAAATGTGAGACATTTATCGAACCTGTGTACAAGCTTTGCAATACCCGCTTCCAAAAATGTTGCCGCTAAT
Source organism: Hymenopus coronatus (assembly GCA_030762935.1). Classification (NCBI taxonomy): domain Eukaryota; kingdom Metazoa; phylum Arthropoda; class Insecta; order Mantodea; family Hymenopodidae; genus Hymenopus; species Hymenopus coronatus. Next base: position 62,175,501 of record CM060884.1, read on the forward strand.
GATTTCAAATGAGCATTGACGTTCTTTTGAAGATCTCCTAGCTATGTCTTCAAATCAGGGAAAAGGTTAGAGTCACCAGGTGCCAGATCAGGACTGTACGGTGTATGATCAGTAATGTCCCATTGAAATTGTTCAAGGAGCCGACGGGCTTTGCCAGCAGTGTGTGTACGAGCGTTGTCATGGATCAACACAATTCCTGAAGTCAGCATTCCTCTTCGTTTGTTTTGAATGGCTCTCCGCACACGTCGTAAAGTACGAAGATCTTCAAAACAACATCAATGCTCATTTAAAATTATTAGCGGCAACATTTTTTTAAGTGGGTATTGGAAAGCCTGTCCACAGGCACGAGAAATGTCTGAATTTTTCGGTGATTATGTTGAAAAGTAACCATAGGTGTACAAATCTTTTAGTAATAAAATAATTGTTTTCTATGAACTTGTCTTTTATTTATAGCCTATAGGAGGTTGAAAAAAACGGCCCTCGTAGTTTATTTTTCTATGTACTTCATGATAATTATGACAAACTTTAGCAGAGATGGTCTTACTGCTTAGTTCCTTATAAATACACTGCTCAAAAAATTGGAGAAATATATGTTTACAGCAAAGTCCCAAAACAAACATTGCTACGGTTACATTTTTGGTAGTTCGTAATTATAGATCGAATAGCTGTGTAAAATTATTATATGCATTGTAATACATTGTTTCACAGCATTGGAAATATGATCAAATTAATGACTGATGCACAAAACAAAGTGAAAATATAAGACTACATTGTTTACAAATCAAAGTTTCCATGGTTATTTCAACGCACGGTACCAGGTGTGTCCTCCATGAGCTGCAAAAACTGCATAAAACCTACGTGGCATGCTTCGCATCAGTCTTCAAAGGCTATTCTCTAAAAATCTAAGATATATATTTATATCTCTTTCATTTATCATGAAAAAATCTTCTTTCTGGTTGAATTTCGCATTACTGGTAACCCGTCAGAGATAAGACAAAAACTTACTCCACAAAAAATTTTGATCTCATCAAAAGAAACAATATGTCATTCAGCTTTCTCATAGAATTACCCGTTTTCGAGATATTCCTTGTTGTTGGTTTCAAGCTACTTAAAAGATGACTTCCCTTTGAGAAAAGTTTATTTCATCTCTCTCTTGTTTTACACCTAGCAGTGCAAAGCGAAATCCGAAGTCAGTTGTTTGACATAGATGGGCGTTTTAAAATATATGACTATCGCTTTAGCTAAGTGTATTGCCTTATTTCCCTTTGACTTGAAAGGAAGTGATAAAATATTTCTGCTAATGTTTACTTCGAATACCAAAACGTAGATCAAAGAATAATCTGTTCTAGCAATGGTTTGTAGAGGAGTTCACGCGATCGGAACACGTCACATTTTTCTTACTTATAAGTTTGTTTCTCAGGACGTTTATTCGGAAAATTCATAATTTTATAAACAACTGCAATGAAACAAATGCAGCAATGCTACTTGAATTGGAGTACTTTGCACCTGCTTTACTTACTATGTAGAAAACAAAGGCGTAGTTCTGTGATATACCCTAGAGAATCAATAGTGCACAGCGGTCAACCTAATTCCCAGGGGAGACATCCCTGTTGGTTCCTGTAAGATTGCAAGTGAATCCAGGAGGAGAAGTTAAATAGAGTTCAGAGACGATAGTCTATTTCTAGCTAGTCTGCAATTTTGGGATTTAAGTTAAGATCGGAAGCAAAGGTTAATAAAAAATCTGATGTGTTCCATTCACATGGCTTTCTCTACGTCTCTGAAACAAATTATTGTTAAAAAGCTTATGCTTCTATTTAATTCATGCTAATCGAGAAAAACTTAGCAGAAATAGTCTTATTACTTGCTTTCTTGTAAGTAGAAGCGAAATCAGGGAGTAACATAGGTTAAAGTGATAGTCAAAAGCTGGTTGCTATGTGACTCAACTTCCTTTGTATGGGCACGAGTTGACAAACTCCTGTATGAGAAAAGTGTAAGTTTTTTAAAGCTGAAACCAAAAACGAGGAATATCTCAAAAATAATCAATCCCACGAAAAACATGTATATTACATACATCGTGTGTTTTAATGTGCTCTACATTTTAGTGTGTTAAGTTTTTGTGTATCTCATATGGTTTAGCAGTTATGCAAAATTCCGTAAAATTCATCCAGAATTAAGAAGTCTTCAGAGGCTATTCCCAGAAAATTCAAGATATACATATTATTGTCAGGTAAATATCCTTAATCTACGATATTTTAGTCAAAATCAACATTTTCGAAAAAAAGTTCCATGTGAAAAGTAGTTGGGGTGGGGGATTTTCTTGAAAATCTTCGTGTCTCATCCTGGAAGAAACAAACTTAAATATGAAGTTTGGTATTCAACGGTCTCTTCGTTTTTGAGCTATGCTGTCCACAGGCACACAGACACGCACACATGGACCTTTTTGTAACAATGCTTTTTTTTTTTGGATTCAAGGGAAACCGAAACATGTATTTCCGGTGAAATCTCGGGATCGAATTTTTGGGTGGAATGTAATACTTTCTCTATACACTATGTATATAGTACGTGCAGAGAAAGCGAAAAAGTGTCTCGCTTCGAATAATAGGCTGTGTGTTAACATATAGTGCACACAATTATTCAAAAAACAATTAAGAAATTTGTGGAAAATTTCCCAGTAATTTTAAATAAATTTAAAAATGTTATGTCTTCCATTCAAATGACTTCCTCTCAGTTCTAAAAACTATTCTTACAATAGAAATTCTTTGATATACATTTTGTTATTCGAAATAAACATTAGAAGAATTATCTTATTTGCTTCCTTGCAAGTAGATACCAAATAAGGGAGTACAGAAAGCGATAGTTAAAATCTTTCAAAAGCTGGTGAAACAATTGTATTTCGGCCTCTTTTCATTGCCAAGTGTAAAACAAGAGAAATGAAACTAAATATTACCCCCTGTGTGAGAAAAATGCAAGTATTTTAAATTTTAATTTATAAACTATATGACTATATGACAAATGTATGTTTTAAAGAGATTTACATTTGTTGAAAAGTAAGTTTTGTCTATTACTTACGGTTTACCAGTTATAGGAAAATCATCTTCAAAGGCTTTTTACAAAAAATTCAGGACATACACTTTCCCATAGAAATATCTTAAACACATGGTATTTTATACGAAGGCCGTCAACAGAAAGTGCATGCCAAATGGTTCGTTTCTTTCTGGATGGCCGTCATATATACCGCTCGCTTCATACTGACCCGACGCGAGCACTAAAGACCCCTTGTTGTTTTGGACATGATTGGCAAAGTTTTCTACCACAAATAGCCATTTGAGTGATAACGTGGATCAAGAAACGAAGAAGAATTTTACGGCTTGAGACAATACATGTCGTGTCACGGGATCAAAAGGTCTCTAAAAGTAGATATAAATTATATCCAATATAATATACGAGGAACGTACAGAAAGTAAGTTCCGTTTCAATTTATCTCCGCTGCAGCGCTGCGATCGTAGTTCCGCACATACGCGGTAGACGCTCTGTATCAAGGAGAAGAAACGTGCCGTCATTTTGAGATCGCTGTCAACCACGCTTGTTGTGCTTGTTTACAATGTTGGTGTTGATTAAAAATCCCGCCGCTTGTGAAATCAGATCTGTGATTCGTTTTCTGAATGCTAGGAAAGTGAAACTAATTGAAATTTATCGGCAAATTTGCGAAGTGTACGGACAAAATGCGATGAGTGATTCAATGGTGAGAAGATGGGTCCGACTGTTCAATGAAGTACGTAGTGAAGTGCACGATGAGGAACGAAGTGGGCGTCTATCTTTGGTTACAGAAGAACTGGTTCACGCGATTGATGACAAGATCTAGGAAAATCGCAAGTTTACAATTAGTGCTCTCGATATGGAATTTCCCCAAAGCTCACGATCACTAATTCATGAAATTGTTACCGAAGAACTTAAATTTCGTAAACTTTGCTCACGTTGGGTGCCAAAGATTCTTACTGAGCAACACAAAAAAACGGATGGGTAGTGCACTTCAGTTTTCACCCGTTTTGAGGAATACGGCGAAGAATTTCTGACACAGATAGTCACAGGAGATGAGATTTGGGTTTCTTACGACACCCCTGAAAGTAAGCGGCAATCAATGGAATGGAGGCACACTTCATCCCCAGCAAAGGTTAAGCCGAAACAAATCTTGACACCTCGTAAAATGATGTGCACAGTGTTCTGGGACTGGAAAGGCATCTTACTCATTGATTTCTTACCGCGTGGTCAAACAATCAAAGCAGATGTTTATTGCGAGACACTTAGGAAATTGCGCCGCGCAATACAGAATAAGCGCCGAGGATTGCTGTGAAAAGGTGTTGTTTTTCTTCACGACAACGCACGACCACACACTGCAAATGTGACGAAAAACCTCCTACAAGGATTTGGCTGGGACGTGTTTGACCATCCTCCGTACAGCCCTGACCTTGCTCCTAGCGACTTTCATCGGTTCTTACATCTCAAGTCTTTCCTTGGCGGTCAACACTTCAACAATGACGAAGAGCTGAAAGAAAATGTTTCCAACTTTTGAAGACACAGGCGGCAAACTTCTATGAAGAAGGTATAGAAAAACGTGTGGCACGCTATGACAAATGCCTGCAAAATTTCGGCAGTTATGTGGAAAAGTAGTTTAAGAGTTGCAGAATTTTGTGCAATAAATAATCATTCTGTATCTGTACACAATTAAATTTTATTACCAAACGGAACTTACTTTCTGGACGTACCTCGTATAAATTATATTAAGGGACAAATTTAGGTACATTAGAAATGGCCGGCGAAGAAATATTGTAAAATACGTCTAACAGCGACAGGACAAAGTTACCATAAGCTGGCAAACGATCCAGGTAGAATAATACCCCTAAGGGCAGAATAATGAACCCAAGGGGTTGGAAGTTGCCCTCTGTGGTGTAATAGTTACCATGACAACCCCATATACCCAAGGTCGCGGGTTTAAAACCGGTGGAGGACGACGGATTTTTTTCGGGCGTAACTTCCTTCAAAAGGGAAGCAAAGCCGCTGGTCCCGTGTCGTAGATTCATGGCACGTAAAAGAACCTCAAGGCTGATAAAAGAGAATGGGAAGATGAGAACCACAGCAGTTAAAGAGCGTCCATAAATAACACTACATTTATTTAGGGTTTCGAAGTTCCACTACTAGAGGGTAGACATAACAATGTAAATAGAAACGGTTCTTTTGTTGGTCGAGCGACGCGGTTTCACTTGCAATGGAAGAACTGTTGATTTAAGACGTGATATTTGATTCCGCGGTGGGGCCGAACGGGCTAAATATGGCCACCATGGAAACAGTGTTTGTTTAATACACAAGAACACGGTCAAAAGTAATAAGAGATCATAAGTCGCGTAAGAAATGTTGGAAATGGGAAAAATTATGAGAAGTGCATGTGAAAAGGTCGATTTTTGAATAAACGAGCTTGATCTCAAAGGAAACCATTTATGTCTTACCACAGCTGAGAAATATTCCATGTCAACACATCGTGAACTAGGGCACGCACATCTCCACACCATTCCATATATATCCTAAACCTGCACGCGGGATTCGAACCCGGGACCCCTATATTAGGGAACCGCCGCAGCTAGACGTAAAGATGTGATCCTGTTAGATCTAGTTTAATGCTTTTAGTGTCTGTCCTATTGTATATCTCATTTTTAAGGGAACAAAGTACCCTGAAATGTTAAAAAACCAACATTTTTGTTTTGTTTCAGACACTAATAAAACCTATATTATTTCTAGTTTCAGAAAATGTATACTTTTTGGGAGTTAAGAGGACTTTTAATAAATTTAAACATCATTTATATGCTAGTCTGCATTTCTTTAAAGCTGTCTATCAATGCCCCTTTTAGAGAATTTGTTGCTTTAAATTCAGTTTTCTCAAAACAGAATTTTTGGATACTTATGTACGTTTTTCTCAGAAACTGTGAGAACTGGACTACAATCGTGATGTTATAGTTTATATTGAGCACATTAAAGAAGCAGCAACGTTGCCAATTTTCCACATTTTCACTTTTTTGTATTTGCAAATATATGTCTTTGTTAATTCCTACTGAAATTGTATCATAGCTAAATGATTGCGGTCCAGAAGATAACTAATTATACTAAGAACAAGCATGCAAGATTGGGATCATATATTTTAAGTAGTATCTAAGAAAAAGGTTTTTATGACTAAGTTATATTATTTTTCTGTTGAATGAAACACTTTTTATAGATTCAACCACACAAGCTATTAATGCAAACAACCCCTTGAAACAATTTATAAAGCTTTCTGGAAAAACAATTGAATACTTTAAGAACAGTGGTAATTCAACTCACTTAAGGTGTAATTTCCGTAAGTTCAGACTACCTTGTTCCCTTAGCTCTACATATTGGCTGTCAGGAAATCATAATCCAATGCTGAGGGCATGATAAACGTTTCTCAAGCTTTTTGTAATGAGAATTTCCACTCTAATAGCCCTCCAAATGCTAGGGCCGGTGTCGTCATAGATGCACATCGTCCGGTTTAATATAGTTTGAAAATGTACGCATTCTTTTCACAATATGTTATTAATCTGCTGCCTTTTTGTCTATTTTATTCCATAGCTGCAGGGGAGCAACCGTTCATTTCCACGCAGCATTCACCTTTTGGGTTTTTGGACTAAAAAAAGGGATGGAATAATAAAATTCTCCACAAGACTCGACTCCAAGGGGGTTTTAACCACTGATGAAAGCCAATATCCTGCTCAATTATTATATGTAGCGGCGTCCAGCTGCTTTTGAATACTTCCTATGTATTTGTAAAACGGATATAAAGTAAAATGCAATATATTGTTTAGTGCACTGAAATAGGTGTGCAGTATTTGGTAGCAAAGCTTAAAACCTTCAAGCACTTTTATAGTTTTTAACTAATAATATAAAAACCTGAATGTTTACATTCACATTAACTTCTCTTCTTAATCTGTAATGAACCATTCTTACGTACGAAAGCTTGTCTTCTTCTATCTACTTCATAATTATCCAGACATTAGCAGAAATAGTATTATTACTTAATTTCTTACAACAAGAAGAGAAATAAGAGCATACATTAGGCTAAAGCGATTATGAAATATTTTAAACGCTAGTTGCTATGTGATTGGCAGCAATAAAACAAAATAAACAGGAATGCCAAATTCCCGTTTAAGAAAACTTTAAATATTTTAAAATGTAAACTAATAACAAGAGATATCTAGAAAATGGCTCCCTCTAAAAAATATGACATGTTTCATTCACATGACTTTCTCTACATCTCTATAACAAATTACTGTCGAAAATCTTAAGCTTCTATCTACTTCATGCTAATCGAGAGAAATATTAGCAGAAATGCTCTCTTGAAAGCAGAAAGGAAATAAGGGGGATACACTAGGCTAAACTGACAGTCAAATCTTTTAAAAGTTGGTAGCCATGTGGTCGAAATCCATTTATATGAATTGCCAAGAGTTAACAAGTTCCCGTAAAAAAAGTATTTTAAAACTGAAATAAATAACAAGAAATTCCTCAAAATGGTCAACTCTGCGAAAACATTTATATGAAAAATTGTGTGTTTTATGGAGATCTATATTTTTTGTGCAGCAAAATTTGTCTCACTCTTACAGTTTACTAGTTATGCAAAATCTAGTAAAATTCATGTACAGTAAAGAGGTTCTCAGATATGCGTTATATTTTCCGTGTAAATGGCTTTAAAATATAGTATTTTAATCAAAATAGTTAGCCATTTTTGGAAAAATCAACATTTTCCATGTAAAGGGTAGTTTTGGGTGGGGGATTTTCCTCAAAATATTCGTGTCGTATTCCTGGAAGAAACTGAACTTAAATACTAAGTTTGGTATTTTACAGACGTTTCGTTTTTGTTGTATTCCACCCAAAAATTCGATACCGAGATTTTACCGGAAATACATATTTTAGGACCCCCTGTATCCAATAAAAGCATTTTCAGAAAAAGGTCCGTGTGTGTGTCCGTGTGTCTGTGAACACGATAACTCAAAAACGAAAAGTAGCTAAAATACCAAACTTGGTATTTAAGTTTAGTATCTTCCAGGGATGCGACACGAAGATTTTTAGAAAAATCCCCCCACCCCAAACTACCCTTTACATGTAATATTTTTCGAAAATGTTGATTTTCTTAAATATGGCTCAAACGAATTTTATTTCAATATCGTATATTAAAGATATTTACTTGAAAAATAAAATGTATATCTTGAATTTTCTGGGAATAGCTTCTAAAGCCCTGTTTATTCTGGATGAATTTTGCTTAATTTGGCATAACTAGTAAACCGTAAGAGATAGACAAAAACTTACAATACAAAAAATATAGGTCTTGTAAAAATACACTAGATATGCCAATTACATTTTTTTCGTGGAGCTTACCCTTTTCGAGGTATCCCTTGTTTAACTATCGTGTTCTCGGACACCAATATATATGGACCTTTTTCGTAAAATGCTTTTTTTTTTTTTTTTTTTTTGTATACCGGAGACCATACAAGTCTATTTCCGATGAAATCTCAGTTTAATTTTTGGTTGGAGTGCAATGCCTTCTCTGTACACTATGTACATAGTACGTATAGAGAAAGTATAAAGCATATAACACGTGTGTTTCAGCGAGGTTTACGTTTTTGCGTAGTAATTTGTCATTCTAAAACTTTTTTCTAAAATTTTTCCATGTAAAAGGTAGTTGGGGATGTAGGGATATCCTTTAAAGTCTTCGTGTTGCATCCTTGGAAGATACCGAATTTAAATGCCAAGTTTGGTATTTAACGGTCTTTTCGTTTTTGAGCTATATCTTCAGACTCACACACGGATCTTTTTCTAAAAATGCTTTTTTTTTGGATTCAGGGGCCCCCAAAACATGTATCTCCGGTGAAATATCGTTATCAAAATGTCAGTGTAATGCAATACCTTCTCTCTACACTATGTAATAATACGTGTAGAGAAAGTAATAATAAAATAATTTAAAACTTTATAGCTGAAGAATTAAGAATTTTCGAACCCCCCTATTACCTCAAACAAGAATGGCTGCAGGGCTTTGAGCCTTGAAATTTCGGATTTACTCTTATTCATTGCTAAGCGAGTGGGCAATGAAAACGCTTTCCGCCTTCTTCTGTAACAACAACACAAATAACAGAATTTCTGATCTTCCACGCGCCGCTGCTCAGGTAAATAGTACAGTACGTACTCTACAGCTACAATTCGATGGGATGCAATTTGTAGTTGCTGAGCGCGCTGTACACTATTTACTGGGCTCATCTTCCCCATCATTACTGGCACAGCGTGCTCGTTAGTTACGCTTTAAACTACTTCTTCGTGCTTCTGCTATTAAAAGGAGCACCACATACATTGTAATCTTTCGCTTCATAAGCATCTGAGCTTCATTTGTTCTTATTCTTCCTATTCCTGTAACCTACACTTTGCTTCCACTGTAATATTTTCCTTTACTTCTTTATTTTTACTTGACCGATATTACCAGATTCATCACAACACGAAATTGTCTAGTTATAAATGACTAATTCCACATTAGTAAAATTTTAACAAAATTCTGAAAATTTCAAAAATAAGTAATTATATTATAGTACAACAAAATCAAAACTTTAAGAAAAACCTTATGTGTTCCATTCATATGCTTTCTATACCTCTCAGTAACAATTTTTGTTATTATTGTTTCGTTTATATAGCCCCCTTTAACATCTAAGGTCATATCGGGGGCTTTCCACTTGAAACAACTCCTTTTACGTTGGTTTAAATAATTTTTATTTGCTCAAATAGGCACACGTTCACTCTGGCATACATACTTCCAGACTCTGTAGGGGATAGGGAATAATTCTGGCTAGAGAAACATTCCCCGCCCCAGCCGGGAATCGAACCCGGACCCCCGGGTGAGAAGTCAGCTCGCTGGCCACTCGACCACGGATGCAAATTATTGTTATAAAGCTTATTCTTCAATCAACCTGATGTTAATCGAGATAAACTTTGGAAAAAACTGACTTTTTACTTGCTTTCTTGTAAATAGAACAGAAATAAGGGAATATATTAGGTGATAGTCAAATCTTTTAAAAGCTGGTTTCCATGTGGACCAGACACACGCACGCACACACATACTTAAGACATTCTTCTAAAAATGCTTTTTTTGCTTTCAGGGATCTCAAAACCTGTAGTTCCGACGTAATCTTGGCATAGAACATATTCCGGATTATTGGTTTCAATGTTAAGCCACTTAAACTTTTGTCAAACGGGAAGACATCTTTTTTCTCACTGGTTTATTTAATCCTGGCAAGCAGAGAGATTGGAATTTCAATTGTTTCACATAGCGACCGGCTTTTAAAAAACGAGACTATCGCTTTAGTCAGTGCATTTTCTTATTTCCTTTCTGCTTACAAGGCAGCTAGTAATAAGATCAATTCTGCTTATATTTATCATGATTACCATGAAGTAGATAGAAGAATTACCTTTTCAACAATAAGTTGTTACAGATATGTAAAGAAAGTCATGTGAATGGAACACATCAGACTCTTGGAATACAGCGGATCTCAAATACTCCCCGTGAAATATCGGTATTAAATTTATGGGTGAAACACAATATCTTCTATACACACTATGTTTATAGAATGTAAAGCGAAAGTAAAAGTCTGATGTGTTCCATTCACATGACTTTCTCTACATCTCTAACAAATTATTATTAAAAAGCTTATTTACTTCATGCTAATCGAGAAGAAATTAGCTGAAATAGTATAATTACTTGCTTCCTTGTAAGTAGAAGCGAAATTGGGGATTACTATAGGCTAAAGTTACAGTCAAAAGCTGGTTGCTATGTAACTGAATTTCCTGTGTTTGTATGGACAGGAATTGACAAATTCTTGTGTGAGAAAAGTAGCCCAAAACTAAACAAAGAATATCTAAAAAAAAAAAAGGATCAACTTCACGAAAAAAATGTGTTACATAACTTGTGTGATTTAACGGGCTCTACATTTTTGTGTGGTTATTATTTATCCATCTCTTACGGCTTAGCAGTTACGCAAAGTTCCGTAAAATTCATCCAGAACAGAGTGGCCTTCAGAGCCTATTCCCAGAAGATTCAAGATATACATTTTATTTGTCAGGTAGATATCTTTAATATACGATATTTTAATCAAAATCGTTGGAGTTATTTTTGAGAAAATCAAAATTTTCGAAAAAATTTCCATGTAAAGCGTAGTCGTGTCCCATCCATCGAAGTTACTAAACTTAAATACCAAGTTTGGTATTCCACGGTGTTTTTGTTTTTGAGTTATACTGTCCACAGACAGACACACACACACACACACACACAGACCTTAATTTGAAAATGATTTTTTTGGATTCAGGGGAACCCAAAGTATGTATTTCCGGTGAAATCTCGGTATCGAATTTTTGGGTCAAATGCAATACCTTTTCTATACACTATGTACACAGTACGTGTAGAGAAAGTAAAAATTTCATTCTTCAAGGGCTGGCGCACGGCCTGTATCTGTAAAATAATGATGTATTCACAATGGGCGCCATGAAGTCTAAAGGTGGTTAAACTATTCAACAGTTCATGCTCTGAACATATGCTGCCCATGGTCGTTTATCTTTCATGGATTGTGTTTTACCACGCGCGCAAACCCTGTTGCAACAATTTTAAACATGTTTATCCGGATCACTAGGGAAATGTTCAGTAATAACGCTGAGATGGGCTAAATATTTACTCTTTTTAATTACCGCGTTAACGTATATGCACACTTTGCTACTGACATTAGGGATATGGTGATAACTTCCAGAGACTGCACAAGACGACGGCCTGAAACCACAATAAGCTTAAAAATCTGGTGTTACACTCGCATGACTTTCTCTAGCTGTTCTACAAACAAACTTCTTACAAAAGATGTTCTTTCTACACCATCTCGATTAGCAGAATGTTCTTATTAATTAGTTCCTTATAAGTAGAAGGGAACTAAAGGAATACGCTATGCTAAAGCGATAGTCAAATGTTTTAGAAGCTGTCATTATGCGATTGTCCCTGCAAATCGCTTCTTTGCTACGCCAGGAGTAGAAAAAATCTGATGTGTACCATTCACTTCACTTTCTCTACATCTCTGCAACAAATTATTCTTAAACATGTTATACTTCTATTTACTTCATTCTAATCAGAAAAAAATAACAGAAATAGTCTTATTACTTGCTTCCCTGTAAGTAGAAAGGAAATAAGGGAAGTACCATAGGTTAAAGTGATAGTCAAAAGATGGTTGCTATGTCACTGAAGTTCCTTTGTTAATATAGACAGCAGTTGACAAATTCCTGTATGAGAAAAGTATGTTTTTCAAAGCAGAAACCAAAAACAAGAAACGTCTCAAAAGCGATGAACTCCATGAAAAAAATGTATTTAACATAAATTGTGTGTTTTAACGTTCTCTACATTATTGTGTAGCAAGTTTTTTTCCATCTCTCACGGTTTAGCAGTTATTCAAAATTCCGTAAAATTCCGTAAAATTCATCAAGAATAAAGTACTCTTCAGAGGCTATTCACAGAAAATTGAAGATATACATTTTATTTGTCACCTAAATATCTTTAATATACGGTATTTTAATCAATATCGTTACGCCATTTTTAAGAAAATCAAGAATTTCGAAAAAAGTCTTATGTAAAGGGTAGTTGGGGGTGGGGGGATTTTTCTCAAAATCTTCGTGTCGCATGCATGGAAGATACTATACTTAAATACCAAGTATGGTAGTTTACCGACTTTTCGTTTTTGAGTTATCGTGTTCATAGACACACGGACACACTGTTCCTTTTCCGAAAATGCTTTTTTTAGATACAGGGGACTCTAAAACTTAAATTTCCCGTGAAATCTCGGTATCGAATTCTTGGGTGAAGTGCAATACGCTCTCTATACACTATGTACATAGTACGTATACAGAAAGTAAAAAGGTAAAACGGACAGTTCCTGTCTGAGAAGGGTATAAGTACTTCACAATTGAAACCAATAACAAGGAATATCTCGGAAACGTTTACCTCCGCAACAGAAACGTAAATTGTTTGTTTAACGTGATGTACATTTCTTGTGTAGTGCGGTTTGTCTCTATCTTACGGTTTAGTAGATAAGCAAAATTCGGTAAATTCATCACATAGGGGTTTTCAGAGGCTATCCGTAGAAAATTCCACATATACATTTTATTTTGGATAAAAATAGCTTTAATATACGGGATGTGTGTGTTTGTGTTTATGTGAGTGTGTGGTCTGTGGACAGCATAACTCAAAAACAATAAGATCGTTAACTACTACACTTGGTATTTAAGTTTGGTATCTTCTAAGGAGGCGACACGAAGACTTTCCAAAAATATCCCCATCCCCAAACTACCCTTTACGTGGAATTTTTTCGAATTGGAATTTCCTCAAAAATGTCTATAATGATTTTGATTAAAATCTCTTATATTTAAGATAATTACATGCCAAACAAAATGTATATCTCGAATTTTCTTGGAATAGCCTCTTAAGACGTCTTTATTCTCAATGATTTTTATTGAATTTTGTATAAGTCTTAAACCGTAAAAAAAAAAGGCTTTAAAATAAAATTTGGCATAAAATACCAAAAAATGATCTATTAGGAATATAAATGTTCATAATTCGGTAATTATTAAAGAATGTACTTTTTCAACGTAATCGTCATTGCTATCAAGGTATTTATTGTCACGTGGTACCAGTTTTTCAATGCAGATGCTATGCTTTTCCAACTAAAGATGTAGGCCAAGATGTCACTGTCACTTTGAGGTCTTCATGGCTGGGAAATCTTTTCCATCCAAAAAGGCATGTACGATATCAAAGTGAAACACCGGTTTTTCTCAATTCCTTTATCAACACACTTACGATACAAAAAATGTAGGTCATGATAAAACACACAATATATGTCATATACATTTTTTCGTGGAGTTTTTCGTTTTTAAGTTATGCCTTGTTATTGGTTTCAGCTTCAAAAAAGTATACATTTCTCATACAGGAATTAGTCAACTCCTCTGCACACAAAGAAACGGAACTTCAGTCACATAGCAACCAGCTTTTGACTATCACTTTAACATATGGTACTCCCTTTTTTCGCTTCTATGAACAAGGAAGCAAGTAATAAGATTATTTCTGCTATTTTTTTCTCAATTTGCATGAAGTAAATAGGAGAACAAGCTTTTTAACAACAATTTGTTGAAAAGATGTACAGAAAGTCATGTGGATGAAATATATCAGCTTTTTTTTTTTTTCCATCCTCCGATAGGCTATAAATAAAAGACAAGTTCACAGGAAACAATTATTTTATTACTCAAGTTTTGTGCACTTATGGTTATTTTTCAACCTAATCACCGAAAAGATTCAGATATTTATCGCACCTGTGCGCAAGCTTAGCAATGCCCACTTCAAAAAATGTTGCCGTCTATAATTTCAAATGAACATTGACGTTGTTTTGAAGATCTTCATACCTACTCTACGACGTATGTGGAGAGCCATTCAAAACAATCGAAGAGGAATGCTGATTTCAGGAATTGTGTTGATCCATGATAGCGCTCGTCCACACACTGCTGGTACAACCCATCGGCTCCTTGAACAATTTCAATGGGACATTTTCGATCATCCGCCATACAGTCCTCACCTGGCACACAGCGACTTTCACCTTTTCCCTGAACTGAAGACGTGGCTAGGAGGGCAGCGCTATCTAACCAACGAAGATCTTCAAAGAAACATCAATGCTCATTTGAAATCATTGGCGGCAACATTTTTTGATGCGGGTATTGCAAAGATTGTGTACATGTGTACAAAACTTTTAGTAATACTATAACTGTTTTCTATACACTTGTCTTTGATTTATAGCCTATCGGAGGTTGAAAAGAAAATGACACTAGTATTAAGTTATTTACGACACACACTGTTTCGACACCGAACGAATAGGACAACCAGTCTTATCATTTTATGTCTCCATTTTGGAAAATCTTTTATGTATTTTTACTTTCTCTATCAGGTATGTACATGGTACATAGAGAAGGTATTGTATTCATCCGAAACTTCCATACCGAGATTTAACCGGAAATACATGTTTTGACATAGGCTGAATGAGGAAGAGAAAAAAAAAACATGCCTGTGTGTGTGTGTGTGTGTGTGTGTGTGTGTGTGTTCGTAATAGCTTAAAAACGAAAATTCAGTTAAATGCCAATGAAGCAAAAAAAAATTGCCAAACCCCACTATTCTTTACATGGAACATTTTTCAGAAATTTACATTTTTTTTTTCAAAAATTGATGTAACGTTTTAATTAAAATGGCATATATGGAAGATATTTTCATGAAAAACTAAATTTATATTTTCAATAGCCCCTAAAGATCTCTTCGTTCTGAATGACTCATGTAAAACTTTTGTATAATTGATAAGAAATACAAAAACATTTGCTACTACATTTTTTTTAGTGTCTCTAAACGTATTATCTACATAGTGTGTAGAGAAGGTATTGCATTGCATCCAAAAAGTCAATACCGAGAATGCACCGGAAATACAGGTTTCCTGACAGGTTTCTTCACCATCTGAATCCAAAACAAGCATTTTTGGGAAAATATCCGTGTGTGTGTGTGGGAGAAGCATAGATCAAAAACGTAAACACCGCTAAATATATAAAACTTGGTACTTAAGTTTGTCATCTTCCAAGGATGCGACTCGAAGATTTTCAAGAAAATCCCCCACCCACACTTTCCATGTAAAGGGTTGTCTGGGGTAGGACTATTTTTCTCAAAATATTCGTGTCGCATCCCTGGACAATACTGAACTTAAAAACGAAAAGTGGGTAAAATACCAAACTTAGTATTTGAGTTATCGCAATCACAGACACACGGACACACTGACACACAGAGACCTTTTTCTGTAAATGCTTTGATCGAATACAGGGAATCCCAAAACATATATTTCCGGTGAAATCTCGGGTTCGAACTTTTAGGTGGGGTGCAATACCTTCTCTATACACTATGTACATAATACGTGCAGAGAAAGTAAAAATGAATTTACCGAACGTAAAATAAGTTATTATTAGATATATGAAAATGTCTGTATTTATATAAGACATTTCCACATATATCTATATTATTAACTATTTTAGGTTACATTTTTGTATCGTAACTTTGTTAATAGTATTGGTTGTACACTCAGTTATTAATTTATGTATTTTTACGTTTAGTACGTGTCAATTATGAGGAACGTATCTCGTAATTGAGGACGGCACACTGAGCCAACGCTGGTTGTGTATGCAAACAGCAAATCAGAAGAGGTAGGGTGGAAACTACTTGGTGCGCAGTGACGTGCTCGCACGTTTTCACACTACCTTGCAGAAAGCATTAAAACTTAGTTCCGATACAGCATTCCTTATAGTGAGGCCTCCCCACTACCGTTACGGCTAAAAGCTTACTAGTGCGAATAAATAAAATTATAAGTCCGCAAATAAGACAAATATTGATATAATATTCAAAAGGACCTCAATTACCAACAAATATCAGCACTTATATCCTTAAAAAGTTGTATATTTGAAATAAACGAGCTCAAAATTTAGAAACTGGTTATAGGTTGGATTAATTTGGGAGACGACCTCATGCTTTTTGATAACATTGGTAGCGAGATAACCAACTTATCGTTTACATCTGCCGTAGACACTTGTCTGAAACACGTGTTCGACCTAGCTCTGCCTGCTGCTATCTGTGATGTAAAACAAAGGCAACAACACAAAGGATACCGCATATGCAGCAGCTTTTGTGCCTCTCCCTTTTACACAAGTTTTCTTTTACGCTGCACTTGCCACCATCTGCCACAGTTAATGGACATTTCTAGAAAGCCAACCGTGATTATAGCACTCCACAACTTCAGGATAACATGCACTTTCTCGTTTCCACACAACAAGAAAGAGTAAGCTAAAAAGCGTATTGTTCTTACGCGGAGTCCTTCAGTGGCGGATGTATGCAGAAATGTAATAGGAAATACACCTTCTTTAGCATTAAGCAGCTAATCTGTTTCTCGCACCATTATTATCTGAATCAAGCTGGGGAAGAAACAAACTGTGAAATCCGCAGTCAACGGAGACGCGAATGGAGTTCGCGAATGACCTATATTGTGCACACGAGTAGTATAAAAGTTTCGGTCGTCAAAGTGGTATAGTCACATAAAATATTTGTCGTTAAAAGGGTGTAATTATATAGCACAAATGATATATTTGAACCTGTAGTATATGTGCACACTGCACACACGTAAACATATATATTCCTGGAATAAACATATCCAATTCGTTATTGCGAGGTCTGCCCATTCTACCTTACGCTTTCCAGCACTGCCGCTTTGTATTACTATCTACATAGTGTACTGATAAGATATTGTAATGCATCCAAAAGTTCGATGCCGAGATTTTATCGCAAATACATATTTTAGGACCCCCTGAATCCAAAAAAAAAAAAAATGTCCGTGTGTGTGTGTGCAGCATAGCTCAAAAATGAACCTCCGTTAAATACTACAATTGGTATGTAAATTCAGTATATTCCAAGGATGGGGCATGACTTTTAAATAAGAACCCCCTCCCATACCCAACTACCCTTTACATAAAAAACTTTTCCAAAATTTTGATTTTCTCAAAACTGGCTAACGATTTTGATTAAAATGTCGAATATTAAAGAACGAATTTTGCGGACCTTTGCATAACTGCTGAACCGTAAGAAGTGAACAAAAACTTACCACACAAGAAATGTATCTCACGCTAAAACACACAATATATGTTATATACATTTTTTCATGGAGTTGATCGTTTTTGAGAATTTCCTTGTTTTCCGTTTCAGTTTTAAAAACCTTACTTTTCTGATACAGTCATTTCTCAACTCCTCTCTGTACAAACAAATGAACTTCAGTCACATTGCGACCAGATTTTGATAATCGCATTAACCTATGCTACTCCCTTATTTATCTTCTACTTACAAAGGCACCAAGCAATGAGACTATTTCTGCTAATTTTTACTTTCTCTATACTCACTATGTACATAGTGTATAGAGAATGTATTGCACTCCACCAAAAAATTCGATACCGAGATTTCACCGGAAATATATGTTTTAGGGTCCCCTGTATCCAAAAGAAGTATTTTCAAAAAAAGGTCCGTGTGTGTGTGCGTGTCCATGTGTCTGTGAACACGTTAACTCAAAAACGAAAAGTCGGTAAAATACCAAACTTGGTAATTAAGTTTAGTGTCTTCCAGGGATGCGACATGAAGATTTTGAGAAAAATCCCCCCAACCAAAACTACCCTTTATATGGAACTTTTTTCGAAAATTTTGATTTTCTAAAAATGGATCTAACGATTTTGATTAAAATATCGTATATTAAAGTTATTTATCTGACAAATAAAATGTATATTCTGAATTTTCTGGGAATAGCCTCTGAAGACTACTTTATACTGGATGAATTTTTCATAACCACTAAACCGTAAGAAATAGACAAAAACTTAACCCACAGAAAATGTAGAGCACGTTAAAACACAGTTTACATTATATACATTTTTTTCGTGGAGTTGATCGTTTTTGAGATATTCCTTTTTCTTGGTTTCAGCTTTGAAAAACTTATACTTTTCTCATACAGGAATTTGTCAACTTCTGTCCATACGAACAAAGGAACATCAATCACATAGCAACCAGCTTTTGGCTTTCACTTTAACCTATGGTACTCCCTTATTTCGCTTCTACTTACAATAAAGCAAGAAATAAGAATATTTCTGCTAATTTTTCTCGATTAGCATGAAATAAATAAAAGATAAGCTTATTAACAATAATCATTTGCAGAGATATAGAGCAAGTCATGTGAATGGAACACATAAGATATTTCTAGATGAGCATGAAGTAAATAGAAGCATAAGCTTTTTAAGAATAATTTGTTGCAGAAATGTAGAGAAAGTCATCTGAATGGAACACAGATTTTTTTTTTATTCGGGAGACCTCAGAACATGTATTTCCGAATAAATCTCGGCATCCAACTTTTGTATGGTATACAATACCTTCTCTACATGCTAATACTTGGTGGAGAAATTAATATCTACACTTATACCCCTAAAAAACTATATTTGGTCTCAAAACTTCCTATGTTTTAAAGAAAGTTGGGAGTCGGTTTTGAGAAGACATACCTCGACTACTTTTCCTTCAAGTTAATGACTGTTGACTTAAAGCGTGTTATCTGACGATCCATCTACACCAAGGTTTTCGCTTTCTATTCACCTCACAGCTTTTTATATCTGGTCCGTGAATAAGCTGCAACATATATTCAAACCCCCGAAAAAGTATTGCTAAGTGACATCTACATCTCCGCGAGTTACACGTGTGGAAATTCAAGAAGCGTTCTGTCCTTATGGAATTCCTTTCAGGTATTCCGTGGCGAGGACGGCTCTTCAAATACATTCTCAGCTACATCATTCGAGCTTGTTATTTCAGCGCATATATGATTTCCGTTTCTGAACATCGTAAGGCATATTATACCATCCAGAATATGACACGATTTGGTATAACCAAATAATAACGAAAGTTATCAACACAAACAGTACAGAGTGATTTATGTAGAACTGACATTTATTTCTTTAATTATTCAGTTGGAAATGTATTCAATGACTCAATTTTAGCACCAAATTAAGCAGAATGTTCTGGAGTTTCGATTCCTGGTCACTAGATGCGCAGATGTTTATGTTTTATTCCTAATTGCATTGTTGGTAGCTGTTTGACATTTTGTTCTTGTAGTCAACGTGAAAATGCAGTTCGATGTAGAGAATAAGGATATTTTCAGCAAGTTGGCGCTACATGCCATACATCAAATGATAATTTTCGGGAACCTGTGGCCACCGAGATTTCCGGATTTGACGTCGCCGGACTTCTTTCTATGGGACTATTTAAAAATCTATGGCTAAATCCAGGAAAGTCACAGGCAATCATTATGGGCTACGAGCGGTTGTTGAGAACTCTAAATTGGGATAATATACAACACATTACATTAAATAATTCTGAAATACCATTTAGTAATACAGTAAAGAATGTTGGAGTTTATATAGATCAACATTTGAATTGGAAGAAGCAAATTCCACATGTAAAAAGTATTCTTAACAGTCTATCCTTTAAAACGCATAAATTACTTTTTACCGACTTCAATTAATGAAATATTAATACAAACGTTTGTGATGCCCCATTTATTTCTATTGTAACTCTCTTTTTACTAACCTAACTAAAAATTTGACTTAGACTTTAAGTGGCTCAGAATACCTGTGTACGCTGTGTATGCAATCTTTGTTGATTTGATTATGTTACACCATCACTCAAAACACTTAAATGGCTCCAGCTTAGGGATACAAGAAAAGTTCATTCTTTGTCAGTTTTCTATCAACTCCTTCATTCTAGCATTCCAAACTATCTAAATGTTCCCTTCAAATACCTTTCTTTCATAATCGAGAAACTTGCTCACGACCCACTTTCCTTCTTGCTATACCTGCTTCTCATACAACCTTCTATTCACCATCATTTACAATTGATTTAGCTCGGCTTTGGTATTCCCTCCCTGAAGACGTAAGGGACTGCCGTAGAAAATTAGGGTACACATTTATAATCAAACCTAATCTGCTGCTGTATTAATATGGTAAACACATTACTACTTTGATTTCTTGTTATTAATATTTTATGTGCTGGCAAGAAATATGCATTTCAATTCTATACATGACTAATGTGTGTTTCAACCTACATGAGCGTTTCACTTAAAATAATTTTGTTTAGATTTTTTATCTTTTCATTTCGGTATACTTGCTGCACCTTTTTACTTTCTCTTCACGTACTATGTATATAGTGTATAAAGAAGGTAATTGCACTCCAACGAGAAATTTGATGCCGAGATTTCATTGGAAATATGTTTTAATGTCCCGTTTATCTAAAAAAAAAAAAAAGCATTTTCAGAAAAAGGCCCGTGTGTGTGTCCGTGTGTCTGTGAACACGATAGCTCAAAAACGAAAAGACCGTTGAATGCCAAATTTGGTATTTAAGTTTGGTATCTTCCAAGGATGTGACACGAAGGTTTTCAAGAAAATCCCCCCCCCAAACAACCCTTCACATGGAAAACTTTCAGAAAATTTCGATTTTCTTAAAAATGGCTCTAACGGATTTGATTAAAATATCCCATATTAATGATATTTACCTGACAAATAAAATGTATATCTTGAATTTTCTGGGAAGTGTTACTGAAGACTACTTTATTCTGGATGAATTTTACGGAATTCTGCACAACTGGCAAACCACAAGAGATAGACAAAAACTTACTACACAAAAAATGTAGATCAGGATAAAACACGTAATTTATGTCATAACTTTTTTTCGTAAAGCTGATCGCTTTACGGATATTCGTTGTTTTTTTTTTTTTGGTTTCAGCTTACACTTTTCTTATAAGGGATTTGTAAAATCCTGTCCATACAAACAAAGGAATTTCAGTCTAATAGCAACCAGCTTTTCACTATAAATTACCTACTCCCTTATTTCCCGTCTACTTAAATGCAAGCAGGTAATAAGATATTTCTGCTAATTTTTTCTCGATTAGAGTGAGGTAAATAGAGGTAAATTAGCTTTTTAACAATAATTTGTTGCTAAGATGTAGAGAAAGTCGTGTGAATGGAACACGTCAGTTTTTTATATATGTTCTTATTAAGTTTTATAGAATTGTATTTTTGTTGTTTATCCGTTTATTTATTGTACCATTGCTGTGTTGAATTTAATGCATTGCCTGGTAGTGTGGAAGTGAAGGTCTAACTAGGATAAATAAATACATATTTTAAGACCTAAAAAACGTTTGCAAGATCATCTGTCATAATTTCCACTGGGAAACGGAACGGGTCAACGGCTGGTTAGCTCCAACCAGGATAAATAAATAAACAAATAAATAAACATTGGAAGACCTGAAAAACGTCCGCAAGATCATCCTACCATAATTTCCACTGGGAAACGGAACAGGTCCACAGGCCCAAGCCATAAGCTGATGATGGTGATTAATCTTTAGGTGATTAAACACCAGTTCTATGTACTATGTAGACTGTACATACACACTAGAGAAAGTAATGTGCAGACGAACCAAAGAGCAAAACGCATTCACTCTAGTAAGCCGAGAGCAAAGTGGTCTATGATCAAGGCGGAAATCCTCGCTACTGCGTTTTTGTTTCTCATTGGCAATATTAATGAAGCAGTCGGGGTTTCATGTGAGGTAGCGATTCCACTTAAAACCCTTTAGCCCCATAAGGGACGGTGCCCTCCCTTCTCTCAAATCCTGCACGCAACCTAACCGTATTCTTCCCTATGGAACCATCGCAACCCCTTAACTGATATAAATCTTTTGACTCATGCACTGCCCTTATATTAATTGAAAACCGAGAACAACATATACTCTCGGAGACACGCACAAATTATATACCTACCCTAGCATTATTGTTTTTCCATTCACCCGACCAATATATGTAGGATAAAGCACTGACCATTAAGATGGATGATGCTATAGCGAGAAACGAATCTTTAACGAAGTTCAGCTAGGGCAGTAAATAGATTAATATTGTAGTCAAACCTCCTGATACAGTCGGCGTGACTTCCGAAAAGGCTTTGAGCGTGGGAGATTCGTGAAAGCAAACTAACACAGTGAAAGTCAGAAATATTCCTGCTACGAGGATGTTACTGACATATTTTAGAATGTCACGTTTCTAAAAACAAATTAAATAAGCTTATATCCGATAGGTATTTTCTATGTTTGCGAGTTGAGTGTAGTTTGTTCAAAATTATTCTAATAGTTAATTACCAGCACTTAAACATTTTGTGTTCAACCAAAAATAATCTTGACTTCTGGGCTATAAATTTTAATTTTTGTAGCTCCGTAAGTACCATGTACATAGGGATAGAGAAGTTTTTGTTTTGGAGGAAACCGTTTCTGAGATATCAATTGTTATTAGTTTCAATTGTGAAGTATTTACACTTTGCTCAGACAGGAAGTGTTCGTTTTTTTTTTTTTTTTTTTTTTTTGTTCTACTCCTGGCCAAGCATAGAAGCGATTTGACAATCGCATAACGACAGCTTTTAAAACATATGACTAACACTTTAGCCTAGTGTATTCCCTAAGTTCCATTCTACTTATAAGGAACTAAGTATTAATTCTGCTAATGTTTATCTCCATTAGCATGGTGTTGAAAGAAGAATTATCTTTCGTTAGAAGTTTGTTTGTAGAGTAGCTAGAGAAAGTCATGTAAATGTAAAACATCAGATTTTTTAAATTTAAATTATCATTAACTTGCGAAGTATGTTAGTCTGCTGTGTATTTTATAAGTTCAATTAATATTTTGCTATGTGACTGAAGCTCCTTTATTTGTATGGATATGAGTTGACAAATTCCTGTATGAAAAAAGTATGTTTTTCATAGCTGAAAGCAAAAACAAGGGATACATTAAAAACTATCAACACCACGAAAAAATGTATAAACCATAAATTATGTGTTTTAATGTGCTCTACATTTTCTGTGTGGTAGGTTTTTGTCTATCTCTTACGGTTTAGCAGTTATGCAAAAATCCGTAAAATTCATCCTGAATAAAGTAGTCTTTAGAGGCAATTCCCAAAAAATTTAAGATATACATTTTATTTGTGAAGTAAATACCTTAAATTTACAAGATTTTAATCAAAACCGTTAGGGCCATTTTTTAGAAAATCAAAATTTTCGAATTTTTTTCCATGTAAAGGGTAGTTTGGGGTGGAGGATTTTCTTGAGAATCTTCGTGTCGCATCCTTGGAGGATACCAAGCCTAAATACCAAGTTTGACTTTTAACGGTCTTTTCATTTTTGAGCTATGCTGCCCAAAGATACACACACACACACACACATACACACACAGATATACACGAACATATTTCTGATTAATCTATTTTTTGTGGGTTCAGGGGACTCTCAAAACATATATTTCCAGTATAATCTCGGTATCGAATTTTTGGGTGCAATACAATACCTTTTCTATATACTATGTACTTAGTACGTATAGTTTTATGGTTGGAATTTATTTTATTTCAGTTTATATTAATTTGTTTTTGTTTTAAATTAAATTTTGAGTTAATGGTATATAAGTATTATCTGTAAAATAATGATGTATATCAATAATTTAAAACTGGGAAATAAATTATAAAGTTTGCAATATACGTCCTGGTGTAGGGAACAAGATGCCAGGATGTTGTATTACAGATTTTATTTTATTTTATATTTAGTGTAAATAGAGAAAGTAAAATGGAATATATTAGATTAAAGCGACAGTCAAATGTCTTAAAGATTAACATTGTGTGAAACAATTGAGGCACGGTTCGCTTTGCACAGTCATCAGTAAAAAACCGAGATGATACGAAATTGACTTCCCGTTCGAGTCAAGTTTATACTTTAAAAATGAAACCAAAAACAAGAAAGGTCTCGAAAACGGTCCATTCCACGAAAAATTTTGTGTTTTAGCGAGGTATATTTACTTCATGCTAATCGAGAAAAAATTAGCAGAAATATTCTTATTACTTGCTTCCTTGCAAGTAGAAGAGAAATAAGGGACTACCATAGGTTAAAGTGATAGTCAAAATCTGGTTGCTATGTAACTGAAGTTTCTTTGTTTGTATGGACAGGAATTGACACATTCTTGTATGAGATAAGTTTTTCAAAGCTGAAACCAAATACAAGGAATATCTAAAAGACGACCAATTCCACGAAAAAAAATCTGATGTGTACCATTCACATGACTTTCTCTATATCTCTGCAACAAATTGTTAAAAAGCTTATACTACTATTTACTTCCTGCTAATCAGAAAAAATTAGCATAAATACTCTTATTACTAGCTTCCTTGTAAGTAGAACCAAAGTAAGGGAGTAACATAGTTTAAAATGATAGTCAAAAGCTGGTTGCCATGTCACTGAGGTTCCTTTGTTTGTATGGACAGCAGTTGACAAATTCCTGTATGAGAAAAGTATAGTTCTTCATAGCAGAAATCAAAAACAAGGAACGTCTCAAAAACAAGGAACGTCTCAAAAACGATGAACTACACGAAAAAAATGTATATAACATAAATTGTGTGTTTTAACGTGCTCTACATTTTTTGTGGAGTAAGTTTTTGTCCATTTCTTACGGTTTGGTAGTTATTCAAAATTCCGTAAAATTCATCCAGAATAAACTACTCTTCAGAGAAAATTCAAGATATACATTTTATTCGTCAGGTAAATGTCTTTTTATGATATTTCAATCAAAATCTTTAGTCATTTTTTAGAAAATCAAAATTTTCGAAAAAAGTTTAATGTAAAGGGTAGTTGGGGTTGGGGATTTTTCTCAAAATCTTCGTGTCGCACCCTGGAAGATACTAAACTTAAATACCAAGTTTGGTATGTTACATACTTTTCGTTTTTGAGTTATCGTGTTCACAGACACACAGACACACTGACGCACGGACCTTTTTGTGAAAATGGTTTTTTTTGGATACAGGGGATCCTAAAACATATATTTCCAGTGAAATCTCGGTATCGAATTTTTGGGTGGAATACAATACTTCTCTATCCCTATGTACATACGGTGCTAGAGAAAGTAAAAAACACATGTGGTAGTTTTATACTTGAGAAACAAATGATGAAGCGACAAGGACAAATTTAGTTGAACAATGGTCACAGGAACAGAAAGGTTTGTTTTACATATCTTCTGTTATTGTGCAAGTGTATGAAGGTCTTGAAATATTCAAATACGCTGCTTCGCGCCAAATCTGCAGCTATGAGATCCATTAATCAATTTACAGTTGGCAGAACTGCTCGGTTGCCGCTCCGGCACCTCTAACACAGCTGAGTTAGGAGTTTTCGCCAGGCAACGAGCTTTCTTTTTTCCCTAGGAGTCATAAAGTAGCGGTAGCAGTGCCAGAGAAGGTTAGATAAAAAATGGCAAGTCTCTTTTCTTGACACTTGTGAGTTTGTTCGCTTTGTTCCACCCCTCCCCCATGTGCCCAGGACATTCCTCACTTCCCAAAACAGCAAGCACTCTCGCATTTGCACTGCTTTTTACTTTCTCTACACGCACTATGTACATAGTGTATAGAGAAGGTATTGCACTCCACCCAAAAATTCGATACCGAGATTTCACCGGAAATAAATGCTTTGGTTCCCTTGAATCCAAAAAAAAAAAAAAACATTTTTAGAAAAAATATTCGTGTGTGTGTCTATGTTGGTGTTCTTGTGGACAGCATAACTCAAAAACGAGAAGTTCTTTAAAATACCAAACTTGGTATTTAGGTGCAGTATCTTCCAGGAATACGACACGAAGATTTTGAGAAAAATCTCCCCATCCCAAATACCCTTTACATGAAAAAAATCGAAAATTTTAATTTTTTCAAAAATGTCTCTAAAGATTTTAACTAAAATATCGTATATAGAAGACATTTACCTGACAAAATGTATATCTTGAATTTTCTGGGAATAGCCACTGAAGACTACTTTATCCTCGATAAATTTTACGGAATTGTACACAGCAGCTAAACCGTAAGAGATGGAAGAAAACTTACCACACAAAAAATTTAGAGCACGTTAAGACACACAATTTATGTTATATACATTTTTTTCGTGGAGTTGATCATTTTTTAGATATTCCTTGTTATTAGTTTTAGCTTTGAAAAACGTATACATTTCTCAAAAAAGCATTTTTCAGCTCCTGTCCATACAACAAAGGAACTTCAGTGACATAGTAACCAGCTTTTGACTATCACTTTAACCTATGGTACTCCCTTATTTCGCTTCTGGTTACAAGGAAGCAAGTAATAAGACTAATTTTTTCTCGACTAGCTTGAAGTATATAGAAGCATAAGCTTTTTAACACTAATTTTTTGCAAAGATGTAGAGAAAGTCGTGTGGATGGAGCACATCAGATTTGTTGCTGTTTTATCCACAGCTAATACAAGACAAAGCAGCTCTAGGTGCAAAGAGAAATTCTAATACCTCCACGGCAACATCATTATGAGGCGAGAGAGACAAAACTTGATACTGCTTCTTCTAATGCATCGATCATTTCTACAAGAACTTCTTTTGTACTTGTTGGACGGGTATGAAGGTTTAAACAGCTCGAGAGTTGTTTATCTTCTGTTCCCGTAAAGAAGGCGGGGGAAAAAGACTGTCATAGGAACGCCAAAGTCACCTTTGTTTGCTGTCACAACATCCACGAACAACTACCATTTAAGCAGTTGCACAAACGTATACAGGTTTAATACAAATGGTACATACTAAGCAAAGCCGTAGGTCACAGGAAACCCTTGCATTCACAGTGGAGATTTCTATCCATAGATCTGAGAACTGGAGTTTTATTTATGGACATTCTGTTAATTAATGTGATTCTCAGCGTCCCATTCCATAATGGGAGCGAAAGACCACTTAATTTTGCTAATAAACGTAGTCCCTTTATTAATTTCTTTCTTTTTAATTGAAATTTTAAGTTCAATTACTGCATGAATACAACGCACGTCCAGAAAGTATGTTCCGTTTCAATTTATCTCCGCTGCAGCGCTGCGATCGCAGTTCCGCACATGCGCGGTAGACGCTCTGTATCAAGGAGAAGAAACGTGCGCCATACCCAACTTTTCCTATCAGGGCCAAAGGATAGAGTGGGGGAATTCCATCAAATTACCTGGGCGTCATTCTTGATAAGGGCCTAACTTTTCGTGAGCACGTGCGGGGAACATCGGACAGAGCGAAGGGGGCGGTTGCCTCCCTTTACCTTGTGCTGGACTCCCAGATGCCGGTTCACTTAAAGTTACGCCTTTTCAAGGCGCTTGTAGTCCCCCTGATGCTCTATGCCTGCGAAGTGTGGGGTATGGCAGCAGAATCCTGGCTTCTCTGGTTACAGCGGGTACAGAATACAGACCTCCGGTCCATGTAATCTGTATGTCGACGTTTCCCTTTGAGGCTACTACATGAAGCTTCGGCCCTCCCATATGTGGAAGATGTTATCAGGCGCCGGGCTCAAAAATTCTACGCCAGAGAACGCACTTGTCAGATCTCTGGGGGAGTACTTACCCTCTGAACGCCGAAAGAGGCGGTTCCGGGTTCCCCGCATGGCTTGTGGGCACCCCCGGTAACAACGGCTTTAAACCAGCCAACAGCGTAATAGCTGAATAAAGCACTCCCCCCTCCCATTGGCAGAGGTCTATCAAAATTTCACCACCATAATTAAATAAACAAAAAAAAAAAAATAAACACCAGCGGAGCAGAGGAAATGCTGCTACTCCTAAAAAGCAACCGCTCGAGGAGCCTACCAGCGCTACCTCCTTAACACCAACACTCGAAAACTCCAAAATAAAACCTCAACCTTCACCTCATTCCTGTGGTTAAACCCTTACCAGGGTAGGTACACAGCAACAACACCTAGGCTCACCACGAGCCTACCAGAGACAGACGCACGCACGCACGCCCGAACGCCATTTTGAGATCGCTGTGAGCTACAGACGCTTTGTTGTGCTTGTTTACAATGTCGGTGTTGATTGAAAATCCCGCCGCTTGTGAAATCAGATCTGTGATTCGTTTTCTGAATGCTAGGAAAGTGAAACCAATTGAAATTTATCGTCAAATTTGCGATGTTTACGGACAAAATGCGATGAGTGATTCAATGGTGAGAAGATGGGTCCAACAGTTCAATGAAGGACGTAGTGAAGTGCACGATGAAGAACGAAGTGGGCGTCCATCTTTGGTTCTTCTGTAACTGGTTCACGCGATTGATGACAAGATCCAGGAAAACCGGAAGTTTACAATTAGTGCTCTCGCTATGGAATTTCCCCAAAGCTCACGATCACTAATTCATGAAATTGTTACCAAAAAACTGAAATTTCGTAAACTTTGCTCACGTTGGGTACCAAAGATTCTTACTGAGCAACAAGTGGCAAACTTCTGTGAAGAAGGTATACAAAAACTTGTGCCACGCTATGACAAACGCCTGCAAAATCTCGGCAGTTATGTGGAAAAGTAGTTTAAGAGCTGTAGAATTTTGTGCAATAAATAATTATTCTGTATCTGTACACAATTTAATTTTATTATCAAACGGAACTTACTTTCTGGACGTACCTCGTATTAAATTGTTGTAGATATAATTATATATTTTATTTAAATTTTATTATAAATAAAAGTGATTTTAACTTCATTATTAGTGCTTAAAAGTGCTCAGATTCCTTTTTCAGGCCTCTGTGTCAGATTTCAGGTTTTTTTACCTACGACACGGGACCAACGGCTTTACTTCGGGACTAACGCCATGTTAAGGATTTTTACGTTCGAAAAAGCACACCGTTCTCCGCCGGGTTGGAATCTGCGACCTTGCGCATATGCTAACCACTGCACTACGAAGGCCGACACAGACCTAAGCTAATAAAATTAATAAATAACAACTGTGTTACAATCACATGAATTTTTCTATCTGTTCTTATAAGGTTTATTCTTCCATCTACTTCATTCTAATTGAGATAAACATTAGCAGTCGCTAGTTTAGTTCATATTCATTTGTGACTATGACGCTAATAACGTAATATGCACCAGGCTAAAATTATAACTAAATGTTTAAGAATAGGTGGCTGTGTGATGTCACTGAAAATTTTCGTGTCACATCCTTGAAAAGAGAACTTAACGTCAAGATTGGTTTTAATGCTTATTTTCGTATATGCTGTCCATAGAGTAAACACACATACACACACGGACATGTTTTTAAAAATCTTATGTGTTCCACTCACATGGCATTCTTTACATCTCTGTAACAAATTGTTAAAAAGCTTATTCTTCTATTTACTTCATTCTAATCAAAATCGTTAGCCATTTTTCAGAAAATCAAAATGTTTACATTTTTTTTCTATATAATGGGTAGCAGGAGTGGGAGAATTTCGTGAAAACCTTCATGTCGCATCCTTGGGAGATACCAAACTTAAATATCAAGATTGGTATTCAACGGACTTTTCCTTTATGAGCTATACTGTCCACACACACACACACACACACACACACACACACACACACACACACACAGACGGATGGACAGAGAGACAGGCAGAGCACATACTGCCTTTTTTAAATATGCTTTTGTGTATTCAAGGGGCAGCAAAACATTTATTTTCGAAGAAATATCTGTATCAAATTTTTAGTGGAATACAATACCTTCTCTATAAGTTATGTACATAGTACGTGCAGAGAAAGTGGGTAATAAAGAAAATGTATTTAGTTTGCATTTAGTAATTCCTTAAACAAATTAGTAAACAATGCAGTATAAGGAAAAGAAATAGCAGCTAAGCGCAAATGAAGGTATGCTATGCAGCACGTCTTTGATGTAGAAGTGGCAACATTTGCACGCTGGCAGGCGCAATAGTGGCTTTAACTGGTCTCTCTAAACGCCAGGTGCTAATTTCCAGGAGAGCTACACCCACAAAACATTCTTCTCCAGCCAGACTCTGGAATTTTCTACCTCCATGTTTCAGATGCAAACAAAATGAGCAACGAGAACATTAAAAGCCACCAGTCAACAGAGACTTGAGCTACAAAGATCATATAATTAACTTCAAGGTAGCACTGTTTTCTAGAGAAGCATTTAAATCATTTTGTGAGAACTGTTATTCAGACATTTATCTACTATTTTCATTTTAGGCAATAAATAACATAATAAATTATTAATTAATAAGGCACCACTTACAAAATCTCGATATTGCTATCTTAAATGAATTCATAGTATCACTCTAAAGGTCTTTTTAAGTAAATTAATATTTCATTAAGTAAGAGGTAATGCTGATTCGGTTTGAGCAACCTACGTTAGAGGAAGGCTATCGAAAATTATGACCTAGTCGTGGCCTAAGGAACGCTGACATGAGCATGGTTTTAGCTATTAAAAACCGTTAAGTAGGTTAAGCCGGCCCTTATCTATGAACTACAGAGCAGCTATCACACTCTTGATCGACGCTGACAAAAGGAAAAATACCATTTAAAGAGTAGTTTCCAGCATAGTATAATGTACAAGATGAGGTTTGTAGAATTAAGGTTATATTTTGGCTTTTTCCCATCTCTCTACAGTCCTCTCCGTATATCTCCATATACTCATTCGCGAGATACCGCTACCTGTATCTATCTACAATCCCCTAACGATGCGCGGTGTCAGAGGTAACTCCTACCACATTGGGAACGTTACAATTCATTTGAAAGGAGGTGTAAACGGTAGCTGAAGCTCCCCCTCTGAGCCAGTTGCAAAACAAATTCCGTGGGTAACACCGTCGGAAAAAAAAACTATGTGTTCGATTCACATGACTTTCTCTTTCTCTTTCAGAAACAAACTTTCCTTACAAAAGATTATTCCTGTATCTATGTCATGCTAATCACGATAAAATTGCCAGTATTTGTTTCATTGCTCGCTTGTTTCTAAGTAGAAAGGAAATAAGGGAGTATACTAGGCTAAATCGATAGTCAGATCTTTTAAAAGCCGCAAGCCGATGGCTAAGTGAAACAATATCGTTTTCTTTTATTGCTAGGAGTAAACAAAGGAGATACGTAAAGAAATATGTCTCCTGATTGAGAAAATTAAAACCACTAACTCTATGGCTATGGCTAAAAATATATTAGCCATAAATCGTTTGTTATGAGTGTTTGTGTCTATGTATATATATTAATGCTGTTTTCTTTTTCGTTTTTGAGCTATGCGGACCAGACACACTCTCGCACACAGGCACATTCACACACACTGATATTTTCCAAAAATGTGTTGTTTTTTTTATTCAGGGGTTTTCAATTGTGTATCCAGGGAAATATCACTATTATATTTTTTGGTGGAATACAATATCTTCTCTAGCTACTATGGAATTATATGTAAATACGTGCTAGAGAAAGTAAAACAAAATATATACATTATTGTGAAGTAGTTTTTAAAACCTATTCCGAACAAATTTGTGTTTATGGCCCAGACTGAACATTTCTCTTAGCTTCTAATACTGGCATTAACCCCAATACATTTGTGTGTGTGTGTATGTATGTATATATAAAGTCCGTCGTAATTACAACATATACAAGGGCCATCTAGAAAGTAACGAACTTTAGTTTGGCATAACTAAATAATAACGAGAAAGGTCAACACAAAACATTATTTACAACATTATAGTACCTTGTCCTATTTCTCAACGTAATCTCCATTCTGCCAAGACATTTATTGTCACGTGATACTACTCTTAAATGCTGATGTTGTGCTTTTCTACCGCCAAAGAACTTATTGGGTTTTATAAATGCACAAAATATTCAGCCAATCAAATTTTATATGCAAATAACACAAATGCATAGTGATAATGCAATGAACGATGAGGAAATGCCGTATAATTTATGAGTAATCAAGGAAGAAGCAGTGTGCCCGAAAAAGACCAGAGTGACAGTTCATCAATCGTTATACAGGAGTTAAAAGCCAATGTTGATGAAAACATTCAGAAAAATCGGTATTTCACTTTGGTCACCATAATCAAAAGCTATGATAACCTTAACATCTAGGCTCAGATCTTTAACGGTGGAAGAGAATAATATAATTATTGAAACACCGATAGTACGTGACAAATGGAAATGAAATGGCGTTTTATTTATGAACGTTCTTTAACTGCTGTTGTTTTAAGCGTCGCATTATATATTGGGCGTGAAAGATCGCTTCATTTTACTCAGAGGTCTCTCTATCAGGTTCTTTTACGTGCTGCAAATCTTTGACATGGGACCAACGGCTTCACTTCCCTTCCAAAGGAAGCCATGCTAAGGATTTTTACGCCCGAGAAAAGCCATCGTCCTCTGCCGGGTAGGAACCTGCGACCTTGTATTTATGAAGTTAGCTTGGTAACCATTACACCACGGAGGTGACAATACCTACCTTGATAATAAGAGAGATTACGTTGATAGATAGATTAAGGTAATAAAGCTTTGTTCAGATTTTTCATTATTATTTAATTATGCCAAAACGTTCCTTACTTTCTGGATCACCCTCGTAAATTACATAGTGTTTCAGTTCTAAAAACTTCAAAGGAAACATTCTTATTATTAATTCCCAAAACTAATCTTTTACTTTAAACTACCCTTTGATATAAGATATATTATAAAGAATTATATTAACCTTAAGAATCATACTCCTATTTTTAATTTCTCTACACGTAGATACTATGTACATAGTGTATAGAGAAGGTATTGCACTCCAACAAAAAAGTCGACACCGAGATTTCACCGGAAATATATGTTTTAGGGTCCCCTGTATCCAAAAAAAGTATTTTCAGAAACTTGGTGTTAAAGTTTAATATCTTCCAGGGATGCGACATGAAGATCTTGAGAAAAATCCCCCCACCCAAAACTATCCTTTACATGGAAGTTTTTTTCGAAAATTTTGATTTTCTAAAAAATGGCTGTAACGATTTTGATTAAAATGTCGTATATTAAAGATATTTACCTGTCAAATAAAATGTATAATTTGAATTTTCTGGAAATAGCCTCTGAAGACTACTTTATTCTGGGTCAATTTTACGGAATTTTACATAACTGCTAAACCGCAAGAGATGGACAAAAACGTACCACACAGAAAATGTGGAGCACTTTAAAACACACAATATATGTCATACACATTTTTTTCGTGGAGTTGATTGTTTTTGAGATAGTCCTTGTTTTTGGTTTGAGCTATAAAAAACATACTTTTCTCATAAAGGACTTTGTGAACTCGTGCCCATACAAACAAAGGAACTTCAGTCACATAGCAACCAGCTTTTGACTATCATTTCAATCTATGGTAGTCCGTTATTTCGTTTTTACTTACAAGGAAGCAAGTAATAAGACTATTTCTGAAAAGCTTGAAGTAAATAGAAGTATACTCTTTTTAAGAATAACTTAAGACTTTCAATCATGCTACCTGTTAGAACGAAAACGAAGACATTGCATGGCATCTGCCAGCTCTTATATTATTACAACACTTCTATATGACTTCAGTCAAAGATATGAAAGTCTAAATGAAGTTTATGTTTATTAAAAAACTTCTGGAGTTTAAACTAGCGAAAAGGGAGACAGGCATAACATTTCTGAGATTATTGAATTTCCTTCTACCGTTCATGAAACGGTGATAGATAGCGAAGATGTAGAATGTAGAGCGGAATTCCAACCATGGAGAGAACCTGGCGTGCTTTAGATTCCCCAAAGCCCATATTTGGCTCAAGTGAAGGCTTTAATCGATGCAGGTCCAGTGGCCTACTACCACATCCACGCCGATGGCCACATATTGCGCTGCCGCCGAGTTATACAGGCTGGAGTTGGTATTGATTTCAGAATTCGACATTTAAACCAACAACAGTAGCAAATAATCCTTAAGAAGTTATGCTACGTTTCACATACTTTGATGCAGAAACATTGTGTTCCATTCACATGACTTTCTCTACATCTAACAAATTATTGTAAAAAGATTTATTCTTCTACCTACTTCATGATACTGGAGATGAATAAATGCTTATTTCTTTGCAAGTAGAAGACGAATGAGGCAGTGTTATACACCTTGATTGAAATATTGTATTGAAATTCCTTTTTTTGTATGTCCAGATGTCGAAAATACCCGTATGAGAAAAGAAACCAATAACAAGGTATATTTCAGAATCGGTCAGCTCAACCTAAAAAAAAAAAAAAAGTATATGGCATAAGTTGTGTGTATTAACGTTGTAAGGTTTTATCTATCTTTTACGGTTTACGAGCAAAATTCATAGAGAATAAAGAGGGCTTCAGAACTGTTCTCAGAAAATTCAAAATATACATTTTATTTGTGATGTGAATATTTTTGATGTAATTATTTTAATCAAAATTGTTAGTGGCATTTTGAGCGAAACACAATTTAAAAGTATTTTTCCATACAAAGGTAGTTTGGGGTGGGGGACTCGTGAACATCTTCGTGTCGCTTTCTTGAGAGATACTGAGCTTAAACACCAACTTTGGTGTTTAATGGAGTTTTCGTTTTTGAGCTATGCTGTCCACAGACATACACACACATACAGAACTTTGTCTAAAATGCCGTTTTGGATTTAGGGGATCTCAAAACATGTACTTCCAGTAAAATCTCGGCATCGAATTTTGGGTGGAATATAATACCCTCTCTATACGCTATGTACATAGTACGGGTAGAGAAAGTAAAAATCAATATGAAAGAAGATCTGACCTAAATATTTTCGAAGGCTAAATTACGCAATTTAAAAACTTAATATTTAATATTATACGAAACTGTACTTTATTATAGTCTATTGCAAACAAAAGAAGTAATTCAATAATAAGTTTATAGTTAACAGTTCTTTCACAGTTGGACATTTAAACGAACAATTGAAGCAAACGTTTATCTGATCATAAAAAGTTTTGCCACATTTGGAATAGGTAAAAAAATCTATAGGTAAATTATCTTCTCAATCTTTTAGAAGGACTAATTAAAAATGAAGTGTAGAAATTTATAATTTAGTATAATAATTCAATTTAAATTATTATATTATTATTAATCTTAATAATAATGTTAATAATAATAACAACAGATGGTTATGTGATGGTTAAAATTTCGTTTATATATTTGTTATTATATATATATATATATGTGTGTGTGTGTGCGTGTGTGTGTGGGGTATCTTGTAAATGGTTTACTAAAAAAAAAAATAAGAATGTTTTAAAGAGTTGAACATTTTGTGAATACTATTTTTTCTACTCTTACAAAAGTCATTCAGGATAAAGAGAAGTTCAGAATTGAATCCCAGAAAATTAAAGATATTCATTTTATTTCCTACGAAAAAACTGTAAACATATTAAATTTTAATCAAAATCATCAAGAAGGATTTTTGAGATAGCTAAAATGTTCAAGTAATTTTCAATGTAAAGGGCAGTAAGGGGAAAGGGATTTCCTTGAATATCTATGTGCCGTATTTAACAAATTCGCTGTTTAATCTACTTTTAAGTTTTTTACTTTCTCTACACGTACTATGTACACAGTGTATATAGGAAGTATTGTACTCCACCCAAAATTTCGATACCGGTATATCACCGGAAATACATGTTTTAGGACCCCCTGAATAAAAAAAAAGCATTTTTAGAAAAAGGTCCATGTGTATGTCTGTGGACAGCATAGCTCAAAAACGAAAAGACCGTTAAATACTAAACTTAGTATTTAGGTTTGGTATCTTCCAAGGATACGACACGAAGATTTTCAAAAAAATTACCCCACATCCAACTACCCTTTACATGGAAAAATTTTCGAAAACTTTGATTTTCCAAAAATGGCTCTAACGATTATGATTAAATTTCCGTATATTAAAGATATTTACATACCAAATAAAATGTATGTCTTGAACTTTCTGGGAATAGCCTCTGAAGAGCTCTTTAATCTGGATGAATTTTGCTAAATTTTGTTTAACTGCTAAACGGTAAGAGATAGACAAAAACTTATTACACAGAAAATGTTGATCTGATCAAAACACACAATTTATGTCCTTTACATTTTTGTTATAGAGGTAACAGTTTCCAAGATATTCCTTGTTTTTGGTTTCAGTTGTGAGTACTTACTTTTCTCAGACAGGAAGTGTTCGTTTTTCTTTTGTTCTACTCCTGGCTAAGCAAAGAAGCGATTTCTAATGACAATCGAATAATGACAGTTTTTAAAACATTTGACAATCGGTTTAGTTTAGTGTATTCCCTTATTTTCTTTCTACTTATAAGGAACTAAATAGTAAAACATCCTGCTAATGATTATCTCGATTAGCAGGGTGAAGAAAGAAGAAGAATCTGATGTAAGACGTTTGTAGAAGAGCTAGAGAAAGTCATGTGAGTGTAACACATCAGATTTTTATTCTGTAGATACATTTACTCAGATACAAGATGCACCTATACACAGACCACATATCGAAGTTTTTCTAAACGCGATTTTTTTTTTTCATTAGGAGGCCTAAAAGGTACACATATTTCTGGTGAATTCATGCTTTTGTATATGTTAGAGAAAGCAAAAGCACCCGAACTCATTTTCCCTTCACCTACTTACACTTATATGAATTGAAAACGCTTAGCACTGTATAATTAAAAGCCAATTAATGTAGAATAAAGGAGCAAATTATGACATAAAACGCCGTGATATAGCCTGTAAGTCCTTCATTGACCCATTTTGCCCTTTCTTTTAAGACTTCCATCCGGAGTACTTTATATCCTCTTCAATTCCAACCTTAATATTTCAAGTTTAATGGCTATTGGCACTCAAAGGAAGGCTTTTTGTTAGGGAGAGTAAACGAGGTATAGAAAAGGTAGCGTCGGACAGAAAAATTCAATGCCAAAGCCGGGATTTTAACCCAGGATCACCATCTAGTTACTCTAACCACTAAGCTATCATAACAATAAGCCAACATGTTTGTAAATTCCCCAA
Organism: Hymenopus coronatus; assembly: GCA_030762935.1. NCBI lineage: Eukaryota > Metazoa > Arthropoda > Insecta > Mantodea > Hymenopodidae > Hymenopus > Hymenopus coronatus. The sequence continues at coordinate 62,213,004 of CM060884.1, forward strand.
ATGACTTGTTTTTCAGGTAAATCGCTAGCATATCTCAAATGATTTCGAGATTATATACCCTATGGTGACTTATAAGGTCGTTGAGTACTTTAAGCACCGGGCTTCATAGTTTGACCAACTATTATTGGTCAAATACTAGCTCAAACATCTGAAGTGCTCCATTCACATGGCTTGCTGTGGGTTTGAAATCCGTTTCTTTGCGTGACCAGGAGTTGGCAAATTTCCGTGTGACAAAATTTTAAGTATTTTAAAGCTGGAAGCAATAACAATTAATATCTGGAAAACGGCCAATTCCAAGAAAAAAAGTATATGACGTAAATTGCGTCTTTTATCGTGATCTATATTTTTTGTGTAATAAGCTTTTGTCTATCTCTTACGGTTATGCAAAATTCAATACAAGTCGTCCAGAATACACAGGTCTTTGGAGGCTATTCCTGGAAAATTCAAGATAAACATTTTATTTGGCACGTAAATGTCTTAAATGTCAGAGATTTTAATCAAAATATTTTGAGTCACTTTTGAGAAAATTAAAATTTTCGAATATTTTTCCATGTATAGTGTAGTTTGAGGTGGGGTAAATTTTCCTAAAAATCTTCGTGTCGCATCCTAAGAAGATATAAAACTTAAATACCAAGTATGGTATTTCGTTTTTAGCTATGCTGTCTACAGACACACGCACACACATACACACATGGACCTTTTTCGAAAAAAAATTTTTTTTGGATACACGGGTTCCAAAACTTGGAATTTCCGGAGAAATCTCGGTATCAAATACTTGGGTGGAATACAATACATTGTACATACGGAGTTAGAGAAAGTAAAAGACAAAAAAGAAAACGCGCCACTTACTCTACTTGATGGTGATATTGAAATGAATATTTGGCCAGAACGCATACACTTTGCCATACGCTGAAACTATTTTACAAAAGAAAAATATTTATTTTTATATTGTTTCATTTATATAACCCCCTTTAACATCTAAGGTCATATCGGGGGCTTTGAATTTGAAACAACTCGTTGTCTTTAGGTTCTTTACGTTGGTTTAAATCATTTTATTTTTCTCAAATACACACACACACATTCACTCTCACATACATACTTCCAGACTCTGTGGGGGATAGGGAATAAATCTGGCTAAAGAAAATTCCCCGTCCCAGCCGGGAGTCGAACCCGGGACCTCCGGGTGAGAAGTCAGCTCGTTGACCACTCGACCACGGAGGCAGTCGAGAAAAATATTGTTACATAAATAATAGAATATTTTCACTAGTTAAATTTATTATATAACTATTTTATCGTAAAATAAGTCGGAAATGACATGTCAAAAAATTATTTTAGGCACCATTTTTCAATATGGCGGCGCGAACGGCAGAGACAAGGTGACAAAATCGAAAATTTGTTAAGAACACATCGAAATCTATAAACTGACAATTTTCAAAATGCTCGGAAAACTTTCCAGGTAAAACTGCCAAATGATTGTACCATACTTTCATATATGCGTTTGATCATTCAACTTCCTTTGTTTTTCATTTTGTAACAACGCTTATTGGGCTTCGGGGATCTATTACAATTAGCATAAAGAGCAACTAAAGCCTCCTGTCTGGTAAGGCAATCTCGTAGAGTAATTTTCTGAAGGATTTTCTTTCCTTTGTTCCTGCTCCTGTCAGTAGTCTCCACTCCTGTCTTTCGTTGCCTGTTGTAGTCTATTTGGGTCCAAAGTAAAGCCCTATATCTGCCTATCTTCTTTACTCACGTCATGTGTTTTTATGGCAGTTTATAGAACAGTTGTTTTATGCACCTATATGTGGTGGTCCATTCTGACGGCGTGGCCCTTCCACTTCCATTTGGTGTAGGTTCTTGGGCTAGTACGTCTATCTTGTCTCATTTTCCTCATGTCCTGGAGAAAACGGTTTTGTGTATGTGTGCATGTGTGTGTATTTATTGGGAACATTACAGTACTCTACCTAACCTAAGGTAGGTAAGTAGTAGAGAATGTAAATACATCGTCTTATGACACATAATTTTAACTTTTTTTTTTTTTACTTCCTTTAACCTGGTTGGTCATCTCAGATGTTGAATGATGAATAAAGCCTTTGTTTGTTTTTTTACTTGATTTACCTCTCACAAACCGATCCAATTCACCCCTCACAAACAAGTTAAAAGGAGAATTTGTGTAATAATAAGTAAACATAAAAAGTATATATATATATATTTATTTTATCATTTATTGTTTCATTTAACATCTAAGGTCATACCGGGCGCTTTGCACTTGAAACAACTCGTTGTCAGTAGGTTTAAAGAATTTTGTTTTCTTAAAGCACACACACACATTCACTCTCACATACATACTTCCAGACTCTGTGGGGGATAGAGAATAATTCAGGCTAAACAAAAATTCACCGTCTCAGCCGGGAATCGAAACCGGGACCCCCGGGTGAGAAGTCAACTCGTTGACCACTCGACCATGGAGGCAGTCTATATGTTTATTGTTCTACCTTTATTTTATCTATAATTTTATGAACATTAATGCCTTATATGAGAGGATTATACACTTTTAATCTAGGGTTTTTGTTTGTTTGTACAATACGATTTTAATGTGATATTAGTGTAATATTTTAACTAATTTCTGTCATTAGCTGAAATAATGCTCAAATGTGCATCTCGGAGTCCATAGAACTTAAAACAGGCCAAGCAGGCAAAGCGCACGAGACGTGAAATTAAAACTCTCTCTCGTCCCTCTACTCTTTATCAACAGTCACGTAGAGCCAAAGAAACCGGTTCATTCCGGTAGTAGCCCCGTGGCAGCCTATCATTGCAGTAGTGGCTTACATGTGCAATATGAGTAAACGGTGAAAGTTTAATCGACAAGAACAACTGCTACTGCTGCACAGTAACCTCTCCACTTCTCCGTCAGATGTAAGGAAAAGGTAAGAGGCCAATGTAAGGGTGGAACAGTTCACACTGAGGATACTTATCTTACCGGCCCTGGAAATTTGTCTTTTCAGGATAAAATAAAACCTCCTCCGCGTTACACACCCTAAGCGAGATTCGATCTCGCGACCCCTTGAAATGTGATGTAGACACGCTACCCCCAAACCGCCGAGGCGGGCGTTTAATCATTGTTGCTACATTTTGCATCATGTACGGCCATTTCGTTTGTAACAAAAACATATCTTTGAACGATGTTGGAAAAAGGGCGGTGTTAATCAGAGAGCAGTGACTAAGTAGGTCAATGCGTTTGTTGCCGAACACCAATCCCGAATATGTCCCTTTTCCCTCCATTTAGCTTAATCAACAGCAAAAGCCATAAATTTTAGACTTCTGTAATTTGATTCACAATAACCCCATTAGGAAGAGGCGTCAATTTTTAGATGGTACTTCGGCATAATGCATGCCATTAATTATTGTATAATTAATTGGCATTAATTATACGAAAGTATAGAGATACGTGAATGCTATAACACAAGCCTAAGGGTAGAGTTAATTTATCAGATTATACATAGCACGGAGGCTGCCACCTATCATTCAAAGTGTGAAGTTTAATTGGCCGCTGTAATCTCTTGCATTTTGACCCCTTCCATGTTCCCGTTTTACTGTGATGGAAAACGTGGTTTGCTGGGGTTGGCCCAACCTGGTGTGCGCGTACCCACAGAATGGCACGTGAACGTGCATTGTCTCTTCTCTATTTGTATGTATGTATTTATTCTCTGCAATTGAGTATTGTCCAGTGCCAGAGTCAAGTATACAAAATTCACTTACACTAATAATCTTTAAATTAAGAATAGTAATACAAAGTGTTTTTTTTACTTTCTCTATACGTACTATGTACGTTCGATACCAAGATTTCACCGGAAATACATGTTTTGGCCCCCCCTAAATCCAAAAAAAATCTTATGTGTTTCATTCACATGACTTTCTCTACATCTCTGCAACAAATTATTGTTAAAAGGTTTATGCTTCTATTTACTTCATTCTCATCGAGAAAAAAATAGCAGAAATAGTCTTATTACTTGCTTCCTTGTAAGTGGAAGCAATAGACAAAAGCTGGTTGCTATGCGATTGAAGTTCCTTTTTTTTTTTGTATGGACAGGTGTTGACAAAAGTCCTGTGTGATGTGAGAAAATTATAATTTTTTAAAGCTGAAACCAAACACATGGAATATCTCAATAATGATCAACTCCACGAAAAAAAATGCATATAACATAAATTGTGTGTTTTAAAATGCTGTACATTTTTTGTGTGATAAGTTTTTGTTCGTCTCCTACGGTTGCGCAGTAATACAAAATTCCGTAAAATTTATCTACAATAAAGTAGTTTTCAGAAGTTATTCCCAGAAAATTCAAGTTATACATTTTATTTGAGAGGTAAATATCCTAATATAGGGTATTTTAATCAAAATCCTTAAAGAGTTATTTTTAAAAAAAAAAAACACATTTTCAAAAATTTGTCCATGTAAAGGGTAGTTTGTGGTGGGAAATTTTCTTAAAAATGTCTGCGTCGAATTCCTGGAAGATGCTAAACTTATATACCAAGATTGGTTTTTAATGTTTTTTAGTTTTATAGCTGTGCTACGCACAGAAAAATACAGACCTTTTTCTACAAATGCTTTTTTTATTCAAGGGGTCTCAAAACATGTATTTTCGTAAAATCTCGGTACGAATTTTTGGGTGTATTACAGTACCTTCTCTATAGACTACGTATATAGTAGGTGTAAATAAACTAAAATGAGATTATGATTTACAAAATGCTGTAATTTATGAAGTGTATGGGATGAATATCCGGCTGATGAAGTAGATATTATAAGGTCGTTCGGTCGGTCTGTGAACATGTGAAGTACGCATTTATTCGCCCGCGTGTTTGTAACAATTCTTCCCACACATTTTAGCAACAACTGTTCTCGACCTTGCACAATCACAAAATCTGATACAAAAACTCCATTACAATTTTTTTTTTAGCAGGTAGGTTTCAAAGGAGCTGTTGTGAAAGTGTAGCCTGAATAAATTTCTGTGTATGATGCACATTGCGCGCGTTTTCAAAGAGCTTAACATATTTACGAATTCAAAGTACCTGCCTTCAGTAAGCCACTTTATTTCACTACTGTAAAAGCAAACATAAAGCACTTTGTGCATGCCCTTCAAATTTTTCCCATAACGTTCTCGTTAAAACACCGAAATGGGAACGGAATAAAAAAAGAAACAACGCGCCCAGCGTAGCCCAGACGTTACTGGCCTTAATCCAAAGCTTAGCAAAGGAGAGAGGAGGTTTTAAAAACTAAGAGGATATCAAAGCATGAAAAAGCTTCACCTATTGTATGTGTTGCTGTGGATGCTGGCATAGATGAACATTAACTGAGCGTTTCTTGCAAAGTGGTGTGGTAATGTTGTTCATACTGGTGCTGTTTTAACCAACAAGAAGCCAACACAAACGTTTCTTGCAAAGCGGTGTGATAATGTTGTTCATACTGGTGCTGTTTTAACCAACAAGAAGCCAACACAAACGTTTCTTGCAAAGCGGTGTGGTAATGTTGTTCATACTGGTGCTGTTTTAACCAACAAGAAGCCAACACAAACGTTTCTTACAAAGCAGTGTGGTAATGTACATCATACTGGTGTTGTTTTAACCAACAAGAAGCTAACACAAACGTTTCTTGCAAAGCGGTGTGGTAATGTTGTTCATACTAGTGCTGTTTTAACCAACAAGAAGCCAACACAAACGTTTCTTGCAAAGCGGTGTGATAATGTTGTTCATACTGGTGCTGTTTTAACCAACAAGAAGCCAACACAAAAGTTTCTTGCAAAGCGGTGTGCTAATGTTGTTCATACTGGTGCTGTTTTAACCAACAAGAAGCCAACACAAACGTTTCTTGCAAAGCGGTGTGGTAATGTTGTTCATACTGGTGCTGTTTTAACCAACAAGAAGCCAACACAAACGTTTCTTGCAAAGCGGTGTGGTAATGTACATCATACTGGTGCTGTTTTAACCAACAAGAAGCCAACACAAACGTTTCTTGCAAAGCGGTGTGATAATGTTGTTCATACTGGTGCTGTTTTAACCAACAAGAAGCCAACACAAACGTTTCTTGCAAAGCGGTGTGGTAATGTTGTTCATACTGGTGCTGTTTTAACCAACAAGAAGCCAACACAAACGTTTCTTGCAAAGCGGTGTGCTAATGTTGATCATACTGGTGCTGTTTTAACCAACAAGAAGCCAACACAAACGTTTCTTAGAAAGCAGTGTGGTAATGTACATCATACTGGTGTTGTTTTAACCAACAAGAAGCTAACACAAACGTTTCTTGCAAAGCGGTGTGGTAATGTACATCATACTGGTGCTGTTTTAACCAACAAGAAGCCAACACGAACGTTTCTTGCAAAGCGGTGTGGTAATGTTGTTCATACTGGTGCTGTTTTAACCAACAAGAAGCCAACACAAACGTTTCTAGCAAAGCGGTGTGGTAATGTTGTTCATACTGGTGCTGTTTTAACCAACAAGAAGCCAACACAAACGTTTCTTGCAAAGCGGTGTGCTAATGTTGATCATACTGGTGCTGTTTTAACCAACAAGAAGCCAACACAAACGTTTCTTACAAAGCAGTGTGGTAATGTACATCATACTGGTGTTGTTTTAACCAACAAGAAGCTAACACAAACGTTTCTTGCAAAGCGGTGTGGTAATGTACATCATACTGGTGCTGTTTTAACCAACAAGAAGCCAACACGAACGTTTCTTGCAAAGCGGTGTGGTAATGTTGTTCATACTGGTGCTGTTTTAACCAACAAGAAGCCAACACAAACGTTTCTTGCAAAGCGGTGTGCTAATGTTGATCATACTGGTGCTGTTTTAACCAACAAGAAGCCAACACAAACGTTTCTTGCAAAGCGGTGTGGTAATGTACATCATACTGGTGTTGTTTTAACCAACAAGAAGCCAACACAAATGTTTCTTGCAAAGCGGTGTGGTAATGTACATCATACTGGTGTTGTTTTAACCAACAAGAAGCCAACACAAACGTTTCTTGCAAAGCGGTGTGGTAATGTACATCATACTGGTGCTGTTTTAACCAACAAGAAGCCAACACAAACGTTTCTTGCAAAGCGGTGTGATAATGTTGATCGTACTGGTGTTGTTTTAACCAACAAGAAGCCAACACAAACGTTTCTTGCAAAGCGGTGTGGTAATGTACATCATACTGGTGTTGTTTTAACCAACAAGAAGCCAACACAAACGTTTCTTGCAAAGCGGTGTGGTAATGTACATCATACTGGTGTTGTTTTAACCAACAAGAAGCCAACACAAACGTTTCTTGCAAAGCGGTGTGGTATTGTACATCATACTGGTGCTGTTTTAACCAACAAGAAGCCAACACGAACGTTTCTTGCAAAGCGGTGTGGTAATGTTGTTCATACTGGTGCTGTTTTAACCAACAAGAAGCCAGCACAAACGTTTCTTGCAAAGCGGTGTGGTAATGTTGATCATACTGGTGCTGTTTTAACCAACAAGAAGCCAACACAAACGTTTCTTGCAAAGCGGTGTGCTAATGTTGATCATACTGGTGCTGTTTTAACCAACAAGAAGCCAACACAAACGTTTCTTGCAAAGCGGTGTGCTAATGTTGATCATACTGGTGCTGTTTTAACCAACAAGAAGCCAACACAAACGTTTCTTGCAAAGCGGTGTGGTAATGTACATCATACTGGTGTTGTTTTAACCAACAAGAAGCCAACACAAACGTTTCTTGCAAAGCGGTGTGGTAATGTTGATCATACTGGTGCTGTTTTAACCAACAAGAAGCCAACACAAACGTTTCTTGCAAAGCGGTGTGGTAATGTTGTTCATACTAGTGCTGTTTTAACCAACAAGAGGCCAACACGAACGTTTCTTGCAAAGCGGTGTGGTAATGTTGTTCATACTGGTGCTGTTTTAACCAACAAGAAGCCAACGCAAACGTTTCTTGCAAAGCGGTGTGCTAATGTTGATCATACTGGTGCTGTTTTAACCAACAAGAAGCCAACACAAACGTTTCTTGCAAAGCGGTGTGGTAATGTACATCATACTGGTGTTGTTTTAACCAACAAGAAGCCAACACAAATGTTTCTTGCAAAGCGGTGTGGTAATGTACATCATACTGGTGTTGTTTTAACCAACAAGAAGCCAACACAAACGTTTCTTGCAAAGCGGTGTGGTAATGTACATCATACTGGTGCTGTTTTAACCAACAAGAAGCCAACACGAACGTTTCTTGCAAAGCGGTGTGGTAATGTTGATCGTACTGGTGTTGTTTTAACCAACAAGAAGCCAACACAAACGTTTCTTGCAAAGCGGTGTGGTAATGTACATCATACTGGTGTTGTTTTAACCAACAAGAAGCCAACACAAACGTTTCTTGCAAAGCGGTGTGGTAATGTACATCATACTGGTGTTGTTTTAACCAACAAGAAGCCAACACAAACGTTTCTTGCAAAGCGGTGTGGTATTGTACATCATACTGGTGCTGTTTTAACCAACAAGAAGCCAACACGAACGTTTCTTGCAAAGCGGTGTGGTAATGTTGTTCATACTGGTGCTGTTTTAACCAACAAGAAGCCAACACGAACGTTTCTTGCAAAGCGGTGTGGTAATGTTGATCATACTGGTGCTGTTTTAACCAACAAGAAGCCAACACAAACGTTTCTTGCAAAGCGGTGTGCTAATGTTGATCATACTGGTGCTGTTTTAACCAACAAGAAGCCAACACAAACGTTTCTTGCAAAGCGGTGTGCTAATGTTGATCATACTGGTGCTGTTTTAACCAACAAGAAGCCAACACAAACGTTTCTTGCAAAGCGGTGTGCTAATGTTGATCATACTGGTGCTGTTTTAACCAACAAGAAGCCAACACAAACGTTTCTTGCAAAGTGGTGTGGTAATGTTGATCATACTGGTGCTGTTTTAACCAACAAGAAGCCAACACAAACGTTTCTTGCAAAGCGGTGTGGTAATGTACATCATACTGGTGTTGTTTTAACCAACAAGAAGCCAACACAAACGTTTCTTGCAAAGCGGTGTGGTAATGTACATCATACTGGTGCTGTTTTAACCAACAAGAAGCCAACACAAACGTTTCTTGCAAAGCGGTGTGGTAATGTACATCATACTGGTGTTGTTTTAACCAACAAGAAGCCAACACAAACGTTTCTTGCAAAGCGGTGTGGTAATGTTGATCATACTGGTGCTGTTTTAACCAACAAGAAGCCAACACAAACGTTTCTTGCAAAGCGGTGTGGTAATGTTGTTCATACTGGTGCTGTTTTAACCAACAAGAAGCCAACACAAACGTTTCTTGCAAAGCGGTGTGGTAATGTACATCATACTGGTGTTGTTTTAACCAACAAGAAGCCAACACAAACGTTTCTTGCAAAGTGGTGTGGTAATGTTGATCATACTGGTGCTGTTTTAACCAACAAGAAGCCAACACAAACGTTTCTTGCAAAGTGGTGTGGTAATGTTGATCATACTAGTGCTGTTTTAACCAACAAGAAGCCAACACAAACGTTTCTTGCAAAGCGGTGTGGTAATGTTGTTCATACTGGTGTTGTTTTAACCAACAAGAAGCCAACACAAACGTTTCTTGCAAAGCGGTGTGGTAATGTTGTTCATACTGGTGCTGTTTTAACCAACAAGAAGCCAACACAAACGTTTCACACAAACAAATAAGAATCTTAACAGCAGGCAATTTCTAAAACCGATGCTTGTATCATAATCTTTATTCTGTTATTTTCAAATTTCACTTATAAATCTGCATAGGTTATTTTGCAGGTAAATAAACTACAAATACATATTTATATATTTATTTATATATACAGGATGTTAATGAACTATACCGAAATATTTTCACAGAATATGTAGATTACTTAAATAAGTAATTTGAAATAGGAGACTTATGGTCTGCTTATTGAAATGTCGAAGTAACGCTTATAAGTTTCTGAGGTGCCAATACGCCACTGGCTAATTTATCAAACATTCCAGAGCATAACACGAAAAAATCTGATGTGTACATTCACATGACTTTCTCTATATCCCTGCAACAAATTATTCTTATACTTCTATTTACTTTATACTAATCAGAAAAAATGAGCAGAAATAGTTTTATTACTTGATTCCTTGTTAGTAGAAGCGAAATTAGGGACTACCATAGGTTTAAGTGATAGTCAAAGCTGGTTGCTCTGCGACTGAAGTTCCTTTGTTTGTATGGACGTGAGTTCACAAAGTCCTGTATGAGAAAAGTATGTCTTGATAGCTGAAAAACAACAAGGAGTATCTCAAAAACAATCAACTTCACGAAAAAAAATGTTTATAACATAAATTGTGTGTTTTAATGTGCTCTACATTTTTTGTGTAGTAAGTTTTTGTCCATCTCTTAAGGCTTAGCAGTTATTCAAAACTGCGTAAAATCCATCCAGAATAAACTACTCTTCAGAGGCTATTCCCAGAAAATCATATATACATTTTATGTCACGGAAATATCTTTAATATATGATATTTTAATCAAAATCGTGAGAGCGTTTTTGAGTTATCGTGTTCACAGACACACGGACACACTAACACACGGACACACGGGCACCACACACACGCACGCACACACACACACGCACACGCACACGCACACGCGCGCACACACACACACACACACACACACACACACGGACGGACCTTTTTGTGAAAATGCTTTTTTTTGGATACAGGGGACCCTAAAACATATATTTCCGTTGAAATCTCGGTATCGAATTTTTGGGTGTATACAATACTTCTCTATCCCTATGTACATTGTGCATACGGGGCTAGAGAAAGTAAAATGAAGGGACATATTACAGCGTACCTCTCTATCGTATTAGTTATGATACTGGCTTTCAAGTGAAAGATAGCTTCCGAGTTCGGGTCTCGTTCACGTGTCGCGGCACTTCGTCTGGAATGAAAAAAATCAAAATAAAAAAAAAAATTACTCAATGACAGGAAACGAACTTTACCTTTGGGGTAGCAGCTCCCCGCGTTACGCATTAAGCCACCAGAGCAGTTGAAAAAACGCCTCCAAAGTAGGTTACCTCCAGAACGTAGTTAATGAAGCTCCGTGTAGCACTGTGAAGTGATTAGTTCGAGATTTTACAGATTTTTGCGACATTAAATCTTGAGAACGCTAGAAACGAGCTGCTAAAATTCGATATTTCTATACTCGGGCAGCAGTTTTAAGGACATTCTAAGCCATTTTGTCAACCCGCTTTACTTTAACACCGATTTATCAGCACCTGATACCCACACGTTTAACGCTATGTAGCTGCGTTATGTTTATCCGGGGACCATACATCGCCGATCTCAAATTACTTATATCAGTCACGTGCACAATCTTGCAAATTATTTCGGTGTAGTTCATTAACACCTGTATATACAGACCAGGATGACTCCAAAGTTCTTCGATGCATTCGAGGGTTCAAATATCTTGGGACCAACTACTCTGACCGAGGTTTTTCGTAGTTTTCAATTAGACGTCCAGGTAAAGTACCAGATTGTGTGTGTATATATAAGTCTAAAACGATAGTTCGCTTTTCGTAGTCGGCTTACCCTCCCCATATTTAGGACTGAAACCCCTCCCCCGCTCCATGATGCGTCGGGGTCAGAAGCCTGTGGGAAGCCAAGGACACGAAGCCACAGAATAGAGAACCTGAAACAAGTGGCCGACCCGGAGCCAGGAATGAGCGTGAGAATGTGGACGGTATGAAATGCAAGCTAAATTGATGATAGGTAAGGTGATAATGGAGCAATTGGTGGAATGAGGGGCGGGGGAAACCGGAGAATACACGCCCAAACGCAGCTAACCTCCAGAAGTCCCACATGCGGGCGTTTTAGATCGAACCCGGTAGGTGAGAGGCGAACGCTCTAACCACTAGACCACGGCGCCAACTGATTGGTTATTTTGTAGATACTAAGTAAGCTAAATATGATAAAAAACTGATGTGTTCTATTCACAAAATTTTCTGTACATCTCTGCACCAAATTATTGTAAAAAGCCTTATACTTCTATTTACTTATGCTAATTGATAAAAAATAGCAGAAATAGTCTTACTACTTGCTTCCTTGTAAGCAGAAGCGAAATAAGGAAGTACCATAGGTTAAAGTGATAGTCAAAAACTTGATGCTATGTGACTGAAGTTCCTTTGTATGGACAAGAGTTGACAAATTCCCTTATGAGAAAAAAATTTTAAAGCTTAAATCAACAACAGGGAATATCTCAAAAAGCGATCAACTCCACGAAAAATATGTATGACATAAATTGTGCGTTTTATCGTGATCTATATAGTTTTTGTAGTAAGTTTTGCCTATCTTTTACGGTTTTACCAGTAATGAAAAATTCATCCATAATAAAGACTCCTTCAAAGGCTATTCCAAAAAAATTCAAAATATACATTTTGTCACATAAATATTTTTAACAGACGATATATTAATCAAAATTGTTAGAGCCATTTTTGAGAAAATCAAAAATTTCGAAAATGTTTCCATGTAAAGTGTTGTTGGTGTAGGGCGATTTTTGAAAATCGCCATGTCGCAACCCTGGAAGATACTGAACTTGAATACAGAGTTTGGTATTTGATGGACTTTTTGTTTTTGAATTATGCTGCCCACATACGCACATGCACACAGACGCACACATAGAATTTTTTAAAAAATATTTCTTTTTTAATTCAGGAAATCTCAAAACATATATTTCCGGTGAAATCGCGGTATCGAATTTTTGGGTGCAATGCAATACATTATGTACCTACATAATACCTGAGGAGAAGTTAATAGATAAAAATCCATAGATACATTTCAATTTTAATATTTTTTCAGGTTTAAAATTTTATTATTTATTGTTATTTGATAATAACAAAGTTTTCAAAAGCATTTAGTTTAGCTTCTGTAAGTAGAGACTTTCGTATAGTACTGAACAACTCAAGGATGTACATTTCACACACAATAGGCAATAAACATAGCATAAAGTTCCTAAACTGCTATGCTCATATGATAAGTCGTACTTTCAAATGATTGAATGTAAATAAAGCCATTAAGAGTCAAATTTGCTTTCTATTGTGTTATTCTATTTTGTGCTATGTGAATTGAAAATATCCACTTTAGACATCAAAAGAACAATTTTACATATTTTCTCCTCACTTTTCTGGCCTTTCTTACCCATTCCATTCGCTTTTCCTGCAACTAAATAATGAAAAGACCTTTATTTGCGTCTCCCTGCTATAAATCAAAGCCACTGTCCCGGTCGTGCTGAACGAAACGTGATCTGAAATCTGAAAAACACAGTGGTGCAAAGAATTTCTTGCGAGTCGGTGGATCCTTATTCATTTATGTGTCATCCCCAGAGACAAGAAACCGGGCGACTAACGGAACGTTTTCCACTTTATAGAGGCGTTTTTAGAGCAGTTTTCGTTGTGATTAGCATAAATAGCTCAACAGAAATAATTTAAAATAATAGTAAATATTAATACAGTATGTTTTACTGCTCTATTAGTGATAAAATCATTTTCTACCATCGTTTATCTTTATTACCAGGAAGTAGACAGAAGAATAATTATTTTTTACTTTCTCAACACTGTATACATGTCTATAAAGAAACTATTGCATTCCACCAAAAAATTCATTACGAGATTTCACTGGAAATACATCTGTTAGAGTCCCCTGTATCCATAAAGGCATTTTTAGAAAAAGGTCTCTGTGTGTGTCCATGAACAAAATAACTCAAAAATGAAAAGTCGGTAAAATACCAAACTTGGTATTTAAGTTTAGCTCTTCCCGGAATCCACACAAAGATTTTGAGCAAAATCTCCCACACCCCAAACTACCCTTTACATGGAAAAGGTTTCGAAAAGTTTTATTTTCTCAAATATGGTTCTAACAATTTTATTAAAAGACCTAAGTATATTAAAGACATTGATATGGCAAATAAAGTGTAGGTATATATTCAATTTTATGGGAAAATCTCTAAACAACTCTTTTTTTTCTGAACGAACTTTGCTGAATTTAGGTAACTGGTAAACCGTGAGAGATAGACAAAAACTTACTACACAAAAAATGGAAATCAGTTAAAACATACAATGTATGCCATATACATTTTTACTTTCTCTAAATGTACAATGTACATAGTGTACAGAGAAGGGATTGTATTGCACCCAAAATGCGATACCGAGCTTTCACCGGAAATATATGTTTTGAGACCCCCTGAATGCAAAAAAAAAACATTTTTATAAAAATGTCCATGTGTGTCATAGCTCAAAAATGAAAAGACCGTTAAAAACCAAACTTGGTATTTAAGTTTGTTATCTTCCAAGGATGCGACAAGAAGATTTTACGGAAAATTACCCCACCCCAAACCCCCTTTACTTGGAAAAAAATTCGAAAATTTTTATTAAAATCTCGTATATTTAAGATATTTATGTATATCTTGAATTTTATGGGAATAGCTTCTGAAGACTACTTGAATCTAGATGAATGTAACATATTTTTACATAACTGCCAAACCGTAAGCGATGGGCAAAAGCCTACCACACAGAAAATGTACAGTACATTAAAATACACAATTTATGTTATATACATTTTTTTTCGTGGAGTTGATCGTTTTTAAGATATTGCTTGTTTTCAGTTTCAGATTTGAAAAACATACTTTTCTCATACAGGAATTTGTCAACTCCTGTCCATACAAAGGAACTTCAGTCACATAGCAACCAGCTTTTGACTATTAATTTAATCTATAGTACTCCCTTATTTTGCTTTATCTTACAAGGAAGCAAGTAATAAGACTATTACTAATAATATTTTCTCAATTAACATGAAGTAAATAGAAGGTTAAGCTTTTTAACAATACCTTTTTTGCAGAGATGTACAGAAAGTCATATGAATGGAACACATGAGATTTCTTTCGTTGAATTGAGATTTTCAGATTTAAAATACTTCATTTTTTTCACACATGAAGTTGGAAACTCTTCGTCCTGCATAGAAACGGATTTCGCCCTCAAGACAACCAGCTTTAAAAGATTGACTATCGTTTTAACCTAGTATATTCCCTTATTTTTCTCCTACTTACAAGGAAGGAAATAAGACAATTTCTGCTAAAGTTTATCTCGATTATCATAAAGTATAAAACAATATGCTTGTCCTGGAGTAGAACAAAAGAAAAACGAGCAAGTCCTGTCTGAGAAGAAGTACAAGTACCTTACAACTGAAACCAATAACAAGGAATAACTTGGAAACGTTACTTCCAAAACAAAAACGTAAAGGACATAAATTATAGTGCTCTGACAAGATCTACAGTTTTGTGCAAGTTTCTGTCTATCACTTAGATTTAGCAGTTAAGCAAAATTCGGAAAAATTCATCCAGAAAAAGACATTGAGAGGCTATTCCGAGAAAATTTAAAATATACAGTTTATTTAAAATGTAAATATCTTTACTATATGGGATTCTAATTGAAATCGTTAGAGCCATTTTTGAGAAAATCAGGATTTTGAAACTTTCAATGTAGAGGGCAATTTGTGGTGTGGGGAATTTCTTGAAAATCTTCGATATTACCGCGCTAGGGTGACGAACGCAACAAAATGTATTATAGTGCAATTTTGGATAATGTTAGTAAAATAAATAGGGGGTATAGAGAGACACACGCTGACCTTTTTCTAAAAATATTTTTATTTGGGGGTCCTCAAAAGAAGCATTTCCGATGAAATCTCGCTATCGGATTTTTATGTGGAATACAATTCCTTCTCTACCTACTTGTACATTGTACTACGCGCTAGAGAAAGTAAATAAACAAACAACACAATTTGTCACACCTATGACACCTATTTTTACTTTCTCTACACGTACTATGTACATAGTGTATAGAGTAGGTATTACACTGCACTCAGAAATTCGATACCAAGATTTCGTCTGACATGGTTTGGGCCTCCGGGAATCAAAAAAAAAAAAGAAATTTCGAAAAAGGTCGTGTGTGCGTGTGTCTGTTTGTGTGTGTGTGTGTATATGTGTGTGTGTTTGTGTGTGGACAGTTGAATACCAAACTTGGTATTTAAGTTTGGTATCTTGGAAGGATGCGATACGCAAATTTCCAAGATAATCCCCCCACTAGGGGGTACCCTTTACATGGAACATTTTTTGAAAAATTTACTCTCTCAAAAATGGCTAACGATTTTGATTAAAATGCCGTATATTAAAGATATTTACCTGCCAAATAATATGTATATCTTGACTTTTCTCGGATTAGTCTCTAAAGACTACATTATTCTGGACGAATGTTACGAAATTTTGCATAACTGCTAAACCGTAAGGGATGGACAAAAACTTACCACACAGCAAATGTAGAATACATTAAAACACACAATTTATATTATACACTTTTTTCATGGAGTTAATTGTGTTTGAGGTATTCCTCGTTTTTGATTTCAGCTTTGAAAAAACTTTGTCAAATCTTGTCCATACAAATAAAGGAACTTGAGTCACATAGCAACCATCTTTTGGTTATCACTTTAACGTATGGTACTCTCTTATTTCACTTCTGCTTACAAGGAAGCAAGTAATGAGACTATTTCTGTTAATTTTTTCTCGATTAGCATGAAGTAAATAGAAGAATAAGCTTATTAACAATAAGTTGTTACAGAGATGTAGAGAAAAGCATGTGAATAGAACACATCAAAATTCTTTTTGAATTCAGGGGGCTGTAAAACATGTATTTCCGGTGAAATCTCGGTATCAAATTGTTGGGTGCATAACAATACCTTCTCTATAAACTATGTACATAGTACATGTGGAGAAAGTAAAAAAAAAAAAAAATCTGATGTGTACCATTCACATGACTTTCTCTATATCCCTGCAACAAATTAATCCTAAAAAGCTTATACTTCTATTTACTTTATGCTCATCAGAAAAAAATAGCAGAAATAGTCTTATTACTTGCTTCCTTGTAAGTAGAAGCGAAATAAGGGACTACCATAGGTTATAGTGATAGTCGAAAGCTGGTTGCTATGTCAATGAAGTTCCTTTGTATGGATAGGAGCTGACAAGTTCCTGTATGAGAAAAGTGTAAGTTTTTCATAGCAGAAACCAAAAATAAGGAATGATTAAAAAACGACGAACTCCACGAAAAAATTCATATAACATAAAGTGTGTGTTTTAACATACTCTACATTTTTTGTGTAATAAGCTTTGGTCCATCTCTTACGGTTTAGCAGTTATTCAAAATTCAGTAAAATTCATCCAGAATAAACTACTCTTCAGAGGCTATTCCCAGACAATTCAAGATATACATTTTATTTGTCAGGTACATATCTTTAATATAGGAAATTTTAATCAAAATCGTTAGAGCCATTTTTCAGAGAATCAAAATTTTCGAAAAAAGTTCCATGTAAAGGGTAGCTGGGGGTGGGGGGATTTTTCCCAAAATCTAGGAGTCGCATCCCTGGAGGATGCTAAACTTAAATACCAAGTTTGGTATTTTAGCTACTTTTCGTTTTTGAGTCATCGTATTCAAAGTCACACGAACACACACGAACACACACGAACACTCACGAACACACACGGATCTTTTTGTGAAAATGCTTTTTTTGGATATTGTGGACCCGAAAACATATTTCCGGTGAAATCTCGGTATCGAATTTTTTGGTGGAGTGCAATACCTTCTCTATACACAATGTACATAGTGCGCACAGAGAAAGTAAACATAAACACAATAATTTGTCCCACCTATGACTATAATTTTCGAGATTAGGAGCTGTTAAAGGCACGGCTTCTCTACGCGGTCAGCCATATAGCTTACAGCGACATCTATTTGGCCATAACTAGATTGGAAACAGTGGCCAGGGACTCTCTAGGGAAAACAAACGTCATGAGACTTGCAGCGCATATTCTGTGATTTGGGCTGTGCACTCAACCCCTAGAGGGACTTGCTTTAAATCCTGTTGCAGTAAAGTTGTAAAACAGTATTAGATTATTCAGGTCGCTGCCTCGCCGCCGCGTGTGCGGGCCTGCCTCTGACGGACTTCCAATCAATCTCCATTTATCCGTATCGGTGGTAATTGAAACTGATTGGTTGCCGTAGCATCAGAACAGACGGCTGAGCAAAGCGCAATGTCTCCCACGCCGGGACGTAATCCGGTGAGAGAGAGAGAGAGAGAGAGAGAGAGAGAGAGAGAGAGAAACTGCAATCATAAGCGTTAGAGATGATGTTAGACGCGACTAGAGTTGAGCACGTGACGCCATTTCGTTACTCGTAGCACGAAGGTTATTCATGCTTTACTTGAGCATATTCACTCTGGTTTTGCAGTCACTGAACCACAGATATGCCTTCAGCATTTGCATAGGAGTAATTAAATAAATTTCTTACGCGTACACACACACACACACACACACACACACACATTACGTAATTATAACTATGCACTGGCCGTACAAAATGGGGCAATCACATATAAAAACTCCGACACGTTCCATTCACCTATATTTTTGCTTTCTCTACACGTACTATGTACATAGTGTATATAGAAGGTACTGTAATGCACCTAAAAGTTCGACACCGAGATTTCACCGGAAATACATATTTTTTGGAAAAAGATCCGTGTGTATGTGTGCGTGTGTCTTTGTACAGCATAGAACTCAAACGAAAAGACCGTTAAGGAGTATCTCAAAACGATCAACTTCACGAAAAGAATATATGTAACATATTGTGTGTTTTAACGGGCTCTATATTTTTTTGTGTGTGGTTAAGTTTTATACATCTCTTGCGGTTTAACAGTTATACAACATTCCATAAAATTCATCCAGAATGAAATAGTGTTCATGGGCTATTCCTAGAAAATTTAAGATATACGTTCTATTTGTCAGGTAAATACCCTTAAAATATGATATTTTAATCAAAATTGTTAAAGCCATTTTTGAGAAAATAAAAAATTTTCGAAAAAAGTTCCATGTAAAGGGTAGTTTGGGGTGGGGGGATTTTTTTCAAATTCTTCGTGTCGCTTCCCTGGAAGATGCTAAACTTAAATACCAAGTTTGGTATTTTACCGACTTTTCATTTTTAAGTTATCGTTTTCACAGACACACGGACACACTGACACACACACGGACCTTTTTCTGAAAACACTTTTTTGGATACAGGGGACTCTAAAACATATATTTCCGGTGAAATCTCAGTATCGAATTTTTGGTGGAGTGCCATACCTTCTCTACACACTATATACGTAGTAAGGATAGAGAAAGTAAAAATGTCTTTCACATCATAGAATCTCCTGTTTTTACTTTCTCTATATGCACTATGTACATAGTGTATAGAGAAGGTATTGCACTCCACCCAAAAATTCGATACGGAGATTTCACCGGAAATATATATTTTAGGGTCCCCAATATCCAAAAAAAGCATTTTTACAAAAAGGACCGCGCGCGCGCGCGCGTGTGTGTGTGTGTGTGTGTGTGTGTGTGAACACTATAACTCAAAAACGAAAAGTCGGTAAAATACTTAACTTGGTACTTAAGTTTAGTATCTTCCAGGGATGCGACACGAAGATTTTGAGGGAACTCCTCCCACCCCCAACTACCCTTTACATAGAACTTTTTCGAAAATTTTGATTTTCTCAAGAATGGCTCTAACGATTTTGATTAAAATTTCGTATATTAAAGATATTTACCTAACAAATAAAATGTATATCTTGAATTTTCTGGGAATAGCCTCTGAAGAGTAGTTTATTCTGGATGAATTTTACTTAATTTTGAATAACTGCTAAACTGTAAGAGATGGATAAAGCTTACTGTACAAAAAATATAGAGCACATTAAAACACACAATTTATGTTATATACTTTTTTCGTGGAGTTCGTCGTTTTTGAGACATTCCTTATTTTTGGTTTCTGCTATGAAAAACGTATACTTTACTCATGCCGGAACTTGTCAACTCCTATCCATATAAACAAAGGAACTTCATTGACATAGAAAGCAAGTTTTGACTATCACTTTAATCTATGGTTGCCCCTTATTTCGCTTCTACTTACAAGGAAGCAAGTAATAAGACTATTTCTGCTAATTTTTTCTGATTAGCATAAAGTAAATAGATGCATAAGCTTTTTAAGAATAATTTGTTGCAGGGATATACGGAAAGTCATGTGAATGGTACACATCAGATTTTTTTATAGTGGTTACAAATAAAATGAACAGGGTATGGCAGACCCAGCTAGGACAGAAAAGTGAAGGTTTTTGATCAGCCTCATAAAGTAGCATTTTTTCCCCACCAGATGTCAGCGCGTAACAAAGGCCAATAGATATGGATGCAGGAACAGCATTTGCGGGAAACCTGGCTTATTACCTCGTGGTCAGGACCTCTTTCTGGGAATCGTCTTCCTCATGGTCAAGTATGTGCTAACTTCGTGACGTGATCTCACTCCGAAACACAGTCCCTGCTTTTATCTTACTTAAAACAAAAGGGAACGCAGAAAGGGAAGGTGTTCTTAATGCACCTCAAATACCGAGCACCAACATCTCGCAGCCACCAATTCCGGACTCTCATTCTGTGGCGATCTCATCTTCTGCCAATAAGAGAGGGGCATGCGCTGAATACTTGAGCATTTGATGTGTTTCCTTCATCAACTGTCTAACTAAGGTTATGGTCACATTAGTCGAAAACTTACAAATGATTATTGTGTTTTGTGAAATAAAGACTCTCTACCTGCAAACAAAATATATTAATAATCTTATGTGTTACACTCACATGACTTTCTCTATCTGCTTACATAATATTATTCTTCTTTCTGTACCTTGCTAATCGAGATAATCTTAGCAAAATGTTCTTACTACTTAGTTCCTTATAATTAGAAGGGAACTAAAGGAATGCGCCATACCAAAGCGATAGTTAACAATTTTGGAAGCTATCACTTGTAATTACAAATCACTTCTTTGCTTGACCAGGAGCAGAACAAATGAAAAACTAGATTACTGTCTGAGAAAAATGTAAGTACTTCACAAGGAATATCTCGGAAACGGTTACCTCCACAACAAAAATGTAAAGGACATAAATTGAGTGTTTTGATGAGATCTACACTTTTTGTTAGGCAAGTTTTTGTCGATCTGTTGCAGTTTAGCTGTTATGCAAAATTCCTTAAAATTCATCCAGAATAAAGTAGTCTTCCGAGGCTATTCCCAGAAAATTCAAGATATACATATTATTTGTCAATTAAATATCTTTAATACACAGTAGTTTAATCAAAATTGTTAGAGCCATTTTGGAGAAAATCAAAATTTTCGAAAAAAGTTCCATGTAAATGGTAGTTAGGGGCGGGGAAATTTTCTCGAAAATCTTCGTGTCGCATCCTTGGAAGATACCAACTTAAATACCAAGTTTGTTGTTTAACAGTCTTTTCGTTCTTGAGCTATGCTGTCCACACACACACACGCACACGCACACACACACACACACACACACGAACCTGTTTCTGAAAATGCTTTTTTCTTTTTTATTCAAGGGGTCCTAAAATATGTATTTCCGGTGAAATCTCGAGATCGAATTTTTGGGTGGAATGCAATACTTCTCTATCGCTATGTACATTGCACATACGGGGATAGAGAAAATAAAAATAGTATTCTAATATCTACTTCATACTATTCGAGATAAAGCATTAGCACAGATGATCTTATTTATGGTCAGTAAATAAGCATGCGCAGTGTGAAATGCTTTATTCCCACAATCGCCTCTTCATTTTCCTTCCACCTGGTAGAGAAGCGGAGAGGTTACGTGTGCAACAGTGGCGGTTGTTCTTGAGCAAAAGCATACTTGTACTTCCAGTCCCAATTAAACGTTCGCTGTTCACTCGTATTGCACATGTAAGCCACCACTCACTGATTGAACCGTTTTTTGTTTGTTTTTGTTTTGTTTTGTTAGTTTTTTGCTCTACGTGAGTATTGAAAGAGAGTAATGGAGACGAAAAGGATTAATATCTGTCGCTAGGCGATGAAATTGAATTTCGGTTCAATTGCAAGGCCATGAGCAAAACAAAAGAGTTACAGCCCGCCTGAGTAGTGTGGTGGCAGCGTGACTGCCTCACATTCAAAAAGTCGTTAGTTCGAATCTCGCCGAGTGTGAGTTATCCGGATAAAGTTTTTTTCGGGGTTTTTCCTTATCCTGAGAAGACGAATGTCGAGTAACTTTAAGCTCCATGGACCCCGAGATCATATGAGCTTCATTCCACCAATTTCATTCATCGTCCGATATAACCAACCAAGTTAAAAGCCATTAAACTGCAAAAAAAAAAAAATTATGACACGAATAAACTTGTTCCCTTTGAGAAAATTATATGTGCTAAACTTGAAACCAGTTACAATATATAGATTTCGTTTGTCATGAAAATATCTTAAATATATGACATTTAAATAAAAATTGTTCCAACCATTTTTGAGGAAAATCAATATTTTTGAGAAAAAAATTCCATGTAAAGGATTGTTGTGGTGGGGGGTTTTTATTCTAAAATATTTCTCGGAAGATACTAGGTGTGGTTTTTAAAGAACTTTTCGTTTTTGAGTTATGCTGCCCACAGACACACACACAAATAGACACACACGCGCGCGCGTTTAAAACAGTTTTTTTTTTCAGGGGTTCAAAATATGTATTTCTGGTGAAATCTCAGTAACGGATTTTGGTTGCAATACAACACCTTCTCTATATACTATGTACATGGTACATGTAGAGAAATTAAAATGTGTTTATTTTGGATTCAGGTGGTTTCAAAACATATATTTCCTATGAATTCTAAATGTGGAATTTTAGGATGGATTAGAATACATTCAACATCCACTGTGTACAATGTACCTAAGTGATAGAGAAAGTAATCATGGATTAATAGGTTGCATTACCTCACCTTGATTCGATTGTAAAACATATAGCATTGTGAGAACGATTTTAGGAGTGGATATAACATAATATCTTAATACTTTCTGTTGCATGAATAAAATGCACCAACTGAAGCACCTTCAAGGTTCGCTTGCTGCAGAAAGCAGTTGTTTCAATGTGACACATAACTTCCACTAACATTCTGTAGCAAATTGCACGGATTGGTCCCACAATGTTCTCATAGCAACACCTGAACCGAAACGAGCGTGTTACTCAGGAGAATGAGCATAGATGCTTCCGTGCACACTCGGCAGTGGACCACGTGACTGCTTGGTTGGCCGGCTGGAACGTTAACCAGGCAGTACGTAGAGTGAAATATGTGACCCCCACTCAAAATTTGTAATTTACTGTAATTTTATCAGAAATGGTGATAGAAAACCACATATCAATGAGCTGGATAAAACTTGTTATACACTGAATGTGTTCATTTACTGTTAAAAAACTAAATCGAAATGAAGTCCATTTCGATACAGATTTTCATATCGATATAGATTTTCACATTTGCACTCCACCCAAAAATTCGATACCGAGATTTCACCGGAAATATGTTTTAGGGTCCCCATTATCCAAAAAAAGAATTTTCACAAAAAGTTCCGTGTGTGTGTGTGTGTGTCCCTGTGTCAGTGTCCATGAACACGATAACTCAAAAATGAAAAGTCAGTAAAATACCAAACTTGGTATTTAAGTTTAGTATCTTCCTGGATTGGACACGAAGATTTTGAGAAAAATTTCTCCACCCCAAACTACCCTTTACATGGAAAATTTTTCGAAAATTTTTATTTTCTAAAAAATAGCTGTAACGATTTTGATCAAAATATCGTATATTAAAGATATTTACCTGACAAATAAAATGTATATTTTGAATTTACTGAGAATAGCCTCTGAAGAACTACTTTATTCTGGGTCAATTTTACGGAATTTTGAATAACTGCTAAAGCGTAAGAGATGGACAAAAACTTCCCACATAACAAATGTAGAGCTCTTTAAAATACACTATTTATGTTACGTACATTTTTTTCGTCGAGTTGATTGTTTTTGAGATATCCCTTGTTTTTGGTTTCAGTTATAAAAAAAACATACTTTTATCATACAGGACTTTGTGAACTCGTGTCCATACAAACAAAGGAACTTCAGTCACATAGCAACCAGCTTCTGACCATCACTTTAACCTATGGTACCCCCTTATATCACTTCTACTTACAAGGAAGGAAGTAATAAGAATATTTCTGCTAATTTTTTCTCGAAAGCAGGAAGTAATTAGAAGCATAAGCTTTTTAACAATAACTTATTACAGGGTTGTAGAGAAAGTCATGTGAATGAAACACATCAGATTTGTTTGGTAGTGTTTAACACCCGCTTTAACTACTTAGGGCACCACAGGCGGTGACACTGATGATACATGAATGATGGAGCACCAGTGGAACGAGAGGGCGGGGGAAACCGGAGTACCCGGAGAAAACTCGCCCAGCGCCGCTTTGTCCACCTCTAATGTTACATGCGGTCGCTTGGGATTGAACCCCGGCCATCTAGGTGAGAGGAGAGTGGTCTAACTAGTGCATGCTAATCTGCATATAATTACAGAAATATCTTACTCGTAGAATAGCCTCTAAAAATCTGATGTGTACCATTCACATGACTTTCTCTATATCCCCGCAACAAATTATTCTTAAAAAGCCTATACATCTATTTACTTTATGCTAGTCAGTAAAACATTAGCAAAAATAGCCATATTACTTGCTTCCTTGTAAGTAAATGTGAAATAAGGGAGTACCATAGTCAAAAGCTGGTTGCTATGTCACTGAAGTTCCTTTGTTTGTATGGACAGCAGTTGAACAATTCCTGTATAAAAAATGTATAAGTTTTCATAGCAGAAACCGAAAATAAGGAATGTCTCAAAAACGATGAACTCCACGAAAAAAAATGTATATAATATAAATTGTGTGTTTTAACGTACTCTACATTTTTTTTGTGTAGCAAGTTTTTGTCCATCTCTTACGGTTTAGCAGTTATTCAAAATTCAGTAAAATTCATCTAGAATAAACTACTCTTCAGAGGCTATTCGCAGAAAATTCAAGATATACATTTTATTTGTCAGGTAAATATCTTTAGTATACGAAGTTTTAATCAGAATCGTTAGCGCCATTTTTGAGAAAATCAAAATTTTCGAAAAAAGTTCCATGTAAAGGGTAGTTGGGGTGGGGCGATTTTTCTCAAAATTTTCGTGTCGCATCCCTGGAAGATACTAAACTTAAATACCAAGTTTGGTATTTTACCAACTTTTCTTTTATTTTACCAATGTTTCACTTTGGACAACATACAGGACTTTATGGATGGAAAAGATTTCCCAACCGGTGAAAACCTCAAAGTGATAGCGACATCTTGGATCAGATCTTTAGCGGTGGAAGAGTATAATATCTGTATTGAAAAACCGGCGCCACGTGACAATAAATACCTTGATAGCAGTGACGATTACGTTGAAAAATAGAGTAAGGGCTCTAACTGTGTAAATAAAGTTTTGTGTTGATAACTCTAGTTATAGCTTAGTTATGCCAAATTGTCTAACACATTCTGGAGGTCCTCTACATACATCACACAATCTATCGTCACATATTTATATTATAAAACTCGTCAACATTATCAGAGGATTAACCGTCAATATTGATCTGAGCCTCCTCTTGAAGCTCTCAAACGAAAGATGTCTTATGTGCATAGGTAAGAAGTTGAAAAGTTTTATTGAGATATAACAAAACTATTTACACTTATACTATATTTACTTTTGGGTATATAAATATTTGAGTTCTTCCGTGTTGGGTAATTATGTATATTGTCGCAGGTAGTAAAATCATTAATATTTTTCTTGACATACAAGAGGCAGGCCAGAACGTACATTGACGGTAAAGTAAGAATAGCAGATTGAATAAAAAGTGGTTTACAATGAGTCCTGGGTGAAGCTCCATAAATTAACCTTAAAGCTCTCTTCTGTAAAATAAAAACTCGTAATGCTGAAGCATGGTTACCCCAGAGCAAAAGTCCATAATTTAGATGGCTATGAATATGTCCATAATAGATTCTACATTAATATTGTTCTTAAGTATTCGTAACATGAACAACGCCTTATTTACTTTTTTTACAACATACATAACATGAGTTTGCCAGCTCAAATTTGAGTCGACTTGCAAACCTAGAAATTTCACTGTTTTATGGTCATTTGAATTTATTTTCCTTGAACTAAAATGTAATGTCTCTGTTTTCGAACTGTTTAAAATCAAATTATTAGCATTACATTGTAGGTGTAATGATTTGACTGATATGCATTAATCGCATGCTACCAATTAAACATGTTTCATTGTTTACAGAGTGGAAGAGAAGAATGTGACTATTGTAACTTGGAGACCACAGAGGTCGTCATGCGATGACATTCGGATGAGATTTAACAGCAGATTCCACTGATAAAACATTCCGCAAATTGGTAACAAGATCAAGCTCACTGGATCGCTGGTAACGGAGCCTGAACAAGGACGTCCGTTGACTTTCAGCAATATGGGGCACCATGTCATTAGCTGTACGCACGTTCCTGAATTCACACTTCCCTGGGAAGTGGATTGGACGCGCAGGTCCCATATCGTGGGCAGCACGTTCCCCCGACTTCACGCCGATGGCTTTCTTTGTGTGGGGATTTATCAAAGGGCGTGTGCAGGAGCTCAGGGGCCGCTGCTACTGCCATAACACCTGTAATGTTTCAGAATGTGTTTCGTGCCACTGCTGAAAGATGGGAACCGTGTCATGATGTTGAAAGTAACCACGAATAAACCGTCACCGTAGCAGAGATTGCAGGTAGCATCATTATTTCTATAAAATAGATACTTAATGTGTTTTCACACAAGCCGTGTGTAGGACAGGAGTTGGATAGGTAAAGTCAGACTGAAAAATTTAATGCTTTAGCTGGGATTTGAACCACGGATCTCCCGATCTCTAGCCAGTTGCTCAGCCACTGAGCTAACATGGCAACATACCGGCATAGCATTGAATTTCTCAACTGACTCGTCTGTTTCACTGTAAACCATAAGGTGATCTCAAATTATTTTGAGATGACAAACCCAGTGGCGACTTATAATGTTATAAGTGTTTTAGAGCCAGGATTCATAGTATAGCCAAATATTATGGTCAATTGGTATTGGATTCATTATTTTTTTCACACAAGCCGTGTGTAGGTCAGAAGTTGGATAGGTAGATACTTAATTTCTATTGAATTAAAAAATTGTGTTGCCCTAGAATAGTAAAAAGTTTGCTTGCTTAAATCTTCTCTGGTCTTGTACAAACAATGCAGTAAGTTCAGGGAGAGGAACCCGGCACGTCTGGTTGAGGGTGGTAAAGTCAGAAGGGCACGGATGTATTATTCGCAAGCAACTCCTCAGCACGATCGAGGATTCTTCGCGGACTGACATAGTCTCACAGCTAATGAGGAAACTTGGTCCAGACTTCCTGTTATCAGGCAGGATTACGTTCCTGCAGGGAGAGGGATTTACTATGATGAGACCAGGAATATAAAGGAGCGTGAATAAGAGGAAGAGATAGGACCGTGTCCTAAACCTAAGATATCTTACCTGCCGCTTCCCCGGGGAACTATTTCAATCATCAGCTTCCTTTTCTATGAGAATTCACGAAAGAAACGATAGCTAAAATCTGATGTGTCCACTTTCACTACTTAGTTTTACTTTCTCTACACGTGCTATGTACATAGTGAATATATTGTAATGCACCCAAAAGAATCCGATATTTCACCGGAAATAAATGCTTTGGGTCCACCTGAATAAAAAAAAAAAAATAGAAAAAGTTCCGTGTGTGTCTGTGGACAGCATAACACAAAAACGAAAAGTCGTTAAATACCAAACTTGGTATTTAAGTTCAGCATCTTCGAAGGATGCGACACGAAGATTTTCAAGAGGACCCCCCCCTATTCAAACTACCCTCACATGGTAATATTTTTCGAAAATTTTGATTAAATGCTTATACTGAATAATTTTTGTTCTTGAATTATGCTGTGTAGACACAAGGACTTCTGCAAAAATGCTTTTTTGGATTCAAAACGTGCATTTTCCCATGGAGTACAATAACTTCTCTACCTACTATGTATATTGTAGATATGTACAGAAGAAAGTAAAAAAAACTGAGGCGCTCCATTCACATGACCAACTCTATCTGTCCCACCAAAAAAAATTCTTACTAAGGTCGCCAGAAAGGCTAATACAGTTGACATATCTGTGTTCTAATTTTATTAAACCATCTCTGTAGTGGATTTATCAAGGTCCTCAAAATAGCTGTTTACCGCATCAATGACCTCCTCGTTGCTGTGAAATCTTCGTCCTCCAAGAAATTTTTTGAAGTTTGGGAACTGGTTGCTAGATCTGTCGAATAGGGTGGATTCTCAAGCAATTCCAACTTTAATTCGCACATTTTTCCCATTGCAATGACTGAACGAGTATTGTCGTGATGAAACAAGATTATTTTTTTCTCCAAATGAGGTATTTTTCTCTTCATCTCATCACTCAAACGTTGCAGTAAGCTTAACAGAAAGAGTTTCTCTTTGCAGCCTTTGATCAGGTGTCAATAAAAGCGGCACCCATCTTGCACTGACCTTGTAAAAGCTCAAAACATTATTTAAAATATTACCTGCACTTTTGTTATATGTTTACACCCTCTGCTACCTCAAAAACTTTAATCTGCGGTATTCCACTAATAAACGATGAATTTTTTCAATGATCT
This sequence comes from Hymenopus coronatus, assembly GCA_030762935.1. Classification (NCBI taxonomy): domain Eukaryota; kingdom Metazoa; phylum Arthropoda; class Insecta; order Mantodea; family Hymenopodidae; genus Hymenopus; species Hymenopus coronatus. Next base: position 62,241,691 of record CM060884.1, read on the forward strand.
CTGGAGTTGTCACGTCTACAGGGCGTCCAGAGCGAGGCTCATCACTAATGCTCGTACATCCCATTTTAAACTCTACAACCCACCTTTTAATCATTGAATATGAAGCGCAGAGTCTTTCAATGTACAAAGGCGTTAAGCCTTTCAAATGGAATTAGTTAATCACTGCTCGTTTTTCCAAAACCTCCATTTTCGTGAAAATGTTAAAAGTTGTTTTGTTTAAAATGCTGCTATTGGAAAATTAAACAAGCTGTTCACCTGTAACTATGGATACAAGCTGGACTAGAGGTAAACTATACGATGCTACCGTTTAATTGGCCTAGTGGCGCCGTATCTGCGTGAGACACGGGACTTATCAGCCGACCGTCGTACAAAAGCTTCATGTTAATCGAGATGCATATTAGTAGAAACGATATTATTGTTTTTTTTTTCTACGTAGCAGGGAAATAAGAGAGTTAAAATTCGTTTACCTTTTATATACCCCGGTTTTAAACAAATTTGAGAAAAGTTTAAGTAGTTTAAAACTGAAACCAATAAGATGGAATCAGAAACTCTTAATTCTACAAAACATATGCGTTTCTTCCTATCTCATGCAATTTACGAATTTTATAAAAGTCATCCCAGAAAATTCAAGATATTCATTTTGATTGACACCAAGACATCTTAAAACTGCGCCATTTAATTAAAATCCTTAGAGAAATTTTTGATAAAATCAATCTTTTTGAAACACGTTCCATGTAAAGGGTAGCTGGATTGAGAGGAATTTTGTTGAAAATCTTCGTACCCACCATTAGAAGATACTGAACTAAAAACCAAAGTTTGAAAATAGTGGCATACGGGCACATTTTTTCTAAAAATTATTTCTTTTTTGGGTTCAAGGATTGTGAAAAAATATTTCCGGCGAGCTCTTAGTATCGAATTTTTGGGTGTATTACAATCCTGCTCTATATAGGATGTACATACGTGCTAGAGACAGTAAAATCCAGGTTTGCAAATAAGCAGACCACCAGTATGATGCTAACAACGTTGACTTAATTTGCTCCTACACATTATTTTGCGCTGCACAACCTAATTGAATTTGCCCAAGTTCTTTTGATATTTGCTCTTTACACAATTTCTGCACTAGTGTTTATCCTACAAGTTACAAGCTGTGAAGACATGTAAACATTCTCTCTGCACTAATAGTAATTACATCGCGTATATGGGAGTAGCTGTTACGGAACTCCAGTGCTTTTTATTACTTTCTCTACACGTATTATCTACATGATGTATAGAAAAGGTATTGCACCGAAAAATTCGATGCCGAGATTTCACGGGAAATATGCTTTGAGATCCCCTGAAACAAAAATATTCTTTGAGATCCCCTGAAACAAAAAAATGCTTTGAGATCCCCTGAAATAAAAAAAATGCTTTGAGATCCCCTGAAACAAAAATATGCTTTGAGATCCCCTGAAACAAAAATATGCTTTGAGATCCCCTGAAACAAAAAAATGCTTTGAGATCCCCTGAAACAAAAATATGCTTTCAGATCCCCTGAAACAAAAAATGCTTTGAGATCCCCTGAAACAAAAATATGCTTTGAGATCCCCTGAAACAAAAATATGCTTTGAGATCCCCTGAAACAAAAATATGCTTTGAGATCCCCTGAAACAAAAAATGCTTTGAGATCCCCTGAAACAAAAATATGCTTTGAGATCCCCTGAAACAAAAATATGCTTTGAGATCCCCTGAAACAAAAATATGGTTTGAGATCCCCTGAAACAAAAATATGCTTTGAGATCCCCTGAAACAAAAATATGCTTTGAGATCCCCTGAAACAAAAAAATGCATTTTTAGAAAAATGTCCGAGTGTATGTATATTTGTGTGTCTGTAGGCATAATAGCTCAAGAATGAAAAGTCCGTTAAATACCAAACTTGGTATTTAAGTTCAGTATCTTCAAAAGATGCAACACGGAGTGTCCCTCACCCCAACTACCTTTGACGTGGAAAAACTTTCGAAAATTTTGACTTTCACAAGAATGTCTAACGATTTTGATTAATGTATGGTATTAACGAGTTTTACATGATAAACAATATGTACCTATGTCTTGATTTTTTTTTTGGAAATAACCTCAAGATGTTTTTATTTGGATGAATTTTGCAAGGTTTACATAACTGCTGAACCATAAGATATACACAAAAACTTATTTTAAGAAAACTTGTAGAGCTCGTTAAAACTTATACTAGATTCACCGTTTTTGAGATATTCCTTTTAATTGGTTTCGGTTTTAAAATACTTACACTCAGCTGACCCGTCATAACAGGTACCTCATTTGTGCCGTTGGCTCCCCGACAGGCTTCCGACCCCTGGGCATTAGCTTGTAAATCCTAGGGGGGGGTGTCAGCCCTACAACTATGGGGAGAGTAAGCCGATTACGAAACGAAACGATGGAGGGTTAGCTTTAAGAAATCTAACACTGGGAATTAGGCAAGGCAGTGAAAGACAGGTGCACTTATATAAATCGACCAAGGTTACCATCACGAATTACTATTGATCTTCTTCAGATTAAGAGGAAGAAAATTGTTTCCAAAATAAGCATAATGTATCATTCAGATCAGGTAAGGACACCTGACAAAAGGACATTTCTTAATTAGCTTGTTAATTCAACATCCGGTCGTCTCCTTAGCGCGGTGGTAGCGTTGCTGCTTGCCAAGCGGGAGACCTGGGTTCGATCCCCAGTACCGGCGTGGGGATTTTTCCCCCGCTGGGAGACCTGGCCCGGGGTGCACTCAGCCTCGTAAGGTCCCTGGGGGGGCCAATTGAGGAGCTACTTGATGGAGAAGTAGCGGCTCCAGGTCGTGAGGACCGCATTAACCGGCCGGGGGGGACCCGAGGCGCTGACCACGTCTCACCCTCCAATACTGCACCCCATCCATGACGTCTGTAGTGGACCGAGATGGGGGACGCAGCGGCCGGGCGGTAGGCCAAGGTTCCCCGTGAGCTGTCGTGCCATGGAGTTATGTTAATTCAACATCCTATTTGCACATGAATTGCCTCAACATTAAACAATATTTCCCTCTTCCAGCTGAACATCGCAACCAACACTCAGCTTTACAACCGCCAGACTTCAAATATAACCAATAAATTGTATTTTGATGCTACTTACAAGAATATGAGGTACATAGAATGGAGGATAAAACTTTTGTCTTTAAACAAAACTAGCTTAGCAAAAAGATAAAGATAAAAAAGGAGTCTCTTCAATTGGTAAGACTGTTTTTCGTAGGCAGTTAATGAAGGAAATGATGATCAAAATTAAGGGCTGATGAACGAGAGGAATGGTATGCGGTCTTGTGGCGCCCGAAGTTAATTGTATTTCCGTTTGCACGAAGTGGTAAAAAGTTAGGGTAAAAGCTCATGTATTAAAGCTTTGTGTTACTTTATAAGCAGGTACGCTCTTAAGGAGAATAGAAATTTCTTAGCAATCTTAAGTTTAAAGAAAGCATACGTGTGGAATCTAGTCGAAAGCAGTTATAATTTAACACCTTAAACATTATTCTAATAAAAAGAAATCTGCCATATTCCATTTACATACCTTTCTTTAGCTGTTCCAAAAACTAACTTTCCTTACAAAAGATCATTCTCTTATCTACATCATGCTAAATGAAATGAACATTAGCCTTATTACTTGGTAAATAGTTGATCATTAAATATAGTTCATCATAAAGTGAAACAACAGAAATTCGATTCTCTTTTGCATTCCTGTAAATAAAACAAAAGAAGAAACGAAAGCTTTAGTAATTTAAATTTCAAACCAATAATAAGGAATATCTTGGAAACCTTTAACTGAAAAAGGTATATTTCACGAATTCTGTGTTTTAATGAGATCTGCAAGTTTTGTGTAGTAAGTTTTTGTCTATCTCTTATGGCTCACGAATTATACAAAAGTCACCAAGAATAAAGAGATCTTCAGAACCTATTCCCAAAATATTCAACATACGAGGTCGGCTGATAAGTTCCGGGCCTCTCAATGAAAACAGCATTTAATTTTTTGTTTGTTTTATTCCTCAACATAATCTCCAGAAAGTCTAAAACATTTTTCATATAGGTATTCTAATTTAATTAAACCATCTCTGTAGTGCGATTTTTGAAGTTCCTCAAAGTAGCTGTTTACCGTATCAATGACCTCGTTGCTGTGAAATCTTAGTTCTCCAAGAACTTTTTTTGAGATTTGGGAACAAGTGATAGTCATGGGTGCTAGATCTGACGAATAGGGTGGATGTTCAAGCAATTCTAACTTTAATTCGCATATTTTTTCCCATTGCAATGACTGGACGATGGGCCGGAGCATTGTCGTGATGAAATAAGTTTGTTGTTTTTTTCCCCCCAAGTAATCAATAAATATAATTCCCTGTGCATTCCAGAAAACATGCGTCATAATCTTGTTAGCTGACAAAATTAATTTTGCCTTTTTTGGAGTTGGTTCACCTGGCGGAATCCACTGTTTTGATCAGGTGTCAACAAACGCGGCACCCATCTTGCACAGGCCTTGTGTAAGACCAAAACATCACTTAAAATATTACCTGCACGTTCTTTTGATGTGCTTACAGCCTCTGCCATCTCAACCAACTTTAATCTGCGGTCTTCCAGTACTAAACGATGAATCTTTTCAATGATCTCTGGAGTTTTCACTTCTACAGGGCGCCCAGAGCAAGGCTCATCATAGTGCTCGCAAGTCCCATTTTAAACTCTGAAACCCACCTTTTAATTATTGAATATGAAGGGGCAGCGTCTTTCAATGTACTAAACAAGCTATTGACCTGTAACTATGGATACAAGCTAGTCTAGAGTTAACCTATACGTCTAACTGGCCTAGTGGCGCCATATCTGTGTGAGGCCCGGGACTTGGGAAGGCATGGAAAGCGTTGCATTTCGTAATGAGGATTTTAAAACGCAGCAATGGAAAGTCGCGAAATTTGGCATACACTTCTATAGTTCAACCAATATTAGAATATAGTGCTGCATGCTGGGATCCGTATCGGGTGGGGCAAAAGCTGGCACTAGACAGAGTTCAAAAAAGAGCAGCTAAATTTGCAGACAGAAGTAAACGATTCGAAAATCATACCAGCATTGCTACTTCCTGGGAAACACTACAAAAACGTAGGAGACGAGCAAGGCTATGTGCAATTTTTAGAGCCTATAAGGGGGAACCTGCATGGAAAGACATATCCAAACGATTATTAAAGCCATTATACTGTGGGAGGAATGATCACTTGGAAAAAATAAGAAATAGGGAACAGAAAACAGACATAGGTACATTTTCCTTCGCAAATAGAACAATAAACGAATGGAACAAAATACCTGCAGATTTACTGGAGACTTTGCCTCAAAGTGTAAATAGTTTTAAAAAGAGACTAAAGAAGAGTGATTTATAGTCAGGATAGTAAATAAAAATATTGCGTTATTATTACTGTTGTTACAAGTATGTATATATTAGTATACTATCATGTCATTGACATTTTAACAGTGTATTACTCACATTATTGTTTAACTCATTGTATTATTACATTGACAGCGCTGCCACCGGGCCACACCCTAAGCAGTGAAATAAAGTATCTAAATACAAACTTATCAGTCTATAAAAATTAAATAATAAGACCCTTTCCACTAATGTGTATCTCAATTGAGGGGCTCAGTGCCAGAGGGAGCTATCCCACACATTGTGAAAAAATGAGATTTTTTTGTTTTTATACAGCTTCTGCCGTCTCCCATGTCTGTAGAAATCTTGGTAATATTAACTGTTTTAGAGTGCCATCTACAATAACTTACAGAAACTGTGTCATTTTCCAAAGTGAGAAAGTTTGTGCCAGATGGGGATATCCCACTATGAAGTTGCCTGCTATTTAAAGAACAATGCCACCAAACTTACAGAACTTTAACTATTTTAATAGTATTGTTTAAACTATAAGCCAAGAAATAATGATTTTAGGCCTTAATACGTGAAACAGAATAAACAATATGTAAGATTATTATTAAACCTTAAGAATATTGTGTAAATAGTTGAAATTTTAGGCATTATACTATGCTGCAGATTATTCTGTTTTTCAAAATGAAGGTAAATAGTATAGTTAGTGAAGGAAAGAAACGAATATGCAAGCAAAGCATATGGAAAAAAGTTGTTGCTAAACGAAAAAGAAACAATGGTGAGGAATATGAATAATATTATTTTTAGTTTCTCTCTCTGCATAAATAAATTTTTAGTAAATAATACAATTTGCAGTGCTAAATAAATAAAAAAACTGTTAAATATTACTTTTTTGTATTTTCTAGGATATTTCAAAATTTGGTACAAATATTGGATTTAAAAAAGTTGTACCTTAATATTACATGTTTTACTAAATCAACAACTCTAATATAACTCCTTTTTTCTCAAATTTAGCTATTTGTGGGATAGCTCCCTCTGGCACTGAGCTCCTCAATTAGTATAAGAAAGATAGAAGTATAAGGATTTTAACAATTTGTTACAGGCATGTGAATGGAACATCAGATTTTTATAGAACTTTTCCGATTATTTATTGAATGGATCTCGTATTATATCTTCGTTTGAAAATGGCAGCAAGTCATTGAGTACGTCAGTAAAAGTGATGTTGTAATGATGCACTTATACCACTTTTGATAGAAAACCCTGCAGCTGTAAACCCCGGAATGGCGGTTGGTGTTAACCCTCTTTTACAACGCCTACTGACACCGAACACAGCCTCTGCAATTTTGTAATTAATCCCTAGAAATATAATTTAGCGGTGCTTTAACTCTGAATGCCAATGTAATTTGATAGTGCTTGTCTATTATATCAACATTTATAAATGTTTTAGCTTCTGTATTATTCCTTTCTTCTGTTCTATTTTCGTGAATAATCTTACAATAAGCAGCTTAACAGACTTAAAAAATAAATACGAGGGAACGAAAATTCAGGAAAGACCACAAAAATGAGAAAAACTACAAAACAGTATGTCCCAATTTACTTATTCATTTATTTCATCGGTTCACCCATCAAAATGAATGCAGAATTCGAAACAGCCTTTAAACTCATAAATCCAAATGAACCAAAGCAAATGGTTCAAGCGATAGTCACATATTTAAGAGCTGATGGGTTAAAATTACATTCTCTTTGCAACCTTACATTAGGTTGAGAATCTTCAATGGATATGAAATTAACATTTTCAAAAAATCTACCCACACAAACTATCATTTACTTGGAACAATTTTGGAATATTTTGATTTTCTCAAAAATTACTCTTAACAGTTTAGATTAAAAGACAATATATTAAAGATATTGACATGACAAATAAATATATGCGTAAGCTTTCACGGCCGGTGTCCATAGTTTTAAAATTTAAAATTTTCGGGCTATTTTGCCGTGGTCTGTAGGTTAAAATATGTTTAGTTAAAATATTTCTACCTAACGTTTCGTCCCTGTCTGTGAGGGACATCTTCAGAGGAAATGTGCTCACGTCGCTAACTCGAAAAGTTAGCTTATTCTTTTCGAGTTAGCGACGTGAGCACATTTCCTCTGAAGATGTCCCTCACAGACAGGGACGAAACGTTAGGTAGAAATATTTTAACTAAACATATTTTAACCTACAGACCACGGCAAAATAGCCCGAAAATTTTAAATTTTAAAACTATGACAAATAAAATTTGTATCTTGGATGTTATGGATATAGCCTCTGAAGACCTCATTCTGGATAACAAAGGTTGTAGAGTATAAGAGATTGATCAACGTTTCTACGCAAAAAGATGTAACTTTAAAAACACAATTTGTCATGTGTAGAGTACACAATTCTCGTCAAAGAGTACGCTGACAACGGGCGTACTGAAAAGTATGATAAGATTCATATATGCTAAATCTCGTTAACACTTATAATTTATTCCTATAGTTTTTTTCGGGAAGTTGACCGTTTTTGAGATATTCCTTGTTATTTTTTTATTGTTTCATTTATATAACCGCGTTTAACATTTAAAGTCATATCGGGAGCTTTGCATTGGAAACAGCTCGTTATCTGTAGGTTCTTTACGTTGGGTTTAAATCGTTTTATTATCCTTAAATACACCTAATTCACTCTCACATAGGGAATAATGGGAGATAGGGAATAATTCTGGTTAAAAAAAAAAAAGTCCTCGCCCCAGACGGGAATTGAAACCGAAACCTCTGAACGAGACGTCAGCTCGCTGACCACTTGACCACGGAGACAGTCATTCCTTGTTATTAGTTCCAGTTTTAAAATAAACATTTCTCATACAGGAACTTGTCAGCACATGCCCAAGTAAAGAAGCGGATTTCAATGCCATAGTAACCACATTTTAAAACGTCTGCTAACCTAGTGTACTCCCTTATTTCCCTGCTATTTATAAGGAATTAAGTAAAAAGACCGTTTCTGTTAATTTTGATCTCGATTAGCATAAAGTAGATAGAAGAATAAGGTTTTTAATAATAATTTGTTACAGAGATGTAGAGAAAATCATGTGAGTGGAGCACATCAGATGTTTTTGTATGGAATACAATACTTCAACTTACTCTACATAGAAGAGAAGCTAAAATAAAATGAAACTATGAGAAATATAACGTTTAGAACTACTGTTGTGAAATGAATAAGAAAGCAATAGGTTGATTCTTTTGATATGTTAATTGTCTTATTAAACGTGTATAAATTTAATATTTTCTGTTCCAACGACGCTGCAGTGTATGGTTTCCAGAGAAAAAGTCAAGTTATCGTTCGTCCTCATTACCTCTAATTAGGATGTTATGTTCGAGTATAAGAACTCTCATCTCATTAAAGCTGATCTTTCTCATAACTCCACCCCCCCCCCACCTCACCCTATCTCAGTCAACTGCTACAGTCAACGCATCATTATATATTTTTTGCTTTCTGGTTTACTTCTGAATCGTGACTTTTAATTCGAATGTATCATTAAATCCGTTTCTGTAACGCTTACATAAAGGTTTCTTCTCTTGCTTCTAATATTTTAGATGTAGACAAAACGACAATAAATGGAATTTGAACAACTTCATGGAGTCATTAAAATCTGAAAATGTAAGTAATATATCATATTGAAATTTATATCAGTAATTGTACATAATAATATTGATATTGACTGCCTCCACAGTAGTAATATATCATATTGAAATTTATACCATAATTGTACATAATAATATTGATATTGACTGCTTCCACAGTAAGTAATATATCATATTGAAATTTATACAAGTAATTGTACATAATAATATTGATATTGAATGCCTCCACAGTAAGTAATATATCATATTGAAATGTATACCAGTAATTGTACATAGTAATATTGATATTAACTGCCTTCACAGTAAGTAATACATCATATTGAAATTTATACCAATATTTGTATATAATAATACTGATATTGACTGCCTCCACAGTAGTAATATATCATATTGAAATTTATACCATAATTGTATATCATAATATTGATATTGACTGCCTCCACAGTAGTAATATATCATATTGAAATTTATACCAGTAATTGTACATGATAATATTGCATATTGACAGCCTCCACAGTAAGTAACATATCATATTGAAATTTATACCAATAATTCTACATAATATTATTAATATTGGCTACTTCCACAGTAAGTTTGGCTCAGAAGCCTCTTTTATCAAGCTTGAGGTTTTTTTACGTGACGTAAATCTACGACAGGGAGCAACAGCTTTACTTCCCTTCCAAAGGAAGCCATGGTAAGGATTTTTACTGTCTTTAAATCTAAAGACGGTGTTTAAATCTGAGGACCGCATTAACGGGCTGCAGGCTCGAGGCGCTGACCATGTCTCATCCTCCAATACTGCACCCCATCCATGACGTCTTTAGTGGACTGAGATGGGGGACGCAGCGGCCGGGTGGTAGTCCAAGGTTCCCCGTGAGCTGTCGTGCCTTGGAGCTATTGTTATATTATTTAACATTCGATCAGAAAATATTTCACTCCATGTTATAATTACTTGGGTGTCTTGATAATGTACATATATATGAAAATCAGTTATATATGCAATAATCTGTATGTTGTATATAATTATTTAAACAGGTGTCATTTTTGTTCTCAGGAAAAAATACGTTTTCCTGACAAGGTTTATTTATCCCTCCCGCCTCCGTTCTTATCAATAACTTGCTTTGATGTGGCGAGACGGTCGGTCGTAACCTGCATAAGGAACTGCGAATGGTACGAACTTCCCAGCTCTGATAAGGATATTGTACGGAATAGAGCAATGAAAAATACTTTGAACTGAATGAGTTATGGAAGCTATGAGTACTTAGCATTTTTCATCATAAAATAGTATAGAGCTTAGCATTGGCATATACATTTTATTTCTTACATTCCCATATTTAATTTAGCGCGCTGTTTATAGTTGGCTTCACCCATGTAACTCAAAATACGGTTCTGTAGCCATTGTGTTGTATGGCTTTTATTTTCAACGGCCGTTGCAGTGCATAGAAGCCCTAAACGGCAGATTAATTCCATTATTAACAATTTCACCATTCGTTACCGCCGAGAGCTAGCGTTTCAATGGTTGCTGGAAGAGTGACAGAGAAGGAAAATTCTAGCTGTCTATGCCAGAACAGTCCAGCTATCCCCACTGCTTTGTATTTATTAAAATGGTATATAACATTTGTTTTTACTACATTCAATAATAAAATTTGTTCACAAAGCTATTATTAGTGCCACTATTCGAGCAGAGTTTGATTTTAACTAAATGTGTTTATTGATTATCCCTGTATACACACCTGGTCACGTGTGTAAACACAATGGTTCCATTGAATCCCAACAGTACTGCGATTGAAGGTATTTTTAATGTGGTTGTTGTTCTAGAACGTGCAATATAAATTCAACTAAACATATGCACAGAGAGTATAAAGCTCTATGCCATTACTGCCCAAATTTCTACTGTAAAGTCCAACTGTTGCATAAGATTATGTATGATTGAAAGTTTGAAATTCCAAACTAATAACACTATCCTTTTAAATGTATACCACAGATAAATTACAGCGCAAATGTAAGCACTTTTGCTCTAATGGTTTGAAAGCTATTGTCTGTTCAGCAGTGTTTTAGCTAGTGCAATGGGGCGCTTTTCCAAGGATGTAGGTGGTTTATCAATTGGAAGGAGTAAGTGTTTTCTGAAGTAAGCGAGGAGAAAAGGCGCGTAACAGAGAGGAAGAAGAACACACTGTTGTCGATAATATTTTTGTGTTTCGTCTGATTCCTATAGATTTTGAAGCCTCTGAGTAAAGAATTGCAAGGCTGTTGATGCACTGGTTCAGCATACGTGTACCCCTCCCACAAGTTAAAGTGTTAGCGATAAGCATCCCAACTCACTAACTATAACATTGCTGAACAAACAGTATAGTAAAATTTGTTTCTTTATGTTTTTGTAAGGTTACTAAAATAGCCCCTTGCGACAAAAAATTTAAAATGTTGGTCTAATATTTTAACTTTAGGTTCACAATATATCTACTTTTTGAAATTGCTCTAGGTTTCTCTGTATCTTCTTTACTTTAGGCTCCAATGTGTTTTTTGTCACAAAAATATGTTTACTTAAAACATATATTTAAATACATCCGACAGTAAAACCTAGGACAATTCTCGTTTATTGTATCTCTGTGAAAATGCACAACAACTTTTATTTGTTTAACAGAAAAACTGCTCCACAAGGAACGTTTTACAGAAAGAAAAATACTGAAAATATCAATAACAAGAAAACAAGGACAGATTTGAATGCATGGCTCACATTAAAATCCACCGTTAACTTTTCTTTTCCTTTCCTCTGTTGATGTCTTTTCTGTCCTTTTTCTCTTGCATTGCTGCTTAGCTTCTGCCTAATCTGCCTAACTTGTTTTTTTTTTTTCCCCTACTTTCCATTCTGTGAATTAGAAATTCGTCGCACGAAGTTTTTCTTAGAGTCCAGTTTCACCACCTAATAATTTGCTGTAGCTCCAGTAACTTAATGAACTTTAAAATGGCTCCCGGTAGCCAAATATACATTTTTTGTACTCAAGAATGTTTAATTTATTTTATCCTGTCCTATAGACTTCATGTGTGCATTTCATGTATCCTAGGAAACAACAAAAATGAGTATTCCGTCATATTACTTTATTTGATTGTAAATTATTTTAACTTCTTTTGCAGCTCTCCATTCTTTAAATAATGAAAATTCTATTTTCTATAAGTCCTTTGATTTGCCAGGTAACAATCTAATTACAGCTTTTAAGCATAATCTAAAACTTTCCTGGAATATCCGTTTCCATTTATTTATTTATTTGGTGCAGTTTAAACAACCGGAATTGAAACGGTTTATTCCGACGGGGTTACGCAGCAACGAATAAACAGACTACTTACGTCACGACTAAAATCCGATTTCTCGCAATGACGACTCTAATACTATTAATATTAACAAATATAAGAAAATTTTAGTCAATATTGGGATAGGATAAACCGTTGTATATCACACGTGGCTTTTTAGACTATTATTTGCTCATAATAAATTAAACATTCCAATCATAATAAGTCACTTATAATATAAATACTTATTATACAAATAAAAACTTCTGATGGGCTCCATTCACATGACTTTCTGTTTGTCTCTGTAATAAACTATTATTAATAAACTTATTCTTCTACCTATTTAATGCGAAAACATTAGCAAAAACGGTCTTATTACTTAGTTCCTTCATAAGTATAAGAGGATTAAGGGAATACACTAGGTTAATCCGACAGTCAAAAGTTTTAAAATGTGGTTCTTTGCGCGGCCAAGCGTTGACAAGTTACCCTATGAGAAAAGTTAAAGTATTTTAAAACTGAAACCAATAACAAGGAATATCTCGAAAACGACCAACTTCACGTAAAATATGTATATGACACAAATTGTGTGTTTTATCGTGATCTATATTTTCTGTATGGTAAGTTTTTGTCTATCTCATACGGTTTAACAGTCATGCAAAATTCAATAAAAATCATTCAGAATAAAGAGGTCTTTAGAGGCTATTTCCCGAAAATTCAAGATATTATTATACATTTTACTTATCATCTAAGTATCTTAAATAAAGGAGATTTTAATCAAAGTCGTTAGAGGCAATTTTGAAAAAGTCAAAATTTTCAAATTTTTTCCCATGTAAAGGGTAGTTTGGGGTGGAGAGATTTGCTTACGTTTTTCTAAAAATGTTTTTTTTTTATTTTGGGGGAGCCAGAACATGCATATCCAATGAAATCTCGGTACAATACAATCCTTTTCTATACGCTACGTACACAGTACGTGTAGAGAAAGTGATAAAATGTAGACTTTTGATTTTTCATTAAGTTTCATCATATAAACCTTTACTAAACATATGAACAGAGAGTATAAAACTGTGCTGTGCAGTAGTTACTCACATCTGTACTGTAAAGGCCAAATGTTGCTTAAGGTCACTTCAATTGGAGCCAATTAATTTCGTAATTGTTAATGACTCTTTGTTTTTGGCAGCTGCACTAAGAAGAAGATGTCGTGCAGTTATGTAGACCGACTTGAGGATAACATGCGTGCTGGAAATGATATCTGCGTTCATTTTTACTTTCTCTACACGTACACGCACAGAGAGTATAGAGAAAATATTGCATTCAACCCAAAAAATCCATTCTGATACTTCACAGGAATTAAGTTTTATGTCCCCCTGTATAAAAAAAAAAATAGTAAAAAGTCCGTGTGGGTGAGTGTCCGTGTGCCTGTGTGTTTAAGTTAAGTATCTTCTATCGATGCGACACGAAAATTTTCAATAAAATCCCCCTCCCCAACCCCAACTATTCCTTACATGGAAAAATTGCCGAAAATGTTGATTTACTCAAAAAATAGCCCTTAACGACTTTGATTAAAATGTCGTATATTAAAGATCTCCTTAGCGCGGTGGTAGCTTTGCTGCTTACCAAGCGGGAGACGGTTCGATCCCCAGTACCGGCGTGGGGATTTTTCCCCCGCTGGGAGACCTGGCCCGGGGTGCACTCAGCCTCGTAAGGTCCCTGGTGGGCCAATTGGGGAGCTACTTGATGGAAAAGTAGCGGCTCCAGGTCATGAGGACCGCATTAACCGGCCGGGGGGACTCGAGGCGCTGACCACGTCTCACCCTCCAATACTGCACCCCATCCATGACGTCTGTAGTGGACCGAGATGGGGGACGGAGCGGCCGGGCGGTAGGCCAAGGTTCCCCGTGAGCTGTCTTGCCATGGAGTTATTATTATATTAAATATCTTTACATGACAAATAAAATGTATACTTTCTGAAAATAGCCTCTGAAGACATTTTTATTCTGAATGAATTTTGCATATCTGGTAAACCGTTCGGCGTTTTTAAAATATTCCTTGTTATTGATTTCAGCTTTAAACTACTTAATACTTTTCTCATAAGGGAACTTCTTAACACCTGGCCACGCAAAGAATACGATTAGTATTAAAACCGTTTCTACTAATGTTTATATCGACTAGCGTTAAGCAGATGGAAGAATAAGCTTATTAACAATAATTTGTTACAGAGAGGAAAAGAAAGACATGTGAATGGAGCGTATCAGGTTTTCTTACTTTCTCTGTATAGTACATGGTACGTAGATAGAGATAGTATTGCGCTACAAGCAAACATTCGATACAAAGGTGTCACCGGAAATACACGTTTTAGGGTCCCCTAAAAAGTTACGTGTCTTTCAGTGTCCGTATGTCTTTGAACATAGCTCAAAAACGAAACATTGATAAAATACCAAACATGGTATTTATGTTTCTAAACAAACTATTCTTACAAGAGAAATTTATTTATTTTATCTAATGCTTATCAAAATGAACTTATCAAAATAAGCATTAGCAGAAATAGCCTTAATAGTTATTACTTGATTCTTTGTAAACAGAGGGGAAATATGGATAAAGCGATTGTTAAATCCTTCAAAAGGTGGTTGCTATGTGAGTAATTGAATTTCGGTTCGACGGTCAACTCTACAACAAAGATACATATGCCATAAAATGTGTGTTTTAATGAGATCTACATTTTCTGTGTATTACGGTTTTGTCTATCCCTTACGGTTTACCAGTTATACAAAATTCATCCAGAAGTTATTCCAAGAAAATTCAAAATATACATTTTACTTGTCACGCAAACCCTTGAATATACGATATTTGTATCAAAATCGTTCGAGCCGATTTTTTAGAAATTCAAAAATTTCGAAAATTATTCCACGTAAAGAATGAGTAGGGGTGGGAGACTTTCTTGAAAATCTTCGTGTCGCATCCTTGAAACATACTGAGCTTACGAGTATAGGTGACTGAAATTTCATGAAAAATCGCAACAAATCGACTGTTTTATTTCAACTCCACAAAATTAGTTAAACATTCCTGAAAATAAAAATCTGATGTGTACCATTCACATGACTTTCTATATATCTCTGCAACAAATTATTCTTAAAAAGCTTGTACTACTTTTTACTTCCTGCTAATCAGAAAAAGTCTTACTACTTGCTTCCTTGTAAGTAGAACGAAAATAAGGGCATACCATAGGTTAAAGTGATAGTCAAAAGCTGGTTGCTATGACGCTGAAGTTTCTTTGTTTGCATGGACAGCAGTTGACAAATTCCTGTATGAGAAAAGTATAAGTTTTTCATAGCAGAAACCAAAAAGAAGGAATGTCTCAAAAAAGATGAAATCCATGAAATAAATGTATATAATATAAATTGTGTGTTTTAACGTGTTCTACATTTTTTGTTTGGTAAGTTTTTGTCCATCTTTGAAGGCTTAGCAGTTATTCAAAATTCCGTAAAATTGGTTCAGAATAAAGTACTCTTCAGAGGCTATTCACAGAAAATTCAAGATATATATTTCATTTGTCAGGTAAATAGCTTTAATATTCGATATGTTAAGCAAAATCGTTAAGAGCCATTTTTGAGAGAATCAAAATTTTCGAAAAAAGTTCCATATAAAGGGTAGTTTGGGGGGGGGTTTCTCAAAATCTTCGTGTCGCATCCCTGGAAGATACTAAACTTAAATACGAAGTTTGGTATTTTATCGACTTTTTGTTTTTGAGTTATCGTGTTCAAAACACACTGACACACGGACCTTTTTCTGAAAATGCTTTATTTGGATACAGGGGACCCTAAAATATATATTTCCGGTGAAATCTCGGTATCGAATTTTTGGGTGGAGTGTAATACCTTCTCTACACACTATGTACATAGTGAGTATAGAGAAAGTAAAAATCTTATGTGTTACACTCACATGACCTTCTCTAGTCGTTCTACAGACTTCTCACATAAGATTATTCTTCTTTCTGCAACTTCTTAATCGAGGTATTCAGCACAATGTTCTTATTACTTAGTTCCTTATAAGTACGAAGAAAATAAGGGAATACACTAGATTAAATCGATAGTCAAATGTTTTAAAAGCTGTCGTTATACGATTGTCATTACAAACCGCTTCTTTTCTTGGCCAGGAGTAGAACAAAAGAAAAACGGACACTCCCATTTGAGAAAAGTATAAGTACTTCACAACTGAAACCAAATGTTTTAAAAGCTTTCGTTATACGACTGTCATTACAAATCGCTTCTTTTCTTGGCCAGGAGTAGAACAAAAGAAAAACGAACACTCCCGTCAGAGAAAAGTATAAGTACTTCACAACTGAAACCAATAACAATGAATACCTCGAAAACGGTGAGCTCCACGAAAAAAGGTATATAACGTAAATTGTGTATTTTAACAAGACCTACATTTTTGGTAAAGTAAGTTTTTGTGCATCTCTTACGCTTTATTAGTTATGCCAAATTAAGCAAAATTCATCCAGATTAAACAGGTCTTTAGAGGCTATTCCCAGAAAATTAAAGATTTGCATTTTATTTGTCAGGCAAATATCTTTAATATACGATATTTTAATCAAAATCGTTAGAGCCATTTTTAAGAAATTCAAAATTTTCGAAAATAGTTCCATGTAAAGGGTAGCTGGGGTGGGGGGATTTTTCTCAAAATCTTCGTGTCGCATCCCTGGAAGATACTGAACTTAAATACCAAGTTTGGTATTTTAGCTACTTTTCATTCTTGAGCTAACGTGTTCACAGACGCATAGACACACAGACACACACACATGGACCTTTTTCTGGAAATGCTTTTTTTGGATTCAGGGGGTCCTAAAACATGTATTTCCGGTGAAATCTCGACATTGAATTTTTGGGTGGAATGCAATACTTCTCTATCCCTATGTACATTGTACACACGGGGATAGAGAAAGTAAAAATCTGATGTGTTACAATCACATGACTTTCTCTATCTGATCTACAAACTTCATACATAAGATTCTTCTTATTTCTGCACATTGCTAATCGTGGTACTCATTAGGACAATGTTCTTATTATTTAGTTCCGTATAAGTAGGAAGAAAATAAGGAAATACACTAGGCTAAACCGATAGTCAAATGTTTTAAAAGCTGTCGTTATGCGATTGTCATTACAAATCGCTTCTTTTCTTAGCCAGCAGTAGAACAAAAGAAAACCGCACACTCCCGTCTGAGAAAAGTATAAGTACATTACAACTGAAGCTAATAACAATGAATACCTCGAAAACGGTAAGGCCCACGAGAAAAATGTATATGACTAACTTGTGTATTTTAGCAACACCTAAATTGTTTGTACAGTAAGTTTTTGTCTATCTCTTACGGTTTACTAGTTATGCCAAATTAAGCAAAATTCATCCAGAATAAACAGGTCTTCAGAAGGTATTCCCAGAAAATTCAAGATAAACATTTTAATTTTTAGGTAAATATCTTTAATATATGGATATTTTAATCAAAATCGTTAGAGCCATTTTTAAGAAAATCGAAATTTTCGAAAAAAGTTCCATGTAAAGGGTAGTTGGGGGTGGGGGGCTTTTTCTCAAAATCTTCGTGTCGCATCCCTGGAATATACTAAACTTGAATACCAAGTTTAGTATTTTAGCTATTTTTCGTTTTTGAGTTATCGTGTTCACAGACACACGGACACACACACACACACACACACACACACACACGGACCTTTCCTGGAAATGCTTTTTTTTTTTTTTTTTGGATACAGGGGGTCCTAAAACATGTATTTCCGGTGAAATCTCGGTATCGAATTTTTGGGTGGAATACAATACTTCTCTATCCCTATGTCCATTGTACATATGGGGCTACAGCAAAGCATCAAAGGTGAACTGTACCAGACTCTGTAAAGAAAAACTTTAGTTCGACGAAATCTCATTCGCATCATGCAAAGTAAAAAAAAGTTGTGCAGAAGAAAATCAACAATATAGAAGAATAGAACTGAAAAAATCTTATGTGTACCATTCACATGACTTTCTCCATATCCCTGCAGCAAATAATTCTTAAAAAGCCTATACTACTATATACTTTATGCTAATCAGACAAAAATAGCAGAAATAGTCTTATTACTCGCTTCCTTGTTAAGTTGAAGCGAAATAAGGGACAACCGTAGGTTAAAGTGACAGTCAAAAGCTGGTTGCTATGTCAATGAAGTTCCTTTGTTTATATGGATAGGAGTTGACAAGTTCCTGTATGAGAAAAGTATACGTTTTTCACAGCAGAAACCAAAAATAAGGAATGTCACAAAAACTACGAACTCCACGAAAAAGATGTATATAACATAAATTGTGTGTTTTAATGTGCTCTACAGTTCTTGTATAGTAAGTTTTTGTCCATCTCTTACAGTTTAGCAGTTATTCAAAATTTAGTAAAATTCATCCTGAATAAACTACTCTTCGGAGGCTATTCCCTGAAAATTCAAGATATACATTTTATTTGTGAGGTAAATATGTTTAATATCCGAAATTTTAATCAAAATCGTTGGAGCCATTTTTGAGAAGATCAAAATTTTCGTAAAAAGTTCCATGTAAAGGGTAGTTGTGGTTGGGGGGATTTTTCTCAAAATCTTCGTGTCACATCCCTGGATAATACTAAACTTAAATACCATGTTTGGTATTTTACGGACTTTTCGTTTTTGAGTTATCGTGTTCACACACATATGGACCTTTTTGTAAAAATGCTTCTTTTGGATATTGGGGACCCTAAAACATATATTTCTGGTGAAATCTCGGTATCGAATTTTTGGGTGGAGTGCAATACTTTCTCTATACACTAAGTACATAGTGCGTATGCAGAAAGTAAAAACAGCAGTAGAGGAGCGGAAAAGCAAAGCTGAAGGTCCAACTTACCAAACTGGTGGATTTTAATGTGAGCCATTCATTCAAATTTCCTTGTTTTCTCTCTATTGATATTTTTAATCATTTTTCTGGCTGTAAAATGCTCCCTTCAGTTTTTTTCTAACAAAAATATAATTTTCTGTGCATGTTCACAGAGATACAATGAGTAGCAGTTGTTATAGGTTTTCCTGCAGATGTATTTTAACGTATGCTTTCAGTTTTCAAACACAAAGATTATACTTTTTTATGAAAAAAGAAAGTACATTCATAACTTTAAAAAGAAATTAAGCCTGAACCGAAGAACACTAGGAGAAATCTAGGGTAATTTCAAAAAGTAGATATATTGTTTAACCTAGGGTTAAAACATTAGATCAGCATTGTAATTTGTTATTCTAAAGGGAATTTTTACTTTCTCTATACGCACTATGTACATAGTGTTTAGAAAAGGTATTGCACTCAACCCAAAAATTCGATACCGAGATTTCACCGGAAATATGTGTTTTAGGGTCCCCAATATCCAAAAAAAGCAGTTTCACAAAAGGGTCCGTGTGTGTCCATGTGTCAGTGTGTCCGTGTGTATTTGGACACGATAACTCAAAAACGAAAAGTTGATAAAATACGAAACTTGGTATTTAGTTTAATATCTTCCAGGGATGGGCAAAAACTTACTACAACCAGCTTTGGATTATCACTTTAACCTATAGTAGTCCCTTATTTCACCTCTACTTACAAGGAAGCAAGTAATATGGCCACTTCTGCTAATGTTTTACTGATTAGCATAAAGTAAATGGAAGTATAAACTTTTTAAGATTAATTTGTTGCAGGGATATAGAGAAAGTCATGTGAATGGTACACATCAGATGTTTTTCTTGGAGCTGACGGTACTCGAGATAAATGCTTGTTAAGTACTTAAAACTTGTTGCATTTGGAAACGGATTTCTTCCACATGACAACGAGCTTTCAAAAGATTTGATTATCGTATATAACTGACTTTTCATTTTGGAGCTATAGTAGCCTCAGATACACACATCTTTCTAAAATTGGAAAGGTAGAGTCAGACTGAAAAAATTAATGCCAAAGCCGGGATTTGAACTACGGATCTCCCGGTCTCTAGCCGGTTGCTCTTCCACTGAGCTACCATGGCAACATGCCGGCATAGCATTGAATTTCTCAACTGAGTCGCATGTTTCCCGGTAAACCACAAGGTGATCTCAAACTATTTTGAGTTGGCAACCCCAATGGCGACTTACAATCTTGTAAGTACTTTAAGTCCTAGGATTCATAGCATAGCCAACTATTATGGTCAATTGGTATTGGTTGAATTGCACCAGGAGATCTGTGGTTCAAATTACGGCTATGGCATTGACTCTACCTATCCAACTCCTATTGGACATCAATGATACTAAAGCTATGAATATATTAAAATTATTAATAAATTAATACTTCTTTATTCTACAAATAATACATTTAAATTGATTTTTAAAATCATCAAATTTACATTGTTTATTTCAGTATTATCTCCTGGTGACTTACCACCACTTCTAGGGTTTTTCTCAAAATCCTACACTTGGCTTGTGTGAAAAAAGCAAAAAAAAACACAATTCTGAATTTTTTTTCTGGATTAAGGGGTTCTCAAAACTTATATTTCCAGTGAAATCTCTTGAATGCAATACTTCTCTATACACTGTGTACATAGTACATGTGGAGAAAGTAAAAATTCCCCCACGCATCTGGGATTCGAATCCCGGAACTTTGAAATTAGAAGACAAACGCTAAATTCACGAACAAAGAGATAACGGAGATAATTGAGTCAGCATCAAAAACAATAAAAAGGGAACACACATTTAGGAAGAAGGGCGGAAATAGGGAATCTGAAAGTGTTTTCCCAATAAACTTGTGACGAGCAGTTCAAAGGCATAACCCTTTAGAGATAGCAGGGGGGGGGGAGCTGAAACTTCTGTTGGTAAGACAGAAGATGCCAGTGTCTCTGTTAGCATCTCTCTACCAGAAGCAGCAAACAACTGAAGACGAGTGTTCGTTTTGGAAGAGAATTCCTAGGGATTTACCGGGACAGTGAACGCCAAACGAGGCACGCAGAGATACGAAGAAACAGCGGAGGCTCCATTGAGTACCTTATGGAGCATTGAGTGCTTAGGAAAGAGGCCGTACCACATGACATGCCAGAAAACCATTTCTAGTTAGTGAAACCTGCGCAGGTACAGGGTGTTCCAAACTATTGTAAATTCAACAAGCTCTCTTAGATGCCCCAGACACTGTCAGCTTGACGGGAGACGCAAGTAAAGAAAGACAAAGATCTGAGCAATTATTATCGATGTATCGAATTTCGGATTTTACGAGGATTGGCTGAAAAGTCCCGGGCCTCTCAATGAAAATATCATTTAAAAATGAGTCCAAAAAAAAAAAAGCATTTTCAGAAACAGGTCCATGTGTGTGTGTGTGTGTGTGTGTGTGTGTGTGTGTGTGTGTGTGTGTGTGTCTCTGAACAGCATAGAAACGAAAACACGGTTACATATCAAACTAGGTATTTAAGTTTGGCATCTTCCAAAGTCGCGACACGAAGATTTTCAAGAAAATCTCCCCACCCCTAACTATCCTTTCCATGGAAAAACTTTCGAACATTTTGTTTCTTTTAAAAATGGCTAACGATTTTTATTAAAATACACATATTAAAGACATTTCTATTACACTTTAAATATATCTCTTGAATATCTTCTAAAGACATGTTTATTCTGGATGAATTTTGCTTTATTTGGCATAGCTAGTAAATCGTAAGAGATAGACAAAAACTTACTCTACAAAAAATGTAGATCTTATTAAAATACACAAGTTATGTCATATACTTTTGTGGAGCATACCGTATCCGAGGTATTCCTTGTTATTAGTTTCAGCTGTGAAGTACTTATACTTTTCTCAGACGGGAGTGTCAGTTTTTCCTTTATTCTTTCTACTCTTGGCAAAGCAAAGAAGCTATTTGCAATGACAATCGCATAACGACAGTTTTTAAAACATTTGACTATCACTTTAGCCTACTGCATTCCCTTAGTTCCAGTCTACTTATAAGGAACTAAGTAATAAAATTAAAATTCTCCTAATGTTTATCTCGATTAGCGAGGTGTTGAAAGAAGAATTATAAGATTTTTTTTATGCTTTATTTCTCAACATATCGGTGTTTTAATTTAATTAAGCCATCTCTGTAGTGCGATTTATCAAGGTTTTCAGAATGGCTGTTTACCGCATCAATGACCTCCTTATTGCTGTGAAATCTTCGTCCTCCAAGAAAGTTTTGGAAGTTTTGGAAGAGGAGGTAGTCTTTGGGTGCCAGATCTGGCAAGTAGGGTGGATGTTCAAGCAATTCCAACTTTAATTCGCACATTTTTCCCATTGCAATGACTGAACGATGGGCCGGAGCATTGTCGTGAATAAATAAGACTTTTTTTTGACATGAGGTCTTATTCTTATTACCACATCACTCAAACTTTGTAGTAAGCTTGTATAGTAGTCATCAGTGATACTTTTATCCTTTTCCAAGTAATCAATAAAAATAATTCCCTGAGCATTCCAGGAAACACACACCATAACCTTGTTAGCTGGCAAAATTGACTTTGCCTTTTTTGGAGTTCGTGTACCTGGCGCAATCCACTGTTTTGAGTGTAGTGATGTATCCAAGTTTCATCCATGGTAATAAGCTGTCTCAAAACCTCACTGGGATTTTTACGGTAGAGCTCCGAATTCTTAACAGAAACTGTTTTTTCTGTGCAACTTTTGATCAGATGTCAACAAACGTGGCACCCATCTTGCGCGGACCTTGTGAAAGCCCAAAACATTACTTAAAATATTACCTACCCGTTCTTTTGATATACTCACAGCCTTTGCTATCTCAAACAACTTTAAACTGCTGTCTTCCAGTATTAAACGATGAATTTTTTCAATGATTTCTGGAGTTGTCACTTCCCCAGGGCGTCCAGAGCGAGGCTCATCACTAGTGCTCATACATTCCATTTTAAACTCTACAACCCATCTCATTGATTATGAAGGGGTAGAGTGTTTTAATGAACTGTCCATTTCCTCCTTGATTTCTTTAGGCGTTAAGCCTTTCAAAAGGAAGTATTTTATCACTGTTCGTTTTTTTTCAAATCCTTCATTTTCTGAAAACTCTAAAGTTGTCTTGTTTAAAATGCTGTAATTCGAAAATTAAACAAGCTATTGACCTGTAACTGTGGATACAAGCTAGTCTAGAGTTATATTATACGATGCTACCGTCTAACTGGCCTAGTGGCGCTATATCTTTGTGAAGCCATGGACTTATCAGCCGACCCTAGTTGTACGTGTAGAGAAATAAAATTAGTTTTAGGT
Organism: Hymenopus coronatus; assembly: GCA_030762935.1. Taxonomy (NCBI): domain Eukaryota; kingdom Metazoa; phylum Arthropoda; class Insecta; order Mantodea; family Hymenopodidae; genus Hymenopus; species Hymenopus coronatus. The sequence goes on from CM060884.1 coordinate 62,265,286, forward strand.
CGTATTACCCCTTTTCTCCGGCAACGGCGAATTGCAAGTTTCAAATAGTGAAAAGACTTATACCATATTTTTATCACTAAAAATTTTATCCCTGCTTTGATGTAGGAGAGCCACCCAGAAAATATGATTTGGCAAAAATAAATAATAATGAAATATCAACACAAATCTTTCCACCGCTAATGATCTGAGCCAATATATCGCTGCCAGTTTTGAGGTCTTCATCGCTGCGAAACCTTTCCACCCAAATTTTTTCCAAATTGAAATACCGGTTTTTCTGAATTCCTTTATCAATATTTTGACCCAACTCCTGTATAATTATTTATGAACCTCCTCTCCGGTCTTTGTTTTGCAGATTTTTCCTGGATTACGTTCTATTTCCTCACTGAAGATTTGTTCATTGGATAATATGAACTTGCTTTATTTGCCTACAATATCCGATTGGCCAAATCTTTTGTGTATTTGAAAAACACAAATATGCTCTATGGTGATAAAAATGTATAACATTAACGTTGAAAAACTGGTGCCACGTCACTACAAACGTCTTAACAGAATGAAGATTACCTAAGAAATAGAATAAGGTACTGTAACTTTGTAAATAAAGTTGTGTTTTGATCATCTATCTCAACTAGAAAGCGCCAATGCAATGGCCGAGATTAGGCAATTTCAACCAATCGCGGTTATTTGGCTGGAACGATATTGTCGAAACTTCTTATCGCAGCTGATGTTCATTTCTTTAAAACCTTTTCGCATCTGACGTTCCTTTGTTTAATCTCCTATCTTGGTCGTTGGTAACACGATGACAACCCAGGCAGCCAACCTTCACTTTTAACAACGGTCAATTCCACAATTGTATTCTCAACTAATTCAGTTACAATGTTTATTTAAACTTTTATTCAGTTCAGAATCTACTGAGTTAAAAAAAGAGTGAAAATAATTATTACTTGCACTTTTAGTTTCTCTATACTCACTATGTACTAGTGTATAGAAAAGGTATTACACTCCACCAAAAAATTCGATACCGAGATTTCAACGGAAATATATGTTTTAGGGTCCCCTGTATCCAAAAGTATTTTCAGAAAAAGGTCCGTGTGTGTGAGTGTGTCCGTGTGTCTGAACAGATAACTCAAACACAAAAAGTCGGTAAAATACCAAACTTGGCATTTAAGTTTAATATCTTCCAGGGATGCAACAGGAATATTTTGAGAAAAATCCCCCCAGCCCTAACTACCCTTTACATGGAACTTTTTTCGAAAATTTTGATTTTCGCAAAAATGGCTCTAACGTATTTGATTAAAAGATCATATATTACAGACATTTACCTGACAAATAATATGTATATCTTGAATTTTCTGGGAATAGCCTCTGAAGACCACTTTATTCTGAACGAATTTTACGGAATTTCGCATGACTGCTAAACCGTAAGAGATAGACAAAAACGCACTACATAAGAAATGTAGAGTACGTCAAAACACACAATTTATGTTAGATACATTTTGTTCGTGGAGTTGATCATTTTTGAGATATTCCTTGTAATTGGTTTCACCTATAACTTACGTTTCTCATATAGGAATTTGTCGACTCCAAACAAACAAAGGAACTCTAGTCATATATCAACCAGCTTTTGACTATTACTTTAACATATGGTGCTCCCTTATTTCGCTTCTACTTACAAGGAAGCAAGTAATATTTTTTGGTAGTGCCTTTGGTAGGATTATGGAAACTGGTTTAGGAGAACTTAAACTTTTAATTGGGAAGAAAAAAATTAACAAGGGATATACATTACTTTCATTTCAATTTTCTCTATTATTTTATATCATAGTTTTATAAGTTTATGCCCTTACATTTTTACTTTATCTACACGTACTATGTACATAGAGTACAGAGAAGGTATTGTATTACGCCTAAAAATTCGATACCGAGATTTCACCGGAAATGCATGTTTTGGGTTCCCCTGAATACAAAAAAAAGCATTCTTGGAAAAAGTTCCGTGTGTGTGTGTGTGTGTGTGTGTGTGTGTGTGTGCCTTTGGACAGCATAGCTCAAAAACGAAAAGACCTATTTTGATTAAAGTATCGTATATTAAAGATATTTACCTCAAAAGTATGTAAATCTTGAATTTTCTGGGAATAACCTCTGAAGAATACTTTATTCTGGAGGAAATTTGCACAACTGCTATACCGTAAGAAATGGACAAAATTTACCACACAAAAAATGTAGAGCACATTAAAACACACAATTTGTTATTTAATTTTTTCGAGGAGTTGATCGTTTTTGAGATATTCCTTTTTTTACAAACAAAGGAACTTCAGTCACCTAGTAACCAGCTTTTGACTTCACTGATACTGCCATGTTTTGCTTCTACTTACAAGGAAGTAAATGATGAGAATATTTATAATGAGTTTTTTCTCGATTAGTTTGAAGTAAATAGAAGCATTAGCTTTTTAACAATAATTTGTTAAACAGAATTAGAGAGACTCATGATTTTTTTACTAGAGCTCCAGTTTTAATCTTGAATTAAAGGTAAAATGGTATGTGTAATATACTGATGCAGGCAACTAAGAGATAAGCTGTTTCCGTCGGTATATAATACTTTTCCAACATCACTGGTTTGATTGAAATTGATGCATCAGAACGAACCTTTAAGAAATAGCTCCACTGCGGAAGTCAAAGATAAACCCGGAAAGATGCGGAAGCCTTTGTTCCGCATAAGCTACAGGGATTTTTCCTTACATTATTATAAGCCTCGGAAGCCGACATTAGTGGTGCTAAATCGCAGACACAAGACCTAACTTTGAAAAGACGTCGGGCGGGCGGGCGTGGTAGAGGCTACGGAAGTATAAAAGGAAGCGAGTTTCAACAGAATGCCACCTGCTGTTTGTAGCACCTGATGTGATATGCTACATGCTTCCAGCTTCCGAAATACAACCAGACTAGAGACACAAAAGGGCCTTTTTGGGCGTAGGAGTTTGGAGCGAGGAACCTCCCCACCTCCCTCAACATCTTCCTGAGTTTAACCGCAGCAGGTGTGCGGTACTGTTGTAACTTAGTCCTACCTCATGGGAGGTAACGAACTTCTCACCTCGGATTGTCTTTTTAACGTGAACTCCAACGGATTACTTCATCTTAATCTCCGCATGAACCACAATGCCTTTAATTCCTGACGTGCAATTCATGTCTTCCAGTTATTATTTATTCGTATCGTCTTTGTTTTCATTCTCATTAATTCCCTGAAAAACGTAAATTCTGCGTATCTAGTTTATTAATTGAATATACAAGTACATAAGTATGTACTTATGGTATGTGTTATGGTTATAACACAAATACGAGGTACGTCCAGAAAGTAAGCTCCGTTTGGTAATAAAATTAAATTGTGTACAGATACAGAATAATTATTTATTGCACAAAATTCTACAACTCTTAAACTACTTTTCCACATAACTGCCGAAATTTTGCAGGCATTTGTCATAGCGTGCCACAAGTTTTTCTATACCTTCTTCATAGAAGTTTGCTGCCTGTGTCTTCAAAAAGTTGGAAACATTTTCTTTCAGCTCTTCGTCATTGTTGAACAGTTGACCACCAAGGAAAGACTTGAGATGTAAGAACAGAGGAAAGTCGCTAGGAGGGAGGTCAGGGCTGTACGGAGGATCGTCAAACATGTCCCAGCCATATCCCTGTAGGAGGTTTTTCGTCACATTTGCAGTGTGTGGTCGTGCGTTGTCGTGAAGAAAAACAACACATTTTGACAGCAATCCTCGGCGCTTATTCTGTATTGCGCGGCGCAATTTCCTAAGTGTCTCGCAATAAACATCTGCTTTGATTGTTTGACCACGCGGTAAGAAATCAATGAGCAAGATGCCTTTCCAGCCCCAGAACACTGTGCACATCATTTTTCGAGGTGTCAAGATTTGTTTCGGCTTAACCTTTGCTGGGGATGAAATGTGCCTCCATTCCATTGATTGCCGCTTACTTTCAGAGGTGTAGTAAGAAACCCAAGTCTCATCTCCTGTGGCTATCTGTGTCAGAAATTCTTCGTCGTCTTCATCATAACGGTTTAAAAACTGAAGTGCCCTACCCATCCGTTTTGTTTTGTGTTGCTCAGTAAGAATCTTTGGTACCCAACGCGAGCAAAGCTTACGAAATTTCAGTTTTTCGGTAACAATCTCATGAATTAGTGATCGTGAGCTTTGGGGAAATTCCATAGCGAGAGCACTAATTGTAAACTTGCGGTTTTCCTGGATCTTGTCATCAATCGCGTGAACCAGTTCTTCTGTAACCAAAGATGGACGCCCACTTCGTTCTTCATCGTGCAATTCACTACGTCCTTCATTGAACTGTCGGGCCCATCTTCTCACCATTGAATCACTCATCGCATTTTGTCCGTAAACTTCGCAAATTTGCCGATAAATTTCAATTGGTTTCACTTTCCTAGCATTCAGAAAACGAATCACAGACCTGATTTCACAAGCGGCGGTACTTTCAATCAACACCAACATTGTAAACAAGCACAGCAAAGCGTACGTGGCTGACAGCAATCTCAAAATGGTGCACGTTTCTTCTCCTTGATACAGAGAGTCTACCGCACATGTGCGGAACTGCGATCGCAGCGCTGCAGCGGAGATAAATTGAAACGGAACTTACTTTCTGGACGTACCTCATACATTTGCAATAATATTAAGTTGCCTATCCATAGCCATATGCAGGCCATACTAATGAAAGAAAACAAGATAAATAATCTGATGTGTTCCATTCACATGACTTTCTCTACTTCTCTGCAAAAAATATTAAAATGCTTATGCTTCTATTTACTTTATGCTAAACGAGAGAAAATTAGCAGAAATATTCTCATTATTTGTTTTTTTTAAGTAGAAGCGAAATAAGGGAGTACCATAGGTTAAATTTATAGTCAAAAGCTGGTTGCTATGTGACTGAAGTTCCTTTGTTTGTATGGATAGAAGTTAAATTCCTGTATGAGAAAAGTATAACTTTTTCAAAGCTGAAACCTATAACAAGGAATATCTCAAAAACGATCAACTCCACGAAAAAAATTTATACGACATAAATTGTGTGTTTTAACGTGCTCTGCAGAGTTAAGTTTTGCCCCTCTCTTATGGTTAAACAGTTATGCAAAGTTCCGTAAAGTTTATCCAGAATAAAGTAGTTTTCAAAGACTATACCCAGGAAATTCAAGATACACATATTATTTGTCAGGTAAATAGGTATCTTTAGCATACGATATTTTCATCAAAATCATTAGAGCCATTTTTGAGAAAATCAAAATTTTCCAAATAAGTTCTATGTAAAGAGTAGTTTTGGGAGAGGGCGATTTTCTTGAAATCTTCGTGTCGCATCCTTAGAAGATACCAAACCTAAATACCAAGTTTGGTTTTTAACGGAGTTTTCGTTTTTGAGCTATGCTGCCCAAGTGCACACAAAGCCACGGACATTTTTTAATTTTTTTATTCAGGGGGTCTCAAAACATGTATTTCCGGTGCAATTTCAGTATCAAATCTTTGGTTACATTAGAATACCTTCTCTATACACTATGTACTTAGTTCCTGTAAAGAAAGTAATAAAATGTATATTGTAACAAGAATACTATAACGTTTTATAAATGGAACATAAAAACTTTCGGAAATCCCTCTCCACACATATTATGTACATAGTGTATAGAGAAGTATTGCATTCTACCCAAAAATTTGATGCCAGTATTTCATCGCAAATATCTGTTTTAGGGTCCCCTGTATCCAAAAAGGAAACATTTTTATAAAAACGTCTTTGGGTGTGTCCGTGTGTCAGCGAACACGATGACTCAGAAACGATAAGCCGATAAAACACCAAACTTGGTATTTAAGTTTGGGATCGTCCAAGGATGCGACACGAAGATTTTTCAAGAAATTCCCTCACCCTTTACATGTTAAAATTTAAAGTTTTAATTTTCTCAAAAATGACTAACAATTTTGATTAAAATCTTTTATATTTAAGATATTTACATGAAAAATTAAATGTATATCTTGATTTTTGGGAATAACCTCTGAAGACTTCTTTATTCAGGATGATTTTAATTGATTTTTGCATAACTGGTACACCGTAATAGACAAAATTTTATTGTACAAAAAAGGTAGAACAAGATAAAACACAGGTTATGTCATATACATTTTTTTCGTAGGGTTGGCCGTTTTCCAGATATCCCTTGTTACTGATTTTAGCTTTAAAATACCTAAACTTTTCTCACACGGGAACTTGTGTACTCCTGGCCACGCAAAGAAACTGGTTGCAATCCAATAACAACCACATTTCAAAACATTTGACTGTCGGTTTAGCCCAATTTATTTATTATCATCCTCATCCTCATCCTCATCCTCATCCTCATCCTCATCCTCATCCTCATCCTCATCCTCATCCTCATCCTCATCCTCATCCTCATCCTCATCCTCATCCTCATCCTCATCCTCATCCTCATCCTCATCCTCATCCTCATCCTCATCCTCATCCTCATCCTCATCCTCATCCTCATCCTCATCCTCATCCTCATCCTCATCCTCATCCTCATCCTCATCCTCATCCTCATCCTCATCCTCATCCTCATCCTCATCCTCATCCTCATCCTCATCCTCATCCTCATCCTCATCCTCATCCTCATCCTCATCCTCATCCTCATCCTCATCCTCATCCTCATCCTCATCCTCATCCTCATCCTCATCCTCATCCTCTCCTCATCCTCCTCCTCCTCCTCCTCCTCCCTCCTCCTCCTCCTCCTCCTCCTCCTCCTCCTCCTCCTCCTCCTCCTCCTCCTCCTCCTCCTCCTCCTCCTCCTCCTCCTCCTCCTCCTCCTCCTCCTCCTCCTCATCCTCATCCTCATCCTCATCCTCATCCTCATCCTCATCCTCATCCTCATCCTCATCCTCATCCTCATCCTCATCCTCATCCTCATCCTCATCCTCATCCTCATCCTCATCCTCATCCTCATCCTCATCCTCATCCTCATCCTCATCCTCATCCTCATCCTCATCCTCATCCTCATCCTCATCCTCATCCTCATCCTCATCCTCCTCCTCATCCTCATCCTCATCCTCATCCTCATCCTCATCCTCATCCTCATCCTCATCCTCATCCTCATCCTCATCCTCATCCTCCTCCTCCTCCTCCTCATCCTCATCATCCTCATTATTATTATTATTATTATTATTATTATTATTTCCAGATTAATCCTAGTGTGTCTGAGTGAGTGAGTTTGTGCTAACAGCATAACGATCTTTGATTTAAATACGGTACTTAATGACTATAAAAATAACTAAGTATATAAAATGGAACCAATGTTTTCCTTCGCTCTTAAAAGCTTGAATTTTGGGCAAAATTATTTTATTAGGGAGGAAGGGCCTCTGTTTATTTTTACTCAATTATTACATTTTCATCACAAATAAAATGTAAATCTTAAATTTTGGGGGAATTAAATTTTATTTATCATGTATATACATTTAGAATTTGACATTTTAATCAAATTCGTCATTTTTGAGGAAATGGAGAATTTGGGAAACTTTTCCATGAAAAGGATAATTAGGGATGGAAACAATTTTTGAGAATCTTCGTGCGACATCTTTAGTAGGTACTAAACATAAACACCAAGTTTGGTATTATGTCCGATTTTCATTGTTGAGTTATACTGCCTCACCCCATACTCACACAGACATTTATACTCACTTATTTCCTTGTAAACAGAAGAGAAACAAAGGAATACACTATGCTAAAGCGATAATCAAAGTCGTCATGCGATGACATTGAAATTAAATTTTATTGGCATCATCAGGATTAAAACAAAAAAGATATGAAACGAATGACGACTTCTCGTTTGATAAAAATATAGAATTTTAAAACTTAAACCAATAACCAGGAATATTTCAGAGATAAATAGCTCTATAAAAATGTATAGGAGATAAATTGTGTGTTTTGAAGAGTTATATATTAATGAAAAAAAATTCTGAATTATATATTAATCATTTGATTGACTTTTAGAACACTTCATGGAAATGGTAATTAAATATTTTTATTTGTGACTGAGTTATTTATTATAAATTATTACACCGTTTGATTGGAATTCAAATTTATATTTCAAAATATAAACAAAACGATTGGTATTTTTCCGGAGTTCCATTTTTGCTTTCTCTAGCCCGGTATGTACAATGTACATAGGGATAGAGAAGTATTGTATTCCACCCAAAAATTCGATACCGAGATTTCATCGGAAATACATGTTTTAGGACCCCCTGTATCCAAAAAAAGCATTTTAAGAAAAATGTCCGTGTGTGTGTGTGTCCGTGTGTCTGTGAACACGATAACTCGAAATCGAAAAGTCGGTAAAACACAAAACTTGATATCCAGGGATGCGACACGAAGATTTTGAGAAAAATTCCCCCCAACCCCAAATACCCTTTACATGGAACTTTTTTCGAAAATTTTGATCTTCTCAAAAATGGCTCTAACGATTTTGATTAAAAATCCGTATATTAAAGATATTTACCTGACAAATAAAATATATATCTTGAATTTTCTAGGAATAGCCTCTGAAGAGTAGTTTATGCTCGATGATTTTTACGGAATTTTGAATTACCGTAGGATGGACAAAAGCTTACTACACAAAAAATGTAGAGCACGTTAAAACACACAATTTATGTCATATAAATTTTTTCGTGGAGTTCTTCGTTTTTGAGACATTCCTTATTTTTGGTTTCTGCTATGGAAAACTTATATTTTTCTCATGCAGGAACTTGTCAACTCCGTGCCATATAACCAAAGGAACTTCATTGACATAGCAACCAGGTTTTGACTTATCACTTTAACCTATAGTAGTCCCTTATTTCGCTTCTACTTACAAGGAAGCAAGTAATAAGACTATTTCTGCTAATTTTTCTCAATTAGCATGGAGTAAATAGAATCATAAGATTTTTAACAATAATTGTTGCAGAGATGTAGAGAAAGTCATGTGAATGGAACACATAAGATTTTTTGAAATAAGACCTCAAAACATGTATTTAGGGTGAACCTCAATATCCAATTTTTGTGCGGAGTACAATACTTTGCTTTCCCTACTTGCAATACGAAGTAGAGAGGGTAAAAATGAGCACAAAACAAAGATTTGACAAAAAGAAGGCATGCTATAATACGTACGTTACATAACCTTACAGATAGCGCGCGCTATATTATTCCTTTTGTTTCAAAAGATGTTTCCTCTACTGTAATATTCATTTACGTTGCTGGGAATAAAAAGAGGACAATACCAGGAAGCCGTCACGGAGTTGTATGTTGCGGGTGAACAATAAAGACATGTCGGAAGGAAACAGATGGTAATCCGGAAAACTCTAACCGCTGTACCGCTAATGAGGCAGCAACAAACGCTCCACGTTTTGATTAATGGTGCTGCGATTGGTTCCCTCTGCTACCTAGATGTTCTTGCTCTGTCGCACGGAAACGTTACATACCGCTACTGTGTCTAAGGAACCTCATGTACACCAACGTGCATAACAAAGTGGCCCATTTCGCTAGATCGCAGTAGCTTTTTTCTCTCCATAAGGTTTCACCTTCACGTAGTGGCCCGGCTCACGCTCAGCATGGATCTGTACACCAACGTGCATAACAAAGAGGCCCATTCCGCTAGATTACAGTCGTTTTTTTTTTTTTCTCTCCGTAAGGGTTCACCTTCACGAAAGCAACCTATCCGGGGTGATCTGACCCGGCTAAGGGCTCGGAATAGATCTGCCCATTCCGCTAGATCACAGTAGGTTTGTTTCTCTCTGTAAGGTTTCACCTTCACGTAAGCACATTTATAGTCTTGCCAACCGTCCTCCGGCCCTGACGTTTTTCGATGGCGATGGGGGGGGGAGGATTAAAATTGCTAAAATGCGTAATGAGTGTAATTGAAATAGATTATAAAAATAATGACCAGATTGACATATATTGATTGCTTTTAAAATATTGTATACCAGATTTCTGGTCAAGGTCGTCAATAATACAACATTCTGTTCGGATACTACTTTTACATAGTAACTGTTACATTGGCAGCACTGGGAGCGACCATCGCCAATCTGCTAGCACCAATCAGCTGTTGAGTGTCGCTTCAAATCTAGCACTGTGTTCGCCAGCTCCATTTTCTAAGTACTACGTGGCCTCAACTGCTTTTGGAGTTTGTGCAGTTTGTTTACTATTTTGTGCTTTAACGAATACTGTGTTTAGTGTTATTATTATAGTTATAATAATATGGCTACTGGTTTGTTAGAAACCAAAAGAAAAATTGATTCTTATATGAGCCAAAACCATGAGTTTATATTCAGGCTTCGTGAGTAGTTTAAGAAGGAGTGGGACAAAAGTGGACCTCTTCTGCCTCTAACCAAAGTGTTGGATAGGGTTTGTGATGTACTGAAGATTGGAAAAGCCACCGCGAATTTTAATACAGCGTCTGCATTCTGCGTACTCCCGGGAAGCAAAGATCTAAAACATCTAAATAAATTTCAAAAGGATACGATTAGATAGAATTTGCATCAATATTATATGAGAAAGGAATTTCCTATTTGTGGAAACGACTGTACTCTCTGAAGGAACTCATTTAAGTGTAAGTTTAGTAGTCGCTTTTAATTAGAATAATGTTTTTCTCTGTATATAGCATACCAATTGTCTCCATGTATTATTCTGTAATAATGTATAATATACATACTCATATTGTCCACATGCGTTTTAAGACAAAGTATTCGATCTGCAAGTAATATGTACAGTGTTTTAAATGCACGTGTGTTCCTCTGCTTAAAATTCCCGCTAAGAACTGGCAACACCGCATTTCCCCTCTCAAGAAGTATCGGAGCCGGAGAACGGCTGGCGAGGCTGTAGCCCGGGGTAATCTGGCCCGGCTCAGGGTTTGGCATAGATCTGTAAACCAACGTGTGTAACAAAGTGGCCCATTCCGCTAGATCGCAGTAGCTTTTTTCTCTCTCTTTAAGGTTTCACCTTCACGCAAGGATACCTAGTGCGGGGTGATCTGGCCCGGCTCAGGGCTCGGCATAGATCTGTTCAGCAATGTGCATAACAAAGTGGCCCATTCCGCTAGATCGCAGTAGCTTTTTTCTCTCTCTTTAAGGTTTCACATTCACGCAAGCATACCTAGTCCGGGGAGATCTGACTCGGCTCAGGACTCGGCATAGATCTGTACCTAGTCCGGGGAGATCTGACTCGGCATAGATCTGTACACCAACGTGCATAACACAATAAAGGTATTATCACGAATTCTAATTACATCTGAAGATGTAATCCATTCATGAACAATTCCTAGTCTTGGGGTAAAAGCTCATGCTACCCCACCAAACTGGATCAAATGACCCATTAGGTTTAAATAGAAATGTTGATAAGGTTACCTTCCATCCCATTCAGCTAGATCAGACCTGCCAGAATAAGCGCAAAAGATGTGAACTTATTCTCCCTTTCCTCCCCACTACTCTCTTTCAACAATCACGAAGAACCAAAGAAACCGGTCCATTCCGGTATTACCCCTGTGACAGCTTATCAGTGCAGTTGTGGCTTACATGTGTAATATAAGTGAACGGCGAATGTTTAGTGGTGAGTGGGAGAACATGTATTCTTTTGTTCTTTAAGATGAAAAACAATCTTAGAACTCTTGAGATCAAAAGTATGCATTTTATTACGTCGAAAAATACGAATCATCCAAATCCTAAATAACCCCTACAATTGACACGTGACCTCTCACTTTCTCTGCCAGGTTAAATGAAAAAGGAAGGAGCGATTGTCAGGGTAGAGTACTTCACACCGATGATGCTTATCTTACTGGCCTGCGCTAGATCGCAGTCTCCGTAAGGTTTCAGTTTCACGTAACCATTCCTAGTCCGGGGTCATCTGGCCCGGCTCAAGGCTTGGCATAGATCAGCACCCACTACTTCCACTTCACTAGTCATTCCCTTCGTCCGTCTTATTCTTTGGCACCGCCACGCGGCATATGACAATGTATTCTACATGCAATGCATGCCTGTTTTCTGGTATGTTTGGCTCGACGTATATTTGTGAGCAAATATGTACATCAACCAGGTAAAATGCAGTTTCGCAAGCTATATCATCCATTCAATTAGCGCCAACCATTTTCCAGACATAACCAGCAGGACTCTACTTCAAAGAGCTCAACGTACACATACTAATGTAATGCACGTTTAATTAAAGGTTTTTTTTTTTGTTTATCGAATTCTCCGAAGCACCTAATAAAAATAACACATGAGATTCTGACTTTGAGGTAAGTGCTTTACCTCATTGCTTACCTTGCCTGCTAATTTGATTAACAGAACTATAACACGGAGCTTTTACTTTATTATTATCATTATTACTATTATTTACATCCCTGAATGTACTGGACTTTAGTATTAATCCTGTATTTCGTTTTTGAACTACCTTATTACTATTTATTGTACTTAATTTACATTTTCAACTATTTACAAAATAATGTCCTGTTACTTAATTGGGTTCGAGTACATCAGTTTAGCTCCCTGGTTGTTAACTAATGTAGCTCCCATTGCTTTGTGCTAACTTTCCGTCCCCATTCTCTTCGTTTTTTCTGCTGTTTTCTCTTTTCATTTTTCTTGTCCACTAATCTTTTACTTTTCTCAAAAATTGCTCTATTTCTTTAACGCTTGTATTTTCCTTGAACGTTCAACGTTTTAATCAATACCATCTCTCCTGGCATACTATCCTATTTGTACTCCCAATGTTTGTTTTCCTCCCATTAACTAACTCTTTACCTTCAGCCAATGTCGTTCTCTCGGCACAAAATACGACGCTCTAATTCACTGCATCACATCCCTTTAAAATGCAATACTCCTCTCCCTAATCAAACTAATCCATTATTTCTTGTTTATTGTATATTAATTATACAGGGTGTTTCAAAAATACGGGACACAATTTCAGGTATGTATTTCCAACATGTAGACAATCAAATTAGTTCATTATAACATGTGTCCGGAAATGCTTCATTTCCGAGTTATGGCCTTCACAACATTGAAATTCACTGGAACGTTTTTCTTTCCACAGGTTGTTATTACAGAAGATGTTCAAAATGTCCACCTCCCGCTTGAATACAGACCTCACATCGATGTCTCATTGACCTGCGAACACGATCCCAAACTCCAGGAGTATTGCGTATGTCCTCACAACTTGCCACAATTCGATTCCGAAGAGATTCCAAATCCGGCACCGGAGACGAATAAACCAATTATTTTAAATGGCCCCACAAGTAGAAATCGAGAGGGTTCAGAACAGGTCAGCGGTGGAGGCCAAGCAATTGGGCCACCTCTACCTATCCATCGATCAGGAAACCTTCGATCCAAGTACCGGCGAGCCGTAAGACTGAAGTGTGCAGGAGCGCCATCATGCAAGAAGTGAATATGCTGATGATTGATCAGTGGAGTGTCTTCGAAAACGTCAGGTATGGTGTTTTCCAGGAAGTGTGTGTACGCCTGCCCCGTAAGTCTGTTTACAAGTACATGGGGTCCAACTAATCGATCACCAATATTACCGGCCCACATTTTGAGGGAGAACCGCACCTGGTGATGAGATACAACAGTTGCACGTGGGTTTTCATGCGAACATACATGCTGATTGTGGAAATTTGTTATGCTATCTCTTGTGAACTGTGCTTCATCTGTAAATAATACGACGGTAGAAAAGTTCGGATTTACACCACACTGCTGCAAGAACCACTGACAGAACCTAACTCGTGCGGGGTAATCTGCTGCCGACAGGGCCTGTACACGTTGCAAATGATAAGGATACAATTGATACTCGTTCAACAGTCTCCAGACAGTCGTATGAGGAACATTGACTTGCAACGCTAACCGTCGTGTGCTGATAGAAGGAGTCCTGTCCACAGCCTCCAGAATCTCCTCCTGCACTTCTGGAGTTGTAGATCTTGGTCGTGCCCTTCCCAAACCAGGAGAGGTAAATGTTCCATACTCGCACAGACGGGAATGGAGACGTACGTACAAATGTCTTCCGATCTGGACATTGTCGCTGTGGGTACCTCTCCTGGTACAAACGACGAGCCAGCGCAGCATTGCCGTCCGCCGTACATGAAGTGTATCTCTGCCAGCTCTTGATTTGAATACATGTCGCACAGTCTTAACGCCTAAAGAACACTGAATGTAACCTTCCTCAGAATGAACTATCAGAGCGCCTTCCTAATGTCTCCTTTGACGGCAAAGACCTGCGGAAAGAAAAACGTTCCAGTGAATTCCAGTGTTGTGAAGGCCATAACTCGGAAATGAAGCATTTCCGGACACATGTTATAATGAACTATTTTGATTGTCTTCATGTGGGAAATACATACCTGAAATTATGCCCCGTGTTTTTGAAACACCTGTATATAAACAAAAATATGAACAGCTTCATTCACTGAATGTTTTGGCCTTCTCCAATTCTTTTCCATTGGTTGCGATTTCTAATCAACTCCAACCAATTTCTTATATTAATATTTTTTAACTCTTGATTAATATTATCTCTACATCTATTCTTGGTTCTCTTCATGAATCTTGATTCCAGAGGTTTCCATGTGTATATTTTTTCGAATATGTCCTCATCTGGCATTTTATGTAAGTGTCCAAACCATCTAAGTCTTACTTACTGGTTGATTTTTAATTACTTTATTAACCTCCTCATTTCTCAGGATCCTCCATTGTCTCGTATCCTTAATTAGTCAAAAAATTCTTCTTAAAATCTTTCTTTCAGAACATAATATTTTTTTGTGCTTCTTTCAGTACCAATGTTTCTGAGCCATATGTGATTAAGGGTCTTATTATTGTATTATAAATTATTAATTTACTACTTATAGGAATTAGCTTACTTTTAAATAAATTATTATACATAAAATATGCTCTGTTTCCAACGATTACCCTCTCCATCACTTGTTCTTCTACAGAGTTATACTGTTTACATTGTACCCGATAACTTGAAAGACTTAACAGCAATACACCGGGTGGAGAGGAACTTACTACATTTCTGCTAATATGTGCTTCATAGAAGAATTAAAACACTAAGAACTCTCTTAACATTGAGTTCTTTGATCAGCTGATTTCGAAAAAAATAAATGGCATTTGTTCCAAATTGGTTGCGCAATTCCACAAGAATGTACGAAGGTAGTGGTTTGATACTTGTAAGATGCGTAGAGTACATATTTCTGGCATTCATTTCGGTAGGATTTATGGGATATCATACAGGATTTCGAAATAATTAATCGCTTAAAAGAATTAAAGGAATATTCCCAGCAGCTTTTTCAGACGTGAAGTAACTCGGTAATCTTACATTGAGGTAGGTCAGGGATCTGAACGGATTCTGGATGTAAACACGTCCGTCGCTTGCAAACACGATGCAGGCTGAGGGATAACGAGTGCAATTGGCATTCTGATTGGCCAACTCTCGCACAGTAGAATTGGAAGAAATGCTTTCAACTTCCTAGTGAGGCATGTTAATGTACTGACTTCGTGCAAGTGACACCCACACAATCTGCAGTGCTGCTAGCTTGTCCGTCTCTTGTTTTCGAAAAAAAAAAACAAAACTAAATTATCTCCATAGAAAATACCGAGTTCTATCACTGGAGTAAATTAATGTAATGACTTCTCTTCTACCCGATATAAACATATCAACCCTCTCTTGACAAAGCACTAATGCTCATTCCCTTGTAAGTAAGCCTTGACTGTCTAATCTTAAGTTGTACCACCTACATGCAACTTTCTGAGTAACTCTCCACAACAACAATAATACCTGTCTCTGCAACTTTCAAATAGAGCGTTTTACACACTGTTTGTAGATGGCGGTAGTATGAATAGGAGCGTCCATTAAGGGATTTCATTGAGATTGAAGTAGCAGTGGAAATTCCTTCCATGACTTGTGTAACGGATATTGTCGGTTTTCCAGATTTCTGCGCTTCTAAACATCAGCAAAGAATGTACCAAGAATAATATTTCCCCATCAGATTTCAGAGGTTTCCCTCATCTTCCAACATTATCTTGGAAATATAGGCCAACAAAATAAACAGATCTAAAGCACATAATAAACATTTCCATAATTCCTTGTCCATAAAAAACACTAATTGAATTAGCAGATCTGGACCTGTCTTCAACAGCTTTCGGTGTGTCTATAATTAGGGAGTAAGGATAGCTGCGCACGACCTTTGTCACCGCTCCCTTCTTGCAGAGAGAGGATGCGAGAACCGTGTCATAGTTATACATAATTGGAAGTACAGCATACTGTTCGAAACCGAGATTTCACTGGAAATAATTATTTTGGGTGCCTCTGAACCCCAAAAAGTTTCTGATGTGCTCCATTCACCTAAATTTCTCTACATCTCTGTAACAAATTATTGTTAATAAGATTATTCTTCTATCTACTTAATTTAGCAGAAACGGTCTTATTACTTAGTTCCTTTATAAGTAGAGAATACACTAGACTAAACCGACAAATAAATGTTTTAAAATGTGGTTGATACGGGATTGAATTCCTTGTGTTTGCATGATCAGGAGATGACAGCTTCCCAGTATTTTGAATCTGAAATTAATAACAAGGAATATTTCTAAAACAGCCAACTCCACAAAAAAATGTATACGATAAATTGTGTGTTTTATCATGATCTATCTCTTGCAATTTACCAGGTATGCAAAATTTAGCAAAATTCACCCAGAATAAACATTTTTTCAGAGGTTCTTCCCAGAAAATTCAAGATATACATTTTATTTGACATGTAAATTTCTTAAGTATAAGAGATTTTCGTCAAAATCGTTAGAGCCATTTTTGAGAAAATAAATATTTCGAATTTTTTTTTACATGTAAAGAGGTGAAGTGGGATTTCTTGAAAACCTTCTTGTCGCATCTTTGAATGACACCAAACTTAAATAGAAAGCTAGAATTTTAAGAAAATTCCCCACACCAAACTACCCTTTACATGAAAAAAATTTCAAAAAATTTTATTTTCTCAAAAATGGTTCTAAAGATTTCGATTAAAAGCTGTTATATTTAAGATATTTATATGCCAAATAAAATGCATACCTTGAATTTTCTGGGAACAGACTAAAGACATCTTTATTCTGGATGATTTTTATTGAATTTTGCATAACTAGTAAACTGTAAGAGATGGATAAACCTTTTTACACAAAAAATGTAGTCACGATGAAACACACGATATATGTCATATGCGGGTTTTTTTGTTTTTTTGTGGGATTGGCCGTTTTCGAAATATTCTTTGCTATAGATTTCAGTTTTGAAATACTTAAATTTTTCTTATACGGAAGGTTTCAACGCTTGGCGACGCAAAGAAATGGATTTTAATTCCATAGCAACCACATTTTAAAACATTTGACTGTCAGTTTAGTGAAATGTACACTCTTCATTTCCCTTCTACTTATAAAGTAACTAAGTAATAAGACCGTTTTTACTAAAGTTTTAGTATTAAATAGAATAAGCTTATTTACAATAATGGGTTGCAGAGGTGTAGAGAAAGTCATATGAGTAAGGCACATCAGAGTTGTATTTTTATTTTGGGCTTTCATAATACTCGTGCAATCTCAATTAGAAGTTTTGTTAGGAATGCAATACCTTCTGTTAGCTACTGGTTTCATGCCAGAGAAAATAAATGTTTTATAACGACTTTCACTAAAAGCATTAGTTTTAGATATGAAACAATAGTTGACCCGTTCATAATGTTAGTGGAGTGTACACCACGCAAGCAAACAAAGGCAGTGATCTAGAAAATATTTGCGATGTATCCCATAGTGTCACTTTACAAATTAAAATGTCATTAATGGAGAGATTGAATGTGTTGAGCTAAAATGATGTGCGGAGAAATTCTGATATAATACAGCAATAAATCACTATGGCGTTATTGGTTGTACATTTATGCTAATCTAGCTTATGACAAACATATTATACTTCATTATATGCGGCAGTTAACAAATTTACTATTTCGACGCGTTTTACTCATTGAAGATCTCTTCTACACTTCAAGGATTAGGTTTTCCACCTGTTCCGTCCTCGTATTCATTACTTTATTATCATCCTTTTCTTGGGCCTCCGACATCTTTTTACTTTCTCTACACGTACTATGTATATAGTGTATAGAGAAGGTATTGTAATGCATCAAAATTCGATACCGAGTTTTCACCGGAAATACATGTTTTTGGTCCCCTGAATCCAAAAAAAGCATTTTTGGAAAAAAGGTCCGTGTGCGTGCGTGTGGGTCTGTGTGTCTGTGGACAGCATAGCTATAAACGAAAGGTTCATCAAATACCAAACTTGGTATTTAAGTTCAGTATCTTCCAAGGATGCAACATGAAGATTTTCAAGAATATTCCTCCCACTCCCAACTACATTTTACATGGAAAAATGCTCATAAATTTTGATTTTCTCAAAAACGGCTCTAACGATTTTGATCAAAATATCGCATATAAAAGATATTTACCTGACAAACAAAATGTATATGTTGAATTTTCATGGAATAGCCTAAGTATTGATGAATTTTACGAAATTTTGTATAACTGGCAAACCGTAAGAGATAGACAGAAACTTAACAGAAAATGTAGAGCTCATTAAAACACACAATTTGTCATACATATATTTTTTCTGGAGTGGATCGTTTTTGAGATATTCCTTTTTATTGGTTTCAGGTTTGAAAAACTATACTTTTCTCATACGGAAATTTGACACTTCCTGTCCTTACAAACAAATGAACTAAAATGACGTAGTAACCAGCTTTTGATTAATACTTTAGCCTATGCTACGCCCTTATTTCCCTTCTACTCGCTTGGAGGCCAGTAATAAGACTATTTCTGGTAATTTTTTCTCAAATAGCAATAAGTAAAAGCAAGCATGTGCTTTTTAACAATAATTTATTGCAGAGATGTAGGGAAAATCATGTGAATGGAACACATCAAGATTTTTCCTAACGGTTTATATTTATTAATTAACAGCGGAATTATTTCTTTTTCGGTTCGTGTGTTCTTACCAATTATGTTTATATACTTTAATTTTATTTTTGAATTTATAGATTTTCAATTCTACTCTAATTGGTTCATTTCTTATTAAGTCTAATTTGGTGCAGTGTTTACATCTTCACATACATCTCATTTCCTCGCCTGGGTAGTGTGGCGGTAGCGTGACTGCCGCACATTCAACAGGTCACGAGTTAAAATCTTGCTTGGGAATGACGAATGAAGAGTAACTTTGAGCTCCATGGACCCCGACGTCATTTGAGCATCATTTCACCAGTTCATTCATCGTCCAATACGACCAATCAGGTTAAAGGACGTTATTAAAGAAAATAGAATTTTAACTGTGGCATCTTTGTATGTATTTGCATGCTTGAATTTTGTTCATCTCCTAAAAATATATGAGTTGCTTTCCCCTTACATACATACCCAAGGCGTAGAAATAACATGGTACCTCCTAAATTTCGGTTACAGAAATCTCTTAACACTCATCTTTATCTTGGAGTGAAATTATATATCAAACTACCCTTAAATGTAAGACTAATTGTAAATGAAAGTTCTTTAAAAATTAATGTTAAAACAGAATTAAGTGACTTAACTTTTACAACATAGAAGAATATTTAAATATAGGTGCATTTTAATGACTTGCTGACAAAACCTATTGCATTGTATGTATGCCAAATGGTGAAAGAAATTATCATCAAGCTACAACAATTTATTTTCCGCTGACTGAATTTTACTTTTGTCCTCTTTCGCTATCCACGATTCACTACCATACATGAGCTCAGGGACCGTCATGGTCTTGTAGAATTTATTTTTTTTCTTTCCTTGTTTTATCTTGTTATTGTTCCACATATTTGTTGGAATTTATTTATCTTTTTCTCTATAGCTCTGTCGACATCGAAGCTGAGGTCACAATCTAAATAATTGAAATGTTTTGCTTGTTCCAGGATATTATTTGCTATACATATTTTTGTTCTCACTGGGTATTTTCCCTGATGAGCCATTACTTTGGTCTTTTTATAGAAATGTTAACTTATATTCGTTTCCCAACTGATGCAAGTTATAAATAGAGCGCTGTAGGTTTACCTCGCTGTTTTGTAGTATTGCGACATCATATTTGAATCTCTATTCAGTCGTATTCCTGGATGTACTTCTTTTTTCTATGTTTTATAAGCTCAACTATTATATATTAAATAAAGAGGGTGACAGGCTGCATTCGTGACTTACTCCTTGGTTTGTTATTATTGGTTACGATTTTAGTGAGCCCAAATTGATACTAACTTTACTGCTTATAATAACCTCTAAAATATTCCAGGGGTAAGCCCATTTGACCATTATTTTACATAAAATAGTTCTATTCATCAAATCAAACACCCTTTCAAAGTCAATAAAAGCAATATGAGTCTCTAATTTGACTTCTCATCTTTTTTCTAAAATTTGTTTAATACTAAAGATATTATTCCTGCATGAACGTCATTTTCTGCATGGAAGGTTTGCTAATTTATTACTCTACCTACTATGTACATAGTATATAGAGAATGTATTGTATTACACCCAAAAATTCGATACTAAGATTTCACCTGAAGTATACGTTTTCAGGCCCCCTGAATCCAAAAAACGCAGTTTTAGAAAAATGTCCCTATGTGTGTGTGTGTATGTATGCATCATAGCTAAAAATTGAAAAGACCATTAAAAACCAAACTTGGTATTTAAGTTTGGTGTCTTCCAGGAATGCGACACGAAGATTTTCAAGAAAATCCCCCCAACCAAACTACCCTTTACGTGGAAAAAATTTCGAAAAATTTTGATTCTCTAAAATGGCTGTAACGATTTTGATTAAAATATCGTATATTAAAGATATTTGCCTGATAAATGAAATGTATATTCTGAATTTTCTGGGAATAGCCTCTGAAGATTACTTTATTTTGGATGAATTTTAAGGAATTTTGCATAACTGCTAAACCGTAACAGATGAACAACAACTTACCACACAAAAAATGTAGGGAACGTTAAAGCACACAATTTATGTTATATATTTTTTTCCTAGTGTTGGTCATTTTTTAGATATTCCTTGTTTCTGGTTTCAGTTTTAAGAAACTTATGCTCAGTTAATGATAATACTCGCGTTTTAATTATTACCATTTTAGTCTGGTTGCATAATATACTATTATACATTACATAGCACATTAAAGTTTATAGAAGTAAAACTGGTACTTCTATTTAGCAAATGTTACCTTATTGATGAAACTGTTGTAGATGTTTTAAGAGCATCATTATTCTTCAGTTTTTCAATTTTATTTCTCCAGTCTCCAGTAACGAGGCCATGTGTTAAAACGTAGCAAAATACGAGGTGCTTGTTTTGTAAGTTATCGCCGCTACTCTGGAGCATTAACCTGCTTCCAGCCTTTTTAATAAAAAAGGAATAAGGTCGCAAATCAGCCAGAAGTTGAGAGAATAGCTGACCACGTAGCATCCGGTACAAGAGAAATGGTCCCTGGTCATCTGCTTAAAAGACCAGCCCAGGCATGCACCGCTGCAAGTGTATGTGACCACCAAGGACCTATGAATTATTTTTAAAGCAAGTTCATCGCACGGTTTAAAGGGAAACCAAGAAGGACTGTGTATTGATTTTGCTTCAGAGCCCGCCATTCTCATGGCCTGTCATATTCACGTCCTTCTACAGCTGCTCTATTTGCAATTCTGCCAACATCCGAACGTACCGGCAAATCTGTTAACAACTCATTTTCTACACGTAAAAAAAAAAAAAAAAAATCTAATGTGCTCCATGCATATGACTTTCTCTACATCTTGTTTCAAATTATTGTTTATTAAGCATACCTATTTTATCTATTTCATGCTGATCAAGTAAACATTATCAGCAACGATCTTATTACTTATATCCTTATAAGTAGAAGGGGGGGGGGAAAGGGAATATACTAGGCTAAATCGACAGTCAAATGTTTTAACATGTGCTATAACACTGAAATCCGTTTATTTGCATGACCAAGCGTTGATAACTTCCCGTATGAGAAACTGTATTTTAAAACTGAAATCAATAACAAAGAATGTCTCGAAAGCGCCCAACTTCACGGAAAAAATATATATGATATAAATTGTATGTTTTATCGTTATCTACATTTTTGTGTGCTATGCTTTTGTTTACCTCTTACTGTTTACTAATTATGCAAAATTCAATAAAAATCAACCAGAATAAAGAGATCCTCAAAGGCTGTTCCCAGAAAATTCAAGATAAGATTTTTATTTGTCATGCAAATATCTTAAATGTAAGAGATTGTAATCAAAATCGTCAGAGCCATTTTTGAGAAAAACAAAATGTTAGAGAATTTTTTCCATGTAAACCGTAGTTGGGGGGGGGATTTTCTTGAAAATCTTCGTGTAGGATCCTTGGAAGATATTGAACTGTTGATCATAGAATGAAAATGGAGCACCGGTGGAATTCGATGGTGGGGGAAACTGGAGAACCTAGAGAAAGAACACCCCTGCGCCGCTTTGCGCACCACAAATCCCACATGCGGTTGCCTGAGATACAACACGAGCCGCCTTGGTGAGAAGAGAGTGGTCTAATCATTGGTCCAAGGTGTGGCCCCTAAATGCAATGCGATGCTATTTCAATAATTTTATTATTGAAATATTCCAATTCTTGTAATCTTTAACATTAATTATTTTTTAAAAAAAATACTGTTTTTTGATAAATGATTGTAGATATGTATTAAGATAATTTTGTCGCCAGCAATATTGCAAGTGACTTTTCTGCAACTTCTGAGAAATTTTAGTTGTATTTAGAAACTGAGACGCGAAGAGTATTTTCAAAGTGTGTGAATTCAGTTATGAGAAAAGCCTATTTAATAAAATAGCGTGCTAAGAAACAGGCTAGTTTACGATCTTTATATGAATAGCGCCTAAAGCAATGGAATTATAGGTAAATTTTGATTATCTATGGATATACAAAGGTTCCAAAAAGTATTTACTTTCCAATTTTACTATCTCTACACGTACCGCATAAGTACATAGTGTATAGAGAAGTTATTTGTATTGCACCCAAAAATTCAAAACAGGAATTTCACCGGAAATATTATATTTTAAACTTTCTAAACAAAAAAAAATATATATATATATATATATTCAGAAAAATATCTGTGTGTTTGGCTCTCTGTATTATATGTGTGTGTGTGTAAGGGGGGACGGCACAATTAAAAAGCGAAAAGTCCGTTAAATGCCAAACTTGGCATTTATGTTCATATTTTCCAAGGAAGCAACACAAATATTTTACAGAAAGCCCCCAAAACTTAATACTCTTTAAATGGATGGATTTTCAACAGTATTGATTTTTTCAAAAAATGGCTCTGAAGATTTTGATTAAAATATCGTATACTTAGCTTATTTTTATGACAAAAAAAATCTATAGCTTGAATTTTCTAGAAATAGCCTCTGAAGGTGTTTTTATTCTAAATGAATTTTGCGGAAATTTGCATAATAGTAAACCGTAAGATATAGACAAAAACTCACTCAAAAATGTATAGTTCGTTAAAACACACAATTTATGTTATATACCCATATTTTTTCGGCCGTTTTTTTTTTAAGATATTTCTTTTTATAGGTTTAAGTTTTAAAATACCTATACTTTTCTCATACGGGAATTTGTCAATTCCTGGACATACATGTAAAGGAATTTTAATCACATAGCATCCAGCTTTTAAAAGATTTGACTATTGCTTTAGCCTAACTCCCTTCTACTTAACAAGGAAGCAATAAGAAGAACATTTCTACTAATTTTCTCTTTGTTAGCATGAAGTAAATAAAAGTATAAGCTTTCTAACAATAATTTATTGCAGAGATGTTGAGAAAGTCTGTTAATGGAACACATCAGATTTTTGACCAACTGTCAAAATTTCACTCCCGGTGTGTGTTAGGCGTTATACGAGTGCCGTTTTTTTTCAATCTCCGATAGGCTATAAATATAAGACACGTTCATAGAAAACAATTATTTTAGTACTAAAAGTTTTGTACACTTATGGTTACTTTTCAACATAATCACCGAAAAATTCAGACATTTATCGAACCCCGTGCACAAGATTTGCAATACCCGCTTAAAAAAATGTTTCCACCAAAGATTTCAAAATAGCATTGACGTTGTTTTGAAGATATTCGTACTTTACGACGTTTGTGGAGAGCCATTCAAAACAAACGAAGAGGAATGTTGACTTCATGAAGTGTCTTGCTCCATGACAACGCTCGTCCACACACTTCTGGCACAGCCAATCGGCTCCTTGAACAATTTCAATGGGACATTTTCGATGATCCGCTGTACAGTCCTGACCTGGAACCCAGCGACTTTCACCTTTTTCCTGAACTGAAGACGTGGCTAGGAGAGCAGTACTTTCAAACCAACGTAGATCTTCAAAACAACGTCAATGCTCATTTGAAATCATTTTTTGAAGCGGGTATTGCAAAGCTTGTGCACAGGTACGATAAATGTCCCAATCTTTTTGGTGATTATGTTGAATAGTAATCATAAGTGTACAAAACTTTTAATAAAAAAATAATTGTTTTCATGAACTTTTCTTTTATTTATGGCATATCGGAAGTTGAAAAAAAAGGCCTGAAATATTGTTTGTGCCCTGGAAGAAATAAAATGTTTTCTGTAAAATTTCTCCAGGGGGAACGTAAACTGGGGTGTACTGAAGAGCAACAAATCAGACAAGAAGCGCCCTCAGAGCAATTAAGGGCATGTTTAAACCTTTACGTCCTTCTTTCTTGATGGTTTGCACTGACAACGATTAATTTGCCCGACATCCTTTGAAATCAAGAAAGCGCGACAATGGTGAGAGGTAAAACAAAGGGAGGGATGTTAACCCTTCCGCTGGAGGAGTGCAAACTACCTCAACCTCGTCCTCTCATCCCTCAGCTTCCCCTCAGGAGCATTCGCTCAATTAGTGGTGCGGTCTACCGCAAGAGCCCTGCAATTCTTAACAAACCTGAAACAAAAGCTACCTTAATTCCAACTCTTCACACTGTTGCTGCCCTTAGACCAGCTATTTGGGGCCCACAAATTCTCTAATGGAATGAAGCTACATTCACTTTTTTTTTCTTCAGCATTTTAAAAGTAAACTACTGGGAACTATGCAAGGGCGGGGGGAAACGAAGGACGCTTTAAGCTTTTGTGGGAGTTGGGGTAAAGATCGTACGCAAACGTTAAAAGTTACAGGCTTCAGCATTTAAGCAAGATTATACCCTTGGGCAGGGGGTGAGTTAACTATAGAGATAGCTGGGCTGCTGGTTCCCAATTGGAGTAGTTAGAGAAAGGTAACCATCCCTCTCGCACTACTGGTGGGCTAGTTATCGTCCAATCATCAATCTACCTTGCGTACATTTTGCTTTTCTTTACCTTGTCTACAGCTACCTTTGTGGGTAACGAAAGGTTTTGCAATCCACCCAAAAATTTGATGCCAATATCTAACCCGAAATACGTTTTGAAGTCCCCTGAATGTAACAAAATCTGAAGTGTCCCATTCAAGACTTTCTCTACAACTCTGTAACAAATTATTGTTAAAAGGCTTATTCTTCTCTGTACTTCATGATAATCGATATATACGTTTCAAAACGACCCTAAACGAATATGTGGACCTTGTTGTTCATACCGTACGTGATACATGAATATAAGTTTCAGCTCTAAATTCGGCGCATACAAAAACGTGGCAAAAAATCACCATGGATTAGGCCGTCGTACATAACCAAATGGTATGTGCCTGGCCTACTATAAGAGAGATGCTGGTTGGTAGCGAAGGTCCCAATAGCGTGGTTTGATAGACACGTCGGCGCGGGACAGGTCATCTGACTAATGGAAAACGTAGCATGTTTTTTTTTATGTATTTCGTATAACACGTTTTGATGGTGTTTGCATGGCATATGACAACCGTTGTTCCTTGGCTGCCTAATCCCATATGTGTGCGATTTTTAAACACACACAAAATTTTAAATAGAGCAGGAAGGGCTTGAAAGTTGCAACATCAAGTTTCGGATAAGTCAAAGTGTAAGCTGGTTGACTGCTATCTTCGTCTGGTGTCGTTTTGAAACGGCCTGTTTGTGTGTGTATATATACACATACAAACACACACATACACACTCACCACTCGCTTCTCAACTAGACGGCCCGGGTTCGATCCCAACGACTACTTTTGAGATTTATGGTGGACAAAGCGGTGCAGGGGCGGGTTTTCTCCGAGTTCATTTCATGTATCACCATTGTCATTGCCTGCGGTGCCACAAGTGTAAAAGCGGGCGTTAAACACAACAAAAAAAATAATGGAAATAAACATTAGCAGAAATTGCCCTTAATACTTGCTTCCTTGTAAGTAGAAGGGAAAAAATCTAATGTGTTCCATTCACATTATATCTCCTACTTTTTATTCAAAACTTTGATTTGTTATCTATATCATGCTAATCCAGATAAAAATAAGCATAATTAGTCTTATTACTAGCTTCCTAAAGAAGGGAAATAAGAAAATGTTAAGGCTAAAGCGATAATGCCCTCCTTTAAAAGTCGGTGGCTATATCAAACAATTGAAATTCAAATACCTTTGCTTGCCAGCAAATAAACAAAAGAGAAAACAGAAAAAAATGTCATCCTGTTTGAAAAGTTGAACTGGCTTAAAATTGAAGCCAATAATCTGGAGTACTTTGAAAACGGTTATCTCTGCAAAAAAAAAAAAAAAAAAAAAAAAAAAGCAAAAAAAAAAAAAAATGTGTGTTTTAATAAATGTAAAAATGTCTGTCTAGCAAGTTTTTATATAGCTCTTACGGTTTACCAGTTATATAAAAGTCATCCAGAATGAAGAGATCTTCAGAGATTATTCCCATAAAATTAAGGATATACATTTCGTTTGTCATAAAATAACTTAAACATAAGGTATTCTAATCAAAATCGTTAGGACATTTTGAGAAAATAAAAAGTTTCTAAAAATTGTTCCATATAAAGGGTAGTTTGAGATGTGGGAGTTTTCTTGAAATCCCCGTGTCGCATACTTGGAAGATACTCAACTTAAATACCAAATTTGGTCTTTAACGGTTCTTAGCTACCTGGGTTTAAGTCCGCGTCTTCCTGCCTGCCAGTGGAGTCCAACATGCCCATAACTACATATATCTGCCAAGATCTACAACCACGACTCATTCTCCTCACAATATCGTTTTCATCAATAGCTTTTATCGACCACCATGTTCCTTATAATCCATGTGGGCTCTATCTAATGAGTTTGGTACCTGTTTTAGTATATTGTTTCATACCACTCTCCTAGTTAAGTAGAGACTGTACTTCCAATGAAATCTTCTTCGTATATTGCACAATTATTTGATGTCTTAATACCACAGAGCCGGTTAGATTTAAAGCAAAATGTCCGTGTGTGTCCATGTGTTTGTGAACATATAACTCTAAAATGAAAAGTCCGTTAAAAACCAAAATTGCTATTTAACTTCAGCATCCTCTAAGCTACCACACGAATGTTTTCAGAAGAATTCTACCAACCCCTTCACACGCAATGATCTTTTTCTAAAAATAATGTTTTCTGATTCAAGAAACCTCAAACCATGTGTTTCCTGTGGATCTCGAAACCGAATTTTGGGTGAATGCAATACTTAATTTATTTTCTTCTAGAATTATACGTTAAAGGAAATAAAATGCAGTTTCATTATTGAGGGAGTCTCCAAGAGCTTTATCTCTAGATAATTATTAGTATAGTCAGGAGAAGAAAGTAAAGGAGGAAAGAATGAAAAACGAGTGCAAAGGTAAATATTTCCGAGAAGAATAAGAATAAGGTATTCCACGAGAAAAAATAAGCAGAATAAATAATAAAAGGAAAAGTAGAAAACTGAGTACTGGAGAAAAACCGGATGGAATGTGCGAAAATATAACCTAAAAATAAGAGCAACATGTAAAGAATGAGAGAGAAAAGAAAAGATAAATCCCATCTAAAGAAAGGATTGCAAAGGAAATGAAACAAATAGGAAAAGAAACCAGTAAGTTAAATCGTGCCCCAAGGATAGAAATCTAAAACAGAGAGAGGAAATTGTACTAAGGAAAACAAGGAAAGACGCTGTAATCATCGGTGGAAAACAAAAATGAAAAAAGTGATAATGCCAGACACAAAGAAACCAAAGGAAACATTATCAGATTATCCCTTAACACGTATTATGAGAATTAAGGCAGAAGTGCTTGTTTGTTTGTTTATTTATTTATTTATTTATATATAGTGACATGAATTCAGGACCCTATTTAGTTAAAATGGCTTTCAAATTTGAATATTACATTCGAATAGTGCATTCGAATATTACATTCGAATATTACATTCGAATATTACATTCAGTTCTTCCAGGATAACTATCTGATATTTCGTAACTGGGATATGTTTATTGAACCTCTTACCATAAAATGGAGATTAATTTTATGCAATTACTTGGATGAATTACTTTGATGTAACTTTGAGAGTATATTATGCTATTAACTGCACATATATATTTTTTATTTTACAGTATCCAATGTAAATTTGGATTCATTGCTCTCAAAATATATAGATGCGTTCAACGATAGAGAAATCTATTAATTTTGAGATGACAATTCAATGCCATGAACACCATAATCTAAAAATACCAGATTCCCAAATTTTGGGACCCCTATTATATGCGAGTAATAATTTATTGTATTTCATATTTGATACAGTACAAAATATAATTTCGAAATATACTTTTCGTTGTATTGTGCATCCAATATAAAAATACAATATATATTATTACTCTCATATAATAGGGTACAAAATTGGGGATATTGGATATTTTTAGGATGATAGTCTTTATACTGTTGCTTATGGTATTGAAATGTCGTAATCCAAAAGTTACTAAATTTCCCAAAATTTGACCACCTCTATGAAATATGAGTACACATTAAATACAACATAAAATCAAATATATGTGTGCGTATTTAAAAATAATATATTTTCTTAAGTTAGTAATAGTAACTCACCAGGGGCCAAATTAACTCCAGTTGATGGTGAAATGTTCAATACTGTGTTGTGGAAAACTTCCTAACTATAATTTATCAGGTAACAATAATCCGGAATGAGAATTGAGTGCAACGTTCAAATTTGAAAGCTAATTTAACAAAACTAAATAAATAAAGTGTTCAGAATTAACGCCACAAATATATATAGAATGTATAGAAAACCAGCAAGTTGTTATATTGGGCGATCATTTTTAGGAGGAAGCCACATCTGTAAGTGAATAGTTTAAACAATTAGCAGAATGTTTCAGGTGTTCTAACTGGTTATGCAACACTAACTCTCAACGTAAGGGGTATGATGAATCATCTCTTAAGGGGAGTCGAAAAGTAATTTTCATATTTTTTTCCAGTGTCATGTTTTAATTGCATGTGGATACTTCAAATCTGCTCATTTTGGTATAACTTTCATATAAGTGCACTAATTCACAAGTTTTTCGCAAGTAAGAGGCAACATTGTCCTCTAAGGGACTTACCAGAGGAGAACCTAAATCTTGAAGGTCCCGATATTACTATTAATAGTTCTCAACTTATATAGATACTCTTATAATAAACATATCTTTGTGATCACTCACACTGCCGTTTGTAATACCCTTTCTCCCATACCACCCAAACACGGGTGGCATCCCCCTCGTTAAACAAAATTATCAATGCAAACTAAAAGATAATTAATTATATTAAAAAATTGAGCCGTTACAATTACATTATAAATGTCATTGGATGTGATTGATCGGTATGAGAGGTGTGTGTTTGATCAGTATGAGAGGTGTGTGTTGGATCGTATGTAAGGGTTGTGTTGGATCGTATGTAAGGGTTGTGTTGGATCGTTATGAGAGGTGTGTGTTTGATCGGTATGAGAGGTGTGTGTTGGATCGTATGTAAGGGTTGTGTTTGATCGGTATGAGAGGTGTGTGTTGGATCGGTATGTGAGGGTTCTGTTGCATCGGTATGTAAGGATTGTTCTGGATCGGTACGAGAGGCGTGTGATGGATCGATATAGGAGGGTTGTGTTGGATCAGTGCGAAAGGTGTGTGTTGGGTCGGTAGGTAAGGGTTGGTTTGGATCGGTACGAGAGGTGTGTGTTGGATCGGTACGAGAGGCGTGTGTTGGATCGGTACGAGAGGCGTGTGTTGGATCGGTACGAGAGGTGTGTGTTGGATCGGTAGGTAAGGGTTGGTTTGGATGGGTACGAGAGGTGTGTGTTGGATCGGTAGGTAAGGGTTGGTTTGGATGGGTACGAGAGGCGTGTGTTGGATCGGTACGAGAGGCGTGTGTTGGATCGGTACGAGAGGTGTGTGTTGGATCGGTAGGTAAGGGTTGGTTTGGATGGGTACGAGAGGTGTGTGTTGGATCGGTAGG
This sequence comes from Hymenopus coronatus, assembly GCA_030762935.1. Taxonomy (NCBI): domain Eukaryota; kingdom Metazoa; phylum Arthropoda; class Insecta; order Mantodea; family Hymenopodidae; genus Hymenopus; species Hymenopus coronatus. Next base: position 62,295,718 of record CM060884.1, read on the forward strand.
TAAGGGTTGGTTTGGATGGGTACGAGAGGCGTGTGTTGGATCGGTAGGTAAGGGTTGGTTTGGATGGGTACGAGAGGCATGTGTTGGATCGGTACGAGAGGCGTGTGTTGGATCGGTACGAGAGGTGTGTGTTGGATCGGTACGAGAGGTGTGTGTTGGATCGGTACGAGAGGCGTGTGTTGGATCGGTACGAGAGGCGTGTGTTGGATCGGTACGAGAGGCGTGTGTTGGATCGGTAGGTAAGGGTTGGTTTGGATCGGTACGAGAGGCGTGTGTTGGATCGGTAGGTAAGGGTTGGTTTGGATCGGTACGAGAGGCGTGTGTTGGATCGGTAGGTAAGGGTTGGTTTGGATCGGTACGAGAGGCGTATGTTGAATCGGTAGGTAAGGGTTGGTTTGGATGGGTACGAGAGGCGTGTTTTGGATCGGTACGAGAGGGTGTGTTGGGTCGGTAGGTAAGTGTTGGTTTGGATGGGTACGAGAGGTGTGTGTTGGATCGGTATGTAAGTGTTGGTTTGGATCGGTACGAGAGGCGTATGTTGGATCGGTATGTAAGGGTTGGTTTGGATCGGTACGAGAGGTGTGTGTTCGATCGGTACGAGAGGCGTATGTTGGATCGGTATGTAAGGGTTGGTTTGGATCGGTACGAGAGGCGTGTGTTGGATCGGTAGGTAAGGTTTGGTTTGGATCGGTAGGTAAGGTTTGGTTTGGATCGGTACGAGAGGTGTGTGTTGGATCGGTATGTAAGTGGAGTGTTAAGTAAAAAACCACGAATGCCTACCCTCGCAAAATAATCAAATTTGCGAATACAATGCGTCTGTATACCCATGGGGCTACATTTTCTCCTTCAGATTTTAGAGCCTGGGATAGAAACGTTTTAAAATGTGTGGATGCAAAGCAACATCCTTGACGAAGGATAAAACACACATTTGAAGTTTATACGCAACCAGCACCAATTTAAATACAAGAACGGTTCAATGAGACACCGATTAGCCGATTATCGGTAAATAAAACCAACACTATAGAAACTACCAGCACTAAAGGAAGTGCAAAAAAATTCCCAGACTACGAAGCGCCGTCAGCATTGCTAAAGAGAAAAAGAGATGGTTTATGAGTGAGTAAATAAAACCGGTATAAAACAGATCGCAATGGCAGGCGATTCGTTCTTGTTTACACATGCAACATCGGATAGGCGGACTCCATTTGACAGTGATGAGCCTTTTGTGGGAGGGGAGTTTGTCTCCATGTTTATTTATTGCCCCATGGCGATGGAGTTATTAGTGTTTACTTCATCATCCCTCAAATGGAGCATCTGATTCCCTCTTTGCCATTATTTTACCCGAAATCATAAATGGAAGCCACCACCAGCTTGTGTTTACAGTTCTAAAGACACACATGGCAGCGGATGTGTTTGGATTTGCTGGTATTATGTTTCTATAAGGACACACAAGAAGAAAATCAGCACATTCACATGCCTTTCTCTACATCTCTGTAACAAATTATTGTTAGAAAGCCTATGCTCCAATTTACTTCATGCTAATCAAGAAAAAAATTGAAGAAATAGTCTTATTACTTGCTTCCTTGTAAGTAGAAGCGAAATATGGGAGTATCATAGGTTAAAGAAGTAGTCATAAGCTGGTTGCTATGTGAAAAGTTCCTTTGTTTGTATGGACAGGAGTGACAAATTCCCGTATGAGAAAAGTAGGTGCTTTAAAGCTGAAACCAAAAAATACGGACTATTTTAAAAACGATCAACTCCTTGAAAAAATGCATATTCAATAAATTGTGTGTTTTAACGTGCTCTACATTTTTCGTGTAGTAAGTTTTTGTCCATCTCTTACGGTTTAGTAGTTATGTAAAATTCATCCAGAATAAAGTAGTCTTCAGAGGCTATTCCCAGAAAATTCAAAATATACATTTTATTTGTCAGGTGAATATCTTTAATATATGATATTTTAATCAAAATCGTTAGAGCCATCTTTTAGAAAATAAAAATTTTCGAAAAATGTTCCATGTAAAGGAAAATGTTCCATATCAAGTTTGGTATTTTACCAACTTTTCGTTTTTGAGATATCGTGTTCACAGACACACGGACACACGGAAACACGGACACACACATGGACCTTTTTGTGAAAATGCTTTTTTTTAGATAAAGGGGACCCAAAAACATATTTCCGGTGAAATGTCGGTATCGAATTTTTTGGTGGAGTGCAATATTTTCTCTATTCACTATATACATAGTGCCTATAGAGAAAGTAAAAAGCTGATGTGTTCCATTCACATGACTTTCTCTACATCTCTGCAACAAATTGTTAGAAAGCCTATGCTCCAATTTACTTCATGCTAATAGAGAAAAAAATAAAAGAAATAGTCTTATTACTTGCTTCCTTGTTAGTGGAAGCGTAAAACGGGAGTATTATAGGTTAAAGAAATAGTCATAAGCTGGTTGCTATTTGACAAGTTCCTTTGTTTGTAAGGACAGGAGTGACATATTCCCGTATGAGAAAAGTATGCGTTTTAAAGCTGGAACCAAAAATAAGGACTGTTTTAAAGCTGAAACCAATAGTAAGGACTATTTTAAAAACGACCAAATCCTTGAAAAAAATGTGTATTAAATAAATTGTGTGTTTTAACGTGCTCTACATTTTTCGTGTAGTAGGTTTTTGTCCATCTCTTACGGTTTAGCATTTATGCAAAATTGCGTAAAATTCACTCAGAATAAAGTAGTCTTCATTGGCTATTCCCAGAAAGCTCAAAATATACATGTTATTTCTCAGGTAAATATCTTTAATATACGATATTTTAATCAAAATCGTTAGCCATTATATATAAAATCAAAATTTTCGAAAAAGGTTCCATGTAAAGTGTAGTTTGGGGTGGGGGTAATTTTCTCAAAATTTTCGTGTCGCATCCCTGGAAGACTTAAATACTAAGTTTGGTATTTAACGATGTTTTCATTTTACGAACATATTTCTAATTTTTTTTTCGATTCAGGGGGTCTCAAAACATGCATTTCCGACAAAATCTTGGTATCGAATTTTTGGGTGCATTACAATACCTTCTCTATACACTATATACATAGTATGTACAGTAAAAAATGTATGTTACATAAAATGTGTGTTTTGACTTGCTCTACATTTTTGTGTGATGAGCTTTGTCCATTTCTTACGGTTTACCAGTTACGCAAAATTCAGCACAATTCATTCAGAATGAAGAGGTCTTTAGAGGATATTCTCAGAAAGTTCAAGATATACACTTTGTCACGTGAATATCTTTAATATAGGGCATTTTAATCAAAATCGTTAGAACCATCTTTTAGAAAATCAAAATTGTTGAAAAAAGTTCCATGTAAAGGATAGTTTGGGGTGGGGGATTTTTCTAAAAACCTTCGTGCCACATTCTTGGAAGATATTAAACTTAACTACCAAGTTTGGTATTTTAGCGGATTTTTGTTTTTGAGCTATCATGTTCACACACAGGGACACACACACACACACACACACACACACACACACATACGGACATTGTTCTGAAAATACGTTTTTGGATACAGGGGACGTTAAAACATATATATATATCCGGTGCAATACCTTCTCTATACACATAGTACGTGCAGAGAAAATACAAATATTATGTGTTCCATTCACCGAGTTTTTCTACATCTGTGTAATAAATTCTTCAAACGCTTATTACTTTCTCTATACGTACTACGTACATAGTGTATAGAGAAGGTATTGCACTCCACCAAAAACTTGGATACCGAGATTTAACCGGAAATATACGTTTTAGGGTCCCCTGTATCCAAAAAAAAAGTATTTTCAAAAAAAGGTCCGTGTGTGTGTCCGTGTGCCAGTGTGGCAGTGTGCCGGTGTGTCAGTGTGCCGGTGTGGCTGTGAACACGATAAGTCAAAAACGAAAAGTCGCTAAAATACTAAATTTGATATTTAAGTTAAGTATCTTCCAGGGATCCGACACGAAGATTTTGAGAAAAATCCCCCCAACCCAAACTGCCCTTAACGTGGAACTTTTTTTCGAAAATTATAATTTTCTCAAAAATGGCTCTAACGATTTTGACTAAAATACCTCTGAAGACTGGGTAATTTTACGGAATTTTACAAAACTGCTAAACCGTAAGGTTACCGCACAACAAATGTAGAGTACTATAAAACACACAATTTGTTATATACATTTTTTTCGTGGAGTTGATTGTTTTTGAGGTATTCCTTGTTTTTAGTTTCAGCTATAAAAAGCATACCTTTCTCATACAGGACTTTGTGAACTCGTGTCCATACAAACAAAGGAACTTCAGTCACATTACAACCAACTTTTGACCATCACTTTAACCTATGGTACTCCCTTATTTCGCTTCTACTTACAATGAAGCAAGTAATAAGACTATTTCTGTTAATTTGTTCTCGATTAGTAGGAGGGAAATAGAATCATAAGCTTTTTAATAATAATTTATTGCAGAGCTGTAGAGAACCTCATGTGAATGGAACACAGATTTTTTTTCTAGCTATTTCACAGTAATGGAGTTGAACATTAGCAGAATTGGTTTATACTTGCACCGTTATAAGTAGAGGGGAAATAAGGGAATATGCTGGGCTAAAGCAATAGTTAAATCTTTTAACAGATGTTTGCCATGTGGCTGGAACTATAGTTTTTATTTGAGATATAAAAATCTTTAATTTAATTATAATCGTTAGAAATATTTTTGAGCAAAACAAAAGTATCAATAAATTTTCCACGTAATTGGTAGTTTGAGGTGAGAGACATTTTTTGAAAATCTTCCGTGTCACACTCTTGGAAGATACAAAAGTTAAACACCAAGGTATTTTCGCTTTTGAGCTATGCTGTCCACAGACACATACAGACACACGCACACACAGAATTTCTCTACATCTCTGCAACAAATTATTGTTGATTAGCCTATGCTCCAATTTACTTCATGCTAATATTAACAGATATAGCCTTATTACTTGCTTCCTATAAGTAGAAGTAAAATAAGGGAGTACCATATGTTAAAGAGATAATCAAAAGTTAGTTGCTATGTGACTGAAGTTCCTTTGTATAGACAGGAGTTGACAAATTCCTGCATGAGTACAAGTCCTTGAAAGCCGAAATCAAAAGCAAGGAATATCTCGAGAACGTCAACTCCAAAAAAAAAAAATATGTTACCTAAAATGTATGTTTTAATGTGCTCTACATTTTTGTGTGGTAAGGTTTTGTCTGTCTCTTACGGTTTAGCAGTTATGTAAAATTCAGTAAAATCCATCCAGAATAAAATAGCTTTCAGAGGCTATTACACAGACAAATACACACAGATACAAGCACGGACGTGTATCTAAAAATGCTTCTTTGGATTCAGTGGATCTCAAAACATGTCGGCATCGAATGTTTGGGTGGTTACAATACATTCTCTATTCCCTATGTACATAGTAGGTGTTGAGAAAGTACATATTAATTTGATTGGAATCAGGTTTTAAACATTATAAGACCAACAGTAAAACAATTCTTCCATTCACAAGCTTCTCTACATCTGTGCAACAAATTATAGTTAAAAAGCTTATACTTCTATTCATTTCATTCTAATCAGAAAAAAATAACAGAAATAGTCTTATTACTTGCTTCCTTGTAAGTAGAAGCGAAATAAGGGAGTACCATAGCTTAAAGTGAAAGTCAAAAGCTGGTTGCTATGTCAATGAAGTTCCTTTGTTTGTAGGACAGCAGTTGACAAATCCCTGTATGAGAAGAGTGTAAGTTTTTCATAGCAGAAACCAAAAACAAGGAATGTCTCAAAAACGATGAACTCGAAGAAAAAAATGTATATAACAAATTGTGTCTTTTAACGTGCTCTACATTTTTTTGTGTAGTAAGTTTTTGTCCATCTCTTATGGTTTAGCATTTATTCAAAAGTCCATAAAATTCATCCAGAATAAACTACTCTTCAGAGGATATTCCCAGAAAACTCAAGATGTACATTTTATTTGTCAAGTAAATGTCTTTAATATATAGGGTGTATATAAATGAATATCGGGGTTTTAACTCTTTATGATTATTTATTACATTCAACTTACAGTTATGGATGATATGTCAAATGAAAAAGCAACTCAAACAGTTTTACCAAGAAGCTTATAAATGTTCAATGTAACTACCCTTTGTCACACGGCACACATCAAGTCTATAACCGAGTTCTTCCCAAACGTTGATAAGTGTGTATTCAGTAATTGTAGCAACAGCTGCTTAATACAGGGAGGTCAGCTGGTAGCGGAGGCACGTACACACGATCCTTGATGAAGCCCCAAAGGTAAAAATCGCATGGCGTTAGGTCAGGAGAACGTGGAGGCCATGCATAGCAAGCCCTGTCATTGGGGCCCTTGCGGCCTATCCAGCGCTCGGGTACAGTAACATTCAACCAATCGCGTACTTTGTTATGCCAATGAGGTGGCGCACCATCCTGCTGGAAAATGAAGTTCTCTGGCTCATTTTCTTCCAACTGAGGGAAGAGCCATTGCTCTAGTGTATCAAGGTAGGAAGTGCCAGTTACAGTAGGTTCACCAAAAACGAAAGGCCCATAAATTTTTCGCCGGAATACGGCACAAAAAACATTCACTTTAGCGGAATCTCGTTGCATTTGTACCATCTCGTGAGGATTTTCTGAGCCCCAGATGCGCACATTATGAGTGTCAACATGTCCACTAAGGTGAAAGGTCGATTCATCACTGAAGACAACACGATCCACAAAATCGTCATAAAACAACATATTGTTTGCAAATTTGACACGTAATCCGTGGTCTGTCGGCTTTAGAGCATGTAATAACTGAAAGCGGTAAGGACGTAGCTGTAAGCGTTTTCTTAAAGCTTTCCAAACAGTCGACACAGGAACTTGTAATTCAGGGCTAGCCTTCCGGTCTGATTTCTTTGGGCTATGAGTGAACGACTTTCTCACTCGCTCAACAGTCTCTTCACTTACTCCTGGTCGTCCCGTGCTCTTCCGTTTACAAAGGCTGCCGGTATCTTCAAACTGATTATACCATCTACGAATGTTTTTACCACTATAAGGATCACAACCGAACTTACTACGGAACGCACGTTGCACAGTAACTACAGATTCGGTCTTTGCAAACTGCAAAACACAAAACGCTTTCTATTTTCTAGTCGCCATGTTTGTTAATACCGCTGTCTAGCGGATTGCGGAAGAAACATTGTACGCACATGCGCACTTGTGCCAACAAACAAAACTGTTTGAGTTGCTTTTTCATTCGACATATCATTTATAACTGTAAGTTGAATGTAATAAGGATTATAAGGAGTTAAAACCCCGATATTCATTTATGTACACCCTGTATGATATTTTAATCAATTTTGTTATTTTTCAAGTAAATATCTTTAATATTTTGACATTTTAATCAAAATCGTTACAGCCATATTTGAGAAAATCGAAATTTTCGAAAAAAAGTTCCATGTAATGGGTGGGAGGATTTTTCTCAAAAACTTCGTGTCGCAACCCTGGAATATACTAAACTTAAATACCAAGTTTGGTATTTTACCGACTTTTCGTTTTTGAGTTATCATGTTCACAGACACACGGTCACGCACGCGCGCGCGCGCGCGCACACACACACACACACACACGGACCTTTTTCTGAAAATATTTTTTTTGGATACAGGAGACCCTAAAACATATATTTCCCGTGAAATCTCGGTATCGAATTTTTTGGTGGAGTACAATTCCTTCTCAATAAACTAAATACATAGTACGTGTAGAGAAAGTAAAAATCTGATGTCTTCCATTCACAAGCTTATGTACATATGTGCAAAATATTGCTAAATGCTTATTCCTCTATCTACTTCATACTAATTGAGATAAACATTATTAAAAATGTCTCATTACTTGCTTCCTTGTAAGTAGAAGCGAAATAAGGGAGTAACGTAGGTTAAAGTGATAGTCAAAAGCTGGCTGCGATGTGAATGAAATTCATTTGTTTGTACGGACAGAAGTTGACAAATTCCTGTATGAGAAAAGTATAAGTTTTTCCAAGCTGAAACGAAAAACTATGAATAACAATCAACTACACGAAAAAATGTATATTACATAAATTGTGTGTTTTAACGTACTTTACATTTTCTGTGTGGTAGGTTTTTGTCCATCTCTTACGGTTTAGCAGTTATACAAAATTCCGTAAAATTCATCCAGAATAAAGTAGTCTTCAGAAGCTAAACAGAGAAGATGTAAGATGTACATTTTATTTGTAGGGTAAATATCTTTAATATATGTTATTTTAATCAAAATCATTAAAGCCATTTTTAAGAAAACCATAATTTTCGAAAACTGTTCCATGTAAGGGGTAGCTGGGGGTGGGGTATTTTTTTGCAAAACTTCGTGTCGCATTCTTGGAAGATCTTTTCGTTTTTCAGCTATGCTGTCCAAAGACACACAGACACACACAAACAGACATTTTTTCTGAAAATGCTATTTTTGGATTCAGGGGGACCCAAAACATATATTTCAGGTGAAATCTCGGTATCGAAATTTTGGGTGCTTTACAATACTTTCTCTATACACTATGTACATAGTACGTTTACATAGTACGTTTTATGGGTTAATATCTGGTTACCAGTTATTTGTGTTACTGGATTCCAGTAATTAATAATAGATGATTTAGTGTTAGTGAAAGTTGTTTTATGGGTGAAATATATTTTATTTCAGTTTATATTAATTTGTTTTTGTTTTTAATTGAATTTTTAGTTATATGTATATAGATATTATCTGTAAAATAATTTATGTATAACAATAATTTAAAAGTGGGATATAAATTATAAAGTTTACAATATACGTCCTGCTATAGGGAACAGGATGCCTGGATGTTGTATTACATATTTTATTTTATTTTATTTTTATTTAGTACGTTTAGAGAAAGTAAAAAGCATTTTTGGAAAAAGATCAGTGTGTGTGTGTCTGTGGACAGCGTAGCTCAAAAACCAAAAGACTGTTGAATTCCAAACTTGCTATTTAAGTTTGGTATCTTCCAGGAATGCGACACGAAGATTTTCAAGAAAGTCCCCCCACACCAAACTACTCTTTACATGGAACTTTATTCGAAAATTTTGATTATCTTAAAAATAGCTGTAACGATTTGAATGAAAATATTGCATATTAAAGATATTTACCTGACAAATAATATTTTTCTGGGAATAGCCTCCGAAGAGTACTTTATTCTGAATGAATTTTACGGAACTTTGCAAAATAGTGTATAGAGAAGGTTGCAACCAAAAGGTCGATACCGAGATTTCACCGGAAATATATGTTTAGGGTCTCCCTGAATCAAAAAAAAAAAAAAAAATTCTTACAAAAAGGTCCGTGTTTGTGCGCGTTTGTGTCTGTGTGTGTGTGTCTGGACAGCATAGCTCAAAAGCGAAAAGACCGTTAAATACCAAACTTGGTATTTAAGTTTGGCATCTTCCAAGGATGCAACACGGATATTTTCAAGAAAATCCCCAACTACCCTTTACATGGAACATTTTTCGAAAATTCTGATTTTCTTAAAAATAGCTCTAACGATTTTGATTAAAATGTCAAAATATTAAAGATATTTACTTGACAAATAACATTTATTTGTTGAATTTTCTGGGAATAGCCTCTGAAAACTACTGTATTCTGGATGAATTTTACGGAATTTTGCATAACTGCTAAGCCGTAAATGATGGAGAAAAAATTACCCCACAAAAATGTAGAGAACATTAAAACACACAACTTATGTCAAATATATTTTTTTCGTGGAATTGATCGTTTTTTAGATATTATTGTTGGTTTTTTTAGCTTTGAAAAACATACTTTTCTCATACGGAGTTTGTCAATAAAAACAGAGGAATTTCAGTCACATATCAATCAGCTTTTGACTATCACTTTAACCTATGTTACCCCCTTATTTCGCAAGGAAGCAAGTAATAAGACCATTCTGCTAACTTTTCTAAAAGAGCATGAAGTAAATAGAAGAATAAGCTTTTTAACAATAATTTGTTGCAGAGATGTAGAGAAAGTCATGAGAATGGTACACATCAGATTTTTTATTCTGGCGGACCCAAATCATGTATTTCCGGTGAAATCTCGCTATCAAATTTTTAGGTGCAATACAATACCTTCTCTATACACTATGTACATAGTAAAAACTCAAGATATATATTCTGTACATATATGCATGTTTAATCTACTTTAAATTGCACGCGCTGATAATTAATTCGCAAAGTTCAGGGCATACTACATTAACTTCTTTATTAAGAAAAAGCAGCATAACTGGTTAGCAATTCCCTTTGCTTCGCGGTTTTATTTTATTTTCCGCAGCAGATGTGTTGTTTGAAATTTTAGCTTGTATGTTGCTGAACTTGATTTGCACGCGCAAATTCTGAAAACCAAATGCGTAATGTTAATTAACGGTTACTACATATGATTATTTATAACCTATAAGGTTTCAGGTTTTGTTACAGTAATTTACAATACGAAAATCGTAACGTATCATATTATAATATGAGATTCGAAAATTGGCAAACAAGGCCGCAGGCGAATTGGAAAACCAATCGAGAACTACATATATAGTTAGGATATGTGTATTCCACAACGTTTATTCCAATCTAGTTTCGCATTGTGGATGTTTATATACTTTGATAAATTACATGTTTTTCTCTACACGTACTATCTCTATCTACATAGCGAATAAAATGTATGGCATTCCACCCAAAAATTCCATACCGGAAAAACAGTTTTAGGGTAACACATACTATGTATTTAGTGTATAGAGAAGATATTTTAATGCACCCAAGAATTGGATATCAAGATTACACTGGAAATACATGTTTTGAGACCCCGTGAATAAAAAAACATTTTTAGAAAAATGTCCGTGTGTGTGTGCAGCATAGCTCAAAAACGAAAAGACCGATAAAAACCAAACTTAGTATTTGAGTTTGGTATCTTCCAAGGATTCGACACGAGGATTTCCAAGAAAAAACCCCCACCTCCAACTGCCCTTTACATGGAACATTTTTCGAAATTTTTGACTTTCTGAAAAATGACCCTAACGATTTTGATAATATCGTATATTAAAGATATTCACCTATCAAATAAAATGTATATCTTAAATTTTCTGGGAATAGCTGCTGAAGACCTCTTTAATCTGGATGAGTTTTGCCAAATTTTGCTTAACTGCGAAACCGTAAGAGATAGACAAAAACTCACTACACAAAAAATGTAGATCACGTCAAAGCACACAATTAATGTCTTTTGCCTTTCTATTGTGAAGAAAACCGTTTCCCAGATATTCCTTTTTATTGGTTTCAATTTTAAGTACTTAAACTTTTCTCAGGTAGAAAGAGTCAATCGCATAACGATAGCTTTAAAACATTTGACTTTGAGTTAAACCTAGTGCATTTCTTTAGTTTCCCTTCAACTTTTAAGGAACTAAGTAAAAAGAGAATTCTGCTAATGTTTATTTCGATTAGCATTGTGTAGAAAAAATCTGATGTTAATTCAAAATCTTCTCGGGCTTCTAGCCAGGTAAAAACTTGGCTTGACACCAACGTTTCGAAGAAGTGCATCTTCTTCGTCTTCAGGGTGAACCAATCAGATGTTAGCTTCGTCCCAGCTCTTATAAATACCAGTCTCAGCAAGCTCAAACCATCAGTTCACCCTGAAGACGAGGAAGATGCACTTCTTAGAAACGTTGGTGTCAAGCCAAGTTTTTACCTGGCTAGAAGCCCGAGAAGATTTTGAATTAACACGTCGCCAGGAAAGCTTCAGTTCTTATTTTAAAATCTGATGTGTTACATTCGCATAACTTTCTCTAGCTCTCCTAAAAACTTCTTACATATGAGTATTCTTCTTTCTGCACCTTGTTAATCAATATAATCATTAGCAGAATGTTCTTATTACTTAGTTTATTATAAGTAGAAAGAAAATAAGGGAATACACTAAGCTAAACCGATGGTCAAATGATTTAAAAGCGACACTTCCTGTCTGAGAAAAGTATAAATACTCACAACTGAAACCAAAATAAGGAATATCTCGGAAATGATTACCAGCACAACAAAAATGTAAAAGACATAAATTGTGTGTTTTCTTCAGATCAACATTTTTTGTGTAGTAAGTTTTCGTCTATCTCTTACCGTTTAGAAGTTAAGCAAAATTTAGCAAAATTCATCCAGAATAAAAAGGTCTCCAGAGGCCATTCACATAAAATTCAAGATATACATTTTATTTGGTATGCAAATATCTTTAATATACGGGATTTTAATGAAAATCGTTAGAGCCATTTTTTAGAAAATCAAAATTTTTGAAAATTTTTCCATGTAAAGGGTAGTTGTGTGTGGGGGGATTTTCTTGAAAGTTTTCGTGTCGCATCCTTGGAAGATACCCAATCTAAATAACACGTTTAGTAATTAACGGTCTTTTCGTTTTTGAGTTATGCTATCCACACATATACTCAGACTATTTTCTGAAAATGCTTTTTTTTGGAATCGGGGGGTCCTAAAACATATATTTCTGGTGAAATCTCGGTATCAAATTTTGGTTGGAATACAATACTTCCTCTATACACTATGTACATGTACGTATAGAGAAAGTAAAAAGATAATCTTTTGTAGGAAGTTTGTAGAGCAGCTAGAGAACGTCATGTGAGTGTAACACATCAGATATTTTTATTCAGAAGACCCCCAGAAATCTCCAACTCAAATGTAGAAATACGATACTTCCTGTGAGTGTATATTATTTATTATAATGTAAAGAGAGTATAAGGTAGAGACCATTTAAATAAAATGGTTACCTGGCGATCATTACATAGCCCCCCCGAAATGAAAGCTGATCCGTAAATGCCGGAGGGATGCCGTCAAAATAGCATCGCTGCTCAAGACAGTTTAGACAATACTCGTCAACAACAGGAGTTGGTTGTTTTGCGCTATAATGTTGCTTCCTATTGTATCGAACCGATCCTATTAAACCAATAGCTAAAAGCGAAATATAGAATGAAGTATTTTCCCTTCTTGAAGTTAACTATTCAGCTATTATTAATATTATTAACTATTATTAATTAAACACACACTTCAATTTGAAGCCAGAGATATCTAACTAAACTCTAATAGACAAGAACATTAATCCTAGATACCGTTTGGACGTTAAATCCAAAACTGTAAGTGTAAAGGGAGTAATGGTAGTTCAGAGAATATAGGAGGTGCCAAAACAAGTTTATACACATTTCAAAAAATCTTATATATTCCACTTACATGACTCTCTCTACATCTCTGCAAGAAACTATTGTTAAAAACCTATGCTTCAATTTACTTCATGCTAATCGAGAAAAAATTGGCACAAATAGTCTTATTACTTGCTTCCTTGTAACTATAAACGAAAAAAAAAAAAAAGGAGCACTATAAGTTAAGGTGATACTCAAAAGCTTATTGCTAAGTGATTGAAGTTCCTTTGTTTGTATGGACACGAGTTACAAATCCCTGTATGATGACAATACTATAAGTTTTTTAAAGCTAAAACTATTAATATCTCAAAAAGGATCAACTCCACGAAAAAATATATGTAATATAAATTATGTGTTTTAATGTGTGGTACATTTTTTCTGTGATATGTTTCTGTTCATTACTTTCGGTATAGCAGTTATTCGAAATTTCGTAAAATTCAGCCAGAATAAAATAGTTTTCAGAGGCTATTCCCAGAAAATTCAAGATATACATGTTTGTCCGGTAAATATCTTTAATATAAAATATTTTAATCAAAATCGTAAGAGCCATTTGTAAGAAAATCAAAATTTTCGAAAAAAATTCCATATAAATTATAGTTCTTGAAAGATATCAAACTTAAATACCAAGTTATACTAAACTATATATCAAGTTTGGTATTTCACCAACTTTTCGTTTTTCAGTTGTGTTCACAGGCACTGACAAAATATCATATATTGAAGATATATACTAAACAAATAATATGTATATCTTGAATTTTCTGGGAATAGCTTCTGAAGACTACTTTATTATGAATGAATTTTACGGAATTTTGTGTAACTGGTAATCCGTAAGACACTTACTACACAAAAACAGCACATTAAAGCATAGAATTTGTGCTATACACATTTTTTTTGTGGAGTTGATCGTTTTTTAGATATTGCTTGTTTTTTTGTTTCAGCCTTAAAAAACTTACACTTTCCTCATACAGGAATTTGTCAACTCCTGTCAATACAAACAAAGGAACTTCAGTCACATAGCAACCATCTTTTGCTATCACTGTAGCCTATGTTACTCCCTTATTTCGCTTTTACTTACAGGGAAACAAGTAATAAGGCTATTTCTGCTAATTTTTTCTAACTTAACATGAAATAAATAGAGGCATAAACCTTTTAACAAAGTTTTGTTGCAGAGATATAGAGAAAGTCATGTGAATAGACTACACCAGATTTTTTCCTTGGTGTTGATCGTTTTTTGAGATATTTCTTGTTATTGGTTTCAGCTTAAAAATAAAAACATACAGGAATTTGTCCACTCAGGTCTATGCAAACAATGGAACTTCAGTCACATAGCAGCTAGCTTTTGACCATCACTTTAACGTATGGTACTCCCTTATTTTGCTTTTACTTACAAGGAAGCAATTTTTCAATTAGCATATAGCAAAAAGGAGCATAAGATTTTTAATAATAATTTGTTGCAGAGGTCTAGAGAAAGTCATGTGAATGGAACACATCAGAATTTTTATTTTGGATACAGGGGACACTAAAACGTCTCGTATAGAATTTTTGGGTGGAATACAATAATTTCTCTATACACTTCGTACATAGGACGTCTAGAGAAAGTAAAAAGGAAGGAAAATGATAAGATGGAAATATCTTGACGGATTAGAAATAGATGATATTCACTAATTCATTTATGCAACTACTAGGCTGAAATACAAAACCATTTTTCAGAATTATAAATGAAAAAGAAGTAGTGACCGTTATGCTGCACGTATCATCCGTCAAATATGTATCAGTGAACAATTTCCGAGGAAGGAAGCTCAAATCAGAATCCGGCGGATACAATTTGCCTAACCCCATTCTCCCGGAAAGACAGCATTAATTTATTGCCAATGCTGTAAACTAAAACCGATATGCATACTTCCCTCCCTACATTATATTTTTCTCTCTATGAAAGCCTGATATTACAAAAGTTTGTTATAAGAATTTAAGTATAGCTTAAAATATTTATCATGTTCTTGTGCATGGACAGAAAAAAGCTTAAAAAATCTTATGTTTTCCATTCACATGACTTTCTCTACATCTCTGCAACAAATTATTGTTAAAAAACTTCTGCTTCCACATTTATCAGAAATCTCTTTAACACTTGCTTCCTTGTAAGTAGAAGCGAAATAAGGGAGTTGCATAGGTTAAAGTGATAGTCAAAAGCTGATTGCTAACTGACTGAATTTCCTTTGTTTGTATGGACAGGAATTCAGAAATTCCCGTATGAAAAAATTATAAATATTTTATACCTGAAACTAATAACAAAGAATATATAAAAAACAACCAACTTCACAAAAAAAATTGTCATAACATAAACTGTGTGTTTTAACAAGCTCTACATTTTCTATTCAGTAAGTTTTTGTCTATCCCTCACGGTTTAGCAGTTATGCAAAATTCCGCAAAATTCATACAGAATAAACATGTCTTCAGGGGCTATTCCCAGAAAATTAAAGATATACATTTTATTTGTCATGTAAATTTCTTAAACATAAGATATTAAATCAAAATAGTTAGAATCATTTTAGAGAAAATCAAACTTTTCGAAATGTTTTCCAGGGTAGTTGTGGTGGGGTGATTTTCTTGAAAATCTTCGTGTCACATCCTTGGAAGATATCGAACTTAAATACCAAGTTTGGTATTTTACGGTCTTTTCTTTTTCAGCTATGTTGTCCACACACACGGATAGTGGCAGATGCACAGTGTATCACCACTGCACGGGTATTTATTGTACAGCATTATTTCATAAGCATCGTACTTCAGTGTAAGAAATATTCAAAATGATGCCCTCCTACCTCAATGCATTTTCCTACTCTGTGAATAAACAACTGCTGTGTCCGTAAAGGCATGTCTCTTCCAATACTGGTACAAGCATTTCGCATATCCGCCTTCATATTGTCTGAACAGTGAGATGCTAAGATACGATGCTCGTGAAATAATACTGTACAATACTGTGCAGAGGTGGTACTCTGTGCATCTGCCTTTCATTAATGTTTGATTGTCTACACCAGTAGAAACCTGTACAATGGAATGTTTAAACAAAGGTTGTATATTTTTTGATGAATAAGAAAACAAAATAAAAACTATTGGTTTCCATTTAAAAAATCTGATGGGTTACACTCGCATAACATTCTCTAGCTGCTCTATAAACCTCATACAAAAGATTATTCTTCTTTGTACACAATGCTAATCGAGATAAATATTAGCAGAATGTTTTTATAAGTAGGAGAGAATAAGGGAATGCGCTATTCTAAAGTGATTGACATCATGTGATTGTCATTGTAAATCACTTCTTTGCTTGGCCAGGAGTAGAATAAAATAAAAAGTGACACTTTCTCTCTGAGAAAAGTTTAAGTACTTCACAATTGAAACCAGTAACAAGGAATATCTCGGAAACGGTTACCTCCACATCAAAAACCTAAAGGACTTGAATTGTGTGTTTTCACGTGATGTACATTTTTTGTGCGGTGAGTTTTTTTTTTCTATTTCTTACGGTTTAGCAGTTAAGCAAAATTCATCCACAATAAAGTGCTCTTCAGAGGCTATTCCCCAAAAAATTCGAGATATACATTTTATTTCGGACAGAAATAGTTTTATTATACGGGATTTTAATCAAAATCGTTACAGCCATTTTTAAGAAAATAAACATTTTCGAAATTTTTTCCATGTAAAGGGTAGTTTATGATGGGGAGATTTTTTTTTTAAATCTTCGTGTCATATCCTTGGAAGATACTAAACCTAAATACGAATTTTGGTATTTAACGGTCTTTTCGTTTTGGGGCTATGATGTCCACGGACACACACACATGGACCTTTTTTTAAAAATACTTTTTTCGGACTCAAGGGACCCCAAAACATATATTTCCGGTCAAATCTCGGTATTGAGTTTTTGGGAGCATTACAATACCTTCTTTATCTTTATGTACATTCTACATATGGGGCTAGAGAAAGTAATAAATAGGATTGCCAAATGCTTTAATACAAAATCAATTACAAGGAATATCTCAGAAATGGTGAAATACACAAAAAATGTATAGGAAAAATTGTATGTTTTAGGAAGATCTAAATTTTTGTGTATTCAGTTTTTTGTCTCTCTCTTAAGGCTCATTAACCATGCAAATGTCACACAAAATGAGCAAGTCTTCGCAGGATATTGCCACAAAATTCCATACATTTTATTTTTCTTGTAATAAACATTATAAAGAGAGCTATAAAGGGTGTTGAACTTTTTTAGAAATCTACGTAGTGCATTCCTTGAAGATGCTGAACTTAATTTCATATTTAGCAGACTCTTATACACACATACGAATCTTTTTCTAAAAAGTCTTGCATAAAACGTAAATTTCGAGTGAAATCCCGAAACATAATTTTGGGTGGAATGCAATGTGGTAAGGAAATCCTTTTTCAGTAATAGTTTTAGCAATTATGAGAGCATTCAATATATACATTCTATCTTTCATGCAAATATCTTTAATATAGATTATTTTTAATCAAAATCGTAAGTCAATTTTGAGAAAATAAAGATTATAAAGGGAATTTTGTTGGTGTGAAATTTGTTTATGAATCTTCGTATCGCGCTCTTTGAAGATGGCCTTAATGATCAATTTTGGCATTTAACAGATTTTTTAGTTTTCGACTAATGTTGTTGATGGACGCACATATATAGACTTGGACCTTTTTCTAAAAATTCTTGCTCTGAATATTGTACTTTCAGTGAAATCCCCATATATAATTTTGGGTAAAGTGCCATAGCTCCCCTATGTATAATTAGATAAATTAAAAAGAAAAAGTGTTAGAGAAATCTCTGTGAATACAACATAAACAGATTTAGTAATAGTTTATAGCAACTTTGAGAACAATCCCAAAGTTTTGACCTATTTAACCCGAGTTTACTTACGGTACCAAGTTATATCTCTTTGCTGATGATGGGTGGAAATCCCAAAACTCCCTCGCTGAAATAGGAAATAACTTCCCTAAGAGCAGCTTAGCCCCGTTCTCTTGTTTACTTTGCTGTCGCGGTAGTGCAACGATATATTCCTTAGCTTAGCCGCACCTGCTTGGTGAAGCAAATACAACAAAATAAACCTAGTAAGAATATGTCGTATAAATATTGTGTGTTGGGATAAACCTAGCTGCACAAGAAAGAGCATTGAAGATATGCTTTGGTGCTTGTTAAGCCAATATTCTTAATTGCCTATTGAACTGTATTAATATACAGGCTGTACCATTTAACTTGAGACTCTAGAATATCTCCAAAACAAGCGTTGAGGAAAGAAACTGCTTGAATAAAAGTTGCTTGATATAGTAGGGGAAAGTAAATGTCATTTGTTCAGTTATAATTCGAGAAGTTTTGGACGGTAATTGAGATATAGTTTTTCACTTTCTCTAGCCCAATATGTACAATGTACATAGGGATAGAGAAGGTATTGTAATGCACCAAAAATTCTTTTCTTCATATATGCTCTTATCATTGAAATCAGGCACAAACTTATTTATAATTTCTTAACACGAACTCGTTTTCACAACTTTGTTGCTGTAGTCATCGCTTTTAATGTTC
The DNA here is from genome assembly GCA_030762935.1 of Hymenopus coronatus. Taxonomy (NCBI): domain Eukaryota; kingdom Metazoa; phylum Arthropoda; class Insecta; order Mantodea; family Hymenopodidae; genus Hymenopus; species Hymenopus coronatus. The sequence continues at coordinate 62,314,533 of CM060884.1, forward strand.
CGAATAGTAGGACGACGTTCTACTTTACTTAGAAGATGTGCCGTATTAATTAAATCTAAAATCATGGTTACAATGTGTGCCGTACAATGTAAAATGATCTGTGATCTGTGTCCCACTCCAACTTAAACTAATGTATGTCCGGCGGTGACTGCTCTGAACACAGTGACCATGTGCAACACATGTGGCGAGGGTGAGACACTGCTGCGTCCCGGTGTGAATGCTCCAATTCAAACGATTGTGTCTCTATCAGTGACCGTCACAGTGACTCGGTCAGACGGTGTAGTGTCCCAGTGTGACTGCATGAACACTGTGACCATGTCCAACACATGTGGTGAGAGTGAGACACTGCTGGGTCACAGTGACTCAGTGAGGTAGTGTAGTGTCCCGGAGTGAATGGTCCAATTCAAACTAATGTATCTCTTTCAGAGATAATCACAGTGACTCGGTGAGACAGTGTAGTGTCCCAGAGTGAATGCTCCAATTCAAACTAATGTATCTCTTTCAGAGATAATCACAGTGACTCGGTGAGACAGTGTAGTGCCCCAGAGTGAATGGTCCAATTCAAACTAATGTATCTCTTTCAGAGATAATCACAGTGACTCGGTGAGACAGTGTAGTGTCCCAGAGTGAATGCTCCAATTCAAACTAATGTATCTCTTTCAGAGATAATCACAGTGACTCGGTGAGACAGTGTAGTGTCCCAGAGTGAATGCTCCAATTCAAACTAATGTATCTCTTTCAGTGATCATCACAGTGAATCGGTGAGACAGTGTAGTGTCCCAGAGTGAATGCTCCAATTCAAACTAATGTATCTCTTTCAGAGATAATCACAGTGACTCGGTGAGACAGTGTAGTGTCCCAGAGTGAATGCTCCAATTCAAACTAATATATCTCTATCAGTGACCATCACAGTGACTCGGTGAGACAGTGTAGTGTCCCAGAGTGAATGCTGCAATTCAAACTAATGTATCTCTTTCAGAGATAATCACAGTGACTCGGTGAGACAGTGTAGTGTCCCAGAGTGAATGCTCCAATTCAAACTAATATATCTCTATCAGTGACCATCACAGTGACTCGGTGAGACAGTGTAGTGTCCCAGAGTGAATGCTCCAATTCAAACTAATGTATCTCTTTCAGAGATAATCACAGTGACTCGGTGAGACAGTGTAGTGTCCCAGAGTGAATGCTCCAATTCAAACTAATGTATCTCTTTCAGTGACCATCACAGTGAATCGGTGAGACAGTGTAGTGTCCCAGAGTGAATGCTGCAATTCAAACTAATGTATCTATCAGTGACCATCACAGTGATTCGGAGAGACAGTGTAGTGTCCCAGAGTGAATGCTGCAATTCAAACAAATATATCTCTATCAGTGACCATCACAGTGAATCGGTGGGGCAGTGTAGTGTCCCGGAGTGAATGCTCCAATTCAAACTAATGTATCTCTTTCAGAGATAATCACAGTGACTCGGTGAGACAGTGTAGTGTCCCGGAGTGAATGCTCCAATTCAAACTAATATATCTCTATCAGTGACCATCACAGTGACTCGGTGAGACAGTGTAGTGTCCCAGAGTGAATGCTCCAATTCAAACGAATGTATCTCTATCAGAAACCGACAACGGTGACCGTCACCAGTGTCCTAGTGTGGGGGGGAGGGGGAAGTGCGAAACGAGCCTAAATGTTAGCGGTCCCTCTGGTCACTTTGATGAGAGGCAAGCTTTTAACTATTCGTCTAATCAGGACGCTGCTAAAACGTTTGCACAAACGTCTTTATTATATATTAATTGTAAGTAAAGTTTTAATGGCTGTCGATCATATTCTGGAGAAGATTAGTATTATTTTTGGAAAAAAAAAAAGAGCGGTCACGTCTATAGGGAATGGGGCGAGATTTGTTACTACCAATATTAACTGCTTGGCTTCATTATGAATCACAACTACCGCACACAAGCATACTTAACCAATGCGCAAACAAAATATGCCCAACATATTACCAGGATACAAATGTTGTGTGTTCCATTTCGGTGAATGGAACTCCGATGTTCCACAAACAAACTTTCTTAAAAAATATTTGTTTTTATCTAACTCATGCTAACCAAGATAAACATTGACAAAATTGTTCTTATTATTCGCTTCCTTGTAAGTAGAAAGAAAATAAGGGAATGCATCAGGCTAAAACTGATAGACAAATCCTTGAAAAACTGGCTGCTATGTGAAACAACTGAAATTTGGATCATTGTTGCATCCACGGAAGTAAAGCTAAAGAAATGAAGAGAAAATTGACTTCCCGTTTGAGAAAAATTAAAGTAATTTAAAACCGACACCAATAGAAGAAATATCTTGGAAAAGGTTAGCTCTATAAAAAAAAATTGTATACGTCATAAATTAGTGTTTTAACAAGATCTATATTTTGTGAAGTCGTTTTTGGTCCATCTCCAAAATGCAGAGGGCTTCAGAGGCTACTTCCCAAAAATTCAACATATACATTTCATTTGTCATGAAAAGTTTCAGCAACTTTAAAGATAATCCATATTTTCTTAAAATGTTCCATGTAAAGGATAGTTGCAGGTAAGGAATTATTTTGAAAATCTTCCTGTCGCATCCTTGTAGAACCCTCAACCTAAATACCAAGTTTGGTGTTTTTGAGCAATGCTATTTTTCGTTTTTGAGCAATGCTATTCAAGGTCAGACAAACTCACGGAAGGTACTATTTTGTTTTTATTCAGTGAGTCTGAAAACATGTACTTCCGGTGAAACCTGGTTATATTTTTTGTTGGAATACAATAACTTCTCTATTAACTATGCACACTGTACATACGTGCTAGAAAAAGGAAAAATAGTTACTTCACGACACATTAGTGGTCTCTTTGTGATATTGGAGAAGCTGGTCTAATGAGCATTTTAATGCAGACTGGCAGTATCGATTTCACTTGTTTTTAATGGGTTCGCCGGAAGCATAAAGTTTCTAATCAAGCCGCCGAAGCAAATGAGCTTCTAACTAGCTTGACATTTTAGTTGGCTTTAAGGTTAATAATGCACAGTTTTTTCCTGCAATGTGAAAGAAACGCCTCAAATGCTTAAAATAGTAATGCTGCACGTACTTTAAAATTCATTCAGCGTATTTTTCTTTCAAAAAAGGGTTCGAACCAACAACCCCTACCGAGGTTGATTATTAAATTCTTATTGGTTATCTAAATCTGAATTAGGAAACAATTGTCATCAATATGGAAATGAAAATGCCGATAAACCTGCAAAGGAAGTCGCCCAAAATCCTATCAGTGACCACGGAATAATTTCCACACATCAAGACGTTATTAGCAATTCTTGTTAAAAAAAAACTTATTTTTCTATTTACCTCATAATAATCGATAATAATTTATATTATTTGATACAAATAAATTGTAAAATTCTGTGAATCAAAACACAATTCTATGACAATTTAAATCAGGTATTTCAAGGAAAGTACACTGTTACTTGAATTTATTTTAGCCCCAAAAAGAAAGCCAGTGAAAAGGAAAAGAAAAGAGAGAAAGAGAAAATATTGCTTTACCGATCTAACTTCAAAGCAAAACCAAAGAACTGGAAGGGAACATCCAATATATTTCATCAATGTGGACATATTTTCCATTACACAAGGCAAGATATACAAGGACCCAATGCAAAACCCAGGCACATATTACAAAAAAGCTGATATGTTACACTCACGACTTTCTCTAGCTCTTCTACAAACCACTTATATAAGATTATTCTTCTTTCTGCACCTTGTTAATCGAGGTACTCATTAACACAATGTTCTTATTACTTAGTTCCGTAGAAGTAGGAAGAAAATAAGGGAATACACTAGGCTAAACCAATAGTCAAATGTTTTAAAAGCTGTCGTTAGGCGACTGTCATTACAAATCGCTTCTTTTCTTGGCCAGGAGTAGAACAAAGGAAGCCGGACACTCCTGTCTGAGAAAAGTATAAATACTTCACAACTGAACTAATAACAATGAGTACCTCGAAAAACGTAAGCTCCACGAGAAAAATGTATATGACATAACTTGTGTGTTTAAAAAAAAAAAAAACCTACATTTTTTGTATAGTAAGCTTTTGTCTATCTCTTACGGTTTACTAGTTATGGCAAATTAAGCAAAATTCATCCAGAATAAACAGATCTTCAGAAGCTATTCCCAGAAAATTCAAGATATACATTTAATTTGTCAGGTAAATATCTTTAATATACGATATTTTAATCAAAATTGTTAGAGCCATTTTTAAGAAAATCAAAATTTTCGAAAAACGTTCCATGTAAAAGGTAGTTTGGGGTGGGGGAATTTTTCTCAAAATCTTCGTGTCGCATCCCTGGAAGATATTAAACCTAAATACCAGGTTTGGTATTTTAGCTACTATTCGTTTTTGAGTTACCGTGTTCACAGGCACACGGACACACACACACACACACACACACACACACAAACACACACACACACACAAACACACACACAAACACACACACAAACACACACACACACACACACACACGGACCTTTTCCTGAAAATGCTTTTTATGGATACATGTATTTCCGATGAAATCTCGGGTGGAATGCAATTCTTCTCTATCCCTATGTACATTGTACATACGGGGCTAGGGAAAGTAAAATCGGATGTGTTCCATTCAATAACTGTAACAGTTTTGTAAGAAACAATTATTACAAAATCGTATTACTTTCTCTACACGCGCCGTGTACATAAGAGTATAGAAAAGTTATTATAATGCACCCAAAATTTCGATACCGAAATTTCATTGGAAGTACATGTTTTGGGTCCCCCTGAATCAAAAAAAAAAAGCAATTTTGGAAAACGGCCCGTGTGTGTGCGTATGTGGACAGCATAGTAATTAAGTTCAGTATTTTCCACGTATGCGGCACGAGGATTTTTAAGAAAATTCTCCCATCTCCAAATACCCTTTACATGGAAGATTCTCCATAATTTTGATTTACTTAAAAATGGCTCTAGCGATTTTGTTTAAATGTCTGACAAATTAAACGTAAATCTTGCTACCAAAAAAATCGATACCGAGATGTCACCGGAAATATATGTTTTAGGTACCCCTTTATCTAAAAAAAGTATTTTCAGAAAAAGGTCCGTGTGTGTGTCCGTGACTGTGAACACGATAACTCAAAAACGAAAAGTCGGTAAAATACCAAACTTGGTATTTAAGTTTAGAATCTTCCAGGGATGCGACACGAAGATTTTGAGAAAAATCCCCCCACCCCAAACTACCCCTTACATGGAACTTACGAAAATTTTGCTTTTATAAAAATGGCTCTAACGATTTTGATTAGAATATATATTAAAGATATTTATCCGGCAAATAAAATGTATATTTTGAATTTTCTAATAATATCCTCTGAAGACTACTTTATTCTGAGTGAATTTTCCAGAATTTTGTATAACTGCTAAACAGTAAGAGATAGACAAAAACTTACCACACAAAAAATGTAGAGCACATTAAAACACACAATTAAGGTATACATTTTTTTCTTGGAGTTGATCGCTTTTGAGATATTCCTTGTTTTTGTTTTCAGGGTCGAAAACTTTAACTTTTCTCATACAGGAATTTGTCAACTCATGTCCATACAAACAAAGGAACTTCAGTCACATACTAAACAGCTTTTCACTATCGCTTTAACCTATGCTACTCCCTTATTTCCTTTCTACTTACAAGGAAGAAGGTAATAAGACTATTTCTGCTAATGTTTCTATATTAGCATGAAGTAAATAGAAGCGTAAGCTTTTGAAGAATAATTTGTTGCAGGGATATAGAGAAAGTCATGTGAATGGTATACATAAGATTTTTTTGTTTTGTTTTCTTTCTTCACTGCCCTCTGAATTATGATATGGCCGATCGTGCTGGCACCCAATGTACGAATATCGATAGCAACAATAGAAATAGGGAAGAATTATTTTGTTTCAGCTTTCAGTAATTAAAACATGAAATGAAAATAAATGCTATTTTATTTGATGATATTGCACTCATCTCATACATAAGAAATAATGATTACTTTCCCTCTTCTCCCAGTTACCAATGACCAAAACAGGAGATTAAACAAACGAACGTCAGATGCAACAAGATTTCAAAGAAATGAACATCAGCTACGATAAGATGTTTCGATATTATCCTCCAGTCAGATGACTGGAATTGGTTGAAATTGCCTAATCTCGGCCTTTGCAATGGCGCTTTATTGGTTGATCTAAATTGTCATAAGCAATATAACGTAAGCGAATAAATAAATATAAATTCGTGAGCAACCTGTTGCTAGAGTTATATTTAATAAGACTATTTCGTGAATAAAATATCAATAATTAACCTATATGCACACTAATAATAATATTTATAAAATCTCACTTGTCTTGACGTACATCTGCACCGAAATCACTCCCGTGTCAAAGATTTACGGCACGTAAAGGAACCTTAAACGTGATAGAGAGGTCTCTGAGCAAAATTAAGCGGTTTTCACCCCCAGTATAGAATGGTACGCTGAGAGCCACAGCAGTTAAAGATTGTCCATAAATAAAACTCCATTTTTTTTTACCGAAATCACTGCAAGTTATGTCCATATCATACATTTCAGATCTACTTGTATTGCAACATCATACTATTGTGACGTAAAATAAATACACATCACTTTGTATTGCTACATTTTATTATTTTGGCTTAATAAAGCGTGATTGAAATTAATATGTCTATTGGAAATTCCGCCATTATGTACGGGAATACCACTGCACACTGATATTCAGAGAGAAAGCAAATGCAAGTGGGTGTGATAAATTTAGAAAAGCAAATACATGTGGCTGTGATAAAAAAAAATCAGATGTGCTACATTCACATGGCTTTCTCAGCATCTCTGTAACAAATTATTGTTAGTAAGCTTATTCTTTTATTTATTTCATGCTAATCGAGAAAAATTAGCAGAAATAGTCTTATTTCTTGCTTTATTGTAAGTAGAAACGAAATAAGGGAGCTCCATAGGTTAAACTGAAAGCCAAAAGCTGATTACTATGCGACTGAAGTTAGCTTGTTTGTACGGACACGAGTTCGCAAATTCCTGTATGAGAAAAGTATAAATTTTTCAAAGCTGAACCCAAAAACAAGGAATATCTCAAAAACGATCAACTCCACGAAAAAATGTATGTAACATAAATTGTGTGTTTTAACATGCTCTACATTTTTTGTTTGTTAAGGTTTTGCCTATCTCTTACGGTTTAGTAGTTATGCAAAATTCATCCAGAATAAAGTAATCTCCAGAAAATTCAAGATATACATTTTTTTTTTTTTTTTTTTTTTTGCCAGGTAAATATCTTGAATATACGATGTTTTAATCAAAATCGTTAAACATTTTTTAAAAAATCAAACTTTTCAAAAAAAGTTCCATATAAAGGGTAGCTTGGAGGGGGAGATTTTCTCTAAAATCTTTGTGCCGCATCCTTGGAAGATACCAAACCTAAATACCAAATTTGGTTTATAACGGACTTTTCGTTTTTGAGCTATGCTGCCCACAGAGACACACACATAAACACACAGACAGACAGACAGACAGACATTTTTTCTAAAAATGTTTTTTTTTTTATTCAGGAGGTCTCAAAGCATGTATTTTTGGTGAAATCTCGGCATCGAATTTTTGGGTGCATTACAATACTTTCTAAACACTATACACATAGCACGTATAGAGAAAGTAAATATATTTAAATGCACAGACAGTGAGATCTGATTGGTTGGAATTTTACGCGCCAATGTGTTTGATTGGCCACTTCCTACGATCACCTGTCATGAACGAAATAGTCATTGAAATTTAGTTCTGTTTTCATGGCCAGGAGTAAAACAGAAATTTTTTTGCAGAACGGATGGGAAAATTCATGCGAATGGATTCACCATATTTTTCTTTTGGAGAAAATTGTAATTTCGGAAATCTATAATGTTCACACAGTAAATAAATAAATAAGCCATGAGTATAGTAATTACATTTCAAAAGACCTGTGAAGAATAACGAGGAAGGTGTTACTGCATTCCCTGTACCAGCAATATTGCTTTTAATTCCAGAATATTTATATTGCATTTTATGCTTTTTACTCTCTCCGCTTTCATGTAGTAACATGTTACATATAGCTAGTTACTGTTTTTTTATTTTGCATTATCGTTTGTTGTAGAACAGCGTTTTAATTGCAGTTTGTATAGCAGTGATTACAAAAGCAAGTGCTCAGAGAACCGTTTAAACTGTAAAGTAATTCCACTGCAGAGCTTTTTCAATGCAAAAAAGAGCACAATAGCAATGACAATGTTATAAAGAAACGTGTTGCATAAATGAATTGATAAACCTGAAGCCTCTTCACAAACAGCCGAAGATAACACAAAATATTGTCATTTGCAATTCTCCATTCATTATTGGTTTGTCATTCTTGACATGCTTTCTCGTACAAGCCGATTGTGACGATGATAATATTAATAATAAAAACAATAAAAATAACAGTCATAACAAAAAAAATAATAATAATAATAATTATTAAATAATAATAATTAAATAATAATAAAATAATAATAATTAAATAATAATAATAATTAAAATAATAATTAAAATAATAATAATAATTAAAATAATAATTAAAATAATAATAATAATTAAATAATAATTAAAATAATAATAATAATAATAATTAAATAATAATAATAATAATAATTAAATAATAATAATAATAATTAAATAATAATAATAATAATAATTAAATAATAATAATAATAATAATAATAATAATAATTAAATAATAATAATAATAATAATAATAATTAAATAATAATAATTATAATAATAATAATAATTAAATAATAATAATAATAATTAAATAATAATAATAATAATTAAATAATAATAATAATAATAATTAAATAATAATAATAATAATAATTAAATAATAATAATAATAATAATTAAATAACAATAATAATAACAATAATAATAACAATAATAATAATAACAATAATAATAATAATAATAACAATAACAATAACAATAACAATAACAATAATAATAATAATAATAATAATAATAATAATAATAATAATAATAATAATAATAAAGTTTACTCAGAAATCGTGTACAAGTTTTGGACATTGCCAAGGATTCTACATTTACAAATGCTTGCTCAGAGGCCTTTCTATGAGGCTTGAGGTTCTTTTACATGACATAACTCTACGACAAGGAACCTATGGCTTTTCTTCCCTAACGAAGGAAGCCATGCCAAAGATTTTATGCCGACAAACCGATGATTGTAGTAGGCGTCGTCGTAGTAATAATAATAATAATAATAATAATGTTTACTGTTCACAGAATTCATTTACTAGTTTCGTACATGGTGAGGGCTTTTACAAATGCTTACTATTTTAAGTATACAAGTTATTTGCAAGTGTCTTATTCGTAGTGCTCGGTCGGTGTCACAAAATTGCCGGATTGAGGTTCGATGCACACAGGAATATAACTATAGAGTAGGCGTGGTATGTACAGCCCGTTTCAAAACGTAATGCACTATTTAAAATTGCTCACTGCCTCGCCTCGTTCATATGCTGCTGTAGATAAACGATTGAACACTGAAAGAGAGGCTGAAAAATGTTGAAAATACGAATTGACACTAAATAAACTTGTGGATGATTCAAACATATTTTGAATGACAGGAGGAGAGCCCTTTTTTCCGATACAGTAAAGATGTATTTTTAATTCACTGCAATGAATTCTCAGTGAGTTTAGTTGTTTCATTTATGTTGATTGTCTTTTCGAAGCTCTGGAAATTATCATCAGGATATTTTTGTTCTAGGTTTTATACTTTTATCTGTAAAAGTTTAAGGTTTATTTATTTACTAATAATATTATACAATATATGTTTTATTGTGTTACTTTATGAATTAGAACGATACATATAATTCCAATACATGTAACAGGTTACTTTTGGAACAGATTATATCTCCACGTGTGCATGTTTACGCTACAAACCCCTACCTATCACCTTCTCTTTATACCTCTAACTGCTCTGTGTGTTTGTAACCGAGCTCTAATTAGAATGACGTCAATGCATGTAATGAACTACTTTTGCAACTGATTATACCTCATGGTGTGTTGTTTATGATACAAATCCTTTCCATTACTCTCTCTTTTTACCGCTGACTTCTTTGTGTGTTAGTAACTGTATGTACTTGGGAGCTCAAAACAAAACTTTACTTATACGTCAGAATCTTTAAACTGATATTAATAGTACTATTTTCAAGATATATCTAATTGCAATATTTATATTTCTTCGCCAGTATTTAATTAATATTCGTATATGACACAATTCATCTGAACTATATATTTTAAGGAATGTCATTAGTGGCTCAAAAGTTGGTAAGAAATAAAGTCTTTAATTTACGGCCGCAAAAAGTTAATCAGCACTTCGACGCGTAGACAGTTTTCTCAATACATAATTCGCACGCCCATGTGCTCTAACCTCTGACTCGCAACAAACAACTCACTATAATTCAACACACCACACATGACCTGCAATTGTTGCTCCTTTTATAGCTGAAAAATAACGCTATAGAACGTAGTGGAAGCTTGTGGAAGCCGAAGCTTCGAGAAGGGTTGAGAACCATAGTGGGCCAAGCATCATTTTTTAAAAATGGAGAAATAGGTCAATGTTTTCTCAATATCATAATTTATTGAGCAAAGTTACACATACCTAAATGTCACAGCAATCTAGAATATATTTTTTATCTTATATTAGTACAACATTAATGTGGCTTCATGCAAAATTAGGTTTTACAGCTATTTATTGGGAGCTATTTTCCTTTGCTGGGATTTGGCTCAGCCTAGAGAAATGTAACTGGGCCATTTCCATACATCTAATCAATGTCCTGCTGATCATCATTATTGACTTGCACACGCAAACTCTTGTAAAAATCATGATTCACTGCAGGAATAAATGGCAGTATGGACATTAAGTTCATCATATGCAATAGCGTGATTTGCTGCACAGATTTGGACCACTCTAACAGAATTTGTAGTTTCATTTAGACCGATATTTTGATGCTCTACTGTTAGTAAACGGGAAATACTGGTCAAGGCCCACTGCAATATAAGATAAACTACACCGACAGATGGCTACAGCTCAATTTTGACCTCACATCGCATTTTATGTTTGTAGTGCTCCTAGGGTTCCAAGTATGTTTTAAGGGCACAATCAAGAGAAACTCCTAAATTCCATATGTTTTACTATATAATGTTGTATACTTCCTTTACTTGCTTATACGAGATTCCATACAAAATTTGAGCCATTTACTCCAAATGGTTTCGGTTACCCTTTAATTAAGAATGTACTTATATGAATAGAACACAGGAGTTGAAACAGACTGACAGACTAAACCGCAGCCGTGCCGTGGTCGAGTAGTTAAACCACTCGCCTGTCACAAATGCGGCTCGAGTTCCATCACACGCGGGCTGATTCGAGTTTTCTCCGGGTTTTGCGGTTTTGCATTCCACCGCTGCTCCATGTTGCATCAGTGTCATCACCTACACTGTGATATATAGTGAAAACAGACGTAAACACTATAAAAAAAATCTGATGTGTTCCATTCACATGACTTTCTCCACATCTCAGTTAACGATTACAGTTAATAAGCTTATTCCTCTATCTACTTCATGCTAATAAAGATGCAATTAGGTATGTCAACAAACTGTTCTTACATAAGATTATTCTTTAATCTAAATAATGCTAGTCAAGATATGTATTACCAGAAAAGGCCTTATTACTTAGTTCCTTGTAAGTAGAAGGGAAATAAGGGAATACACTAGGCTAAAGCGATAGTCAAATCGCTTAAAAGCTGATTGCTAAGTGATTGAAATTCCTTTCATGCTATGTCTAGGAGTTGACAAAGTGAGAAATGAGAAAAACACAATTTATCTTAAAACTGAAACCAATAACCAGAAATATTACAGAAACCATCAACTGTAGATAAATAAAAAAAACTGATGTGTACTATTCACATGACTTTCTCTACATCTCCGCAACAAATTACTGTTAAAAAGCTAATGCTTCTATTTATTTCTGCTAATCGAGAAAACATTAGCAGAAATAATCTTATTCCTTGTTAGTAGAGGCGATATAAGGGAGTATCATAGGTTAAAATGATTGTCAAAAGCTGGTTGCTATGTGACTGAAATTCCCTTGTTTGTATGGGCAGGGTTGACAAATTCCTGTGTGAGAAAAGTATGTTTTTCAAAGCTGATACCACAAACTAGGAATATTTAAAAAACGATGAAATCCAAGAAAAAAATATTTAACATAAATTGTGTACTTCAACGTTCTCTACATTTTTTGTGCTTTAAGTTTTTGACCATCTCCCGGTTTAGCATTTATGTAAAATTCCGAAAAATTTATCCAGAATAAAGTATGTTTCAGAGGATATTTAAAGAAAATTCAAGATATACATTATATTTGGCCAGTATATAACTTAAATATAAGAGATTTTAATCAAATAGTTAGATTTTTAAGAAAATCAAAATGTTCGAAATTTTCCATGTAAAGAGTAGTTTGGGGTGGGCGGATTTTCTTGAAAATCTTCGTGTTGCATCCTTGGAAGATACTGAACTCAAATACCAAGTTTGGTATTTAACGGGTTTTTTGTTTTGGGGCTATGCTGTCCACAAACACACACACAGACACACACACACACGGACCTTTTTTTTAAAAATGCCTTTTACGGACTCAGGGGACGTCAAAACATATTTCCGGTGAAATATCGGTATGGAATTTTTGGGTGCATTACAATACCTACTTTCTCTATCCCTATGTACATTGTACATATTGGGCTAGAGAAAGTAAAAACAAAAAAAAACATTTTCAGAAAAAGATACGTGTCTGTTTCTGTGGACAGCATAGCTAAAAACGAAAAGACCCTTAAATAACAAACTTGGCATTTCAGCTTTGTATCTTCCAAGGATGCGTCACGAAGATTTTCAAGAAAATCACCAACTACCCTTTACATGGAACTTTTTTCTAAAATTTTGATTTTATCAATGATGGCTCTAACGATTTTGATTAAATAGTGTAAATTAAATATATTTACCTTACAAATACAGTGTATATCTTCAATTTTCTGGGAATAGCTTCTGAAGCCCACTTTATTCTGGATAAATTTTACGGAATTCTGCATAACTGCTAAACCTTAAGAGATAGACAGAAACTTACTGCACAAAAAATGAAGAGTACATTAAAACACACAATTTTTGTTATATACATATTTTTTGAGGAGTTGCTTGTTTTTGAGATATTCATTGTTTTTGGTTTCAGTTTTAAAAAAGTTATACTTTCTCATACAGGAATTTGTTAACTCCTGTTTGTAGAAACGAAGGAACTTCAGTCGCATAGCAACCCGATTTTGACTGTCATTTTAACCTAATGTACTCCCTTATAAGACTATTTGTGCTAATTTTTTCTCGATTAGCCTGAAGTAAATTGAAGTAAAAGCTTTTTAACAGAAATTTGTTACAGAGATGTAGAGAAAGTCATGTTAAAGGAGCACATCAGATTTTTCATCATAAGTTTGATAATTATAGTAGTAGCAATAACGAATAAGACACCTTGCTGTCTTTGTATACACAGGTTCAAAACATTGAAGTAATGGTGCACACTGAGGCTGAAATCTGGTCCACAGTGCGCTGCAATTTCTCTCTTCGTGTGCTAACAGCATCCGGATGAGCTCCAGAACACGCCATTTAATCCTCTTCTCCAACGTTGGCGCTGATTGGTTGTTGTTGATCTTCAAGATACAAATTATCCTCGTTTCTGTCCCTTCTCCTTTCTTCGCTCGTTACTGCATGAAAACTTTATTAGCAATTAAAAGGACTAATACGGATGTAGCGGAGACGTTTGAGCATCAGCCGAATATCTGGAAGCGGCTCCGCCTGCTCCGTAACTAACTTTAATTAACGGAAATTTAAGACGCTATACAAATGAATTACTACGTTTAAAACGGGCCCACCAACCCCAGCTGGTCTGGTGCAGGGTAATTTGGAAAGCAATGGATAACTTCCCACCAGTCCCACAATTAAACGCAGCGGGACGGCTGGGTTGAGGCATATCCCTGTACCAGCATCCAAATCCTCAAGTGAATGCATTTAGAAACAAAGCACTACTTCGTGGAGTCTGGGGTCTTTGCTACCGGAAATGATTTATTGCCCTACAGTATGCAGTGTGTATCAATACATACTAAAGTCATGTGAATGGAACACTTTCACATAACTTTCTCTACATCTCTGCAACAGATTACTGTTAAAAAGCTTATGCTTCTACTTACATCATACTAATGGAGAAAAAAATTAGTAGAAATAGTCTTATTACTTATTACCCTGGAAGTAGAAGCAAAATAAGGCAGTACCAAAGGTTAAAGTGATACTCAAAAGCTGTTTTTTAATTTTTTTTTGGTAGTGTTTAACGCCCTCTAACTACTTATGGCACCACAGGTGGTGACACTGATGATACATGAATGATGGAGCACCGGTGGAATGCGGTGGCGGGGAAACCGGAGTACCCGGAGAAAACCCACCCTAGCGCCGCTTTGTCCACCACAAATCTCACATGCGGTCGTTTGGGATCGAACCCCGACCGTCTAGGTGAGAGAGGAGTGGTCTAACCGCGCGGCCTCAAAAGCTGGTTGCTATGTCACTGAAGTTCCTTTGTTTGTATGAACAAGAGTTGATAAACTCCTGTATGAGAATAGCGTAAGTTTTTAAAGATGAAACCAACAATAAGGAAATATCTAAAAAGTGATGAAGCCCACAAAAAATGTTTATAGTATAAATTGTGTGTTTTAACGTGCTCTACATTTTTTGTGTGGTAAATTTTTGTCCAACTCTTACGGTTTAGCAGTTATGCAAAATTTCGTAAAATTCATCCAGAATAAAATAGATATACATTTTATTTGTCAAGTAAATATCTTTAATATACTATATTTTAATCAAAATCCTTACAGCCATTTTTAAGAAAAGCCAACATTTCGAAAAAAGTTATATGTAAAAGGTAGGTTGGGTGGAAGATTTTTCTCAAAATCTTCATATTACATCCCTGGAGGTTACTAAACTTAAATACCAAGTTTGGTATTTTACCGATTTTTCGTTTTTGAGTTATCGTGTTCACAGACACACGGACACACACGGACCTTTTTTTTGGATAAAAGGGACCCTAAAACATATTATATTTCCGATTAAATCTCGGTATCAAATTTTTGGGTGTAGTGTAATACCTTCCCTATACACTGTTCACATAGTACGTGTAGAGAAAGTAAAATACAAAGATACTCAAATTCAGCAATTTAAGTTTATACACATTAATGTACATTAATGTACAACACACTTAAGAGAAATATATAAAAAAAAAAACACAACAATGACAAAAGTATCAGATAATATATAATATGTAAAGCATTGCTATCACTTTCGTTGAACTGTTCTTATCCCCTCCTCCTCCTCTCTATTGTCGGCCTTCACAGATCTCAGCTGTCTTGCCTTAAGTATAAATTTACCTAGCCCATCCACGTCTTCCGTGCCTGCCAGTAGCGTCCAACCATGCTCTTAGTCTAATCCACGCGAACCCCTCTCTAACGAGTTTGGTACCTGTTTTGATGTATTGCTCCATACCTCACTCCGATTTTGGGCCAGATTGTACTTCTGATGAAATCTTCTCCGTGTTGCGTAATTATATACTGTCTGTCAATATCACAGAGGCGGATCTTACATTTTCTCGAAATACTCCGTCTGCTTGCCTGCCCCGCAAACCAAATGTATCCCATCCCTATGGTTTACAATACAAAAAATAAAAAGCAATATTGAAACAACAAAGAATTAAAAGAGTAAACCCGAAAAAATGTTATATGATCCATTCACACGACTTTCTCTACCTCTCTGCAACACATTGTTAAAAAGCGTATATTTCTATAGGCTTCATGCTAATCGAGAAAAAAATAGAAATGGTTTTATTACTTGCTTCCTTGTAAGTAGAAGCGAAATAAGGGAGTACGATAGGTTAAAATGATAGTAAAAAGCTGGTTGCTATGTGATTGAAGTTTCTTTGTTTGAATGGACAGGTGTTGACAAATTCCTGTATGAGAAAAGTATAAGTTTTTCAAAGCTGAAACTAAAACGAAGGAATATCTCAAAAACGATCAACTCCACGAAAAAACGTACATAACAAAGTGTGTATTTTAACGTGCTCTACATTTTTTAAGCCCTTAAGTTTTTGTCCATCACTTACGGTTTAGCAGTTATATAAAATTCCGTAAAATTCATCCATAATTAACTAGTCTTCAGAGGCTATTCGCAGAAAATCAGGAAATACATTTTATTTGGGATATAAATAGTTTTAATATACGGGATTTTAACCAAAATCACTAGCCATTTTTAGAAAATCAAAATTTTTGAAAATGTTTCCATGAAAAGGGTAGTTTGTGCTGGGGAGATTTTGTTGAAGATTTTCGTGTCGCAGCCTTGGAAGATACCAAACCTAAATTCCAAGTTTGGTATTTAACGGTCTTTTCGTTTTTGAGCTGGCAGACACACACACACACACACACACACACACACACACACACACACACACATACCGTTTTCCAAAAATGCTTTTTATGGATTCAGAGGGATCCCAAAATTGTATTTCCTGTGAAATCACGATATGGAATTTTTGGGAGCATTACAGTACCCTCTCTATACACTATATACATAGTAAGTGTAGAGAAAGTAAAAATGTATTAAGATACCTGAGGTCCCTTGAGGAACTAAATGATTAGGATAAAATATGTATTTAGTATAAAAATACTTTAAATTTCCAATTAAGAATCTATATATATATATATATATATATATATATATATATTAGAATAAATAATTCAGGTTTTAAATTTCATATTCACAATGGTGTAGGACATGCATGGCTGAATGTCTGAAGCTCCAAGTTATTAATGCTAGCTTTTTGAAATTTATATCACATGTGTAATATCATGCAAATAAGTTAAAGTGTTTATTTTGGTCTTTTGGTTTGTAAGTTATGGCCAAATATATTTAAGTTTTTGTCACGTCCCCCTGCGACAAAAAAAATGTAAGCTTTGGTGTAATATTTTAGCCCTAGGTTCCAATACTCCAAGTTTTTTTAAATGTCCTTAGGTTTTCCTGCATCTTCTTTGGTTTAGGCTCCAAAATGTTTTCAAGTTACGAGTCTGCTTTTTACTTTCTCTACGTATACTGTGTACATAGTTTATAGAGAAGGTATTGTAATGCACCCAAACATTCGATACCGAGATGTCACCGGAAATACATGTTTGGATCCCCCTGAATCCAAAAATGAATTTTTAGAAAAAGGTCCGTGTGTGCGTCAAAATTCTTCTTTTGAATTAAGGGTGTTTCAAAGAATGTATTCTCACTGAAATATCGATATCTAATTTTGGGTGGAATACCATATCTCATCTACCTAGTAAGTACTAGATATGGATTGAGAAAAAAGGCAATAGTCAGTCCTTCCATAAAAATAATTTTATCAGCCGTAAAATTAGCTTGCGATGCTTTAGGAAATTCTTCACAATGTTGCTTCATTACCCCAAACTTCACTTAATTTATAGTATAATGTTTCCTGCCTTGGAATGTCTAATCATATTACAATTAGCCCCTTGCTGTTTCCTTTAAAAAAAAATATCCTTTCTGTAAACTTTCAAGCACGGTTAACTCACAACTGCCCTTTTTTCCCCCTTCAGTGTTCTTTTTTCTGTTCCCCTTTTATATCATATATATTATTAGATTCCCATTTCCCTTTCAAGCTTGAAATATCCTCAGTTTCTTTCTATCCCCCACTGCCTTTAGAACATCTGTCAACTTCAGCATATGCTTCATGCATTCCGAGATTCTCTCTCACGTCTGTTTTCTCGGTCTGTAAAATGGATGTTGTGTTGCTAAGGAACTGGTGATGTAGTTTCATTATGTCACTACCATGCTCAGGTATTTATAAACTCCACGAAAAAAAATCCGTGTTCTTTCCTCAACATTCATTGCGGTTTGATAATATACGTAATTGAGTCTGCAGTTGAAAGAAATCCTATGTATATACGTTTTTTCCTCAAAAGGAAAGGCCGTGTGTAGAGTATATCCTTTTTGTGAAAATAAAAACAGTTTACTAGACATTTAAAATCTTTGTTTCTGATTCTGTAAACTTCAATGTGTCAGCTACAAGGGTGGTCTGAAAAGTTCTCGGCCTCACCCAGAGATCGCGGCACTGCTTGAATGATTTCTTTCCCTTACGTTGGCACACATGTTAATAGACCCTATGTAAAATAACAAGTCATTCCAGGCAGACTGTAGGCAGTTGTTTGAAGCAGTGGAACTGCGCATTGCTTTGAAAATGGAGATATTCGAGTATCGTGCTGTGATAATATTCTTCGTAAAAGAAGGTTTAACACCTACAGAAATTAATTTGCGGATTGTAAATGTGTATGGTTACTCTTCACCTTCAGTTTACACTATGAAGAAATGGGCAGCCGATTTTAAACGTGGCCGTGAAAGCGTTCAAAGCGATCCACGTGAAGAACGTCCAAAACTGTAATCACATTGAAGGATGATAGGATCAAACCATTCACTGGAGTGTTATCAAACCACCTGTGGGACACCAAAGAGAGGAGACGTGTCACGTCCTGTTGAAACATGGAAACTCCATCAGGTACTTTAGTGCCAGAGGGGATTGAAGATGGTCTGAAATAATGTCCACACAACCTGCCATTGAACTCCGCAGCCGGATAATACGGCCTAATTGCGGCCTTTGGAACCGTAGAGCATAACTGAACAACCTCCTGCCTGGACGCAATCTTGTTGACACACAAGCTCCATCGGGATATGCCACACTCTCACGCACCCATCAGCTCGACACAACTGGAATCGGGATTCATCGGACCATACCTCACTCCGCCACTGTTCCATTGTCCATTGCCGATGCACTGCCATTGACCCCGGACAATGCAACTTAATTGCGACCGTAAAAACAAACCACAGAACATAACTGAAGCACCTCCTGCCTGGACATAATCTTGACGCACAGGTTCCATAGCACTTCTCACGCACCCATCAGCTCACTACAACTGGAACCAGGACTCACCGGACCATATCAAACCCCGCCTCTGTTCCGTGGTCCATTGCTGATGTTCGTGGGTTCATGCACGACCCTGACATCTGTGGCAATGTGTCAGCAAACGGACATGAGTTGGTCGTCGACTGTTGAAGCCATGTGCCTTCCTACAACCCCAGTGGAAATGGGTTTCTGACTCTGAACATTGTACTGGGCACTCATCTGTCTCACAGTAGCTTTTCAAGCGCCACATATGGTTCTAGTGAGGCGATGTGATGTCCGTTCCTTAATCATTCGAGATTTTCCTGTGAGGCGGTTAACGCGTTTGGAAACATTTTCTCTACAATATTGAAGCTTCACCTAGACACTACTGACCTTGGAAATCCGATTCCTGGTGTAGTCTACGATATGCTATTACCCACGTTGCTATCATCCACGTTGAGACAGTACATGTCTTGTCCCGGGGGCAAAATTAAATTCTTAGAAGAGAAAATATAAATGTACAAGAAAATGGAAGGGTAGAAAAACTTAACAGGTATAAGTCACGAGCTCGGGGTACAAGATTCGTTACCTGCCATGCATTGAACCGAAGGGGTAAATATGAATGAACCCTGCCCGAGGCGACTAACGGGACACAGAAAGACAATGATTCCCGCTGGTCAGGTGACAGTGTGAGGTACATGGTGAAGAACCTCTGGGCCAATAAGATGTGAAATTTAGAATTCGTAGTGGAGCCAAATAGGCTACCTTTTAATTGTGAGGCACTTGGTGAAGGACCTCCAATCAACCAAGATGTGAAATTTAGAATTCGTAGTGGAGCCAAATAGGCTACCTTTTGTGAGGCACTTGACGAAGAACCCCCGCACGACCAAGATGTGGTATTTGAGCGCGTGGTGTAATCCTTAGTTGTGACGGAAGTAAGTGATTTTAAGACCGATCGTAATAAATCACAGCCTCAACATGAATAAACAATAACATTAGCGGGCGAGTAAAGTGTGACGTCATAGTAGAAAATTAAGAAGTATACGCGTGTGTTCTACGGCGGAAAAAGGCCGGTCTCAGTTAATAAAGCACTTGTGTCTCACCACAACCTGAAAGAGTCTCCATGTTAATAAAAACCCTGAGTAAAGCCAACCAAATATCCACACAATATATATTAACATAACCTGCGCCCGGGCTAAGAACCCCAGTACCGCCACAACGTTCAAAGTTGGTAAACTCGCAACGTGTTGCCAAATATAGGGTCTACGCTTGGGCTAAACGCAGTATCTAGCCGCAAAATGGGGAGCCATACACATTTTCTAATGGGATAAGGCTTCCCCTGACCACTCTGTGTATTTGATGGACAAGTTTACAGAAATAGGGATTTAAGAAGGGAATATAATGCTGATATTTCATGCTTCCCAGATCAAAATGCCATGCAAGCGATCATATTTTATATCGAACATCCAGCAATAGTGAACTTTAAAAATTGAATTCTCATAGGGTATCCTTGTCTCTTATCTTACCAGCTGCCTAGATGAAATAATGGTAGTCTTGGAGCTTGCTCGATATGAGTATTACCTGAAACAGAAAAAAACTATTTTAGTGCGCATTAAGAGTAACTAAGCACAGTAATACATACAATGGTACCATACGTCACATTATTCCTATGCAATAATTGTACTAGTATCTTAGTTTCTTGCCTCTCGGCATTAAAATTTCACTTTACAGCGCTGGAAAGGGAAAATAATACAACATACGAGGTACGTCCAGAAAGTAAGTTCCGTTTCAATTTATCTCCGCTGCAACGCTGCGATCGCAGTTCCGCACATGCGCGGTAGACGCTCTGTATCAAGGAGAAGAAACGTGCGCCATTTTGAGATCGCTGTCAGCCACATACGCTTTGTTGTGCTTGTTTACAATGTCGGTGTTGATTGAAAATCCCGCCGCTTGTGAAATCAGATCTGTGATTCCTTTTTTTAATTCTAGGAAAGTGAAACCAATTAAAATTTATCGGCAAATTTGCGAAGTTTACGGACAAAATGTGATGAGTGATTCAATGGTGAGAAGATGGGTCAGACAGTTCAATGAAGGACGTAGTGAAGTGCACGATGAAGAACGAAGTGGGCGTCCATCTTTGGTTACAGAAGAACTGTTTCACGCTATTGATGACAAGATCCAGGAAAACCGCAAGTTTACAATCGGTGCTCTGGCTATGGAATTTCCCCAAAGCTCACGATCACTAATTCATGAAATTGTTACCGAAAAACTGAAATTTCGTAAACTTTACTCACGTTGGGTATAGGCGGCAAACTTCTATAAAGAAGGTATACAAAAACGTGTGCCACACTATGACAAATGCCTGCAAAATTTCGGCAGTTATGTGGAAAAGTAGTTTAAGAGTTGTAGAATGTTGTGCAATAAATAATTATTCTGTATCTGTACACAATTTAATTTTATTACCAAACGGAGCTTACTTTCTGGATGTACCTCGTATATGAAAGCAAATACAAATGTAATACAAGCGTTTAAGGGGACAATAATGAAATATGGTGAAAGATGATTAAACAATATACAATGTTACTATATAAATGATTTTTCCGATTACAAACTTGAATAACTACCGTTAGTAGAAACTTTGAAACATGACATTGATAAAATGGAAAGAGAAGCTCAAATATTTTTTGTTAATTTGGTGAATCTGTTTCGAATTTATTAACTTCGTTGCTAGGAGACAGTATTGCAGAAAAATTCAAACTAAGACAGGAAGGCGTTTTGTGTGCTAGATTATCACATACCCCAGTATGTTATCATTATACAGTTTTAGAAGAAAATTTGGTGTTGATCCACCCAGTGGTTCCAGTATCATTAAGTGTTACCTTAAACAAGGGCATGCACCTGTAATTGGAAGTAAATCTCTTCTTTTTGAAAAAGGTACAAGTATTGGAAATTGAATATCAATAACACAAAAAACCGGATCTGTTCCATCCACGAGACTTTCTCAACATCTCTGTAACAAATTATTGCAAAAAGCATATTCATCTATCTACTTTTTTCTATTAAACATTAGTTGCAGAAATTGTCTTAATTGTTTGCGTCCGAGTAAGTAGGAGAGAAATAAGGGATTACACTAGGCTAAAGTGATAGTGAAATCTTTTAAAGCTGGTTGCCATGTGATTGAAATCCGTTCCTATGCAATGCCAGGAGTTTACACTTTTCCGTGTGAGTAAAGTTTAAGTATTTTAAATAACAAGGAATATCTCAGAAATGGTCAATTCCAAGAAAAAACGTATATGAGATAAATTGTGTGTTTTAATGTGATCTGCATTTTTGTCTATCTCTTACGGTTTACCAGTTAGGCAAAATTCATTCAGAATAAAGAGGTCTTTATAGATCTTCAACATTACATTTTAACTACAATATAAATATCTTTAATATACCGTATTTTAATCAAAATCGTTAGACATTTTTTGAGAAAATAAAATATTTAGACATTTTTTTCCATGTGTAGGGTAGTTTGAGGTAAGGGAACTATTTTCAAAATGCTCGTGTCGCATTTCTCTAAGGTAATAAACTTAAATACGAAGTTTGTTTTTTACCACATTTTTGTTCTTGAGTTATCGAGTTCACAGAAACACGGACACACACGCAGATCTTTGTAAAAACTATTTTTTTCGATACAAAGGACTCTGAAACGTGTATTTCCGGCGAAATCACGGTATCGAACTTTTTAGTGGAATATACCATCTAATTATTCTTAACAAATGATCAAGAAATTCGAAAATTATATTTTATTTTTAATTTGCACTTTGATCTTGTTAATATATTAAGACTTAAGTTCAACAAACTAATATTTTGTGGAGTGACCAGTAGAGGATTAATTTTATGTCTACATTTATACAGACAAGTCAACACCTTTAGATCTAGCAAGGCCTGCGTCAATTTATTTTTCCTTTTCGAAAATCAGTAGTACCAATACAAAACATGACAAGAATGAAACAAAGGAAGATAAACATTATACAACACAAAGAGTAAGTAAAACATGGAACATTTTCCACTTATATTCATTCTGCAACATCCCCTTCAAAGTTTTAAATAACGAAATTGAATGTTTATTCTCAGTATTTTGGTATTTATTTTATTTGTCTCTGGACAAATTTATCCGTGGTCGCCTTTAGGTACATTTGGAGACGCGTGCAGTCTCGAGCTTATGTTTTGGACAGGCGACTGAGGCGTTTAATATGATGCTCGAGCCTTCCCTCATCCCTCCCTCAAGTTAAGTTAGTCACAAAGGATCTTCGTGCAGTATTCTGCCCCAGGATCTGGGGACTCCATGCGTGCGTCATTCCAACCCAAAGATCCAGATAACACTAGGGATATATCTCACCGGATATATCCATCGTTAGTACTGAAAGTGTTCATCAAAAGAAGTTAAGGCGATGGACAGTCGAAAACGAACTCGACGAGATCTCTGCTTGCGTAACTTTTTGGGTTTCATCACGCATCTCCCTTAAAACCATCGTTTTCTTCTTGTAGAGTAGATAACGCTTCTTTCTAAAATGTCATGAAATGCAAATGCTAAGGGAACTGGCGAGTTTTAAAACTTTTGCAACCACTTGTACGAAAAGGGCTCATAATCATTTGTAAGAGGAAGTGCGACGCTAGCGCTGCCGTGGTCAGCATACAAGTTACCTCAATAAAGCGACTCCCTTTCGACTCCTAGACGCTTGGAGACGTGACTTCCCCGTCGAATGTTCTCGTCAACATATCCATAATGGCGTCCCGGATACGGTTCTTGCTGTCCTGCTCTTCCAGAAAAGTTGCTTCATCATCTTTCTGCTTCGCAAGTAACAGCAACAATACCAGCATATCCCGATTCACTACCAGTAGCAGGCTTCCGAACACAATTTAGCTTAGAATGAGGCAAAGTATAGCCACTCTAGCTTCAGTAACCTTCTAGCCATTCTGTTTTATTCATTCCTTAAGATAAAGCATCTGTGACGTTTCAGAATCCAAGTATGCAAGCTATTTCACTGAAATTTATATCAGTTACTATAAACAGTAATAGGGTCATTTAAGGCACTTTTGAGAGGAAAAACTAAATCTCTAAACTTTGTCCATATAAAAGTAGTTGGGGGTGGAGGATTTTGTAGAAAACCTTCATGATACATCCTTGGAAGATACTGAACTAGAATTCCAAGTTTGGTATTTAACAGACGTTTTTCAGCCCTCCCCCAAAACAAGCACAGTACACACATGGATCTTTTTCTAAAAATAATGCTTTTTTTTTTGCATTGAGAGGACGATAAAACATATTTCCGGTTAAATCCGGTGCTGGAATGCACTATCTTCTTTATCTGCTATGTTCGTAGTACATATGCGCTAGTGAAAGTAAAACTACAGTAGAGTCCCAGTAATATGAGCTCCGGTATTTCGATGCTCGTCTATTTGAAGTTGGTTTAGGAAAATAACATTTTACATTAATCTAGAGTAAGCCCCAAATTTTACCTTCTCTAGCCCCATATGTACAATGTACATAGGGATAGAGAAGTATTGCATTCCACCCAAAAATTCGATGTCGAGATTTCACCAGAAATACGTTTTAGGGCCTCCTGAATCCAAAAAAAAGCATTTCCAGAAAAAGGTCCGTTTGTGTGTGTGTGTGTGTGTGTGTGTGTGTGTGTGTCTCCGTGAACACGATAACTCAAAAACGAAAAGTAGCTAAAATAACAAACTAGGTATTTAAGATCAGTATCTACCAGCGATGCGACACGAAGGTTTTGAGAAAAATCCCCCCACCCAAAACTATCCTTTACATGGAACTTTTTCGAAAACTTTGATTTTCTTAAAAATGACTCTAACGATTTTGATTAAAATATCGTATATTAAAGATATTTACCTGACAAATAAAATGTATATCTTGAATTTTCTGGAAATAGCTTCTAAAGACCTGTTTATTTTGGATGAATTTTGCTTAATTTGGCATAACTAATAAACCGTAAGAGATAGACAAAAACTTACTATACAAGAAATGTAGGCCTTGTTAAAATACACAATTTACGTCATATACAATTTTTCGTGGAGCTTACCTTTTCGAGGTATTCATTGTTATTAATTTCAGTTGTGAAGTACTTATACTTTTCTCAGACGGGAGTGTCCTTTTTCTTTTGTTCTACTCCTGGCCAAGAAAAGAACGATTTGTAATGACAATCGCATAACGACAGCTTTTAAAACATTTGACTATCGATTTAGCCTAGTGTATTCCCTTATTTTCTTCCTACTAATGAGGAACTAAGTAATAAGAACATTGTGCTGAAATGAATAACAGGGTGCAGAAAGAAGAAAAATCTTATGTAAGAAGTTTGTAGAACGGCTAGAGAAAGTCATGTGAGTGTAACACATCAGATTTTTACTTCTGTACACGCATATAGTGTACAGAGAAGTTATTGCATTCCACTCAAAATTCGATACCGAAATTTCTATGTAAATACCCGTTTCGGTGTTTCCTGTATACAAAAAGTGTGTTTTGAAAACAAGACAAATAAAACTCGAAGAGTCTGTAAAATACCAAACTTGGTATTTAAGTTTAGTATCCTTTACATGGTGAAATGTTCGATAATTTTGATTTTCTCAAAAATGAATAACAATTTATTAAGGATATTTACATCAGAAAATAAGTAAATCTTGAATTTTACGGGGCAAACCTCTGAAGACCTCTTCATTCTGGATGAATTTTGCCGAATTTTGCATAACTACTAAACAGTAAGAGATAGTTACAAGCTCACTGTACAAAAAATGTAGATTGCCTCAAAATACACACACACACACACATATATATATATATATATATTTTCTTTTTTTTTTTGTAGGTAACCATTTCCGAAATATTCCTTGGTATTGGTTTTATTTGTAAAGTACTTACACTTTTCTCAGACAGAAAGTGTGCAAGCAAAGAAGCAATTTGCAATGACAGTCGCATAATGCCAGATTTTAAAACATTAGACTATCGGTTTAGCATAGTGTATTCCCTCAGTTCCCTTCTAATTACTTATAAGGAACTAAATAATAAGAGCATTCTGCTAATGATTATCTCGGTTAGCAAAGGTGTAGAAGGAAGAATAATCGTAGCAAGAAGTTTGTAGAGCAACTAGGGAAAGTTATGCGAGTGTGACATAAAAGATTTTTATTCATTCCTTAACATATGCGACGCTTTTTATAATCCAACCCTCCGAAATTTACACCATTAAGTATAAACAATGATAGGTCCCGGTAGGTTCTACTCCTGTGTTTCTAGGTTCCGTGTACTTCGAGTTGGTATTAATAAAATAAAAGTGTACATAAATCTAGAGTAAAATCCCGTTTTTACGATGTGGGAATGCAACTGGAGTTTTATTTATGCTGTAGTTCTCAGCATACCATTCTATACAGGGCGTGAAAAAACGCTTAGGTTTGCTCAGAGGCCTCTTTATCAGGCTTGAGGCTATTTTACGTGCCGTAAGTCTATGACAGGGGACTAAAGGCTCTATTTCTCTTTCGAAAGAACATTTTTCTGCCCGAAAAGATCCATCGTCTTCCGCGACCTTGGGTATATGAAGTTAGTGTAGTAGACATTACACCACAGAGGGCGACTTTTTATACGTTTTACGCACCTTTGAATATGTTACATTTTATGTCAAATTTTCACGCAAAATAAGGTAAAACTGTTTCACTTAGGGTTATCATTCATAATTCACAGAATAATATTGGAGTTAGACAGCTAATTTATTTCTATTACAGATTAACAGAAACAGTTGGGTTTGAAGGAGTGCGCTTGCTCTTTCTTTGCTGCCCCTTCATTAATTAGGGCCGCATGTCAATCAATTATAAAGTGCATACCATCCCTTCAGAAAAACTACTCTTTTGGCATTTACTTTCTCTACACGTAGTATGTACCTATTTTATAGAGAAGGTATTGTAATGCACCCAAAAATTCGATACCGAAATTTCACCGGAAATACATGTTTTAGGATCCCCTGAATCCAAAAAAAAAAATCTAAAAAAATGTCCGTGTGTGTGTGTGTTTGTGCTCAAAAACGTAAAGTCCATTAAATACCAAACTTGGTATTTCAGTTCGGTATCTTCCGAGGATTCGACACGAGGGATTTTCAGAAAAATCCGACCACCCCAAACTACCCTTTACATAGAAAATGTTTCGAAAAACTTGACTTTCTCAAAAATGGCTCTAACGAGTTTAATTAAAATATCGTATATTAATAATATTTGCCTGACAAATAAAATGTATATCTTGAATAATCTGGGAATAGCCTCTGAAGAGTATTCTGGATGAATTTTACAAAATTCTGCATACCTGCTAAACCGTAAGAGATGGACAAAGACTTCTCCAAAAAATTTAGAGCGCGTTAAAACACACAATTTATATTATGTACATTTTCTTCATAGTTGATCGTTTTGGAGATGTTCCTTGTTTTTGATTTCACCGTTGAAAGAACTTGTGCATTTCTCATATTGGAATTGGTCAACCCCTGTTCATAGAAACAAAGGAACTTCAGTCACATAGCAACCAGCTTTTGACTTCACTTTAACCTATGGTACTCCCTTATTTCCCTTCTACTTACAAGGAAGCAAGTAATAAGAGTATTTTTGGTAATTTTTCCCGATTAGCATGAAGTAAATAGAAGCAATAGCTTTTTAACAATAATTTGTTGCAGAGATTTAGAGAATGTCATGTGAATGTAACACATCAGATTTTTGTTTAAAAATAGTTTGAGGTAACTTCAGCTACAATTATTGCAGTTCTGCTGTAGTAATATTTTTTCATGTTTCAAAATTATACCCTCTATAATGATTTAAATAATAATTTTTATTTTCAAAATTCATTCCTAAGTATAAAAATTGGAACACTAGTTCGAAAAAACTAACGTGTACCATTCACATGACTTTTACATCTCTGCAACAAATTATTGTTAAAAAGCTTATACTTCTATTTACTTCATGCTAATCAGAAAAAAATAGAGAGACAATCTTATTACTTGCTTCCGTGCAAGTAGGAGCGAAATAAGGGACTACCATAGGTTAAAAATGATAAGTCAAAAGCTGGTTGCTCTGCTGTTCCTTTGTATGGACACGAGTTCACAAAGCCCTATATGAGAAAATTATAAGTCTTGATAGCTGAAAAAAAAAAAAAAAAGGAATATCTCAAAAACAATCAACTCCACGAAAAAAATGTATATAGCATAAACTGTGTGTTTTAACGTGCTCTAAATTTTATGTGTTTTAAGTTTTTGTCCATCTCTTACGGTTTAGTAGTTATGCGAAATTCATCCAGAATAAAGTAGTCTTCAGAGGCTATTCCCAGAAAATTCAAAATATGAATTTTATTTGTCAGGTAAATATCTTTAATATAGATATTTTAATCAAAATCGTTAGAGCCAGTTTTTAGAAAATCAAAATTTTCGAAAAAAGTTCCATGTAAAGGGTAGTTTGGGGTGAGGGGATTTTTCTCAAAATCTTCGTGTTGCATCCCTGGAAGATACTAAACTTAAATACCAAGTTTGGTATTTTACCGACTTTTCGTTTTTGAGTTATCGTGTTCATAGACACACAGACACACTGACACATGGACATACGGACACGCACGCACACACACACACACACACGGACCTTATTGTGAAAATGCTTCTTTTTTTTGGATATAGGGGACCCTAAAACATATATTTCCGGTGAAATCTCGGTATGGAATTTTTGGGTGGAGTGCAATACCTTCTTTATACACTATGTACTTAATAAGTAGAGAAAGTAAAAAGCTTATTCTTCTATTTACGTAATGCTAATCGTGAAAAAGTGACAGTAAGAGTCTTATCACCTGCTCCCTCGTAAGTAAAAGCGAAATAAGGGAATACACTAGGATAAAACGGTATCAGATCTTTAAAAGCTGGTTGCTATTGATTGAAGTACCGTTGTTTGTATGAACAAGAGTTGACAAATTCCCATATAAGAAAAGTGCATATATTTTAAAGCTGAAACTCATAACAAGGAATAAGTCAAAAACGGTCAACTGCACGAAAAAAAATGTATACAACATAAATTGTGTGTTTTAGTAAGCTCTACATTTTATGTGTGGCAAGTATTTGTCTATCACTTACGGTTTACCAGTTATGCAACATTCATCCAGAATAAACATGTCTTCAGAAACTATTCCCAGAAAATTGAAGATATACATTTTATTTATCACATATCTTAAATATAATAGATTTTAGTCGAAGTCGTTAGGGCCATTTTTGAGAAAATCAAAATGTTTGAAATTTTTTCCATGTAAAAAGTAGTTTGGGATGGGGGCATTTTTCTCAAAAGCTTCGTGTTGCACCATTTGAAAATAGTAAACTTAAATACCAAGTTTGGTATTTTTGAGTTATCGTGTTCACGGTCACACATACACACACGGACCTTTTTCTGAAAATATTTTTTTGGATACAGGGGACTCTAAAACATATTTCTGGTGAAATCTCGGTATTGAATTTTTGGGTGGAATGTAATACTTTCTCTATGCACTATGTACATAAAGCGTACTGAGACAATAAAAAATAATATGACCACTTTCTTGAATTAGTTTTTAAGAGGCAGTTTAAAAATTGGAAATAATTAGTGAAAGATAGCATCATGTGAAACATTTAGAGTAAGGAAAAATGCTGGAAAAAATGTTTGAGAGAAAATAAAGTTTAAATTTGGGACTGCTAATTAATAAGCATGCACCTACTAGATTATAGCTTCAGTTAATTGCTAATTAAAGTGTGCGAAAGGGGAAAAACCTATTTTCTCAATCTTAGAACTCATTTTGTGATCAAACAATATATTTTTATTTTTGTCACAAATTCTGGTCACATTTGCATCACGTTGAACAGAAAACGAGGTACATGCAGTTTATGAAACCATTCAGATTCCTATAGCGTTTACTCTATCTAATGTTAGCATAAATTTGATCACCAGTCTGTTGTTTGTTACAGCAAGTTTCGACACACACTATTATCCCAGGAACAAAGGCCTTTTCTTAGTGGGAAATGAAAGCCGAGTAATAAGGAAAACAACTTCAATAGCTGAAGAGCGCTGACTTATAAAGACTTTCCTTCATACTGATGCATAGCATTATACGTTGTGAAAATACACAAGACAAAGCTTGTCCATATTGAACAAGGTAACAATGCGGAAACGCTTTATCCTACTTTCAATGCCCAGTTTCATATATTGTAATGCAAGCACGTAAATAAGGGCTGGATAAAAAGTAATGAGAACTATTACTTTCTCTCTGAAATTATTTTGTCAGAAGTACGCAAGCCACACAGTTTATACGAGGGTCACTTCATTTTTACTTTCTCTAGCCCCATAAATACAAAATACATAGGGATAGAGAAGGTATTGTAATGCACCCAAAAATTCGATACCGAGATTTCACCGGAAATATATGTTTTGGGGCCCCCTGAGTCCGAAAAAAGCATTTTTAAAAAAGGTCCATGTGCCTGTGTGTGTGTGTGTATCTGTGGACAGCATAGCCCCAAAACAAAAAGACCGT
This sequence comes from Hymenopus coronatus, assembly GCA_030762935.1. Classification (NCBI taxonomy): domain Eukaryota; kingdom Metazoa; phylum Arthropoda; class Insecta; order Mantodea; family Hymenopodidae; genus Hymenopus; species Hymenopus coronatus. The sequence continues at coordinate 62,345,233 of CM060884.1, forward strand.
TAAATAACCAAACTTGGTATTTAGGTTTAGTATCTTCCAAAAAAATCCCCCCACCACAAACTACCCTTAACATGGAAAAAATTTCGAAAATTTTGATTTTCTTAAAAATGGCTCTAACGATTTTGATTAAAATCCCATATATTAAAGCTATTTATGTCCGAAATAAAATGTACATCTCGAATTTTTTGGGAATAGCCTCTGAAGACCTCTTTTTCTGGATGAGTTTTGCTGAATTTTGCTTAACTGCTTAACCGTAAGAGATAGAAAAAAAAAACGTACTACACAAAAATGTACCTCATGACAAAACACACAATGTTGTCATTTACGTTTTTGTTGTATAGGTAACCGTTTTCGAGATATTCCTTGTTATTGGTTTCAATTCAGAAGTACTTAAACTTTTCTCGCACAGGAAGTGTCTGTTTTTCTTTTGTTCTACTCCTGGCCAAGCAAAGAAGTGATCTGCAATGACAATCGCATAATAATGGCTTTTAAACATTTGACAATCACTTTAGCATAGTGCATTCCCTTATTCCCTTCTATTTACAAGGAACTAAGTAAGAACATTCTGCTAACATTTATCTTGATTAGTATTGTGTACAAAGAACAATAATCTTTTGTAGGAGTTTTATAGAGCAGCTAGAGAAAGTCATGTGAATGTTACACATCAGATTTTTTCATAGTCAACAAAACTGCAGGAAAAAAACTCGTGATATGCAATTGAAAGTCGCTGTAATGTTTTTCTCAATGTTGGTACTAATTTGGGATCCGGGTACAAAGGATTATGGGAGCGGCACATTCAAAGATGCATAAATAGTGATCAATGATTCATTCGTATTAACTTAACTCCATGACACGACTGCTCACAAGGGATCTTGGACTACCGCCCGGCCGCTGCGTCGCCCACCTTGGTCCATGACAGACGTCATGGATGGGGTGCAGTATTGGAGGGTGAGACGTGGAGCCGCTACTTCTCCATCAAGTAGCTCCTCAATTGACCCCCCAGGGGCCTCACGAGACTGAGTGCACCCCGAACCCAGATCTCCCGTTTGGCAAGCAGCAACTGTAACACTACGCTAAATGAAATGAAATTTTTATGTGTGCCCCATTGAAACAGCCTCGAGGATACTAACTTTTGCACGTGTAATTTGGTGGTGACATCCCATACTACATACAATTTATTTTCAAATTTATATATTGCAATAACAGAATTTTCAGTTATTCAGAATATATAAAATAGTTGCCATGACTTCTGAAATGACCCTCGTGTAATCAACCTGTTATATATAACCTTTCGTCAAAGGTTCGGAAGGCGCCGTATTGCCCGCCCAATAGAATGGATCAGGTCTGACAGGCAAAGCACAGAAGGTGTGAACTCTTGTCCCCACTAATCTCTTTCAACAGTCATGTAGAGCCAAAGAAACCGGTTCCATGGCAGACTTGTCAGTGCTGTGGTGGCTTACTGTGCAATATGAGTGAACGGCGAATATTTAATCGGGACTGGAAGGACAGGTATTTTTTTTTTTTTTTATTCTTCAAGAATAACCGCCACTGTTGCACACGCAACCTCTCTGCTTCTCTGCCAGGTGGAAGGAAATAGGAAGGGGCAATTATAAGCGTAGAGCGTTTTACACTGCGGCCCTGGTATGGATAAGTCACCTCTGGTGTTGTACCGCATCCCTCGCAGTGGTTCTTTCACTTTGACAAAAATATCGTAATTGCAAGGACTATCTTCACCCTTGGTGGTACAGCGTGATGCATTATTAGCTTATCAATGTCATAAGCCACAATGAACATAACTTGCACAGCTCTTGTGTAGCGCGCACTTTCAATGGTTCTGGAGAACCGGGAAGTCTCCCTTCATTTTTTTGTTTGTTTAATATTTGTATTTATTAGAAAATGTATTTCTACATACAGAGTGGCACATGTCTGACATTAATACAGGTCAAATGAATTATCAAGTTACAGATATTATATCCACAATACCATATAATAAGTTACATGTTCATACAAAGACAAAATTGGGATTACAGATCTAGTTTGAAGGGAATCTTTCATTGAGACCTGCCTATTACTGCATGTTCCTGCAACACCACCTTCGTGATACGCTCATCCTAAAGCGACGACATTTACTGGAACACCCCATCATTCTGCAAGACAGTGCAAGATGCCACTTGCGTTGCTGGCAATGGAAGATTCCTGGACATCCACTGTACTCACCCGAATGAGTTCCTGTGATTACGATCTATTTGTTATAGCCCAATGATTTTCCTAATTCCTATTCTACCTACTAGGAAATATATAATGTAACTATTCCTGCTAATGTTTATTTCGATTTGAATGAAATAGACGGAAGATAAGTTTTTGTAACAATAATTGTTACAAAATAGGTAAAATAAGACCATTAAGTGTAACTCATCGAATTTTTAGGTGTACAATTTTACATTAATTAACAACCTATTGAGGATCTCTAGTTATTTTACGTCGTTCTTATGAAACATTAATGTGGATTAAATTAGTATTTTCCCACGTTGAAATATAAATCTGGGATAAGTGTTAAACGACACGTATCTGAAATAAAGATTAAAACTTTGTTGGGTAAACTACTGCTCATCCAGGCGTTCAGCAAAGTTGGTTAAAACAAGAAAAATAAGAGCACAAGTCACGGTAACAGCACAATGGAAAAAGGCTGTAGTTATGAACTCTGACGTCAATCTTCACAGCACAAAGCGACTGTTGATTACAGCAAATAACAAAAAGCAGAAAAGCAGGTAGAGCGTAAAAAAAGTGTAGATTTGCATAAAGTGAGAACAATTTAAAGCTTTTGTTTGGAGCAGCGATAATGATCAACACCTTTATTACCCAGAAGAAGAGAAAGAGAGAAACACTTGTCCAAGCGTGCTGATGACCCCGGTTTGGGGGGGGGGGGTTAGATAGGTCCTGAAATAACTTCTACCTTTTGCCTCCCAGACCACTAGACTGCTAATGAATCCCGGGGGAATAAACTTAAATTTCACAAAAGCGGACACAAAATATGGTCCTCACACCCTTATGAATTATAAACAGCACCCCCAACCCCTTCTCCTCGGAGTTCCCTTTTAAGCGTGTCTAGTTAAACGCCGGGGATGAAGAAGGTAGATGAAGAACGATCGAGGTACTGCCTGCATCTGTAAAACATACCTGAAGTGCACAGCAACTGTAGGTTCGTGAACTTTCGTTTGAAACTTCAGTGCCGGTTTCACAGTTTAGGCTTAAGTTTCAGGTTTAAGCCGAGGATTACACCACTAATTCTGTGAACTCAGAGTTGGGGAAAGGTGGTATTTCTACTTTTTCTACCCCTACTATGTACATAGTGCATAGACAAGCTAATGCATTCCACTCAAAAATTCGATACCGGGATTTCACCGGAAATACACCTTTTAGTATCCTCTGAATCAAAGAGGCATTTTTAGAAAAATGTCCATGTGTGTGTCCGTATGCCAGTGAACACGATAACTCATAACGCAAAGTCGATAAAATATCAAAATTTTATTTAAGTTTAGCTTCTTCCAAGGATGTCACACGAAATCCCCCACCCTAAACTGCCCTTTATATGGAAAAAAATTAGAAAATTTTTGTTTTCACAATAAAAGGTCTTACAATTTTGAGTAAAACTTTGCATATGAATCATATTTACATGACAAATAAAATGTATATCTTGAATCTTCTGGAAATAGCCTCTGGAGACATTTATTCTTGATGAATTTTGCTTAATTGGTAAACCGTAAGAAATAGACAAAAACTTGCTATTAATTTACGTCATATACCTTTTTTCGTGGACTTGATCATTTCTAAGATATTTCTGGTTATTGTTTTCAATTTTAAAATGCTCATATCATACGGGAGCTTGTCAACTCCTGGCCAAGCAAAGATATGGATTTCAATTCCTTAGCAACCACATTTGACTTTCGGTTTAGCCTATTGCATTCCCTTACTTCCTTTCTACTTATAAGGAACTAAGTAAATGGGGCATTCCAACTAATATTTAACTCGATTACCATGAATTAGATAGATGAATAAGCTTATTAACAATAATTTGTTAGAGATGTAGGGTAATTCATGTAAATGGAATACATCGGACTTTTAAGATTATCATATTCAAATTTCAAAATATACTAGATTTCTCAAGATATAAGTTTCTCATAATACGCATTGCAGTTCAAATATTGGAGGATCTAGAAGCTCTAGGATTATGGCATTTCAATAACACGAGCAACATATTAGTGTAGCATTGCATTACATAACTACAGAACAGCCAGCTGACAGATGTCAGTGTAACAGAGAAAATCATGTGTGCCATGGTCCACCATTACTTCTCAATGGAAATGGTGTTTTATTTATGGGCGCTCTTTAATTGTTCAATGTCGCATTCTATATTGGCCGTGAAAAACCTCCTAATTTTGCTCAGAGGCCTGTTCATCAGACTTGAGGTCTTTTACGTGCCGTAAATATACATACGACTAGTAACCAAGGCTTTATTTCCCTTCCAAAGAAAGCCATGCTATGGATGTTTACGCCCGAAAAAATCCATGGTCCTCCACCGAGTTTGAACGCGCGACTTTGAAGTTAGTATGATAGCCATTACACCACGGAGGGTGACAGTCAGTTATCAAAGACTAGGTCATAGTGAAATATATGAACAGCTTTACATGTCCTTAAAGGGACACAAGAGGTTTAATTTCATTTAATATTGTAGCATATGGGGTTAGTGTACATATATATATATATATATATATATATATATATATATATATATATATAGTTTGGGGGGTTAATAAATAAACACTGAAATGGTCACTAATGACAGGCAATAGAAAAGTTCGTTAGTGACGGTTTAGGTAACTAGGTTAATTGAAAGAGGTCGTCATTTGGAACGTCCAATTAAGCTCTCCCAGCGCTGCGGGTTGGTCCACAACACTGGAAGGTAGCTAGCCACAGTCAATGTAACTAGTTAGCAATTCTTGGGGAGTCTCCGCGCGGTGGAGGTGATAATATGAGAGCAATAAATCCAATTTTCATATTGAATAAACACAAAATGAAACCTGTTTATTTACAACATTATGTATTTTCCAAACATAGGCCAAAGTAATCCATTAAAGAGCAAAATAGACTCATTTGGTGGTAAAAAGTCTAATAGTGCAATGGTATAACTGGCTATTATTTATCAAAGAAAATAATCCTAAATATGAGTTAAATGCAATATTCAAATTTGAAAGTTAATTTAACAAACAAAAAGCGTATTCAAAATTGATGCCGCAACTCTATATACAAGTTTTACATTACGCAGGTCAACCTGAGCTTATATGTGCCCCTACCTTACATGATATTACTGAAGGATAGATTCAAGTTGCTTTAACACAATAGAAACTATTTAGAATGTTGAGATTGGGCACCATCCTCATGCATGTAGTGACCGACTAAGTACGCAGTCGGCAATAGGTGCTGGTGTCTCTCGTTCTTAGAAGCACACTGTTTGCATTACCCCGCGCCCACGTGCACAAACCTACGTGACAGACGATAGTGTCACCTTCGCTCATGTGTTATGCCATATTACATTCAAAACAAGAATTTGCACAGTAGTAGTAATAAATAAAATTTTCCTATTAAATGTTGTTGAGAAAATGTTAAGAACATAACATACATTCAAACGAAGAAGTGATTTTAAAAACACTTTTTTACTTACATTAGTCACGTTCAAAGCCATCATCGCTAGCACTTAATTCTGCAACATAAAGTCGATATCTCACGAAAACCCTGAACTATAATCACCTACGTTTATCACTAAACTATCGACGACAGTATTAAGGAGCCACAGCTTTTCTTCTGTTTACATAAGTGATGTCAGTCTGCCACGTTTCCGCCGTCACCTAAGCCAATGCTTCGCCTAAAAGCTGACATATTTCTTTCAGTTTTAACGCTTTATTAGTTCCAAAGCGCAATATCATCCCCATCTATAATTATGTTGACATTGTTTCACAAACGAAAACCCCATTTCTAAAAAAATCAAGCACGGAAGCTCGTATGTTTAACATGTTGCAAATCAGGGTCACTGTTGATATCACTTAATACTTTGTTTATTGTAGGTAGCTCATTGCATAAAAAAAAAAACCAGTTGAAAACGAATTGCACACTTAAAGTCGTACACTATCCTAAATCTGCTTTAGCTCTCTTCCCCTTTTTACAAAGTGTTCTAACAATGCAAGTTTCTTTAAATCTTTGCAATAGTGAGCAACGGCTAACTCTACAAAAAATGTATATGACATAAATTCATCCCAAAAAAAATAAAAAAAAAAAACAAAGAAAAATCTTCAAAGAATATTCCCAGAAAGTTCAAGATTTGGATTTTATATTCATGTAAATATCTTTAATATAGGGTGTTTCAATATAAATTCGTCAAAGCCATGTTTGAGAGAAAAAAAACCACATTTCAAAAATGTTTCCATCTAAATGGTAGTTTGGGTCAGGGGTTTTTTGTGAAAATCTTTGGAAGTTGCTAAACTTAAATATCAAATTTTTTATTTAGTGGGTTTTTCGTTTTTGAGTTATTCCATCCACAGACACACCCACATACACACACGGAGAGGTTTTTTTCTAAAGATGTGTTGTTTTGTTTCTAATCAGAAGCCTCCATGATATCTCCATATTGAATGTTTTGTGGAATACAATACCTTTTCTGCCTACTATATGTATATCACGTGCACAAAGCAAAGACTAACAAAAAATAATTTTAACAATGAATAAAAATAATCACAACTTCGATCCTATACCTCAGATTTCAGCTGACTCTCATTAATTTATATACCAGTTCCATGTATGCGCTATTTCTAGATGCTTTGATGTTTTAATCTGGACTATGTATGTCAGTTTCTAATCATATATAAGCGTTTGATTTCTGTTCGTCTTTTCACTTTATGGCCATAGCTCCGAATTCTTCATCTTCCTTACGCTACTTTGTCCTTAACGTTTTGCTTCAGGGGATATTTTATCCGTTTTGTCAAGATTGCGTATAGCAGCATGTGTTGGGCTGTGTTTTACGTGTCATATGCAGTAAAGCAGTTGCCATCAGTATGAAGAACCTATCTAAATTGACTCGCAAGACGCCAGCAGAACTTCCTATCGCAATGTCTACAAGTTACTCCCCGAACGGAAGCGTATAAACTCTCAAGGCACGTCTACATAAAGAAGCACGTTCAACAGACTGCATTACGTTCCATAGACCGGAACATTTTGACTGGGCCCATCCGTTATCCCTTGCAGCAAGGGTGTTACTCCCCACATACGTAATGCTTCCTTCTTGCTCTTGCCGTCGTACACTATAAATTACCAGAATCTTCGCAAACACGGGCTCTCTAATCCCTTGCTGGACCCAGGATTTCGTTCACGAAATAATGCCAACAGAAGCGAGATTGAAACGCTAGAGCGTAAAAAATTACTGAGCAAGAAACCGAGTCTAGCAGCGATAAATGCTTTGGAGAAACAAATTTATTAGTCGGAAGAGCCGCTGTTATAAAACCTTGTCTCGCTCAAGACTCCAAAATGCCACTTAGAAACCATGGCTATGTAAAATTAACTACATAAAAATGGTGGACATAAAAGTAAAGCTGTTCCATATAGTCATGACACTTCATATGCGCAAGAGAGGAAAAATGAGAAGTAGCTAGAGTGGTGGGGGACCAAGGGACCACATATTGCTTTCACAGCAGCTGGAACCTGACCCCCACCTTTTTTCGCATACAAATGGGCAGGTCAGTGCTATTGCGCTTATGTACTTCAGTAGTGGGGGAATATCACGATGTTTTGTACGGGCTTTAGTACGCAATAAAATCAAACAATTGATCTTGTATCTCTATACCCTTATGTTGATCTGCACCAAAGGAGTTGCAAGGTAAACATATCGATGAATAATCGTTCTAATTAATAAAATAAGACAATAAAACAATTATATCATAATATGAATAGTAAATAAAAACGCCTTCTACTGTTACAAATAAAATTATAAAGCTTGGCACAACAATTTCAGGATAAAATTCAAACAAACTCGCTCAGAATTCATTGCCGTAAATTACAACATACATATTTATGTATCGAAAAAAGGCTCTCCTCCTGCCACTAAAAATATGTGTGAAACATCCAGAAGTATTTTCAGTGTCGGACACCTATCCTTTCGTATTTTCAGCGTTTTTACTTTCTCTATACGCACTATGTACATAGTGTATAGAGAAGGTATGGCACTCCATCCAAAAATTCAATACCGAGATTTCACCGGAAATATATGTTTTAGGGTTCCCAATATACAAAAAAAGCATTTTCACAAAAAGCTACGCGTGTGTGTGTGTGTGTGTGTGTGTGTGTGAGTGTGTCCGTGTGTCAATGTGTCCGTGTGTCCTTGTCTCCGTGTGTCCGTGTGTCTGTGAACACGATAACTCAAAAACCAAAAGTAGGTAAAATACCAAACTTGGTATTTAAGTTTAGTATCATACAGGGATGCGACACGAAGATTTTGAGAAAAATCCCCCACCCCCCACTAACCTTTACATGGAACTTTTTTCAAAAATGTTTATTTTTTCAAAAATGACTAACGATTTTGATTAAAATTTCGTATATTAACGATATTTACCTGACAAATAAAATGTATATCTTGAATTTTCTGGGAATAACCTCTGAAGAGTAGTTTATTCTGGATGAACTTTACTGAATTTTGAATAACTGCTAAACAGTAAAAGATGGACAAAAACTTAATACACAAAAAATGTAGAGCATGTTAAACACACAATTTATGTTGTATACATTTTTTTCGTGAGTTCGTCGTTTTTGAGACATTCCTTATTTTTGGTTTCTGCTATGAAAAACTTATACTTTTCTCATATAGGAACTTGTCAACTCCTATCCATATAAACAAAGGAACTTCATTGACATAGAAACCAGCTTTTGACTATCATTTTAACCTATGTAGTCCCTTATTTCGGTTCTACTTACAAGGAAGCAAGTAATAAGACTATTTCTGTTCATTTTTTTCTGATTAGCATGAAGTAAATAGAAGTATAAGCTTTTTAAGAATAATTTGTTGCAGCGATATTGGGAAAGTCATGTGAATGGTACACATCAGATTATTTTAATCTGCTCTCTCTCTTTCAGTGTTCACTGGGTAAATAAGGCTAAGCAGTAGGAATGCTATATAGTGCAACATGTTTCGAAACGGGCTGTAGAGACAGCGAACCTCAACTCGGCAATATCATGACCCCGGACCGAGCTCCAGTTATAACATAGCCTTCCGCAATTCGCGCCAAAAATACTGTCATACTTTCACGGCCATATGGCAAGTTCACACGGTATGTAATGTAGTGAAATATTCTTCCTACAACTTAAATGGTGACCCACCTCAATGTGAAGTCTGCAACACACAACTCCCCATTAAACACAGTTTCACAGAATGCATAAGATACACTACAGAACGACAGCTCTACAGCATCACTGAGGATACATCCACAAAACTGAATACTCCACAAAAATTCAAGCAAGTTCTACTCTTTCTTAGAAGCATAACACTGGACTTCAAACTCTGATGTACAATTCACAATATTTTAAATCTGTGTAAAACTGACTTTTAACAGCAATGTACCTTTTCAAAACATTTTATTTATATGTATGTAAAAATTGCTATTCTAATGTAATTTTAATTGACAGACCTGTGTTTAATGTGTAAATAATTCCATTGTAATATAATGAATTCAATTGTTATAACTATTGTATGGTCGCGATATGACCTAGAATTTAAAGCGACCTAAAATAAATAAATTAAAAAAAAACGGTGACTGGCAGATTTTGTTATTGATTAAAGACGATTAATATTGCTAGTTGCAAAAAAATAAATGAGTGTACATGTAACTGAGCGAAAAGAAAGTAACATTGCGATATCATCTTGGCGTTTTATAACATTTGAACACAATTTTACACAACTTTTTCTGAAACTGCTAATTGTAGATCAACAATAACTTGCTTTAACAATTTATTGTTAACGGCGCATTTCTAAAAATACATTTTGCATTGTTACGGAATTGCATTCTTCACAAAAGTTATTTTCTTGCACTGATAGTTCACTTTAGCTTTCTTTTCTTCCCGGATGTGGCATTTTTCCTGTTTAACCTTTCTCTTTACGAGGACCGTTTATAATTGTAGCCGAAAACATCGGTGAACTCGGAAGTTATTTTTACCATCGTCATCCTAGAAGTATTTAAGTTTAATCTCATCTTTCATTCCAATGATCTTTCTCTAGTTGAACACTGCCTACAGTAAAGTCAAATTTAATTTAATTAATGTACCATAATGCAGAATTCTGTACTCCAAAAGAGCTCACGAAGCGCCTTTCAGGATGTCCATCTTAGGATGCCGATTTTTTTTTTTTTTTTTTTTTTTGCTAGGAATAAACAAAATAGAGACGAAGAGAAAGATCACTTCCCGTTTGAGGAAAGTTTCAGTAGCTTAAAACTAAAACTAATAACTCGGAATATCTCGCAAACGGTTACCCCTAAAAAAAAATGTAGGACATAAATTGGGTGTTTTAAGAATTGGGTGTTTTAAGGACATTTATTTTTGTATAAGCTTTTGTGTGTCTCTTACGGTTTACCAGTAATACAATAGTTATAAAAATCCATCCAGAATGAACAGGCCTTTAGAGGCTATTCTCAGAAAATTTAAGATATACTTTCATTTGTCATGGAAATGACAAATTATGGCATTTTTATAAAAAAAAGTTAGCCATTTTTGATAATATTAAAATGTTCGATAATGTTCCATGTAAAAGTAGTTGGGGTGGGGGATTTTGTTTAAAACCTTTGTAATGCATCTTCGGAAGATACTTGCCTAAAATACCAAGTTTGGTACTTATATGAATGTTCGTTTTTCAGTTATGTTGTCCACACACGGACCTTTTTCTATAAATGCTTCTTTTTTTGGATTCAGAGGACGCTAAAACATATTTCATAAAAATATTCTAATTATTTCCATGCAGAATTTTCACTGAATTGGTTTCGATTTACAAACACAGAACATAAAGCTCACACAGTTTAGAAACGTATAGACAAACCTAGTATTTCACTCTTTCTGCAATGCTAGGAGTTCAAGAATCTGTTAATTAAAACGGAGTGGTGAACGCTGAAATTATTTTGCTAATTGCTCTGTAATTACTCATTAATTAAATTGTTAAATACAAGAGAAATAGTAACACACAAATCCTGTTACTAAATTTAGTTTCGTAATTGTTTTAGCATTACAAAACTAAGCGAATGATACGTAATACTTACTCAAATCTCAACATATAAAGGTGTAGGCTGGGAATGTTTTTGAAGTCTTTGCACTGATTTCGAACAAACTTGGTTAATAACAAGCAAAAAGTCGGTTAAGTACCAAACTTGGTATTTAAGTTGGGTATGTTTCAAGGATGTGATACGAAGTATATAATGGCATATGTTTCACATATTTTTCATGACAAACTAAATGTATATATCTTGAATGTTCTGGGAATAGCCTCTGAAGACCTCTGTTGTGGATAACTTTTGTGTAACTGGTAAACAAAATATAAAATCTCTTTAAAATACACAATTTATACCACATACGGTATTTCTATTGGTTTCGGTTTTAAGCTACTTGAAGTTTTTTCAAACGGGAAGTCGATTATTCATTTCACCTCTCTTTTGTTTACTCCTTGCAAGCAAAGATAACCAAATTTTAGTAGTTTTACATAGCGACCGACTTTTAGAAGTTTTGACTACCGATTTAGCCTGTACATTCCCTTATTCCCCTTCAACTTACAAAGAGGCAAGTGAAAAGATCAATTCTGGTAACGTTTATCTTGATTAGCATGATGTAGAGAAAAGAATAATATATTTTAAAATAACCTTTTTTACTTTTTTAATACGTACTCTGTACATAGTGTATAGAGAAGGTATTGCACTCCACCAACAAATTCGATACCGAGATTTCACCGGAAATATATGTTTTAGGGTCCCCTGTATCCAAAAAGAGTATTTTCAGAAAAAGATCCGTGTGTGTGTGTGTATGAGTCCGTGTGCCCGTGAACAGGATAACTCAGAAACGAAAAGTAGTTAAAATACCAAACTTAGTATTTAAGTTTAGTATCTTCCAGGGATGGGACAAGAACATTTTGAGAAAAATCCCCCATCCCCAACTACCCTTTAGATGGAATTATTTTCGAAAATTTTGATTTTCTCAAATGGCTAACGATTTTGATTAAAATGTCGTATATTAAAAATATTTCCCTGACAAATAAAATGTATATCTTGAATTTTCTGGGAATAGCCTCTGAAGAGTAGTTTATTCTGGATGAATTTTACTGAATTTTGAATAACTGCTAAACCGTAAGAGATGGACAAAGATTTACTGTACAAAAAATGTAGAGCACGTTAAAACACAATTTATGTTATATACATTTTGTTCATGGAGTTCGGCGTTTTTTAGGCATTCCTTATTTTTGTTTTCTGCTATGAAAAACTTACTTTTCTCATTTAGGAATTTGTCAACTGCTGTCCATACAAACAACGAAACTTCAGTAACATAGCAACCAGCTTTTGATTATCACTTTAACCTACGGTACTCCCTTATTTCTCTTCTACTTACAAGGAAGCAAATAATATAGCTATTTCTGCTAATTTTTTACTGATTAGCACGAAGTAAATAGATGTATAAGCTTTTTAAGAATAATTTTTTGCAGAGATGAAGAGAAAGTCATGTAAATTGTAAATATTAGATTTTTTTCTGCACTATGTCTCTTACAGTTTAGCAGTTCAGCAAAATTCGGCAAACATTCATCCAGAATAAAGAGATGTTCAGAGGCTATTTCCAGAAAATTCAAGATATACATTTTATTTGGGATATATATCTTTTATCAAAATTATTACAGCCAATTTTGGAGAAAATCAAAAATGTTTAAAAAAATTTCCATGTAAAGGGTAGTTTTTGGTGGGGGACTTTTTTTTAAAAACTTCGTGTTGGATCCTTGGAAATATTAAAAGTTTAGTATTTACTAGTCTTTTTGTTTTTGAGCTATGCTATCGACAGACACACACGCAGACATTTCTCTAAAAAAAAAAATTTCGGAATTAGGGGGCCCCGAAATCATATTTCCGGTGAAATTTCGATATCGAAGTTTTGGGTGGAATATAATACCTATTTTCTGCAGCTAATATGCACAAGGTATGTACATACGTGTTAGAGAAGGAAAAATTCTCCCGCCACATCTGGATTTGCATCTTGGACATCTGATTTGAAATCCAGAACGGTGACTATTTGACCTTGGAGGTAGTTCATAGGCAATTTTTGAAACAAGAGACGAGAAATGCCACATTTGTGCAATAAACCATTTACAGCTTGTTGCGTGCGAATAACGGAAATTGGCGTACACTACGTCATGCTGAGGTTTGTTTCCAGAGGAAAAAGGGATGACAGCACTTCAAAGGTCTGTCGTGTGACAAAGGTTCTTTCCCGAAGTTGTCTCGATGGGGGAAGCACCAAGTGGAAGTTAGAGGGCCGGATGACCCTAATTAGGGCTTTCCGTCTGAGGAGCAAGATTGTTATCGTGGGGACACTTGTTGGCAAGAAGTTGGTAACTACTGGGGCCGTTGCACCTGGGATCACTCTTCCCTCTGGAATACAAAGGCCTGGATGCTTCCAGTGATCACAGAAATAAAACTCAATCGGTTCATTTCCCTCAGTGTTCCTCTCTCTCTCCGCCGAAGACTGAAGCCTTAAAGCTCTTGCTAACTAGTGGCATAGCCAATTCCACCAGTTCAGAGCAACAATCAAGAAGGCATTTTACTTTCTCTACACGTACCATGTACATAGTGTATAGAGAAGGTATTGTATTCCACCCAAAAATTCGATACCGAGATTTCACCGGAATTACATGCTTTGAAACTCTCCGAATCCAAAAAAGCATTTAGAAAAACTCCGATGTGTTAAAATTACAGGATTTTCTCTACATCTACGTATTAAATTATTAAGAAAGTTTATTCTTCCATCTACTTCATACCATTGGTCCCTTGTAAGTAGAAGGGAAAAATATCTAATGTGTTCTATTCACATGTCTTCCTGCTGTTGGGCAAACAAAACTTTTATTCAAAAAATTAATACTTCTCAAACGAGTAGATATCTTTCTTCTCGTTTCTCGTTTGTTTACTCCTGGAAAGCAAAGAGAATGGAATTTCAATTGTTTCACATAGTGACCAGCTTTTAAAAGACGAGCCTATCGCTTTAGCCTGAAAATGTTCTTACTTCCTTTTTGTTTACAAGGAGCTGAATGATAAGACTACTTCTGCTTATGTTTTTCTTGATTAGCATGATGTCAAAAAAAATGTCATGTTATTTATGGACGCTCTTTAACTGCTGTTGCTCTCAGCTTCCCATTCTATACTGGGCGTGAAATACCGCTTAATTTTACTCAGAGGTCTCTCCATCAGGCTTGAGGTTCTTTTACGTGCCGTAAATCTACGACACGGGACCAACGGCTTTACTTCCCTTCCGAAGGAAGCCATGCTAAAGATTTTTACGCCCGAAAAAATCCTTCGCCGGGCTTGAACCCGCGACCTTGGGTATTTGAAGTCAGCATGGTAACCATTACACCACGGAGGGCGACATTAGCATGATGTGGTTATCACATACAACCACACGAACATTTTTCTTAAAATACTTTTTGGATTCGGGGGTCTCAAAACATGTATTTTCGTTGCAGTCTCGTATCGAATTTTTGGGTGGAATACAATACCTTCTCGATACACTATGTATAGAAGAAGTAAAAATATCCGGCTCTGTGTGTGTGTCTGTGTACAGCATAGCTCAAAAAAGAAATCCGTTAATTACCAAACATGATATTGAATTTTAATATCTCTCAAGGATGCGACACCAAGATTTTCAAGAAAATTGCCCCATCCCAAACTACCCTTTATGCGAAAAAAATTCGAAAAACGTTATTTTCTTAAAAAAAGGCTCTAACGATTTCGATTAAAATCTAATATACATGACAAATAAACTGTATATCTTGAATTTTCTGAGAAGAGCCTCTAAAGACCTCTTTATTTTGAATGAATATTGTGGAATTTTGTATAACTAGTAAACCCTAAGAGATAAACAAGAACTTACTATACTGAAAACTTAGAGCTCCTAAAAGTATACAATCACGTTATATACGTTGGTTTTTCCCGAGTTGACTGTTTTCGAGATATTCCTTGTTAAAGTATCAGTTTTAAAATACATAAATTTCTCGCATTCACAACTCCTGGTCATGCAAAAAAATATAGCTGCATTTTAAAACCTGTGATTGTCGGTTTCGACTAGTTTATTCCTGTATTTCCCTTAAATTTATAACGAACTAATTAATAAGACGTTTCTGTTAATGTTAATCTTAATTAGCATGGATTAAAAAAAAGAATACACTTGCTCAGAGTAATTTGTTACGAAGATGTAGAAAAAATCATGTGTATGGTTCATATATTCATATATAACTATTTTGTGATCAAAATCTTATATGTTCCATTCACATGACTTCCTCTATTCTGCAACATCAAATTCGTACAAAGCTTATTCTTTTATTTTCTGTTAACTACTTTTAAAGCTAATCAAGATAAACATTAAAAGAACTGGTCTAGGCTTAAGCAATAACCAGATCTTTTATGACCAAAAGTAAAATAAAAGAAACTGGAGAGACAAAATTCCGTTTCAAAAAGCTTAAAGTATCTGGAAATTAAAAATTGAATAACTCGAAAATGGTTTACTCTACAAAAATAAAGTATAAAAAATTGTGTGTTTTATTTATATCTAGGTATTTTTCAGTAAGATTAGATATATCTCTTACGGTGAAAATGGAAAAGGATTTCAGGGGCTATTCCCAAGATATCCAACGTATTTTATTTGCCATGTAAATATCTGTAATATACGGTATTTTAATCAACACAATGAGCCATTTTTTTATAAAATCTAAAATTTCGAAATTGCCTTCCATGTATGGGGAGGGGAAATTTTCGTGAAAGCTTTCACCGTAACCTTGAACTTAAATATTCGACTTCTTGTTTTTGAACTTGGGTTTCACACACATATCACGAGCTTTTTCTAAAAATCTAACGTATTCAGTTCACAAGCATTTCTCTAACTGTTCTGCTACTACAAACTACTCTTACAAATATTATGTTTATCTACATCATGCTAATCAAGATAAAAAATTAGCAGAAAAGTTGTTATTACTTGCTTCCTTGCAAGTAGAAGGGAAAAAAGGGAATACACCAGGCTAAAACTAAGTAACATTTTTTAAAAGCTGGCCACTATGAAATAATTGAAATAAGATTCTCTTTGCATGCCAAGAGTAAACCAAAAGAAATGAAACGGAAGATGACTTGAGGAAACTTTAAAATAGGTAGATTAAAATTAAACCAATAACAAAAAGTATTTCGGAAATAATTAACTATATAACAAAAAGAAAAAAATGAATACGACATAATTTTTGTGTTTCAACAGATTTACATAATATGTGTAGTAAGTTATTGCCCATCTCTTACCCTATCATTTATGTAAATGTCATTCACGACGAAGAGGTTTTCAAAAGCTATTCCCAGAAAGTTTAGATATATTTTTTTTCATTAAAATATCCTCAATAATATAAAATAATTTGATATTTAAGTTTAGTGTCTTCCAAGGATGCGACACGAAAATTTTCAACAAAATTTCCCCACCCCCAAACACCCTTTCCATGGAACATTTTTCGAAAATTTTGAGTTTTTCAAAAATGGCTCTAAGGATTTTGATTAAAATATCACATATTAAAGATATTTACCAGACAAATAATGTGTATCTTGAATTTTTTGGGTAAAGCCTGTGCAGAAATTTTGCATAACTGCTACACTGTAAGAGATGGACAAAAATTTACGGCACACAAAATTTACGGCGTACCTTGTGTTTTTAATGTATATATATATATATACATTAAAACACAATTTATATTACACACATTTTTTCGTGGAGTTGATAGTTTTTTTAGATATTCCCTGCTTTTGGTTTCAACTTTGAAAAACTTATAGTTTTCTCATACAGGAATTTGTCAAACAAAGGAACTTCAGTCACATAGCAACCAGCTATTGGCTATCACTTTAGCCTATGGTACTCCGTTATGTCGCTTCTACTTACAAAGAAGCAAGTAATAAGACTATTTCTGCTAAGTTTTTCTCGTTTAGCATGAAGTAGATAGAAACAAAAGCGTTTTAACAATAGTTTGTTGCAGAGATATAGAGAGAGTCATGTGAATGGAACACAGATTGTTTTTGCTTGTTGGGACTCCGGCGCTGTATTCTCTTTTTTCAACGTTTCTTTTGTTTATCTATTACGTTTTGCTGTTTGCTTCTAATACACATACATCGATAGATACACAAACACCCATACCCGAGGCGGGACTCGAACCCACAATCCCCTATGCCACGAAGGACCATAGCGATATTCCTTGGCGAGCGTGGCCATGTTATATTAGGATAAGTGATAATTTAAACAGTAAATGTTACTAATTACAATATTATTGTTATAATTATTATTATTATTATTATTATTATTATTGTAAAGATAATTTGTTAAAGAATATATAGCGAAAGTCACGTGAAAGGAACACATCTAATTTTGTATTTACATGAAATAAAAAATACAGATGTAGATAGTATCGAATCTAATGAAATATTTAGTTTCGTTCAAAATACATAAAACAGCTTTAAAGATTGTTGCACATGTTCAGAAAATTACGTATTGTTCTGTGATAATTGTGTTCAATACTGCAAGGCACATTTGCATTGTGTACAATATTGTTGTCGATGTGTAATTGAGCAGCAATCCAAAATATTTACTCAGTTGATTATCAACGTAAATCAAGTGTGTACCTACAGTGCTTTGTTGTTGCGTTGAATACTCAAGAACCAGCAACTGAGTCATATTTAAGTTGAAACTTTGAAGTGATGGACTGTCATAACGATACAGGGTAGGAGGAGAATAAATACAAACATTTGTACTAGCGTTTGAGAATGAATAATGTCCCACTATTAGCCATCTTTTACTTTATCTACACTTGCTGTGCACATGTTGTATAAAGAAAGTACTAAATTCCATCCTAAAATTCGATACTGAGATTTCACTGTAAAAACACACACATATGTACCCCTTAAATAAAAAAAATCTGATGTGCTCCATTCACATGACTTTCTCTAGCCGTGTTACAAGCTTCTTACATGAGATTATTCTTCTTTCTGCACATTGCTAATCGAGGTATTCAGCACAATGTTGTTATTACTTAGTTCCTTATAAGTAGGAAGAAAATAAGGGAATACACTATGCTAAATCGATAGTCAAATGTTTTAAAAGCTGTCGTTATGCGATTGTCATTACAAATCGCTTCTTTTCTTGGCCAGGAGTAGAACAAAAGAAAAAGGGACACTCCCGTCTGAGAAAAGTATGTCTTCTCAACTGAAACTAATAACAATGAATACCTCGAGAACGGTAAGCTGCACGAAAAAAATGTATATGACGTAAATTGTGTACTTTAACAGGGCCTACATTTTTTGTATACTAAGTGTTTGTCTATCTCTTACTAGTTATGCCAAATTAAACAAAATTCATCCAGAATAAGCAGGTCTTTCAAAGCTATTCCCAGAAAATTCGAGATATACATTTTATTTATTAGGTAAATATATTTAATATATGATACTTTAATCAAAATGTTTGAGCCATTTTTAAAAAATCAAAATTTTCGAAAAAAGTTCCACGTAAAGGGTAGTTTGGAGTGGGGAATTTTTCTCAAAATCTTCGTGTCGCATCCCTGGAAGATACTGAACTTAAATACCAAGTTTGGTATTTTAGCTACTTTTCGTTTTTGAGTTATCGTGTTCAAAGACACACGGACACACACAGACACACGGACACACGGACCTTTTTCTGGAAATGCTGTTTTTGTATTCAGGGGGTCCTAAAACATATATTTCCGGTGAAATCTCGACATCGAATTTTTGGGTGGAATGCAATACTTCTCTATCCCTATGTACATTGTACATACGGGGCTAGAGAAAGTAAAAATTAGAAAAATAGTCTTCTAACTCGCTTCCTTGTATGTAGAAGGGAAATAAGGGAGTAGCATAAGCTAAAGTGGTAGTCTAAAGCTGGTTGCTATGTGACTGAAGCTCCTTTTATATATATACATAAACTGTGTGTTATAACGAGCTCTACATTTTCTGTTCAGTATGTTTTTGCCCATCTCTTACGGTCTGTCAGTTATACAAATTTCCGTAAAATACATCCAGAATTAAGCAGTCTTCAGAGGCAATTCTCAGAAAATTCAAGATGTACATTTTAATTGTCAGGTAAGCATCTTTAATATACGATATTTTAATAAAAATCCTTTGAGCCATCTTTAAGAAAATCAAAATTTTCGAAAATTCTTCCATATAAATGTTAGCTGGTGAGGGGGGGAATTTTCATGAAAATCTTCGTGTTCCATCCTTGGAAGATATTGAATTTAAATACCAAGTTTGGTATTTAACTGACTTTTCGATTTTGAGCTATGGTGTCCACACACACACACACACACACACACACACATTCTCCATATTTTTTTTTTATTTTCATAGAATATTACCTAATTAGGGCCCGCAATATATTCATGGCTCCATATAAAAGTATTGAACGCTATTATATTATGATTTATTTGAAATTAGTTTTATTGAACAAACACATAACTGAAACTATCATGCAAATATTGGCATTTCCGTTGTTAAACCTAAAGTCACCCTCTTTTCTCGCAAAGCTGAGGAATTAAAATTAAACGTCAACAGTTAAGAAAGATTCAAGTAGGGAAATAAGAGAACACGAGTCACAAATATTTTATACACTGTAGTTAACTTTCGTTTTTTGGTGCGATGACGATTTATCAATGATACAGCTTCCTTGCACCATGCATTGCGCAAGGGAAAGTTTGCGACTGAAACGGTCCCTCGTTTCCTCACCGTGAGTTACGTAAATGTAGATCGGTGGTGTAAAGATACAAGTGCAATGTATGTAAAGCAAAGAGAAATATAATGCATAAATATGCAAAGCTTTTAGATCCTGAAGATACGGAAGACCTGGGTTTGATTCCCGGTACCGGCGTGGGGAACTTTCTCCCGTTGGAAGACCTACTTCGGTGTGCACTCTGACTCGTGAGGTCGTTGGAGGGTCAATTAAGGAGCTATTTGATTGAGAAGTAGCGGCTCCAGATCGAGAAGACCGCATCAACCGGCCGGGAGGGACTCGAGGCGCTGATCACACATCACCCTTCGGCACTGCACCCCATCATGACGCTTTCGGGCACTGATGGAGGATGCAGTGGCCGGGCTGTAGTGCATTGTCCCTTGTGGACTGTCTTGTCATGGAGTTACGTTTATTATATATATATATATATATATATATGTATATATTACCTACACTATATTGGTACAATAATGTGTTTGGGAGTACGTATAAGCGTGAATGATTAATATGCAATGTATTTCTCAATGGGTGATGACGTCATATGCCATTCTTTGGGAATTTATATTGCCCTTCCTTTATATATCACTATGAAGTGCATATGTACATTTATTTTGCTGAGGAAAGATTTTGTTCCAGAGCTGCTCTAACCAGTCCTTTAGCTTCACGCCGGTCATCTGTCTTGTCATATACGAATTTTCACTATGAAGCTATTGAGAGCAAGCTTTTGCAGATTTGAAAGAATAGGGAAGACATTTTTCATTTCCACAAAGGCTATTGAGGGACCTTTTCTCAAAACCATTTATTTCATAGGTTTTTTCTTCATTAAAATATCATACCAGAGTTAACACTTTGTGAAAACCCCAGCATAATGATAAAGAAAAACATCCCGCCAAGGAAAACAACTCGGCATTAATTTTCTTTAAAGATTCGGCTGAAACCAGAATAAATTGTTTCTCTCAAAGAATAAATTTCACGTTATATAATTCCCAAATATATTTTCAAGAATTTACCTCTTTTAACTTTTTCTGAGGAATGATAAAATGGAAAACACGGACGTTGAATGCGGCGTCTTTAACACAAAGGGAAGTCGGTGATGAAAACAGCTTTCCTTCGCAATTCTATTGTCCTCCATTTTTTGTACTTTGTATGAAATCTGTTATAACATAAAAGGAATAACCTTTGCGCAGTGGTATAATTTGTACAGAGAAAAAACAGCAATTGAGCAGTTATACCTAACTTGAACAATAGGGTCTTAGACATGTGGATATGCGAATTCGCTTATTTGCTGTAAACCCAAATGAAAAGAACTGTATAATCTGAAGTGTTCCATTCACACGACTTTCTCTACATCTCTGCAACAAATTATTGTTAATAAGCTTAAGCTTCTATCCACTTCATGTTAATCTGCATACATATTAACAATAAACCTCCGTGGTGTAATAATTACCATGCTAACTTCATATACCTAAGGTCGCGGGATCAAACCCGGTCGAGGACGATGAATTTTTTCGGGTGTAAAAATACTTACAATAGCTTCCTTCGGAAGCCAAGTAAAGCCGTTGGTCCCGTGTCGTAGATTTACGGCAAGTAAAAGAATCTGAAGCCTGATAGAGAGGC
The DNA here is from genome assembly GCA_030762935.1 of Hymenopus coronatus. Taxonomy (NCBI): domain Eukaryota; kingdom Metazoa; phylum Arthropoda; class Insecta; order Mantodea; family Hymenopodidae; genus Hymenopus; species Hymenopus coronatus. Next base: position 62,366,920 of record CM060884.1, read on the forward strand.
CTCTGAGCAAAATTAAGCGGTTTTTCACACCCAATTTAGAATGGAACGCTGAGAACCACTGTAGTTAAGGAGCGTCCATAAATAACACGCAATTTCAATTTTATAAACGCTTACTTGTAAGCGGAAAGGAAATAAGGGCATACGCTACACTAAGACAACATTAAAATTTGGTCACCTTGTGGATGAATCCGTTTCTATGCATTGCAAGGAGATCACAAGTTCCCGTATGAGAAACGTCTTGTTACTTGCTTCCTTGTAAGTAGAAGCAAAATAAGGGAGTACCATATATTAAAGTGATACTCAAAAGCTGGTCACTATGTGACTGAAATTTCTTAGTTTGTATGTACAGGAGTTGACAAATTCCTGTTCTGTCTGTCTGTCTGTCTGTCTGTGTGAGTGTGGGCAACACAGCTCAAAAACGAAAAGCGTTAAATACCAAACTTGGTATTTAAGTGTGGTATCTTCCGAGGACGCGACACGAAGCTTTTAAGAAATTCCCGCTACCCCTAACTACCCTTTACATGGAACTTTTATCGAAATTTCTGATTTTCTCAAAAATGGCTCTAACGATTTTGATTAAATTATCGTATAATAAAGATATTTACCTGACAATTAATATGTATATCTTGAAATGTTCTGGGAATTGCCTCTGAAGATTGCTTTATTTTGGATGAATTTTACGAAAGTTTGCATAACTGCTAAACCGTATGAGGTACACAAAAACTTACCACACAGAAAAATGTAGACCACATTAACACACACAATTTATGTTATATATTTTGTTTTCGTGGAGTTGATCATTTTTAGACATTCCTTGTTATTGGTTTCAGCTTTGAAAAACTTATACTTTTCTCATACATGAATTTTCATCTCCTGTCCGTACAAACAAAGGAACTTCAGTCACATAGCAACCAGCTTTTAACTATCCTTTAACCTATAGTACTCCCTTATTTCGCTTCTACTTACAAGGAAGCAAGTAATAAGACTGTTTCTGCTAATTTTTTCTCAATTAGTATGAAGTAAATATTAGCATTAGCTTTTTAACAATAATGTGTTGCAGAGATGTAGAGAAAGCCTTGTGAATGGAACGCATCAGAATTTTTTTAATGTAGCTAACTGAAGCTGAGAATATCAAAATAAATATAGATGATCTTATGCGATTTACCGGGAACATCTCGAGTCAATCGGTGAATTTAATGCGGCGTCGGCATGTTGTCACGGTAGCTCAGCGGTAACGGTAAGAGCAACAGGACGGAGACCAGAACATCCGTGGTTCAAGTCCCGGCTATGGTGCTGAATCTTTCATTCCGACTCTAGTATATCTCTTGCCATAAACGATTAGGGTGGAAGAATATATGGCAATAGAAGTACAGGAAGAGAAAGACTTATAAATGAAGACATCAGATTTTTAACTCTCTCTCCTTTGCACATAGTACATAAGTTTAAAATAAATTTTACTCCAAACAAAAATTTGATAGAATTTTCACTGAAAATAAATGTTTCAGGATCCCCTATATGCCAAAAGAAAAACATTTTTAGAAAAAGGTCCGAGTGCAGGATACAGATGGCTAAATTAATTTTTATGTAACGTTATCAGTACTTAAAACTTTATTAACATAAATAACTATCATTTCCTGCATTTCCTGCAAACTAGTTTACAACAGCTTATTCCTCTATCTTCTTCATACACATAAAGAAAAGCATTAATAGAAATTGTCTTATTACTTGTGTCCTTATAAGAAGAAAGAAAATAAGAGGATAAACTTGACTAATACGAGAGTCAAATATCTTGAAAGCTCTCACTATGTAGTAGTCATCGAAATCCAGTAACCATGACTAGGACTAAAACAAAAGATATATGTGACGAATAACTATTTCCCATTTGAGAAAAGCATGCCTATTTTAAAACTGAAACCAATAAAAGGCTTAGAAGTTGTTAGCTCTACAACAAGTATAAAATAAATTGTGTATATTACCAGTTAAGCAAAAGGCAGCTGGAAGGGAGAGCTCTTCAAGCATTAAATATACGCGAGCTAGAAAGGTGTTTCATTCAGACGACTTTCTCCTCTTCTCTGTCACAAATTATTGTTAAAAAGCTTATCCTTTTATCTACATCATGCTAATCCATATTAACATTAGCAAAAATTGACATCATTACTTGGTTCCTTGTAAATAGAAGGGTAAAAGCCTAGCGTGTTCCATTCAAATGATGTCCTCTAGCTGTTTGGCAAACAAACAGTTTAATCAAAATACTATTATTTTATCCACATCGTGACATTAGCAGAATTAGTCTCTATACTAGCCTCCTTGTCTACATTATTTGTGTAATAAGTTTTTGTATATTTTTTAAGGTTTGCCATTTATACAAAATGCATCAAGAATGAAAACGTCTTCAGAGGCTATTTCCAGAAACTTCAAGATATACATTTTGTCTGTCATAAAACTATATTACACATAAGATATTTTAATAAAATTCGTTCGGACCATGATCAGGAAAATAAAATGTTTCCAAAAATGTTCCCTGTAAAGGGTAATTGGGGGAGGGGGAATTTTATGGAAATCTTCATGCTGTTTTCTTGAAAGATACTCAACTTAAGTACCAAGTTTGGTGTTTAATCGACTTCTCGTTTTTGGGCTATGATGTACACACCCAGAATCACTCGGAATTTCTTCTAAAAATGTTTTTTTTGGGACTCAGGGGCCCTAAAAGCATATATGAAATCTCAGTACTTTCTCTATACTCACTATGTACATAGTGTATAGAGAATGTATTGCACTCCACCAAAAAATTCCATACCGAGATTTCACCGGAAATATATGTTTCAGGGTCCCCTGTATCCAAAAAAGTATTTTCAGAAAAAGGTCCGTGTGTGTGTCCGTGAACACGATAACTCAAAAACGAAAAGTCGATAAAATACCAAACTTGGTATTTAAGTTCAATATCTTCCAGGGATGCCCCACGAAGATTTTGAGAAAAATCCCCCAACCCAAACTACCCGTTACATGGAATTTTTTTCGAAAAATTTTATTCTCTAAAATATGACTAACTATTTTGATTAAAATATTGTATATTAAGGTTATTTACCTGAGAAATAAAATGTATATTTTGAATTTTCTGGGAATAGCCTCTGAAGACTACTTTATTCTGGATGAATTTTTCATAACTACTAAATCATAAGGGATGGACAAAACTTAACCCACAAAAAATGTAGAGCACGTTAAAAGACACAATTTATGTTATATACCTTTTTTTCGTGGAGTTGGTCGTTTTTGAGATATTCCTTTTTCTTGGATTCAGCTTTGAAAAATGTATACTTTTCTCATACAGGATTTTGTCAACTCCTATTCATACAAACAAAGGAACATCAGTCACATAGCTACCAGCTTTTGGCTTTCACTTTAACCTATGGTACTTTCTTATTTCGCTTCTGCTTACAATAAAGCAAGAAATAAGAATATTTCTGCTAATTTTTCTCGATTAGCATAAGGTAAATAAAAGATAAGCTTATTAACAATAATAATTTACAGATATATAGAGAAAGTCATATGAATGGAACACATCAGTTTTTTGCTAATATGACAGACAAGAATACTTTAGGTCAACTTCTGCCCACGTTATCGGAAAAGCTAAGGGTTGGGTTTGCATTAAAAAGTTCAGCTCTTATGGTGCCAATAAACGAACTTTAGGTTTTTATTGGGAACATTGCCGTCGACCTTTTTTTCTTTTTCTTTCTTTCTTTTTCCTTTTTTTTCAAACAGACATTTCTAACGCCGAAACTCTGCCTTTGCGTAGTGAGCAATTAAGCGGGCTGGGAAACCCATTCCTTTAAGGTGAGGAGTTATTCGCCTTCCTTTTGTTAGCATCTCTAAACTCGAAAGCCCTGAAAAAGGAGATAATAGGAGAGAAGTGTGGGCGGGGGAAATAAAGCGAAGTTTGGAGCAATTCAACTAGCAAGTTACCCACATACAGAGAATGAAAATGAAGAAGAGAATTACAGACAAAAATGAGTGAGGAAACAAGGAAAAGCGCCAAGACTCAAGTAATTATCAAGTTGTCTTCTTTTATGATCAGCCCAAGCGACGTCACTGAAGCTTAATAATTATTAAAGTTGTGGCAATATCAAATTCTAACGACTGCCTTAAAATGCGAGCTGTGTCTTTATTCCAAGGCCAATTCCTGCTTTAACATACCTACTTAGGTGAGAAAGTGATGTGCTTAGAAGCATTTCATCTCTCACTTTGCAGCCCATTCTTAAATCAACCGCTTCCAGCAACAGTGTTTTCTACTTTTTACTTTCTCTACACATACTATGTACATAGTCAATAGAGAACGTATTGTAATTCACCGAAAATTTTGATACCGAGATTCCACCGGAAACACATGTTTTGGGTTACTTCATGCTAATCGAGAAAAAATCTGATGTGTTACACTCACATTACAAACTTCTTCCAATATATTATTCTTCTTTCTGCATCTTGTTAACTGAGGTACTCATTAGCACAATGTTCTTATTACTTAGTTACTTATAAGTAGGAAAATATAAAGGGAATACACTAGGCTAAAGCCACAGTCAAGTGTTTTAAAACCTGTCGTTATGCGATTGTCATTACAAATCCTTTCTTTTCTTGGCCAGGATTAGAACAAAAGAAAACCGCACACTCCCGTCTGAGAAAAGTGTACTGAAACTAATAACACTGAATACCTCGAAAACTGTAACCTCCACGAGAAAAATGTATATGACATAACTTGTGTATTTTAACAAGACCTACATTTTTTGTATAGTAAGTTCTTGTCTATCTCTTATGGTTTACTAGTTATGCCAAATTAAGCAAAATTCATCCAGAATAAACAGGTCTTTAGAAGCTATTCCCAGAAAATTCAAGATATACATATTTGTCAGCTAAATATGTTTAATATACGCTATTTTTAAGAAGATCAAAATTTTCGAAAAAAGTTCCATGTAAAGGGAAGTTTGGGGTGGGGTAATTTTTCTCAAAATCTTTGTGTCGCATCTCTGGAAGATACTTAACTTAAATACCAAGTTTGGTGCTTTACCGACTTTTCGTTTTTGAGTTATCGTGTTCAGAGGCACACGGACACACACACACACACACACACACACATGGACATTTTTGTGAAAATGCCTTTTTTGGATACAGGGGACCCTAAAACATATATTTCCGGTGAAATCACGGTATCGAATTTTTGGGTGGAATACAATACTTCTCTATCCCTATGTACATTGTACATACGGGGCTAGAGAAAGTAAAAGTAGTCAAAAGCTGGCTGCTATGTGACTGAAGTCCCTTTGTATGGACAGTTGACAAATTCCTGTATGAGAAAAGTATGTTTTTAAAGCTGAAACCAAAAACAAGGAATGTCTCAAAAACGACCAACTCCATGAAAAAAATGTATATAACATAATTGTTTGTTTTAACGTGCTCTGCATTTTTGTGTGGTAAGTTTTTGTCCATCTCTTACGTTTTAGCATTTATGCAAAATTCCGTAAAATTCATCCAGAATAAAGTATGCTTCAGAGGCTATTCCGGAAGACTCAAGATATAAATTTCATTTGTCAGGTAAATATCTTTAATATACGATATTTTTATCAGAGTCGTTAGAGCTATTTTTGGGAAAATCAAACTTTTTTAAAAAAAGATCAATGTAGAGCGTACTTTGGGGTGGAGGAATTTTCTTTAAAATCTTCGATTCGCATCCTTGAAAGATATCAAACTTATATAAAATTTTGGTATCTTCCAAGAATGCGACACGAATATCTTCAAGAAAATACCCCCACCCCCAGCTACACTTTAAATAGAAAAAAATTAGAAAATTTTTATTTTCTCCAAAATGGTTCTAACAATTTTAATTCAAATCTGTTATAGTTAAGATATTTACATGCAAAATAAAACGTATATCTTGAATTTTCTGGGAATAACCTCTGAAGACATATTTATTCTGGGAACATTTTGCGAAATTTTGCATAACTGTAAACCGTAACAGATACACAAAAGCTTATTACACAATATATATATATATATATATATATATATATATACTGATAAAACATACAATTTATGTTGGCCGTTTTAGAAATATTCCTTGTTATTGATTTCAGCTTTAAAATACTTACACTTTTCTCATACGGGAACCTGTCAACTTCTGCCACGCAAAGAAATGGATTTCAATCCCATAGCAACCACATTTTAAAACATTTGACTGTCGGTTTAGCCTAGTATATTCTCTTATTTCCCTTCTATTTATAAATGAGCTAAGTTATAAGACCATTTCTGCTAGTATTTTAGCATTAAATAGATAGAATAATAAACTTTTTTACAATAATTTGTTACAGAACTGCAGAGAAAGTCATGTGAATGGAGCCCATTACACTTTATATTCTAATCCTCTCCAAAACACTTCAAGTATTACCGTGTAACTCACAAGGTTAATATGCGCTTTATCTCGCTTAGGGTGAGTTACCCGGATAAGGCTTTTTTTCGGGGTTTTCCCTTATCCTGAGAAGACGAATGTCGAGTCACTTTAAGCTCCAAGGACCCCGATATCATTTGAGCATCATTTCACCAATTTCATTAATCGTCCGATATGACCAAACCACGTTAAAGGACGTTAAACTAAAGAAGAAATGTATACTCCGATAAATCACACAATTTATGTCAGCCGTTTTAAAGATATTCCTTGTTATTCAACCCCATAGCAACCACATTTTAAAACATTTGATCGTTGGTTTAGGTAGTGTATTCTCTTATCTCCCTTCTATTTATAAATGAGGTAAGTAATAGGACCATTTCTGCTAGTACTTTAGCATCAAATAGATAAAAGAAAAAAACTTATTAACAATAATTTGTTACAGAACTGTAGAGAAAGTCATGTGAATGAAGCTCATCAGATTTTTTATTTTAGCCCTCTCCAAAAGACTTCAAGAATTACCGTATTACTGAAAACGTTAACATGCGCTTTATCCTTGTTGATAGAAACCTCTCAGATAGCGCACTGATTAATCTGGGAAGTCGCCGAGGTTCCGCAGTGCACCAATGAGCGATCACTTCAGCCAATCAAAGTGACAGAAAGACGTTAAGTACACGTGGAGTAAAACACAACGTTGCAATATCTTTGCAGTTTTCTCTCGTTTTACCTATTCGTGTAGTTTTCTTGTGAACTTCACAGGTGTTTAGTGTGTATTAATAAATATGTGGAGGCATTGGGACGTATCTAGCTTTGATGCTAGAAATAATAGTAATTGCCAATATTCCAGCTAGTTTCCTTACAACACGGATTCGGTTAAACAGTTATTAGTGAAGTTAGGGTTCCGCTTTCGCATATCAAATAAGAGGCGCGTGATTACGAATCAGCAAGGATTGTGTACTTGAGTAAACTAAGCTACTCAAATAGCCGGCTTACCGAGAAACATGCGGGCCAGTTGAGAAATTCAATGCTATGCAGACATGTTGCCATGGTAGCTCAGCGGTAGAGCAACCGATTAGAGACCGGGAGATCCGTGGTTCAAATTCCGGCTGTGGCATTGAATTCCTACGCAAGGTTTGTGTAAAAAAAAAAAAACCAAGTACACCAACAACAATTGACCATAATAGTTGGTTATACTATGAATCTCGAAACTTAAGTACTTACGACATTGCAAGTTATTTTGGGATTGTCATCTCAAAATAATTTGAGATCGGCTTGTGAGAAATGCAATGCTATGCCGGCATGTTGCCATGGTAGCTCAGTGGTAGAGCAACCGTCTAGAGACTGGACTATCCATAGTTCAAATCCCGGCTATGGCATTGAATTCTTCTGTCCGACTCTACCTATGCAAGGTTATCGTATAATTTATTTAGATGAACCTTGGTAGAATACCCATGCTGTAAGAAAAGGTTGGGATGACGGCAGCTGCTCTCTCTGGCTTCCAGACCTTGTGTCACGTGGCAAAAGAATGATCTAGCATGCAATCGGTAGCCAGAGTTGGATCGAGGGCAGCTTATATAATGTGCTTAGACCTTATTAGCACTGTGTAGTACACTGTGTGCTTAATAAGAACCTTACTAATGTTATTAATTTGCTACTCTAAGATATAGAAACCCTAAATTTGATTTAAACATTTTAGAAGGTTTTAATTAAATTATAAGCTTTAAATTATGATTTTGAATTTTGGATATAATGCAGACTTAAATTGAATATAAATTTATATTGAAGATGGATGGTTTTGAAATCTTTAATTAATGTAAGTATTTAATTTAAAAATTGTGGGATTTTGATATAATTGGAAGTAGTTATAATATTAACTTTTAGAGAATTTTAAATAAATATAATATAAAGTTAAAATATATATATATATATATAATTAGGTGTTATAAAATGTGTATGTAATTTTTTTATTTTAAATTTTATGATAAGTAGAATAGTAATTATATGTATACAATTTTAAGTAATAGCAATATAATAATAGTAACAGTAATACAATTAATTTACTTAATGGAATAGATATTAAAATAATACAATGGTTTTCAAAATAAAATATGTGTTTAACATAAATAAATAATATATAATACATTATAATAAATATAGCAGTAACAATAATAAAACCATATACTAACATTAAATAAAAATTATTAAATATATTAAAATACGAAATTATAATAATATTAATATTAAATGGAAAATTATATTAAATTAAATATTAACATAAGAGTTTAATTGATAATAATTATAAGTTTAATTGGTATTTATAAACATTTTGTGCTAAGTTAGGTTAAGTTTATACCTGTAAGTTTAAATTGTATGATTAAATTTGTAATTGATATAACTAGTAATAAATGTATAAAGTTTGGAATATTTTACCCTGGTTTAAGCAATTAGCTATCAGGGTTTAATATACATATTACTTTCTCTACACGTACTATGTACATAGTGTATAGAGAAGGTATTGTATTGCACCCAAAAATTCGATTCCGAGATTTCGCCGGAAATACATGTTTTTGGTCCCCCTGAATCCAAAAAAAAAAACATTTTTCAGAAAAGGGTGTGTGTGATTGTGTGTGCCTGTGTGTTTGTGAGCAGCATGGTTCAAAAACGAAAAGACCGTTAAATACCAAAGTTGGTATTTAAGTTTGGTATCTTCCAAGAATGCGACACGAAGATTTTCAAGAAAATCCCCCCACCCCCAACTAGCCTTTATATGGAGCTTTTTTCCAAACATTTTGATTTTCTCAAAAATGGCTCTAATGATATTGATTAAAATATCGTATATTAAAATATTTAACTGACAAAGAATATATATATATATATATATATATATATATATATCTTGAATTTTCTGCGAATAGCCTCCGAAGACTACTTTATTCTGGATGAATTTTACATTAACTGCTAAGCCGTAAGAAATGGACAAACACTTACCACGCAAGAAATGTAGAGCACATTAAAACACACAATTTATGATATATAGATTGTTTTCGAGGAGTTGAGTGTTTTTGAAATATTCCTTGTTTTTGGTTTCAGCTGTGAAAAATTTGTACTTTTCTCATACAGACATTTATCAACTCGTGATCATACAAACAAAGGAACTACAGTCACCTAGTAACCAGCTTTTGACTTCACTTTCACCTATGATACTCTCATATTTCGTTTCTACTTACATGGAAGCAAGTAATAAGACTACTTTTGCTAATTTTTTCTCCATTAGCATGAAGTAAATAGAAGAATAAGCTTATTAACAATAATTTTTACACAGAAGTAGAGAAATTGATGTGAATGGAACACATCAGATTTTTTATTTTATTTTACACTCAAAGAAATAAATGTCCATGCGTGTAACGCGAGTTTACTTGGAGAGACCGTGACAACGTTGCCATCTGTGTTACTGCATCCCGACAATCTTTTCACAGCCTTTGACGCCGACATGTTAACCTTTTCAGTAGCACGGTAATACTGTAGTACCCCCGCTGTATCTTCGGCTCTGACGTTTTTTGAGACTATAGAAAGAATTGGAATAGTCGTCTTTAAGATTATACATTTATGAAATTTTAAACATTCGAGGTATATAAGATATTACTGAAATTTATACTATGGCAGGCAACAAAATTTAATGATAACCAATAGCTGAGCACGATCATGGAAGTGCGACGTTGCCACAAGTTAGAGGGAGGAATGTAGAAACATGCAGTAATAAGACGAAACGAAAACAATGTAGAGGGTATTTCTGGGTCTGCAAGCAATTTAATTGGATGCTTTGTTGACCACTCCTACTTCACCTGCCATTCAATTTTGTGCTTGCCACACACAATATACACCATAACACTGATGATTTTGCCATGTATCAACATTCTAGCTCACATGCATATTTAAATAATGTTTTATTGTCCAAATTTATTGGTGTAATAAAAATGTTGCATGCGATTTAGTTTAAAAATATTCACATAAATATACTGTTTTACAAAAAATAAGTTTACAAATAGACGTCATATTATTTATTTTCACTTTCTCTACACGTATATAGTGTATAGAGCAGGTTTGCACCCAAAAATTCGATACCAAGATTTCAGTGGAAATACATGTTTTGAGCCCTTGAATAAAAAAATAGAATTTTTGGAAAAATATCCACGTGTGTGTGCGAGTCTGTGTGTGTATGTGTGTCTGTGAACAGCATAGCTCAAAAACGAAAATACCGTTAAATACCAAACTGGGTATTTAAGTTTGGTATCTTCCAGAGATGCGACACGAAGATTTTCAAGAAAATCCCCCCACCCTCAGCTACCCTTTACATGGAACTTTTTTAGAAAATTTTGATTTTCTGAAAAATGGCTCGAACGATTTTTACTACAATATATATATTAAAGATATTTACCTGATATTTAAAATGTATATCTTGAATATTTTGGGAAAACATTTTAAGGAAAAAATATTCAAAAAAAATTGACAAGCCTACAGAATGCTTTCTAATCTAATATTGAACTCATTTTCTTTTAGCACACGCACATCCACACTCAAATACATATTTCCAGACAGTGTGGGGGATAGGGAATGATTCCGGTTAAGGAAAAATTACCAGCCCCAACCGGGAATCGACCTCGAGGCCCCTCGCAGGCAGGAGCTCTTCTGACTCGGTTACGGGCCCAGCTCAGCTGATCTTTGTATGGCTATACTGTGTTTAAATCGGATTTTGGCATCGAAAGGGTTAAACATCCATTTGTATGAGGTGGTCCCAGTGAGGTAGAAATTGTGTTGGTCTCTCGGTCCCAGAAACTTAGTAGAGGCGGACATCAAACATTAGAACTGTCGCTGGACACACAAATGCTTACAATAACAGCACAGGTCATTAACTCAGCTGACTTGCTGCTTGGCTCATTCTGTGTCAGCGGCAGCTGCAGGCTACACGCTCTTTCTCAACTCTGATGATAAACTCGCACTCCTTTCTCGTTCCCACAATTCTGAATAGCTAACACAAGGGCGGCGCATGAGAAACCCCTCACTTCCCAAACATAACCTCATTTTTGCTTCCTCTACACCTCTATACGTAGTGTATACAGAAGGTATTGCATTGCACCCAAAATATCAATACCGAGCTTTCATTTGAAATATATGTTTTAGCACCCCCTGAATAAAAAAACAAAACATGTTTAGAAAAAGGTCAGTGTGTGTGCGTGTGCATCTGTGAGCAGCATAGCCTAAAAACGAAAAGATCGTTAAATACCAAACCTGGTAATTTAAGTTTGGTATCCTAAAACGAGATACGAAGATTTTGAGAAAAATCTCCCCACCAAAAGCTACCCTTTACGTAGAAAAAAAAATTCAAACATTTTTAGTTTCTCAAAAATGACTATAACGATTTTGAGTTAAATACCGCATATTAAATATATTTATGTGGCAAATAAAATGTGTATCTTGAATTTTCTGGGAATAGTCTCTGAAGACCCCTTTATTCTACATGAATGTTTAGTGAATTTTGCGTAACTGTTAGACGTAACAGATAGACAAAATCCTAATGGAAAAAAATTTAGCTCTTATCAATACACACATGTTATATATCCTTTATGTTTTTGTTGTGGAGGTAAATGTTTCCGAGATATCCCTTGTTATTTGTTTCAATTGTAAAGTACTTATACTTTTCTCAGACAGAAAGTGTCCGTTTTTATGTACTCCTGGCCAAGCAAAGATGCGATTTGTAATGACAATCGCGTAACGGCAGCTTTTAAAACATTTGACTATCACTTTAGCCTAGTGTATTCCCTTAGTTCCCTTCTACTTATAAGGAACTAAATAATAAGAACATACTGCTAATGTTTGTCTCTTTTAGCACTTTTTAGAAAGAAGAATTATCTTTTGCTAGAACCTTGTGGATCAGCTACAGAAAGTCATGTGAGAGAAACACATCAGATGTTTACTTTCTCTACACGTATTATTTACACAGAATGCAACACGAAGATCTTTAGGAAAATCCAACCCATTCCAAGCTACCCTTTATATGGAAAAATATTCGTAAATTTTGACTGTCTCAAAAAATGGCTATAAATATTTTGATTAAAATATCATATATTAAACATATTTACATGGCAAATAAAATACACGTTTCGAATTCTCTGGAAATAGCCTCCGAAAAACACTTTATTCTGGATGAATTTTAGTGAACTGGTAGACTGTAATAGGTAGGCAAAAACTTACTATACAAAATGTGTAGATCTCTTTTAAACATACAAAATATGTCTTGCACATTTCTTCGTAAAGTTAACCATTTTTGAGACATTCCTTTTTATTGGTTTCAATTTTAAAATACTTAAACTTTTCACATACGGGTATTTGTAAACTCCTGGCAATGCAAAGAGACAGATTTCATCCACATGGCAACCAGCTTTTAAAATAATTGACTATCGTCTTAGCCTAGTGTAATCCATTATTTCCCTTCTACTTACAAGATAGCATTTCTGCAAAAGTTTATCTCAATTAGCATAAAATACAGAGAAAAATAAGCTTTAAACAATAATTTGTTACAGCCAATAGAGAAATTCATGTGAATGGAACACATTAGATTTTTAAATAAATGTTCATGTTTGTAACTGTTCTTCTCTTGCCTGCTAGCAGCTTTATGGTGTGTTGAAAAGTTTCCCTCTCAGGGTGTGGGTGGTAAAAATGTATAACACCTCTCTCCGCTATGTAAGTCTAACCCAAAAACCTAATATTTATTTGGACTTCCTCTATCACATATATAATGTACAGGTAGAGAAAATATTGCATTCTTCCCGAAAATTGACACCGATATTTCACTGTAAATACATCGTTTAGGCCCCCGGATTAAAGAAAAACTTGCGGGCGTGCGTGTGCGTGAGGACATAAATAAAAAAGTCGGTTAAATGCTAAACTGCTAAATTTGATATTTTAGTTCAATATTTTCCAAAAAGTGACACCAATATTTTGAAGAAAACTCCAGTATCATACGTTGAATACTTTCAAATTTTTGTTTTCTCAAAAATGCCTAACGATCTTTATTTGAATATCATATAATTAAGAAAGGTATATGTATGTATTAAATCTTCTGGAATTAGCCCCTGAAGACGTATTCTTTCTGAATGACTGTTGCATAACCGGTAAATTATAATAGAAGGCAAAAACGTATCACACAAAAATGTAGATCTCGTTAAAACAAACGATTTATTTCATTTGCAGTTTTCTGTATTATTAACCGTTTCCCAGCCATTCGTTGCTATCGATTTCATTTTTACTTTCTCTAGCCCCATATGTTCAATGTACATAGGGATAGAGAAGGTATTGTAATGCACCGAAAAATTCGATACCGAGATTTCACCAGAAATATATATTTTGGGGTCCCCTGAGTCCGAAAATAAGCATTTTTATAAAAAAGGTCCATGTGTCTGTCTGTAGACAGCATAATCCGAAAACAAAAAGACCGTTAAATACCAAACCTGGTATTTAGGATAAGTATCTTCCAAGGATGCGACACGAAGATTTTTAATAAAAAATCCTCCCCCACCACAAACTATCGTTTACATGGAAAAATGTTCAAAAATGTTGATTTTCTTAAAAATGGCTGTAACGATTTTGATTAAAATTTCGTATATTAAAACTATTTATGTCCGAAATAAAATGTTTATCTCTAATTTTTTGGGAATAGCCTCTGAAGACCTCTTTATTCTGGATGAATTTTGCTGAATTTTGCTTAACTGCTAAACCGTATGAGATAGAAAAAAACGTACACAAAAATGTACCTCATGACAATGCACACAATTTTTGTCCTTTACGTTTTTGTTGTGGAGGTAACCATTTTCGAGATATTCCTTGTTATTGGTTTCAATTGTGAAGGACTTAAACAGGAAGTGTCCGTTTTTCTTTTGTTCTCCTCCTGGCCAAGCAAAAAAGTGATTTGGAATGAAAGTCGCATAACGATAGCTTTTAAAACATTTGACAATCACTATAGCATAGTGCATTTCCTTATTCTCTTCTACTTATAAGGAACTAAGTAATAAAATTCTGCTAATATTTATCTTGATTAGCATTGTGTACAAAGAAGAATAATCTTTTTTAGGAATTTTGTAGAGCAGCTAGAGAAAGCCGTGTGAGTGTAACACATCAGATTTTTAAATTACAAGTAATAAGACCATTTCTGTTAACGTTTATCTAGATTATCATAAAGTACATAAAAGTATAATATTTTGTAGTAATAGTTTGTAAAGTCAAATGATTGATCACCTTAGACTTTTAGAAAAAGGTCCGCGCATAAACAGCATAACCCCAAAACGAAAAGACCGTGAACTACAAAATTTGGTATTTAAGTTCAGCAGCTTCCTATAAAGCGACAAGATTAACTGGACAATCCCCCACCACAAACTTAACATTTGCATAAAGAGCTATACAACAATTTAGATTTTCTCAAAAATTGCTGAACGATTTTAATTAAAATACCGTATATTACATGTATCTACATAATTAAAATTTATATCTTGAATTTACATGTAATATCCTCTGAAGACCTCTTCATACTGGACGAGTTTTGTACAACTGGTGAACCGTTAGGGATACAGAAAAACTTACTCCACAAAAGTGAAGATTTCGTAAAATCACACAATTTATGTTATATACATTTTTGCCGATTTAACTACTTCCGAGATATTCCTTGTAAGTAGTTTCAATTTTAAAATACTTATATTTTTCTGACACGGAAAGTAATCATTCTTTCGTATCTTTTGTTTTACTTTTGGACATCCTATGGGAATCGAATTTCAATTTATCACGTGATAAAAGATGTCACTATATCTTTAGTTTAGTGTATATTGTTCTCTCTATTCTACTTATAAAGGAGGATATGGTAAGAACACTTCTGCTAATGATTATCTCGAATAGCCCGAGTTAGGTAAAGAAATAATTTTTATAATGATTGTTTACAGAAAGTAGAAAAAGTCATATAGACGGAACACGTTCCCGACAAATAGTTTGAGAATTCCTGCTCTACATCCTTCCTAGCTGCACAATTGCTTATTACTTTGATTTTGTATCTTTTGGCACAGCCTGTACATATTATCGTCGTTTTCTTATAGCCTAAACTGCGGAAGGGGTTTTAAAATCCATATCAATATAAAAACCTACATGGAACTGATTTAATACATTTGTCTACTGCTGCAGAAATGGCGGCCATCAGGCAACCTAAGAAGCTAACAACTTTAACAGTCTGATGTATTACTGTCACATGACTTTTTCTAACTGTTCCAAATACTTTTTACAAAAAATTATTCTGCTTTCTACAACATGTAGAAGGGAATTAAAGTAATGCACTATGCTAAAGTGATTGTCAAATATTTTAAAACTCCGATATGCGATTGTCATTGCAATTCGCTTCTTCGCTTCGCCAGGAGTACAACAAAAGAAAAATTGTCTGAGAAAAATGTAAGTATTTCAAATACAAGTAATATCTCAGAAACGGTTACATACACAACAAAAATGTAAAGGACATAAGGTGTGTGTTTTGACGAGATCTACAATTTTGTGTATTATGTTTTTGTCTATATATTATGATTTAATTCCCAGAAAATTCAAGAAATACATTTTATATGTGATTAACATAGCTTTAATATACGGTATTTTAATAAAAATCATTAGAGCCATTTTTGAGAAAATTATCATTTTCAACATCCTTTTTTCATATAAAAGGAAGTTTCGGTTGGAGGTGGGGGTTTCCTGAAAATGTTGCTGTCACGTCCTTGGAAGATTAATTAAATATCAAGTTTGATATGTAAAGATATTTTAGTTTTCGGGCTATACTGACTACAGACACACACGGACCTTTTTCTAAAAAATTCTGTTTTGGGACTGAGGTAGAAGTCCTGACATCGAATTTTTACGTACATTACCTTCTTTATACACTAGGTACATAGTACGTGTAGAGAAAGTAAAATATCTGGTTAAATCACAGAATGTGTTACATACAGTTTTTGAGACGAAAAGTCGCCATTCGTTTCGCCTTGTTTTACTTTTGAGCATACAACGAGAACCGAATTTCAATTGTTTAGCGACCAGTTTTTAAAAGATATGACTATCGTTTAGCTAAGTGTATTCCTATCTCTCTTCTGCTTATAAAGAAAGCCATGGTAAGAGCTTTTTGTCTTATGTTTGTATCGATCAGGTAAAACAATAAGTTTTGCAACGATAGTTTGTAGAGAAAATCATATGAACTATACTCATTTGAGAAGTACGAGGGCCGTATTTTTTTTTAAACCTCCGATAGGTTATAAATAAAAGACAAGTTCAGAGAAAACAATTTTTTTATTACTAAAATGTTTGTACATTTATAATTACTTTTAAAAATAGTCACCGAAAAGATTGCACATTTATCGTACCTGTGCACAAGCTTTGCAAAAAATGTTGTCGCCAATGATGCAGCCCGAAACCACTATCAGTGCAGCTGTTTATTGTAAAACTTTACGACGTTTGCGAAGAGCCATTCAAAACAAACCAATAGGAATGCTGACTTCAGGAATTGTGTTGATCCATCGTCCACACACCTGCTGGCACAACCCATCGTCTCCTTGAACAATTTCAATGGGACATTTTCGATCATTCGCCGTACAGTCCTGACCTGGCACTCAGCGATTTTCATATTTTCCCTGAACTAAAGACGTGGCTAGTTGGGCAGCACTTGCAAACCAACAAAGATCTTCAATACAACGCCAATACTCATTTGAAATCATTGGCGGTAACATTTTTTGAAGCAGGTATTGCAAAGCTTGTGCACAGGTACGATAAATGTTTGAATCTTTTCGGTGATCATGTTGTAAAGTAACCATAAGTGTATAAAACTTTTAGTAGTAAAATATTTTTTTATGAACTTGTCTTTTATTTATAGCCAATCGGAGATTGAAAAAACAAAACAAGCGGCCCTCGTAGTTTGAGAATTCCTGCATTCCTACATCCTTCCTATTTGTACAATTGCGTATTACTCTGATTTGGTGTTTTTTGAACCAGTCTGTACATATCATCGTCATTTTCTTATGTCCTAAACTGCGGAAAGGTTTTGAAAATCCAGTGTCAATATAAAAACGGACATGGAACTGATGTAATACATTTGTCTACTAGTGCTGCAGAAATTGAGGCCATCAGCAACCTAGAAAGCCAACAACTTTAAAAATGAACTGCTTTCATACCTCTTTGCTTCTTTTGCTGTGTCTGCAGCATATATCGCAAAGAGAGAGAGAGAAAAAAGGATTTGTTGCTTTGTTTTGACACATCGTCCTTATACTCGTGCATCAAGTCTGAATGTTCGAGAAAGGCGATTTCTGCAGACAAATTTGCCCTATTCTGGCGAATAGAGAGAGAGCAAAGTACGAGAAGCAACTGTAGCTATTGCAATAAAATAAAGGAACTGAAAATCTCAGCCAGGCAGACATTTGAGAACGTCGAGAGGTAGAGGACATTTCTAAATGTAAAGAAAGAAATCATTCCTTTTCCTGTGCTTTGAGAAACTTACAAGGGAACTTACTTCTGGAGGGACGGAAAAGAGGACATATAAGAAAGAAGAGTGGATGAACGAGGTAGATAAACGACCGAAAAAAGCAGACGTAAATAGCAAACCCACCCTCCTAATCGTCTCTCCCTCCAGCCCTCAAGAATGCCCGCACGCACCAACACACACATCCATACTCCATCTACCCTCCCTCCTTTTTTCCTCCATTAAAAAGATAGGAAAATAAAAACCTAATTCAGTTGAGGTAGTTTATAAATTGAATAGCTTTTCATTCTCAATGTAGTCCCCAACCGTTGCGCTGCTCTTCCTTTATTTATTTCGTTTCTTGTTTACTTAGCTGTAGGCATCTCTTTTCTGCTGCAGACTGGTGACATAGGACCCTCCTCTTGTCATTCATTTTACTGGGACAACTTGAGGACCGGACCGCGCAATTCACTAGGGACGCCTATCCCCAAGGGACAACAGTTCGCTCGTATTGTGCCGCATTGATAATACAGACCACCAGGCCAGTGTAGACAAAAGTTTCCGGGGTGTGCGATTAGACATTTTTCGGAAACTGCACCAATAGCGTAAAAAATGCTAGAACTGTTGTGGTTATTATTACATATTACGTAATATGTACATAGTATACAGAGAAAGTATTGTATTCTACCCAAAAATTCGATACCCAGATTTCAGCGGAAATATAAAAAAGAAAATAAATTTTAGAAAAAGATCAGCTTGTGTGTGAGTGTATGTGTGTAGACAGATAACTCAAAAATGAAAACGGAGAGGACGATGGACTTTTTCGGCTGTAAAAACCCTCAGTATGGCTTTCTTCGGAAGAGAAGTAAAGCCGTTGGTCCTGTGTCGTAGATTTACGGCACGTAAAAGAACCTCAGTCCTGATAGAGAGGCCTCTGAGCAAAATTAAACGGTCTTTGACGTCCAGCATAGAATGGGACGCAGTTAAAGAGCGTCCATAAATGAAACGCTATTTCATTTTTCAAATACGAAAATCCGATAAATACCATTTGGTATCCAAGTTCGGTATCTCCCAAGGATGTGACACGAAGATTTTCAAGAAAACTCCCTTATCTCAAACTAGGTTTTATATAGAAAACTTTTCGAAAAATTTACTTTTTTCCACAAACACGGCTCTAAAGGTTTTGATTAAAATATCGTATATTAAAGATATTTACAAAATTTCTAGTAATAGTCTATGAAGTCGTCCTCATATTATTTAAAAACCGGTGGCTATGTGACGGTGTTGAAATTCCGTTCAGAATAAAAAGTTTATAAAGATAACAACTTATTAATTGAGAAAACAGTTCAGTGGAGCATTTAATACATTGAAGCATTGAATTAATATGGAAATGGTTAGCTTCACAACAAAAATGTTTTTTTTTTCAGTAAAATTTAGTTTACTTCTTACGGTATACCAGTTATACAAAAGTCTTTCAGAAGGACTTCATAGGCTATTCCTAAGTAATTCATGTACATTTTATTTATCGTATTAGTATACGATTCTTTAATCAAATTCGTTAAAAATTTTTTGAGAATGTAGAAAATTCGAAAAAAAGTTTGTGTGTGGCACATATTCTATTTAGGTCTTATTTCTCCATATTTGATATCTTTTTGTGCCTGTAAAATCGTATTTCGAAAAACTAAAAATCAGATGTGGTCCATTTACATAACTATCTCTACATTTTTACAACAAATTATTATTAAAAGACTTATTATTCTATTCAATTCGTGCTAATCGAGAAAAAATTATCAGAAATGGTTGTATAATTTGCTTCATTGTAAGTAGAAGATAAATAAGGGAGTACCATAAGTTAAAGCGATTGTCGAATCTTCTAAAAGCTGGTTGCTATGTGGTTGAAGTCTCCTTGTTTGTATGGTCGGAGTTGAGAAATTCCCGAATGACTAAAGTATAAGTATTTTAAAACTGAACAAAACGGTCAAACCCCACGAAAAACGTAACTTGTGGGTTTTAACAAGCTCTACATTTTATGTTGTTTATCTATCTCTTACGGCTAAGCAGCTACGCTAATTTACGTAAACTTAGACCAGAATATATTAAAATTTAAGATATGCATTGTATTTGTCTAGTAAAATCAAAATCTTTAGAGCCAGTTTTGAGAAAAACAAAAAATTCAAATAGTTTTGCATGTAGAGGGTCGTTTGAGGTGGTGGGATCTTCTTGAAAAAGTGAAACCCGTATATGACTTTTTGGATGAAAAAGATTTCCCAGCGATGAACACCTCAAAGCAGCAGTGATATCTTGATTCAGATCTCTAGTGGTGAAAAAGTGCAATATCTGTGTTGGAAAACGGATACCACGTAACAATAAAGGCCTTAATAGCAATAGCTTTCGTTGTTATTAAATTATGCCAAATCAGTCGCTTTCTGAATGGCCCTCGTGGAATACCTCCCGTAGCTACTATGTGTATTGCGTATACATACCTGCTAGAGAAAGTAAAATGATAGGGAGTGTAAACAATTGCTTATTCCTTCTCCATACAAATGGAACTATTACTTTATAAGCCTAGTCCTGAGTGTGTATATAAGCAATTTACGGGAGATACCACTTGGTCTGACGCAAACTGTACACAAAGCAGAAGAGGTTCGGTCCTCCACTCAAGCAAAAGTGTCACCAGGGTTCTTTTATACCTCACAACGTGATGACAAATCTCTTTCTCAAGGGAAGAAAAGAATAGGAGAAAAAAATCGTTGGAACGATTACAAAAGCTGAAGTTTGTTTACGTTGGGAGACCCGCACCCCGCTGGGCCCGATTCCTATCATGTTCCTCATATTAACAGTGGCCTACCTTATAGAGGACTCTATTGTACGGACTTGATAGTGCTCTGTGTGCGCAGATACATCTAATTAAATACCCTTCTTCTGCATTTTGGTTGGCGATATTGCAGATTAATTAATAGGATGCGCACAATGTGCAAAGAATAAAATTGATTAGTATTATTCTAGGGCTAGCATTGTTATTGTTATTTGTCTTTTCTTGCAATTTTGTGTGTGGTGTTCTTCACATGGTTTATTGCACAGTTCGCACACGTAGTCTTCGTTTGGCTGGTGGAATTTCTTGTTGTGGCAGAGCTTATGATGGAATCCATATACTGCATATCGTGTATCTTCGTGTCGAAGGTGGAGGTTCACCTGCTTCCATTCTTCCGTCATCATGGTGTCGGTAGAGTAGAAATCATTCGAGATGCAGCTTCTTTTTTTTTTACTTTCTCTAGCCCCATATGTACAATATACATAGGGATAGAGAAATATTGTATTCCACTCAAAATTTCGACACCGAGATTTCACCGGAAATATATGTTTTAGGACCCCCTGTATCCAAAAAAAAGCATTTTCAGAAAAAGGTCCGTGTGTGTGTCCGTGTGTCTGTGAACACCATAACTCAAAAACAAGAAGTAGCTAAAATACCAAACTTCTTATTTAAGTTTAGTATCTTCTAGGGATGCGACACGAAGATTTTGAGAAAGATCCCCCCACCCCAAACTACCCTTTACATGGAATGGCTCTAACGATTTTCATTAAAATGTCGTATATTTAAGATTCATATATTACAAATAAAATGTTTATCTTGAATTTTCTGGGAATAGCCTCTGATGACCTCTTTATTCTGGATGAATTGTTTTGAATTTTGCATAACTAGCCTAAAACAATAGCTTCCTATACTACATAAAATGTAGATCTCGTTAAAACACACAATTTGTGCCACATACATTTTTTTCGTGAAGTTGGCTTTTTTCGAGATTTTTCTTGTTATTGGTTTCAGTTTTAAAATACTTAAACGTTTCTCATACGGGAACTTGCCAACTCCTAGCCACGCAAAGAAATGAACTTCAATCCCATAGTAACCACATTTTAAAACATGTGATTATCGGTTTAGCCTAGTGTATTTTCATATTTCTCTTCTGCTTACAAGAAAGCAAGTAATAAGGAAAATTTCTGCTAATGTTTATCTCAATTAGTATGAAGTAGATAGAAGAATGACCTTTTTAACAATAATTTGTTATGGAGATGTAGAAAAAGTCATGAGAATGGAACATTAGATGTTTTCTGTTCAAAACATACTTTCCAAAAAAGGATTATATCGATAGTATTAATACAATAGAACATTGTAAACTAAGGTAAACTGCTAGGTATATAATACATCACTCACGTCCATTGAACCTATGCCCTTGCTGTTTAAAGCAGCAAGAACAGAGAAACAAGCAGTAATGTAACATCAAAAAATGTCAATTTAATTAATGAAGCTACATCATATATACACAAATTGTTATTTTATCATTTGATATGGTTGACTTATGTGTATTGACACTATTAATCGTCTATCGGTAACCATATCTCTGTTGTATTTCAGCAACAAGACTCAAAAGTATCATTTCATCACTGAGTGTTTTGAATTTTCTCTTCTACGCTGCACCAGAGACACTTTAGACACTGGAAGGACTCTGGTGGATATTTCGTATAATTTGGTTTACTTCGTATATTGTCTCACTTAAAAATATTCAATAATTACAACTTTCAGTTTTGCTCTCACAATAATATATAATCTATCTAAAGAATTAATGCTGACGGCCATGAGTGGAAGCTTGCATAAGCACAAACAGATAAGGGTGTGACGTCACCACTCCCGGTGCATGTCTTGTACAGTTCGTCAATACTGGAAGGCAGCAATTCAGTCTCTTACAGTGGACGGGTTGGAATCAAGTCAAAATGCAAACACCAGCGCGCGTAGTCATACGCTCACAAAGAAGAAAATTAATATTGATAATACTAAAAAAAACAGTAAGTTTAACCTATTGTGCATCGTTTAGTTTATTCCTGTTTACGTACGCTGTGCTGATGTTTTGATGATAAAACTGCTGCAGTTTACTCCCGTCTTCTTTGGCCGCTCTAAACCGTACTATGCTACCAACT
The DNA here is from genome assembly GCA_030762935.1 of Hymenopus coronatus. Lineage (NCBI taxonomy): Eukaryota > Metazoa > Arthropoda > Insecta > Mantodea > Hymenopodidae > Hymenopus > Hymenopus coronatus. Next base: position 62,389,836 of record CM060884.1, read on the forward strand.
GCAGTTATTCGTCTGACAGGTATTACATTGCACCTGCTATTGGTGACTTTGTCCTGAATTATTATCTTAAATAGTAAATGACAATCGGGGTGCACTCAGCCTCGTGAGGTCCCTGGGGGGCCAATTGAGGAGCTACTTGATGGAGAAGTAGCGGCTCCAGGTCGTGAGGACCGCATTAACCGGCCGGGAGGGGCTCGAGGCGCTGACCACGTCTCACCCTCCAATACTGCACCCCATCCATGACGTCTGTAGTGGACCCTGATGGGGGACGCAGCGGCCGGGCGGTAGGCCAAGGTTCCCCGTGAGCTGTCGTGCCATGGAGTTATGTTATAGTAAATGACAAAGTTGCGTCGGCGTTATTGTGTGGGTCAGTTGGTCCGGTTAGGGTGGCACCTAGTGCCAATTCCCTACCTTTTGATGTCTGCATTGCTCCGGTTTTATCTCAGGTGGTTCCTCTTCATCGGCGAACATTAATTACAGAAGGAAATACAAAAAGGTGTTGAAGAAAAACAACCTAATCACTGGTTCTTAAGTATTATTGGAGAAACTATATATGGTATAATGTTACACGGTAAAAACCCTAACCGTTGACAACCAAGTGACTCCTGCGAACATGTGAGTAATGGTTACAATATTGGGGAAAGCAAAAACGTGAGTTCTCTGTTTCAACCGCGGTGAGCAATTTGGCGCGAGTTTGCTTCAGCGACCGACATAGCGTAGCCCTTCGGAATCTGGCGTAGAACTGCTCAAAACGGTTGTAATTTTAAACTTAAACATCCTTCTGTATGCATAGCGTCCCTTCTTGCTATTTGGTTGCATGTACTTATGCCTCTATTCCCTAAAGTCACTCCACGTTATACAAAAGACAGGGCAATAACATTTTAGAATGTTTCCTTTTCAAAGCACAACTCACAATACATCAAGGTCTCTTGCTAACCAAAAACTGAGCATTTACAGTTAAATCCACTTTTCAAATCTTGTCGTCTTAGCGTGTAAAATATTAACAAAATACAAATATTCACAAGTAAAATAATGATTAAAGCAAAGCTTATTACCCTTTACTATGATTAATATTACATTACTATATATAAAGGATATTTAATTAAGTATGTATAATTATCAATATCGGTAATACAGATCGTTGCGCAATAGAAATTATTTCTACATGTTATTGTTAGTTACATAATTACGCGGATATTGACGAGTTACTGTCTCATAGTTATGCATTTCACCAAAAAATTCAATGTCAAACATTTACCCGAAATGTTTTAAGCACCTCTGAATAAAAATAGTTTTTATAAATAACTTCATGCGAGTGAGTGGTTTGTGTATGTGCGTGAACAGCGGAACTCAAAAACAAAAATTCAGCTAATCCCAAACTTGGTATTTAAATTCCTATCTTACAAGGTAAGAAACAAAGATTTTCAAGATAATACTCTTATCCCAAACTACCCTATACACGGAGGATTTTTTAAAGTTTGGATTTTCCCAATAATAGCTCTGAAGTTTTGATTAAAATACAGTATATTAAACATTAATATAACAAATAAAATGCGCATTTTAAATCCTAAAAACGATAAGTTAGTTAAATACAAAATTTAAGGTTAGCATTTTCCAAAGAATGCCACATGGAGATCTTCAAGTAAATTCGGTCACCTCAAGCTATCCTTTACATGGAAATATTTTCAAAAATATTGACTTTCTCAAAAATACCAAGTGTTTATCTTAAATAAAATGCATATATCTTGAACTTTCTGGCAGTAGAATAACTTTAAATTACTTGTACACCATAAGAGGTAGACAAAACTTACTACACAAAAATATGGAATTTATGCAAATGCAATTCTTTGCAGCTAACCATTTCTGGCATATTCACTGTTATTGGTTTCGATTTTCAATAATTACACTTTTGTTAAATGGCAAGCATTTTTTGTTCTTTTTCCTGGTCAAGCAAAGGGAAGGAATTTCAAAATTATCATTTAGTGACATGTAATTGACCATCTCTGAGATATTTCAAGTTATTTGTTTCAGATTTAAAATATCTAAACATTTCTCCTGGTCATGCATAGAAACGACAAGCAGTTTTTAAAATATTTGACTATCGTTTTAGTCTAGTGTATTCCTTTACAAGAAAGCAAGTAACTAAAACAGTTTCTGCTAATGTTAATCTCTATTATGATATAGTATATAGTATAATATGCTTTTTAGCAATAATGTGTTACAGTGATGCTGAGAAATGAAATGAAATGAAATGGGTTTTGTTTATGGTCGCTCTTTAACTGCTGTGTTTCTCAGCGTCCCATTCTATATTGGGCACGAAAAACCGCTTAATTTGGCTAAAAGGCTTCTCTATAAGGCTTGAGGTTCTTTTGCGTGCCGTAAATCTACGACACGGGACCCACGGCTTTACTTCCCTTCCGAAGGAAGCCATGCTAAGAATTTTTACGCCCGAAAATAGCCATCGTCCTCACTCGGGTTAGCATGGTAACCATTACACCACGGAGGACGACTGATTAGAGAAGTCAGTGAATGGAACACATCAGATTTTTACTTTCTCTACACGTACTATGTACATAGAGTATAGAGAAGGTATTGTGTTCCACCCAAAAGTTAGATACCGAGATTTCACTGGAAATACATGTTTTTGGTCCCCCTAAATAAAAAAAAAACATTTTCAGAAAAAGGTCCGTGTGTGCGTGTGTGTGTGTTTGTGGTCAGCATAGCTCAAAAACAAAGAGACCGTTGAATACCAAACTTGGTGTTTAAGTTTGGTATCTTCCAAGGATGCGACACGAAGATTTTCAGGAAAATGTACCCTTTACATAGAACTTTTTTCGAAAAGTTTGATTTGCTTGAAAATTGCTCTAATGGTTTTGTTTAAAATATCGTAAATTAAAGATATTTATCTGGCAAATAAAATATATATCTTGAATTTCTTGGGAATAGCCTCTGAAGACTACATTATTCTGGATGAACATTACAGTTTTTGTATTACTACTAAATCGTAAGATATGGACAGAAACTTATCACACAAAAATGTAGAGCACGTTAAAGCACACAATTTATGTTATGTGCATGTTTTTCGTGGAGCTGATCTTTTTTGAGATATTTCTTGTTTTTGGTATACTTTTCTCATACAGGAATGTGTCAACTCGTGTCCACACAAACAAAGGAACTTCAGTTACACAGCAACCAGGATTTACTATCACTTTAACCTATGGTACTCCCTTATTTTGCTTCTACTTACAAGGAAGCAAGTAATAAGACTAATTCTACTAATTTTTTCTCGATTAGAATGAATTAAATAGAAGTATAAGCTTTTAAACAGTAATTTGTTGCAGAGATGTAGACGAAGTCATGTGAATGGAACACATCAGATGTTTTACTTTGCATTATGCGAATGAGATCTCGTCGAAATGAAGTTTTTCTTGTCGAGTCCAGTAGAGTTTTAGCTTTGTTCCAGTGATTTATGGCATTTAAAAATGACGCTTGATGGCCAAGTATACCTTTGTTTTATTCAGGAGTGTTTAAATTATTTTATGGAAATAAAATTAAAAATGTAGATCTTTTGTGATTTTTCATGAAATTTTAGTCATACCTTAAAGAAAGCCAGGTGGGTGTGATGCATTTTCTGAAAATAAGTTACTAAACGCTAAGGTTAACCATGGCATTTACACAGCAGTTAACATTCATTAGGTATTATATGGAATAATAAAGTTAGCAGCTTTAGAGAACTTTATGTAATAGCGGAGCAAGTAAAACGGCTGCTAATAATCCTAGCGTTATTTACATACAGGAGCAAGAAAGTGAAACACTGCAGTTTGAGCAGAAAATGTAGCTTCTTAGTGTCCTGGATTCAGTGTATTATGCTGCATTATCTGCGGCGAAGGAACCTTTGCTTACAGGCGGAAAAGCGTCTTGTAGAAACAGTGCTGAGAAAAACAAATGCCACTTAGAATCATAAGTAAAAACCATAGAATTCTAATATAGTATGACTTTGATTATCAACCAAGCTCATTTAAGAACAGGTTTTCATTTATACTCGCAAACATATTATAACAAAAACTCGCTTTAATTTCTCCACGTGTGTACATAGTGTATAGAGAAGTTATTGTAATGCACCCAAAAATTTTATATCGAGATTTTGCCGGAAATACATGTTTAGGGACCCCTGAATCCAAAAAGGAACAGTTTTACAAAAATCTGATGTGTACCATTCACATGACTTTCTCTCTATACCTGCCACAAATTATTCTTAAAAAGCTTATACCTCTATTTACTTTATGCTAATTAGAAAAAAATGAGCAGAAATAGGCTTATTACTTGCTTCCTTGTAAGTAGAAGCGAAATAAGGGACTACCATAGGTTAATGATAGTCAAAAGCTGGTTGCTATGTCAATGAAGTTCCTTTGTTTATATGGATAGGAGTTGACAAGTTCCTGTATGAGAAAATTATAAGTTTTCCATGCAGAATCCAAAAATAAGAAATGCCTCAAAAACAACGAACTTACGAAAAAAATGTATGTAGCATAAATTGTGTGTTTTAAGGTGCTCTACATTTTTGTGTAGTAAGTTTTTGTCCATCTCTTACGGTTTAGCAGTTATTCAAAATTCAGTAAAATCCATCCGGAATAAACTACTCTTCAGAGGCTATTCCCAGAAAATTCAAGATATACATTTTATTTGTCAGGTAAATATATTTAATATACGAAATTTAATCAAAATCGTTAGAGCCATTTTTGAGAAAATCAAAATTTTCGAAAAAAGTTCCATGTAAAGGGTAGTTGGGGGTGTGGGGATTTTTCTCAAAACTTCGTGTCGTATCCCTGGAAGATACTAAACTTAAATACCAAGTTTGGTATTTTACCGACCTTTTTCGTTTTTGAGTTATCGTGTTCACAGACATACGGACACACTAACACACGGATACACACACACACATGGACCTTTTTGTGAAAATGCTTTTTTTGGATATTGGGGACCCTAAAACATATATTTCCGGTGAAATCTCGGTATCGAATTTTTTGGTGGAGTGCATTACCTTCTCTATACACTATGTACACAGTGCGTATAGAGAAAGTAAAAATATGTGTGTGTCTGTAAAACCGAAAAGACGTTAAATACCAAACTTAAATATCAAGTTCAATATTTCTCATTGACGACACCCGAAGATTTTCAAGATAATGCCCGTTCCCAACAATTTTGGAAATGTAATGTGTTCTCAAAAATGGCTCTAAAGATGTTAATTAAATAATCGTATATTAAAGATATTTACATGCCAAATTAAAATGTAAATTTTGATTTTCTAGAAATTGCTTTGAAGACATCTTTATTCTGTATGAATTTTATTGAATTTTTCATAATTGGTAAACTGTAAGAGATAGACAAAATCTTACTTAATAGAAAATATAGAGCTCGTTAAAACCAGGTGGAGTTGACCGTTCTTGAGATATTCCAAATTTTACTTTTCTCATACAGGAATTTGTCAAATCCTGTCCATTCAAACAAAGAAACCTCAGTCACATAGCAACTAGCTTTTGTTTATCACTTCAACCTATGGTACTCCCTGATTTCGCTTCTATTTACAAGGAAGCAGGTAATATGACCATTTCTGCCAATTTTTTCTCGATTAGCATGACATAAATAGAAGAATCAGAATTTTAACAATAATTTGCTGAAGATATGTAGAGAAAGCCATGTGAAAGTACTGCATAAGATGTTTTAAATAATTTTGATAGTGTTGGTAACAGATTAACACAACAGGATTCTTTCCTATCCTGATGTATATTAGTTTGCTTTTGAACGCCTCATTTGTTTTTGTGAATTGGTTCGCCTGTTTGCCATATTAACCCCTAATCTGTTCTACTCAAACCTGCTTCAAATTCTTGTTTCATATAACCCTGCTTCCGTACAATTCCTTTTCCTTTCTTTTGGTTAGCTTTAAGTATAGCATTGATTGCGATTTACAAACCCTATGCAATGCTATTTCAAGCGATAAAAGCGATAGATGTATGTGCTTTCGTCATCCTATGGTATTAATTTACGGTATTCTAGATATATTAATTATTTTACATAGAATATTTGATTCATGCTAGTTATAATTTCACGCTCTTCGGAATGCATTATCTTACATTTCTTAACTTCATACATGGTGAAAAGAATAGACAATCTTATTACGGCATTAAACTACTTCAGCACCTTATTATCTATATCTTTCTTTCTTATCTTTGAGAACCCTGGAAACGGAACCTAGTGAAATATCAGTTGCCTTGGCTACTCTTTCATTCAATTTCTGCAGACTTTTGAAGAACTCGGGGTACACACATTTTCTTCCTTCATCGCTGCCTCTTTTTTCAAGAAGTCAAGGACATTTGTAATTAATTCTCTGCTCCAACTAGTAATACCTTGCTAATTAACTTTGAAAACGTAGGAGCCATGGTTAAAAAAATAAAATAAAATAAAATGAACACTATTTACTGCCCACTTTTAATACAGGCATGTGTGGAACACTTTCGATGCAGACTGTATAAAGTTTGCTCACTGTGACTTTTAGTAAGCAAAGTAACATATCACAAACTCCGATAAGCTAGTCTCGGCAGCTGGGTTGGCGATCAGGGTCACGATTCCAGAAGTTTTGCGCCGGCAATACTGTCAGTGTTTTGTGTTTCTGATATCTACTGTAATAGTGTAAAGATTATTGTTATCTATTGCTCCAACCTCTGTTTGGGAATACTGCATCGTTAAACGGTTAACATAACAAGAACCCTAGCGTGTTTTCTATACCTATAACTTTGTTATTTATAGTCTAATGCTTACTGACCTCGTTGTCTTTATATTGGGAAATCTGGGCTTTGCAGCTGTCCGGAGAAGGGCCAATAGCTTTTCTCCCCAGGAGACTCCAAAACCTTAATTTGGGGCGGATTTGGTTTTGTCTTGTATCTCCGAAAAGCAAGTTAAGGTTAGGATGGAATATAAAGCAGTAAATGAACAAGCCTGTGGGAACGTGTTTCCACGAAACGGGTCGAAGGGTGTTAAGCTAAGGAAGATTGCATGAGGTGATGTGCGTCATAAACAAGGGTGGCTGTCTCTATCTGAAGTCGCCCCAACTTGGTTACAACTTAGTCCCCGTGCCACTACAAACTTGGGTCACTGTTAAACATACATATACTGCATCTCATTATACAACAGCGTGCAGAAAGGCGCTATCTACCACAGTATAAGAGAACTTGCAACTGTCAAACTTCACTAGAGGGATTATTCACAATAACAATTACGCAGAAATGGACATAAATACGAAAAATTTGATGTTTTCCATCAGATGAGAGGACTTTTTCTAAATCTCTGTAACAAATTGTTAAAAAGCTTATTCTGCCATCTATTTCATAGTACTGGTGGTGGTGGTGGTGGTGGTGGTGGTGGTGGTGGTGGTAGCGGTAGTGGTATTAGTAATAATATTATTAGTAGAAATAGTAATAGTTGTAGTAATAATAATAGAAGTAATATAAATAGTAAATAGTAACAGTAGAAATAAATAGTAATAATACTCATAGTAATACATAGCAATAGTAGTAAAAATAATAGTAATAGTAGCAGTAATAATAAAAGTAACAGTAGTAGTAATAAAATCTAATTTGTTACACTCACATGATTTTCTCAAGCTCTTGTACAAACTTCTCCTTATAAGTAGAAAGAAAATAAGGGAATGCACTATGTTAAACCAATAGTCAAATGTTTTAAAAGCTGTCGTTATTCGATTGTCGTTGTAAATTGCTTCTTTGCTTGTCTAGGAGTAGATCAAAAGAACATCGGACACTTTCTGTCCCAGAAAAGCATAAGTACTCACAAGTGAAACCAAAAACAAGGAATATCTCGGAAACGGTTACCTCCACAACAAAAATGTAAAGGATATAAATTGTGTGTTTTGATTAGATCTACATTTTAGATCAGTAAGTTTTTGTCTATCTCTTACCGTTTAGCAGTAAGCAAAATTTAGCAAAACTCATTCAGAATAAAGGGATCTTCAGAGGCTATTCCTAGAAAATTCAATATATACAGTTTATTTGGTATGTAAATGTATTTAATATACGGGATTTTAATCTAAATCGTTACAGCCATTTTTTAGAAAACCAAAATTTAAAAAATTTTCCCATGTAAGGGTGGTTGGCGGTGGGGTAATTTTCTTGAAAATCTTCGTGTCACATCCTTGGAAAATACCAAATCTAAATACCAAGTTTAATATTTAACGTTCTTTTCATGTTTGAGCTATGCTGACCACAGACACACACACACACACACACACACACACACACACAGACCTTTTTCTGAAAATGCTTTTTTTGGATTCAGGGGGTCCTAAAACATGTATTTCTGGTGAAATCTCAGTATCGAATTTTTGGGTGGAATACAATACTTCCTCTATACACTATGTACATAGTACGTGTAGAGAAAGTAATAATAGTAGCAGTAATAGCAATTGTAGTAATAGTGATAGTGGTGTTATTTATGTTTACAATAATACAATATTTGCGTCGCAGTGCTTAGACCCCACGCCACACATCTAGGCGGCCCGGATTTGATCCCAAGCACCCGAATGAGGGATTCGTGGTGGACGATGCTGCGTCATGACTGGCTTTCTTCGGGTTTCCGGTTTCCCCCGCCACTCATTCTACCAATTGCTCCATCATCAATTTCGCTTACACTTCATGTTCCTGTCTGAATACGGGCCGACCCTTCGTAACTGGTTCTCCATTCTGTGATTTCGTGGCGTTGAATTTAGGTATTGGCTTGTAAGTCCTAGGGGGCTGTCAGTACTACAAATACGAGGAGGGTAAGCCCATTACGAAATGTACAAGTCTATTTTACGTATTTTCACAACTCTGGAAATATAAACAAACACACAGCTACGCGCGCGCTACAATTTAACAACAGACCAATAAAAGAGAGAACACACGGAAATCACACATACACACACTCGCACTCACAACTACATCACGTATTCACACACAGATTACTCAACACCAAATATGTCCATAAAATGTTTATACAAATATCTTATCTCTTAGTGCACGTACTTCCTATAAGTATATGCCCAGGCTTGACCAGTTTTTGGCTATTTAGAATCAAGCTTCAGCATGCTGTCCTCCGTCTGTTTGAAGCTAATCGAGATAAACAAGGGCAGAAATGCATTTTTGTAAGTAGAAGGTAAATAAGGGAGTACACTAGGCTAAAACGATAGTCAAATATTCTAAAAGCCGGTTGCCATGAGTTTTGAACCCTTTCCTTATACATGGGGTTTAAAAATTTCTGTGTGAGAAAAGTTTCAAGCATTTTAAATCTGAAACAAATAAATATCTCAGAAATGGTAAACCCACGAAAAAAAACAACATATATTATAGAAATCTATTTTAACAAGAGCTACATTTTTTTTTTGAGCAATTACCTACAGTCTATCTCTTACGGTTTACCAGTTACATAAAATTAATCCAGAATAAATAGCTCTTCACAGGCTATTCCCAGAAAATACAAGATATAATTTTTATTTCACATGTAAATACCTCTAATATACGGTATTTTAATCCAAATCTTTAGAGCCATTTTGGGGAAAATCAACTTTTTTGAAAATGTTTCCATGTAAAGTGTGGTTTGGGGTGAAAATATTCTCCTTAAAATCTTCGTGAAGAATCTTAGAAGATACTTAACTTAAATATCAAGTTAAGTATTGTACAGACTTTTCGGTTTTGAGTTATGTTTATAGATACAGGCACATACATACCCTGAGCTTTTTCTAAAAATTAGTTTTTGGATACAGGGGACTTATACGCGTATTTCCGGTGAAATCTTGGTATCGTGTTTTGCGTGGAATGCAATAACTTCTATATGCACACACATTGAATATAGTAGGTGCGTATAGAGAAAGTAAAAAAATCGGATAAATACCAAACTTGGCATTTAGGTTCAATATCTTCCAAAGATGCGCATCGAACATTTTCAGAAAAATCCAAATATTGGAAGAAGGTTTTCAGAGTAATTAGATTTTCTGAAAAATTATTCTAAATTAAAATAATACGTATTATAAAATGTTAGCATGAAAAAGTTAAAATCCCTTATTAATTTCGTTTCATTTTAGTAAACATTTAAAGGAAAATGCCGAGTCCAAATTTAGTAAGTAATATTATATGAACGTAACAAATATCTAACGTTAAATATCTATGAAAAGTTTATGAAATACCTTTCATTCTGGATGTCTTTTTCATATATATATATAATTAAAACATTGTTTTTATGGATTTCAATATTTCCGATATTCCTTTCTTTGTTTCCTTTGTTTAAATTTATAAAAACCTAAAGTTTTCTCAAAAGAGAAATGTAAATCTGTCTTTCTCTGTTTCGTTCTTTATTCTGGTCAAGAGAATAGAATTATAAACCTACAATTAGTTGGTTTATACAACAGATAGAGAAACTCACGCGAATGGAATCCATTAGAATATTTTTTTTGTTTTTGTTCTTTAGTGTATAATGTTCATAAGCTTCTCTGCTGCCTTTTATTCCGGATCGTCCTTTTATCTATTATCTTTCACTTTCTTGCGATTAGTTATTCATGTTTCATTTCCCGTTGTGAAAAGCTTAATTTTCAGTCTGAAATCCCTTGATATTTATCAAGCAAGCGTACATTCAAGAAGAGCACCAAAAATATGTTTGTACTCATATGTCTTTCCCTGCTCTCTCCTGTACAAAATTTTCTCCCAAACTTTTATTCTTCTGTCTACTTTAATTCCGATACATTTTACAAATATGTTTTACACAAATTTCCGTGTAGGTATAATTGGAATAAGAGAATAAGTAGGCTTAATCAATAGTTAAATATTTTAAGCACTGGTGACTGATGACTTCGAAGTTGCGTTTTTACTTTCTCTATACGCTTATAGTATATAGTGTATAGGGAAGGTATTATAATGCAACAAAAATTTCGATAACGAGATTTCACCGGAAATATATGTTTTGAGACCCCCTGAATCCGAAAAAAAGTATTTTTAGAAAAATATCCGCGTGTGTCTGTGTGCCTGTGGACAGATTAGCTCAAAAACGAAAAGACCGTTAAATACAAAACTTGGTATTTAAGTTAGGATCTTCCAAGGATGCGACGAGAAGATTTTCAAGAAAATCCCCCACCCCAAACTACCCTTTACATGGAAATTTTTTTCGAAAATTTTGATTTTCTAAAAACTGGGTAACGATTTTGATTAAAATATCGTATATTAAAGATATTTACCCGACATATAAGATGTATAGCTTGAATTTTCTGGGAATAGCCTCTGAAGACTACTTTATTCTGGAGGAATTTTGCATAACTGCTAAATCGTAAGAAATGGACAAAAACTTACTTCACAAAAACTGTAGGGCACATTAAAACACACAATTTATGTTATATAATTTTTTTCGAGGAGTTTATCGTTTTTGAGATATTCCTTATTTTTGGTTTCAGCTTTGAAAACCTTGTACTTATCTCATACAGGAATTTGTTAACTCGTGACTATACAAACAAAGGAACTTCAGTCACCTAGTAACCAGCTTTTGACTTCACTTTAACCTATGATGCTCCCTTATTTCGCTTCTACTTACAATGAAGGAACTAATAATACTATTTCTCTTAATTTTTTCTCTCCATTAGCATGAAGTAAATAGAAGAATAACCTCATTAACAATACTTTGTTACACAGAAGTAGAGAAGGTTATTTGAATGGAACACATCAGATTTTCCTGTCTGACTTTAACTGTCCAACCCCTGCCCTACCCACGGCTTGTGAAAAAACAATTAAATTATCAATAAGTGACTTAATTGTTGGCTAAACTATGAAACCCGGACTTAAAGTACTTACGACATTGTAAGTCGCCTTTGGGGTATGTCATCTCAAAAATTTGAGATCACTTGAGGTTTACCGGGAAACATGCGAGTCAGCTGAGAAACTCAACACTATGCCGGCATGTTGCCAAGGTGGCTCAGTGGTAGAACAACCGGCCGGAGACTGGGAAATCCGTGGTTCAAATCTTGGTTATGGCATTGAATTTTTGTGTCTTGTCTTTACCTATCCACCTCCTGTCATACACACGGCTTGTGTGAAAGAACAATTCTACTACTTCTTCTTCTTCCGCTATGTTGCCGTACCGGATTCTAGGACCTCCTATTGATAATTTAGTACCTGTTTTGTTATTCTATTGTTATGCACTCTCCTTATGTGTTGGAACCATTGGTATTTAATAACGTTTAACTTATATAATTTGTATATATTTAACTCTGCCCGTATTTGTATATAAGATCTTTTAATATGTGTATATGATCTTTGATGTGAAACCTGATATTGTTCTAAGAAATTGCATCTGAGCTGTTTCTAATCTTCTTCTGTTTCCTCTTTTTAAAATCCAGTTTTCGATGTAATATAACTGCTGATCCGGGGAAATCTCCAAAATAAACCAATGAACAGGGAATCGAACCCAGCACCTCTCGAGAAATACCCGTCTGCACGGCGTAACCTTTCTTTGATATCAATACCAATATTTTAAAATCATATAGCACTGCGTAATAAAGAGATAAATATAGTTTATTACAGTAATTGTTAATTAAAGCCAACTTAACTTCCATCCGAACTTCCCATGTTCTGTTTTTTTGCTATTAAATTAAATTAATGTATGTTTGATGTGAAAATAATGCCGCATCAAAATTGATGCAATGAAATATGATGGTTTAATTACATTTATAATTAAATATAAATTGCTTTCATAGCAGGTTGTTCTTTATAAAAATAGTCCAGGGAACTACACTATGAGAAAGTTCCTCATGATATTTTAAATTAATTACCTTAATAAAATTCATTTAAATGTAACTAAAAGGCAGGTTAATAATAATAATAATATGAAAAAGTATTTTTATTATACTTCAAACGTTTTAAAACTGACGTAATTTAAAAATTAATGAGGTAATTTAATATATTTTGCAACAGCAGAAGCTAAACTAAATTGTAAGAACATATCTACAAAATATATTAATTGGAACGTATATTGGAAAGCAGAATCATGTTTAGAAAGCTATGCCTTATAAAACAACCTTCAGATGTAACCTAACCATATTATATCGGTGGAAAAGTCATCCCGTCTATTGTTGGCCGACGAGCTTTAAAACTAGATACCTACGTGAACAATATTCAAAGGCACACTTTTTTGTATATTTGAAATCCTTTGAACTATTTGCCTATACCTTTCCACAAGTTGTGCACCAGATATGGTTATCTCCACTGACGCATTTATGGGATACAAGAAAATCTCACCAAAATCTTCATACTGATGACATTTGGCTGCAACCTGGTGGGAAAAGTTCGAACTACTCATTCCTTTGCTCTTCGGCGGGCCAACCTGGGAAAACCCCAGTCAGTGTAGCTGGAAATTCGATAAGGGACAGATCGTCTTTAAGAACACAGCAAAGTTTCACTGCATAGCCGCCATCGATAGGCAAAAATAGGTATAAATATATTACAATTAAAACCAATGGGAGGGAATATCTCGGAAATGGTTACCTCTCCCCCCAGGAAAATTGTATTAAACGTAAACTGTGTGTTTTAATAACATCTATGGTTTTTGTGTAGTTAAGGCTTTGTCCACATCTTCTGCGAATGTAGTTCAGAATTGAGATATCTTAATGGGCTATTTCAAATAAATTTAGAACGTAGTTTTATTTGCCATGTAAGTATCTTCAAAACACGGGATTTTAATCAATGTCGTTTGAGTCATCTTTGAGAAAACAGAAAATTTAGAAAAAAATTGTATGTAAAGGGTTGTTAAGGGGGGATTCTCTTGAAAATCTACGTGTTTCATCATTTAAAAATAATGAACTTAGGTATCAAATTTAGTATTTAGTGGACTTTTCGTTTTTCGTGGACATTTTCTAAATATACCTAGATATATATTTAGATGCAGATCTAAGTATTTCTGATTATTTCGTTCATAGCAGGTGATCGTAGCAAGTGGCCAATCCAGTATATTGGCGTGTAAAATTCCAACCAATCGGAACTCATTGTCTCTGCATTTTCATCGTTTGTATTACACCCACTTGCAATTGTTTTTCTAAATTTATCGCACCCACGTGTATTTGTTTTCTCTCTGAGTATCAGTGTGCAGTGATATTCCCGTACATAATGGCGGAAGTTCCAATAGACATATTAATTTCAATCATGCTTTACTAAGCCAAAATAATATAATGTAACAATACAAAGAGATCTGAAATGTATGACATGGACATCAAGTTGCAGGGATTTTGGTGCAAATATACGTCAAGACAAAATGGGATTTTAGGAATATTATTCGTTATGTTCATATGGGCATGTGTTATTTTATGCACGAAATAGTCTTATTAAATAAAACTCGAGCTACAACTTTTCTCTAGATAAATTTGCTTGAAACAAGTTGCTCACGAATTTAGTGATAAAACTTGGAACACTCGTTATGTTACTTATGATAAAAATCTGATGTGTTCCATTCACATGACTTTCTCTACATCTCTGCAACAAATTATTGTTAAAAAATTATTGTTCTATTTACTTAATGCAAACCGAAAAAAATAGCAGAAATTGTCTTATTACTTGCTTCCTTGTAAGAAGAAGCGAAATAAGGGAGTACCATAGCTTAAAGTGATAATCAAAAGCTGGTTACTATGTGACAAGTTTCTTTGTATGGATAGGAGTTGACAAATTCATGTATGAGAAAAGTATAGTTTCTCACAGCTGAAACCAAAAACAAGAAATATATAAAAAATGATCAACTCCACGAAAACAAATATTGCTCTACATTTTTTTGTGTTGTAAGTTTTAGTCCATTCCTTATAGTTAAGCAGTTGTGCAACATTTCGTAAAATTCATCCAGAACAAAGTAGTCTTCAGAGGCTATTCCTAGAAAATTCAAGATATACATATTATTTGTCAGGTAAATATCTTTAATATACGAAAGTTTAATCAAAATCGCTAGAGCGTTTTTTAAGAAAATCAACATTTTCGAAAAAGGTTTCATGTAAAGTGTAGTTTCGTGTCGCATCCCTGGAAGATACTAAACTTAAATATCAAGTTTGGTATTTTACCGACTTTTCGTTTTTGAGTTATCGTGTCCACAGACGCACGGACAGACACACACTCACACGGAGCTTTTTGTGAAAATCTTCTTTTTTGGATATTGGGGATCCTAAAACATATTATTTCTCGGTATCGAATTTTTGGGTGCAATACAATACGTTCTCTATGCAATATATATATATATATATATATATATATATATATATGTAGAGAAGTAGAGAAAGTAAAAAGATCTTTTAAAAGATTTGCCTATCGCATTTTCGTAGTGTTTTCTGGTTATCACATTTAGTATAATGTAAGGTGGCGCCGTGGCTGAGTGGTTAAATCGCTCGCCTCCCATTTTGGCGGCCCAGGTTCGATCCCAAGCGCCCGCAAGTGGGATTTGTGCCTTGGTGCTTCGTGGGCATGGGGATCGTGGGTTCGAGTCCCGCCTTGGGAATGGGTGTTATATGTTTGTGCAATGTGTATACGTTTGTGTAAAGTTTAGTGAACAGTAAAACCAGTACTCATACAGTAAATTTAGGGGTGGGGATGTAGACGGGGATACAGCGCTGGAGTTCTGACCAGACTCCGGTACGGTTTAAAAAAAAATAAAGCGGCGTCTGGGCCGGTTTTCTCCGGCTCCTCCGGCTTCCCGCGCCACTCATTCCACCAATTGCTCCATCATTACCTTTCGAACCATCAATTTCGCTTACATTTCATATCCTCCACTTCCTCATTTTCATGCGTAGCTACGTAACACGTTCTCCATTCTGTGGTTTCGTGTCTTTGGCTCCCTGCTAGGCTTCTGACCCCCATGAATTAGCTTGTATGTCAGGTCAGTTCCAAAAAAACGGGGAGGGTAAGCTGATTACGAAACGAAAGCATGCTGTAGATAACAGAATAATTTTCGTAAGCACTTTTGCATGGAGAACAGGTAATGAAAGGCACGTGAAAGGAACATATCAACATTTTATTATAAGAATGTAATGGTGCCTTTTTAGTGGAAATCAGCACAAATGTGATTCTGAAAAAAGTGTACTAATATAAAACAACAAAATGAAACGTAGCATGCAGTGACAATATTACAAAGAAGACTTACATTTTAATTAATATACACTGTGATGAATTCATTTTTCAGCATTACAATGGAACGTATTAAAATGACGCTGAAGAATAAATAGTTTCAGCATTTGCAAATTTCTGTGGCAAATTAAACAAATGACAGCCGCTACAGTCATAAACAAACACGCAGCTTCCCTTTCAGGATTAAAATAATTTTTTGACAAAGACAACCTTTGCTTGAAGAATGACCTTTTATTACTGGGGTTAAGGGGTTACTGACCACCACTTCTTTCTAGGACAAGCTTTCTTTGCTACGAATAGTAGGTTCTTATGGGGAATAGTTTCTTCCACTAAAAATTCTATATCCACATGTGGAAATGTATATTTTGGGATTCCCCAAATCTCTAAAAAGAATTTTTAGTTTCTCTACATGTACTATGTGCATAGTGTATAGAGAAGGTATTGTAATGAACACAAAAATTAAATACCGAGATTTCATCAGATAAAACCCCTCTAAATCTAAAAAAAAAGTATTTTTAGAAAAATGTGCGTTGTGTGTGTTTAGTATCTTACAAGGATGTGACACGAATATTTTTAGGTCCCCCACCCCTAACTACCCTTTACATGGAAAACTTTTCGAAAATTTGTATTATCTCAATAATGACTAACGATTTTGATTAATATATTGTATATTAAAATATTTACATGACAAACAAACTGTATATCTTGAATTTTTTGGGAATACCCTCTGAAGACATGTTTATTCTGCATTGTAAAGCGTAAGACAGAAAAAAAACTTGCTACATAAAAGCTATATATCTTGATGAAATAAACAATTTATGCTATATACATTTTTTCGTTGATTTGAGTGTTTTCGAGACATTTCTAGTTATTGGTTTCAGTTTTAAAATACTTTTACTTTTTCATTCGGGAATTTGTCAATTCACGGATTTTAATCCCATAGTAACGCTATTTAAAATACTCGAGTACCGGTTTAGCCTAATGCATTCTCTTATTACCCTTCTATTTATTAAAACCTAAGTAAAACGACAGTTCTGCTAATTTTTAAAATGTTTAGCATGAAATAAACTTATTAATAATAATGTATTACAGATATATAGAAAAGTCACGTGACTCGAACACATCTGATTTTTAGTAATAGGCCGTGTATGTGTAACCGTAAATTCCATAATTCAAAAACGAAAACGAATGTCACAAAGATTTTCAACAAAATCTCCAATTATCCTTTAAGTGGAAATCTTTTCCAATTTTTTTAATTTGTGCAATAGTTTTATTCAAAAAGCCATAATAGTAAGATATTTTTTATGAAAATGTAAATCATGTTTTAATTCTTAGAGCATAGCCTCTGAAAACCTCTTCATTCTGGATGATCTTTGCATAACTGTAGGATATAGAAAACATCTTACTATCAGAAAACGTAGATCTTGTTCGAGTACCTTCACAAATTATGTTAAATTTCTGTGGTGGAGTTAAGCATTTCCGAGATGTTCCTTGCTATAGGCATAACTTCAATACGTATAAGTTTCTCAAACGTGAAGTTTTTATTAAATTTTTCCCTCCTGGTTATGCAAAGGGATCGGAATTTCTTCGCTCTTAAAATTTTGACTATCGTTTTAACCTAGTGTTTTTTCTTATTCCGTTTGTGCCTATAGGAAGCATATAGCAAGCTTTGTTTGATAATGTTTATCACGAATAGTATGAAGTAGATAGAAAAATAAAATATTTTAGGAAGATTTTGTTGCAGAATAGAAAGAAAAACTCATTGGTATGCAACACATCTCATCTTTAGTTGGCACAGAGAACTTTTATATGTTTGTCATCTATGATCATTTTGCCGAGTAGTTGAAAGAGAGAAATATTAGAAAGTACATTTACTAAGCATCATCACTAATCTTATTTTATAATTCATTTAAAGCTAAAACAATACTTTTAATATAAATGTAAGGAGTTTCATAGCTTCTTAAATATATCAGAGGATTTAAGATGGTCGTTTCTTTTCAATCTCCGATAAGTTATAAATAAAAGACAAGTTCATAGAAAACAATTATTTTATTACTAAAAGTTTTGTATACTTATAGTTAATTTTCAACATAATTATCCAAAAGATTGAGACATTTATCGTACCTGTGCACAAGCTTTGCAATACCCGCTTCAAAAAATGTTGCCGCTAATGATTTCAAATGAGCATTCACGTTGTTTTGAAGATCTTCGTATTTTACGACGTTTGCGGAGAGCCATTCGAAACAAACGAAGAGGAATGCTGACTTCAGGAATTGTGTTATTCCATGACAACGCTCGTCCACACACTGCTGGTACGACCCATCGGCTCCTTGAAAAATTTCAATGGGATATTCTCGATCATCCGCCGTACAGTCCCGACCTGGCTCCAGTGACTTTCACCTTTTCCCTGAACTGAAGGCGTGGCTAGGAGGACAGCATTTTCAAACCAACGAAGATCTTCAAAGCAACGTCAATGCTCATTTGAAATCAAATGATAAATGTCTCAATCTTTTCGGTGATTAAGTTGCAAAGTAACCAAAAGTGTACAAAACTTTTAGTAATAAAATAATTGTTTTTTATGAAGGTTGAAAAAAAAACGACTCTCGTAGCATCCAGGATATCAGTCCTGTAAGTCCTTATAGCACCGAACATTCTGCAGAGCACACAGCACTAAGGCATCTATCTATTCCAAAGCAACGCCTCTGAGCTGATAGAGAGCAAAGTGCCTCTCTGCAATTTACTGCTCCTTTTGTATTAACAGTGGCGGCTAGTTTCCTATAGCTCGGTGCAATTGTTCCTTTTACATTTTATGGGCAAAGTGATATTGGGTGCAAGCTTAGCGCTTCAAAGGACAACCTTATTCAACAATAAAGGAAATATTTCAGTCATTAAACGCATGTGCAAAGAGTTGTTATATAGTTTTTTTTTTTTTTTTTTCCAGTTTAGTTGCATTGACTTTTATGGCTTTTATATAAAGGTTAATTACTTTTACAAAAATCTTTTTGATTACAGGCGACATAATTGTTCCTCTATGAATTTTCAGGTACCTGTGTCAGTAACATTTAAAATGTGTTGGTTGATTTTCGAGGTGACCGCTGTGATCTTTCTCCGATTTAGTCTTATTTTCTGCTGCATAAGCACACGCCTGTTTATCCTTCTTTTCGTATCACAAATGGATCCCGTATTCCTTAATTTATTTACAGGCAAACGAACGGCCTCTCTACTAGGAACATATGTCCAGGAAATTTAGTTGCATCCCTACAAGATGATGTAAGTATACTGTTGGTGGTACTAATACTGCATTTTGAAAAAACTTCAAGCAAAACTAAACACTTGTGAATTTACCTAATGTTATTCATATGGAAATTAGACATAGGAGCGATTCATGAACGAATCGTTCATATGAACGACTACAAGGAAAGAATCGTATGAATCGTCGTTCAAAAATAATCACGAGAATCGTGCTATTCTCAAAATGAATCGTCGTTCAAAAAGAATCGCAGATTTGAAGAATCGTGATCAGGTATTGGAGTTTGTTTCTCTTTTGCTTCCACCTTTTGAAGTGTCAAGCCGAGCTTCGACGAAAACTGCCGAGTGCGCACTATGACGTGTACAGGCCTATGACGTGTACAGGGATTTATAACCATGTATTTTATTGTGAGAAAATAAATAGTGCTGAGGCCATGAGGTTAAATATAACAATATATATATATAAAACAGTTGTAGATAATAATGCTTGTTTTCACGTGTAAAACAACGTGCAGTCAAAGTTTAAGTGTCAATCTTAGAATTAAACGAACTTTTTATGTTTTTTTTTTTTCGAATAATGGAGTCAATTTTACCAAATATATTTGCAATTAATGGAAAAAAGTATATAAATTATTAATTTTATGCTAATAGAGCTACCATATGACTTTAATCCCCGTGTACAATACGTCAGGCAGAGAATCTATGACGGAGATTAATGAATCGTGAACGAATCGTGAACGAATCGTGTGTCGATTCATATTGCATGAATCGATTACTGAAAATGAATCGCTCGACCCAACTCTAATGGAAATGGTCTAGAACCAAAATAAGACTGACGTCGTGTAAGACAGAGAATGGATGTAGGATGCGCGCGCAGCGAAATGTAGTGAAGGTCACACGGCAGTTTCCTGGCAGCCAAGTTTTGTAGCAAACGTTTTTTAAAGCTGGTCGCTAAGGATGGCCAGGAGTGAAACAAAAGAAGCACGATTACAATTTCCCCTTTGAGAAAATCTTCAGTATTGTACAAATTTGCGAAATAACCAGGGCTGTCTCGAAAATTAGTAATTCTATAAAAAATCTGATCATATCACTTATTCTGCAATACACTAATATAATAACAGTATATTTTTTCAATCTAGTTCATGTTAATCAAGGTAAACATTAGCAGAAGAGAAGCAGTAATTCACGTGAAGTAGTCAAGTTACCACTGATTACAGAAAATTCAAACTTCTGCTATCACAGAATTAATAGAAACACATTAACTTTGAACAAATAGAGTTACAAATTATGGTTTCAGAAATCGGTCTCACAAACTGAAGCTGAAGTTAGCCGCTAGTGAAGAATTCAAAAATTCTTTGATCCTGAACGTCGCAGCTTGCTTTACTTCATCATCTGAGGTGAACCGATTTCCCTGGAGCATCCTTTGGAAGTGAAAAAAGAAATGGAAATCGCTGGGCGCCAAATCATAGACGTAAGGCGGATGGGAAAAATTCTAAAACTTCAGCCCCTCAAGAACACCACGCTTTGTGTGAAAAGCATGTGATCTTCCTTTGTCATGGAGCAAGATAGTCGTTCATGTGTACCAACTGCACACACTAAGCCATAGGGCGCTTTGTTATTTCCAGTCAAACTACTGACATTTCAATCTCCAAAAATGTCTTCTAGAAGCCCGTCTTAATCTCAAAAAGGCGCAGACACTTTTGATGCTTTGATATATACAAAGTGAAGGATTTTGATTAGACTTTTCGTTTTATATGCGCGGCGCTAATAAATTATAGGAAACGGATCATGTAAGATATTACTGGCATGTAAGTGGCAAATGGGTAGAGCAGGTAGGAAGGGTATGATCATGGAAAGAACTCCTAAGTTTTGATTTAAAATTTTAAATTGATATGAAAAAATCTAATAAAACAATGCTCTTGAATATCAAGAAAAGAGTTTAAATGGAAATGGGTGATGCTATAGTATAAAATATAGCTTGAAAAGCAATGGTCTGAGTGAAATTTGAAGAATGAGGGAATATAATATTCAGGGCTTTTAGAAAGGAGCAAGGAAAAGATCAGAAGCCATAGAAATACTAACACTGTTTATTGATATAGTTGGAAAAATATCCTCAGAATCATATACCATTCACATGACTCTCTATATCCCTGCAACAAATTATTCTTAAAAAGCCAATACTTCTATTTACTTCATGCTAATCTAGAAAAATTAGCAGAAATACACTTATTACCTTCTTTCTTGTAAGTAGAAACGAAATAAGGGAGTAGCATAGGTTAAATCGATAGTCAAAAGCTGGTTACTATGTGACTGATGTTCCTTTGTTTGTATGGACACGAGTTGACAAATTCCTGTATGAGAAAAGTTAAGATTTTCGACCCCGAAAACAAAAACAAGGAATATCTCAAAAACATCAACTCCAAGAAAAAATGTATACATCCTAAATTGTAAGTTTTAATGTGCTCTACATTTTTTGTGTCATAAGTTTTTGTCTATCTCTTACGGTTTAGCAGTTATACAACATTCCGGAAAATTCACTCAGAACAAAGTAGTCTTCAGAGGCTATTCTCAGAAAATTCAAAATATACATTATACTTGTCGGGTCAATATCTTTAATATACAATATTTTAATCAAAATCGTTAAACCATTTTTTAGAAAATAAAAATTTTCGAAAAAAGTTCCATGTAAAGGGTAGTTTGGGTGGGGGGATTTTTCTCAAAATCTTCGTGTCGCATCCCTGGTAGATTCTAAACTTAAATACACACACACACACACGGACGGACCTTTTTCTGAAATTACTTTTTTTTTTAGATAAAGGGGACCCTAAAACATATATTTCCAGTGAAATCTCGGTATCGAATTTTTTGGTGCAGTGCAATACCGTCTTTATAAACTATGTACATAGTTCGTATAGAGAATGTAATAAAAAGTAAATGGGAAAGAGAAGAATATATACACAAACTAAATAAACAACAAAGAGAGAGTAAATGATGAGTGAGAGCCGGTGTATGGAGGCTGAAAGAAATGAGCAAAAGTTGTCAAAAAAAAAAAAAAAAAAAAAGCAGTGTCCAATATGCGAGAGAAAAGAATATATAGAACACATACTATTTGAGCGTGAAGGTACAGAGCTATGGAGAAAATAATGTATGACTGAGAATTGGCTTAATAGGGATAGACATATTGAATTAATTAAAAAAATAATTAATTAAAGACTAAATGAATGCTAGAGTGTTTTTTTATTTAAAGTTAAAAAGAAAAGGAACTATCGGTCATTAAAAAGAGTAGTGAATAAGGTATAATTTTAAGGAAAATTAATGTGTAGCTTCTAGAATATGGTAAGAATTTGTATATAGAATATGGTAAGCTAACAGTAAGCTAACCATATTCCTTCTATTTTTTACTTTCTGTACACGTACTATGTACATAGTGTATAGAGAAGGTATTGCACTTAACCCAAAAATTTAATAAAAATTTGGTAGCGAAATTTCACCGGAAATACATATTTTAGGATCCCCTGTAACCAAATTCCTTCTATTTTTTAACTTTTTCTACACGTACTATGTACATAACGTATAGAGAAGGTATTGCACGGCACCCAAAAATTCTATACTCAGATTTCACTGGAAATTAATGTTCTAGGGTCCGTGTAAGCAAAAAACACATTTTCAGAAATGGTCCACGCGCGTGTGTGTGTTTCCGTGAACACGATAATTCAAAAACGAAAGTCGGTAAAATACCAAGCTTGTTATTTAAGTTTAGTGTCTTCTAGGGATGCGACACGAATATTTTAATAAAAATTTCCCCCCCCCCCAACTATCCTTTACATGAACCTTTTTTCGAAATTTTTTATTTTATTAAAAATGACTTAACGATTTTGATTAAAGTACAGTTTATTAAAAATATTTACCTGACAAATAAGATGTATATCCTGAGTTTTCTGGGAATAGCCTCTGAAGAATAGTTTACTCTCGATGAATTTTACTGAATTTTGAATAACTGCTATACCGTAAGAGATGGACAAAAACTTACTAAACAAAAAATGTGGAGCAAGTTACAACACAATTTATGGTATATACAATTTTTTCGTGGAGTTTGTCGTTTTTGAGACATTCCTTATTTTTGGTTTCTGCTATGAAAAACATACATTTCTCATACAGAAATTTGTCAACTGCTGTCAATACAAACAAAGGAACTTCAGTTGCATAGAAACCACATTTTGATTATCAGTTTAACCTAAGGTACTCCGTTATTTGGTTTCTACTTACAAGGAAGCAAGTAATAAGACAATTTCTGCTAAGTTTTCTGAATTAGCATGAAGTAAATAGATGCATAAGGTTTTTAACATTAACTTGTTGCAGAGATGTAGATATAGCCATGTAAATGGAACACATCAGCTTTTTTATTTATAAAAGGCTTAGTGGTTCCCAGTTCCGCGGTAAAAATCTGAGGATTCGTGAGTGATTACTAATTTGACCTGTATGTCCGACACTGGTGATATGTCTGCTGCCCAGACGTAGACCTATTGATTATGATGTCTCCCGTGTTGGGAATGTCTTGTGTTTGTTGAGGGTCTTCTTATATACTCTATTATGTATTTCTGTGTGTCGCTGGGGAGTCATCTGTCAGCGGAGAGTCTTCTTCTTATGTAAACATCTGATGTGCTTCATTCACATAACTTTCTCTACATATCTGCAACAAATTATTGTTAAAAAGCTCTTACTTCTATTTACTTCATGCTAATCGAGAAAAAATTAACAGAAATAGTCTTATTAATTATTTCCTTGTAACCAGAAGCGAAATAAGGGAGTACCATAGGTTAAAGTGATAGTGAAAAGCTGGTTGTTATGTGACTGATGCTCCTTTGTTTGTATGGACAGTTGACAAATTCCTGTATGATAAAACTATGTTTTTCATAGCTGAAAACAGAAACAAGGGCTATTTTAAAAACGATCAACTCCACAAAAAATGTACATAACAGAAATTGTGTGTTTTAATGTGCTCTACATTTTCTGTGTGGTAAGTTGTTGTCCATCTCCTACGGTTTAGCAGTTATGCAAATATCCGTAAAATTCATCCAGAATAAAGTAGTCTTCAGAAGCTATTCCCAGAAAATTCAAGATATACATTTTATTTGTCAAGTAAATACCTTAAATTTACAAGATTTTAATGAAAATTGTTATAGCCATTTTTTAGAAGATAAAAAATTTCCAATTTTTTTCCAAGTAAAAGGTAATTTGCGGTGGGGGGATTTTCTTAAAAATCTTCGTGCTCTTGGAAGATACCAAACTAAATATTTCATTTTCGAGCTTTGCTGCCAACAGACACACAGACAGACATTTTTCTAAAAATGCTTATTTTGGGTGTAATACACTACCTTCTCTATACACTATGTACATACTACGAATAGAGAAAGTAAAAAGGAGTTACAATGACTCTTCTTGGTGAGTTTTCATCTGGGGCTGTCAGGTGATGTCTTCTTTCAACCGGTTGGACAGGAATTCTTGTTGATTTTGTAGGCGCGTGGCTAAACCCTCTGTCTGATAGTGAAGAATGTCATCGAGTTGTTGAGCAGTCCACCACCTTCTCGAGGTTATTGTTGAAGGCAACGTTCTTGCCGTGTACTGCTTTTGGAAGAGATACTTGAAGCTTGAGAGCACCTTCTTGAAGGTACGCTAGAGTGCGGTTCGGGGCTTGCTCCCTTGTGCGATGGTCATATTTTCTTGTAGTTGACTTGAAAGTTCAGATTCTAGTGTCAGAGTGAAGTTAGCATCCGATTGGTATGCGTGAAAAAAATAAATTGGATTAGTAAGTGAGGGGTGAGTTGAGTTAAATTAAACAAAAGCCCTTCCTCCCAAAAAAAAAGAATGTTGCCCAAAATTTAAACGAACCAATCGGATGCTAGCTTCACTCTGACACTTTAAATAAATGAATCCGAACTTTAAAGTCATCAGTCTAACCTGAAGACGAATATTTTTTGTAGTGTTTAACGTCCAATTTTAGGAATTATGGCTCCGCAGACGATGGCACTGAAGATGGAATACCGATGACGGGGGAAACTGGAGAACCCATAGAAAACCCGTCCCTGCGCCGATTTGTCCAACAGAAATCTCTCATGCGCTCTCTTGGGATCGAACCCGGATGAAGACAAAGATGATGAACATCTTCGGAACATTGGAGAATTAATACGTCGGCAGGAAAGCTTCAGTTCTTATTCTTACATACACTTTTGTGATTAAAAATGCTGAGGATGTCGAAGATTACAATACTTAATAGAACAGTAAATAATAATCCTTGAATGGCTTGATTATTATTATTTTCTATTATATATTACAATGGTCATAATAACTCCCCGAATTAATAACTAATTTTCAAAAGAGGTCATTTAGCAGCATTGGTTGTTTTCCAGGGTATTTACTGTAAATTTATAAGGAAAAATCAGTTGAGTTCCTTTCACATAACTTTCTCTATATCTGTACAACAAAATATTGTTAAAAAGGTTATTCATCTATTCACTTCGTGCTAATTGAGCAAAAATTAGCAGAAATAGTCTTATTACTTGCTTTCCTGCAAGTAAGCGGGGAATAAAGGAGTAACATAGGCTAAAGCGATGGCCAATTATTTTAAAAGTTGGCTGCTATGTGATTGAAGTTCCTTTGTAGTGTTAGGAATTGACAAATTCTAGTATGAAAAAAGTATAAGTATTTTAAAACTGAAACCAATAACAAGGCATATATAAAAACGGTGAACTTATAGAAAAAATGTATACAACATTGTATATTTTAACGAGATCTATTTTTGTAGCCAAGTACGTTTTATCTAACTCTTACGGTTTAAAAGCTATGCAAAATTCTGCAAAATTCATCCAGAATAAATATATCTTCAGAGGCCATTCCCAGAAAATTCAGCATATAAGTTTTATTTGTCGTGTAAATATCCTTATTATACGATATTTTAATCAAAATTGCTACAGCCATTTTTGAGAAAAACCAAATTTTCAAAAATGTTTCAACGTAAATGGTAGTTGCGGGTGGGGTATTTTCTTGAAAATGTAGGTGTCACATCCTCGGAAGATGCTGAACTTAATCACCAATTTAGGTCTTTTACGAACTCTCCGTTTTTTAGCTTTGCTGGCTACAGGCACACGCAGAGACACACACGGACCTTTTTCGTATTTCCGTTGAAATTTCTACATCGAATTTTTGGGTGGAATATAAAACAATACCTTACCAAAGTTACGTTGTGTGAACATACGTGTTAGAGAAAGTAAAAGTTAATTTAAATGTATCATCATACAAAAGTGTTCAAGCAGCATATTATTTGTTTTAATATTAATTTGCAACATCCTAAAAAGAACTCTCCTAAATTAGGCGGGTTTCCTTTGCGAAAACAATTCACCTGAGAGTTTGGAATGTATGCTTTTTAACAGCGCTTCACAACTTCCCTTGGATAAATCCGTCTTGTATTGGTGTGATGTGAAAGCCTGGGCCTCAAGTATTAACATTTGGCTTAGTTTTAGGCTCAGGAATGAAGTAAAGAAGAAGACAAGCTTTAAATGAGGTGGAATCAGGAAAGGAGTGGGGTTTGAGCTTGCCAGAGTGGGTATAGTATTTCCTTAGTAACAGAAACATTATATCGACGTGGTTACATGAACATTCAAGCTCCAATTATTGGGATCATTTCTGAAACATCAGACGTGGTTGCTAAAGCTTATCGTGAGGAATACATTCAGCTCTTCTTCAAATTTAAAAGTCAAGAGGATTCGTCAGTAGACCGCAGACCACAATTCGGAACGTCCAGACCAAACGCTTTCCAGGAAATTGGGGCTCAGACTGTATCAGCCTTGAGGGGATGAAGTGAACCGCAGCTCCATATATATTAGTATCCTCTAACATCGTAAAACAATTGTTACTATTTAAAACGATTAGCATTTAAGCTCATTTATAATAAAAGAGTAGTGCAAGTAGCAGTTTTTACTTTCTCTACAGCTACTATGTACATAGTGTATAGAGAATGCATTGCACTCCACCCAAAAATGTGAGTCCGAGGTTACTCCGGAAATACATATTTTAGTGTCCCTGTATCCAAAAAAAAAAAAGTATTTTCATAAAAAGATCCATGTGTGTCTATGAACACGATACTTCAGAAACGTATTGCAGTTTAGTATCTTCCAGGGATGCGACACAAAGGTTTTCAGCAAAATCTCCCCACATAAAACTACCATTCATGTGGAAAATTAAGAAAATTGTGATTTTCTCAACAATTTTGATTAGAATAGCGTACATTAAAGATATTTATATGGTAAATAAGATGTACATCTTGAATTTTCTGGGAATAGCCCCTGAAGACCTCTCTACTCGAATACATTTTTGCTTGCCATACAGAAACAAGATAGTCGCGAAGAAAGATTACGTCCCGTTTATTAAAGTTTAGGACCTCTAAATTGAAATCAATGACACCTGAATTAAATTAATTTATTAAAAAAGAACAAGATATCCTTAAAAATAACAAACATTTCAATACTAATAAAGGATTTTAACATCAATGTCACAGTTATTAAAATACTAAATTAAATCTCTTATATTTGAGAGAAATAAAATTCATAATTTATTTTAAAGTACTCTGATACAGTTAATAAAATTACCCGGATATCTTAAACACTGTCAACTGTTTAAAAATGTATGATTTAAACAGTGTATTTAAGGGCCTCTTTATTTTCTGTGTAGCAAATTTTATCTATCTTTTACGATTTGCCAGTTATATAAAAGTCATTCAGAACGAAAAACTTCCCAGAAAAATCGGTACATAAGTTTTGTTTGTCATAAAGATGTTTGAAACATAGTGTTTTTATCAAAATTGTTAGAGCATTTTTGAGAAAATAAAAATTTTCCAAAAATGTTGCATATAAAGGGTAGTTGAGGGGGAATTCTCCTAAAAATGTTTGAGTCGCACCCTTGGAAGAACAGAACTTAAATATCAAGTTTGGTATTTAGCCGACTTTTCGTTTTTTAGTTATGCAATCCACAGACACGCCAGATCTAAGCGTAGACCATTTTCTAAAGCGACTTTTGTGTGTATATATTTCTCTTAAGTATATTTTAATACTGTAATAGAGTACATTAATATCGGAATGTGGTTAATCTGTGTTGTAAATTTAAGTTGCTGCATTTGAATATATTTGTCCATTTATTTTTGTGTTTACTCTTTTAATTTTATCGTTTTTTTTTAAATTGCTTACTATTTTGTGTATTGCAAAAGCAGGTACGGTCTGTGGACCCGTGCGACTAATGAAGATTAATATATGCATACTGGTATTTCAATAAATATACTTATTCATTCAAAAATGTTTTTTCTTTTTATTCAGAGGACCCTAAAACATTTTCCGGTGAGATCTCGGTATCAAATTTGTGGGTGGACAACATTAGATGCATTATCTACCTAATATGTTCCCCTTCAGGATATCGCTTGAAGTTTGACCATTTTACATTGTTTAACATTTTTTTTGGCAGCCATCATTAGTGAATGTGCTCAGTGAATTTGTAAACATGGATAAAACTGGTCATCGTTATGTGAAACAATACTTTCATTTGAAAGGTCTTAAAGCTGAGCTAGATTCTACTTTGGGGGTGTCATGTCCTTCGTTTACAACGGTGAAATATTGAGTGGCAGAGTTTAAGCCCGGCCGTACGAGCTGCCAAGACGAACATCGCATGGATGACCAGCCCAGAAATTGTAAAAGAAAATCCACAAAATGATATTGGATGATCGTTAACTGAAAGTCCGCGAGCTAGCAGATATTGCAGGCATTTTCTATACATCGCATACTGACTGAAAATTATGATATGAGAAAGCTATGTGCAAAGTGGGTGCCGCGTTTGCTCACAATAAAACAAAAACAATATCGTGAAAATGCTTCAGTCGAGGGTTTGGCAACGTTTTGCTGCAATAAAGCTGCATATTTGGGTCGATTCATAATAATGAATGAAACCTGGGTTCATCACTTCAATCAAAACAGTGGATTGAAAGGGGAGAATCGGCTCCAAAGAAGGCGAAGACAGTTCCACGGCGTGATTTTTCTGGGACAATTTTCATTGATTATCTCAAAAAGGAAAAGTAATTAATGGCGAATATTATGCAAACTTGTTACAGCGTTTAAGTGATGAAATTGCGCAAAAAGGGCCGCATCTAGCGAAAAAGAAAGTTTTGTTTTATCAAGACCAGTTCACACGTCCATTATCGCCAAGGCCAAAATAAATGAGATGAAGTTAAAATGCTTCATGCGCATTATTCGCCAGATTTAGACCCTCTGATAATTTTCTGTTTTTAAACTTGAAGAAATTGTTTGATGGTAGAAGATTTGCCAATATTGAAGAGGTGGAGTCAGCAGTTGATGCCTATTTTGCAGATCTCGATAGTTCCCACTATAAACAGGGTATCGAAGCTATAGAACATCGCTGGGAAAAGTGTATTGAGCTGAAAGGTGACTACATAAAGAAATAAAACGTTTTTCCTAAGATTTTTTACTTTCTCTACGCGTAATATGTAAATAGTGTATAGAGAAGGCATTGTAATGCACCCAAAAATTCGATATCGAGATTTTACCGTAAATATATATTTTGAGACACTCTTAATTCAAAAAATTCATTTTCAGAAAAATGTCCCTGTCTGTGTGTCTCTGTGGGCAGCATAACTCAAAAACGAAAAGACCGTTAAATACCAAACTTGGTATTTAATTTTGGTATCTTCCAAGAATACGACACGAAGTTTTTCAAGAACCCCACCCAACTAACCTTTACACGGAAAGAATTTCGAAAATTTGGATTTTTTTCAAAAATGGCTCTAACGATTTTGATTAAAATATACTAAGGATATATACCTGACAAAATGTACATCTTGAACTTTATGCCAATAGACTCTGAAGACTACTTTATTCTGGATGAATTTTACGGAATTTTGCAAAACGGCTAACCCTAAGAGATAAACAAAAACGTACCACACAAAAATCGCAAGATCACGTTAAAACACACCATTTATGTTATACCTATACATTTTTGTCGTCGAGTTGATCGTTTTTGAGATATTTCTTGTTTCCGGTTTCAGCTATGAAAAACTTGTACTTTTCTCATACAGGAATTTGTCAACTCCTGTCCATACAAACAAAGGAACATCAGTCACATAGCAACCAGCTTTTGACTGTCACTTTAACCTATGGTACTCTTTTGTTTCGCTTTTACTTACAAGGAAGCAAGTAATAAGACTATTTCTGCTGATTCTTTCTCAATTAGCATTACGTAAATAGAGGCATAAGCTTTTTAACAATAATTTGTTGCAGAGATGTAGAGAAACTCATGTGAATGGAACACATAAGATTTTTGTACTTTCTTTGTTAGGTGGGGTATTTCTGGGACAGTTCACGTAAGAATCACCGGAATCCGTAACCTTTTAGCAAGTAAAACGATTACCTCAGGGTTCTGAAGTGAAAACAAAATCTGATGTGTTACACTCACATGACTTTCTCTAGCTGCTCTACAAACTTCCTACAACAGATTATTCTACTTTCTACACAATGCTAATCGAAATAAACACTAGCAGAATGCTCTTATTACTTAATTCTTAAAAGTAAAAGGGAACTAAGGTAATTCACTAGGCTAAAGTGATAGTACAATGTTTTAAAAGCTATCGTTATGCAATTGTCATTGCAAATCGCGTCTTTGCTTGCCCAGAAGTAGAACAAAAAATAAAAAACGGACACTTCCTGCATGCGAAAAGTTTAAGTGCTTCACAATTTAAACCAATATCAAGGAATATCTCGGAAACGGTTACCTCCACAATAAAAACGTAAAGGTCATAAATTGTTTATTTTAACATTATGTACATTTTTTTTTTGTAGCGAGTTTTTACGGTTTAGCAAAATTAAGCAAAATTCATCCAGAATAAAGAGGTCTTTAGAGGCTATTCCCAGAAAATTCGAGATATACATTTTAATTTGGATATAAATAGTTTTAATATTTGGGATTTTAATCAAAATCGTTAGAGCCATTTTTAAGAAAATCAAAATTTTCAAATTTTTTCCATGTAAAGGGTCGTTTGTGGTGGGGGTATTTTTTTTAAAATCTCCGTATCGCATCCTTGGAAGATGCTGACATTAAACACTAAGTTTGGTATTTAACGGTATTTTCGTTTTGGGGTTATGCTGTCCACACACACAGACACACATATATACACGGACATTTTTTTAAAAATGTCTTTTTCGAACTCAGGGAACCCCAAAACATATATTTCCGGTGAAATCTCGACATCGAATTTGTGGGTGAAATACAATACTTCTCTATCCCTATGTACATTGTACATATGGGGCTAGAGAAAGTAAAACGACGTTAACCTACTTGTAAAGAGATTGTAATACGTTGGTGGAAATAAAAGAGTGTTTTTTTAGTAGAAGTAAATAGCAGTTTTGTTAAATTATATTCTACATGTTGCCTCTCTGCAACTGTGATTGGAGAAAGCATATGAAGATGCAACACACCAGATTTTATTTGCCCCTTCATTTCCGTTGCAGAGAAACAAAGTTCTGTAGCTATTGTATTCTCTAACAAATTGCAAAAGCTGCACAGTAATAGGAATTTAGTGAGAGTAATTAGTCGTTATTAAAAAGGAGGACAGGCAACATGCGCTAAAAATAAACCTGAAAACAAGCTACCAGGGGAACGCATTTCGTGTATCTGGGACCTGCGAAGTTTAGAAAAAATCTGATGTGTACCATTCACATGACTTTCTCTATATCCCTGCTACAAATTATTCTTGACAAGCTTATAATTCTATTTATTTTATGCTAATCAGTAAAACATTAGCAGAAATACCATATTACTTGCTTCCTTGTTAGTAGAGGTGAAATAAGGGAGTACCATAGGTTAAAGTGATAATCAAAAGTTGGCTGCTATGTCACCGAAGCTTCTTTGTTTGTATGGACAGCAGTTGACAAATTCTTCTATGAGAAATGTATGTTTTTCATAGCAGAAACCAAAAATAAGGAATGTCACAAAAACGCCGAACTCCACGAAAAAATGTATACAACATAAATTGTGTGTTTTAATCTGCTCTACATTTTATGTTTTGTAAGTTTTTGTCCATCTCTTACGGTTTAGCAGTTATTCAAAATGTACTAAAATTCATCCAGAATAAACTACTCTTCAGAGGCTATTCCCAGAAAATTCAAAATATACATTTCATTTGTCACGTAAATAAATATCTTTAATATACGAACTTTTAATCAAAATCGTTAGAGCCATTTTTGAGAAAAATCAAAATTTTCGAAAAAAGTTCCATGTAAAGGGTAGTTGGGGGTGGGGGATTTTTCTCAAAATCTTCGTGTCGCATCTCTGGAAAATACCAAGTTTGGTATTTTACCTACTTTTCGTTTTTGAGTTATCGTGTTCACAGACACACGGACACACACACACACGGACCTTTTTCCGAAAATGCTTTTTTTAGATAAAGGGGACCCTAAAACATATTTCCGGTGAAATCTCGGTATCGAATTTTTTGGTGGAGTGCAATACATTCTATACACTATGTACATAGTGAGAAAGTAAAAAGTGGAGCTAGAATAACTTTGATTACAATATAAGTAGTACAGCCAGTAGAATAATTAATGTCTATTATAAACGACTCGATACCGTTTCCACAATTGAAAAAGGGCACTATTTGACAGTGAGTTTCTCAAAGACCTTGGTGTCATTTTAAAACTAATACAAACTCAAAGACTAAAGATTTAAAACTATTATCTGTGTCAAGTTAGTTCAGTCCTGATGTCAACACATGGGAGGGAAGAGAGAGAGAGAGAGAGAAGAGAGAGAGAGAGAGAGAGAGAGAGAGAGAGAAGAGAGAGTGATACTGAAGCAAAAGAGCGTTAGGCTGTTGATTGGTTCAGGGAAGGTAATGAGTATTAACTTTTTCGTGGATGCATATTGTAGCAGCCTCCTAAAAGTACAGTACTGTAATAGTTTTCAGATCACTGCTCTGCGCGAGTTAGTTTCGGAGAGAACAGTATGCAAACGCTTCGATTCTTATAAAAGGTAATAGTCCTACATTTTATCCATATCCGACACATACCAAGCAGATGGCTCTGGTTTCGTGAATTCTGAAAGGAATATTTACAACCTACGTACACATTCTATAAAAAAAAACATAGATTAGACAGAAGACCGACGAAATTATATATTGACTTTATTAATTTATTGCTGTTAAATAAAATGTAGCTAACTTATATTACTAAAGAACATTGGTATTATATACACAATAAGTTACAAGCCTGTACCAGACAGCTCTCTTAAACAGCCGGTAATTCTCGAGATGAATGCTGATTAAGCTGTTATTGTTTATAGTGCAGGGTCACCTTTGATAATGTGTTATTTAAGACTGTATTTCCTGTACATCTCGCATGCCTCACAAGCCCAGAGGACTTGCTATATGCAGTTTAAAAGCAGTAAGCTTTTGATCATGGATGATTAGCCGTAATAAAATACAACCGAAGCAAGCCTTTAAAAAGTATCGAGAGGCGAATGGTCGCGCATTGTTTCGCGGTGCTTAAAGAAAGAAACGCCGAATCGACCATAAAGAATATCGAAAAAGAAACGGGCGATCTCCTTGGCGTTTCTGCATTTAGTGTGCATAGTGTTAAAATGGAACAGCAAGCATCTGGAAGCCTGAGAACACCGGGAAAATCGCGTAAATATAAAAAACGTTTTAAAGTTTTATTGTTTTTTTTTTCAGAAATGAACCAACGACTCTAAATAAAATTTTGCATGCAGTACATTCTAACAAGAAATGTCACATTTCTCAAAGTACTCTCCACAGGTTGCTGATATTTATCGCTAGTGTTGCGAAACTTATGTGCTCACATGTACACGCGGCGAGTTGAGCCAGCTCCGCCTTGTTGTTGACACCAGGACTGAACTAACTTGACACAGATTATAGCAAACACTTCCGAAACGTTCCACCAGAGGTCGCCATGATCACGTAAGAAGAAGGCTGTCTTCTACCACTTGATGTCGCTGCAATCAGAATGACACCTATATTAGACGCTGAAGGTCTAGCACACTCCTGGCTTCTCTGGTTACAGCGGGTACAGAATAGAGGACTTCCGTCCATATATTCTGTATGTCGACGTTTCCCTTTGAGGCTGCTACATGAAGCTTCGGCCCTCCCATATGTGGAAGATGTTATTAGGCACCGGGCTCAAAAACTCTACGCCAGATTGGGCGACCATGAGAACGCACTTGTCAGATCTCTGGGGGAGTACTTACCCTCTGAACGCCAAAAGAGGCGGTTCCGGGTTCCCCGCATGGCTTGTGGGCACCCCCGGTAACAACGGCTTTAAACCAGCCAACAGCGTAATAGCTGAACAAAGCCATCCCCCCCCCTCTATCAAAATTTCACCACCATAATTAAATAAAAAATAAACTACAGCGGAGCAGAGGATGCTGCTCCTGAAAATGCAACCGCTCGAGGAGCCTACCAGCGCTACCTCCTTAACACCAGCAGTCGAAAACTCCAAAATTAAAACCTCAACCTTCACCTCATTCCTGTGGTTAAACCCTTACCAGGGTAGGTACACAGCAACAACACCTAGGCTCACCAAGAGCCTATCAGACAGACAGACAGACAGACAGACAGACAGACAGACAGACAGACAGACGCACGCACGCACGCACCAGCTACCTCAGACGTCTGTTAACCTGCTAGAAAATGACAACCTGCGTCCAGGCCAACACAACCAAGTCTAGTGGAGCAACTGTGAATAATGGATGTCCAGATTTGTATACATGCAACTGCTATAAAATGTAATCCCGTCAGCATCCAAGATTGACATCCACCGATTATTTTACTTAAGCTCTTCCTATCCTTTACCATAGGCACATTTTACTGCAGCCGCTGGGACACGAACCTGCGAGGTTCGGCTTTGAATGGACGGCCAGTAACAATCGCGGCTATTCAAGTCGCTTCAGTAGTGGTGCCGGTGAAAGGGTTATAAATACCGCTTTGCAAATTAGAGGAAGAATGGCATATGTAAAAATAATTCATGCAATACAGGGTTAAAATGCAAAAATCCGTTAGTCTTTATTATTTCTTAACGATAAATAAATTTAGGGCGATTCGATTTCCATCCCTACTATGACCTTGGCTTTTTATTTGCATTGCCTAGTCGGTAGGCGCACTCTAGGATGGTTATTTTCCTTATTTCTGTTAACTAAAAGAAACTGTAATGCAGAGGTTTCAAAACCTGAAATTGCTTATCAGACAGCCGAATATTTCGCAAACGTGAAGGACCTAGATGCTTCATTTCACTGTAACGTGTACCTTCATAACTTAATATTAATGCCCAGAAATTATGATAAACGACAGAATGATAAACGTAGCAAGCCTTTCGTTCTCAATCTGTTAAGCAGGGATACTGCTAAACATATTTTTTTTTTTGTGAACGTCACTCTTTCTACACCGGTTGGAAGAGAAATCATACATTAGATTAAACCATCTTATTATTTGGACGATGTATCTCATTTGTTTCTATGATTATTTTCTGCGAACAAATGTTAGGTTTTTCGAGACCATAAAATGCATACGCTGACAAGTTGCACGGTAGCCAACAGTAGGAGTGGCATACTCTCTTTCAAACCCAGAAGTAAGTCAACGCGTAGATAAATTTCTCATTCGTCAGTCAGTTAGGACTTAAGTTCCTATCAAAACGAGTCCTCATATCAAATATAGTTTTTCTCCAAGAATTACTTTTCACATTATCTTCCTTGACATAGCAACGTTGGATATATCTCCAACCACATTGAGTCTGCAAAACTACATGCTGTATATATATGTACATACATAACATTATATACGAGGTACGTCCAGAAACTAAGTTCCGTTTCAATTTATCTCCGCTGCAGCGCTGCGATCGCAGTTCCGCACATGCGCGGTAGACGCTCTGTATCAAGGAGAAGAAACGTGCGCCATTTTGAGACCGCTGTCAGCCACATAAGCTTTGTTGTGCTTGTTTACAATGTCGGTGTTGATTGAAAATCCCGCCGCTTGTGAAATCAGATCTGTGATTCGTTTTCTGAATGCTAGGAAAGTGAAACAAATTGAAATTTATCGGCAAATTTGCGAAGTTTACGGACAAAATGCGATGAGAGATTCAATGGTGAGAAGATGGGTCCGACAGTTCAATGAAGGACGTAGTGAAGTGCACGATGAAGAACGAAGTGCGCGTCCATCTTTGGTTACAGAAGAACTGGTTCACGCGATTGATGACAAGATCCAGGAAAACCGCAAGTTTACAATTAGTGCTCCCGCTATGGAATTTCCCCAAAGCTCACGATCACTAATTCATGAAATTGTTACCGAAAAACTGAAATTTCGTAAACTTTGCTCACTTTGGGCACCAAAGACACAGGCGGCAAACTTCTAAACAAAAACTTGTGCCACGCTATGACAAATGTCTGCAAAATTTCGGCAGTTATGTGGAAAAGTAGTTTAAGAGTTGTAGACTTCTGTGCAATAAATAATTATTCTGTATATGTAGACAATTTAATTTTATTACCAAACGGAACTTACTTTCTGGACGTACCTCGTACCTTAATACATACATAGGTAATTTAAAAAATCATGGCAACTATTTTTATCAGTCAATAAAACTGCAGGAAACAAACTAAGGATGTACACTTGAAAGTCGCTGGAAAGTTCTTCTCAATGCTGGTACTAAATTGGGATCCGGGTACAAGGGGCTATGGATACGGGACACTGAAAGATGCGTAAATAGTGATCCTTGGTTTATTCGTATTACATACATATAAACAAAAAGGTACGCGTACTTGTACAGAATACTCTTACGAGCTAGCGATCTTCAAAATAATCGCTGAATACCATCAACTTAAGTGACATCCACATTGAAACACAGCCTCTAGGTTACTAACGTTCGCATGCGTCTACTAGCAACTGCCAATGCACACAGACGTCATCTGTTTGTGGCACGCCGTACTGTGTATAACATGTTTTAAATGTATATATTTCAATAACAACATATTAGGAATATATAAAATAGTTGCCATTACTTATGAAACGACCCTCGTACATACATATATAAAAACATACATAAAACATACTGACTAGATAATTTCAAGTAATATTTATTTTAATTAGCATGATGTAGAAAAAATAATTTTCTTTTGCAAAGATATGTTGTTTTCAGAACTCGCAGAGAAAATGACACAAATAATGAAACACAACATTTTTATATTTGTGTGTTTATTTTATATTTCAGGGAGGAAAGATACATCAACCCTAGCTGAAGGGGTTTTCAGGCCTGCAGCACGCAACACACAGTTTGTATGCAAGTTTTCTGGCAAGATCTTGGTTGAAGGACTTTGAATCTAATGGAAGAAAAGTTGGTCTCCCCAACCAAACAATGGATACAACAAACGCACGCCTTACAACGCAACATCATTCAGAGCGCGAATGCCTCCTCTGGAAGGGGAAATATAAGGAGAGTGTTGGTCTTTCCTTTATTCTGAGGACTACATATAGTCATTAAGTCTGCAGGGGCAACAGTGGCTGAATTTATCTCTACTCCACCATTGCGTTTTTATTTTCTCTACACACACTATGTACATAGTGTATAGAGAAGGTATTGTATTGCACCCAAAACTTCTATATCGAGATTTCATATATAATACACATTTTAAGGTCCCTACATAACATTAGAAAAATGTACGTGTGTGTGTTTGTGTGACCGTCAACACGATAGCTCAAAAACGAAACGCATGTAAAATACCAAACTTGGTATTTAAATATATTCTTTTCCAAGGATGAGAAACGAAATATTTGAGAAAAATCCCCCTACCCTAAACTACCCTTTACATGGAAAAAGAATTTTGACTTTCTCAAAAATATTTGTAAAAAATTCGATCAAAATACAGTATGTAAAATATACCTACATGCTAAATGAAACGCATATCTTGAGTTTTCTGGTAATAGCCTCTTTATTTTGGATGAATTTTGCTGAATTTTGCATAACAATCAAACTGTAAGAGATACACAAAAACTTCAAACACAAAAAATGTATATCTCGTTAAAACACACAATTTGTTATACACATTTTTTTTAATTTTTTCATGGAGTTGGCAATTTTTGAGATATTGCTTTATATTGGTTTCAGTTAGATGGAAGAATACGACTTTTAACAATAATTTGTTACAGAGATGTAGAGAAAAGCATATACACACATCAGATTTTTCTAGCTTCAAACTCACCCTAGCGACCTAGTATCCTGAACTAATTATGGCGAGCATTTTTCACTAATACTGCAACAACCTGATGTAATCCATTCAAATTACTTTCCCTACCTCTCTGTAAACAAATTATTATTATTAAAAAGCTTATTCTTCTCTCTACCTCAGAGTAATCGAGATAACCAATAGCAGACATTGTCTTGTTGCCCGATAAGTCCCGGGCTTCGCAATGAAAAGAGCCTTTAAAAACACTTTTTTTTTTTTTGCTTTATTTCTCAACATAACTTCCAGAAAGGCTAATACATCTGTCATATCGGTGTTCTAATTTAATTAAATCATCTCTGTAGTGTCATTTATCAAGGTCCTCAAAATAGCTGTTTACCTCATCAATGACCTCCTCGTTACTGTGAAATCTTCGTTATCCAAGACATTTTTTGAGTTTTTGGAACAGCTGGTAGTTACTGGGTGCCAGATCTGGCGAATAGGGTGGATTTCCAAACAATTTCTACTTTAATTCGCACATTAAACGACGGGCCGGAGCATTCTCGTGATGAAACAAGATTTTTTCCCCCAAATGAGCTGCCTTTCTTTTCACCTCATCACTCAAACGTTGCAGTAAGCTTGCGTAGTGGCCACCAGTGATACTTTTACCCTTTTGCAAGTAATCAATAAAAATAATTCCCTGTGCATCCCAGAAAACACTCGCCATAACCTTGTTAGCTGACATCTATGATTTACTTTCTGGAGTGTAATGATGTATCCAAGTTCCATCCATGATAATAAGCTGTCTTAAAAATTCACTGGGATTTTTACGGTGTTGCTGCTCCACATTCTTAACAGTAACAATTTTTCTTTGCAATTTTTGGTCAGGTGTCAGCAAACGCGGCACATATCTTGCACAGACCTTGTAAAAGCCCAATACATTACTTAAAAATTACCTACACATTATTTTGATATGTTTACAGTATCTGATATCTCAAACAACTTTGATCTGCGGTCTTCCAGTGCTAATTATATGAAGAGTAAATAATTTTGCTGCAGTAGTTAACTTTTTTTATTAAAATATCATACCAATCATTTAAAATTTTCAAAACTACAGTTAATTTTTAAAAATGGCCCTTTTAAAATGTTTATCATTTATATAAACATAATCCCTGAAAGTATGAGCTTCAAAGAAAATGTTCCTTAGGTATAAAAAACATGTAGTTGTGAGATATCGAACTTCAAAGTCAGAACTAACCTTTTCAATACATTCACCACCACAAAATTTGCAATGCACATGGTTATGAAGAACATCTTATAATATTTGAATATTTATTATTTCATTATTTTCATCAGCATCTTTCAGTAAATTATATTCATTTCCATAGTTCTGCAGTTTTTTTTTCCAGAAGAACTATTACACTACACATCATCTCTAATACTTTTACCTACTTCAGTGTTTATTTTAACATCCACAAGTGGATCTGTAACATCAACATTATTTGCAGTGATATCTTTTGGTTTTCAGACATTCTTCCGCTTTCAGAAAACCCTATTACTGTGTCGTGCCATTGTAAACAAATTGAAATAATAACCAAACACAACAAAATATTCACAATCACATCAGCAATAAACTAAGATTTTTACACAAAACAAACTGACTAGGTTATGTTGCCATGATATATCAGTAATAACTATGGCCATTTCAAAAATTTCCCAAATTATTTTCCTCCTAAAAACCGCAAACTTAACATTACTAATTCATTCTTTGCATAAACAAATGTCAATAAATTGACTGACCACACCACCAAATGCTGCCACTTGGTAAATGCTGTATAAAATTCTTAGAATAGTGATATCAAGGTAAAAATTTAAGCATTTTACTCAGAAAATTCTGTAGTGTTTTTACATACAAAGAGGCAAAAGATGTATTCTTTCACATATTTGCCTTATAGCTCCTATAAGAACAGATGTTTTCTGAAAAAGTATTGAACGGGATTGGAGAGTGAAAGAAAGTATTCCCAAAAGAATGTGCTTGGTCGCGTGATATATTGTATTTCAGATTGGCACCAATAAAGATCACCGTAAAACCCGAGTACCCGGTAAAGCGTTCACATTTACAGCTAAACCACAACGCCAGTCGTATTTTTGAAGCCTCCAACTGCACGGCTGTCATGTAACCTGCCGCAACTATCAGTGATGAATACAACTAAACATGTAGTGGGTGCTCTGACAACACCACCTACAGAGAAAAGCCTGCGTCAAATATCAGCTCATAACATGACGTCACTCTCTTTGGGCTGAGTATTACCTTGGATAGGTAGAGTCAGACTGAAAAATTCAACGCCATTGCCGGTATTTGAACCACGGATCTCCTGGTCTCTAGCCGGTTGCTCTTCCACTGAGCTACCGTGACAACATGCCGGTATAGCACTGAATTTGTCAACTGCCTCGCATGTTTCCCGGTAAAACACAAGATGCTCTCAAATTATTTTGAGATGACAACCCCAATAGCGACTTACAATGTTGTAAGTACTTAAGAACCAGGATTCATAGTATAGAATTATTATGGTCAATAGACCATGGTAGCTCAGGGGAAGAGCAACCGGCTAGAGACCGGGAGACCTGTGGTTCAAATCCCGGTTATGGCGTTGAATTTTTCAGTCTGACTCTACCTATCCTACTCCTGTCCTACACCCGGCCCGTGTGAAAAAAATAATTAAAACAGAGTATTGCCTGCCTGAAGAATGAATGCAGACGGCCACGAGTGGAAGCTTGCATAAACACAAACAGATAAGCGTATTATTTCATCAATCCCCGTGCATGCCCTGTATAGTTCAGCAATACTGTAATGCAGTAATGGAGTCTCTTCCAGTGCACACGTTCTAATCAAGTCAAAATGCAAATACCACCGCGTGTTATCGTACGCTTATAAAGTAGAACATTAATATTCATTAGTGATAAAGAAAACAGTAAGTTTAACCTGTTGTGGATCGTTTAGTTTATTCCTATTTACATATGCTGTGCTGATCTTTTGATATTCCCGCCTTCTCTGACCGCTTTAAACCGTGCCATGCTACACCAGTGGCCTCCACAAAGAACCGCATTCTTTCGTCAGACAGGTTATAAGCTCCTGTTTGATTCGTGTACAATTGTAGAAATATATTTATATAAGTGGTTTTAAATGTTATTTTATTGCTAAACGCATAATGTCCCAGAAGTGTAGTGTACCACATTGTAATGGTAATTACGCGAACGATTAAAAATGAGCATATTTGGTATGTTTTTCTGAAGATGGATATTTGAAATCCAAATGGATATGAGCTATTCATACAAATACGAAGAATTTTGTTT
The DNA here is from genome assembly GCA_030762935.1 of Hymenopus coronatus. Lineage (NCBI taxonomy): Eukaryota > Metazoa > Arthropoda > Insecta > Mantodea > Hymenopodidae > Hymenopus > Hymenopus coronatus. The sequence continues at coordinate 62,431,874 of CM060884.1, forward strand.
CTTCTGATTTATCCAAGGTATGCAACATATTTTAACCCTTGTAAAATTTTTAGAACAGTTTACGAATTTGTAAACATTAAATCATTAAGTAAACTTACGTAATTAATAAAAACATTTTTGTTTGCTGGGCTTGTATGTGTATCTTTGATGTCTTCTAGACCATGGCCTATAAGCCTGGCAAACAAAAGTTCTTTTATTAATTGGGACGCAGGCCATGAAAGCCAAGTTTATACATTAAGTAAACTTTATACATTAAGTGAATTATTGGAAAGTGCTGCAGCATAACCCCTTCCTGTGATGATTTAACTTTCTAGAGAATATGTTGGAAGTTTGTAAACTGTACTTTAGAGAACATGACATTGATGTTAATGTTCTTTATTTACATTTCAACAACTTTGAAATAGTTTAGTAACACGCTCTTGACCACATGCAATGAGATGAAATGTGTGGTTTGTTAAGTTAGTTCCATACTTTCCAGGAAAGACATTCTTTGACTGCATTAAGGTTAAAGTTTCATTCTAGTAAAGCAGGTTACAGGGCAGATCTCTATGTTAATACACGTTAAAATATTAATATTCAGGAAAAGAAAAAATTTAATATCTTCCATTCACATGACCTTCTCTATAAAGCTGTAACAAAATATTGGCAAAAAACATAAAATTCTCTCTAATTTATCATAATCGAGATTAAAATTAGCAGATATTATATTAATTACTTGTTTCCTTGTAGGTACAAGGAAAATAAGGGAATACACTAGGATAAAACGACAGTCAAATCTGTTAAAAACTGGTTGCCATATAGATGAAATCCATTTCTATGCAGGACCAAGAATTTACAACATTCCGTGTGAAAAAAGTTCAAGCATTTTACATCTGGAACAAATAACAAGGAATATCTAAAAAATGGCAAATTCCACGAAAAAAAACTTATGACATAAATGGTGTGTTTTAAATTGATATACATTTCTTGTGTAGCAAGTTTATGTCTATCTCCTAAGGTTTACCAGTTATGCAGAATTCCGTAAAATTCATCCAGAATAAAGTAGCCTTCAGAGGCTATTCACGGAAAATTCAAGATATACATTTTGTTTGTCAGGTAAATATTTTAATATACCATATTTTAATCAAAATCGTTAGCCATTTGAGAAAATTAGCAATGTTGAACTTTTCTCCATGTAAAGGGTATTTAGAGTGGTGGGATTTTTCTCAAAATCTTCCTGACGCATCCCTGTGAGATACTAAACTTATATACCAAGTTTGGTATTTTACCGACCTTTCGTTTTTGAATTATCGTGTTCACAAACATTGTTCTGAAAATACTTTTTTTTTTTTAAAAAGGGACCCTAAAACACGTATTTCCGGTGAAATCTCGGTGTCGAATTTATGGGTAAAATACAATACCTTCTCATACACTGTGCGCATAGTACGTGTAGAGAAAGTAAAAATGAAACGTCATATCAGAGACATTAAGCATATATAAGACATACTTAGCCGAAGTGCTGAATGCTATGGAGGTACACTAAGAGAAATATACAACAATGTGAATTATTAAACTAAGAAACAATTACATGTTATTGCAAAATAGTCACAGATAATGATGTAATTTCATTTACTGGGTGTTCTACTTTCTTAGCACGTTGCAAGCTTAGTTTAATAATCCATAATCAACGACGGCGCTACACTGGGAATTTAAAGTTCTTCCCAGATCCCTTTTTGTTCTAGAATAAAAGCTGTAACAACTATGTTGGAAGTACCGTTAATATAAAAATTAACTTTCGCGTGTACTACTAGCTTGACGGACCCGCTAAAAGCCCAAATAAGTTACATCATATATTGTATGGTAAGGCTTTCTCTTTAGGTGGTGTTAACTCTGGTCGTAAAATACGAAAGCAATCACGATACGTACAGCTATGAAAACAAATTTTCAATTCTGGAATGTAAAAATTCAGCTTGTGTGAAGGCCACACTGCTTGATTGATAAGGCAATGTCGACAAATAATATAATAAATACATATTTGTTTTTCATACTTATAGATACACATCATGGGAATTAAACTGAAATATAATTGAATTTAACTATTCTGTAATGGCTGTAAGCATTTGCCATTTGACGTCCTAATTAGGCGAGGCATTATAATATCTAAATATGCTTATAGGTGCAAAATTAATTTTTGATAATTAGTTTCTCTTAAAATTAAATTCATTGTGTTTATTATAGTTGCTATACATTTAAACATTGACTTTCTAACGTTATTATGCTGTGGTTAAAGGTGATAGAGGAGGTAAAGGAGCATATATGTGCTCATCAATACAGAAAGAGGCTACTACGATAAAAAATCAAAAGAATTCTAATACCAAGTTTGGTAGTTTAGACTTTTTGAGTTATCGTGCCGTTTTTGATTCAGGAGACCATAAAACGTGTATTGTCGGTGAAATCTTGGTATCGAATTTCTGGGTGGATTGTAATAAGTTCACATAAAGACATTAAAAGTACGCCTGGAAGTACTTATCATAAGATGGGGTCTTAACTGACTCCGCCCACTTCTCCACTATGCTCTTAAACCGTATTGAGCAAACCACGTTACCGAAGGAGAAGGTGTGAACATGAAGCGTAACTTGAGACAAATGATGGTATCAGTTGCGAACTGGTTGCACAATAATCCACCTCTCTACTGGGTGATGCAAAATTAAGTTAGTATTTTCTCTGCTCTATGTGCTTAAGTCTAAAGCCAAGGTAATACGTGCACGTGGTTGACTAAAGTAACACAGTGCTTATGCTAGCCAACCTGTTCTGAGGGAGCGTCGAGTGGGGTTGAAGAATGAAGGGGTGGAATGCCCGATTGTTTTTATTATCTTATTAGTGTGGTATGTTGTCATGTCACCATATATCCAATTTTATATGGGGAAAAAAACTTGGCAATCATGGTGCAATTAGATGCAACATCCACGTTGTGTCAGGTAGAGCGATTCACTTCCTATACAAGTCATTCACTGCAGCCGTAATGGTGGCTCATTTCCTAGTGATGGTATATGGATTTTAGTACACAAATCCACCATGAATTCAGTAAGTGTATGATTATTGTTGAACGACGGAACTACGGCGACGACCCCGTCAAGGTGCCGAACTCGGGACCTTAACAAGGACGAAAGTGACCACGCCTGAAATTTCCAAGGTATCTTGAATAATTAAGTTAAAGATTAGAATAGTCAATCCGTTTTGTAGGTAACAGAATCTGCCTGCCCAGTCTGCTTAGAAAATCATATAAACTATTAAAGATTAAAGGTGTTGTGTTATTTGTAGTGTACAATCTTTCGAGTCATTCAACACCTCCCGTACGTCCCCCTGTGAGGTCATTCTCAAAATACTCTTAACCCTTAGTTGCTGGCATTAGTTTGCTATATATGCTGCTTTTCCAAATTGGCTTTCATAACAAAAACACCATCAACGAAGCTGCTTGAATGTCCGTGAGCGTTAAGGCGTGGTCTGGCCATACATTTAAAGGACAATCTCGAATCCAAACAACTACAGTAAAATGTGCCTGTGGCAAAGGATGGGGAGGACCCAGTTAAAATAACCGTAGTAATTCTTTTGTACAAAAAATTATAATACAATTTTATTGCAAAAATGTGATATTATACAATTTTTACATCTAAATTAGTTATATTTTATACTGAAGGCTAGTACAACCGGAATTTCGTCCCGGAAGAGTTATATTACGTGCCAGTAAATCTACTGACATGGGGCCGTCGCTTTTAATCACACTTAAAAACCATCGTTTAGGTTTATTATTATTGTTGTTGTTAACTCAGGAGCACAAACGGGATTCATAAGTACTGACAGACAACAAAGGGTTAAATAAGGACGCCACATAATGGTGGAGGCGCCGGGTAGGAGTAGAGTGACAGAATGGCACCAATGAAAATTGTGGTAAGATCCGACTTACCGTCAAAGGTGCATCAAAAAGTAATGGGAGTGGTTTAAAATTACCAAATAGGACGTTAAAGAATAAACTCTGCTCAATGGTTGAAATTCTAGTACAATGCATAGCGCTTTTCTTTGCAAGGAAAGTCTGTACAGCAAATAATGAAATTAGGGGCGAGTCTACGGTACGGAACGGACACTAAATATCGAGATGTTGAATCCTAACACAAATACTGAGTAACGCTATCTGCTAATATATCGCCCAAAATTACTAACATGGGAAACAATACGCATTTCGTTGTTGGTTATTTATGTAACACCAGTAAAACAGGGTGGTAAAATTTGCAGCGTGCGTACATTGAGATTTACAACATTATGTATGCTGCGGATTAGAGAAAACTCAGCGACGCTGATCTATATATTACCAGCCGCAACTCTTTTAGAAACAAAACACATATAATCTCTATTGAGCGAGGCAGGGAGCGGCTGTGTTTAATGCTCATTGTTTCCCCAGCCAGGCGAAACACGAAAACAAAAATAATGGTTTCTCATATTAGCGCCGTCTGGCGAAAGGCGCAGCGGACCTGAAACGGTGTAACGCTCTTTATTTCTTCAAAATGTTTATGTGCAATATGCTGTTTGCATTTCTACCATATATGTTTGTTTTATCATATTTATCTCTACAGGCGGAGAGGCGAGAGGAATGCAAATTCGTTTGGACGACTTACGTACGACTTCGTAATCAAACAAAAAGCACAAAAGAATCTGTTATTTTACTGCAAGGAAATGTACAAATTAAGTGGAAAAAACACTTTCATACAGTAGAAGTTTTATTTTCCGTACACTACTATAGTCACTGTCGGTAGAGAAAGTATCAATTGTACTCCACTCGAACATTTGATGTCGAAATTTCACTGTGTGTGAGTGTCTATGTGTGCGTATGTGCATATATATATATATACATATATGAATTCGCATATATGTTCATGAATTCGACAAAGGAAAGAATGTTAAGCTAACTCCTAGAAATATTGTTAAAAATTGAGCTTTTAATTAATTAGGACTAATAGATAATCCTGTAAATAATGGATATCAATCTCAAAAAGGAAAAACTGGCAAACTACATATTTAAGATCAGCATCTTATATATGCAGTTTATCTTATTTATATTTTCTGACTTAGACTTTGCTAAGATTCATTCGCATCAGGATGTGAGTGGGCGAACCGGACTTCCTTAGATTACCACAAGGGCCTTTTCGAATGACGTTATTTCCATGTAAAGTACCAGAACAATGTTGCATCAGACAACATGGAACGATCACGTGTTTCCGTTCAATCCGGCACACAATTTAGACGTCGGCTCACCACATACAGGAAACAGACGTCTTAAGGATTGAGTCAGATCGAACCGATATAAAGGAGCGTGATAGCACCAAGTGAGTGAGATGGACACATTCTGGAATGAGGGCCGCGACGTTGCCCGTCGATTTTTCGTCTTGCAGATCCACCAATTTCGAACGATGTAGCCCACGACTCCTCCTCGGTACACGACATTGCTTCAAGGTAAGACTCACCAAGTACTCTAGGTTTTCTCCCCTTAAGATTGTAAACTGCTCAACACTGCTTAGAATTTATGAGGCGTCAAACCAATAAAATAAACTATTGATTACGTAGACTTTGAGGTGGTTCTACCCTAACCAGCTACACCCCTAAGCTCCATCATGGTTGTGACAATATTTATGTAAGAATACTCCGATTTCAAAGTACATGGAGAAATGTCAAAAAGTTTTGATTCTCTCAAAAATGACTCTAAACGATTTTCATCAAAATTGTCACTATATGTTCTACGAATAACCTCTGAAATCCTCTTCATTTTGAATCACGTGTAAAATGGTAAAGCGTAAGAGATAGACAAGAAGTTACTGCACAAAAATCTAGAGCTCGTTAAAGCACACAATTTATGTCATCTACATTCTTTCGTGGAGTCGGCCATTTCCGAGATATTAAGTAAAATTTTTCTCATAGGCGAATTAAACAAAGGCCTCTCCTTCCGCAAAAATGCTCAAAATTCAAATTATTAAAAAAGGAATATTAGTCTGTACTTTAATTGTATTAATATGTTAAAGACTTCCTGGCCATTGTTTCAGCCACTACTGAGAGACCATATAGGGCATGGCCATCCCCTGAGGATACCTGCCGGAGATGCAAGTGAAACATCTGGGTACTAAGAGGAGAAGCCTAGTGGACAAGGCTTTTAAACTCAATCTTGTATTCTTTTATTCGCCATAACACCGGCTGTGAAATCCTTCGTATTTTAATAAAAATACACATTTCGCATTTCAGAGCACCCTCAAAACGGTCCGAGCCATGACTAGCTATCTGTCCTTTGGCCCTTTCTCTGAATGCTAGAAACGTTTGCTGACAACAACAAAAAGTTAAGAACTGAAGCTTTCCTGGCGACGTGTTAATTCAAAATCTTCTCGGGCTTCTAGCCAGGTAAAAACTTGGCTTGACACCAACGTTTCGAAGAAGTGCATCTTCCTCGTCTTCAGGAAGGTCATCAGTTCACCCTGAAGACGAGGAAGATGCACTTCTTCGAAACGTTGGTGTCAAGCCAAGTTTTTACCTGGCTAGAAGCCCGAGAAGATTTTGAATTAACAAAAAATTGCTTTTATAAGACGTGCTTGCCAAGAACACCCTCCGAAATATACGTGGACATCACACTAGTGCTTCTTGGGCTGCCTAATCTCAGCATGGTCTGATTTTCATTGATATACCTAAAGGAGTTTCGAACCTGCAATATCAAACTTCGGGCTATTGCAAGTATAAGCTATAAGACTAGGACGCTATCTTGTTGCAGATAAAATGCCTTATTCTCAGATCTCAGGTAAAATCAGTATCTGCAGGTTTTCGAGATAAACCGCACCACTTCTTCGAAAGATATTATTGTAGTGTCCATTCGGTGTCGCTGTTTACGTCACCTAAACCAATAAAACTATATCAATCCAGAGCCTCTTAAATGGTGGGCACTAACTTAAACTTTCATAAATTGTATGACGTTTTATCCATTTTATTTTACGTCGCTTTAACATCAAGGTCATATCGCGACAGAAATATTGTGTAACATACCTCCTTGACGGTATGTGGTGGACAGTTGCCCTTTAGATTTGGCAGGGCAGGTAGGACACCGTGTACAGGAGTGGTGTGTATAAGCCCTACTTGCCCCAATGAGACTCAATGGAGTTCAAAGAAGGAATACTGTTCAGAGTATTGGAGTCGCTTGAGGAGAAGACCCAGAGAGAGTAGCTGATGTTCCCTCGGAATAAAGTCCCGGAAGTCTTGAAATACATGCGGAACTATGGGGGAGGGGATATTTGGAACCCATCAGAACCATCGACAAGCTCTATTATTACTGGTTGCGACTACGGGCATAGGCTGAGAGGTGAGGGCCACCAATGTCATGTGAGTGCAGCACCAGACCAGGAGCCCGAGTCTCGTGCAGCAGTAAAATGTGGGAGCATCCTTCGAACATATAGGTGGGCCATTCTTTGTGTCAAACAGGGTCAACAATAATCCGTTTGTCGCCATGGATTACTTCAAGATGGTAGGCCAAGACCATCGCGAACTACCTCGTAGTTATATGAATTGTTTTGTCGTTATGAAGTATCAATAAAGATAGACAGTGATCAGAGCACCTATTTTAGGTACATCTTCATGACGTAAACATTGAAGCAACTCGAGGAGCACAAGACGCGCACACCTCTTTACCATAGTTAGGCGGCTTGATTGAGCGGTACATCAAGACCATAGCAGAACAACTTTGGAAGGTTTTGGCCATTCACCAAAGAGACTGGGATGTCAGGGTGGCAACTTTCTTGCTGGCATACCGCTCAACCCAGACACCACCGGCTTGACACCGGCCAATTTGATCTTTGGTAGAGACCTGCATCTATCATGCGACTTGATGCTCGGGAGTCCTCCTGGGGCAGGAAAGGCCAGCAGTCTACTATGTGGAATATCTCACAGACTGACTTCATAACATGCATGAGATGCCCGCATGAAACTTCCAGGTAGCGAGCGCCAGTTACGACCGACAGGCCAGTAGCCGAGATTTCCTAGAGGGTGATCTGGTGTGATGCTATCGCCCTATCCAGACCAAGGGACGCTGCTCAAGCTTTAACAATCACAATGGTGAAGAGGATAAATGATGTCATATACCACACCCAGAGGCTACCGCAAGGGAAGAAGCTCGTAGTACACTTGGATTGTCTAACACGCTACAATGGTGCTGGTCTGGAAGACTTGAGTGACAGCAGTGTAACAATGAAGTATGTGACAGCCCTCACGTTCGCTGTTGTGTGCAAGTCAGCGGGACTATAAGGATTGGTAAAACGGAAGCCGGAAACCTTAGAATGCGGGACCAGAATCTTTAACAAGCTTTCAAAAAGTTCTGTGATTTAGCCATAAAAAGAGGTAAGAATTGCGAGGCCATGTTTAGGAAGTTGGAGTATATTGAGGTCTTCCACCAGATGTTAGCTCGTAGCGGGCCATGGATTGAGAGACCATCACTCTCTACGTGTCGAAGCGTAGAGTGAATTGTGTACAGTGAATTAAAGACTTTTATTTCTAACCAATTTGTTTAATAAAGAAATTCCTTACAGTATCACCACTTGTAGTCAGTACGATCATGTAGACATTCTGGCCCCCATCATCCCTAGCCAGGTGGTAGAGAGTTTCGAAGGCACTTACCCACATACCATGCTGTTTTGCTTCGTGACAAACACATGGACTTAGGGTATACTTTATTCCAGCTGCTTTAGCTATCTGTGGACAGACGACAGCGCAAGTTGCAATACCATATATTTTTAGTTTTGACTATTATTTTAGACTGAAAGAGGAACTTTAGGTCGGGGTATTTAATATTCAATTCGGTGTTAACCTTGGCAGCTGAGGGAAACCAGGAAATAAAAACACATTATATGGTCCATGGGTTTTGAATCCAGGATATCCCGATTACGGATAACAAACTTAACCATCTGAGCCAGCTCGCTTGGTTGCGATTTTTATCTCAAATTCGTTACAATCATGCCAAACATTGTATAAATATTTTTGGATCCCAAAGTGCTACGAGGACCGTGGAGATCAAGAGTAAAGGGGAAATAAGCAGTAATAATTATGAATTCAATGCACCACAGAACCTTGATATTCTCTAAACACAGATGGCCAAATATTGCCTGCCTTTAGAAATACAAAGGTTTGATAATCAAGAGAGCATTCGGCAACACAGAGAAGCAGTAATGTTATCCAGAAACAAAAAGAAGATGCAGTATAATAAAGCTAACTGCTCTCGTGAACACGGTAGAACTAATGGTAAAACTGAAGCCCTGCTAAGTGAGTATGGTGCTTCAGTCCTTACGTGACTCAGAGTGTTTCGATTACATCTACTCAAGATATCATTCCCCAGTTAAAGCAAGTTTCAAATTATTTAAGCTAATCCACTTCCAACAACACATTTGATACACTTAGTATACACATAGCATATCAAGGGCGTCTCAAACTTAGAGGACAATACATGTTAAATGGAACACACTGTTGCCACATGTACTAGAAGTACGATAGAACTTTGACGTTCAGCTGCGATAGGTTTACTAATTAAATGTCATTTTGTGCATTATATCTATATCACCAAATAGTAACATATCTGTAGTGTTATTCAAGGCTATTCTAAGACATTTGCTTTTCATCTACAATATCTCTTCTCTTTATAGATTTAGCACTTCAAAATACGTTTTATACACATAAGAAATAATGAGATATAAAATGATAAAGACTAGCTTTTAGGGCATCATCTCTCTTAAGGTTGCATTTAGATGGCTGGGAGTTTTGAACAGCAAAGTATGAACAATGCACCGCAGTGAATTTTGCGCGATCCCATTTATTACTTTACCCTAGCGTGTTTTTGTTCCCCCTCAAGCTTTTTTCTTTATATTTATATTTAATGGCGTGCTTTGTGATTATTGGCTGTAACGATTTCGATTCATTTATAGTATATTATAGATAAGTGCTTTCTCGTACTACATCCCGTCATAAGTGAGTAATAGTTAATGTTAAATTAATATTTCTGTAAAAATAAGTTTTTCATTATATATATATATATATATATATATATATATATATATATATATATCCTGAATTTCCTGAGAATAGTCTCTAAAATGCTGTTAATTCTGGACGACTTTTGCATAACTGATAAACCGTGAGAGAGAGAGAGAGAGAGAGAGAGAGAGAGAAAGAGAGAGAGAGAGAGAGAGGGAGGGCAAAATCTTACTAATGTAGATGTAAATTTTTGTTCTGGTGCTAATCATTTCCGACATATTCCGTGTCACTGTTTCAATTTTAGAAGGTTATAATTTTTTTAAATAGTAAGTCTTAACCACTTTTCTTTTCTCTTTCCTCCTGGCCATGCATAGTGAAACCGAGTTTCAATATGAATCGCATAGCAACAGTTTTGACAGTGGCTTTTGCCTAGTATATTCCCTTATTTACTTTCTGTTTATGAGGCATTAAGTAAGTAATTTTAATCTTGCTTAGCATGTAGCAGAAACAAGTATAAGCTTGTACAAGAATAATTTATTGCAGAATAGGCAGATAAAGCTATATGTATGGAACACATCTCCAAAAAGTAATTGTTGGATATATACTTCTATAAACTTACCTAGTGTATGTTCGTTTAGTAGAATCCACATACCTGAAAACAGAGAAGAGTATAAATATTTTGCGTTATAAGAGCAAAGGGGTACACAAACAAAATTATTTACCTAACGTACACACAAACATAAAAAACAGAAAAGATTTTAGTAAAAACCACATTCATGTGATCTTTATAATTACTTCACCATTGACAAGCTCTGTTCTTTCAGACAATCATGAAGTTAAATATTCCTTTTTCATATTAATTCCACGATTTCAATATTGTTTCACTGATTACATAGAAAGAGGCACCTACTAGCTTTGGTTCACATTCCTGTTGAACATAGCTGCGCATGCCAGATGTGCTTATACGGCTACAAAGGTTACAGGTTCCCCAACTGAAACCCAGTAAAACTGCGACGAAACAATAAAATTCTGATGTGTTACACTCACATGGCTTTCTGTAGCTGTTCTACAAACTTCATACATAAGATTCTTCTTCTTTCTGCACCTTGCTAATCGTGGTACTCATTAGCACAATGTTCTTATTATTTAGTTCCATATAAGTAGGAAGAAAACAAGGGAATACACTAGGCTAAACCAATAGTCAAATGTTTTAAAAAACTGTCGTTATGCGATTTTCATTACAAATCGCTTTTCTTGGCCAGGAGTAGAACAAAAGAAAAACGGACACTCCCGTTTGAGAAAAGTATAAGTACTTTACAACTAAAACTAATAACAATGGATACTTCGAAAACGGTAAGCTCCACGAGAAAAATGTATATGACATAACTTGTATATTTTAACAATACCTACATTTTTTGTATGGTAAGTTTTTGTATATCTCTTACGGTTTACTAGTTATGCCAAATTAAGCAAAATTCATCCAGGTCTTCAGAAGCTATTCCCAGAACATTCAAGATATAAATTTTATTTGTTAGGTAAATATCTTTAATATATGATATTTTAATCAAAATCGTTAGAGCCATTTTTAAGAAAATCGAAATTTTCGAAAAAAGTTCCATGTAAAGGGTAGTTGGGGGTGGGGGGATTTTTCTCAAAATCTTCGTGTCGCATCCCTGGAAGATACTAAACCTAAATACCAAGGTTGGTATTTTAGCTACTTCTCGTTTTTGAGTTATCGTGTTCACAGACACACGGACACACACACACGGACCTTTTTCTCAAAATGCTTTTTTTGGATACAGGGGGTCCTAAAACATGTATTTCCGGTGAAATCTCGGTATCGAATTTTTGGGTGGAATACAATACTTCTCTATCCCTATATACATTGTACATACGGGGCAAGAGAAAGTAAACACCTGTGCATCATCATATTGAGGTGGGTTAGACAATGGAGAAGAATTGTATAGGTAGTACTGAGACTAGCATTTCCAACCTGAAAATGCAGAACGTCGACGTGCAGCGTCGAAAAAGGGTCCCCGTCGTTCTGTACGAACATCACGCAAGAATTCTGCAATTATATCACAGCGGTTTCTGGACAGATTGCTCCGCCTGCATCAATTATGGCAAAGATAGCTGCTTAAGAAGTGCTCATGTCAGATGAAGTAAACTTCTTCCTCAGAGGGTTTGGGACGAACAAAACTACCGAAACTGGAAAGCCAAAATCCTCACATTGTTTTGAGAAACCTTAGAGCAGCCACAAAGTTGTGGTGTGGTATTGGAATATGTAGAATTATTGGTCCATGTTTTTTCAAGGATTATGGTGGATTCGCACTAACTGAAAATTCCGAACGTGATGTTGAAACTTGAATATTTCGTCAAACCAGAACTTCAGGAATAACAACATCATTTGCTTTCAGCATGACGGTGCTACGCCACATGCGCGTAAGGGCTTTTCTCCAACCAGTGTTCCCCAGTGTACTGATTTCCCTCTTTGGAGATTAGACTTGTCCGCCCCGCTTTAAGAGAATCAATTGAATTAAAGCTGTATAGACGTTAATTCAAATGAGCTAGGCAATAATACTGTGACAGTGTCGTCTCCTGCAGTGGCTCTCACGTTCGCCTTTATACGCGAGACATCGCAGTTGGAGACCTTGGAATGCATAAACACGGAAGAGCGGCACAGGAACCTTCGGAATACAAGACTCTTCTCGTGAGAATGTGGTTCATCTTGAGCTTCGATATACTTCCGGAAGCTTCGGTTTCCACAAATTTCTGTAACGACATTTTCCAGCTATAAAAGGAGGAAAAATTGCTAGTCGTGTTGAGGAGTTGGACCGGGTCCTAAGTGACTGGAGTGTTGGCCCGCAGTGGTGCGTGACCATGGATGGTGTGCAGACTCTCTACACATCGAAACGTTAAGTGAATTCTTTGCAACAATGATTTCAGACTTTATTTGTAAACAGTTTAACTTTCTCTACCAGTCTCAGAGAGAGAGAGAGAGAGAGAGAGAGAGAGAGAGAGAGTATGGACAAAGTTGTGTATTCCACCCAAAAATTCGATACCAAGTTTTAACCAAAAATATATTTTTTGAGGTCCCCAAGTCCAAAAGAACATTTTTAGAGAAAGGTCCGTGTGTGTGTGTGTGTGCGCGCGCGTCTGTGCTTGTGCTTGTGGACAGCGTAGCTCAAAAACTTAAACACTATTAAATACCAAACCTAGTATTCAAGTATATTATCCTCCAAGGATGTGACGCGAGGACTTTCAATAAAATCCCCCCAACACAAGCTAGTTATTCTTAACCTGGAAACATTTTTGAAAATGCTTATTTTCTCTAATATGGCTCTAACGATTTGGATTAAAATATCGTATATTAAAGATGTTTACCTGACAAATAAAATGTATATCTTAAATTTTCTGGGAATATCCTCGGAAGCTTACTTTATTCTGAATGAAATTTACGGAATTTTGCATAGCTCCTAAACCGTAAAAGATAGATAAAAACTTACTACACAAAAACTGTAGAGCACGTTAAAACACAGAATTTATGTTATATACATTTTTTTCATGGAGTTGATCGTTTTTTAGATATTCATTGTTTTTTGTTTTTGCTATGAAAAACATACTTTTCTCATACAGGAATTTGCCAACTCTGTCCATGGAAACAAAGAAACTTCAGTCACATAGCAACCAGCTTTTGGATATCACTTTTAACCTATGGTACTCCCTTATTTCCCTTCTACTCACAAGGAAGCAAGTAATAAGACTATTTCTACTATTTTTTTCTGGACTAGCATGAAGTAAATAGAAGCATAAGCTTTTTAACAATGTTTTAACAATTTAAAAAATAATAAAAATTTTATTAATAAAGACATCTGTTGCAATATACAATCGTCGTAATTAAAACGTTCGACTAAGTGACTAAATTGAGGCAGATCTGTAGATAATTGATTTGCAGATATATAGATTCTACATCATACAGCCTCCGAGATTAATCTTGTTTTAATGGAAACTGAACTAGACTTTTTGTGCTCATTGCTAGAAGTTTTGATAACGCAGTTGCAGGTTTCTGTGTGGTGTTTTGCCTCTGCACCGCGCTTTTCTTTTGTTACTTGCAAACATTTACCGTCTGCTATGCGCCATGGGTAGCATTTACACAAATGCAGCTGCTGTTAATGATAATATAAGCGACAGTGCAGCAAATGGCTGCGAGCAGATTTTCCTCATTAAATGCTACCTTAATTAACTTGCAAAAAGAAGCAATAAACACACTAACATCAATACTTGCACAACATCCTACGTATTGGCAAATCAACTGTTTTTTTTTTTTTTTTAATTTAAAGAGCTGTATCATTTTAATTAATTTTGCTGATGATGTAATTAAAAGTATTTATTTTATTTAATGATAATTATGCAGTGATTAAAGCAACGAAAATGGAAGAATTTCGAATTGCTGGATAACTTGGATTTTACTATACTTACCTCTTCATAGAGGTAATTGCAGCTCGGGGCACTATTTCTTTACAGTTTTTCAACACTTGCAAAAAGTTTGCACTGAAGAAGGAAAAAAAAAAAATAAATAAAATAAATTACCATATTTGCAATAAGAGTTAAAATTTCTCTTCTTCGAAATCGTTTGTATAACAACAATTTTAAGCATTTTTTTCACTATATCCTTTTGCTATAAATTATTTACTTTATGTCAATTATATATTGTGTTCCATTTGCACCTTTTTGTTTCCTTTTCGATAGTAATGTGAATGAAAACTGTTGATATTGCCATTACCTTTAGAGAAGAGTTTCTATTTTAATACTACTTTTTACTTTCTCTACACGTATTATATACATAGTAAATAGAGAAGGTATCGTATAGCAATAAAAAATTCGATACCGAGACTTTACCGGAACTAAAACCAAAAAACAAACAAAATAGCACTTTTAGAATAAGGTTTGTGTGTGTCCGTTTGGGCGTGAACACGATAACTCAAAAACGAAAAGTCGGTAAAATACCAAACTTGATAGTTCAATTTGTTTACAGGGATGCGACATGAAAATGTTCAGAAAAATCCCACCGTTCCAAACTACACTTTACATAGAAACATTTTGATTTTCTCAAAAATGCTCTAACAATTTTATAGATCTTATATATTTTTATATATTAATATTTTAAGATATGTACATGACTAATAAAATGTTTATCTTGAATTTTCTACAGATGCCTCGAAATACACTTTTATTCTGGATGAATATTATATATTGAATAACTGATAAACAAAAATGTATCGCTCAAAAAATGTAGAGCTCGTTAAAACACATAATTTATGTTATATACATTTTTTTCGTGGAGCTGACCGTTTGAGATATTCCTTGTTATATGTTTCAGTTTTAAAATGTCTATACTTTTCTCATACGGGAATTTTTCAACTCCTGTCCATACAAACAAAGGAACTTCAGTCACATAGCAACCAGCTTTTGACTAGCACTTCAGCCTATGGTACTCCTCTATTTCCCTTCTACTTTCACGGAGGCAAGTAGTAAAACTGATCTAATTGTTGTTTTCACACAAGCCCTGTGTAGGACAGGAGTACGATAGGTAGACTCAGACTGAAAAATTCAATGCCATAGCCGGGATTTGAACTACGATCTGCCGGTTGATTTATCACTGAGCTGCCATGGCAACATGCCGGCATAACATGGAATTTCTCAACTGACTCGCATGTTCCCCGGTAAATCACAAGGCGATCTCAAAGTATTTTGAGATGACAATCCCAATGGCAATTTACAATGTTGTATTTTAATTCCCAGGATTCATAGTATAGCCAACTATTATGGTTATATGGTATTGGTTTTAATTGTTTTTTCACACAAGCTGTGTGTAGGAAAGGTGTTGGATAGGTATTATTTCTTCTAATTACTTTCTCTACACATATTATGTACATAGTGTATAGAGAAGATGCTATTGCACCCAAAAATTGGATACCAAATTTTCACCGGAAATGCATGTTTTAGGTCCCACTGAATAAAAAAAAAAAAGCATTTCTGGAAAAAGTCCGTGTGTGTGCGTGTGTCTGTGGACAGCATAGCTCAAAAACGAAAAGACCGTTGAATACTATGTTTGTTATCTTCCAAGGATGCAACACGATTTTCAAGAAAATTCCTCCACCCCCAAATATCCTTTACATCGCAATGTTCTCCAAAATTTTGATTTTCTAAAAAACTGGCTAACGATTTTGATTAAAATATCGTATATTAAAGATATTTACTTGACAAATAAAATGTATATCTTGAATTTTCTGAGAATAGCCTCTGAAGAGTACTATGTTCTGGATGAATTTCACGGAATTTTACATAACTACTAAACCGTAAGATATGGGCAAAAACTTAACACACAAAAAATGTAGAGCACATTATAATACACAACCTATGTTGTAAACATTTTTTTCGTAGAGCTGATCGTTTTTGACATATTCCTTGTTTTTTGGTTTCAGCTATGAAAAAATTATACTTTTCTGATACAGGAATTTGTCTCCTTTTGTCCATACAAACAAAGGAACTTCAGTCACATAGTGCAACAGCTTTTGATTATTAGTTTAGCCTATAGTACTCCCTTATTTCCCTTCTGCTTACAAGGAAGCAATTAATAAGACTATTTGTGCTAATTTTTTTCACGACTAGCATGAAGTAAATAGAAGGATAAACTTTTTAACAATAGTTTGTTGCAGAGAGGTAGAAAGAGTCATGTAAATGGAACATATCATATTTCTATCTAAATAATCCTTCAGATTAAATCTCATTACTAGATTCGCAGCACAATGTTAATTGGGTGTCTAAATAAAATAAATATTTAAAATGAAATTTAAAAACTGAAGAATTTTCAGCTGGTTTTTATCAGAAGACAATGAATGTGCCCCGACTTACTCACCGGCTTTTTCCGTGTAAAATATCACGTAGTATCTTTTGTGCGGCTTTTCCCTTCTATAAAAAATCGAGAGAATCCGGTACGAAAGAAAATGAGGTTACGCAGCGACGCATGCGCGTGCTGAGAAGAGAGAATCGCGTGCTTTCCAATTCTTTTGAGTGCATTTTCACTTTGGTGAAGCCACTTTTTCGTCCTGCCTCTATTTTCTTAGTCTATGTTCGCTCATCTTCGCGTTTTTACATGCTCTTTTCTCCCCAACGTTCTTTCAAATGCGCTTCTTTTACTCTACAACCACGTCCTATCTCTTTAACCCCCGACTTCATCAGCTATTTTCTGAAAAACACGTTCGCATTTTGTGCATTCCATATCCGCATCATACCATTGCCTGCCGTCTTCCAACACACCCATGCAAACCAACTGCCACGAAAAAGAATAGAAGGAATGGGTGGAATTTTTTCTTTCTTTCTCTCTCTGGTTTGCTATTCGAAGCTTGTCTGCTCTGGCGTTTGTAGCGCTAGAATCGCGCCTAAGAGTGTGGTACCAGAGACTCTTATCTTTTATTGTAGTGCTGCGTGACAATCCTGCAATCGTCACTGAAAAACAATTCTGATGTGATTTATATGACTTTCTCGACATTCCTGCAAACAATTATTGATAAAAAGCTAATGCTTCTATTTACTTCATGCTAATCGAGAAAAAATTAGCAGAAATAGCCATATTTCTTGCTTCTTTGTAAGTAGAAGCGAAATAAAGGAGTATCATAGCGTAAAATGATAGTCAAAACCTGGTTTCTATGTGACTGTAGTTCTTTTCTTTGTATGAACAGCAGTTGGAAAATTCCTGTATGAGAGAAGTATAAGATTTTCAAAGCTGAAACTTTTAACAAGGAATATCTCAAAAACGGTCAACTCCACGAGAACAATATATGTGATTTAAATTGAGTGTTTGAACGTGCTCCACATTTTTTGTGTGGTAAGTTTTTGTCCATCTCTTAGGTTTAGCAGTTATGCAAAATTCCGTGAAATTCATCCAGAATAAAGTAGTCTTCAAAGACTATTCCCAGAAAATTCAAGATATAAATATTATTTGTCAGGTAAATATCTTTAATATACGATATTTTAATCAAAATCTTTAGTCATTTTATAGAAAAATCAAAATTTGAGAAAATTTTCATGTAAAGGATAATTGGGGTTGGGGAGATTTTCTTGAAAATCTTCGTGTTGCATCCTTGGAAGATACCAAACTTAAATACCATGTTTTGTATTCAACAGTCTTTTCGTTTTTGAGCCACAGACAGTCTGATAGACACACTATATGGAGTTTTTTTTTTTTTTTTCCAAAAATGCTTTTCTCGGTTTCAGGGGGACCCAAAACATTCTTCATGCACTATATATAGTACGTGTAGAGAAAGAAAAAATACTTTTTCGGGCCAGTTGGTACGCTTTGTGTACAGACCATTCCATACAAAGGCCGCGCAAATGTTCCACTTCGAAGAGCACACAGCGAACCGATTTTTTCGCGTCTGGCAAGTTCTTTTGCTTTTGTTTTTGTTTTGGGCACGTTTGAAAATAGCTGAGGGGAATCAGAAGACGATTGCATCAATGAAAGCAAGGAATACTTGTTTTCCCTTTACGGATTCCTTCCTCTTATTTTCCTTTTATGCTGAGCGACCTATATGCTTCAAAGACAGAGTCATGTATACATTCACTTTAAATTAGTTTCCTCAAAACGATGCCAAAAAAAAGGCATACATTTGTTTTTCCGTGGAGTAACGTTCAGTTTTTTTCCTTTTTTAAATGCTTGTCTTGGATGACCAGGGGTCTGCGAGCAACTGCTCTTTTGAGAAACACGCTCTCAAAGAGAGGGAGAGAGGAAGAGCGTGCTGCATGCCAAAGGGCGAGTGAATCAGTAATTTTGCATCATAAAGGATCAACTACTCCCATCAAAGCTCTACTTTATATCTTGCCTAGACGTATTGTATGAAATAATTTTGAAGCTAGAGGACCAGCAAGATACAGAATTGACTGAATCCGTGGTCGAGAGGTCAGCAAGCTGACCGGAGGTCCCGGGTTCGATTCCCGGTTGGGGCGGGGAATCTTTCTTTAACCAGAATTTGTCCTATTCCCCCACAGAGTTTACAAGTACGTATGTGAGAGTGAATGTGTGTGCCTGTTTAAGGAAAATAAAAAGATTTAAACCTAACTTGAAAAAAATCTAACGTGTTACACTTACATGACTTTCTATAGCTGTTTTACAAACTTCTTACATCATATTATTATTCTTTCTGCGCCTTGCTAATCGAGATAATCATTAACAGAATGTTCTTGTTAGTTAGTTCCTTATAAGTAGTATCGCCCTTCGTGGTGTAATGGTTACCATGCTAGTTTCAGATACCCAAGGTCGCGGGTTCAAACCCGGCGGAGGACGATGAATTTTTTGGGGTGTAAAAATCCTTGGCATGGTTTCCTTCGGAAGGGGAGTAAAGCCGTTGGTCCCGTGTCGTAGATTTACGGCATGTAAAAGAACCTCAAGCCTGATAGAGAAGCCTCTGAACAAAATTAAGTGGTGTTTCATGCGCAGTATAGAATGGGACGCTGAGAACCACAGCAGTTAAAGAGCATTCATAAATAACACGTCATTTGCATTTCTTTATAAGTAGGAAGAAAATAAGGGAAATCACTGGGCTAAACAGCTAGTCAAATTTTTTAAAAGCTATCGTAATGCAGTTGTCAGTGCAAATCGCTTCTTTACTTGGCCAGTAGTAGAAAAAAAACTGAGCCGTTACACTCACATGACTTTCTCTAGGTGTTCTACTGACTTCTTACATAAGATTATTATTATTTTTTTTTTTTTTTTTTTTTTTTTTTACCTTGCTAATCAAGATAATCATTAGCTGAATGTTCTTATTACTTAGTTCCTTATAAGCAAGAAGAAAATAAGGGAATTCACTAGGGTAAACCGATAGCCAAATGTTTTAAAAGCTGTCGTTTTCCGATTGTCATTGCAAATCGTATCTTTACTTGGCCAAGAGTAGAAAAAAAAAACTGTGAGAAAAGGTTTAGTACTTCACAAATAACAACAAATATCTCGGAAACGGTTACTTCTACAACAAAAATGTAAATGATATTAATTGTGCGTTTTGACGAGATCTACATTTTCTATGCAGTAAGCTTTTGTCTATCTCTTGTGGTTTAGCAGTTAAGCAAAATTTATCCAGAATAAAGAGCTCTTCAGAGGTTACTCCAAGAAGATCAGGTTATTACATTTGATTTCGTATGTAAAGTATTTGAATCAAAATATAACGAACATTTTTGAGAAAAACAAAATTTTCAAAAACTTTTCCATGTAATGTTAATTTGGGGTGAAGGATTTTCTGAAAAACCTTCGTTTCGCATCCTTGAAAGGGTAAAACCAAGTTTGGCATTTAACAGACTTTTAGGTTTTAAGCTTTGCTGTGCACAGCCACACACAGACTGACAGGACCTCAGTGAAATCTCGCTATCGCATTTTTGGGTGGAATACAATACCTTTTCTGTGCACTATGTACGTGTAGAGAAAAATAATAAAGGGCGATAAGTTTCGAGTACCAGCCTTCTGCAACAAAGTGGCAACTGTAGGGAAAATTGTTGCAAACAATTTTATTATTTTATTAATAAAACTGTAATTCAGTCGTGTACAATAGTGATTCGGAGCCTAAGTGGTAATGCTTGAATAACATTTTAGTCCTGAGAGTGGCGATATGAAAATGTGTTTGTTACATTCTACCAAGGGCACTAATTCACACAACATATCCTTTTCTAAACCATTCTCCATTAGTTGACCGTAGATCGTAAACTTTTGGATCTAATAACTCAAAATGGTTCTAAATGCACTTTGTACCCACACATTTCACAAGGACTATGCAATGTTTACTAGAAAAGAGATAGTGTAAGGACTAATTTATTATAGCAATATATGCCTGCGTTTTAGCAATATGTTTTTATGCAGTCTACATATAGCTTTACATCATTTAAAACAATGTGTTATTACGAATGCCAGATCGAGATTTCACGCGAGTTTATTCCAATAAATTAAATACTAAATGGGATAAAACAGTTTTACCAATGAAAGCAATACTCTTAAGGAAGAACTGGAAGGAAGGCACATACGAGCGAGATCAAAAAAAAAAAAAAAAATATCGGGAATTTTTTCACTTTCTCTACACGTACTATGTACATAAGTGTATAGAGAAGGTATTGTAATGCATTCAAAAATACGATACCTAGATTTCACCAGAAATACATCTTTTGAGACTCAATAAAAAAAAGTATTTTTAGAAAAATGTCCGTGTGTGTGTCTGTACGTGTGGGTATGTATATGTGTGTATGACCGTTAAAAACCAAACTTGGTATTTAGAGGATGCAACACGAAGATTTTCAACAAAATCCCCCCACCCCAACTACCCTTTACATGGAACTTGTTTCGAAAATTTGATGTTCTCAAAAATGGCCCTAACGATTGTGATTAAAATACCGTATAGTAAAGATATTTACCTGACAAATAAAATATATATCTTTAACTGTCTGAGAATAGCCTCTGAAGATTACTTTATTCTGGATGAATTTTACGGAATTTTGCATAACTACTAAACCGTAAGAAATGGACAAATTCTTATCACAAAGAAAATGCAGAGCACGTTAAAATACACAGTTTATGTTACATACACTTTTTTTTCGTGGAATTGATAGTTTTTGAGATATTCATTGTTTTTGATTTCAGCTTTAAACATTTATACTTTTCCTATACAGGAATTTGTCAGCTCCTGTCCATACAAACAAAGGAACTTCAGTCACATAGCAACCAGCTTTTGACTATGACTTTAACCTACGGTACTCCCTTATTTCGCTTCTAATTACAAGGAAGCAAGTAATAAGACTAATTCTGCTAATTTTTTCTCGATTAGTATGAAGTTAAATAGAAGCATAAGCTTTTTAACAATAATTTTTGCAGAGATCTAGAAAAAGTCATGTTTTCGAAGGCTCAGTGAATCTGCATTAAATTTTGTTTGAAAAATGCAGTAAAGCGTTTGAAATGTTGGCTGTGGCTTTTGACATATCTACTATGAGTAGACGAGGGGTTTCGAGTGGTATCGACGTTTCAAAGAGGGTTGAGAACACTCTGAAAACGACGATCCCCTGGACGCCCTAACACATCAATTACTGACGACAATATGGAAGATGCAAGGAAATGGTTCTGCCATATGGTTATACAGTTAATACGGAATACTTGCTAGAAGCTATACACAGTTTCCATAAAGTAATCCGAAGAAAACGACCAGATTTTCCAAAAAATCAACTTGTAGATAGTGCTCCTGCTTGCACCTCAACCGTTGTTCGTGATTTTTTGGCAAAAACCAGAAACGTTTTGTTGCCTCAGCGAACTTATTCGCCGGACACGGCCTCCTGCGATTTCTTTCTATTCCCCAGGCTGAAGAGAACATGAAAGTACGTTGTTTAACCACTATTGGTGAGCAAAAATCGCTGAAATTGCTCAACACCATAAGGAAAAGTGAGTTCTAGAGTTGCTTCCAATATTGAAAAAATATGAGGTGTTCCATTCACATTGCTTTCTCTATATCTCTGCAAAAAAATTATACCTAAAAAGCGTATACTTCTGTTTACTTCATAATAATCGATAAAAAATTATCAGAAATAGTCTTACTACTTGCTTCCATGCAAGTTCCTTTGTTTGTATGTATGGATAGGAGTTGACAAATTCCCGTACGAAAAAAGTATAAGTTTTCCAAAGCTGAAACCAAAACAAGGAATGCCTCAAAAACGATGCACTCCACTACAAATATGTATATAACATAAATTGTGTGTTTTAACGTGCTCTACATTTTTCGTGCAGTAAGTTTTTATCCATCTCTTATGGTTCAGTAGTTATTGAAAATTCCATAAAATTCACCTATAATAAAGTACTCTTCACAGGCTATTTCCAGAAAATTCAAGATATACATTTTATTTGTCAGGTAAATATCTATTTTAATCAAAATCGTTAGAGCCATTTTTGATAAAATCAAAATGTTCGAAAAAAGTTCTATGTAAAGGGTAGTTGGGAGTGGGAGGATGTTCTTGAAAATCTTCGTGTCGCATCCTTGAAAGATACCAAACCTAAATACAAAGTTTGGTTTTCTCTTTGGTTGGAAACATTCTGAAATAAGTTTAGAATGCTCCGACTTGAGTAAGTTATGCAATGTTCATTTTTAGGTGTTTTTTTTTTCAACTAATGTGTTTTTCTTCTTTGTTTTTTTACTTCAGAAAATTTTGTATTTAGTTTCCTTAATTAGACATAAGATACAGCCATTTAAGATGCTATTTGATTGACCTATTAGTTTTTGAAACCAAATCAATGCATAAAAGTCATTAAATGTGAAAACGAGGGACACACTTTTTTATTTCGTTTGAAGACTTCACTGTTTCCAGTTAGAAACGTGCAAATAATCACCAATTAAAATTATATATATAAACTAAATATCTTTGTACAGCAGAAAGAACAAGGCACCAGTAAACGCCAAAGTTTAAAAACACAAAAACATCATGAGTATCTTAAAGATCGTACAATGCACACTTTTCCTAACATAATATTTCATAAAACAGCGTTTTATTCAAAACTGCATATTTAATATGTTTAAAACAACGGACAAATTATTCTAACAGCAATAGTAATTTTTCAAAACCATATTTTTACAAACATGATTAGTTTTAGAAACTAAAGTGTTTTAAATCTTTAAAAAGTCTGTTTTGATTCTGCAGTATATTTACATAATAAAATTTCTGAAATAATTTATTTATTTAAAAGTATATATCTAATTTGAACAAAATGTGGTATTAATTTTAATATAACAATACAATCACAGTAAAAGTTTCAGAAAAACCTGTGCAGACATAGAAATTTGAAATGTAACTCCCAGAGTCCGTTAAGCTAATCATAAACACGAAAATAAATTGACTGAAGCAGTGTGAAAGGGGAAACTTCTTGCTAGGAGGTGCACTGAAAAGGAAAGACAATTATAAAAAATGCACAATATGAAGATAAATGGTTAACACGCCGAGGCGAAGAGCCAAGCAGAAGCGAAAGAGAAAGCATGTAGATGGATTTGCAGTGAAGAACTTGCTCTGTGTGGGTGTCCTAGAGAATGATATATAAGTGAGACAGATTTTGAAGCGCATGCGTAACTGTGATAGACAAAGAAACACAAGCATCAGGTAGAGTAATCAAAATCTGATGTATTACACTCACATGCCTTTCTCTACCTTCTCTACAAACTTCTTAATAAAGATTCTTCATTCTACATAATGTTATTCGAGATAAACATTAGCAGAATGTTCTTATTACTTAGTTCCTTATAAGTAGAAGTGAACTAAAGGACTGCACTAGGCTAAAGCAATAGTCAAATGTTTTAAAATCTGTCGTTATGCAATTGTATTACAAATTGGCTGGCGTTTTGTGGCCAGGAGTAGAACAAAAACAGACACTTCCTGTCTGAGAATTGTTAGGTACTTTATAATTGAAATCAATAACAAGAATATTTCGTAAACTATTACCTCTACATTAAAAATGTAAAGGACATAACTTGTGTGTTTTGGTGATATTTACATTGTTTTGTGTAGCAAGTTTTTGTGTCTCTTACGGTTTAGCAGTTAAGCAAAATTCATCCAGAATAAACAGGCCTACAGACGTTATTCCCAGAAAATTAAAGATATACGTTTTATTTCGGGTGTAAATATCTTTAATGTATGGGATTTTAAACAAAATCATTAGCCATTTTTGAAAAAATAAGAAAATTTGAAAATGTTTCCATGTATAGGGTAGTTTGTGGTGTCTTCATGTCGCATCCTTGGAAGACACTCAACCTAAATATCAAGTCAAATATTTAACGGTCGCGAATTTTTGTTTTCTAAAAATCTTATGTTACACTCAGAAGACTTTCTCAAGCTGCTCTACAAACAAACTTCTTACAAATGATTATTTTTCTTTCTACACCATACAAATCAAGATCAACAGCAGAATGTTGATATTATTTCCGTGTAGGTAGAAGAGAACTAAGGGAATGCACTAGGCTAAAGTGATGGTCAAATGTTTTAAAAATTGTGGTTTTGCGATTGTCATTACAAATCGCTTCTTTGCTTGACCAAGAGAAGAACAAAACTAAAACGGACACTTCCTGTCTACATGTTTTCTAAAAATGCTTTCTTCAGACCCAAGGAATCCCAAGAACATATATTTCCTGTGAAATGTA
Source organism: Hymenopus coronatus (assembly GCA_030762935.1). Taxonomy (NCBI): domain Eukaryota; kingdom Metazoa; phylum Arthropoda; class Insecta; order Mantodea; family Hymenopodidae; genus Hymenopus; species Hymenopus coronatus. The sequence continues at coordinate 62,457,088 of CM060884.1, forward strand.
ATTACTCTGTGATGTAATGGTTACCCAAAGTCGCGAGTTCAAACCCGACGGAGGACGATGGATTTTTCGGGAGTAAAAATCCTTAGCATGGCTTCATTCAGAAGGGAAGTACAGCCGTTGGTCCCGCGTCGTAGATTTACTACACCTAAAAGAACCTCAAGGCTGACAAAAGAGGCCTCTGAGCAAAATTAATCGGTCTTTCACGCCCAGTATAAATGGGACGCTGGGAACCTCAGCAGTTATAGAGCGTCCATAAATAAAACACCACTTCATTTTCTCCTGTGTAATCTTGACATCAATTTTTGGTTGGAATACAATATCTTCTCTATTCACTATGTACATTGTACATGCTAGATAAATAATAATACTACTAGTAATAACACCATCACCAATAGTAGTAATAATAGTAAAAATAATAATAATGGTAGTAGTAGTAATAATAATAATAATGGTAGTAGTAATAATAATAATGGTAGTAGTAGTAATAATAATGGTAGTAGTAGTAATAATAATAATGGTAGTAGTAGTAATAATAATAATGGTAGTAGTAGTAGTAATAATAATAATGGTAGTAGTAATAATAATAGTGGTAGTAGTATTAATAATAGTGGTAGTAGTGTTAATAATAGTAGTAGTAATAATAATAGTAGTAGTAGTAATAATAATAGTAGTAATAATAATAATTATAATAATAATAATAATAATAAATAGATGAAAGGCATTTCATTTTTTAAATTAAAATGTGAAAAATATATTAAACTTATATATTTGTTATGTTTAGGTGGTGGTAGTATAGGGATGTTGTAATGTAATAGAAGAATATGGTTTATGTGAATTTTGATATTAAAATGTTTATGTATGTGTTGTGTTTATATGTATTATGGTTTTTTAAATAAAATGCTGTATTTTATTGGTTATTTATTTAGAATAGATTATGAAAGTGTAATAATTTAAATTTTGAAAAATTGTTATAATTCTATGGTATTATTTTTATTAGTTTTTGTTATTTGTAGTTTATTATAATTTATTAGCTGTGTGTGTGTTTTTATTTTTTTTTAAATTTATATTTATAATGAATCTGTAAATAATATATGTATAATGTATGGAAATAAATAATTTTTTAAAAATCTGGTATATTAGCCCTGGGTTTAGGAATTAGGTGCAGTTTTTTTTTTTTTTTTTTTTTACAGATTTTATTATTATTATTATTATTATTATTATTATTATTATTATTATTATTATTATTATTATTATTATTATTATTATTATTATTATTATTGTACATGCGGGTTAGAGAAAGTAAAAAGTTGTAGATGGATTTGCAATGCGCGTCCTAGAAAATGATACATAAGTGAGACAGCGCATGCGCAATTGTAGTAGACAACGAAACAGAAGCACCCGGTAGAACCGTCACGGTTCATTACACAGACACTGAGTAATAAAAGGAAAAGAAGTGGCGGGGGTCACGGAGGAGGCGCCGGGCTTCGTGTTATTTTAATAAAGTCCTGGCCGCCTTCTCCTTCAGTTTTATGTGCAGAGGGAACTCTTTGCAACATACACACACATTTTGAACGTAAAAAGAGTCTTTCTCGTATAACATATATAAACGTCCATTTAAAACAACTGCTACTTTGCAAACGTTTTATGAAACGTGAGCTATCACAGCCCAAAGCGAGGAGTATTGGCTCCTGTACAGCATTACTGCCACGTGCTCATTCTCGACTAAACAGCACCCTGCCTCATAATGCGAAACCTTCGTTCAACACGTCACTAGAACTACAGCGTCTGTGGAACTTTGAAAATCCTCAGTTGGTACATTAGATATATTTACTTTAACCTGGTTTGGTCATATCGGACGATGAATGAAATTGGTGAAATGATGCTCAAATGATCTCGGGGTCCATGGAGCTTAAAGTTACTCGACATTCGTCTTTTCAGGATAAGGGGAAACCCCGAAAAAACCTTTATCTGGGTAATTCACCCTAAGCGAGATTCGAACTCACGACCTTTTGGATGTGGGGCAGACACGCTACCACCACACTACCCAGGAGGGTCATAGTGTATTGTACCCAAAATTCGATACCATTATTTCACCGAAAATATATTTTGAAACCCCCAAGTCCCCCCCCCCAAAACCGATGTGTTCCATTCACATTACTTTCTCTACATCACTGTAACAAATTATTGTTAAGATCACATTCTTCTATCTACTTCATATAATCGAGATTAACATTAGCAGAAATTATCTTAATTACTTGCTTCCTTATAAGTAGGAAGAAAATAAGGGAGTAGGTGCACTAGGCAAAAGTGATAGTCAAATCATTTAAAAGTATTTTAAACCTCATACGAATAACTTGAAATGTTGCATGAGCACATACCACATGCTCACAAATTATATAAAAAGAGACATTGTAGTATACAATATTATTAGCTTATAGAAAGTAAAGTAAAATAATTGTGAATAGTTAAGAGTATAAATATGTATAAATGCAAGTTGTTGTAACTTAGGTAATTAAGGCAAGGCGAGCTAGTGGAATTCCAGGTAAAAGCTCACCAATCACCACCTGCTAATGAACACTGGGTTTAGGCTAAATAATGTAAGATAGAAAAGAACAGACATATAAAGAAGTGAGACAGGAATAGTGACTTGTCTCCCAAGTAGCACAGCGAATTGGAGAAACAGACAAAGCAAGCATAAAGTTAAAATGAGAGGAAACATTGGGTTTTTCCAAACGCTTCATGTGCATGCTATCACATCAAAAGTTGGCACACTTTATTCTCATAACTTGTGAGATGGTGCTAACTTAGAACTAATAAAAGATACGGTTACATTATATGGCGCGAAAGTTGGCGTCACCCAGGATTAGTATTTAAGGCAACGCAGATCTCCTATGCAGTTACTCTTACTGTTACGCTCGTGATCTTTTGTTCACGTCATATTGTGTTGCACGCTCGGCCACGTGCTGGAGTGTTAGGGGAGTGATATGCAGATGGTTAGATTAGGCTCCTGATTAATAATGTAAGTGGTGGAATGGTATTTATTTATTTATAAATCATTTTGTAAGGAAACAAACTAGCCGCCTGTTTAAATCCATGATACAATAAATTCAATTCGTAAGGGAATATGCAGTGTTTTTAATATCAGCCTCAACCACAAACCTCTGAGATAAGTTTAATTAGGAGATTAGGAGTGGAACCTTTATTAACGCCGCAGCTAAGGACACTGCTGGTACGAGACACTGATTCCCGCGACAATATCTCGTATATGGTCAATTACACGAAAGAAGTGTATATAAAACTTTGTGTGTTTTAACGAGTTGTACATTACTTATGCGGTAAGTTTTCGCCTATCTCTTACGGTTTACCAGTTATGCCAAATTCATCCAACTTCGTCCAGAATACAGACGTCTTTAGAGGCTATTCCCAGAAATTTCAAGATATGAACTTTGTTTGTAATGTAAATATTTTTAATATATGGTATTTAAGTCAAAATAGTTCCCGGCATTTTTGAGAAAATTAACATTTTCGAAATTTTTTCCATGGAACAGTTGTTTGGGGTGGAGGGATTTTTCTCAAAAGCTTCGTGACGCATCCCTGGAAGATACTAAACTTAAATACCAAGTTGGGTATTTTACCCACTTTTTGTTTTTGAGTAATCATGTTCACACACACACACACACACACACACACACACACACACACACGGACCTTTCTAGAAATACTTTTTTTCCGGGATACGGGGACACTAAAACGTTTATTTCCGCTTAAATCCTAGTATCGAAATTTTGGGTGTAATGCCACACCTTTTCTATACACTATGTACATAGTGCGTGTAGAGAAAGTAAATAGCATTTTTAAAAAAATGTCCGTGAAAATTCCTCCACCCCCAACTACCCTTTACATGGAAAATGTTTCTAAAATTTTGATTCTCTAAAAAATAACTAACGAGTTTCATTAAAATCTCTTATATATAAGATATTCACATGACAAATATAATGATTAAAATAAGAACTAAAGCTTTCCTGGCGACGTGTTAATTCAAAATCTTCTCGGGCTGATGCACTTCTTCGAAACGTTGGTGTCAAGCCAAGTTTTTACCTGGCTAGAAGCCCGAGAAGATTTTGAATTAATATAATGATTATCTTGAATTTTCTGGGAATAGCCTCTGGTGACTACTTTTTTCTGGCTCAATTTTACGGAATTTTGTATATTTGCTAAACCGTAAGAGGTGGACAAAAAAGTAACCAACAAGAAATGTACAGCACGTTAAAACACACAATTTATGTTATATAAATTTTTTCCTAGAGTTTAATGTTTTTAGACATTCCTTGTTTTTAGTTTCAGCTTTGAAACACATATTTTTCTCATACAGGAATCTGTCCAACTCCTGTCCATTCAAACAAAGGAACTTCAGTCACATAGCAACCAGGTTTTGACTATCACTTTAACTATGGTACTCCCTTATTTCACTTCTACTTACAAGGAAGCAAGTGATAACACTATTTCTGCTAATTTTTTCTCGATTAACATAAAGTAAATAGAAGCATAAGCTTTTTAACAGTAATTTGTTACAGAGATGTAGAGAAATGCATGTGAATGGAACACATTAGATATTTTTTAATTTAAGGGAGAAATAATTTATTAAAGCATAAGATAAGACTATCCTAACTTAACATACCTATTTGCAAGTTTATGTGAATTCCAGAAGGCTGATGCAAGGAATGCCAACTTAATGAAATATAAAATTTAGATTCACTGAGTAAAGCTTCACAGTCTTGCCTAGCGGAAGTCTTGGGTTTACTACATTTGGATTAAAGAGGTGCGAGAGAAATAGTATTATTTGCTTCATCCTGGTTGGGTGTGTTAGAATTTCAGCTGCGCCGGAGATTATTAACTGCAGCTTTTCCACAGTCTTCAGGAGATTAATTTAAGATACTTTCAGAGTTACACATTTTATTTGCGATCATTTCATACTCTTGTTCAACTTACAAGAAATTAGGCAGAAAGAAAACCTGCAATGGGCGTTGTTATGTATCACAGTTTTTAATTTCTCTACACGTACTATGTACATTGTGCATAGAGAAGGTATTGTGATGCAACAAAAAATTCAATACCGAGATTTCACCCGAAATACATGTTTTTAGACACCCTTAATCAAAAAAAAAAAGCATTTTTGGTAAAAGGTCCGCGTGTGTGTCTGGACAACACAGCTCAAAAACGAAAAATCCCTTAAATACCAAACTTGGTACTTAAGTTTAGTATGTTCCAAGGATGTGACACAAAGATTTTTAAGAAAATCCTCCCACCCCCAACTACCCTTTTGGACAATTTTGAAAATTTATTTTTGTCAAAAATGGCTAACGATTTGAATTAAAATATCGTATATTAAAGATATTTACTTGACAAATAAAACTCATATCTTGAATTATCTGGGAATAGCCTCTGAAGACTAGTTTATTCTGAATGAATTTTATGGAATTTTGCACAACTGGAAAAGCGTAGTCGATAGAGAAAAAATTACTTAACAGAAAATGTAGAGCTCATTAAAACACACCATTTCTGTCATATACATTTTTATCGTCGAGTATATCGTTTTGGAGATATTCCTTGTTATTCGTTTCAGCTTTGAAAACTCACACCTTCCTCATATGGCAATTTGTCAACTCCTGTCCATATAAACAAAGGAACTTCAGTCACATTACAACCAACTTTTGACTAATACTTAGCCTATGGTACTCCCTTAGTTTCCTTCTACTTACAAGGAAGCAAGTAATAAGAATATTTCTATTTTTTTTCTCGATTAGCATGAAGTAAATAGAAGCATAAGTTTTTAATAATAATTTGTTACAGAGATGTAGAGAAAGTTATGTAACGCATCAATGTTTCTCAACATAAATGTTAAACAAGAGTGAAAAAGGCTTTTAAACAGAAGTTAAAACACACAATGAAGTCGCAGAATTTAAATGATTTCAATGGATGGCAGTCAACTGCTTTGTCCGTGCCTGTTATCTCTCTTAGAGCCTCTCACCGAGATTAAAACTTAAAAAACCTAACCAGAATGTAACAGCTGTTGGCGCTAGCCTTAGAAAAAAAGACAAAGAAAGTTTTAAATAATTTTACATGCGAAAATGGGAACTCCCTGCCCTATGTTATTTTCTTCACAGGGACCCACACCAGAGGGCGATTATGACGTCACGGAACATTCTGACCCGGCAGCTAATTTTGTTGCACATGGTCATTTTCACAGAGGCAATTATATCTCTAACATAGCCACAAGCTACAGCGCCAAAAGCAGGCCCATGTTTGTCTTCCATAAGCTGGCCTTACAAAGAACCTTCATGTACGCAAAATGATATATTACTATGCTGCTGCTAACATTTAGTACATGCATTGCACATGTCAACGACCTTTTTCCGTTCTCGCGTTTATTGCCATAAAATTTAAAAGTGCGAACATGAATCTGTCCACTGTTTTACTTTATGGAAAACATGTAGTAATAAATTGTAAAACACCAAAAATTCCTGCTTCCCAAAATTACTGCTTCAATGAGAAGCAAAACAGTCCACACTAGGGAAAATATTACACTCCGCCCAAAAAATTTATACCGAGATTTCTCCAAAAATACACGTTTTATGATACCATGTATAAAAAAGAAGCACTTTTAACTTTCTCTATTACCGTATGTACAATGTACATAGGGATAGAGAAGTATTGTGTTGCACCTAAAAATTCGAAAGCCATATTTCAACGGAAATACATGTTCTGGGTCCCCCTGAATCCAAACAAAGTATTTTTGGAAAAAGGTCCGTTGGTATGTTTTTCTGTCTGTGTGTGGACAGCATAGCTCAAAAACGAAAAGACCGTTAAATGCCAAACTTGGTATTTAAGTTTCGCATCTTCCAAGCATGCGACACGAAAAGTTTCAAGAAAATCCCCACACCCCGAACTACCCTTCACATGGAAAAAAGTTCGAAAAATGTTGCTTTTTCTCAAAACTGCCTGTAAGGCTTTTGATTAAAGTACTTTATATTTAAGATACTTAAATACCAAATAAAACTTATATCTTGAATTTTCTGGAAATGGCCTCTAAAGTCCTCTTTATTTTGGGAGATATTTAATGAATTTTGCATAACTGGTAAACCGTAAGAGATAAAAACTTACTACACAAAATATGTAGATTACCATAAAACACGCAATTTATATCAAGTACATTTTTTCGTGGAGTTGGCCGTTTTCGAGATATTCCTCGTTACTGATTTTAGTTTTAAAATACTTAAGCTTTTCTTAGACGGGAGCTTGTCAACTGCTGCGCGCAAAGAAATGGATTTCAATCCCATAGCAACCACATTTTAGAACATTTGACTGTCGGTTTAGCCTAGTGTATTCCCTTCTGCTTACAAGGAAGCAAATAATAAGACTATTTGTGCTATTTTTTACGATTAGCATGAAGTAAATAGAAGCATAAGCTTTTTAATAATATTTTTTGCAGAAATGTGGAGAAAGTCATGTGAATGGAACAGATTTTTATTTTAAAACTTAGTTTCATGATCAATCATTCCAGTATTAAAATGCAGCAGTTTATTTCCAGACCCAAACATTTCAATGCATTCATACAAATTTACATTTCATCCGCGAAGCAAGTATATATTACTGCAGTAAAGAAACTGACTTGTGGTGAGAGTTGCATACAGCAGCCTGCATGCCCATTACTGGGAATTGCATATCATTTGTGAAATGAACTACTTCCACAAGAAAAATTAGTCCATAACCCAGATCGTTAATGTTAAATTTCCCGGCGGTATCCTCGTTTAACACCGCAGCCAATATCAGAAAAGTGAGGGAAATATTTATGCAGTGAGTGTTATATTTCACACTGTTGATAAAAGTTTCAGTGCCTTTAATAATCCGCGATACAAGAGAAATTTCTCAATGTTAGCACCGTATTGCTAAAATACGGTGGATACATAAAATTGACCATCCACTCTGTTTCTGTTCAGAGCAGGAAATATCGCAATAAAAAATACATGCTTATTTGTGGAGAGGAGCTAGATCAGGAAGTTTTGGTAATTTATGTTGGGCGTTTGTTATGAAGGTGCTATATTATTAATCGACAATATTAAAGAGAGCACACAAATGTTCAAAATACTACGAGAGAATATGATGCACATTAAATGGGTTAGTTTAATAAAGGTAAGTAAGGATAGGTAGAGTCAGACTGAAAAATTCAATGCCATAGCCGGGATTTGAACCACGGATCTCCCGGTCTCTAGCCGGTTGCTGTTCCACTGAACTACCATGGAAACACACCGGCATGGCATTGAATTTCTCAATTGATTCATGTTTCCCTATAAACTACAAGGTGATCTCAAATTATTTTGATATGACAACCCCAAGACTGAAAAATGCAATACCATAGCCGCGATCAAGGTGGTTGCTCTTCCACTGAGCTACCATGGATTATGCGGGCATGGCATTGAACTTATCAACTCATATGTTACGCGGTAGGCCACAAGGTAAGCCATTATTTTGAGATGACAACCCCAATGGCGACCTATTATGTTGTAAGTACTTTAAGACCCAGGATTCACACTATAGCTAACTATTATGGTCAATGGATAATGGTGTAATTGCTTTTTTAATTTCTCTAGCCCTATATGTACAATGTACATAGGGATAGAGAAGTATTGTATTCCACCCAAAAATTCGATACCGAGATTTCACCGGAAATACCTGTTTTAGGACCGCCTGTATCAAAAAAAAGCATTTTCAGAAAAAGGTCCGTGTGTGTGTGTGTGTTGTGTCCGTGTGTCTGTGAACACGATAACTCAAAAACGAAAAGTAGCTAAAATACCAAAGTTGGTATTTAAGTTTAGTATCTTCCAGGGATGCGACACGAAGATTGAGAAAGATCCCCCCACTCCAAACTACCCTTTACATGAAACTTTTTTCGAAAATTTTGATTTTCTTAAAAATGACTCTTAAAGATTTTGATTAAAATATCATATATTAAAGATATTTACCTAAAAATTAAAATGTATATCTTAAGTTTTCTGGGAATAGCTTCTGAAGGCCTGTTTATTCTTGATGAATTTTGCTTAGTTTGGCATAGCTAGTAAACCGTAAGGGATAGACAAAAACTTACTTTACAAAAAAATTAGGTCTTGTTAAAATACACAAGCTATGTCATACAGATATTTCTCGTGGAGCTTACCGTTTTTTAGATATTCATTGTTATTAGTTTCAGTTGTGAAGTACTTATACTTTTCTGAGACGGCAGTGTCCGTTTTTCTTTTGTTCTACTCCTGGCCAAGAAAAGAAGCGATTTGTAATGGCAATCGCATAACGACAGCTTTTAAAACATTTGACTATTGAAATAAGAACTGAAGCTTTCCTGGCGACGTATTAATTCAAAATCTTCTCGGGCTTCTAGCCAGGTAAAAACTTGGCTTGTTCACCCTGAAGACGAGGAAGATGCACTTCTTCGAAACGTTGGTGTCAAGCCAAGTTTTTACCTGCCTAGAAGCCCGAGAAGATTTTGAATTTTGACTATTGGTTTAGCCTAGTGTATTCCCTTATTTTCTTCCTACTTATACGGAACTAAATAATAAGAATATTGTGTTAATGAGCACCACGATTAGCAAGGTGCAGAAAGAAGAAGAATCTTATGTAAGAAGTTTGTAGAACAGCTAGAGAAAGTCATGTGGGTTTAACACATCAGATTTTTTAAACAATACTGTTCAGACGCGCATAGGTGTGAGCACTCGCCACATGGACGTATCTTACCTTTTATAGCACGTATGTAAATGTACACAGTAGATAGCGAAGGTATTGTATTCCACTCAAATATTCGACACCGGGATTTCACCGGAAATTCATGTTTTGATGACCCCTGAATGAAAATTAGAAAAAGGTCCCCCTGTGTGTCTGTATGCCTGTGTGTATGTGTGTATTGAGAAAAATCTCCGCAACACAACTACCCTTTACTCGGAATATTTATCAAAAATTTTGATTTTACCAAAAATGACTAATGGTTTTAATTAAAAAGGTCTCCGAAGACCTCTTTATTGTAAACTGTTAGAGACAGAAACATTTTTTTTCACACAAGCCTTGTGTAGGACAGGAGTTGGATAGGTAGATTCAGACTGAAATATTCAATGCCATAGCCGGGATTTAAACCACGAATCTCCCGGTCTCTAGCCGGTTGTTCTTCCACTAGGCTACTATGGCAATATGCCGGCATGGCATTGAATTTCTCGACTGACTCACATGTTTCCCGGTAAACCACAAGGTGATCTCAAATTACAAGGTGTCCAGTGGAAAAGCAACTGGCTAGAGACTGGGAGATCCGTAGTTCAAATCCCGGCTATGGCATTGAATTTTCCAGTCTGACTCTACCAATCCAACTCCTGTCCTACACACGGCTTGTGTGAAAACACAATTAAACCCATACCAATTGACCATAATGGCTGTACTATGAATCCTGGGACTTAAAGTACTTACAAGATTGTAAGTCGCCATTGGGATTGCCATGTTAAAATAATTTGAGGTCAACTTCTGGTTTACCGGGAAACATACGAGTCAGTTGAGAAATTCAATGCTTTGCCGGCATGTTGCCATGGTAGTTTAGTGGAAGAGCAACCGGCTAGAGACCAGGAGATCCGTAGTTCAAATCCCGGCTATGGCACTGAATTTTTCTGTCTGACTATCCAACTAACTCCTCTCCTACACACGGCTTGTGTGAAATAAACAATTAAACCAAAAGTAAGAATACTCTTTCACTTACACTATTTTAAGTTAATATTGACAAAGAATAAACCATTACTAATTACTTACCCTTCAGGCTTTTCGGATCATTGATAAGTTATTACTTTTACTTGTTCAGTATTTACTAGTTTTTCCAGCAAATACTTAAAATTTGCTTGAATAACATTCAGTAATTACTTGTTCAGTTAAGTATTTGCTGAAATATTTTTAAGTTTTCTGTAAAGTTGACCTGCAAAATTAGCTGCAAATAACTAGGCAGAATTTTTTACCCATACACCAGATAAAGGGCTGCAATAAGAAAAGGGATGTTATTCCCAGTGAATTAAAAAGTTTTCTGAGATTTTAAAGTTGACATCTAGATGGTATGGATGGAACAAGGGGTGGAGCATTAAGTTCACATCAGAAAGTGAGCCTTTTTACTTCCTCTACACGTACTATGTACATAGAGTATAGAGAAGGTATTGTAAAGCACCCAACAATTCGATACTGATTATTCACCGGAAATATATGCTTTGAAACTCCCTGAATGAAGAAAAAAAAAGCATTCTTTGAAAAATGTCCGTGTCTGTCTCTGTGTTTATGTGTATGACTTTGGGCAGCATATCTCAAAAACGAAAGGTCCGTTAAAACGCAAACGTAGTATTTAGGTTTGTTATCTTCCAAGGATGCGACACGAATATTTTCACCCTAACATTGTACTTTTTTGGAAAATTGTTATTTATATTTATATATTTTGATTATTATATATTTAAGATATTTACCTGAGAAATAAAATATATAAAATGTATATATTGCATTTTCTTGGAATAGACTCTAATGACTACTTTATTCTGGATCAATTTTGCATAACGGCTAAACTGTAACTTACCACACTAAAATGTAGATCATATTAAAATACACAATTTATGTAATGTACACTTTTTTCGTGGAGTTGATGGTGTTTGAGATATTCCTTGTTATTGGTTTCAGTTTTGAAAAACTTATACTTTTTTGTCATTCAGTACTTTCTACACTCCTGTGTGTACAAATAAAGGAACTTCAGTCACACAGCGTCCAGCTTTTGACTATCACTTTAGCCTATGGAACTCCCTTGTTTTACTTCTACTTACAAGGAAGCAAGTAATAGGACTATTTCTGCTATTTTTTCTCAATTAGTATGAAGTAAATAAAGTCATAAGCTGTTTAACAATAATTTGTTGCAGAGATGTAGAGACAGTCATGTGAATGTAACGCATTAGACATTTTTAAGTTTTTTGTTGACCCAGTTGCAGATGTTGGTATTCAACATTCCACGCTGTGGAAGACAAACTTCGTGACAAACAGGATTGAAGTAAATTTGAAATTCAAGAAGTAAAAGAAACATGGTCTTCTAGCTCTACATTTCCATCAGTTATTGGTGTACCTGACTGTACACACGTACAGCTTGTTTACAACATACTGCTATATGTTTCTCGATGGCAAGGCTTCCTATCCAGCTATTCATTTGTTTATTCAGTTTACACTGAACATTTTTCAAAGCATTACTTCCCAGAAAAATTTAACTTTATTAGATTAAAAATCAGTAATTGCTGTGACTGGTCAGTCTTAACTTTCCTTGTCAAGCAATTATTTATAAGAGTTCACTGATTTTTATTGAATTGACCCACTATCCATATTACGGTACGTTCAGAGGGTACTGAAGGGATAGAAGTAATTTTATAAAGTATTAAAGAATTTTACTTACACGTATATACAGTGTAAATGGATTAGCTGTTGTCTTCCACCTAAAAATTTGATATTGAGATTTCACCGAAAATACATGTTTTGAAACCCCCTGAATCCAAAATATAAATTTTTAGAAAAGTGTTTGTGTGTGTGTGTGTGTAGCATAGCTCATAAACGAAAAGTACGTTAAACCCCAGTTTTAAGTTGGGTATGTTGCAAGGATGCGACACTGCCCACCCCAAACTCCGCTTTACATGGGAAACTTATTGAAAAGGTTGGTTTTTTTCAAAATTATTATAACGATTTTGATTAGAATACCGCTTATATAAGATATTTACATGACGAGCGAAATGTATATTTTAAATTTTCTGGGAATGGCCGACAAAGTGCTCTTCATTTTGGATGGATAATGTCGACTTTTGTATAACTGGTAAGTCGTAAGTGATAGATAAAACTTACTGCACACAACATCTAGATCGTCTTAAAATACACAATTTATGCCATTTACGTCCTTTTTATAGATTGAAACTTTTCGGAGATATCCCTTGTTATTTATTGGTTTAAATTTAAACCGCTTAAATGTTTATCAAACGCTAAGTCACCTTTCATTTCATCTTTATTTTGTTTTACTGCTGGCCGTACAAGGTGCGCAGAACTTCAATTTCTCATATGCCATATAATAACATTTACACAGTGTATATAGAAGGTATTGCATTCCACCCAACATTTTGATACCGAGATTTCACCGGAAGTACCTGTTTTGGGGGTCCACGTGAATAAAAAAAAAGAAACTTTTAGAAAAAGGTCCGTGTGTCCCTCTGCGTCTATGGACCACAGCTCAAAAACGAAATGTATTTAAGTTTGGTGTCTGCCAAGGATGCGACACGAAGCTTTTCAAGCAAATCTCGCCACCCCCAGCTAATCTTTACATGGAACTTTTTTTAAAAAATATTGATTTTTCCCAAATGTGGCTCTAAAGATTTTGATTAAAATATGGTATATTAAAGATTTTTACCTGACAAATAAAATGTATATCTTAAATTTTGTGGGATTAGCATCTGAAGACGCCTTTACTCTGGATGAAATTTGCGGATTTGTGCATAACTGATAAACCGTAAGAGATAGACAAAAACCTAGTAGAAAATGTAGAGCTCGTTAAAATACATAATTTATGTATATAATTTTTTTTTCATGGTGTTGATCGCTTTTTAGATATTCCTTGTTATTGGTTTCAGCTTTAAAATAGATAAACTTTTCACATACGGAAAATTTTCAGCTCCTGTCCATACTAGCAAAAGTACTTCGATCACACACCAACCAGCTTATAAAAATATTTGATTATTATTCTTGCTTATAGTACTCCCTTGTTTCCTTTCTACTTACAAGTTAGCAACTAAAAAGTAATCTATTTTTTTCGTGATTAGCACGATGCAAATAAAAGAATAAGATTTTTTCCAATAATTTGTTACGAGATGTAGAGGAAGTCATGTGAGTGGAACATATCAGATTCTTTACGGCCCATTGACAGCTCAGAACTATGGAAACCAAGCTATAGGTTATAACCACCGCACTGTTGGTGTTAATGGCAATCACTTCTACACACAATGTCTCTGCATTTGTTGTTTTTTTAAACTTAAGCCGCATATGAACGGATGATGTATAAGCACTGCATTATAAACAAAATAGAAGCGATGGGAACCTGTATGATGTGCGAAGTTCTAATCCACTGGCGGCAAGGTTAGGCCGGTTGTCACCTGCTGTTGGTTTGTTATTTCTGGGCCTAGCTTAGGGATTTGTATGAAGTAGCAAAAATCCCTCTCTCTGGTGTTTTGTGAATTGCTTCTACCCCTGAGCTTTACCAACCAACCACGTGTTCTCTAATAATATACCTGCCCGATGTGTTTGTATTCATTCTCGTTTGGGAAACACAGCAACCTCAAGGGAATGCATGCAGAACACCAGAATTCTTGAATACCATTAATTCTATCGTGTTATGTAATGGGATTTTTACTTTCTCTACACATACTATGTACATAGTGCATAGACAAAGTATTGCATTTCACCATAAATACACGTTTTAGGGTCCCTTGTATAAAAAATCTGCTCTGTTCCATTCCCATGACCTTCTATACAACTCTACAATAAATTGTTAAAAAGCATATTCTTCTATTTATATAATGCTAATCGCGAAAAAATTAGGATAACTTGCTTCCTTGTAAGTAGAAGGGAAATAAAGGAGTACCATAGGTTAAAGTGATAGTAAAAATTTGGTTGCTATGTGACTGAAGTTCCTTTGTTTGTATGGACAGTAGTTGACCAATTCCCGTATGAGAAAGGTATGAGTATTTTAAAGCTGAAACCATTAATAAGGCCTGGGTTCGATCCCAAGCAAGCACATGTGGGATTTGCGGAGGACAAACCCGACTCCGGGTTCTCCGGTTACTCCAGGTGCTCCATCTTCATTGCATGTATCACCAGTGTCTTCACCTGCGGTGCCACAAGTAGTAACAGCTGGCGTCAAACACTAACAAAAAAAAAAAATAAGGAAGATCTCAAAAAGGGTCAACCTGATGAAAAAATGTGTGTTTTAACAAGCTCTTAAGTTTTTGTCTATCTCTTACGGTTTATCAGTTATGCACAATTCAACAAAATCGTCCAGAATAAAGAGGTCTTTAGAGCCTATTCCGATAAACTTCAAGATATACACTTTATTTGGTATGTAAATATCTTGAATACTTTTAGTCAAAATCGTTAGTTACAGTTCTTTCTGAGAAAATCAAAATTTTCAAAATGTTTTCCATGTAAAGCGTAATTTGGGTTGAGGGTATTTTCTTGAAAATCTTCGTGTGTTCAAATTTGGTATTTAATGGAATTTTCGTTTTTGAGCTTACTGTCCACAGACACACATACACTTCAGGGGGACTCAAAACTTGTATTTCCAGTGAAATCTCGCAATCAAATTTTTTGGTACAATACAGAAGCTTCTCTATACCTACACTATGTATATAGTACCTGTAGAGAAAGTTAGAGGTCCATGTGTGTATGTTTGTGTGTGCATGCGCCCTCACATGTGTGTCTGTGGACAGCATAACTCAAAAACGAAAACATGGTAAAATACTAAACTTGGTATTTAAGTTTACCATTTTCCAGGAATGGGACACGAAGGTTTTGAGAAAAATTCCCCCACCCCAAACTACCCTTTACATGGAAAGATTTTCGAAAATGTTGATTTTCTCAAAAATGGCTCCAACAATAATGACGAAAATACCGTATATTAAAGAGATTTATATGTCAAATAAAAGTTATATTTTAAATTTTCTGGAAATAACATCCGAAGACCTCTTCATTCTAGATGAATTTTGTGAAATTTTGCATAGCTGCTAAAAGACAGAAACTTACTATACAAAAACTGTAGACATTAAAATATATAATTTATATTATATACATTTTTTGGTGAAGTTGATAGTTTTTTATATATACATTGTTATTGGTTTAAGTTTTAAAATACTTGAACATTTTTCAAGCGGGAATTTGTCAATTCCTGGCATTGCTAAGGAACAGATTTCAATCCCATAATAACCATATTTTAAAACATTTGACTGTCGATTTAGCCTAGTGCATTTTCTTATATCCCTTCGACTTATAAGGATCTGAGTAATATGACAGTTTCTGTTAATGTTTATCTCGATTAGCAAGAATTAGATAGAAAAATAACTTATTAACAATAATCTGCTACAAAGATGTAGAGGAAATAATGTAAATGGAACACAGATTGTTGATTTTGTTGAAAATGCTGTATATTAAAGTTATTCACATCACAAAAAAAATGTATATATTGAATTTTCTGGAAACAGCCTCTGAAGAGCACTTTATTCTGGTTGATTGTTGCAGAATTTTGCATAACGGATAAACCATAGCAGATAGTCAAAAACTTACTACACAAAAAATGTAGATCACGTTAAAACACACCGTTTACGTCATATGCATTTTTTGTTGTAGAGTTGACAGTTTCCAAGATATTCCTTGTTATTGGTTTCCATTTTAAAATTCTTTTCTCAGACAGGAAGTGTCCGTTTTTTGTTCTACTTTCTATGACAATCGCATAACGATAGCTTTTAAAATATTTAACTATCGCTTTAGCATAGCACACTCTTTTGGTTCGCTTCTACTTTTTAGGAACTAAGTAATATTTCCATTTTGCTAATGATTATCTCGATTAGCATGGTGTAGAAAGAGGAATAATGCTTTGTAAGAAGGAAGTAGAACAGTTAGAGAAAATTATTTGAGTGTATTACATCAGATTTTTTTTTTAAGCAGTGTACCTCACTGAAGTTAGTATTTTAGCTTTTGACTCGAGAATCAAATACATACACTCTAATTATCTGATCCTCGAGTAAATAATTGGAGACCTAGCTGGTAGGTCTGGCGGATATTTTGTATATTTACCTTTTAAATAACCCCTGTGCAGGCACAACACTGGTCTTGTCTCTCTCTTTTTTTGTTTTTCGCTTTCTGAGCAGTAGAACCGAAGCAGAAAACTGTACTTTCATTTAACGGCGCCTCCTCCTTCCCAGGGAAACACGTGCAGCTGGTGAAAATGCCACTCGTCACCTCTGTTAGAGTTTTTCAAATGTTTACGCTTTTTCTCCCTTCTCTCTTTTCCTTTGTTTTCTGTTAGCGCAGCTTCCGTTCTAGGTCCCCTACACAAACGTATATCGGCACCAGAACGAATATAATATCTTTTACGACCGCTCCAGTTTTTAAGGTCCGATAGCATCGGGAGAGATAGCAGTCCTATAATACACCATAAAATTAACCATTCTCTTTCCTCTATAACCGTTACATCTCTAACGCAGTGCCATTTACACTAGTTGCATGCAGGCGACATTTGTAAGGATTAATATTGTCCATTAAGCTAGTACTGCAAATAGCCTCTACTTCAACACATTGCAAAAGATTTCAATCGGCTGTAAACGACTTTGTATATCTCGTAGGGTTTATCCTGTCTTCAGAGTGATCATAATTAGAATTAAAAATCTGATGTGTACCATTCACATGACTTTCTCCATATCGCTGCAACAAATAATTCTTTAAAAGCTTATACTTCTACGTATTTACTATATGCTAATCAGAAGAAAATAGTAGAAATAGTCTAATTACTCACTTCCTTGTAAGTAGAAGCTAAATAAGGGACAACTGTAGGTTAAAGTGATAGTCAAAAGCTGGTTGCTATGTCAAAGAAGTTCCTTTGTCTATATGGATAGGAGTTGACAAGTTCCTGTATGAGAAAAGTATACGTTTTTCATAGCAGAAACAAAAAATAAGGAATGTCACAAAAACGACGAACTCCACGAAAAAAATGTATATGACATAAATTGTGTGCTTTAATGTGCTCTACATTTTTTTGTGTAGTAAGTTATTGTCCATCTCTTACGGTTTAGCAGATATTCAAAATTTAGTAAAATTCATCCAGAATGAACTACTCTTCAGAGGCTATTCCCAGAAAAGTCAAGATAAACATTTTATTTGTCGGGTGAATATCTTTAATATACGAAATTTTAATCAAAATCGTTAGACCCATTTTTGAGAAAATCAACATTTTTTAAAAAAGATCCATGTAAAGGGTAGTTGGGGGTGGGGGGATTTTTCTCAAAATCTTCGTGTCGCATCCCTGGAAGATACTAAACTTAACTATCAAGTTTGGAGTTTTACCTAATTTTCGTTTTTGAGTTATCGTGTTCACAGACACACGGACACACGGACACACACACATGGACCTTTTTGTGAAAATGCTTTTTTTGGATATTGGAGATCCTAAAACATATATTTCTGGTGAAATCTCGGTATCGAATTTTTGGTGAAGTGCAATACTATCTCTATACACTATGTACATAGTGCGTATGGAGAAAGTAAAAATCTGATGTGGTACATTCACATGACTTACTCTAGCTTTTCTACAAACTTCTTACATAACATTATTCTTCTTTGTGCACCTTGATAATCAAGGTACTCATTAGCACAATGTTCTTATTACTTACTTCCTTATAAGTAGGAAGAAAATAAGAGAATATACTAGGCTAAACCGATATTCAAATGTTTTAAAAGCTGTCGTTATGCCATTGTCATTACAAATTGCTTCTTTTCTTGGCCAGGAGTAGAACAAAAGAAAAACGGACACTGCCGTCTGAGAAAAGTATAAGTACTTCACAACTGAAACTAATAACAATAAACACCTCGAAAACGGTAAGCTCCACGAAAAAAATGTGTATGGCGTAAGTTGTGTATTTTAACAAAACATACATTGTTTGTATAGTAACTTTTTCTCTATCTCTTACAGTTTATTAGTTATGCCAAATTAAGCAAAAATTCACCCTGAATAAACAGGTCTTTAGAAGATATTCCCAGAAAATTCAAGATATACATTTTATTTGACAGGTAAATATCTTTAATATACGATATTTTAATCAAAGTTGTTAGAGCTATTTTTAAGAAAATCAAAATTTTCTAAAAAAGTTCGATGTAAAAGGTAGTTTGGGGTGGGGGGATTTTTCTCAAAATCTTCGTGTCGCATCCCTAGAAGATACTAAACTTAAATACCAAGTTTGGTATTTTAGCTATTTTTCGTTTTTGAGTTATCGTGTTCACAGACACACTCAAACACACACACACACTCAAACACACACACACACACACACACACACACACACACGGACCTTTTTCTCAAAATGCTTTTTTTGGATACAGGGGGTCCTAAAACATGTATTTGCGGTGAAATCTCGTATCGAATTTTTGGGTGGAATACAATACTTCTCTATTCTTATGTACATTGTACATACGGGGCTAGAGAAAGTAAAAATCTGATTTGTTACGCCCGCTTAACTTTCTTCTTAACTTTCTTAAACAAATATTATTCATTTATCTATTTATTGCTAATCAAGATAAAAATTAATAGAATTTGTCTTTACTTGCTCTTAGAAGGGAATTAAGGAAATATATCAGGTTAAGCGATGGTCAAATCTTTTAAAGCATGCTTACTAAGTTAAACAAATGAGCTTCCGTTTGCTTTCCACGGTCTCGTATGAGAAGTTAGGTGGTTCAAAATTGAAACCAATAACAAGAAATATCTCTAAAATGGTCAACTCTACAAATAAAACAAACCAACAAAACAAATATGTTTTATAGAGATCCACGGTTTCACCGTTATACAAAATCCCTTATCCAACCTTCACAGGCTATTCCTAGAAAAGTCAAAATATACATTCTATTTGTGATATAAAAGTCGTTAATATACGGTTTATTAAATAAAATCATAGCAGCCACTTTTGAGAAAATAAAATATAAACGAAAAATCTGATGTGTTCCATTTACATGAATTTCTGTACCTCTCTGCAACAAATTATTGTTAAAAAGCTTTTGCTTCTATTTACTTCATGTTAATCGAGAAAAAAATTAGCACAAATAGACTTATTACTTGCTTCCTTGCAAGTAGAAGGGAAAATATAGGCTAAACTAATAATCAAAAGCTGGTTGCTATGTGACTGAAGTTCCTTTGTTTATATGGACAGGAGTTGACAAATTCCTGTATGAGAAAATTATGTTTTTCATAGCTGAAACCAAATTCAAGGAATATGCCAAAAACGATCAACTCCACGAAAAAAAAAAAATTATATAACATAAATTGTGCGCTTTAATGTGTCTAAATTTTTTGTGTGTTAAGTATTTGTCCATCTCTTACGGTTTAGCAGTTATGCAAAATTCCGTGAAATTCATCCAGAATAAAGTAGTCTTCAAAGGCTATTCCCAGAAAATTCAAGATATACATTTTATTTGTCACGTAAATATCTTTAATATGCGATATTTTAATCAAAATCGTTAGAGCCTTTTTTAAGAAAATCTAAATTTTCATAAAAAGTTCCATGTAAAGGGTAGTTGAGGGTGGGGGGATTTTCTTGAAAGTCTTCGTGTCGCATCCTTGGTAGATACCAAACTTAAATACCAAGTTTGGTATTCTACGGTATTTTCGTTTTTCAGCTATGCTGTCCACAGGCTCACACACAGACACACACGCACTCGGACCTTTTTCAAAAAATGCTTTTTTTGGATTCAGGGGGACCCAAAACATGTATTTTCGGTGAAATCTCTGTATCGAATTTTTGGGACCTTCTCTATACACTATATATGTATTATGTGTAGGGAAAGTAAAAATACCATGTAACGGATAGTGTGTGCTTGGGGGATTCTCTTGAAAATCTTCGTGTCGCATCCTTCTAGCTTAAATATGAAGCTACTCTGTCCGTACACACACACACACACACACACACACACACACACACACTCCAATCTCTTTCACATGACCTTCTATTGATCATTTTTTGGACTCAAGGGTCCCAAAACATGTATTTCCGGTATCTAGGTATCTAAATTTTTGTTACAAAATATATAATATTAATATATTTAGGATGAAATCTCGACATCGACTTTTTCTGTGAAATAAAACACTTTCTCTGTGTACAATATACATATAAGCTACAGAAAGTAAAAATGCATTCTCAGCGTATTTACATTTATTGTGCTTTCTTGATAGTTTTGGTTTACGTATTTCTGAGAATAAACTTTGACATATTGACGTTACCTAGGAGTTACTGCTTCCAACTAAGACTCCCTCTGTAAATAGAGACGAGGCAGCGCAAATACTACACGTGAAGGTTACCGCTGCAGTCATTACACATTCTGATAGTTTGTTCTTTACCTTTGACTTTTCATAGTTTACTTTCTCTACTTAGTACATAGGTAGAGAAGGTATTGCATTCTACTAAGAATTCAATACCAATATTTTACCGAAAAAACAGTTTTAGGATCTCCTAAATCTTAAAAAATCATTTTATAAAATAAAATCTGTGAGTATCTGCAAACAAGTTAAATCAAAAACGAAAAAAGGAATAAAAGCAGTTAAAACTAAAACCTTATGACAATGGTAACAAACTATATCCTTAGGTAACTATCAACTATCCTGTGGTCATCAGCAAGGAGGTGGGCCGCTGGAGAGTTGTACACTCAGGGACAATAAAAATACGAATGACGCTGTGATTTTACTACAAACGTGAATGTTTGATGGGGAATGGTGTCTTACCACAATTTTCATTGGTGCCATTATGTTACAGCTAACCATGAGAGTAAGAAAAGGCAAAACCAGATTAGGCAATACTCTCTTTCATTGCTCATCTCCGCTCGACACTCCATCAGAACCGGTTGACTTGTACAAGCAGTGTATTAATTTAGTCCACCAAATTCGTGAAATTACCTTGGCTTTAGAACTTCAGTACGTAGCACAGAGAAAAGATTAATCTATGTGTATCACCCGGTGAGAAGGGTGGAATATTGTCCAACCATGAACCTTAGGATTACCAATTCGCAACTCAGAACTTGATTTGCGTCAAAGTATGTTTCATGTTCATCCTTGGGCGCGCCTTGGACGAATGGTTAGACCACTCGTCTCTCACCTAGACGGTCCGGGTGCGATCGCAAGCGACCGCATGCGAGATTTGTGGTGGAAAAGTGGCTCAAGGGCGGGTTCACTCCGGGTTCTCTGGTTTCCCCCGCTAACACATTCCATCTTCATTCGATGTATCCTCGGTGTCATTGCTTGCGGTACCACAAGTAGATAGTAAGAGCGGGCTTTAAACACTATAACAAATTTGAAATAGAGTTTTTATAAGGGTGCTCTTTAATTGCTGTGGTTTTCAGCGTCCCATTCTAAAGTGGGCGTGAATCAGGCTTAAGATTCCTTTAAGTGCGGTAAATCTACCACAAGGGGCCAACAAAGGAAGCCATGCTAAGGATTCTTACGCCCGAAAAAATTCACAGCCCTCCGCCGGGTTTGAATCCGTGTCCTTGGATACATAAGTTAGCATAGTGACAATTACACCAGGGAGGGCGATACATCCAAAATGTTCATCCCATTTCCTTCGGTAATATGACCTGTCCAATACGTTTTTAAGAGCATAGCAAACAGGTGGAAGACATGGGCAGCGTCAGCAAAAATACCTTGTCTTCCGATATTTCCAAGAGCATTTTTAATGTCTGAGTGTAGAAGTAGTTGCTATAGCAAATTTCAGCCAGTATATTATAAAGAAGAAATAACTAGGTAAGAGAATCTGTGAAATTACTTTAGACAAAAGTGAATTTTTGGACGAATCTGTATTTCTTGATGAAAACCTGAGGCACCACTCAATTAAAATGGGAGGACTGTGTCTCTCAGCTTTCTGTTTTAAAATTCCGCTTCTCTGTTTTCTTCTCATCTCCTTTTCTTATTCGCACAAATTGTTTACTGAGTTAATTATTAAATCAAAAGACTGCCTTTGCCGGTACAGCTGCCGTCCTTCTTCCCCCGAGTGTGAGAGAGGGTTTTCTTTAATGAACCTAAGGGAGAGTTGTTAGCAAAGGCGCGTGGGACAACCCATCACAATGCTTTAATGCGTTTCATTAATCTACTTCGCAATGGAAAATGTTGCAGGAGATTACAAAGCGAACAGCAATGTCAGAATTAATGTAATCCATACATCATCCGTCGCCATGTCCTGCATCCTCAATGCGACAACTCATTTACATGTTGATCAACATATAATATAGGTTTATGAAATTAAAACGCAATTTACATCATAGAAATTCTCTGAAGTGTAATAACTCTATTGGGACTTGAATCTCAGTAAGAGGGGTCATGTTTAGGTATTATTAATCTTACTTAACATAGCAAATTTATTATATTCGATTAAAAGCTTCAAAACAGAACTCATTAGAAATGTATGTTTTAAGGCTCTCATAGCACTCGTTTCACAATATTACCGCTCAAATCAAAAATAAAGTTTACACTCGCGTATGATACAATATTTTTTCTATGAGAATTGTCCGATATTAAGAGAAGAGCAACGAAAATTTGAGGTTAAGTTATTCAACAATTATGGTTCGTTCTTTTCTGAACACAACTTCGTAATTTTAAATTTGTTTTAAAAAGCCATTACATACAGAAAGCTATCTTACTGCTCAAATCTGGACATCTATTACAGACACATGCTCTAAGCATGGTGTTGGTGTTGATACTCTGGACAAACCTTCGTTGGCATTATCTTTTGCAGGTTCTGCAATAGAAGTCGAGATTTGAACACAATTTCATAAATTTCTCATACTCTGCATCAAACTTCTTGGTATTTAGCAGATAGTAAATTTGATTGTGCTTCTTTCAGAGCTTAAAGAGCTATTTTCTTAAAATACGCAACAGAACAATAATATCGAAATTCTTAGGCTTTCACGGCCGGTGTCAATACTGGCTGGAGTATAATCCGGGCTTGTGGGCCGTGGTCTACTGGGCTCCTCCTCCTTCTTCCCAGACGTTTCGTCTGCGACTACGGCAGACATCTTCGGTGGCAGCGGCGAGGTCGAAGATGTCTGCCGTAGTCGCAGACGAAACGTCTGGGAAGAAGGAGCAGCTCAGTAGACCACGGCCCATAAGCCCACATTATACTCCAGCCAGAACAATAATATTTGTTTTTCCATGTCAGGTATAATTTGAATTCTTTGTAATGATAAACGTACGGTCTGTATCTTTATTTTTTAACGAGCATAAAGTTGGAATAAAATTACTTTACGCTTGTAGCACTGCTGTGCACGTGGATTCCATAAGAATGAAGTTTGCGATCTGAAATGAGCTCATGACTACTCAATTACGCTCAGTCGTAGAAAACACATTTCAAGTACCAACTTCTTAGCATACTGAATCTAATGTGAATGTGTAACATGTGTGTTGAAATCTCCTAGCTTTCACTAGTTTTTCTACAGTTAATTATTACCAAATCATATCCCTCATTGATTGTTGCACCAGTGTCATTGTTATTGTTAAGAGTTCAGCTTCCGTTTATTATTGTCACATTAAAGCTATTTCATGGGACAATATCTGTTTACGAAAAATTCATGATATTTTTCTTCAAAATTCTATAAAATGTTAAATGCTCACATATCAAAGTGCTAAAATTTCTGATTTCAAAATGATAAAAATCACCTATAAGGCATCACTGAATTCTGTTACTCTTGTGTTACCTTATAACAACAAAATGCAGATGTTCTGGTTAGCACGTTAGTAAATACAGCTTTTAGAATTTTCTCCAGGTTTATTAGGTTCTCAGTATTAGCCGCTTTTGCAACGGTTTTTGATATGAAAATTTGGGAAACACTAATTCCGAATATTAATATAGGACGTTAATGGTAAACAAATAACTTTTATGCAAAATCAAAGCGTTTCCACTCTCTTGCATCTTTTTTCTCCCATTAATTTTGTATTTGCTTTGACTTCATTCACATAGAGGTCATTTCTGCTTAAAATGTTGGACTCACACCGCAATGTCGATATAATTTACTGCAATATGCACGCTGTTTTCGCAGAACCGCTTTGATGCCATTAGCAATGCATTAGTTTTGTTCAACCACGTGTAGGGGGTCCTTTCACACAACAGAATAAACATAGAGTTAATCAAGCCGCAATATATCTAACCAAATCGCACAACTTGGTAGCACTCCAGAGAGACATTAACACTGGCCACAATTACGTATTCAGACGACTAATTAATACCACAGTCCGGTGCTATAAAGCAGGTAGATTTGTTGGAGCAACAAGCTAACACGGCCAGGCGTTTACTAACCTGGTGGCCTGCAGAAATACACCTGCTAAGATACGGAGTAACGGGATAGCCAAGCAATTCTACATGGTTGCGCTCTTGGCTAAGTGTTCCAGCTGTTTTAGACAACGGTTAGAACAGGTATAAGTTGAGAGGTGAGATATGAACAAATCTTACACATAGAGCAGGCATCTCCAAATTCTACGCCACTAGAGGTACTGTATCACACTACAAACACAGGGGGCAGTTGGCAGTAGTAGATTGATCTTTTTTATTCATTACTGAACAAGTATTTCCTTCGCCATTGCATTAACAATTTATACACGGTATAACCTCTATCAAAAGAACAATACAACGCAGTCTCACTGGTTCAGGATTAGCTTCTGACACATGGTTAAATTCGCTGGTAACCTTGAGAAAGCTCAATGTGATGCTGGATTTTCATAGTAAGTTACAGGAAGCTTATTGAACATCTATTGACCAAACGGAAAGATGAATAACATTCACGAACTACAAGGAACATTAATTAATGGAATTTCAAGAACTACCTTTCATGACAACCCAAAACAGACAGCCATGCAACAACATGAACAGTTATTAGGTCTTGAGGTGATTAGTCCGTGTTGGATAATTAATGATGAACACCCCTTTTTGGTTCTCGAGACCTTTTCAAGTTGAAGATCAGGATTGGGCGATCTCAGGGTCTATTCTCGTCGCTGGTGTTTTGTCCTCTGGCGAGGTAGGTATATGTACATGGGAACTTGGATGATGCAAGGTGAGAATTAGATAATACAAAAGTGGTCTGATTCGTACCATGATTAATTTAAAATATGATTCCTTTTGCCGTTACTTGACACGGATCTAGCGTCTTCCTTAATCTTTGATTATCTGTGGTTATACTTATTCGCGCCTGATTTTAGTTTAATAGAGTATCACATTATTAGGAGCAAAGCGGAGTCAGCTGCTTGTACTATATATCTCTGCGTGTCTACCCGTTTTGGCTTGTCTGCTCCCGAACTTGGACGAGAATTCCATTTATATGCATCACTGGCTCAGCATTAGCTTTTGTCAGATGGTTACATTCGTTGGTAACCTTGAGGAACCTCAAAACTGTGAAAATGAATGTTCATAGATGGTTACAGGATGATCAATGAGCCACTGAAAGATGATTAGCATTCACGGACTACAAGGAATATTAACCAATGAAATTTCAAGAACTACCTTTTATCACTACGCAAAACAAACAGCTATGTGGCAGAACACACTAACATGAACAGTAAATAGAACTACGCGCCTATCATGCTACAACCAATGGCACTTTTATAAAGTTCAAATGCAATGGTAAATACATAAACTCATAATATGCCATACGCTTGATCACACTCCAGAGGGATGTTAACATTGGCCACAATTACATATTCAGACGGCTAATTGGTCCAGTGCTATAAAACAGGTAATTTTGTTGGAGCAACTAGCTAACACGGCCAGGCGTTTACTAATCTGGTGGGCTGCAGAAATACACCTGCTAAGATACAAGAGTAACGTGACAGCGAAGTAATTCTACATGGTGGCGCTCTTTCTTGACTAAGTGTTCAAGTTGCTATAGGCATAGGTTAGAACAGAGATAATAGGTCGAGAGGTAAGACATGAACAAACCTTGAACATAGTGCAGGCGTCACCAAATTCTACGCCACCAGAGATACTGTACCGCACTGCAAAGATTTGGAGGGCAGTTCGCAGTAGGAGATTAATTTTTTTTCAATCATGAACAATTATTTATTTCTCAATTGCTTTAACAATTTATATGAGATATAAATTTCATCAAAAGGCCAATACAACTCAGTTTCATTGGTTCAGGATTAGCTTGTTGCATGGTTATCTTTTCTGATAGCATTTATTTAAGCCAATGATCAGACTTGTGGAACAATTGCCATTTGTCTCCTTGCTTCCCAATATACATGTTCATTTGTCCCGTTCCAAAGTCTCTAAACTGAACTATACTTTCTCAGGGGTTTGAAGTGTTGTTGCACAGTATGCAGGTTTTTGACTTCATTATGTTCATGCGATAAAGGTGTTCTGCTAAACAGTCATGACCCATCATCAACCGCAAGGCTGCCACCCTTATTTATTCCCTGATGATTGTAAATCTGCATTTTGTAGAATGATGTCCATTGTTTTCCTTCACTTATTTGCTGTAGATATTTAAGTCTCTCAGCTTTAAACTTAGATTTGATGAGCTTTTTTTGTAGAGAGCACTGGGATATTTTGTTTTGTAAAAGCAGAAATGTTTGATCCTTTCTTCGCCAGATAATCAGCTTTCTCTTTCCCTTCTGTTCATATATGGGAAGAAATCCACTGAAATGTAATTATTTTGTTTGCATCTTTCAAACTACGTGGTAACCTTGGGGATGAATTATGGAGTTCTTAACAGCATTACTTATTACCTTCAGTCCTAAATTGAGTTTTATTTTTCTCTTTTTCAAGCTGTGAAAGCTCAATACTGTGATACTGGATTTTAATAGATGATGGTTATAGGATGTTCAGTAAACCACTGAAAGATGACTAACCTTCACCAACTGTAAGGAAGATTAACCAATATAATTTCTGGAACCATCTACTCAAACACAAAATATTAGCCGAATAACTGCTATAAATAGTTTTCTACGAAGTCCGTGCCCATGTCTCAGTCATATTAAATACCCTGCCGACGCTGCTGTGCCTACGGCCACACAGCTGAAGACTGCTCTTCGACACCGAGGTGCCACTACTGCGGTACCAACTCCACCACCACCGAGTGCACTGGGCATGATCTCCGCCGACGCCGCCGATTCTGTGCCACCTGTCGTGGCACAGGACACTACACAGGGCAAGCCCAGTGCCCTCTCTACCCAAGGAACAGCACTTCAACACCAACTTCTGCCCGCCGAACCACTCCACCGCAGACAACCACCACTGAGGCCTCACCACCTGCACTTTCAACAGACGCAGCGACGCGAGAAGCCATTCAGGATCTCCACGCGGAGATCCTGAACGTCGGCGCTCGACTAGCTGCCCTGGAAGAGACATGCAGTCTCCTCACACAGAAGCTACAGGAACTACAAGCTTCTAACGACGCAGCAGCCACCAGCCAGCAGACTACAGCCGCCGACCTGTCCACCAGGATCGACGCCCTACAAGCTGCCAACACCGCCGCCATCTCCACTCTACAGGCCTCCACCGCTGAGCTGTCCAACCGGATAGCCAGCGCCCAAAAGTATCAACAGCAGGTAGCTGAAGGAACATTCCCTCAGCAGCCTAAGACTCCGCAGCAATTGCTCAGAGAATTCCAATCAGAGCAAGGGTACACCCGGAAGACTCATCTTAAACTTGGCAGACATCACCAATAACTACCCATCATTTACACGACCAGTGCCCGCGGCTGGGGTCTCTTGAGGCTTCGGTCGTGGGTGTCTGAGAGCTGCAGCACCAACTTCACCATCAATATCCAGTGCCGTCATCATCACCACAGGGAGAGAGTGGCAGCTCTCCCTACACTTCCAATCCCATGTTCACCAACAACTCCCAACCACCCATAATTTCCTCAACTCCTCACCTATAATTCGCTACAGGGGCCGGCTGGGCCTCGGTCAAGCCGGTCTACTAGCACAACCCCTCACCCCTGGCGGCCGCACAGCGGGCCAGTTCACCTTTACCTTTTACTGCGCGGGTGCAACAGCGGTACCGCAGTATCCTTACCTTCCAATACCGGTGGAGGGGTTTTTTAGTCGGTAGGCCCATCCTGGGAGACCCCGACACTCCGGGCATGCCAGCCCGGGTTAGTCCTTAAGGTGGATTTTTCCCCTCCACTTGAAACTAAAAAAAAAAAAAAAAAAAAAAAAAAAAAGCCATAATATCACGCGAACCAATCAGATGTTAGCTTTATCCCAGCTCTTATAGATACCAGTCTCCGCAAGCTCAAACCATCAGTTCACCCTGAAGACGAGGAAGATGCACTTCTTCGAAACGTTGGTGTCAAACCAAGTTTTTACCTGGCTAGAAGCCCGAGAAGATTTTGAATTAATATTTTTTTTAGATAAGGGCTTTATATACAGGTGAATAAGTGCATATAATTTGATATTTAGTTGAAAACAACGAGTATAACATACCAATATGAAAGTGCATCTCATTTTGTTCACTGTAAGTATTGTCATAATTGAAACAGAAATTTCAGCCTAAAATGAGTTTTGAACGGCCCTGAGTTGTGTTCCTCAGGTGTTGGCATATATGAGGCAACGGGCAGCTTTTGTGTTTAGCACAACTTACATACCGCCGACCTGCATTCACAAGATTCCTATTGAAGAAGCAAGTGATTCAGTCGTAAACTTTCCTTTACACAATGAATATCTTTACATGTGTTGAATTAGCAGATATTGACTAATTTACGCCGCAATTGGGTAGTCTGCTATGCTATTCCTCTTCCCAAAAGACTAGCTTTAACTGTAGTGTATCAAAGAATCTGTGACACAAACTCTCTTAATTTCTGATTTTTAATTGTTGAGGTTTATTTTAATTGTTTCACCTTTATAAGAGCA
Organism: Hymenopus coronatus; assembly: GCA_030762935.1. NCBI lineage: Eukaryota > Metazoa > Arthropoda > Insecta > Mantodea > Hymenopodidae > Hymenopus > Hymenopus coronatus. The sequence continues at coordinate 62,486,792 of CM060884.1, forward strand.
ATAAGGCCTGATTGACTAATTCAAAGCATGGAAGTGCAAATATTTTGGTTTGTGTTATGTATTTTGTCGCAGTATTTAACCAAATCACAGCCTCATAGTATAAAATTACTTTGTATTTAGTATAAAAAGGGTGTACAGAAGGCACAGATTTACCTAATTAAATTTTAAAGTGATAAAGCATTGTTTTAACGTAAACAATTCTACGACGGTATCGAGAGAAAATATTACCAGATGTTAAATGTAAGACAATGTTACGATGTAACGGTTATTACTTTCTCTACACGCACTATGTACATAGTGTATAGAAATTTGATACCGAGATTTCACCGGAAATATATGTTTTAGGGTCCCCTGTATCCAACCAAATATTTCCAAAAAAAGGTCCGTGTGTGTGTGTGTGTCCGTATGTCAGTGTGTCTGTGAACACGATAACTCAAAAATGAAAAGTCGGTAAAATAGCAAACTTGGTATTTAAGTTTACTATCTTCCAGGAATGCGACACGAAGATTTTGAGAAAAATTTCCCACCCAAAACTACCCTTTACATGGAACTTTTTTCTAAAAAAATGGCTCTAACGATTTTGATTATAATATCGTATATAAATATATACGTATATGACAAATAAAATGAATTTTTGAATTTTCTACGAATAGCCTCTGAAGGCTACTTTATTCTGAGTGAATTTTACGGAATTTTGCATAAGTGCTAAACCGTAAGAGATAGACAAAACCTTACCACACAAAAAATATAGAGCACATTAAAACACGCAATTTATGTTGCATACATTTTTTTCTTGGAGTTGATCGTTTTTGAGATATTCCTCGTTTTTGTTTTCAGGTTAGAAAACAAACAAAACATACAGGAATTTGTCAACTCCTGTCCATACAAACAAAGGAACTTCGGTCACATGGCATCCAGGTTTTGACTATCGCTTTAACCTATGCTACTCCCTTATTTCACTTCTACTTCCAAGGAAGCAAGCAATAAGACTATTTCTGCTAATTCGTATTTTGAATACTAATCAGACCATGCTATATGAAAACAAAAACGTATGGTTACGTGGGTTGAATTTTCAGTATAATCGATATTCTTCCCCACATGTCACCACTATATGAGGAGGGTCAACAATGGGACATATTAGGTAAATAATCACCCGACTCTGGGACAGAGAATAATAGTCATTCTAAAACATCGTGAAATTTTCCTAATAAGCATAATTTTAGAAAAGAGAGAGGGAGGAAAGGAGTTAGAGAGAGAACCTACAAATACTGGATAATCGCTTATTCAAATATTTGCTTTTATTCACCTCTCAACCTGTACGTATATGTTTGCAGATTATAATTATTTCCAAGTAGTATCTCAGCTCTAGCACGTATTAACCGAAAACTCGAAGCCAAGAGTGGAGAAAATCTTATTCGCGAGATATTTAAATTTCGTTTCTACTTCTCAGAACAACAGTTTTTAAATTTGTGTACGTTACTAAGTAGTGACAAAGAAATTGCATATTCCTGGGATTTTGGAAAGAAGACATTTTCGTCACTCCTGCTCTAAGGCCTACCATTTAGAACACAGAACTTCATGTCTGTGCTGGATATAGCCCTTTCTATATGGGTAAACAGCATGAATTTAAATTCGAGTTAACAGCAGGCATAGCTCCGTCCCTCGGATGTGAAATATGGAAGCCGAAGAGATGTTTTCATAAATATTTTAATGCGAATCCAAAATTTTGTTAACACTGCGTTCAACTTTTATAACACACACCGGTCTTAGAATTAGCAGTGTGGTGTAATATAATTATTGAAGGAGTTTTCATTAAGAGCGAGAAGCATATTGATTATCAATGACTTCGTCGCAAAGAAGAAAACTCTTATCTACTCTATTCTAATCGAGACAAACTTTAGCATGAATGATAAAATTACAAATTTTCCTGTATGTGTTAGGGGGAATAACTGAATACATTAGTTAATACTTTAAGAACGAATAACAACTATGATGTTCATAAACAACATTTAAACTAATAACAAGGGTTATCTTGAGAATAGTTAACTTGAAGAAATACACCAGATAAACCAGTGGGGAATAGTAAAGCTTATTGACATTGGTTTAACCTCCTTCAAATTTGTTGACAGGTCATTTACGACATCTCTAATAAAGACCTCTTCAGAGACTATTCCCAAGAATTCAAAATTACATTTTATTTGTGATGTAAATATCTTTAATGGACGCTATTTAAATCAAAATTCTTACAACCAATTTTGAAAAAAAAAAATATAAATATATTTTTACTTTCTCTATAAGTAGTGTATAGAGAAGGTATTGCACTCCACCCAAAATTCAATACCGAGATTTCACCGGAAACATTCGTTTTACGGTCCCCTTTATCTAAAAAAGCATTTTCAGAAAAAGGTCCGTGTGTGACCGTGTGTTTGAACACGATAACTCGAAAACGAAAAGTCGGTAAAATACCAAATTTGGTATTTAAGTTTAGTACCTTCCAGGGATGCGACACGAAGATTTTGAGAAAAATCCCCCCACCACAAACTACCCTTTACATGGAACTTTTTTCTAAGATTTTGATTTTCTCAAAAATGGCTCTACCGATTTTGATTAAAATTCCGAATATTAAAGATATTTACCCGACAAATAAAATGTATATCTTGAATTTTCTGGGAATAGCCTCTGAAGACTACTTTCTTCCGGATGAAATTTATGAATTTTTGCATAACTGCTAAACCGTATGAGATGGAGAAAGACTTACAACACAAAAAATGTAGAGCACCTTAAAACGCACAATTTATCTTATGTACATTTTTTTTTCGTGGAGTTGATCGTTTTTGAGCTACTCATTTTTTATTTCAGTTTTAAAAAAACATGCTTTTCTCACATAGGAATTTAGCAATTCCAGTCCATAGAAACAGGAAGTTCACTCACATAGCAACCAACTTTTGACTATCACTTTAACCTATAGTACTCCCTTATTTCGCCTCTACTTACAAGAGGCAAGTAATAGGACTATTTCTGCTGATTTTTTCTCCATTAGTATGAAGTAAATAGAAGCATAAGCTTTTTAACAATAATTTGTTGCAGGGATATAGAGAAATTCATGTGAATGGAACACAGATTTTTAATGTAAAGAGGGGAAGAGATTTTCCTTAATATCTCTCGTTGCATCCTTGGAAGATACTGAGCTTAAATATAAATTTTGGTATTTTACTGCATCCTTGTTTTTGAGCTATGCTATACAGACACACACATGGATCTAAACATCTTATTTCCTCCATTTACATGACTTTCTCTGCATTTCTATAAAAAATTATTGTTACTTAATTTTAAAAAAATAGCAGAAACGAATTTATTGCTTAGTTCTTTAATAAGTAAAAGCGAAATAAGGGAAAACACTAGTCTAAACCGTCAGTAAAATGTTTTAAAATGTGTCTGCTATGGAATTAAATCCCTTTCTTTGCGTTGACAAATTAACGCATGAGAAAAGTTTAAGTATTTTAAAACTGAAATCAATAACGAGGAATATCTCGAAAACGGCATACTGCCCAAAAAGGTGTATACGACATCAATTGTGTGGTTTACTAGATCTACATTTTTTGTGTAGTGACTTTTTGTCTAGGTCTTCCAAGTTTACCAGTGATGCAAAATTAAATAAAATAATCCAGAATGAAGATATCTTTAAAGACCATTCTCAGAAAAGTCAATATGTATATTTTATTTGGCATGTACATATCTTAAATATAAGGAATTTTAATCAAAATCGTTAGAGGCATTTGAGAAAATCAACATTTTTTAATTGTTTACTATAGTGGGGTAGTTTAGGGTGGGGGAATTTGCTTGAACATCTTTCTGTCACATCCTTGGAGGATTAACTTAAATACCAACTTGGTATTTAACAGTCTTTTCGTTTTAAGCTATGCTGTTCACAGACTCACATGGAGACCTTTTTCTAGAACTACAGGTATTGCGTTCCACCAAAAAATTAGATAGCGAGATTTCACCGGAAATATATGTTTTAGGGTCCCCTGTATCCAAAAAAAAAGTATTTTCAGAAAAAGGTCCATGTGTGTGTGTCCGTGTGTCAGTGAACACGATAACTCAAAAACGAAAAGTCAATAAAATACCAAACTTGGTAGTAAAGTTTAGTATCTTCCAGGGATACGACACGAAGATTTTGAGAAAAATTCCCTCACCCAAAACTACCCTTTACCTGGAACTTTTTTCGAAAATTTTGATTTTCTAAAAAATGGCTCTAACGATTTTGATTAAAATACAATATATGAAAGATATTTACCTGACAAATAAAATATATATTATTAATTTCCTAGGAATAGCCTCTGAAGACTACTTTATTCTGGATGAATTTGGCATAACTACTAAACCGTAAGAGATGGACAAAAACCTACCACACAACAAATGTAGAGCACTTTTAAAACACACAATTTATGTTATATACATTATTTTCGTGGAGTTGATCGTTTTGAGATATTCGTTTTTCTTGGTTTCAGCTTTGAAAAGCTTATACATTTCTCATACAGGAATTTGTCAATACAAACAAAGGAACATCAGTCACATAGCAACCAGCTTTTGGCTTTCCCTTTAACCTATGATACTCCCTTATTTCGCTTCTACTTACAATAAAGTAAGAAATAAGTCCATTTCTGCTAATTTTTCTCGATTAGCATTAAATAAATAAAAGATAAGCTTATTAACAATAATTTGTTACAGAGTTATAGAGAAAGTTATGTGAATGGAACACATCAGATTTTTTGGATTCAGAGGGACCCAAAACGTTCATTTCTGGTGATATCTCGACATCCAATTTTTGGGTTTAATATAATATCTTATGTAGCTATTAAGTATATTGTATGTATATACGTGGAGTAAGTACGTACGGGGTAGAAAGAGTCATGAGTTGGAATCACATGCGATCTTTAATATTTTATTATAGGAGCGTTGTTTATTATTTCAACATTAAATGTGACTAAAGTGACAACATTACTCCGATAGTGACGAATGAATGGTCTCCATAATCATCTGCTCAGGTTGGCGAAGTGTCATCCAATTAAGTTAAATGCTCGGAGGTAATGAGACATGAATTTGCTTTTTACCGACCTTTTAATCTTCGTTAATGAATATTAAAGGTCTTTGGTGCTGTAAAAAGTAAATTAAATATAGTGTGTACTTGACATATGCTCTATTCATGCGGCTGGTATTGAAATTCTCTCCAAGCAGTTGGTTCCATCAAGAATTGATTCGCAGTTTGCTATGCACGAAAGCACAAAACTTGATCGTGCGCATGAACACATTTGAGTGATCCGGTTGTTGATTAGTCTAGCTGCAAATAGAACGCTTTGAGTAGCTAGAATTTCGTAGAAATTATGTTTTGTCATTTCCTCTATGATTGTGAGGCTAATCCGCAAATATTGATAGCAAATTTTTCACAGTAGAAAATAGTATAATGTTGCTTCACTGGTTGAAGCAGAAATATCAAATTCCAGTATCGAATTTCTGGTCAAATGCAATACGATATCTACATCTTTTGTGTAGTCAGTGTTTGTCTATCTTTTACGGTTTAACCATTTTACAAAATTTTGCAAAGCTGAACCACAATAAAGAGCTCTTCAGAGGCTTTCCGAGAAAATTCAAAATATACATTTTACTCTTAATTTGAATACCTGTAATATATGACAAAATCATTACTAATTTTTTAGAAAACTAAAATTTTCGAAAAATGTTCCACGGGGGTGGTGAGATTTTCTTGAAAATCTTAGCGTGGCATCTTTGAAAGATACTGAACCTAAACACCAAGTTTGGTATTTAACCAACTTTTCGTTTTTGAGCTACGCTGTCCCCAGTCACATAAACAGATAGACACACAAACGAGAGCCTTTTTTTTTCAACCTCCGATAGGCTATAAATAAAGATCAAATTTATAGAAAACAATTATTTTATTACTAAAAGTTTTATACACTTATGGTTACTTTTCAACATGATCAATGAAAAGATTGACACATTTATTACCCGCTTCAAAAAATGCTGCTGTCAATGATTTCAAATGAGCATTGACGTTGTTTTGAAGATCGTTGGTTTGAAAGTGCTACGCCCCTAGCCACATCTTCAGTTGTTCAGGGAAAAGGTGAAATTCATTGGGTACCAAGTCAGAACTGTGCGGCGAATAATCGAAAATGTCCCATTGAAAGTATTCAAGCAACCAATGGGTTGTGCCAGCAGTGTGTGGACGAGCATTGTCATGGATCAACACAATTCCTGAAGTCTTCGTTTGTTTTCAATGACTCTCCATAAACGTCGTAAAGTATGAAGATCTTCAAAACAACGTCAATGCTCATTTGAAATCATTGGTGGCAACATTTTTTGAAGCGGGTATTGCAAAGCTTGAGCACTGGTACGATAAATGTCTCAATCTTTTCTGTTGATTATGTTGAAAAGTAACCATAAGAGTACAAAACATTTAGCAGTAAATAAATTGTTTACCACAAACTTGTCTTTTATTTATAGCCTATCGGAATTTGAAAAAATAAAAAAATTCAAATTTTTTCCATGTAAAGGATAGTTTGTGTGGGGGGGATTGTTTTGAAAATGTTCGTGTCGCATCCTTGGAAGATACTAAACCTAAAAACAAAGTTTGGTGTTTAACAATTTTTTCGTTTTGGGGCTATGCTGTCCACACACACAGACAGACAGACCTTTATCTGAAAATGCTTTTTTTCGGACTCATGGGATCCCAAAACATATATTTCCGGTTAAGTCTAAGTATCGAATCTTTGGGTGTATTACAATACCTTCTCTATCCCTATGTACATTGTACATATGGGGCTAGAGCAAGTAAAAAACGACCTTCGTAGATGGAACTTTTTGCAAAAATTCTTTTTTCGGAGTTAGAGAATTTCAAAACATGTGCTTTCAGTGTAATCTCACATAGACTTTGGGTGGAAAACAATACCTTCTCTACCCTAAAAATCTGATGTGTTCCATTCACATGACTCTACAACTCTGCAATAAATTATTGTTAAAAAGCTAATGCTTCAATTTACTTCATACTGATTGAGAAAAAATTAGCAGAAATAGTCTTATTACTTGCTTCCTTGTAAGTAGAAGCGAAATAAGGGAGTACCATAGGTTAAGATGCTACTCAAAAGCTGGTTGCTATGTGACTGAAGTTCCTTTGTTTGTATGGACACGAGTTGACAAATTCCTGCATGAGAACAGTACAAGGTTTTCAAAGCTGAAACCAAAAACAAGGAATATCTAAAAAAAAACAAAAAAAAAAACGATTAACTCAACGAAGAAAAGTATATAATTGTGTGTTTTAATGTGCTCCACATTTCTTATGTTGTAGGTTTTTGTTCGTCTCTTACGATTAAGCAGTTAGGCAAAATTTCGTAAAATTCATGCAGAATGAAGTAACCTTCAGATGCTATTCCCAGAAAATTCAAGATGTACATATTTCTGAGGTAAATATCTTTAATATACGATATTTTAATCAAAATCGTTAGCCATTTTAAAAAAAATCAAAATTTTCGAAAAAAGTTCCATGTAAAGAGTAGTTTGGGGTGGGAGGATTTTTCTCAAAATCTTCGTGTTGCATCCCTGAAAGATACTAAGCTTAAATACCAAGTTTGGTGTTTTATCGACTTTTGGTTTTGGAGTTTTCGTGTTCACAGACACACGGACACACACATGCGCGCGCGGACCTTTTTATGAAAATGTTTATTTTGGATACAGGGGACTCCAAAACATATTTCCGGTGAAACCTCGGTATCGAATTTTTGGGTGGAGTGCAATACCTTTCTCTATGCACTATGTACATAGTACGTATAGAGAAAGTAAAAATAAGATATGTTTTACTTTCGTGTACATTAATGAGGAAATAACCTTCTCGTTATGTATGCCGTTGAATGTCAAATACAGGTTTTTCGATTCATTGCCAGCATACCTAAACCTCACATCGTTTTGTTACAAGAAAAGCTGTTTCTGCACTTAACACGTCAGTTACTTACAGCAAAATTACTCTAACAAGATTGACCTATATTATAGTAAACAGTACTGTCCTAACATCCCGCGTGATGGATTACCCACTGTCCTATAGTGCGAGTAGTACACATTAAGGGGAGTCGAAATGAAACCATGATAACCTTTTTTTCCATTTTAATGTTTTAATTCATATAAATATTTCAAATCAGCCACTCATATTGGTACATTTTTACTTTCTCTATACGTACTATGTACATAGAGTATAGAGAAGGTACTGTACTGTACCCAAAAATTCGATACCAAAATTTCACCGGAAATACACGTTTTCTTCTGTCTTTCTGTGAGCAGCATAGCTCAAAAACGAAAAGACCGTTAAACACCAAACTTGGTATTTAAGTTTGGTATCTTCCAAGGATACGACACGAATATTTAAAAAAAAAATCCCCCCACCCCAAACTACCCTTTACATGAAAAACATTTCGAAAACTGATTTTCCTAAAAATAGATGTAACGATTTTGATTAAAATCCTTTATATTTAAGATATTTACTTGCCAAATAAAATGTATATCTTGAATTTTTTGGGAATAGCCTCTGGAGATCACTTTATTGTGGATGAATTTTAAGGAATTTTGCATAACTGATAAACCGTAAGAGATGGACAAAAACTTAACACACACAAAATGTAGCGCACGTTAAAACACACAATTATTGTTATATACTTTTTTTCGTGGAGTTGATCGTTTTTTAGATATTCCTTGCTTTTGGTTTCAGCTTTAAAAACATGCTTTTCTCATACAGGAATTTGTCAACTCCTGTCCATACAAACAAAGTAGCTTCAGTCACATAGCAACCAACTTTTGACTATCACTTTAACCTATGGTACTCCCTTATTTCGCTTCCACTTACAAGGAAGTAATAAGACTATACTAATTTTTTCTCGATTAACATGAAGTAAATAGAAGCATAAGCTTTTTAACAATAGTTTATTTCAGCGATGTAGAGAAAGTCATGTGAATGGAACATATTATATTTTTTATGGTACGTTAAGTATAAATAATTTCAAAATATTTTTGAAAATAATTCTTTGTAATAGTTTTTAACCTTCTCTACACGTACTATGTATTGACAAATGCCCGTGTGAGAAAAGTTTAAGTAACCTAAAATTGGAATCAAAAACAAGAATATTTCGGAAATGGTAAATTCTGCGAAAAAATATGAATGGCATTAATCTGTGTGTTTTAACTAAATCTACTTTTTAGTGTGGTTAGTTTTTGTCTCCTTCTCACGGATTACCAGTTTTACAAAAGTTTTCCAGCATGAAGAGGCTTTCATCGCTATTTCCAGAAGATATACATTTTTTTTCGATTTCAACATGTTTAATATATAGTATTTTGATCAAAATTGTTAACACCATTTCTGGCAAAATCACGATTTTTGAATTTGTTTTAATATAAAGGGTAGTTTGGGGTGTAAAATGTTTCCTTTAAATCTGCGTATCGCTTAAGATACCAATCTTAAACAGCAAGTTTGGTATTTTGCAGACTTTTCTTTTTTGAGTGGTCATGTTCACAGACAAACTAACACAAACTCAAGGACCTTTTTCTAAAAACGTGCGTTTTTTTTTAATACAGTGGTTCCCTAAGTGCGTATTTACGGTGAAATTTCCGTTTCTAATTGCTTTCTCTACACGTACTGTGTACAGTGTGTAGGGAGAAGGTATTGCATTCCACCCAAAAATTCGATAGGAAGATTTCACCGGAAATACATGTTTTGGGTTACCCTCAATTCAAAAAAAGAATGTTTACAAAAAGGTTCGTGTGTGTGTGTGTGTGTGTGTGTGTGCGCGCGCGCATGTCCGTGTGTGTGTGTGTGTGTCTGTGTATGTATATGTGTGTGTGTGTGTCTGTGAGTAGTATAGCTCAAAAACGAAAAGTCCGTTAAAAACCCAACTTGGTATTTAGGTTTGGTATATTCCAAGGATGCAACACGAAGATTTAAGAAAATCCTCAAACTCCCAACTACTCTTTATATGGAACATTTTTCGAAAACTTTTATTTTCTAACAAATGACTCAAGCGAGTTTGATAAAAATATCGTATATTAAAGATATTTACCTGACAAATAAAATGTATATCTTGAATTTTCTGGGAATAGCCTCTGAAGATTACTTTATTCTGGATGAATGTGGGATAACTACTAAACCGTAAGAGAAGGACAAAAACTGAACACAAAAAATGTAGAGCACGTTAAAACACACAATTTATATTACATACATTTTTTTCGTGGAGTTGATCGTTTTGAGATATTCATAGTTTTTGGTTTCAGCTTTGAAAAACTTATACTTTTCTCGTACAGGAATTTGCCAACTCCTGTCCATGCAAACAAACGAGCTTCAATCACATAGCAACCAGCTTTTGGCTTACACTTTAACCTATCGTACTCCCTTATTTCGCTTCTACTTACAATAAAGCAAGAAATAAGACTATTTCTGCTATTTTTTCTCGATTGGCATGAAATAAATAAAAGAACAAGCTTATTAACAATAATTTGTTGCAGAGAGGTAGAGAAAGTCAAGTGAAAGGAACACATTAGATTTTGTTTGACAACTTGCCCTCGAAGCTCTCGTCTAAATGTGTATGTATGTAATGAAGAGAGATTATTGAAGTGCTTGCGTAATGTGAAGCAAACGAAATCGATGACCGGAAGATTCAAACGAAACTCGATCGGTCGGAAAATGTAAACAGACCGCCAGAATTCCAGTTGTCTCTAGTTTTACGGATGGATGCATCCAGAATTGAGTGCCGGAATGACTCCAAATGTCCCCACTGTTATGATAAGGTATGGCGGTAAACTGTGGACGTAAACAAATGTAATCCTTACTGCGGATTCATTCAACAATGCCTATTTGCAGCTATAAAAGTGTGTGGATGCGTATTTGTACTTTCTCTACACGTACTATGTGCATAGTGAATAGACGGTATTGTATATAACCAAATTTCGATACCGAGATTTCACTAGAAATACATGTTTTGGGACCCCCTGAATGTTTTGGGCTTTCACAAGGTTTGTGCAAGATGGGTTGACACCTGATCAAAAGTTGCAAGGAAGAACTGCTTCTGTTAAGAATGTGGAACTCTACCGTAAAAATCCCAGTGAATTTTTGACACGGTTTATTACCATGGATAAAACCTGGATACATCACTACACTCCAGAAAGTAAATCACAGTCAAAACAGTGGATTGAGCAAGGTGAACCAACTCTAAAAAAGATAAAGTAAATTTTGTCAGTTAACAAGTTTAAGGACAGTGTTTTCTGGGATGCTCAGGGAATTATTTTTATTGATTATTTTGAAAAGGTGACTACTACGCAAGCTTACTGCAACGTTTGAGTGATGAAGTGAAAAGAAAAGACCTCTTTTGGCAAAAAAAAAAAAAAAAAAGGTCTGTTTCATCACGACAATGCTCCGGTCCATTCTTCAGTCATTGCAATGGGAAAAATGTGCAAATTAAAGTTGGAATTCCTTGAACATCCACCCTACCTACCTGATCTAGCACCCAGTGACTACCACCTGTTCCCAAACCTCAAAAAATTTCGTGGAGGACGAAGATTTCACAGCAACGAGGAGGTCATTGATTCGGTAAACAGCTATTTTGAGGACCTTGATAAATTGCACTACAGAGATGGTTTATTTAAATTAGAACACCAATGTGACAAATGTATTAACCTTTCTGGAGATTATGTTGAGAAATAAAGAAAAATATCTAATGTGTTCCATTCACATGACTTTCTCTATATCGATGCAACAAATTATTGTTAAAAAGCTTAAACTTCTACTTATTTCATGCTAATCGAGAAAAAAATAGTAGAAATACTCTTATTACTTGCTTCCATGTAAATACAGAAATAAAGGAGTACTATAGACTAAACTGATAATCAAAAGCTGGTTGCTATGTGACTGAAGTTCCTTTGTTTGTATGGACAGGAGTTCACAAAGTCCTGTACGACAAAAGTATAAGTATTTATAGCTGAAAACCAAAAACAAGTAATATCTCAAAAACAATCAACTCCACGAAAAAAATGTATATAACATAAATTATGTGTTTTAAGGTGCTCTAAATTTGTTGTGTGGTAAGTTTTTGTCCAACTCTTACGGCTTATCAGTTATGCAAAATTCCGTAAAATTGACCAAGAACAAAGTAATCTTCAGAGGCTATTCCCAGAAAATTCAAAATATAAATGTTATTTGTCAGGTAAATATTTTTAATATACGATATTTTAACCAAAATCGTGAGAGCCATTTTTTAAAAAATCAAAATTCTCAACAAAAAAAGTTCCATGTAAAGGGTAGTTGGGGGTGGGGGGATTTTTCTCAAAATCTTCGTGTCGCATCCCTTAAGTAGCAAGTTTGGAATTTTACCGATGTTTCGTTCTCGAGTTATCGTGTTCACAGACACACGGACACACACACGGATCTTTTTATGAAAATACTTTTTTTTGGATACAGGGAACCCTAAAACATATATTTCTGGTGAAATCTCGGTATCGAATTTTTTGGTGGAGTGCAATACCTTCTCTATACACGTATAGAGAAAGTAAAAATGTGCAAATTAAAGTTGGAATTGCTTGAACATCCACCCTATTTGCAAGATCAAGCACCCTATTCCCAAACTTCAAAAAATGTCATGGAGGACGAAAATTTCACAGCAACGAGGAGGTCACCGATTCGGTAAACAGCTATTTTTAGGACCTTGATAAATCGCACCACAGAGATGGTTTAATTAAATTAGAACACCGATATGACAAATGCATAAGCCTTTCTGGAGATTATGTTGAGAAATAAGACAAAAAAAATTCTGATGTGTTACACTCATATGACTTTCTCTATCTACTCTACAAACTTCTCACGAAAGATAATTCTTCTTTCAACACAATCTAATCGAGATAAACATTAGCAGAAATACACTTATTACTTGCTTCCTTGTAAGTAGAAGCGAAATATGGGAGTATCATAGGTTAAAGTGGAGTCAAAAGCCAGTTACTAGGTGACTGAAGTTCCTTGTTTGTATGGACAAATTCCTGTATGAGAAATGTCCAAGTTTTTCAAAGCTGAAACCAAAAACAAGGAATATCTCAAAAACGATTAACTTCTGGAAAAAAGTTAATATAACATAAATTGTGTGTTTTAATGTGTGTTTTTGCGTGTTAAGTTTTTGTCCATCTCTTACGATTTAGTAGTTGTGCGAAATTCTTCCAGAAAAAAGTAGTCTTCAGAGCCTATTCCCAGAAAATTCAAGATATACAAATTATTTGTCAGGTATATATCTTTAATATAGAATATTTTAATCAAAATCGCTAGAGCTATTTGTGAGAAAATAATTTTCGAAAAAAGTTCCCTATAAAGGTTATTTTGTGGTGGAGAGATTTTTCTCAAAGTCTTCGTGTCGCATTCCTGGAAGATACTAAACTTAAATACCAAGTTTGGTATTTTACCGACTTTTCGTTTTTGAGTTATTGTGTTCATAGACACTCGGACACACACACGGACCTTTTTCTGAAAATACATTTTTTGGATACAGGAGACCCTAAAACATATATTTCCGGTGAAATCTCGGTATCCAATTTTTGGTGGAATGTACATAGTACGTATAGAGAAAATAAAATGTGCGAATTAAAGTTGGAATTGCTTGAACATCCACCCTATTCGCCAGATCTATAACACAGTGACTACCACCTGTTCCCAAAACTCAAAAAATGTCTTAGAGAACGAAGATTTCACAGCAACGAGGAGGTCATTGATGCGGTAAACAGCTATTTTGAGGACCTTGGTAAATCGTACTACAGAGATGGTTTAATTAAATTAGAACACCGATATGACAAATGTATTAGCCTTTCTGGAGATTATATTGAGAAATAAGGCAAAAAATATGTGTTACACTCACAAGTCTTTCTATAGCTATTCTACAAACTTCTTACGAAAGATAATTCTTCTTTCAACACCATGCTAATCGAGATAAACATTAGCAGAAATAGTCTTATTACTTGCTTCCTTGTAAGTAGAAGCGAAATATGGGAGTATCATAGGTTAAAGTGAAGTCAAAAGCTGCTTACTAGTTGACTGAAGTTCCTTTGTTTCTATGGACACGAGCTGACAAATTCCTGTATGAGAAATGTTCAAGTTTTTCAAAGCTGAAATCCAAAACAATGAATATCTCAGAAACGATTAACTCCTCGAAAAAAAGTTTATATAACATAAATTGTGTCTTTTAATGTACTCTACATTTTTTGAGTGGTAAGTTTTTTTCCATCTCTTACGGTTTAGCAGTTATGCAAAATTCTTCCAAAAAAAAGTAGTCTTCAGAGGCTATTCCCAGAAAATTCAAGATATACACATTATTTGTCAGGTAAATATCTTTAATATAAAATATGTTTAATCAAAATCGTTTGAGCCATTTTTGAGAAAATCAAAATTTTCGGAAAAAGTTCCATGTAAAGAGTACTTGGGGGTGGGGGGATTTTCTTGAAAACCTTCGTGTCGCATCCTTGGAAGATACTGAACTTAAATACCAAGTTTGTTGTTTAACGGTATTTGCATTTCTGAGCTATGCTGCCCACAGACACACACGCACACACATACATACCTTCTGTAAACATACAAAACCTTCTCTATACGCTATGTATATAATTCGTATAGAGAAATTTAAAAAAATGCTGTTTTCATTGAGAGGCCCGGGACTTATCAGCCGACATGTTTCCAACTGGTAGGTGTATTTGACCTCCCTTTTCCAGTTCGATGCCCAGGGAGCTATTTTCGTAGTTTGCTAAGTGTTACATTTGTTTGTAAAAAGTATCCCATTGAAGATGTTAGTAAAGAGAGACGTGGACGGAAGAACGGATTTGAGAGCGAGACAGAACTCCATGGAGCTGAACTTTAATAAACCCACTCCACTGTAAACAGGAAGGGGACGTTTTGACGTTCCAGCTGTAAGTCCTGCCTTGCTGGGCCGCATCATCAATCACCATCACACGCTCATCATCACGGTCATGGCATGACAAAGGCCTCTCCTTTTGTACCACCCCTTTCTCGTCACCTAATATTCACAGCTTTAATTATTTTTTTTTTATGTTCTGATCTTTTGAATTCATATGACCCCATTATGAGTAGTACAGCAATACATTAAAATCTGTTTCCAGTTAATTATTATAAATATGTTCTTTTGTCATATTTTTGCTTATAGCGAACAAAATTACATGGTGAAAATGAATACTTACTAAAAAACAAATAGATTCTGAAATTTTAGATAGGATTCACTATTCCCTTTTAGACTTTAGCGAAATGTATACAATTTCAACACACACTTTTATCCAACGTTTTTAACATTATGCCTTCCTTTGATATTCTGTATGAGTAATATGAAAGCAAAAATTCATAAAAGCCTAGTCATTTGCATAATTAATATATTATCAAACAAAAAATCTAAATCCGTCTCTTTCATTGCGAATCTTTCTAAAAAAAGTTTATTAGCTGTAAATAAATCACCTTATTTGACTAAAATGTTCAGTTCGTCTAATTTAAGAGCATTTTTACTTTCTCTAGCCCATGTGTACAAGGTACATAGGGATAGAGAAGGTATTGTAATGCACCCAAAAATTCGATACCGAGATTTCACCGGAAATATATGTTTTGGGGTCCCCCGAGTCCGAAAAAAGCATTTTTTAAGAAAGATCCGTGTGTGTGTGTGTGTTTGTCTGTCTGTCTGTGTGTCTGTGTCTTTGGACAGTATAGCCCCAAATCGAAAAGACGGTTAACTACCAAACTTGGTATTCAGGTTTAGTATCTTCCAAGGATGCGACACGAACATTTTCAAAAAAATCCCCCTACTAAAACTACCCTTTATATGGAACAAATTTCGAAAATTTTGATTTTCTTAAAAATGACTAATGACTTTGATTAAAATCCCGTATATCACAGCTATTTATATCCGAAATAAAATGCATATCTCGAATTTTTGGGGAATAGCCTCTTAAGATCTCTTTATTCTGGATGAATTTTGCTTAACTGCTAAACCGTAGGAGATAGAAAAAAACTCACTAAACAAAAAATGTACATCACGACAAAACACACAATTTATATCCTTTACGTTTTTGTTGTGGAGGTAACCGGTTCTGATATATTCCTTGTTATTGCTTCCAATTGTAAAGTACTTAAACTTTTCTCAGACAGTAAGTGTCCACTTTTCTTTTGTTCTACTCCTGGCCAAGCAAAGAAGTGATTTACAATCGCATAAAAACGATAGCTTTTAAAACATTTGACAAGCATTTTAGCATAGCGCATTTCCTTATTCTCTTCTACTTATTAGGAACAAAGTAATAACATTCTGCTAATATTTATCTCGATTAGCATTGTGTACAAAGAAGGAGAATCATTTGACAAGCATTTTAGCATAGCGCATTTCCTTATTCTCTTCTACTTATTAGGAACAAAGTAATAACATTCTGCTAATATTTATCTCGATTAGCATTGTGTACAAAGAAGGAGAATCATTTGTACGAGGTTTGTAGAGCAGCTAGAGAAAGTCATGTGAGTGTAACAAATCAGATTTTTACTTTTTCTACACGAATTTTATACACAGTGTATAGAGAAAGTATTGTGTTGCAACCAAAACTCGATATCGAGATTTCACCGGATATATGTTTTGAGACCCCGAATCATAATTTTTTTTTTTATTGAAATTGTCCATATTTCTGTGTGCCTATGGTTAACATAGCTCAAAAAACGAAAAGTTCGTTAAATATAAAATTTGATATTTTAGTTTAGTATCTTTTAAGGACGCGACACGAAGATTTAAATAAAAAATTATTTTTTACATGAAAACAGTTTTCAAAAATGTTGATTTTCTTAAAAATGCCGTATTGATTTTGATTAAAATATGGCATATTAGAGATATTGGTATGAAAAAAAATACATCTTAAATTTCTGGGCATAGTCTCTGAAGACATCTTTATTCCGAATGAATTTAGCGGAATTTTGCATAACTGGTAAACTGTAAGAGATGGACTTTAAAATTTAACATACGGAAATTTGTCAACTCCTGGCAAAAAAAAACCCGATTCAATGTACATGGCAACTAGCTATTAAAATAATTGACTATTGTGTAAGGTACTATTGACTACTTACAAAGAAGCAATGACAATTTTTCTTACATGAGATAATTTCTGCTCTTGTTCATCTGGATTATTTAAGAAGTTAATGTTTTAACAATAATTGTTACAGAGATATAGAGAAAGGCATTTGATTGGAACATATTAAAATTGTATTTATAGAAAACAAAATTACATGGTAAAAATGCAAATAGGTTTTGAAATTTTAGATATTATATACAATTTCCTTTTAGACTTTAGACGAGATGCATACAACTTCAACACGCATATTTATCCAACGTTTTTAACATTATGACTTCCTTTGAAATTTTGTGTGAGTAACATAAAAACAAAAATTCATAAAAGCCTAATCATTTGCATAATTAATATATTACCAAACAAAAAATCTAAATCCGTCTTATTCAGTGCGCATCTTTCGTAACAAGCTATTAGCTATAAATAAATTACCTTATGAGACTATTAAATGTTCAGTTCGTCTAATTCAACAGTAGTTTTAGTTTCTCTACACATACTAAGTATATAGTGTATATAGAGCGTATTGTATTGTATCAAAAATTTTATATCCAAATTACACCGGAAATATATGTTTTTAGACCCCCTGAATAAAAAAAAAACATTTTTAGAAAGATGTCCGTGTGTGTATGTTTGGGTGTGCCTGTGGTCACCCTAGCTCAAAAACGAAAAGATCTTTAAACACCAAATTTGATATTTTAATTTAGTATCCTTTAAGGATGTGGCACGAATTGTTCTTTACATTGAACATATTTTAAAAAATTAGGATTTTATCAAAAATGGTTATCGATTTTGATTAAAATATGTCATATTAAAGATATTTACATGAAAAGCAAAATTTATATCTTAAATATTCTGGGAATAGTCTTTGAAGAGCTGTTTATTCTGAACAAATTTTGCATAACAAGTCTTCAAAAGTATTGACTAGCGTTTCAGCCAAGTGTATCTACGTATTTCCCTTATACTTTCAATGAAGGAAGTAACAACTTAATTTTTACTTACAAAAGAGCATTTCTGCCCTTGTTTATCTCAATTAAATGCAGAAGTTAAGATGTTTAACAAAATGTTGTTACAGAGATATAGAGAAAGTCATGTGATTGAAACATATTAGATTTTTACTTATAGGAAACAAAAGTACATGGTAAAATGAATAGTTACTAAAAAAGAAAATAGAATAAGATACGTTAGATAGGATTTACTATCCCCATTAAAACCTTAGACGAGATGTATTCAATTTCAACACACTATGCCTTACTTTGATATTCAGTGCGAGTACCATGGAAACAAAAATTATTAATGCCTAGTCATTTGCATAAATAATTATTAATCAAACAAAAAATCTAAATTCATCTCTTTCAGTGCGAATCTTTCGTAAAAAAATTATTACTTGTAAATAAATTACCTTATGAGGCTGTAAAATGTTTAGTTCGACTAATTCAACAGCATTTTTAATTTCTCTACACGCACTATATACATTGTGTATACAGAACGTATTGTATTGCATCCAAAAATTCGATATCGAGAGTTCATCGGAAATATATGCTTTGAGAACCCCTAAATCCAAAATTAAAAACAGTTTTATCAAAATTTCTGTGTGTGTATGCGAGTGCCTGTGGAAGCATAGCTCAAAAAGGAAAATATCGTTAAACATCATACTTGATACCTTATATCAGTATCTTTCAAGAATGCGACACGAAGATTAAAAAAAAAATCCCCCACCCCCATTATCCTTTACATGCAAAAAATTTCAAAAATTTTGATTCTCTCAACAATAGCTCTAACGGTTTTGATTAAATATGGTATATTTAAGATATTTTCATGAAAAACTAAATTTATATCTTTAATTTTCTGGGAATAGTCTCTGAAGGGCTGTTTAATCTGAATGAATTTTGCATACCTGGTAAACCGTAAGAGATGGACTTAAAAATTCACATACAGGAATTTGTCAACACCTGGCCAATACAAAGAAACTGATTTCACTTACATGGCAACAAGGTTTTAAAAGAATTGACTAGCGTTTTAGCCTAGTGTATATACGTATTTCCCTTATACTTTCAAGGAAGCAAGTAACAACACAATTTCTACTTACAAAAGAACATTTCTGCTCTTGTTTATCTCAATTATAGCGTTTTATAATAATTTGTTACAGAGAAATAGAGAAAGTCGTTAGATTTTTACTTATAGGAAGTAAAATTACATAGTAAAATCAACAGTTAATAAAAAAAAAAAAAAAATAAAATCAGACATTTTAGATAGCTTTTACTATTCCCTTTTCGACTTTAGATGAGATGTATGCAATTTCAACACACATTTATCCAACCCTTTTAACAATATGCCTTCCTTTCATATTCTGTACGAGTAATATGAAAACAAAAATTCATAAAGGCTTAGTCATTTGCAGAATTAATATATTATCAAACAAAATATCTAAATCCATCTCCTTCAGTGAGAATCTTTCATAAACAAGTTATTTGCTGTAAATAAATTACCTTATATGGCTGTAAAAATATTCAGTTCAACTATTTCAAGAACATTTTTACTTTGTCTACACGTATAATATAAAAACTGTATATGGAAGGTATTATATGGCATCCAAAAATTCGATATCGAGATTTCACCTCAAATATATGTTTTGATATCCTCTAAATCATAAAATAAAAGCATTTTTAGAAAAATATCCGTGTTTGTGTCTGTGAGCAGCATACCTCAAAAACGAGCAATTTCATTAAATACTAAACTTGATATTTAAGTTCAGTATCTTCCAAGGATGCAACACGAAGATTTCCAAGAAGATCCCCCACCCCAAACTACTCTTTACATAGAAACATGTTTTACAACTTTGATATTCTCAAAAATGGTGCTACAAATTTTAATTAAAATATCGTATATTAAAATCATTTACATTACAAATAAAATGCATTTCTTGAATTTCCTGGAATTAGCCTCTGAAGAGGACTTGATTGTGGTTGATTTTTTGCATAATTTTGCATAACGATTAAACTGTAAGAGATACATAGCATTACCACACATAAAAAAATGTAGATCTGTTCAAAACACATCATTTATGTAAAATTCACTTTTGTTTTAGAGTTGAACGTTTCCCAAGATATTTTTCGTTATTGGGTTCAATTTAATAATACTTTTCTCAGAAAGGAAGTTCCCGTTTTTCTTTTGTACCATATGCTAAAGTGATAGTCAAAAGCTGGTTGCTATGTGACTGAAGTTCCCTTGTTTGTATGGACAGGAGTTCACAAATTCTTGTATTAGAAAGGTATAAATTCTTAAAGCTGAAATCAAAGAAAGGAATATCTCAAAAACAATAAACTCCACGAAAAGAAAATATAAAACATAAATGTTATGCTTTATCGTGCTCTACGGTTTTTGTGGTAAGTTTTGGTTTATCTCGTATGGTTTGCTAGTTATGCAAAATTCATTAAAATCCATCCAGAATAAAGTAGTCTTAAGAGGCTGTTCCCTGAAAATTCAAGATATACATTTTATTTGTCAGGTAAATAGCTTTAATATAAGATATTTTAATTGAAATCGTTAAGAGCAATTTTTAAGAAAATAAAAATTTTCGAAAAATGTTCCTTGTAAAAGGTAGTTGGGGGTGGAGGGATTTTCTTGGAAATCTTCGTGTCGCATCCTTGGAAGATATAAAACTTTAATACCAAGTTTGGTATTTAACGGTCTTTTTGTTTTTCAGGTATGATGTCCACACACACACACACACACACACACACACACACACACGGATACATTGCTAATTTTTGTTTGTATTAAGGGGGTCTCATAACATGTATTTTCGATGAAATCTCGGTGTCGAATTTTTGGGTGCATTAAAATACGTTGTCTATACACTATGTACATAGTACGTGTTGAGAAAGTAAAAATCTTTCTGTGAAATCCTTTGTTTGTGGAAGAGAAAGTCATGTGAATGTAAAACTTCTTTTTTGTTCCTTCTATAATATAACTGGGTTAGATGCTAAAGCATGCTAGCTTGTTGTACACGACTTAATACCCTAGTTGACATTTTATCCCAATATCCGTGGGCTGAAGCACGCGAATTCTTGTCAGCATCACGTTTTCCAGGGTGTTAGTGTACGAGGGGCCGTCCAAGCCCATCAATCCTCCGTACAGCGCCGCCTCCAGGAGCTTACTTCCACCCCCACACCGGTACTGACACTCGATATCGATGATCTAGGCAGCTGAACGCCCTAAAACCATATCGACACTGCTCTGCACTGCCTGTGGACCATATATTCCAGAGCAACCCTTTTGAGTAACTTATGCTCATGCAAAGCTGTTATTGTTTATACAACCTTCTCAACAAACTTGCGTAATAAGTTTGCCAAATATAATATTGCGTACTAAGAACTGTAAGTTATACTGTAAGTTATACTTATCAGGTCAACAATACATTTTGGGAATACGAGGCCCGCAGGACTGATCTGATAGTTAACTTATAGTTCATGGTTACCCAATTACTTTTTAAAATACTTGGAAAAACCGCAAAAAATCTGTGTGCTCCATTCACATGACTTTCTCCAAATCTCTGCAACAAATTATTGTTAAACAGCTTATGCTGATTTTTACTTAATGATAATCGAGAAAAAATAGCACAAATAGTCTTATTATTTGCTGTAAGCTATACTTATCAAGTCGAGAGTGCATATTGGGAATATGAGACCCATAGGGCCGATATATGATAAGTAACTTATAGTTCATGGTTAGACAATTACTTTTTAAATACCTGGAAAAACTGAAAAAAAAAACTGATTTGTACCATTCACATGACCTTCTTTACATATCTACACAATTATTAATAAAAGCCTTATGCTTCTGTTTACTTCATGATAAGCAGAAATAGTATTTTTTCCATTTAAGTAGAAGGGAAATAAGGAAGTAGCATAGGCTAAAGTATTACTCAAAAGCTGCTTGCTATGTGACTGAAGTTCCTTTGTTTGTATGGACAGGAGTTGACAAATTCCTGTATGAGAAAAATATAAGTCTTTTAAAGCTGAAGCAAATAACAAGCAATATCTCAAAAATGGTCAGCTCTAAGAAAAAAAAATATGAAAAATTGTTTGTTTTAGCGAAGTCTTAAGTTTTTGTGTAGAAGTTTTTTTTTATCTCTTGCGGTTTACTAGTTATGCCAAATCTAGCAAAATTCATTTAGAATAAATGAAAATTCAACATATACAGTTTATTTGGGATATAAATGATTTTAATCAACATCGTTAGAGCAATTTTTTGTAAAATCAAAATTTTCGAAAATTGTTCCATTTAAAGGGTACTTTTTGGTAGGGGGATTTTCTTGAAAGCCTTCGTATCGCTTTCTTGGAAGATACCCAACCTAAATACCAAGTTTGGTATTTAGTGCTTTCGTTTTTGAGCTCTTCTATCCACTGACACACACACACACACACACACACATGAAAGTGTTTTTTTTTTACTCATGGAGTCCTTAAACATGCATTTCCGGTGAAATCTCGGTTTCGAATTTTTGGGTGGAATACAATACCTTCTTTATACACTATGTACATAATACGTGTAGACAAAGTAAAAAGGGAGTACACTAAGCGAACAACTTTTAAAAGACTATGTAAAAATGTGTAAAAACAATTGAAATTCGTTTTTTAGACGTCAAAGGTAAAAGAAAATATGAAACAAAATATGACGTCCGGTTTGAGAAATTTTAAGCAGTTCAAAATTGAAACCAGTACAAGGAATATCTTTTAACTCTACAAAAATGAACAAAAAATATAAAAAATGTAGGACACAAATTGGCTACGTTTTGATGAGATCTCCGTTTTGTGTGCAGTAGTAAGTTTTTGTCTCTCGAACGGTTTATCAGTTCTACAAAAGCCAATCAGAACGAAGAGGTCTCTAGAGGCTTTCCCAGAAAACTCAAAATATGCATTTCGTTTGACATGAAGGTATCTTACATATATAGTATCTTAATATAGAACATGAAAGTTATTTTTAAGAAAGTCAAAGTTTTCGAAACATTTTCCATGGGAAAATTTATCCTGTAAATAATCTGTCGGATCCTTGGAAGATACTCAAATATCAAGTTTGGTGTTTAACGGACACTTGGCCTTTGGGCTCAAACACATAGAAAACTGTTGTTCTAAACATGCTATTATTTATTCAGGGAATGCTAAAACATTTATTTACGGTGAAATATCGGTATGGAGGTTTAGTGCGGAATTTAATACTTTCATTACTTAGAGAAAGTATTAAAATTTTATCGCATCTACAGGACTGTTTCTGCCCACTCTTGTGCAAACTATTATTATAAGAACATTGGCCTGGCGATCCAAGTAAAAAAAAAAAAAAGAAGAAAAAGAAAAGAGTTAGCGGGGATCAATCTATGGCTTCCAAATATGGGACGAAACAGCCCGAGTATCTCTCTCTTTCTCTCTCTCTCTCTCTCTCTCTCTTTCTCTCTCTCTCTCTCTCTCTCTCTCTCTCTCTCTGTCACACACACACACACACACACACAAGAGCGTTTACTAAACATTCTTATTTTGGTTTCTGGGAGCATAAATATGTATTTGCGATGAACTATACCTATGGGTGGAATAAATTACCTCTACTTACTATAGGAAGCAGTAGATAAACTAAAAGTCTAATATGGTCTATTCACATGACTTTCTCATCTTTGTAACAAATTATTGTTAAAAAGCTATTCTTCCAACTTCTTTCTAATAGACATAAAGATTAGCAGAAATGCTTTCTTGTAAATAAACAGCAATAAAGAAATACATTAGGCTAAATATTTTAAAAGCTGGTTGCCATGTATATGATCCGTTTCTTTGCATTGCCAGGAGTTGACAAATTCCCGTATGTGAAAAAATTTTAAGCATTTCAAAACTGAAACCAATAAAAAGGAATATCTCAAAAATGGCCAACTCTACGGAAAAAGAGTTATGACATAATTTGTGTGTTTCAATGAGATCTACATATTTTATATAGTAAGTTCTTCTCTATATCTTACGGTTTACTAGTTATGCAAAATCAGCAAATTCATTCCGAATAATGAGTCCTTCAGAGGCTATTCCCAGAAAATGGAAGAAATATATTTTATTTGTCATGTAAATAGCTTTAATGCTCGTATAAGAAATTTTAATGAAAATAATTAGAGGCATTTTTTAAATAAATCAAAAATTTTAAAATGTGTCCTTGAAAATGCTAGTTTAGGGTCGGAGGACCTTTCTCAAAACCTTCGTGTGGCATCCTTAGAGGATACTAAACCTAAATACCAAGTTTGGTATTTTACCGACTTTTCCTTTTCGTGTTATCGTGTTCAGACACTTTTTTTCATAGTGTTTAACGCCCGATATAACTATTTGTGACACCACAGATATTGACACTGATGATAAATGAATGGAGATGGAGCACCGGTGGAATGCGATGGCGGGCGAAACCGGATAACCTGGAAAAACTCGCCCCTGCGCCGCTTTGTCCATCTCAAATCTCACATGCGATCGCTTGGGATCGAACCCTAATGTCGATCCCGGTGTCCGTGCTCGCTAAAATGTCTCGCTTTGGCGTTTCGTGTGCACAGGATCGTGTGTTCCGAGTCCCGCCTTGGGCATGGGTGTGTCTGTGTTTGTGTATGTATATGTAAAAGGAAAACGTTAAGAATAATTATGTCTACTAAGTAAATATAGGAAACTGGAAAAATTGGAGAAAAAAGGAATAAAAAAACAAAAAAACCCGGGCCTTCTAAGTAAGGGGCGGGTGGTCGAAACACTCGGCCACGGCGCGGCCCTGTTCACAGACATACGGATACTCAGTACCTTTTTCTAATATTGCTTTTTCTGGATACAGGGAAAACGTCTATTTACGATGAAAGCTTTGCATCTAATTTTTGAGTGGAATACAATACCTTCTCCATACACTACGAGTAGAGAAAGTAAAAACACAGGAGGAATTAATAATGATAACGGGAAAAAATGTCCCTCCAGAGACCTCTAACTAAATATATAGTATAGCTATAGATGGGTGGAGATAAAATTTTTAACGTCCCAGAAAGTGTAACAAAACCCTTGGTAGCAAAAGGAGGTTCATGATTGGTCAGTCGACTTGCTCTTCATTATCTTGGCACAGGAAGTCAACACCTACGAGAAGCAATCTGCAGAAGAATGTCCGACAGGTCACGATCAATGTTACGTGAATCATCTGTACATGGGATGTAGAGGTATACACCAAAGGGAGAAGTTTTAAGAAATCGAATTCGGAAATTACCTTACATTTCTTCTCATTCTTACATTCTGTAAACTTATTTCTACACCAGCGTTATTTATATCCATTAGAGTCTGGTGCGGGTGTTAGACACTATAAAAAAAAAAAATATGATGTGTTACATTCACATGACTTTCTCTCATCTCTGCAACAATTATTATTAAAAAGCTTATTTTTCTCTTTATTTCATGCTAATCGACAAAAAACTAGCAGAAATCGTCTTTATTACTTGCATCCGTGCAGGTAGAAGAGAAATAATGAAGTACCATAGATTAAAATGATAAGTCAAAAGCTGGTTGCTATGTGACTGAAGTTCCTTTATTTCTATGGACAGGAGTTGACAAATTCCTGTATGGAAAGGTTAAGTTTTTCGAAGCGGAAAACAAAAACAAGTAATATTTAAAAAACGACCAACTCCACGAAAAAAATGTACACAAGAAAGAGTGTGTTCTAATGTGGTCTACATTTTTTGTGTTGTAAGTTTTTGTCTATCTTTACTGTTTAGCAGTTATGAAAATTTCAGTAAAATATATCCAGAATAAAATAGTCTTCAGAGGCTATTCCCAGAAAATTCAAAATATACCATTTTATTTGTCTGGTAAATATCTTTAATGTACGATATTTTAATCAAAATCGTTACAGCCATTCCATGTAAAGGGTAGTTTGGGGTGGAGGGGTTTTTCTTAAAATCTTCGTGTCGCATCCCTGGAAGATACTAAACTTAAATACAAAGTTTGGTATTTTACCGACTTTTCGTTTTTGAGTTATCGTGTTCACAAACACACGGACACGGACCTGAAAATACTTTTTCTGGATACAGGGGAACCTAAAACATATACGCATTTCCGGTGGAATCTTGGAACTGAATTTTTTGGTGGAGTGCAATACCATCGCTATACACTATGTACATAGTACGTATAGAGAAAGTAAAAAAATCTGATGCATTCCATTCACACGACTTTCTCTACATACCTGCAACAAATTATTGCTAAAAAGCTTATGCTTCTACTTACTTCAGACTAATGCAGAAAATAAGCAAAAATAGTTTTATTACTTGCCTCCTTGTACGTAGAAGCAAAATAAAGGAATACCATATATTAAAGTCACAGTCAGAAGCTGGTTCTATGTGACTGAAGTCCCTTTGTTAGTATGGACTGGAGCTGATAGATATTCTGCATGTGAAAAATACCTTTTTAAAACTGAAACCAGTAACAAGGAACATATAAAAAAACGATCAACTCCACGAAAAAAAATGTATATAAAATAAATTGTGTGTTTTATCGTGATATTCGTTTTTTCTGTAGTAAGATTTTGTCTATCTCTTACGGTTTAGCAGTTATACAAAGACCAATAAAAAGCATCCAGAATAAAGAGGTCTTTAGAAGCTATTCCCAGAAAATTCAAGATATAGATTTTATTTGTCGTGTAAATATCTTTAATATACGAGATTTTAGTAATAATCGTTAGAGCCGTTTTTGAGAAAATCAAAATTTACGAAAGTTTTCCATGTAAAGGGTAATTTGTGGTGGGGGAATTTTCTTGAAAATCTTTGTTTCGCATCTCTTGAAGATACTAAACCTAAATACCAAGTTTTGGTGATTACGGACTTATTGTTTTTGAGTTATGGTGCACACCTATACACCGACCCTTTTCCATTTTTTTACTTTCTCTATACGCACTATTTACATTATGTATAGAGAAGGTATTGCACTCCACCAAAAAATTCGATACCGAGATTTCACCGGAAATATATGTTTTTGGTCCCCAATATCCAAATAAAGCATTTTCACAAAAAGGTACGTGTGTGTGTCCGTGTGCCTGTGAACACGATAACTCAAAAACGCAAAGTCGGTAAAATACCAAACTTGGTATTTAAGTTTAGTATGTTCCAGGGATGCGACACGAAGATTTTCAGAAAAATTTCCCCACCCCCTATTACCCTTTACATGGCTCTAACGATTTTGATTAAAATTTTGTATACTAAAGATATTTACCTGACAAATAAAATGTATATCTTGAATTTTCTGGGAATAGCCTCTGAAGAGTAGTTTATTCTGGATGAATTTTACTGAATTATGAATAACTGCTAAACCGTAAGATATGGACAAAAACTTACTACAAAAACAATGTAGAGCACTTTAAAACACACAATTTTATTATATACATTTTTTTCGTGGAGTTGATTGTCTTTTTAGATGTTCCTTGTTTTTGATTTCAGCTATAAAAACACTTTTCTCATACAGGACTTTGTGAACTCGTGTCCATACAAACAAATGAACTTCAGTCACATAGCAATCAGCTTTTGACTATTACTTTAAACTATATTACTCCCTTATTTCGCTTCTACTTACAAGGAATCGAGTAATAAGACAATTTTTAACGATAATTTATTGCAGAATTGTAGAGAAAGTCATGTGAATGCAACTCAGATTTTTTTTTTCACTCAGGGATACGCAAAACTGTGAAATCCAATATGGAATTTTTGGAATACAGCACCTTCTTTACTTACTATGTACATAATTATATAGAAATATAAAAGCCACGTTTTTGCAACTGTTCAGCTTGAGAACGAGTGTTTTACAGAGGGCTGGTTTCGAGCCCTCTTCCATTTCGCTTACCCTCATATTCCGATTCCTACATGGTCTTAGTGAAAGGATTTATCCCATTCTGTTACACAACGGCTTTACGAAGTGTGAACCCATAAATACAATCCCATGTTATTGCTTTTGTGTATTTATTGTTCAAAATTAATTTTCATACAAGGCTAAGCCGCGATGTAGATCACTGTGCGTGCACCCGGGCAGCCCTTTTTTGTATCCAAATCGCTTTACCTATGCACAATACCCCGTCATAATCCATCCACACACTTCTATCACTAAACTCGGGGATCATCTTGCCTTCCGTTCTACATCATCCTTCGATCCCTTACACACCGTTGCCATATTTCAAACCGAGCTTCCGGCCCGGGCAAAAGCTTCGACATCATCGATCATACCCTTCCTCCTATCTTTCTTTCTTTTTGTTATCCTATTTTAATCTTTTTATTAATGTTTGCAAGACACAGAACTCGTTTTCCTCTGTTTCTAAGGTAAAGCTAAAGGGAACTTCCATCAAATTGCATTTTAGTGTGTTTTGCCATTTTTGCTTTACCTACAAAAGGGAAATGACGTTCTATTTAAGGACGCTGTTTAACTGCTGTGGTTCTCAGTGTCCCATTCTCTATTGGGCGTGAAAGACCGCTTAATTTTACTCAGAGGCCTCTAAATCAGGCTTGAGATTCTTTTATGCCGTAAATCTACAAAACGGGACCAAGGGCTTTACTTCCCTTCCGAAGGAAAGCATTCTAAGTATTTTTACATCGTCGATTTTCCATCGTCCTTCGCCGGGTCTGAACCCGCGACCTTGGGTAAATGAAGTTAGCATGGTAACCATTACACCACGGAGAGCGAAACTTTACCTATACGTACTATGTACATAGTGTATAGAGCAAGTACTGTACTCCACCAAAATTCTTTACCGCAATTTCACCGAAAATATACGTTTTGAGGTCCCGGAGTCAAAAAAACTTTTTTATTAAATGGTTTGTATATCTCTGAGCACTATAACTCAAAAACGAAAAGACCGTAAAATACCAAAATTTATATTAAATTTAGGATCTTCCAAAGATGCGACACAAAGATTTTGAAAAATTCCCCCCACCCCAAACTAACCTTTAGATGGAAAAAATGTCGAAAAATATTAAACGCTTTTGATTAAATTATCCTAAAGAGATTTACACTCCAAATAAAGGCATATTTTGAATTTTCTGGGAATATCCACTAATGACCAGTTTATTCTGGATGAATCGTGTTGTATTTTGCAAAACTGGTCAACAGCAAAAGATATATACTACATAAGAAATGTAGATCTCGGTAGAACACACAATTTATAACATATACATTTTTTTTCGTAGAATTTACTACTACCTACACATGTCTTATTTTGGTTTAAATTTTAAAATACCTAAACTTTCCCCATACGGGAATTTGTCTTTCCAGTTTCTTTTGTTTTACACCTGGCCATTCGATAGAATCCAATTTCAATCGCAAAGTGACAATTCTTTAAGGGATTGACTATCGGTTTAGCCTAATGCGTAGCCTCATTTTTCTAGGAAACTAATAAACAATTTTAGGTAATGTTTTTCTCGATTAGCATGAAGTACATAGAAGAATAAGCATTTGTAAGAATATTTTGTTGCAAAACACGTAGAGAAAGGCATGTGAATTGAACACAATTTTTTTTTTCAGTTACGCTATTCGCACACATAAGCGCACATACACACACACACACACACACACATACACACACACACATTTTTCTAAAATCCTTTGGAGGATTTTGGGTACTTCATAATATGAATTTTCGGTGAAATTTTGGTATCAAATCTTTGGTTAGAATATTATAGTTCCTCAAATCACTTATTAGAGAAATTAAAACTAGGTAATCGATAATAATCAAGCAAATGCCACTATTGACGTCAAATTATAACTTATATTTCATATTTTACTATCTTAAAGCCTCGATGGCAGATTAGTTTAACGATATGTTATTTTTTTTGTTAACTAAATTGTGATAAATTTGCAATCCTCACATTCGATATATCGGATCAAACACTTTCAGTTGAGCTATATATTTTTCACGTGTTTCAAGCTGGAATTTTGTTTCTCTGTATTATTGTGCCGTGATGGCTGAGAGGCGAAACGTCTTTCCTTTACTGAGATAATTCGAGAGAATAAGATTTCCTCTGGCAACTCGTAGAAATCCGAAGCAAAATGAACATTTTCTTCCCCGGATTGGATTGGAAAGCAGCTATAGCTGCCTCTCGGGAAAAACTCCCGAAGGTTTCTGGAAAGCATTCTCAGACCACGATAAGCACTTCGCAGAGTTATCTCCAAATCATCATCTGATGCCTTCTAAACTCTTCTGCAAAAACTTCCTTTTTTCCACGAGTAGGGGTAGAAATTCTTATTTATTTATCTTGATTAAAACCGTAATGCAAACAATAAAAGTCTTGATTCACAAGCATAACAATTCAAGGTACACTCGCGTGCTCTAAAAGTGGCCTATTCCCTTAGATCAGATATTCTTGATTTTCAGGCATCTGGCAAGTTTGGGAGTTAACGGACTATTCGTCACACACACACACACACACACACACACACACACACACACACACGCACACATACGGGCTTTCTTATAAAAATCAATTTACTCCATTCACATGATTTTCTCTACATCTCTGAAACAACTATTGTTAAAAAACTTATGCTTCTATTTACTTCATGCTAATCGAGAACAAATTAGCAGAAAGTGTTATTACTTGCCTACTTGTATCTTTGTTTGTATGGACAGGAGTTGAAAAATTCCCGTATGAGAAAAGTTTCAAGTATTTTAAAACTGAAACCATTAACAAGGAATATTTTGAAAACGCCAACTCACATGACTTTCTCTAGCTGCTCTACAAACTTCTTACAACAGATTGTCCTTCTTTCTACACAATGCCAATCGAGATAAAAATTAGCAGAATGTTCTTATTACTCAGTTCCTTATAAGTAGAAGGGAACTAAGAGAAAAAGAAAAACAGACACTTCCTTTCTGAGAAAAGTGTAAGTACTTCACAATTGAAACCACTAACAAAAAATGTCTCGAAAACAGTTACCTCAACAACAAAAATGTAAAGGACATAAATTAGGTGTTTTAACGAGATATACATTTTTTTTGTAGTAAGTTTTTTTCTGTCTCTTACGGTTTAACTATTAAGCAAGATTCGGCAAAATTCATTCAGAATAAGGAGGTCTTGAGTGGCTATTACAAGAAAATTCAAGATTTAAATTTTATTTGGGATGTAAATAGCTTAAATATAGGGGATTTTAATCAAAATCGTTAGTGCCATTTTTAAGAAAACCAAAAATTTGGAGTATTTTTTCATGTAAAGGGTAGTTTGTGTTGGAGGGATTGCTTAAAGATCTCCATTACGCATCCTTGGAAGGATGCTAAGTTTGGAGTTTCACAGACTTTAGTTTTTACTTTCTCTAGCTGGCAAGTACTATGTACATAGTGGATGGAGAAGATATTGTATTCCACCCAAACATTCGATGTCGAGATTTCACCGCAAATATATGTTTTAGAAATAGGCCTGTGTGTATATATACCAGGCTTAGTATCTTCCAAGGATGCAATACGAATATTTTCAAGAAAATCCCCTCCCCACAACTACTCTTTAAATAGAAAAAATATTTAAAATTTTGATTTTCTCAAAAACAGTTTTTAAAACATTTGACTTGGTGCATTTCCTTTGTTTCCTTTTACTTATTTATAAGGAACTAAATAATAAGAACATTTATCTCAATTAGCATTTTGTAGAAAGAAGAGCTAGAGAAAGTCATGCGGGTGTAACATGAGAAATTTTGAGCTATTCACCCCACATCACACACAATGTGTGATATTGGTATCGAATTTTGGTGAAATAAATATGCTCTTTGTCCATTTCGTAACTACATTGTACATACGTGTTAGTGAAAGTAAATCTGATTAGAATTCTGCTTATGTCTTCTATGCCTCTGAGCAACATGTTACGAAATCAGAACTTGCATGGAAAACGCACAGTTCAGCCTCGACCTAATGGCTTACTGCGATCGTTGGAAGATGGCAGGCAGGTTTTAGTTCAAAGCGTTCTTTTTAAGGAAATTATAAACAACATTTCCAGCATTAATTTCAACATTTCCTGCGCTAGCGAGCTTCAAAAGAGACGCGCGCACAAGAAGTTCCATTGACGCGATATTCTTTGATCGTGAGCCGTTTGCTGATGAAACGCGAACTCAAAGTGCTCTCGTAAGTTTGGCTTGCACACCGCAACATGCGTTTGTTCCTGTTTACGTTTATGTGTATGGCACAGACGTAGGCAGCTCTGGATTATCAACCTACATAGAGAGGCGGAACGGGCCTTGTTCACTTCTTTGAATAGAGAATCGCGCACACCTAAAACACAACCAACTTCTCTGTTCTTGACATTCCTTTGGCAGGAAAAGTGTCACTAACGCATCGCACGTGTACTGTTATTTACGCAACTGCTGAGGAAGGCGTTGTACTTCCTTACGAGCAAGATGCGTGTGACCTAGCTTATACCGGGCGGAAGAATCCTTATTACATTTCTTCTAATGTGTGCTTCATAGAAGCATTACAAAATAAAAAAAAAAGCTGATGTGTACCATTCACATGACTTTCTCCATATCCCTGCAACAAATTATTCTTAAAAAGCTTATACTTCTATTTAATTTATGCTAATCAGAAAAAAAAATAGCAGAAATAGTCTTATTACTTGCTTCCTTGTAAGTAGAAGCGAAATAAGGGATTACCATAGGTTAAAATGATAGTCAAAAGCTGGTAGCTACGTCAATGAAGTTCCTTTGTTTATATGGATAGGAGCTGACAAGTTCCTGTAAACGTTTTTCATAGCAGAAACCAAAAATAAGGAATGTCTCAAAAACGACGAACTCCACGAAAAAAATTTATATAACATAAATTGTGTGTTTTAATGTGCTCTACATTTTTTGTGCAGCAAGCTTTTGTCCATCTTTTACGGTTTAGCAGTTATTCAAAATTCAGTAACATTCATCCAGAATAAACTACTCTTAAGAGGCTTTTCCCAGAAATTTCAGGATATACATTTTATTTGTCAGGTAAATATCTTTAATATACGAAATTTTAATCAAAATCGTTAGAGCCATTTTTGAGAAAATCAAAATTTTTGAAAAAAGTTCCATGTAAAGGGTAGTTGGGGTTGGGGGGATTTTTCTCAAAATCTTCGTGCTGCATCCCTGGAAGATACTAAACTTAAATACCAAGTTTGGTATTTTACCGACTTTTCGTTTTTGAGTTATCGTGTTCACAAACACACGGACACACTGACACGGACCTTTTGTGAAAATGCTTTTTTCTGGTTTTTTTTTTTTATATTGGGGACCCTAAAACATATATTTCCGGTGAAATCTCGGTATCAAATTTTTGGGTGGAGTGCAATTACCTTCTCCATACACTATGTACATAGTGCGTATAGAGAAAGTAAAAATCTGATGTGCTTCATTCACGTGCCTTTCTTTACATCTCTGTTAAAAAGCTTATGCTTCCATTTACTTCATGCTAATAGAGAAAAAATTATCAGAAATAATCTTATTACTTCTTCGTTGTAAGTAGAAGCGAAGTAATGGACTACCATAGGTTAAACTGATACTCAAAATCTGGTTGCTAAGTGACTGAAGTTCTTTTGTTTGTATAGATTAAATTATTTTAAAGCTGAAACCATCACAAGGTATCTCTCAAAAACCATCAACTCCATGAAAAAGTATCGAATACATAAATTGTGTGTTTCATCGTATATATCGTTTTATATACAAAGCTTTTGTCTATCTCTTACGGTTTACCAGATATGCAAAATTCTGTAAAATCCATCAAAATAGTGCTCAGATGCTATTCCCAGAAAATGCAAGATATACATTCTATTTGCCATGTAAATATCTTTAATATAGGATATTTGCTCCATGTAAAGAGTAGTTGGGGGTTCGGGGATTATTGTTAAAAGGCTTATGCTTCCATTTACTTCATGCTAATAGAGAAAAAATTATCAGAAATGATCTTATTACTTCTTCTTTGTAATTAGAAGCGAAATAAGGGAGTGCCATAGGTTGAAGTGATAGTCAAAACCTGGTTGCTAAGTGACTGAAGTTCCTTTGTTTGTATGGATTAAAGTATTTTAAAGCTGAAACCATAACAAGGAATCTCTCAAAGACCATCAACTTAATGAAAAAGGGTCAGTTACATAAATTGTGTGTTTTATCGTATCTACAGTTTTATATACAAAGTTTTTGTCCATCTCTTACAGTTTACCAGACATGCAAAATTCCGTAAAATCCATCAAAATAGTGTTCAGATGCTATTCCCAGAAAATGCAAGATACACGTTCTATTTGCCATGTAAATATCTTTAATATAGGATACTTGCTGCATGTTGGCGGTTCGGGGATTTTTTTTTTTTTTAATCTTCGTGTCGCAACCTTAGAAGCTTCCAAACTTAAATACCAAGTTAGGTATTTAACGGACTTTTTCATTTTTGAGCTATGCTGTCAACAGACATACATACACACATATTGGATTCAGGGGGAGCCAAAACATTTATTTCCGGTGAAATCTCGGTATTAAATTTTCGGGTGCAATATACACTATGTGCATAGTACATGTAGAGAAAGTAAAAATAAATGGTTTTTGTACCAAATTGTATGAATATAATAGTTTCTAACCTTTAAGATGCGTAGAGCAACGTAATCATAATATTAAATTCAGTAGGAATTATGGGAGATTACACAGTATTACGAAAATAATTAATCACTTAAAAGAATTAAAGAAATATTTCGGGAAGCTTTTTAGAGGTGACGTAACTCGGCAAACTCCCCTTAAAATAGGTAAGATTTCTGAACCGGCTTCTGGATGTAAACACGTTGATCACTAGATAACACGACGCAGAGTTGTGCACCTAGCATTCTTATTGGTCAATGATTGGGAAAATATAATGCTTAATAAAATGTTATTGGTAAGGAAAAATATTTCATTTGAAGCTAATCTAGTTACATATAAAAGTAGGACTAATATTCAAATTAATAATTTAAAATATTACTTAATCTCTGTTTTAATTATATTGATTTTAATAATATTTATAGTTTATTCAAATATCTTATATCAGACAAAATTAGCAGAAATAATCTTATTACTTGCTTCCTTGTAAGTAGAAGGGAAATAAGGGGGTGCCATATGTTAAAGTGATAGTCAAAAGCTGATTGTTATATAACTAAAGTTCCTTTGTTTGTTTGGACAAAAGCTGACAAATTGCCGTATGAGAAAAGTATTAAGTAGTTTAAAGCTGAAACCATAACAAAGGAATATCTAAAAAAAAAAAAACGATCAACTCCACGAAAAAATGTATATTACATAAATTGTGTATTTTATCGCGATCTACATTTTTTTTTCTTTTTTAAGTTATCGTCTCTCTTACGGTTTAGCAGTTATGCAACATACAATAAGAATCATACAGAATAAAGAGGTCTTTAGAGGCTATTCCCAGAAAATTCAGAGATACATATTTTATTTAGCATGTAAATATCTTAAATATAGAGGATTTTAATAAAAATCGTTATAGCCGTGTTTGAGAAAATCAAAATATTCTGATAAAAGGTCCATATAAAAGGTAGTCGGGGGTTGGGGATTTTCTGAAAAATCTTTGTGCAGCATCCTTGAAGATACCAAACTTAAATACAAAGTTTGGTATTTAACTGTCTTTTCGTTTTGAGCTATACCGTCCACAGACACAAAAAACAATTTTATTCTAAAATTCTTTTTCTGGATTCAGGGGACTTAAAACATGCATTTCCGGTAAAATCTCGGTATCGAATTTTTGGGTACAATACAATACCTTCTGTATACCCTATGTACATAGTACGTGTAGAGAAAGTATAAATAATTTGTATTGGTTTTCCACAATTCCAATTTGGATGTAATTCCACAAGAATGTACGAAGATAATTTTGTTACTTTTAAGATGTTTAGAATAACGTATTTCTAATATTAGTTTGAGTAGTAAGTACGGGAGATCACACAAGAGTTACGAAATAATTAATCACGTAATATAATTATAGGAATATTCCAAGCAGATTTTCAGATGTAAAGTAACACGGCAACCTTGCGTTGAGGTTGGGCAGATTTCTGAAGCGACTTCTGTATGTAAACACGTCGGTCGCTTGCAAACATGACGCAGGATAGTCTAATGTTTTGGGAGATAACAAGTGACATTCTGATTGGCCTACACTCAAATAGTAAAAACGGAAGGCGTGTGTACGTACCGACCAAGTGCAAGTGACACTCACATACCTTGCAGCGCTGCTAGCTTCACCATCTCTTGTTTTCCACAAAACTAAAATATCTCCGTAGGAAATGGTTAGAGACAAAAACATAGGATATAAAATGTGTTGCAAATACCATAATGTATCACTGGTTTAAATTAATGTGATGACTTTCCTTCCACTGGTATTAGTCAATGTCATTAAGAGACATTAAGAGTGAAATTTTGAATACAAGCGGCAAACAATTTAAAAAAAAAAACTGATGTGTTCTATTTACATGACTTCCTCTACATCTCTGCAACAAATTATTCTTAAAAAGTTTATTCTACTTTTTACTTCATGTTAATTGCGACAACTTAACAGAAATGCTTATTACTTGCTTCCTCGTAAGAAGAAGGAAAATATGAGAGTACCATAGTCTAAAGATATAGTCAGATCTTTTAAGAGCTGGCTGCTATGTGATTGAAGTTTCTTTGTTTATATGGGCAGGAGTTGAAGAATTCACTGAAACTAATAACAAGGAATATCTCAAAAATGGTAAACTCCTCAACGTAACGTAAATAGTGTGTTTTAACGAGTTGTAAATGTTTTTGTTAAGCAAGGTTTAGTCTATCACTCACGGTACTTGAAATTCCACAAATTCATCCAGAATTTGAAAAGTCAATATATGCATTTAATTGTCATGTAAATATCTTCAATATTCGATTGTAATCAAAATCGTAAATCTTTTTCGAGAAAATGAAAATTTTCGAAACATTTCCCATGTTAAAGTGTAGTTAGGGTGGAGTTTTTTCCTAAAAATCCTCGCGTTGCATCCTTGGAGAATAATGAAAGGAAATAGAAAGTTTGGCATTTAACGGGCTCTTGTATCTGAGCTTTTTTACGGCTTCAAGGGGTCATAAAACATATATTTCCGGTGAAATCCCGGTATCGAATTTTTGGCTATAATACAGTACTTTGTGTATACACTATATATATATAGTAGGTATAGAGAAAGGATATATACACCAACGCCTCCTTGATTTTTTATATCAAGATGGTTTCCATTGTATCTTTGACTTCGCCTCTGTCTTTATTCGAAAAGCTTTCCAATGATTTGTCTGTAAATTCTATAAAAGCAAAACTTCGATTTATCTTTATCTTCAAAGGTGATAAGTAAAGGTGGCGTAAGGAATGCTGACTCCATTTCACACTTCCTTCATTTTGCCTCTAGCTACAGGTCCTCCTCGCATTCCCTCTCTTCTCTGAGAGTAGCATTTTATTGCCTTTCTTTGCTCCGTCACCCTTAACGGTTTCTGAGACACCCCTCCCCATCAACTTGTCGCTTCCTTTGCAAGTAATGAACAACTCTAGTCTTTGCTGGACTCGGTCTGGCTTCTATTGCTCAAATCTTATATTGAGTTTCGTTTCAGGTACACCGTGAACTTAAAATTCTGGAGAATTCCTCTCACAAACACCTTCTATTTATTTTTACTTTCTCTATACGTACTATGTGACTACTTTATTCTTCATGAATTTTCCGGAATTTTGCATAACTGCTAAACCGTAAACGAAGGAGGAAAACTTAACACACAATTAATGAGATCATTTTAAAACAAAAAAGTTTAGTTATATCGTTTCTGAGATGTTCCTTGTTATTGGTTTCAGTTTTAAAGAACTTATACTTTTCCCATACAGGAATTTGTAAACGTCAGTCACATAGTGACCAGATTTTGACTATCACTTTAATGTATGGTACTCCCCTAATTCACTTCTACTTACAAGAAAGCAAGTAGAAAGACTATTCCTGCTAATATTTTCTCGATTAGCATGAAGTAAATAGAAGTATAAGTTTTTTACAATTTCGTTACAGAGATGTAGAGAAAGTAATGTGAATGGAAGACAGATTTTTACTTTCTCTATAGGTACTATGTATATATAGAGAAGGTATTGTATTGCAACCGGAAAACATGTTCTGAGGCCCTCTGTGTGCCTGTGGGCAGTAAAGCTCAATTACAAAAAGACCATCAAATACCAAACTTGATACTTAAGTTCGGTATCTTCCAAGGATGCAACAAGAAGATTTTCAAGAAAATTTCCCCACGCCTAAATACCCCTTATAGAAATAATTTCGAAAATTTTAATTCTCTCAAAAACAGTTCTAATGATTTTTATCAAAATCTCTTATATTTAAGAAATAAGTGTGACAAAAAAATGTGTATCTTAAATTTTCTGGGAAAGGCCTCCCAAGACTACTTTATTCTGGATGAATTTTCCAGAATTTTGTATAAGTACTAAACCGTAAGAGATGGAGAAAAACTTACCACACAAAAATGTAGAACACGTTAAAACACATAATTTATGTTATATACACTTTTTTCGTGGAGTTGATCGTTTTTGACATATTCCTTGTTATTTGTTTCAGCTTTAAAGATATTATACTTTTCTCATACAAGAATTTGTAAACTCCTATCTCTACTTACAAGGAAGCAAATAAGACTATTCCTCCTAATTTTTTCTCAATTAGTGGGAAGTACAAACAAGCATTAGACTTTTGACAACATTTTGCAGAGATGTAGAGAAAGTCATGTGAATGTAACACTCAGATTTTTACTTTCTCTATATGCACCATGTGCATAGTGTATAGAGAAGTGTATTGCACCCAAAAACTCATACCAAAATTTCACCGGAAATACATATTTTGTGAGCCCCAGAATCCAGAAAGTATTTTTAGAAAAATATCCATTCATGTGTGTGTGTGTGTGTGTGTGTGTGTGTGTGTGTGTGTGTGTGTGTGTGTGTGTGACAGTATAGCTCAAATTGAAAACTTAAACACCAAACTTGGTATTTAAATTTGGTATCTTCCAAGGATGCGACATGAAGACTTTCAAGAAAATCTTCCTCACCCTAAACTACCCCTTACATAGAAATTTTATTGAATATTTTGATTTTCTCAAAAATGGCTCAGTTTTGATTAAAATATCTTTTATTTGAGATATGTGTGTGACAAATAAAATGTATATCTTCAATTTTCTGAAGACGTGTTTATTCTGGATGAATTTTGCGGAATTTGAATAACTGGTAAACCGTATGAGATAAACAAAAAAAAACAACTCACCACACAAAAGTGTAGAGCTCATTAAAACACACAATTTATGTAATTTGCATTTTTAGGTGAAATTGGCTGTCTTTGAAGTATTCCTTGTTATTGGTTTCAGTTTTAAAATACTTACTTTTCTCATATGGAAACATGTCAATTTATAGTCACAAAAAACCAGATTTCACTCCCATAGCAACACATTTTAAAACAATTGATTATCGGTACAACCTAGTGTATTCCCTTACTTCCTTTCTACTTATAAAGATGCAAGTAGTAAGGCCGTTTCTGCTAATACTTATCTAGATTAGCATGAAGTAGACAGAACAAGCTTATTAACAATTATTTGTTACAGCGATGTAGAGAAAGTCATGTGATTGGAGAACATAGGAATTTTCACCAAATTATCCTTAAAAAGCTTATTCTTCTAATTCATGATAGTTGAAATATGATTTATATAGAACTGACCCAATTCTTTCTTTAATTGTTCGGTTGAAAATTCATTCAATGACCCAATTTTAGCACCTAATTAAGCAGAATATTCTGGACTTTCGATTCCTAGTCACTAGGTGAGCAGATGTTTATGTTTTATTCCTAATTCCATTGTTGGTAGGTGTTTTGACATTTTGTTCATGTAGTCAACGTAAAAATGCAGTACGATGTAGAGCTGAACCATGGATATTTTCAGTAAGATGGCGCTATATGCCATACATCAAATGAACGCATGGACCTAATTGCAAGATTCTTTGACGACCGGATAATTTCCAGGAACCTGTGGCCACCGAATTCTCCGTATTTGATATTGCCGGACTTCTTTCTATGGGGTTACTTAAAAGACAGGGTTTACAACACATGTCCCCAGACATTGGACGATCTAAAGCATATCACAAAGGAGATTCAAGCTATTGACAACAGAGTCCTCCAACGAGTGGCCAGTAACATGGAACGACTTGTTGAGTTGTGCCTTATGCAGGATGGAGAAAAATAATTTCCCAAAATTCTTCTACAATTTAGTTATAATAAGTTGTCGCTAACACAATTCGTTTTGAAACAATTAAAGAAAGAAATGTGTCAGCTCTATATAATTCATCCTGAAGTATATTTAACATTATTTAGCTGTTTTTGGAAATACAGTGGCCTTCTGAAAAGGTATTAATTATTACAATTACATTTTGGTGCGCTATTACTGTATTAGAATTGTTTTACACATATCAAGGACAATAATTTCATTGCCTTTAGGCTTCAGGTTTGGTGCGTTGGAATTGGACAAACCATTCAATCACGTTTTGCTCAAGCTTAACTTGCGTGAAAATGGAAGGCAATAAGCAGAAAACCATTGAGTTAGCACACAGTTTGGTGTTATCTCCCTACAGTTAGGTGACCCAGAGGCAACATAAATTAAATGAATACTTAATTGGTTATTTGTTTGAAATCCCACTTGTTTTATGCTTTATCTCCTTCAAAATGGAAATTATCATGATTAGTAATTATATTTCTTAATAAGTTAAATATTTCCTTTCCGAATTATGCTGTTAAAAGAAAAGAAGTATGAAACGCACACACTTTTTACTTTCTCTACACGTACTATGTACATATAGTGTCTGGCTGTGTGCGAGGCTGTGGAGAGCATAGCTCAAAAAGGAAAAGGCCGTTGAATACCAAACCTGGTATTTAAATTTGGCTTCTTCGAAGGATGCGACACGAAGATTTTCAAAAAATCTTCCCCTACCCCCAACTACCCTTTACATGGAACATTTTTAGAAAATTCTTATTTTCTTAAAAATGGCTCTAACGATTTTGATTAAAATATCGTACACTGAAGACATTTCCCTGACAAATAATATATATATCTTGAATTTTCTGGGAATAGCCTCTGAACACTACTTTATTCTGAATGAATTTTACGGAATTTGCGTAGCTGCTAAACCGTAAAAAATGCCAGAAGCTAGTCGCACAAAAAGTGTAAACACACAATTTATGTTACATACATTTCTGTTGTGGATTTGATCGTTTTTGAGATATTCCTGTTATTGGTTTCAGCTTTAAAAACCTTGCACTTTTCTCATAATGGAAAATCTCAGCTCCTGTCCATACAAACAAAGGAACTTCAGTCATATAGCAACCAGATTTTGCTATCACTTTAACCTATGGTACTCCCTTATTTCGCTTCTACTTAAAAGGAAGCAAGTAATAAGACGATTTCTGCTATTTTTTTTTTCTTGATTAGCATGAAGTAAATAGGAGCATAAGCTTTTCAACAATAATTTTTTGCAGACATGTAGAGAAAGTTATGTAAATTACATAGTACCCATAGTGTATTTGCAGATTTCCCTTCTTACAACGAAGCCGGTAATAGGACCATTTCTATTGGAATAATTGTTTTTTCACACAAGCCTTTTGTAGGACAGAAGTTTAATAGGTAAAGTTAGACTGAAAAGTTCAATGCCCTAGCCGGGATTTGAACCACCATCTCAATAGTTGGCTATACTATGAATCCTGGGGCTAAAGTACTTGCAACATTGTAAGTCGCCATTGGGGTTGTCATCTCAAAATAATTTGAGATCACCTTGTGGTTTACGGGGAAACATACGAGTCAGTTGAGAAATTCAGAGCTGGCTCAAATCCCGGAAATGGCGTTGAATTTTTCAGTCTGACTCTACCTATCCAAGACCACTTCTGCTAATATTCATATCTATAAGTATGTAGTAGAAAATTTAGCTTGTGTAAGAAGAGCTTTTTGCACAATAGTTAGAAGGTCATGTGAATAAATCACGTGGGATTTTGAATTTGTTTCCTTTGTTTACTTAGGGTTAGGCAATTTTTTTTCTCAATACCTTGAATTCCCTCTCGAATTTGGTTTGTTTGCTTTTTCCAGTGACATTGTTTGCAGCCACAAAAGCACTTGCAAATTACTCACTGGACCACGTGGAATACTCTCCTTTCGTCCTGGTGGCTATTGATACATTTCAGAGTCTGGTTGAGAGCGTTAGTTGCAGCACACTAAGCAAGGTCCCCTGTTGGGAGAGGTTTCTCTACCCAGAACTCTCAGGTAGTCTCCTAGCGTCAGAAATTCCACGGGCAGCTGCAGATTCACAGTGTAAACGGACAAGCGAGTGATGCCAACATTACTCCAATACAATTACCTAAGGTGGAATTACGAGGACCTAGAAGAAGTGTGAATCTCAGTAGGTTATTGAAATATTAGTATAGGTGTATAAAGAACGAACAAAGAATCTGCTAACAATATTTATGAAACAGCTCAAGAAATTTAAGCATGAGAAGTTATGGTAACTGCAGCTAGAGGAAATCTTAACGAAAATAGGGCTGCAGGAAGCGGAAAAATTAAAAAGATTATGAAAACCAGTGGAAAAAAAGGCTAGAAAACATGAATACAGATGAAATATATGATAAACAAGTGAAATAAAAAAATTGTGTTGTTATACCAAAAAATAGAGGAGGAATGGTTAAGATATATACAAATATATACACAGGATGTCAATAAACTATACCGAAATATTTTCGCAGAATGTGTAGATTACTTAAATAAGTAATTTCAGAGGAGATTTATGCCCTTTTTATTAAAACTTCGAAGTAACGGCTATAAGTTTCTGAAGCGCCAGTACGCCACTGGCTAATTTATCAATCATTCGAGAGTAAATACGAAAAACGAAGGGACATATTACAGCGTACCAATGTAGCGTAGTGGTTATTATACTGGCTTTCAACTGAAACATACTTTCAGAGTTCAGGTCTCGTTCACGTATCAAGGCACTTCGTCTGGAATGTAAAAAAAATCTGGTGTGTCCCATTCACATGACTTTCTCTACACTCTGCAACAAATTGTACTTAAAAACATATGCTTCTATTTACTTCATGCTAATTAGCAGAAATAGTCTCATTACTTGCTTCCTTGTAAGTAGAAGCGAAATGAGGGAGTTCCAAAGGTTAAAATGATAGCCAAAAGGTGGTTGCTATGTAACTGAAGATCCTATGTTTGTAAGGACAGGAGTTAAAAAATTCCTGTGTGAGAAAAGTTTAAGTTTTTCAAAGCTAAAACAAAAAACCATGAATATCTTAAATATGATCAACTCCATTAAAAAAATGTATGTCACATATTGTGTAGTTTATTGTGAGCCACATTTTCTATGTAGATAAGCTTTTCCCCATCTCTTACGGTTTAGCAGTTATGAAAAATTCTTTAAATTTAGCTCACAATAAAGTAGTCTTCAGAGGCTATTCCCAGAAAATTCAAAATATACATTTTGTCAGGTAAATATCTTTAATATGCGATATTTTATTCGAAATCGTTAGAGCCATTTTTTAGAAATTTTAAATGTTCGAAAAAAAAAGCTCTGTATAAAGGGTAGTTTGGGGTGGGGGGATTTTTCTCAAAATCTTCGTGTCGCATCCCTGGAAAATACTAAACTTAAATACCAAGTTTGGTATTTTACCGACTTTTTGTTGTTTTTGAGTTATCGTGTTCACAAACACACGGAGACACACACACACACATGGACCTTTTTCTGAAAATACTTTTTTTGGATACAGGGGGCCTTAAAACATATATTTCCGGTGAAATCTCGGTATCGAATATTTTGCTGGAGTGCAATACCTTCTCTATACACTATGTACATAGTACGTGTAGAGAAAGTAAAAATAGAGGAGGAATTGTATATATAAATATATCCAGGATGTGAAAAACTATACCGAAATATTTTCGCAGAATATGTAGATTACTTAAATAAGTAATTTCATAGGAGACTTATGGCCTTTTTATTGAAATTTCGATATAACGGCTATAAGTTTCTGAAGCGCCAGTACGCCACTGACTAATTTATCAACCATTCGTGAGTAAATACGAAAAACGAAGGGACATATTACAGCGTGCCTATGTAGCGTAGCAGTTATTATACTGGCTTTCAAATGAAACATACTTTCAGAGTTCAGGTCTCGTTCACGTATCAAGGCACTTCGGCTGGAATGTC
This sequence comes from Hymenopus coronatus, assembly GCA_030762935.1. Classification (NCBI taxonomy): domain Eukaryota; kingdom Metazoa; phylum Arthropoda; class Insecta; order Mantodea; family Hymenopodidae; genus Hymenopus; species Hymenopus coronatus. Next base: position 62,531,198 of record CM060884.1, read on the forward strand.
AAAAATAATAAAAACATTTACTCTATGACAGGAATTTGGGATAGCAGCTCCTTGCGTTACGCTTTAAGCCACCAGAGCAGTTGAAAAAAACGCCTCCAGAGTAGACTACATAACTCAAGAACGTAGTTAATGCTCAGTGTCGCACCGTCAAGTAATTAGTACGAGATTTCACAGATTTTTGCAACATTAAATCTTGAGAACGCTAGTAACGAACTGCTAAAAATCGATGTTTCTATACTCGGGAAGCAGTTTTAAGTACATTCTAAGCCATTTATTCAACCTGTTTGCTTTAACACCGACTTATCAGCACCTGATACCCACACGTTTAACGCTACGTAGCTGCGCTATGTTTATCCGGGGACCATGCATCGCCGATTTCAAATTACTTATATCAGTCACGTGCACAATCTCGCAAATTATTTCGGTGTAGTTCACTAACACTGTGTATGTATAAAACAAGAGACAGAAGGATTAGCATGGATTAGGACAGGAGCATTGCTTTGGAAAGTGACGAGAAGCAATGAACTAGAGCATTGTATTTTATGCGGAGAGTGAGGTAGTGCATGTCTTGTCCCGCGGGAAAGAATTATTAAGAAGAAAGATATAAATCATAGCCAAGAATATAAATTATATCACGCAGATAAAATATAAATGTAGAGTCAAAATGGGAAGGATAGATATAAGTCACGAGCTCGGGGTACAAGATCCATTATCTGCCATGCATTGACCCGAGGAAAAGGAGCGAGAATGCCCTGTCCAAGGAAAACTAACGGACACAAGACAATGCTCTCCGCTGGTCAGGTGACAGTGTAGGGCACTTGGTGAAGGACCTCCGAACAACCAAGATGTGAAATTTAGAATTAATCATGCAGCCGAACAGGCTAATTTTTAATTGTGAGGCACTTGTCAAACAACCCCCGCACGACGAAGATGTGATATTTGAACGCGTGGTGTAACCCTTATTTGTGACGGAAGTAAGTGATTTTAAGACCGATCATAGTACGAGACATATCACTGCATCAAACGAATAAATAGTAATAGTCGCGTGCGGTTATAAAGTGTAATGTCACAGTAGAAAATTAAGAAGTATACGCGTGTGTTCTACGGCGGAAAAAGGCCGGACTCAATTAATAAAACACTTGTGTCTCACCACAACCTGAAAGAGTCTCAATGCTAATAAAAACCCTGAGCTAAGCCAACCCAAACCTACACCACTCCCGCTAATCAATACCCGCACCGGGACACGAACCCAGTACCGCCACAAGAGCAAGACAGTATCGTTCACAGTTTAACTGAATATAACGAGGTGAGAAATTGGCGGAAATCCATTTGGCAACACAAATGGGGTAGTATGTCAGGATAGATGAAAAGGTTGAATGTCACTGAAAGGTAATAATTAAAGAAATAGGGAAAGATTTGGGAAAGGTGAAGCAAAAATCCATAAGCGTAATGAGAGAACAGCAATAACAACCGAAGGGTATGATGGAACATGTGGTACATTCGCCAAGGTAAGCTGGGCTAAGTGAATTTAGCCTCAAAGCGGTAATGAAACCGAATTGTACATTAGGATAAGTAATATAGTTTAATTAACAGGACACGGTTTGGGAAAAGATAAAAAAATCTGATGTATTCCATTTGTAAGATTTTTCCCTGCATACCTGCAACAAACCTTGTTAAAAAGCTAATACTATTTACTTCATGCTAATTGAGAAAAAATTAGCAGAAATAGTCTTATTATTTGCTTCAGTGTAAGCAGGTGGGGGGGGGATTTTCTTTAAAATCTTCGTGTTGCATCCCTGCAAGATAAGTTTGGTATTTAACGGTCTTTTCGTTTTTGAGCTAGACTGCCCACAGTCAGTCAGACAGACACTCACACAAACATTTTTTTTTACTTTCTCTACACGTACTATGTACATAGTGTATAAAGAATGTATTGTATTGCACCCAAAAATTCGATACCGAGATTTCAACAGAAGTACATGTTTTGGGTCCTGCTGAATCCAAAAAAAGCCTTTTTAGATAAAGGTCCGTATGTGTCTGTGTGTGTGTCTGTGGAAGGCAAAGCTCAAAAACGAAAAGACCGTTAAATACCAAACTTGGTATTTAAGTTTGGCATCTTCCAAGGATGCGACACGAAGATTTTCAAGAAAACCCCACCCCCAACTACCCTTTACATAGCACTTTTTTCGAAAATTTTGATTTTCTCAAAAATGGCTCGAAACATTTTGATTAAAATATCGTATACTAAAGATATTTACCTGACAAAGAATATGTATATCTTGAATTTTCTGGGAATAGCCTCTAAAGACTACTTTATTCTGGATGAACTTTACGTAATTTTGCATAACTGCTAAACCGTAAGAAATGGACAAAGACTTACCACACAAAATATGTAGAACACACTAAAACACACAATTTATGTTACATAAACTTTTTTCGAGGAGTTGATCGTTTTCGAGATATTGCTTGTTTTTGGTTTCAGTTTTCGTAGTTTTCTCATACAGGTATTTGTCAACTCGAGACCATACAAATAAAGCAACTTATGTCACCTAGTAAACAGCTTTTGACTTCACTTTAACTTCTGATACTCCCATATTTCGCTTCTACTTACAAGGAAGTAGGTAATAGAACTAATTCTGCTAATTTTTTCTCGATTAGCATGAAATAAATAGAAGAATAAGCTTACTAACAATAATTTGTTACACGATATGTTTTTTTTTGATTAAGGACCCAAGGCATGTATTTCCGGTGAAATCTCGGTATCAAATTTTTGGGTGCATGACAATACCTTCTCAATGCACTATGTGCATAGTACGTGTAGAGAAAGTAAAAGGTGTAGAAGAATGGGGTAGAGCAAATGATCTAACAATCACATTTTTTGTATATCTGAAAATCGTAGGAACTTGCCTGGTTAATGAATATCATAGTGGTTTATGCATGATGTCTGATAAGCATTCAACTTTTTCCCCTTGAATTTCTGTAATATTCAATCGTCCCTACTCCTATAGAACACTGCTGTTGCAACGTGTACCCGATAAGCGCATCCTATTCTTTTTCCCGATAGATTAAGGATTGATTGAAAAGCAGGGAAAGTTATTTAAGAGTCTTTTCTGCGAGGGGAAGGGGGAGACTACATCAATAAAATACTGAGATGCTATGCTCCAAGACAGATTTCATCTCGATATCATCTCATCCACTTCCCTATTTCAGAAAAGCCTTTATCAGTAGGATATTCCAAGAAATGACAAAACCTTTCAAGGCAAGCCAAATAAAGCATATTATGGTATCGGTGAAAGTTATCAGCAAATATTTAAGAGCCTCATTTCGAATATGAAGTGGTATTCGGAGAGTTTATTTTTTGTAATTCCAAGTGGCAGGCTTAGTTTAATATTTACTTTCTCTACACATACTATGTGCGTGCGTGTGTGCGTGTGCAGCATAGTTCAAAAATAAAAAGACCGTTAAAAACCAAACTTGGTAATTAGGTTTCATATTCTCCAAGGATACGACACGAAGATTTTCAAGAAACTCCCCCACCCCCCAACCCTTTACATGGAACTTTTCTCGACATTTTTTATTTTCTCAAAAATGGTTGTAACGATTTTGATTAAAATATCATATATTAAAGATATTTAGACGACGAATAAAATGTGTATCTTGAATTTTCTGGGAATAGCCTCTGAAAACTATTTTATTCTGGATGAAACTTACGGAATTTTGCATAACTGCTAAACCGTAAGAGATGGACAAAAACTTACCACACAGAAAAAGTAGAGCACATTAAAACACACAATTTATGTTATATACTTTTTTGTGGAGCTTATCGTTTTTAAGATATTCCTTGTTTTGTTTTCAGCTTTGAAAAACTTATACTTTACTCATACAGGAATTTGTCAACTCGTGTCCATACAAACAAAGGAACTGCAGTCACATAGCAACCAGCTTTAGACTGTTGCTTTAATCTATGTTACTCCCTTATTGCTTTTCTACCTACAAGGAAGAAAAGAATAAAACTATTTCTGCTAATTTTTACTTGATTAACAAGAAGTAAATAGAAGCACAAGTCTTTTAATACCTTTTTTTTTTTTTTTTTTGCAGAGATGTAGAGAAAGTCATGTTCTTATTCCAGTTATCTACAGCCTTGAACTTTATGTTGATTTTCAAGGGATTTTGGTTCAGTTTAACCTTGGTATATTATTATATTAGCCAGCAGTATAAAGTAAACTTGAGACTAGAATATCTCCAAAACTAACCAAAAACTTTTTGAATAAAAGTTGCTTAATATAATAGGGGTAGGTAAATACCATTTGTAGTGATTTATTTAGAGAACATTTGGATGGAAATTTTAGGATCAAGATACGTTTCTTAAATGGGAAACAACATTTTTAATTTCTCTGCACGTACTATGTACATAGTGTATAGAGAAGGTATTGTGTTCCACCCGAAAATTCGATACCGAGATTTTACCCAAAATATACCTTTCATGGTCCCCTGTATCCAAAAAAGCATTTTAGAAAAAGTCCGTGCGTGTAATTGTGTCCGTGCACACGATAACTCAAAAAGAAAAGTCGGTAAAATACCAAACTTGGTATGTAAGTTTGGTATCTTCCAAGGATGCGACTCAAAGATTTTGAGGAAAATCCCCCACCTCAAGCTATTATTTACATGGAAAATGTTTAGAACAGTTTCATTTTCTCAAAAATGGCGCTAAACAATTTCCATTCAGATACCGCATATTAAAGATATTTATTTACAGGGCAAATAAAATGTATATCTTGAATTTTCTGGGAATAGCATCTAAAGACCTCCTTATTCTGAATAAATTTTGCTGAATTTTGCGAGGCTGGCAAACCGTAAGAGATAGACTAAAACTTACTTCACGAAAAATGTAGATCATGTTAAGACACACAATTTATTATATATAGGTTTTTTTTTCGTTGAATTGACTACTTCTGAGATATTCCTTGTTATTTGTTTCAGATTTAAAATACTTACTTTTTTCACATTGAAAAGTTGTAAACCCTTGGCTCTGCATAGAAACGGATTTTATCTACATAGCAACTGGCTTCTAAAAGATTTGTTTATAGTTTTGGCCTACTGTATTCGCTTATTTTCGTTATATTTACAAGGAAGAAAGTAATCGAGACAATTTAAGTAATCCTATCTTAATTATAATCAAGTAGGTAGAAGAATATGATTTTAAACAATAATTTAGCACAGAGTTGTAGAGAAAGTCGTGTGAATGGAGCACATCGGATTTTTAATTTAATTTCGCTTCTCTGTAAATCACATGGATCGTTAAGACAAGCAATTTCAGAAGCTGTCTTGCGTATAAGCCGCAGCCATTTGTTTTGTGTTTAAAATTCAAGAGGCGCGCAGAGCCGATCGCCATTTCCTATAACTCTTGTTGCTACAAACCTTTGGCTTGGATGAGCTATTAAGGTCCGTGCAGACGGTCACTGCGGCGCCAATATCCGGCATGATTGTGATAAGTTACTGATATATGGCGGGAAACTTGGGGGGTAAACTGCATCCTGCTTCCCTTTCAGGTCACGTGGTGAAGGGTCGAGGAGTTTACGTTATTGTGAAGGGAGGCGAAAATAGGCAACGTTCCTCTAGGTGACCTAGGGGAGCACCTGTTGGGGCTCACAATGAACTTTATCGCAAAAACCGTGTGAGAGAGCTCTGTGGCCCTGATTCAGGACGTTCTGGTTTCGACCACCGAGGACCGCTCACTACTCACTCATGGGTTTTCGTGGTTTACCCGGGTCGGTAGGGAATGTCTTTGCATATTATTCCTTTAGACATCACTTCCTTGTTATCTGCAACAGGGAGTTAAAGGATCAACGATGGCGTTTGGCGGTTGCGGTTATGATCACAAGCGGACAGGCTTCCTTCTCTTTTTGTTTAAGCATCTTCGAGGAGAAAGCTTTTCTTCTCAGTACAGGGCTACATCTCCGCTCAACACCCACGCAACATCTAACTCTAATTCTTTCTATTAACTTCACGTTAATATATCCATATATAGATGTTGGGAACTGATGGAAGCGTCGAGATCAAAAACAGGGCTAGTCGACATTTTGGAGGTATACGAGTTAGTAGTTATTTTCTTTATATAATTCCACATCTGTTGATGCTAAAATGGAATCTGTCCAGCAACTCTTTCCATTTCTAAATCAGTGTTGAAATGTTGTGACGTGCAGAAACAGGAATTGTCACAGACAATGTGGCACAGTTCATAGTGGCAGATTTACTAACGTTTGCCAGGTGTACCAACCTGCGAGCATTCCTAGAATAAGATATACATTTTATTTGGTATGTAAATATATTTAATATATGGGATTTTAATCAAAATCGAAAAATGTTCAATGTAAAGGGTAGTTGGGGGTGGGGGGATTTTCTTGAAAATCTTCGTGTTGCATCCTTAGAAGATACCAAACCTATATACCAAGTTTGGTATTTAATGGTCATGAGCTATGCTGTTCACAGACACACACACATATACACACACGCACACATGAAGCTTGTTGTAAAATGTTTTTTTCTGACTCAGGGGACCCCAAAACATATATTTCCGGTGAAATCTCGGTATAGATTCTTTGGCTGCATTAAGATACCTTCTCTATACACTGTGTACATAACTAACACTCTGATAAAAACTTAAACACAGAAATATAAGCAAATACTGTTGGAACTTAAATAACAATGAACTCAAGGGAGAAAGTTCATAGGAAGAAGGGGAAGAATAAATAATGCAAACTAATTCTAAATGGAGACTGGAAACTAATGGAAGACGAAGGAGAGCCAAGCATAGTAGAAGGAGGTGAAGAAGAAGGAGCCGGTGTAGACCAGAGTGGTAAGAGGGATGCAGAGGGCGTGTGAGAGCAGGAATGGTGGATTATGGGCTTCTGGCGGTGGACAGTACGAGGCAAGGGGAGATGACGTTGAGGAGGAAGTGTTAGTGAAGTGTTAAATAGTGTTAAAAAGTTAAATACAGTGAGTTTAGTGTAACGATGATGTAAAAGATTAGGTATAATTAGCAATATATATTAGCCAAAGGAAGTAAAAGACAATTTACTATAGTTTACTACAATCTAAAGAAATTATTGTGTAATATAATTATTTAGTTGCGCTGGTTACCAGTGCATGTTCTGCTGGATAGCAGTAGTATAGGAGTAGGTTTTCATTTATCTTAATAATCTAGAGCATAGTTTTATGGGTAAATAGCTGGTTACCAGTTATTTGTGTTACTGGATTCCAGTAATTAATAATAGACGATTTAGTGTTAGTGAAAGTTGTTTTATGGTTGGAATTTATTTTATCCCAGTTTATATTCATTTGTTTTTGTTTTAAATTTAATTTTGAGTTATTAGTATATAAGTATTATCTGTAAAATAATTATGTATAACAATAATTTAAAAGTGGGAAATAAATTATAAAGTTTGCAATATACGTCCTGGTATAGGGAACAAAATGCCAGGATGTTGTATTACAGATTTTATTTTATTTTATTTTACTTTGTACATACGGGGATAGAGAAAGTAAAAGTTATTCTTTGGATTTGTAGTATGTTTTAAGAATAAAAATTATTCTTTTAGTTTGCCTGTATTTACTAAGAGTCCATTGCTAGGAAACCACGTATTAATATCTTAGATAGCCTCAAAGCAAACTCCAGAGTCTCTAGACGAGCTAGTTATTCACGAAAATATAAAATTAAAATAAGGTTGGTAGAGTGCAAAGAGAATGAAGACTTTGCAATGATATGGAATATTAAAAAAGACTCTTCCTCGGATTAGTTTTAGGCATAATGTTGAGGATTATTGCGCCATGTTGAAACAGCCGAGGTGAAAGAAGGGGAAAAAAATTAAGCCGATGAAGAGATTAGAGGCTGTCGTATTTGGAGATGGTTTCATATTGGGCAAAATTAGAGCAGAGTCTCTCTCTCTCAGTAATCGAAAGCCAGCGACACGAATATTTTGTAGTTACGAGCTCTCGTGACCCACAACCTACCCCATGGCACTGCCATTCACCACGTAGTTTGCAGTTGCTGTATATATTATTTGCTGTTCCCTCTCCGCGCACGTCCTTCATTTTATATGCATTAGGAATACGCTTCTTTTTTGTAAAGGCCAAAATTTACGCGATGCAAAACCGACTTAGTGTATCCAGTAATATATATGGATGAGATGCGTAAAGGAATTACCTTTTGATTTATGGTTTTTCTGAGCAGTGCCCTGTTTTTTGGAAATTCATCATTGCCTGCGGAGATATGGCCACGTTTTATTGCAGCCGTTTGAGTAACATTAGGAATTTTGATGCTTCGTCGGTTCAATAGATGAAAAGCGTTTGTTTCATTGCTGGGAAATAAGCTAAACCATACATAAAATTTGTGGTACACCTTTATTAACTTCACGTTAATAACACTAGTGAATTCTACTCGCTAACTTTCCTTATCTTGCAAAAAAAAAAAAAAAAAAAAAGGATCAATGATACAAAAGCTTATTTTTTAAATGTATTACATTCATCGAGATAGGGTCACCCTCCGTGGTGCAATGGTTAGCATGGGGTTCGTGGGTTCAAACCCAGTGGAGGACGATTTTTTCGAGAGTAAAATTCTTTGGTATGACTTCCTTCAGGCCGGAAGTAAAGCCGTTGGTCCCGTGTCGTAGATTTACGGCACGTAAAAGAACCTCAAGTCTGCCTCTGAGAAAATTAAGCGGTCTTTCACGCCCAACATAGAATGGGACACTGAGAATCATAGCAGCTAAGGAGCGTTCATAAATAAAACTCCATTTACATTTAATCGAGATAGGAATGGGGTTTTTACTTGCCTCCTTGCAGTTAAAAGATAAAAAATATGATGTGCACTATTGAATCACTGTAACAAATTATTGTTAAAAAGTGTACTCTACTATCTTCTTTATGATATTCGAGATGAACACTAGCAGAAATTGTCTTAATTATTTGTTTCCTTGTAAACGGAAGGAAAGCTAGGAATACACTAGCCTAAAGCGATAGTCAAATATTCTAAAAGCTGGTTGTTGTGAGGTTGAAATCCGTTTGCACATTTCCGTGTGAGAAGAGTTTTAAGTATCTTAAAGCTGAAACTAATAAAAAGGAATGCCTCAAAATCAATCAACTCGACGAAATATATATATATATATATATATATATATATATATAAATTGTGTATTATAGGGAGATTTACATTTTTTTGTGTAGTAAGATTTTGTTTATTTCTTACGGTTTACTTGTTATGAAAAATTCGGGTAAAATTCATCCGGAATGAAAAGGTCTTCAGAAGCAGTTCCCATAAAATTCTATATGTACATTTTATAAAAACGTACATGTGGACAGTGTATAAAAACGGAGTTTTACTTTAGTTTTATGTAAACTTTTGATTTTCTTATGACCGGCTGTAAATACCGGGCTCTCTTATTATCGGATCTCTACTATACCCCTGATTTTTAATTGTTTCATTTGTATAGCCCCCTTTAACTTCAATGGTCATATCGGGGGCTTTGACTTGTGAAACAACTCGTATTACTGTAAGTTTAGAACGTTAGGTTAATCAGTTTTATATCGCTAAACATACAAACATGTACTCTCAGATTCATACTTCTAGACTGTGGGGAATAGGGAATAATTCTGGTTAAGAAAAATTCCCCGCCCCACCAGGCAATCAAACCCGGTACCTCGGGGTGAGAAGTCAGCTCACTGAGTACTTGACCACGGAGGCAGTCTTCGTTTTCTTTGTTAAGATACTAGGATCGGCTGAGAAGTCCCGGGTCTCACCGATAAGGCGCCACTAGGCCAGTTAGACGGTAGCATCGTAAAGTTTAACTCTAGACTCACTTGGAAATGGACAGTACATTGACTCTGCTCCTTCATATTCAAGGATTAAAAGGTGGGTTGCTCAGTTTAAAATGGCACGTACGAGCACTAGTGATGAGCCTCGCTCTGGACGTCCTGTAGAAGTGACAACTCCAGTGATCAAAGCACTTGAAAATATTTTCAGTAATGCTTTGGGCTTTCACAAGGTCTGTGCAAGATGAGTGCCGCGTTTGTTGACACCTGATCAAAAGTTGCCAAGAAAAACCGTTTCTGTTAAGAATGTGGAGCTCTACCGTAAAAACCCCAGTGAATATTTGAGACCGCTTATTGTCATGGATGAAACTTGGATACATCATTACACTCCAGAAAGTAAATCACAGTCAAAACAGTAGATTACGTCAGGCGAACCAACTCCAAAAAAGGCAAAGTCAATTTTGTCAGCTTAGAAGTTTATGGCGAGTATTTTCTGGGCTGCACAGGGAATTATTTCTATTGATTACTTGGAAAAGGGTAAAAGTATCACTGGTAACTACTATGCAAGTTTACTGCAACGTTTGAATAATGTGAAAAAAAATCTTGTTTCATCATGAGAATGCTCCGGCCCTTCCTTTATTCATTGCAATGGGAAACATGTGCGAATTAAAGTTGGAATTGCTTGAATATCCACCCAATTCTAGCATCCAGTGAGTACCATCTATACCTAAACTTCAAAAAAAATTCTTGGAGGACGATGGTTTAACTGAATTAGAACATCAATATGAAAAATGTATTAGCCTTTCAGGAGATTATGTTGAGAAATAAAGCAAAAAATCTTATGTGTACAATTCACATGACTTTCTCTATATCCCTGCAACAAATTATTCTTAAAAAGCTTATACTTCTATTTACTTTATGCTAATCAGAAAAAAATTAGCAGAAATAGCAGCGAAATAAGGTACAACCGTAGGTTAAAGTGATAGTCAAAAGCTGGTTGCTATGTCATTGAAGTTCCTTTGTTTATATGGAGAGGAGTTGACTAGTTCCTGTTTGAGAAAAATATACGCTTTTCAAAGTTGAAAACAAAAACAAGGAATATCTCAAAAATGATGAACTCCTCGAAAAAAAAAATCATATAAGATAAATTGTGTGTTTTAATGTGCTCTACATTTTTTGTGTGGTAAGTTTTTGTCCATTTCTTACGGTTTAGCAGTTATGCAAAATTCCTCCAGAATAAAGTAGTCTTCAGCGGCTATTTATAGAAAATTCAACATATACATATTATTTGTCAGGTATATATCTTTAATATACGATATTTTAATCAAAATTGTTAGAGCCATTTTTGAGAAAATCAAAGTTTTCGAAAAAAGTTCCATGTAAAGGGTAGTTGGGGGTGGGGGATTTTTCTCAAAATCTTCGTGTCGCATCCCTGGAAGTTACTTAACTTAAATACCCAGTTTGGTATTTTACCGACTTTTAGTTTTTGAGCTATGTTTTCCACAGGCATACACGGACCTTTTTCCAAAAATGCTTTGTTTGGATTCAGGGGGACCCAAAACCTTTATATCCGGTGAAATCTCGGTATCGAATTTTTGGGTGGAATACAATACCTTCTCTATACACTATGTACATAGTACGTGTAGAGAAAGTAAAAATAAATATTATTTTCATTGAGAGGCCTGGGACTAATCAGCCGACCCTCGTATCTTGAGAATATATAATTTAAGAAAATTATTAGAAAAGTTATTACAACTCATATTATGTGTGCTGGGGTTAAGAAAACGTAGCAATGAAAGATGTATTCATTATGCATGGATTCTGGATAGAAAACGGTAATAAATTAGTTAGGTTGCCACGTATTGTTACTAATGCAGAAGTTGGTATTAATCTGGCACTCTGCGGTTCCGGGATCTCTACAGCCGGATGCCTCCAGAGATACTCTGATGACATTATCCCTAAGTTTAGTCCTGCCGTTAGAACATGACTAGAAATTTCTCCTCTGTGGTTAGCTACGTTGTGGGCCTATGTCGCCCGTATAACAAACGATTAGTGTCCCTGGACTTACGAGTTAAGGTGTGTGGGTCTCCACATTTCTGTTGGATTTGCGAGTATGTTACCGGATACTAAATCACCATTTCTGTCACATTATTAAATCATCAGTTTTAAAGCCAAAATCCTCCAAAATTATTCTAGTATAGCTACTGCCTCATTTCAGCTCTTTCGGTGGATTACAGTGGCGTTTTCTGGCACAAAACTAGGGTCTATGTTTGGAATATAATAATTTATTTTTCGCCGATCAGAAATATTGCTTTACAGACCATTGATAAACGTCTGGTGTGTTCCATTCACATGACTTTCTCTATCTCTCTGTAACCAATTATTGTTATTAAGCTTATCTTTTATTTATTTCATGTTAATAGAGGAAAATTAGCAGAAATAGTCTTATTCCTTGCTTTATTGTAAATACAAGCGAAATAAGGGAGTACCATAGGTTAAAGTGAAAGCCAAAAGCTGGTTGCTATGTGACTGATGTTCCTTTGTCTGTGTGGACAGGTGTTGACAAATTCCTGTATGAGAAAAGTATGTTTTTCAAAGCTGAAACCAAGAAAAAGGAAAAACGATCAACTCCACGAAAAAAATGTATATGACATAAATTGTGTGCTTTAACGTGCTCTAAATTTTTTGTGTAGTAAGTTTTTGTCCATCTGTTACGGTTTAGTAGTTATGCAAAATTCATCCAGAATAAAGTAGTCTTCAGAGGCTATTCCCAGAAAATTCAAAATATACATTTTATTTGTCAGGTAAATATCTTTAATATATTATATTTTAATCAAAATCGTTAGAGCCATTTTTTAGAAAATCAAAATTTCCTAAAAAAGTTCCATGTAAAGGGTAGTTTGGGGTGGAGGGATTTTTCTCAAAATCTTCGTGTCGTATCACTGGAAGATACTAAACTTAAATACGAAGTTTGGTATTTTACCGACTTTTCGTTTTTGAGTTATCGTGTTCACAGACACATGGACACACTGACACACGGACTCACACACGGACCTTTTTGTGAAAATGCATTTCACATATATTTCCGGTGAAATCTCAGTATCGAATTTTTTGGTGGAGTGCAATACTTTCTCTATTCACTATGTACATAGTGAGTATAGAGAAAGTAAAAATTACTAACAGTATGACAGTAGCAAAGTACATGTTGAGGTTGACTTATAGGGCTCCTTTATCGTAAAAAAGCAAAATGTTTATTTTATATCACATATTCAATGATGTTAAATAATATCTACTTATAAGTAACAATGAATAATGGACATTAAGTAAAGAATGAAATATAATAATGACAGTAAATGTGTTGTAACATATTAAGGAATGAAAATAAACATTATATGTATATATATATATACACAAAACATATAAAACATTTGCTGCAATATCATTTATTCAAGGTGAGAGAAAAGCCGCTGTCATCAGCTTGACCGAGTAGATAGTCCTTTGGTAATTTCCTTTTTAACCTTGTTCTCTTTCGGGTTTTTGTTCCTATGTGATATGTCTGAGCTCAGGAGGCTTGAGGAAGTTTATTGCTAGTTCCCAGATGTATTAATTTAACAGAAGAATTCCTAGATCTTGATGCAGTTGATTGTTTCTTACGTACCAAGGAGAATTTGCGGAATTTCGAATGAATAGAAATATAAACTGATTTCAATAAATCACACATTTTCATTCAGCCGCTTAAGAGCATCTTGAATCTCTGTAACTTTATTTACTTTTACTATGTTTCTTATAAACATTTTTTTTGCCCCCTTCTGTAATATGAATTCAATTAACGTCTTATAAACACACCACTGCATTCATTAATAAAAAATAGGAACTCTAGTTTCAGCAGAACTTAAAAAAACTTGAGAATAGTTGCCTTTTTTCTCACTCATTACTTTCTCTACACATACTACCTACTTATAGTAGATAAGGTATTACATTGCACCCAAAAAAATCTATGTTGAGATTTCATCTGAACAGGATGGCTCAATACGAAAAGAGCTTTAAATACCTAATTTGGTATTTAAGTTTAGAATGCGACATAATGTTCAAGAAAATCCCCCAAATTCAACTATCCTTACATGGAAATGTTTTTGAAAATTTTGATTTCGTCAAAAAGGACTAACGATTTTTATTAAAGTACCCTATATTAAAGATATATACATGACAAATACAATTTATATCTTCAATTTCCTAAAAGTAGGCTCTGAAGTCCTCTTCGTTTTTAATGACTTTTGTATAACTGATAAAACGCAAGATATGGACAAACTCCTAAACACACACAAATGTAGATCTTTCAAAACACACAATTTAGACCCTTATCATTTTTGCTATGAAGCTAACCATTTCCGAGATATTTCTTCTTATCGATTTCAATTTTAAGATACTTATATTTTCTCAAACAGGAAGCCTTCCCTGTTTCATTTGTTTCTTTTTCTGGCTATGCTAAGAAGCGAATCTCAATGGCAATTGTTTAGCAACAGCTTTTAAAATATTTTACTTTAGCATAGTGTACTCCCTTCTACTTACAAGGAACTAAGCACTAAGCACGTACTGCAAATATTTATCTCAATTAGCATGGAGCGAAAAGAAGATTTTTGGTAAGCATTTTTACTTTCTCTATACGTGCTATGTATATAGTGTATAGAGAAGGTACTGCACACCACCAAAAAAATCGATACCGAGATTTCACCGGAAATATATGTTTTAGGGTACCCTGTATACAAAAGTAGTATTTTCAGAAAAAGGTCCGTGTGTGTGTCCGTGTGTTTGTGAACACGATAACTCAAAAACGAAAAGTCGGTAAAACACCAAACTTGGTATTTAAGTTTAGCATCTTCCAGGAATGCGATACGATGATTTTGAGAAAAATCCCCTCACCGCAAACTACCCTTTACCTGGAACTTTTTCGAAAATTTTCATTTTCTAAAAAATGACTAACGATTTTGATTAAAATATCATATATTAAAGATATTTGCATGACAAAATGTGTATTTTGAATTTCCTGGGATATAGCCTCTGAAGACTTCTTTATTCTCGGTCAATTTTACGGAATTTTGCATAACTGCTAAACCGTAAGAGATGGACAAAAACTTACCACACAACAAATGTAGAGCACCTTAAAACATACAATTTATGTTATATACATTTTTTTCGTGGAGTGGATTGTTTTTGAGATATTTATTGTTCTTTTCAGCTATAAAGACTTATACTTTTCTCATACAGGACTTTGTGAACTCGGGTCCATACAAACAAAGGAACTTCAGTCACAGAGCAACCAGCTTTTGACTATCACTTTAACCTATGGTACCTCCTTATTTCGCTTCTACTAACAAGGAAGCAAATAATAAGACTATATCTGCTAATTTTTGCTCCATTAGATGAAGTAAATAGAATAATTTGTTGCAGTGATATAGAGAAAGTCAAGTGAATGAAACACATCAGATTTTTTTTAGATTAGGTAGTGAAATTCATGTGAATGAAACTTAAGATTTTTAGGGTGTTTACGTAATCATACTGTTTCAACAATTGTTTTCTAATTTGCTTCAAAATATTTATTCTACCTCGCAAAGAGACATAACATAAGATTAGCTTATACATTTTCGAAAATATGATCCAATTTAGAGAAATAAGTCATTTACTTTTGAAAACTTAATTATTTTAATAGTATAGAAACTAAGACTTTTCTACAATTATCAGTGATATGACATTTTTCAGCTAATTTAGTGTAAATTTTGAACTTTTGATGCGATTATGTTTAAAATGTATCGTTTGGATCACTTTTATTGGAGAAATTAATTTGGACATAAATATTATTAGAATTTAAATAATAATATAACCCATAATTTTAAAACTGACACTAATAGTACATATTAGTATATACTTGCACACTTGAATTTTAAACTTTACATATGCATTAATTTAATGCATAGAGAAAGAAGTGCAAATTTCTTCCTCCTCTCCTACATTACAAGCATATAGAATGGAGTTCGCAAACCTTGCGTCACGCGCCATTATGTGAATACTTCTATTTAATGACATGGCGCAAAATGTTGCGTTATGATATGTCTGCGCTTAGTTTTCATTGTGAATGGAGCTTGAGTGTGTGAGAAGCTGTTTATTCCCAGATGAATTCCGAGTAATTCTGTGGTGTTTGGTCAAAACACGATAACTTCAAAAATGACTTTTTGTGCTAAGAGAGCAGTGATATAAAAGAAACCATCCTCTATCGTTTGATGAAGCCCTGGAGATAGAGGATTGTTTCTGAGAATTCAAGGCTTCACCAAACGATAAACGATTGTTTCCGAGACATCAGGGCTTCATCAAAAGTAGAGGACTGTTTCTGAGACATATAGGGCTTCACCAAACGATAGTAGAGGATTATTTCTGAGAAATCAGATATTCACCAAATGATAGAGAATTGTTTTTAAGATATAGCATAATTTCTTAAACATCAGCAGTTCACCAAACGATAGAGGAATGTTTCTGAGATATCAGCATTTCACCAAACGATGGAGGATAATTTTTTAAACACCAGGACTTCACAAAAAGATATAGGATTGTTTCTGAGACATCAAGGCTTAACCAAATGATAGAGAATTGGTTCCAACATATCAGCATTTCACCAAACGATAGAGGATTGTTTCCGAGACATCAGGGCTTTTCTAAAAGAGGATTATTTCTGAGAAATTAGAGCTCACCAAAAGATAGAGGATTGTTTCCAAGATATCAGAATTTCACCAAACGATAGAGGATAATTTATTAAACATGAGGTCTCACAAAAGATAGAGGATTGCTTCTGAGACATCAGGGCTTAACCAAATGATAGATGATTGTTTCTAAGATATCAGCATTTCACCAAACGATAGAGGATAATTTTTTAAACATCAGGACTTCACCAAACGATAGAGGATTGTTTATGAGACATCAGGGCTTCACCAAGAGATAGATTGTTTCTGAGAGATCAGAAATTATGTTATTTTATGTTCTGAAAAACACCTCAGGATTAAGCTTATTATGTATGTCCTAAATGTTTCACACAATTATACACCAAATTATGCTAAAGAATGTGATTAAACATAATGTGTAAAATGACAAACTGCATTATAATCCAGTTATTAAAAACGCTAAATGAGGGGGATTTAGTCTCAACCTTGCGTTACGCGCCACTATGTGAATGCTTCTATTTAATAACATGGTGCAAAGTGTTGCGCTTATTGTGAATGTTGCTTGAGTGGTAGGAAGCTGTTTATGGCCAGATGAATTCCGCATAATTATGCTTATTATTTACAAAGACCAGGTTGCTCCCCTAATTGCGCACGTGAGCAACACATAAGCGGAATATCAGAACGTTAATTAACGGTAAGCAGTTGCCAGAGAGAGCCGAGTTGAACGGAATTAATCCACGAGGGACTTGACACCAACAAACATCAAGTTCGCACGTGTGGGTGTCCATGGCAACGGAAGCTGCCGTTAAACCAGCATATTGTATTTACGGCTACCATAAAGAAGTCATCCCACAGCAGCTGGGGTTGGGGCCCCTGAATGGGGCTCTGTAGCTGACATTTCGAGCACCTGTTGTTAATATGCCGGCAGACCGAGGAATCAATTATCATTTACTCGAAACGTCCTTTTCCTTTCTATACCACGCACCAGCAGGTAGAGAACAGGTATGACTTCCTCTAGCTGCTCTACGAACCGCTTAAAAAATATTATTTTTCTTTCTACACAATGCTAATCGAGATGAACATTAGTAAAATGCTCTTATTGCTTAGTTCGTTATAAGTATAAGAAAACTAAGGGAATACACTAGGCTAAAGTGATAGTCAAATGTTTTAAAAGGTATCGTCATGCGATTGTCATTGCAAATTGCCTCTTTGCTTGGCCAGGAGTAGGGAAAAAGAAAAACGGACGCTTTATGTCTGAGAAAAGTACTAGTACGTCATCAACTGAAACCAATAAAAAGGAATACCTTGGAAACGGTTAAAAACACAAAGAGCATATTGTGTGTTTTGAATATATCTACATTTTTATGTAGTAACTTTTTGGTGTATCTCTTTCGAATTAGCAGTTAAGCAAAAGTCATCCAGAATAAGGAGGTCTCCAGAGGCTACTCCCATAAAATTCAAGATGTACATTTCATTTGGGTGTAAATAGCTTAAATATACGGGATTTTAATCAAAATCGTTAGAGCCATTTTTTAGAAAATCAAAATGTTGGAACACTTTTCAATGGTATGCGTAGTTTATGGTGGGGTAATTTTCTTAAAAATATTCGTGTCGCATCCGTGGAAGATACTAAACCTAAATACCAAGTTTGGTATTTAACGGTCATTTTGTTTTTGAGCTATGTTGTCCACACACACATTTTTTCTAAAATTGTTTTTTTCGGATTCAGGGGACCCCAAAACACATTTGCGATAAAATCTCGACATCCAACTTATGGGTAGAATACAATACATTGTACACTATATGCTAGAGAAAGTAAAACATCGACATTTCGTTGGAAACACTGCTTCGAGGCACCCTAAATCCATAAAAGCCATACTAATTTGTACTACGCAAAACAAGTAAGGAAGCTATACTATTCCTAACAAAAATATATAGTGTGTTCCATTCTCATGACTTTCTCTACGTCTCTGTAACAAATTATTGTTAAAAAGCTTGTTGTTCTATCTATTTTATGATAATGGAGATAAGGAACTGTCCTTATTACTTGGTCATTTTAAGTAGAAAGGAAAAATCTAATGTTTTCCATTCACATGTCTTCTAGCTGTTTGGTAAACAAACCTCTTGTTCAAAGCATTAATACCATGCTAATCGATATAAACATGAGCAGAATTAGCCTTATTACTAGCTTACTTTTAAGTAGAAGGGAAATAGAAAATGCACGGATTAAAGCGATAGTCTCATTCTTTAAAAGTTGGTCGCTATGTGAAATAATTGAGATTCCGATCTCTTTGCTCGTCGGGAGCAAACAAACGAAAAATGTGAAAAAGACATCTCCTCGTTTGAGAAAAGTTTAAGTGGCTAAAATTGAAACCAATAATCCGGAATATCTCGAAAATATACACAAAATGTACATCTAGTTAAAACCCACAATGTATGTCATACACTTTTTTGTAGAATCAACCATTTCCGAGGTATTCCTTGTTATTTGTTTCAATTTTAAATTGTTTTAATGGTTAAACTCTTCTGAAACGGTAGGTCATCTTACGTTTCGTATCCCTCTCGCTAAATTCCTGGGCGTGCAAAGAAAAGGAACTTAATTCCAATTATGTCACATAACGACCAGGCCTTTAAAGACTTGACTACCGCTTTAGCCTTGGGTTTTCTCCTTATTTCCCTTCTACTTATAGGGAAGCAAGTATAGTTTTCTCCAAAACATGATGGCAATAACCATTAGCAAACAAAAGTCTAGCTTGTTCTAGGGATGAGAGACAACATAGTAAAATTTCTGTTCCTTGGAGACTGAAGACTCTGCTTGCAAGTCGATATTCGTACCTCAGTTAAGGGACCAATAAGTGGAAGACCTGGCAACTGGCCAGATTGCAGATTCTATTTCAGTTTTAGACTAAGGCTCTTTCCTGAGCGTTTCCTATTGGTTACGTAGACAATATGTCTACGTGACAGGCTTGGAGGTTAGGCTACGTTAGGTTAGGTTAGATGTATGTAAATGAACTGGATCGAAATAAATTAATGCTAGTTAAAACGCCACGGGAAAACTGAATCCTATTTATATCGATTTCACTTAATATATAACCTTACCTAGCAGACAGTTACCCATCAAATTTACGTCCGTATAAACATAGAACATCAGAAAGCAGGATCAATCACAGAAATTATTCAGAATAGAGATGTCAGTAATCAACAACTAATATTCCGGCATTCACGAAATGTTTATAAATATATTAAACCCATGGATATCTAAACCAAATAGAAGTATAAATAAATTGTATAATTAATATTTACTAATTCTGAGCACAGAATAATTATAAAAATAATTAAAACAGTAAAATGTAGTAATATAAAATTATTATAGTCACATTTGACTGCAATGAGTTTATTTCTAAAACAAAACTTTAGTATACATTATTATTATTATTATTATTATTATTTGTTGTAATAATTATCACTACTATATTATAATGATAAAGAAATGTAAAAATCTGATGTTACACTCACATGACTTTTTCTAACTGTTCTACAAACTTCTTACAAAGGATTTTTCTCTTTCTGCACCTTGCTAATCGTGGTACTCATTAGCACAATGTTCTTATTATTTAGTTCCGTATAAGAAGGAAGAAAATAAGGGATTACACTAGGCTAAACCAATAGTCAAATGTTTTAAAAGCTGTCGCTATGCGATTGTCATTACAAATCGCTTATTTTCTTGGCCAGGAGAAGAACACAAGAAAAACGGACACTCCCGTCTGAGAAAACTATAAGTGCTTCACAATTGAAACTAATAACAATGAATACCTCGAAAACGGTAAACTCCACGAGAAAAATATATGACACAACTTGTGTATTTTAATAAGGCCTAATTTTTTGTACAGTAAGTTTTTGTCTATCTCTTACGGTTTAATAGTTATGCCAAATTAAGCAAAATTCATCGGGAATAAACTGTTGTTCAGAAGCTATTCCCAGAAAATTCAAGATAGACATTTTATTTGTTAGATAAATATCTTTAATATACGATATTTTAATCAAAATCGCCAGAGCCATTTTTATGAAAATCAACATTTTCGAAAAAAGTTCCATGTCAAGGGTAATTTGGGGTGGAGGGATTTTTCTCAAAATCTTCGTGTCGCATCCCTGGAAGATACTAAACTTAAGTACCAAGTTTGGTATTTTAGCTACTTTTTGTTTTTTTGTTATCTTGTTCACAGGCACACGGACACACACACACACGAACCTTTTTCTCAAAATGCTTTTTTGGATACAGGGGGTCCTAAAACATGTATTTCCGGTGAAATCTCGGTATCGAACTTTTGGGTGGAATACAATACTTTTCTATCCCTATGTGCATTGTGCATATGGGGCTAGAGAAAGTAAAAATTATTGGGTACTAATGTTTTAATGCATATAATAGTATCATTGTAACGGGGCATGCACATGAATATTTAATAAAAAAAAAACTAAAACTGAACTAGAATCTGAAGTATCGCTGGCAGCTGCAAACGTAGGTTTCCAACCGCAAACCACCTAAATCCAAACGCCAAAGTCACGCCGAGGGTTATCATGTTCTGAAGAATACTGGGACTACTTTTCTAACGTTTATCTCGATTAACATGACGCAAATTAAAGGATATCCTTTTATAATTTGTTTGCAAAACAAGTAGAGAAAGTAGGGTCACTAATTTCAAGTCACTACACGTAATATTTGCAGTTTTAAAGCTAAATTTTGCTATAGTCAGCAACACCGCAGCCCTCCCCCATCCAATTTATATGTCCACGAGCCGCCACTGGCGAGAACAAAGATTAAAACACAATTTGTCCATGTATAAATTATTAGGACAAATTTATGAAGCGTTGGTTGAGTCAAACATTCCGGTCCTAAGGGAGTGCTCTTGTATAAACTTGTGTATATATTCTGCCATGTGGATAGTGGATTGCGTCCGGTAATGTCCTCACGAGATTATGACGCGCACGGTTTTGCTGATGGCTGTTTTATCGGAGGCCGTGTTTTGGATAAACAGCAGCTGCATATAATAGAATGGTAGGTCAGATTTAAACCGGGCAAAACAGCCGTTAGTTCGTATAGGCAATTTTCCAACTGTAGAAAATTGTATTAACAGAAAGGTGGGTTCAAAACTGTACTTCAAACATGTCAAACGTATTACTTTCCTACACACACAGGTTTCGGCTGATAACTCCTGGGCTTCTCAACAAAAACAGCATTTAAAAACAATATTTTTGCTTTATGTCTCAACATAATCTCCAGAAAGGCTAATACATTTGTCATATCGGTGTTCTAATTTAATTAAACCGTCTCTGTAGTGCGATTTATCAAGGTTCTCAAAATAACTGTTTACCTCCCCGTTGCTGTGAAACCTTCGTAGACCAAGAAATTTTTTGAGGTCTGGGAACAGGTAGTAGTCACAGGATGCTAGATCTGGCGAATAGGGTGGATGTTCAAGCAATTGCAACTTTAAATCTCACATTTTTACTATCTCTATACGTACTATATACATAGTGTATAGAGAAGGAATTGCACTCCACCAAAACATTCGATATCGAGATTTCACCGGAAATATATGTTTTAGGGTCCCCTGTACCCAAAAAAAGCATTTTCAGAAAAAGGTCCGTGTGTGTATCCGTGGGTCTGTGAACACGATAACTTAAAAACGAAAAGTCGGTAAAATACCAAACTTGGTATTTAAGTTTAGTATCTCCCAGGGATGCGACATGAAGAGTTTGAGAAAAATTCCCCCAACCCAAACTACCCTTTACATGGAAATTTTTTCGAAAATTTTGATTTTCTAAAAAATGACTAACGATTTTGATTAAAATATCATATACTAAAGATATTTACCTGACAAACAAAATGTATATTTTGAATTTTCTGGGAATAGCCTCTGAAGACTACTTTATGTATGAATTTTGCATAACTACTAAACCGTAAGAGATGGACAAAAAATGTAGAGCACGTTAAAACACACAATTTATGTTATAGACATTTTTTTCGTGGAGTTGATCGTTTTTGAGAAATTCCTTTTTCGTGGTTTCAGCTTTGAAAAACGTATACTTTTCTCATACAGGAATTTGTCAACTGCTGTCCATACAAACAAAGGAACATCAGTCACATAGCAACCATCTTTTGGCTTTCACTTTAACCTATGGTACTCCCTTATTTCTCTTCTACTTACAATAAAGCAAGGAATAAGACTATTTCTGCTAATTTTTCTCGATTAGCATGAAATAAATAAAAGATAAGCTTATTAACAATAATAATTTACAGAGATATAGAGAAAGTCATGTGAATGGAACACATCAGATTTTTTTCCATTGCTATGACTGAACGAGCATTTTAGTGATGAAACAAGACCTCTCTTTGCTGAACGAAATATTTTTCTTTTCACTGCATCACTCAAACGTTGCAGTATGCTTGTACAGTAGTTACCAGTGATACTTTTATCCTTTTCCAAGTAATCGTTAAAAATAATTCCCTAGGCACCCCAGAAAACACTCGCCATAAGCCTGTTAGTTGACACAATTCAATTTGCCTTTTTTGGAGTTGGTTCAACTGGCGCAATCCACTGTTTAGACTGTGATTTACTTTCTGAAGTGTAGTGATTTATCCAAGTTTCATCCACGGTAATAAGTCATCTCAAAGAGCTCTACATTCCTAACAGAAACTGTTTTTCTTTGCAAATTTTGATCAAGTGTTTACAAACGCAGCACCCATCTAGCTCAGACCATGTGAAAGCTCAAAACATTACTTTAAATATTATCTCCTAGTTCTTTTCATATGTTTACAGCCTCTGCTATCTCAAAAAACTTTAATCTGCGGTCTTCCAGTACAATGATCTCTGGAGTTGTCACTTCTACAGGGCGTCCAGAGACTCATCACTAGTGCTCGTACGTCCCATTTTAATCTCTGCAGCACCTTTTAATCTTTACGTTAAGCCTTTCAAACGGAAGTATTTAATCAAATCCTGCATCTTCGTGAAAACTCTTAAAGTTCTCTTGTTTAAAATGTTGTCTTTCGGAAACTATACAACCCATTGATCTTTAACTATGGATAAAAGCTAGTCTAGAGTAAAATTATACGATGCCAATATCTAACTTGCCTAGTGGCGCCATATCTGTGTGAGGTCCGGGACTTATCAGCCGACCTTCGTACTGTGTAGTGGTCTAGGCGGCCCAAGTTCGATCCCAAGCGCTCATATATGGGATCCGTAGTGCACGAAGGGGCATCTGAGCGGGTTTTTTCCGTGCCCTCCGGTTTCCACCACCACTCATTCCAATGATTGATCCATTATTACCTTTCCAATCATAAATTTTACTTACATTTCATAACATGCACTTCATGTTTATGCCTGGCTATGGGCCGTCCCCTCGTAACAGGTTCTCCATTATGTGGTTTCGTGCCGTAGGCTCCCAGACAGGCTTCTGACCCCTAGGCATTGTCTTGTTAGTCGTAGGGGGCTGTCATTCCTACAAATCGGGGAGGGTAAGCCGATTACGAAACAAAAGTATGTACATAGAAAGTATTGTATTGCACTCAAAAATTCGATACCGAGATTTCACCGGAAATACATGTTTTGGGATCCCCTGAATAGACAAAGCGTTTTTAGGAAAAAGTGGTGTCTGTCTGTGTATGTGTGTCAATATTGCTTTTTATTGTGCATTACCTTTGTTTTTTTATTTTCGTATGTACTCTTTAATTTTTTGTTGTTGTTTTAATACGGCTTTTTAGGTGTATCACAAAAGTACGTACAGTTCAATGTATAATATTATGTCAATAAATACTCTTATTCATTCATTTATTCTGTAGGCAACGAAAGTTTTTAAATATACAACTTGACATTTAAGTTTATCTTCCAAGGATGCGATACGAAGAGTTTCAAGAAAATCCCCCAACCTACAATTACCCTTTACTTGGAAGTAAATTCCAAAATTTCTCATTTTCTCAAAATTGGCTTCAGAAATTTTCATTAAAATCTTAAATTAAAGATATTTAAATGAAATATAAAATGTATATCTTGAATGTTTTTGCAATGGCCTCCAAAGATATCTATATATACTTGACAATTTTTTCTGAACTATGCATAACTGGTAAATCTAAGAAAATGGACAAGAATAATTTACACGAAGATTTAGGTCTCTTAAAATCCACAATTTTGTTCGTATACATGTTTTTACTTTTAGTTGATCTTTTTCGAGATATTCTTTCTTATTGGTTTCAGTTAAAATGTTGTTAAATATAAAACTTGGTGTTTAAGTTTTGTATCTTCCAAGGATACGGCACGAAGATGTTCAATAAAATCCCCCAACCCCAGCTACCCTTTACATGGAACATTTTTCGAAAATGATTAAAATACCGCATATTAAAGCTTTTAACACCACAAATAAAATGTTATCTTGAATTTTATGGGAATAGCTTCTTGACTCTTTTAAATAGCTTGTGGACAAATTTTACTGAATTCTGCAAAACTGGTAAACCGTAGGAGAAAGATAAAAATTTACTACACAAAAATGTATATCTTGTTAAAACACATTTGT
This sequence comes from Hymenopus coronatus, assembly GCA_030762935.1. Lineage (NCBI taxonomy): Eukaryota > Metazoa > Arthropoda > Insecta > Mantodea > Hymenopodidae > Hymenopus > Hymenopus coronatus. The sequence goes on from CM060884.1 coordinate 62,556,274, forward strand.
CGTGGTGTTGACCATTTCCGAGATATTTCTTGTTATTGGTTCCAGTTTTTAGAATATTTAAGTTTTTCTCATACGAGTTTCAGTCTTGTAGCAATCACATTTTAAAACATTTGACTGTCGGTTCAGCCTAGTGTATTCGCTTCTATCGTTTCTGCCAAGTACCTCGATTAGCATAGAAGAATAAGTGTATTAGAAATAATTTGATAGACTAGAAAAGTCATGTGAATCGGATTGTTTTATTTTGAGATGCTTCACCGTAAGCTTAAGACAGAAAAGGCGAAAATTGAACATGGGAAGCTCTTATAACTGACACGCAGCGCTCTTGCTCGGGTTAGCTGCCCATTTATTTGTTTTTCCATGCTGCGGAGTGTTGTAGCGCGTGTTGCATATTCAGTGACTCGCGGAAGGAAGGTGTTTTCTTCGCCCCTACCTTAGAAAATACGCCGCATATGAGGTACATATTAATGTGAAAAAACGAGAGAAAGTGCGAAAACAAAGTCTATAACTAATTGTTTTTATTTCGTACATAGTAGGTAGACAGGATAATGCAATCCACCTACAATTTCGATAAGGAGGTCTGGAAATTTACGTGTCAGTGTCCCCTGAAACTAAAGGGGCATTTTTAGAAAAAAGTCTAACAGTACATGTGAGTTTAAGTACAGCATAATTCAAAAATAAAAGTTCGTTAAAAAGGTAAACCTGATATTTAAGCTCAATATCTTTAAACAATGAGATCCCACACTCCAACTAACTTTCACATTTTCAAAACATTTGATTTTTTTCAAATATGGCTCAAACGACTTTGATTAAAATTCCGTATATTAAATATATATATAAAAATATATATCTTGAAATTTATTGATAAACATGATGAGGCAGATTAAATTGTAATCTTTCGTAAGGAAATTTTGATTGTTTAACAACTAGAGAAAGTCGTGTAAATTGAACATATCAGATGTTTATAATAATACATTTTTAAAATAAAACATCTGATATGTTCCATTAACATGACTTTCTCAACATCTCTACAGCAAATTATTGTTATAAAAAGGTTATGCTTCTATTTACTTCATTCTAATCGAGAAATAATTAGCAGAAGTAATCTTATTACTTGATTCCTTGAAAGTAGAAGCGAAATAAGGGAGTACCATAGGTTAAAATGATAGTTGAAAGCTGGAAGCTATGTGACTGAAGTTCCTTTGTTTGTATGGACAGGAGTTGACCAATTCCTGTATGAGCAAAATATAAGTTTTTCAAAGCAGAAACCAAAAACAAGGAATGTCTCAAAAACGATGAACTCCACGAAAAATGTATATAACATAAATTGTGTGTTTTAATATGCTCTACAGTTTTCGTGTGGTAAGTTTTTGACCATCTCTTACGGTTTAGCACTTATTAAACGTTCCGTAAAATTCAGCCAGAATAAAGTAGTCTTTAGAGGCAATTCCCAGATAGTTAGATATATATATATATCTTTCATTTGTCAGGTAAATATATTTAATATATGATATTTTAATACAAAATCTTTAGAATCAGTTTTGAGAAAATCAAAATTTTTGAAAAAAGTTCCAAGTAAAGAATAGTAGGGGGTGGGAGGATTTTCTTGAAAATCTTCGTGTCGCATCCTTGGAAGATACCAAAGTTAAACACCAAGTTTGGTATTCAACGTTATTTTTGTTTTTTAGCTATCCTGTCCAAAGACGCACAAACACGCACACACGGATCTTTTCCAAAAATGCTTGTTTTGGATTCAGGTGGACACAGAATATGTATTTCCGGTGAAATCTGAGTATCGAGGTTTTGGATGATATAGATATAGTACATGTAGAGAAAGTAAAAATGTTATTAAAATAACTGTTTAAGCTATTAGTCTGAAACAGGACAAAAATTGCACTATTATTGTACATAAAAGGTGGCAAGTTCAAAAGTAGGACATATACTGGGTGTTTTTCAAAGTTCATAGATGCGCTACCTCAAGAACGGATAAGCTTTCAGTTACTGCTTTTCATTTTTACTTTCTCTACATAGTTTATAGAGAAGGTATTGCACTCCACCAAAAATTCGATATCGACATTTCACCGGAAATGTTTTAAGAGTCCCTTGTATCCAAAAAAAGTATTTTCAGAAAAAGGTCCGTGTGTGTCCGTGTGTCAGTGAGACTGTGAACACGATAACTCAAAAACGAAAAGTCGGTAAAATACCAAACTTGGTATTTAAGTTTAGTATCTTCCAGGGATGCGACACAAAGATTTTGAGAAAAATGCCCCCACCCCAAACTATCCTTTACATGGAACTTTTTTCGAAAATTTTGATTTTATAAAAAATGGCGCTAACGATTTTGATTAAAATATTGTATATTTCAGATATTTACCTCAAAAATAAAATTTATATTTTGAATTTTCTGGGAATAGCCTCTGAAGACTACTTTATTCTAAGTGAATTTTACGGAATTTTGCAAAACTGCAAAACCCTAATAGATGGACAAAAACTTACCACACAGAAAATGTAGAGCACATTAAAACACACAATTTATGTTGTATACATTTTTTTCGTGGAGTTGATCGTTTTTAAGATATTCCTTTTCTCATACAGGAATTTGTCTACTCCTGTCCATACAAAGGAACTTCAGTCATATAGGAAGTCCCTTATTTCCCTTCTACTTACAAGGAAGCAAGTAATAAGACTGTTTCTGCTAATTTTTTGTCGATTAGCATGAAGTAAATAGAATTATAAGCTTTTTAAAACTAATTTGTTACAGAGATGTAGAGAAAGTCATGTGAATTGAACACATCAGATTTTTATTAAATTACCAAAGATACACAAGTTTGCTTTTAAGTTATCGATTCATTCGCGAGACAGCTGGAGAGAGAGAATAGAATGACTAAATTTCCAAAGCAGAGAGCCAGGCACATTCTGTGGCACTCAATCCCTGGCTTCCTGGACGGTCTGAATACCAAGACAGCCCCTCTGTTTCATTGTGTTCATTACAGAGCTGTGTTAACAGCGATCAGCAAACAGCTTGTCGATTACTACCCTAGCTGCTACGAATGCTATTTAACGGGCAGGTTCGCTTACCCAATTTTCCTCATCGCTACCTTCACCTTAATTGCGAAAACATTACAATTTACGGCGAGTGGACTCCACGGTATTAAACTGGATGCCGGTCAGAAGAGAGATTGTCTCGATGGTGGATATCAGGCTTCTATATTACTGATATTGCTTCGGACTCATTCCTAAATCTTGCATATACAGCATCGCATTTTTAACATTTGATGAAGATAACAAACCAAACTAGATAAATCAAATTAGTCCAAATATATCATCACATCCTAGTACCTGTCATTTAGTGTTTTGTTCAGCAATTTGTGCTCCATTCACCATCTGTTCAGATTTGTTGGACAGGTAAAATCAGACTGAAAAACTGGATGCCATGGCCAGAATTTGAACCACGGAAACTCCTGGTCTCCAGCCGGTTGCTTTCCCATTTAGCTACCAATGACTGGCATGTTTTCCATCAAACCACAAGTTAGCCCCAAATTATTTTGAGATGATATACCCCAATGGCGAATTACAATATCGGGAGGTTCGTTTACCCAATTTTCCTCACGCTACCTTCACCTTAATTGCAAAAACATTACAATTTACAGCAAGTGGACTCCATGGTATTAAACTGGATGATTTCAAATGTGCAGTGACGTGGTTTTGAAGATCTTAAAAGTGCTGTCCTCCGAGCCTAGTTCTGAGAAAAGGTGAAAGTCGCTGGGTGCCAGGTCAGGACTGTACGACGGATGAACCAAAATGTCCCATCGACTTGTTCAAGGAGCCGATGGGTTGTGCCAGCAGTGTGTGGACGAGCGTTGTCATGGATCAACACAATTCCTGAAGTCAGCATGCCTCTTTGTTTGTTTTGAATAGCTCTCCGCAAGCGTCGTGAAGTTTCACAATAAACAACTGCATTGACAGTGGTTCCGAGGCTGCATCTTTAACGGCAACATTTTTTGAAGTAGGTGCACAGGTACGATAAATGTCTCATCTTTTCGGTGATTATGTTTAAAAATAACCATAAGTGTACAAAACTTTTAGTAATAAAATAATCGTTTTCTATGAACTTGTCTTTTATTTGTAGCCTATCGGAGGTTGAAAAAAACGACCCTCGTAGAATGGAAAGTTTAAAGGAGATAATAAAGGAGTGGTAAATTATATACCAAGCTACTTCTGTTTTACACCAAGGATATTAAACTATTTTATAGGGGCTGTTTTTGAGCTGGTGTTTTGAATTGTGAGCAACGAGGAGAGCTATAGTCGTCTTTCTCGTAAGCTATCAACGCTGTGTGATGTGAAATGCTATAATAAAGAAAAGGATGCAGCCTGTAGGGGAGTTTAAGCAGCCTAGAGCAAAGCGATGTCCTGATAGAAGCAGAAGAGACATTTGCAGCCGTGTTCTTGTGAAGGACCCTCCAAGCGTTATTACCATCAGAGGAAGAACCGTCCGTCCCTTGGATGCATTAATGATCAAAGGCAATTTACGAACTATGGTGAGTTACTCGGAAGCATGTACTGCCACAGAAAGAGAACTTATTCTCCGACTGCAACATGCATTGTATTCATTATTTTCACTAGAGAATTCTTCCCGAGCTTCCAAATGAAAATAACAAATCTGACAACGATAACCGGTGGACACGGAAAAACAAGAGCCTACCATCAAATATTTAAGATTCTAGATAATCCAAACTGCCCATGCAACATAGAAGAACAAACTGCAAATCACCTAATTTACGTGTGTTCAGTGTTAAAAAAATCTTATGTGTACCATTCACATGACTCTCTATATCCCTTCAACAAATTATTCTTAAAAAGCTTATAATTCTGTTTACTTTATGCTAATCAGAAAAAAACTAGCCGAAATAGTCTTATTACTTGATTCCTTGTAAGTACAAGCGAAATAAGGGACTACCATAGGTTAAAGTGATAGTCCGAAGCTGGTTGCTATGTAAAGGAAGTTCCTTTGTTTATATGGATAGGAGTGAACAAGTTCCTGTATGAGAAAAGTTACGTTTTTCATAGCAGAAACCAAAAATAAGTAATGTTTCAAAATCGAGGAACTCCATGAAAAAAATGTATATAACAAACTGTGTGTTTTAATGTGCTCTACATTTTTTGTAGAGTAAGTTTTTGCCTATCTCTTACGGTTTAGCAGTTATTCAAAATTCAGTAAAATTCATCCAGAATAAACTACTCTTCAGAGGCTATTCCCAGAAAATTCAAGACATACATCTTTTTTTGTCAGGTATATATCTTAAATATACGAAATTTTAATCAAAATCGTTAGAGCCATTTTTGAGAAAATAAAAATTTTTGAAAAAAGTTCCATGTAAAGGGTAGTTGGGGGTGGGGGGATTTTTCTCAAAATCTTCGTGTCGCATCCCTGGAAGATACTAAACTTAAATACCAAGTTTGATATTTTACCGACTTTTCGTTTTTGAGTTATCGTGTTCACAGACACCGGACACAGACACACACACACACACGCACACACACACATGGACCTTTTTGTGAAAATGCTATCTTTGGATGTTGGGGAACCTAAAACATATATTTCCGATGAAATCTCTGTATCGAATTTTTGGGTGGATGCAATAGCTTCTCTATACACTATGTACATAGTGCTTATAGAGAAAGTAAAAAGAAAGATAAAATCTGATTAGTAGAACTCATAATGAATGGTCAGTAAATAAAAGTGCATTAATCAATTCTTATTTCACACACTTCGTATCGTTTGTTAATTCCATTGATTTTGACAAACTCTGAAAGTCTAATAATTATAATATCAAAAAACCATTTGTTGTAAAAAAATTTTAAAATTGTATACTGATAACCAATTTTGTAAATGATTTATGTTTAGCAAGTAGAATTACTATGGTAATGGAAGAACATAAACAAAATAAATAAAATAAAGCAGGTATGGGTAAAACACTAATCACTTGACAGGCAACGGGCAAAGTCGGTTAATACCACGATGTTTGAACCGAGCCAATAGATGGAGACACAAGCAATGAGAGATAAATTACTTTAAAGAAGGGACAAATATGCATTGAAATGGCCAGGGGAAAACTTTTATGAAATACGTGGAGAAGGTAAAAACGGATTTTACCAAGGTGCGAATGTGCCCAGTATACGAACTGGCAAGTGACGTCATGGATGGGGCGCAGTATTGGAGGGTAAGACGTGGTCAGTGCCTTGAACTCTCCCGGCCGGTTAATGCGGTCCTCATAACCTGAAGCCACTACTTCTCCATCAAGCAGCTCCTCAATTGGTCCCCCCCAGGAACTAAACTAAAGCTCATAGAATAGAAAATAAATCCCTACTGAATTTATATGCTTGAAGACGTACATTAAAACTTCAGAAATGTCTGTATTAGAGCTGGTGTAGGCATCTAATTTTTATTTTCTCTAGCACATATGTAAAATGTACTTAGTAGGTAGAGAACGCATTGTATTCCAATAAAAATTCTATACCGAAATTTCACTGAAAATACTTGTTTTGCGGTGCCCTGAGTCCATAAAAAACATTTTTAGAAATAGGTGAGTGCGTGGTTCATATGCGCGTATGCATATATGTCTTTGGGCAACATAACTAGAAAATGAAAAGTATGTTGGTATTTAAGTTCAGTATATTCCAAGAATGCGACAAAAAGATTTTCAAGAAAATACTCTCACCCTCAGCTATCCTTAACATGTAACATTTTTAGAACATGTTTATTAAATGTAAAGCACTTCAAATATCGGGACAAAAAAAAAAAAAAAAAAAAAAAAAAATGTAAATCTTGAATTTTCTGAGAATAACCTCTGAACACCTTGTCATTCTGGAATGGTTTTTTTGAACCGCGAGGGATAGGCACAGACTTACTCAATAAAACATTAAATTTCATTAGAGTACAGAATTTGTCATTGGTATACATTTTCGTATAGTTATATAATATATACATATACATATATATATATATATATATATTTTTTTAATTCCTTCTTTTGTATAGCCCCTTTTAACATCAATGGTCATATCGGGGGCTTTCACTTGTGAAACTGTAGGTTCAGAACATTAGGTTAATAAACTTTATATTACTAAACACTCTCACATTCATACTTCCAGACTCTATGGGGGATAGGGAATAATTCCGGTTAAAGAAAAATTCCCCGCCCCAGCCGGGAATCGAACCCGGGACCTCCTGGTGAGAACTCAGCTCGCTGACCACTCGACGACGGAGGGAGTCATTACCTGTTATTGTTTTCAGTTTTAAACTAGTTAAACCGAAAATTGTCTTAACGGTTAAGAAAGTTTTTTTTATTTCTTTTATTTTACTCCCGGTGATGCAAAAGAGAATAAAGTGTCAATTGTTTCACTTACAGAGGGATTTTAAGAGATTTAACTATCGCTTTAGTCTAGTATATTCCCTTATTTCCTTTCTACTTTGAAGGAAGTAAGCAATAAGAATTTCTGCTATTGTTTATCTCTATTAGTATTACGTAAATGAAAGAATGTTCTTTTGTAAGGTAAGTTTTTTAAGAAAGTTATGTCAATGGAAGACAGAATAATTATATTATTTTACATTTGGAATTTTATTCTTTACATGTGAGTTACCTCTGACACAATTATTTCAGCTAGGCCAACAGATGATAGAGCCAAAGGAGATGTGTATTTTGACATGGCATAATTTATTACTTTCTCTATACGTACTATGTACATAGTGTATAGAGAAGGTATTGAACTCCATCGAAAAATTCGATACCGAGATTACATCGGAAATTTATGTTTTAGGGTCCCCTGTATCCAAAAAAGGTGTTTTCAAAAAAAGGTCCGTGTGTGTGTCCGTGGGTCTGTGTGTCTGTGAACACGATGATTTAAAACGAAAAGTCGGTAAAATACCAAACTTGGTATTTAAGTGTTATACTTCGTACATTTACATAGTTGACAATGAATGAACCGAGCAAAGAACATGTTTTGCATTACACTAATACACCTTAAAGGTCATATTTAAAAGTTTTCACTGTTTTTCCCGTATTCAATTATTCCAAACAGCTGAAGAGATAAGCTGTCCTCGGTAACAACCCTTGATCTGGTGGATCAAATAAGTTTATAAAACACTAAAACAAAATCGAATCTGAGTCAATCAAAGTCAATGTGTACATTTAAATGCAAACATTTGTTGATATAAGATCCAGTCACCTTTTGGTTGGTATAGAAATGCCACTCTCACTGTCTCCTTTCCTCCATTACCAACTTTCCCTCTTGCCTTCTAAACTACTGAAGTTAGTTTCATGGTTCAATTCACTTCTCAAATTGGATAAATATGTCCAATCATGTGTAAAAGTGTGCTTTTTCTGCAACCAATCACATTTCTGATTCACTCAAACTTGATCAAATTCTCCTATGTAGTTTCTCCTTACATGATAAGCGTAGCTACTTTTCTTAGCTTTCTCTGGCACATAGAATGCAAATAGTTAGGTAGAGAAAAATTGCAATCTATCCAAGATTTCACCAGAAATATAGGATTCTTTAAACATCAAGGAATCTTAAAACGTTTAGAAAACCCTCCCTGTTGTGTCAGTCAGTTTTTCAACTAAAAAAAAAACTGATATGTTCCATTCCCATGACTTTCTTTACACATCTACATCAAATTATTGTTAAAAAGCTTATGCTTCTATTTATTTCATGCTATTCCAGAAACAATTAGTAGAAATAGTTTTATTACTTGCTTCCTTGTAAGTAGAAGCGAAATAAGGGAGTATCATAGGTTAAAGTGATAGTCAAAATCTGGTTGCTATGTGACTGAAGTTCCTTTGTTTGTATGGACAGGAGTTGACAAATTCCTTTATGAGAGAAGTACAATTTCAAGGCTGAAACCAACAAGGAATATCTAAAAATCGATCAAGTCCACAAAAAATGTATATAAAATAAATTGTGCGTTTTAATGTACTCTACAATAAGTACTTCACAACTGAAACTAATAACAAGGAATAACTCTAAAACGGTAAGTTCTACGAAAATAACGTTTATGATATAACTGGTGCACTTTAACGAGATCTACATTTTTTGTACAGTAAGTTTTTTTTCTATCTCTTTCGGTTTACTAGTTATTCTAAATTAAGCAAAATTAATCCAGAATAAACAGGTCTTTAGCAGCTATTCCCGAAAAATTCAAGATATACATTTTATTTGTGATAAAATGGTTTTAATATGTGATATTTTAATCAATGTCGTAAGAGCTATTTTTAAGAAAAACAAAATTTTCGAAAATTTTTCCATGTAAAGAGTAGTTAGGGGTGGAGGGATTTTCTTGAAAATCTACGTGTCGTATCCTCGGAAGATACCAAACCTAAATACCAAGTTTAGTATTCAACCGTCTTTTCATTTTTGAGCTATGCTGTCCACAGGTACATACATGGACCTTTTTCTGAAAATGCTTTTTATGGACTCAGGGGGTCCTAAAACATGTATTTCCGGTGAAATCTCGACATCGAATTTTTGGGTGCAATACAATACTTCTCTATCCCTATGTACATTGTACATACGGGGCTACAGAAAGTAAAAAAAAAAAATAATAAAATAAGGATAGGGCTTCATTGACCCTGAATATGCATTCATTTGTGTCTTAAACACCCTGTATCCTAGGGTTAATCTTCTTTTGTAATAGACATTTAGAAATCCTGAGCTATTAGCAACCTCAAACGATCCCACCTTTCTAGAACAATCAAAAAGGATAGAACCCAGTACAAGTGGAACTAGAGAAAGCTGTATGAAAGTAACACAAGATTTTTTAAGACTTTAACGGACCTATAATTCAATATGCGGGAGCAATATTAATATTCAGGCTCCTAACCAAACGAATGAAAAAACGTCTCGTAATTTTAGAATAATATTTATCCGGCTAGATTATACTTTAAACTGATAGCATTAGGAAGGACTGGTCGACCCGTTTTCTCGTGCAAGTAAAACTTTTATTTTGAGAATAATGAACAGGAGGCGACGTTTCCAAGCGAATGAGCGAAATGGCGAATAAATATTAAACATGTGTGCATTTGATAATGGTGTGTTGCGGGACTCGAGCCATTCGTTATGGATTTTCCACGACGTTGCCTTGGAGTCCGACGGTTCCTGTGTGATCACAGACCATCACTCAGAGAGCAATATTGTACTGCGGGCGTCATTGGATCCGGATAAAGATAATAGAGGATACCTCGATCGATACATCACCAACAACCATAACTCTGCATGCGGTGTAACCAAAAGCACTGGGGTAGAAATAAATGGCAATGTTGCACATTTGGTATGCTCCACAAACTTGTTACTTACCACCCAGAAACTTTCTGTAAATTCATAAAAGAAAGTCTGCTACGTTCCATTCACATGACGTTCTCTATATCTCTATACAATACTATTAATTAGCTTATTCTTCAATCGGTCATCTCCTTAGCGCAGTAGTACCAAGCGGGAGACCTGGGTTCGACCCCCAGTACTGGCGTGGGGATTTTTTCCCCGCTGGGTGACCTGGCCCGGGGTGCACTCAGCCTCGTAAGGTCCCTGGGGGCCAATTGAGGAGCTACTTGATGGAGAAGTAGCGGCTCCAGGTCATGAGGACCGCATTGACCGGTCGGGGGCGCGAGGCGCTGACACCGCATCACCCCATCCATGACGTCTGTAGTAGACGGAGATGGGGGACGCAGCGGCCAAGGTTCCCCGTGAGCTGTCGTGCCATGGAGTTATATTTATTCTTCTATCTACTTCATGCTAATCGAGAAAATCATTAGCAGAAACAGTCTTTTTACTTAGTCCCTTATAAGTAGAAGGGGAATAAGAGAATATACTACGCTAAACCAACAGAAAATGTTTTAAAATGAGCTTGCTATGGGATTGAAATCGATTATTTGCCTGCCTAGGGCTTGACATTCCCGCATAAGAAAAGTATAGTTATTTTAAACAACTGAAACCAATTAAAAGAAATATCTCAAAAAAAGATCAACTCCACGAAACATAAAAAATGTTTTTTAACAAGATATACATATTTTGTGTAGTAAGCTGTTGTCTATCTCTTACGCTTTGCCATTTATACAAAATCCAACAAAATTCATCTAGAACAAAGATGCATTCAGAGGCTATTTTGAGCAAATTCAACATTGACATTTTATTCTCCACGTAATATCTTTAATATACGACATCTTAATAAAATATGTTAACCATTTTTTAGAATATAAAAAATATCGGAAATTTTTCCATGTAATATGCAGTTGCGGGTGATGGATTTTCTTGAAAATCATCTTCTTTTTTCGAATTTTTTTTCATTTAAAGGGTCATTTGGAGTGCGGGGATTATCCTCAAAATCTTCGTGTCGCATCCTTGGAAGATACTTTATACACCAAGTTTGTTATTTTACTGACTTTTCGATTTTATGTTACCGCGCTCACAGACAGACGCACACGCACACGCCGGTGAAATCTCGGTATCGAAATTTTAGGTGGAATACAATACATTCTCTATATTCTATATACATAGTACGTGTAGAGAAAGTAAAAATCTGTTGTATTGCAATCATATGACTCTCTACATCTCTATCAAACTATCGCTCGAAAGTTTGTGTTTCTCTCTGTAGCATGCTAATCGAGATAATCATTAGCAGAAATTGTCTTTATTCTTCGTCCCTTGTAAGCAGAAGGGTAAAAATTTAATGTATTCCACTCACATGATGTCCTCTAGCTGTTCGGCAAACAAATCTTTAATTCAAAACGTTAATCTCTTATCTACATCATACTAATATAAACACAAGCAGAAGTGGTCATATTATTAGCTCCTTGTAAGAAGAAGGGGAATAAGGAAATAGACAGGCTAAATCGATAGCATCGTTCTTTAAAAGGTCACTATGTGAAATACTGAAATTCTAATCTATTTGATTACAAGGAGTAAACAAACGAGAAATGAGAACAAAGATATCTTGCCGTTTGGGAAAAGTTTAAGGGGCTAAAACCGAAACCAACAATCCCGAATAACTCAAAAACGGTTCACTCAAAAAAAAAAAAAAATATGTGTATAACAAATTGCGTGATTTAATAATATCTAAATGTTTTGTGTAATAAGTTTTTGTTTATTTCTTACGGTTTTCCAGTTATCCAAATTCATTCAGATGAAGAGTTCTTAAAGAGACTATTCCTCGAAAATCCAAGATACACATTTCGTTTGTCATAAAAATATCTTATACATAAATATCGTCACAGCCATTTTTTAGAAAAAGGAAGGAAGTAATAAGAGAAATTATGTTAATATTTATCTTGATCAGCAATGTGCAGATAAAAGAATAATCTTATGTAAGCATAGCATAGCTAGAGAAATTTATGTGAATGGAACACATTAGATTGGTTTTATCCTACTTCAAATATAACACAATATTTGTAGCGATTTAAAGTTTATAGCGAGTTTTGAAATACCCTATACTATTACAAAACTTTCAATATTTAACACCTCGCTGCAATTTTTTGAGGGTGCCTAAAGTTGCTTCAGTAATATTAGTTTTAATAATGTAAATGAAGATTTTCTAGAATTTGTAGGAAATTTATATAGGAAGTGCTTAGAACAACTTTACTATACAATGGTGCTCCTTTGCTCTTTTGTTTTATTCTTATAACGTGGAAAATATCTCCTCTCCTCATAAATTTCTCGATTATTTATGAAATGTGTGTGCTTAAATCACAATTTACAAAGAAAAACTGAAGAGAGAAAATATTCTAGAGATAATGGAAGCAGGGAAACTTTGTATGAGCGTCGAGTTTTGTTTACTCAGGTAAGAATTCAAGTAATAATTCAGTCTCGCATTACTCCTTCCTTTCGAGTCATAACTGTAAGGCAAGTACACAGGAAGCTGAAGGAAAACGCGTGCATTTGTAGTTTACCTTCAACGTCTATTTATGCGTGGTAGTTATCATTGATAATACACTGAAGATTTCGTAAAATTCAACATGAGTACTAGGTTCAATAAGTTCTAAGAAAATCCAAAAATTACACTACTAACATCGAAAACATTTTTACTTTCTCTACACGCACTATGTACATAGTGTATAGGTTAAGTATTGTATTCCACCGAAAAAGTCGATACCGAGATTTCACCGGATAAACCTGTTTTAGGACCCACTGAATCCAAAAAAAAAAGAAATTTCAGAAAAAGGTCCGAAAATACCGATAAATACCAAACTTGGTATTTAAGTTTAGTATTTTCCAAGGATGCGACACGAAGATTTTGAAGAAAATCCCCACATTCCCAACTACCTTTGACATGGAATATTTTTCGAAAATATTGATTTTCTCAAAAATAGCTCTAAGGATTTTCATTAAATTCTCGTATATTAAAGATATTTACCTATCAAATAATCTTGAATTTTCAAGGAATAGCCTCTGAAGACTACTTTATTCTGGATGATACTTAATTCTTACGGAATTTTGCATAACTGCTAAACCGTAAGAGATAAACAAAAACTTACGACACAAAAAATGTAGAGCACATTAAAGCATACAATTTATGTTGTATACATTTTTGTCGTGGAGTTGATCGCTTTAGAGATATTCCTTATTTTTTGTTTCAGCTTTAAAAAATGTTCACATACAGGAATTTGTCAACTCCTGTCCATACAAACAAAGGAACTTCAATCACATACCAACCACTTTTGACTTCACTTATAACCTATGATACTCCCTTATTTCGCTTCTACTTACAAGGAAGCAAACAATAAGAAAATTTCTGCTATTTTTTTCTCGATTACCATGAAGTAAATAGAAGAATAAGCTCATTAACAACAATAATTTGTTACAGTGATGTAGAGAAAGTCGTGGGAATGGAACACATCAGATTTTGCATTTAGCAACTGTCGTCTGTTATTAGATGGCAGTAAAAGTTTCAGCTATAATCGTTGCCATAGACGATTGAATCAACAATCTTGAGTTTCTTTAGAACAATGGGAGGGGGGAACGACTTTCATACACTTCTATGATTAAACACTTCTATTTAAATCACTTAACACCAAAAGAGATAAAAGCAGAGCTGGATGAAGTTCATTGCGCATCTGCTCCTTCGTTTGCAAAAAATTACAATTGGATAAATGAATTTAAACGTCGCCGTACATCCACAAATGATGAACATCGTTCCGGACGTCTAGCAGAAGTAATTTCCTCCGAAATTATTGATAAATACCAGGTTTCAAAGATCGCGAATTAGTAGTTGCCACAGGCATATTACAAGGTACAGTGTTCTCAATTTTGCACCAAAAATTAGCTCTCGGCAAGATGGGTGCCGCGTTTGCTCTCAATGGAGAATAAACGCAATCGTGTGATCGATTCGAACCTGGTGGCACTTTTCGGTCGCAATCCTGACAAGTTTTTGCGTTGATACATAACTGTGAATGAAACTTGGATACACTACTACACTTCAGATAAAATAACAATGGAAACAGTGGGATTTTAATAAAGTAAAGGTGGTGCAATCTGCGGTCAAGGTTATGATCTCGGTTTTTTGAAAAGTACGCGGAATCATCTGCATTGATTACTTGCAGAAAGGAAGGACGAGAGTGCTATGCATTGTTATTTCACCGGTTTAACGGAGAAATCAAGAAAAAGCGGCCTCATTTGGCAAAGAAAAGGTCTCTCTTTCATCAAGGCAATACAATGATGCACACCTGCGCAGTTTCGATGGCGAAAATGTTGAATTAAGGTTCAAATTAGTACAACCACCACCATATTCTCCAGATTTGATCCCCAGTAACTTTTTTCTTATTTCCAAGGTTGAAAAAATAACTCGGCGGAAAACGATTTACGTCTAACAAAGAGGTTCTCTCCAAAACAGATACCTATTTTGAGAACCTTACGAATCTCTAGTTTTTAGAAGGCTTAAAACAGCTGGAGTAACGCTGGCAAAATTGTGTGTGTGTGGGGGGGGTCGCGTGTATCCGTGTGTCAGTATGTCCGTAAACACGATAACTCAAAAATGAAAAGTCGGTAAAATACTTGCTACTTAAATTTAGTAGTTTCCAGGCATGCAACAAGAAGACTTGGAGAAAAATCACCCCACGCCAAATTAACCTGTAGTTGGAAAAAAATTCGAATATTAAGATTTGCTCAAAAATGGCTCTAATGCTCATTGATTAAAATACCGTATATTAAACATATTTATATGTAAAATAAAATGTATATTTTGAATTATCTGGGAATAGACTCTAAATACCACTTTAATCTGAGTGAATTTTGCTGAATTTGCGTAAATGGTAAACCGTAAGAGATACGCAAAAACTTATTACAAAAAAAAATATATATCACGCTGAAACGCACAATTTATTCATATGCTTTTTTTTCGTGGAATTAACCATTTATGAGATATTCCTTTTTATTTCTTTCAGACTTAAAATAGTAAAAACTTTTCTCACGACGTAGCAACCAGCTTTAAAATATTTGACTATCGTTTTAGCCTAGTGTACCTATTCCCTTGTTTTATTCCTACTGACATGGAAGTAAGTAATTAAGACAATTTATGGTAATGTTTATCTCGATTATATAAAGTGGATAGAAGAATATGCTTTTTAACAATAATTTGTTACAACGATGTAGAGAAAGTCATGTGGATGGAACACATCAGATTTTTACTGTGATATAGTTCATTACTTTTTTTCTCCCGTAGTGGCACAATGAAGGCGCTCAAAACTGCATTCTTCTTTCAGTTTCATTCGCAGGGGCGTCGAACAGAAGATTTCTCTAATCTCTCATAGTAGCATCTCTCACTGTATGTCAACTGTCGATATACCCTCACTCATCAAAAACACATTAGGTTAACAACCCATTTTATCACTTCAGAAACCGTGGGTCAGCAGTACCTATGTTTGTGACAGATTAACATCACAAGCATACTCGCCGAATTATGCCGCGATTGTTTCTATAAGGAAGAAAGAAAGAAAATTGCAGAAAAAGCTAACGATATCGCTTCTAGAATTTATCTACAGGGGAGAGGCGCCCTCCTCCTCTTCTTATCTCTTCAACTCGTCAGTTACCATAATAGTTCAGCGGTTGGAGCAACCGGCTAGAGACCGGGATATCCGTGGTTCAAGTACTGGCTATGACATTGAATTTTTCAGTCTGACTCTACTTATTCAACCCAAATCCTACACAGTTTGTGTGAGAAAACAATTAAGTTAACATTTCTGTAATTGTTTATCTCGATTAGCATGAAGTAGAGAGCAAGAATCTTTTTTTAGAAATAATTTGTTGCAAAATAAGGTGAAAAAGTCAAGTGATAAACACCATGATTTTTATACTAAGCACCACTAGCCTGACAAGATATATAAATGTTATTCATCGCCCCGTAATTTTAATGAGGGGTAATTACGTAGTTTATATTTTCATAAACCTTTTAGGAGTTCGGATATTAATCTTTTCAAGAAGAAACTTTCTCTGCAATCTTCACAGAGGGCTCATTGTATATCTAAATGAGAAGCAGCTTATAAAAACAGCATAATATGTTATTCACAAAGTCTTACTATTTAATGGTGAAGATGTTATTCTACATCACCGTGAATAATGAGTCGTTAAATACAAAGTAAAACGTCGGAGCGAAATAAACACCGCTAGAAGAGAAAGCTTTTTCAAAGGAAAGTGGGACAAGAGGCAGAAATGCGCTACGGGACTTATTAAATTCGCGTAGTGCTGGAGCGCAGAGTCTTCTGTTAAGAATGACTTTTTAGTTAGGTAATCCTAAAACAATGTTTTAATGTACACAATCCTACACTCATAGTACAACACATGAAACTGTAATTAGTCTACATTGAAGTCTTCAGACTTACAGATTGTCTAGTTCCTTTAAGAACTTTCTTAAGAATTGTTACAGACCGTATAGCTTGTATAAAAACTAAGTTGTCTCATAGCTTTCAAGTTGTATGACTTCCATAAAAAACTACGATAAATTTCTATGCTTATAGGTTGTATATATTTCATAAAATCTACGAAATCTCTCTGGTTGCAGGATGTGTAGTTTCTGTAAAAACTACGACAAATACCTCTGCTTACAGGTTGTGTAGTTTCTGTAAAAACTACGACAAATACCTCTGCTTACAGGCTGTGTAGTTTCTGTAAAAACTACGACAAATCTCTCTGCTTATAGGTTGAGTATTTTCTATAAAAACTACGAAAAATACCTCTGCTTACAGGTTACGTAGTTTCTGTAAAAATTACGACAAATCTCTCTGCTTACAGATTGTGCAGTTACTATAAAAACCACGAAAAATCTCTATGCTTATAGCTTTTACAATAACTCTCTCTGCTTATAGGCTATATAATTTCTACAAAATCTGCAACAAATTTCTGTCCTTCTAGGTTGTTTAGTTTCTATAAAAACTGCAATAATTCTCTCGTCTTATAGCTTATATAGTTTATATAAAAAGTATGAAAAATCTATGAGCTAAACTAAAAACTACAATAACTCTCTGCTTACAGGTCATATAATTTCTATAAAAACTATGACAAATCTCTCTGCTTACAGGTTGTTTAGCTTCAATAAGAAATACAATAACTCTCTATGCTTATAGGTTGTGTAGTTTCTATAAAAACTATGTCAAATCTCTCTGCTTACAACGTATATAGTTTCTATAAAAAGTAAGACGAATCTCTGTGCTTACAGGTTGTTTAATTTCAATAAGAACTACGATATGCCTCACTACTTAGAGGTTCTGAGGTTTCTATGAAAACGACCTTCCAAGAATGCGAAAAGGCGATTTTCAAGGAAGTCCTCTACCTCAAATACCATTTACATGATTTTTTTTTAAATTGTGTTCTCTCAAAATCCACACGTTAAAAATGTTAAATGGCGAATAAAATGTACATATTGATTTTCTGCCTAGACTCTACAGAACATCTTATTCTTGGATGAATTTTTGCATAATTTGAAAACCGTAAAAAATAAATAAAAACTTGCTATAGGAAAATGTCCATTTCATTACGTGTTATACTATTTGTGGTATTTATCGTTTCCCAGGAATGTCTTGTGGTTTGTTTCGATGTTAAGCTTGTGGCAATATTAAGGTCACAAGCCATAACATATAAGGTTTTTATTTTATAATGCTATCATTAACTTGAAATTTATTTGTTTAAATAACTTAAAACATATATTTAACGGTTAATTTTTGTGTAAATTGTTATTGCTGAATTGTTTTATTTGTGTAATTAATATATTTGCAAGACCTGGGTTCATTCTAATGCAAAAAGGTTTAAATAAAGGAGTTTATAATGTGTTGACTGGAGACGTGACCAACAATCGCAGCGATGATAGAAAGAGACGGAAAGATTTACACGTATGTGCATTGCTAAAACAGACAGACGTTACACAGCTTTGGAATGAACGCACAGCAACACAGATCTTTTGGATTGATAATAATTGTAAAGAATAAGGAAGTTTGTTTGCTTAGCAACGAAACAAAGAGGTAGTAAAAGATGTATTCTTGTGTAAAAGAAGCGTAATATTTGATTCTGTGTATGTATACCTATTACAATAAATTCAGAAACAATAGCAATATTTATTAATGGTAGTTGAAACCAAAATCCAGTTTATACCACTTACCTGAGAAGAGAGAAGAGTCTACATGGAAAAAGTATAAAACAAATTAATAAAATTAAATACTCACGAACCAAACTTATTCGTTACAAGCTGGGCACTTAAACTTTTCTCAAGGGTGTAATCTTTCGTTTCATCTCTCTTGTTTTACTCCTCGTGGTCCACCTGTGGTGCCATAAGTAGTTAAAACGGGAGTTAAACACTACCAAAAAAAAAAAAAAAAACTCATGGTGTAATGCGAAAACCGATTTTCAATTATTTCATATAGCGACTGGCCTTTTAAAACTTTTGACTATCGCTTCTACCTGGTGTATCACCTTATTTCTCTTTTATTGAGAAGGTTTATAATACAAGACATTCTTCTAACGTGTATCTCAATTACCATGCTGTAGATAAAGGAATAATATTTTGTAGCAATAGTTTGTAGAGAAGCACATTTGAATGGAACACATCAGATATGTCTAATCCAAACTCAACTATAACACTTTTGTTATATTGGTTTGACAGACACCTTAGTAGGTAGACAGTAGAGTGGGGCACACCTCGGCCCCTGGAGGAAGGGATTAGAGGGGGGAAACTACAAGCCAGCACACGGGAAACGACGGAGCTAAGCGCAGAGACGCACGGAAGTCCCTAACAGTCCACCAGATGGCAGCCCTGGCGCGCCACGGAGGCTAAACAAACGCCGGGAGACCGAAAAAGGCCTCTACAACGGCACCTAACCTCGACCAGCGTAACCAGGAGAAAGAGAGTAAGCAACTTTACAATCTGCATGCAGAGCCTCAAGTCATACATGCGCTGAGCTGAAAGATGAAGAAAGGAAATTAGATGAAGGAATTAAAGCGAAAGGAACCATGGTAGATATACAGGGTGTTAATGAACTACACCGAAATAGTCTGGGAGATTGTGCACGTGACTGATATAATTAATTTGAGATCGGCGATGCATGGTCCCCGGATAAACATAACGCAGCTACATAGCGTTAAACGTGTGGGCATCAGGTGCTGATAAGTCGGCGTTTAAGCAAAGAAGGTTGGAATAATGGCTTATAATGTCTTTAAAACTGCTGCCCGAGTATAGAAATATCGATTTTTAGCAGCTTATTACTAGCGTTCTCAAGATTTAATGTCGCAAAAATCTGTAAAATCTCGAACTTGACAGTGCGACTCTTAACATTCATTAACAAACACTTGAGGTAGCCTAATCTGGAGACGTTTTTACAACTGCTCTGGTGGCTTAATACGTAATGCGGGAAGCTGCTTTCCCAAACGTCATGAGTTCGATTCCTGTCATAGAGTAAATATTTATATTATTATTTTTTGTCATTCCAGACGAAGTGCCGCGACAGGTGAACGAGACCCGAACTCGGAAATTATCTTTCACTTGAAAGCCACTACGCTAGAGAGGTACGCTGTAATATGTCCCTTCGTTTTCCGTGTTATGCTTCGAGTGGTTGATAAATTAGCCAGTGGCGTACTGGCCCTTCAGAACCTTATAGCCGTTACTTCAACATTTCAATGAACAGGCCATAAGTCTCCTATCTCAAATTACTTATTTAAGTAATCTACATATTCTGTGAAAACATCTCGGTGTAGCTCATTAGCACCTGTATAGCACCCCAGCAGTCACCTAAGAGGCCCCAGGAAAACCCGGTCAACGGGGAGCGAGGCCGGATCTCCCGAATGCAGCCGGTCCCCATGACCGCGCTCGTCAAAGCGTCTCGCTTTGGTGTTTCGCAGCGCAGGGGATCGTGGGTTCGAGTCCCGCCTTGGGCATGGGTGTTATATGTTTGTGTATGTGTGTGTAAAAAGTAAAACAGAAATTCAGTAATCATACAGTAATCACAGTCAACAAATTAGGTAAATAAAAGTAGGGTATACAGTGTCGGAGTCCCGATCAGACTCCGGAACTACTGTATTATAAAAAAAAAAAAAAAAAAAAAATGCCAGTCCCAGACGACGCAACTGAGCAATCTAGCTAGGTGACAGACAACTTAAAGCAGCCTAGCTCGTTTATTTCTCCGGCAGCGCGATAAGCTCTTCAAAGATAGTGACAGTCCCACAAGGGAAACTTTATCTTCTATCCATATTTGTCATTTCGACATGAAAATCGAATATCCCCCACCACTAACCCTCCTCGATAAAAACAAGTAAGTGAGAACAAAAGTTTTTATTAGGTTTTTACTTTCTCTACACGTACTATGTACATAGTGTATAGAGAAAGTATTGTATTCCACCGAAAAATTCAATACCGAGATATTTTTAGAAAAAGGCCCGTGTGTTTGCGAGTGTGGTTGTGTCTGTGAGCAGTATTGCTTAATATCAAAATTTTGATGCTCTCAAAAATGACTAACAATTTTGATTAAAATTCTGTGTATTAATGATATTTACATGAAACATAACATGTACATATTGAATTTTCTTGGAATAGCATTTAAATACCTCTTATTTTTTAATTTTGCATAATTAGCAACGTAAGAAATAGACAAAACTTCACTGCACCAAAAATGTAGAGCTCCTCAAAACAAACAAATTATGTCGTATACATTTTTTTCCTTCATTTGACCATTTTCGAGGTATTTCTTGTTATTGCTTTGAGACCTGTCAACTTCTGACCATGCGAAGAAATGATTTCATTCCCATAGCAACTACATTTTAAAACATATAATGTCGGTTTTGCTTAGTGTATTCCTTTATTTCCCTTCTACTTATAAGCGACTAAGTAATAAGACCGTTTCTGCCAGTGTTTATCTCCATTAGCATGAAGTAAATAGAATAATAAGTTTACCAATACTTCGTTGTTGAGCTGTAGAGAAACTGATGAGAATGGAATAATCAGACTTTCTTCTGTCCATATTCTTCCATTGGATATGAAAATCGAAAATCTGCCAGTACTAACCCTCCTCGATAAAAACAAGTAAGCAAGAACAAAAGCTGCTACCAGATTTTTACTTTCTCTACACGAATATACACATAGTGTACAGAGAAGTTATTTACCACTAAAAATTTGATACCGAGATTTCAACGGAAATACATGTTTTTCGGACCCCCTGAATCCAATTAAAGGTATTTTTAGAAAAAGGCCCGTGTGTGTTTCTGTAGGTCCTTTAAACATCAAGCTTGATATTTAAGGTTAGTGTGTCCCATGGATGCGACACAAAGATTTTCAAGAAAATCCTCCACTACCAAGTACCATTTACATGGAAAACATTTCAAAACTTTTTATTTTTTCAAAAAATGATTCCAACGATTTAGATTCAAATATCTTATATTTAACATATTTGACAAACAAAACGTATTTCTTGAATTTTCCTGGGATAGCCTTTAAAACCTTTATTTTGGATGAACTTATTTTAATTTTTCCTAAGTAGTTAACCGTAAAAGATGTACAAATACTTACTACACAAAAAAATGTATAGTTCCATCAAACACACAACTTATATGATATACATATATGCTTGTTCGTTTTTGAGATATTACTTATTAGTTATAGTTTTAAAATACTTATTCTTTTGACATACAGGTTCTTGTCAACTTCTGGTTACACAAAGATTTCAATCCCAAAGCAACCACATTTTAAAGTACGAGCCTAGTGTATTCTCTTATTAAGGAACTAAGTAATAGGACTACTTCATGCTTGATAGCATGAAGTAAATAGAAAGATAAGCTTTTTAGCAATGTGTTGCAGAGCTGCAGAGAAAACCATGTGAATAGGACACATCAGATTTTTTTCTATCCATATTCGTCAGCTAGATATGAAAATGGAACATGCCCCACCACTAACCCTCCTCGAGAACAAAAGTTGTTACCAGATTTTTTTTTGAACGTGAATGCTTTTGAAAGGCGTGCTATCACATAAATTCACCTGCAATAAGCGGCACTATAGAATTCCAAATCAATTTGGGATGAGCGAGGACACCCTGTTGTTCACACGACAATGGTTTCCGCTAGAGTAGCGCCCAAATGCGATTGAGCAAGTTTAGTGATGGTCATCAGCCCCGCTGTGAACTTTTCCATTTGGTTTCTGACTGCAGTCAACCTTACATACACGTGTTGGCGTTTTCCCTCATTCAACCTATTTGTCAAGCATTAATCTCCCAGTGATTTCCATACGCTTGTCTACACTTCAGTACAAACTTATTTCATTATAAGGATAAAATCATACAAAACAATAGCTTGATTACGTGTGTTCTGATGCAGTGGGAGTAAAGTACGATGGACATCCAGACGATTTGATTTACTTGACTGCTGTTCCAGCAGTAAGGTTCCTCTAGCATGTTATGTTTCCAGCCAGCATTTTACTTCTCTCCAGATCCTTCCTCTTTCTTTTGTTTCCTCCTCTACTGATCGCTTCTACGTATTCTTAGGTCTTCATGTTTCTTGCTCCTTGGGACTTGCAGTCCAGTGCTGTCTTATCAATGGCTCCGTATGGTTTTCTCAACTTTTTACTTTCTCTATACGTACTATGTACATAGTGTATAGAGAATGTATTGCACTCCACCAAAAATTCGATATCGAGATTTCACCGGACATATATGTTTTAGGGTCCCCTGTATCCAAAAAAAAATGTATTTTCAGAAAAAGGTCCATGTGTGTGTCGGTGTGTCCGTGAACACGATAACTCAAAAACGAAAAGTCGGTAAAATACCAAACTTGATATTTTAGTTTAGCATCTTCCAGGAATGCGACACGAAGATTATGAGAAAAATTCTCCCACCCCAAACTACCCTTTATATGGAACTTTTTTCGAAAATTTTGATTTTATAAAAAGGGCTCTAACGATTTTGATTAAAATATCGTGTATTAAAGATGCAAATAAAATGTATATTTCGAATTTTCTGGGAATAGCCTCTGAAGGCTACTTTATTCTGGGTCAATTTTGCGGAATTTAGCCTAACTGCTAAACCGTAAGAGATGCACAAAAAATTACAAGAAATCAAATATGGAGCACTTTAAAACACACAATTTATGTTATATACATTTTTTTCGTGGAGTTGATTGCTTTTGAGATATCCCTTGTTTTTGGTTTCAGTTATGAGAAACTTACTCGTGTCCATACAATGGAACTTCAGTCACATAGCAACCAGCTTTTGACTAATACTTTAACCTATGGTATTCCATTATTTAGCTTCTACTTACAAGGAAGAAGGTACTAAGACTATTTCTGCTAATTTTTTCTCGATTAGGAGGAAGTAAATAGAAGTATAAGCGTTTTAACAATACTTTGTAGCAGAGATGTAGAGAAAGTCACGTGAATAGAACAGTTTTTTTGGATTCACGTATATTTCTGGCGAGATCTAGGTATCGAATTTTTGGGTGCAATACCATACTTTCTCTATACACTATGTGAATAATACGTGTAGAGAAAGTAAAAATCAGAGCAAGTTGATTACTACAAAATTGTTACAGGATATTAGTGGGTTTCATATGAATATCACCTCTATTGTACGTCGAGACAGGCGTCAAACTTGTTATTTGTTGGATATTAAAAAACGAAGTTAGCAGACCCTATATGAAAAGCGCAAACAAGTGAAGGATAGGGTTTCGTCAAAGAACGTCATCTGCCAATCACAGCCAGCGGCTAGCCTGGGAACGGGAGAGAACTAGGTATTGTTAAAACCACTTTGATAAAACACACACTTAAAACACTTGAAGCCTTAAAGCGTTATTCATTGTGCGGGAATGAGTGGTCAATCCTTAGA
The DNA here is from genome assembly GCA_030762935.1 of Hymenopus coronatus. Taxonomy (NCBI): domain Eukaryota; kingdom Metazoa; phylum Arthropoda; class Insecta; order Mantodea; family Hymenopodidae; genus Hymenopus; species Hymenopus coronatus. Next base: position 62,580,597 of record CM060884.1, read on the forward strand.
GCGGTGGGTGTAGCTGAGGGTTGTTAAAAACATACCATACCAACCCGGCGCTGTTAGCAGAATAACAGGTTTAAAGCATATTCCGTCTCAGTGCACAATACAAGTTGAAAAAATGTTTTGCCGTGTTGGTTTTTCCTTTACAATACCGACATCAACAGAAAAAAAAATCTGACTCTCTCAACATCTCTGTAACAAATTATTGTTAAAAAGCTTATTCTTCTGTCTACTTCATGCTAATCGAGATAAACATAAGTAGAAATGGTCTTATAATAGTCTAAACCGACAGTCAAATGTTTTAAAATGTGGTTGCTATGGGATTAAAGTCCGTTTCTTTTCGTGGCTACGAGTTTAAGTGTTTTAAAACTGTAACAAATAACAAGGAATATCTCGAAAACGTTGAAGTGCATGATAAATTTGAATATAAAATACATCGTGTGTTTTAACGTGATCTATACTTTTTGTGTAGTAAGTTTTTGTGCATCTCTTATGGTTTACCAGTTACGCAAAATTCAGCAAAGTCATTCAGAATAAAGAGATTTCTAGAAGTTATTCGAAGAAAATTCAAGATATACATTTTGTCATAAATATGATAAATATACAGAATTTTCAACAAAATCGTTAGAGCCATTAAAGATTTTTTAAATTTATTCCATTTGAAGGGTAGTTTGGTTTGGGTGGATTATTCTCAAAATTTCCGTGTGGCATCCCTGGAAGATACTAAGCCTAAATACTAAGTTTGGTATCTTATGACTTTAGGTTTTGAGTTATGGTGTTCACACACACACACACACACACACACAAACACACACACAGATATTTTCCTGAAAATATCTATTTGGATACAGGTGACTGTATTTTTCTATCTACATCATGCTAATCGAAATAAACATTAGCAGAAATTGTCCATATTACTCCTGGTCCCTTGTAAGTAAAAGGGAAAAAGTCTAATGTGTTCCATTCACATGATGTCCTCTAGATGTTCGGTAAACAAAACTTTTATTCAAAAGATTTATCTTTTATTTATATAATGCTAATCAATATAAACATAAGCAGAATTGGTCTTATTACTGTCTTCCTTGCATAAAGAAGGGAAACAAAATGCAAAAGCGATAGCATCGTACTTTAGAAGCCGGTCGCTTTGTGAAACAATTGAGAATCCAATCTCTTTGCTTGCCAGGAATAAACAAATAAGAAACGGAAAGAAAGATACTTCCCGTTTGAGAATGTATTTAAGTAGCTAAAATGGAAACAAATAATCTGCAATTCTTCGAAAACAGTTAACTCTTAAAAAAAATAAAAAAAAAATGTATGACATAAATTGTGTGTTTTAATGACATGTACATTTTTTGGGACGCAAGTTTTGCCTATCTCTTACGCTTGCCAGGTGTACAAAAGTCATCCAGAATGAAGAGGTCTTCAGGGGCTATTGCCAGAAATTTAAGATATGCATTTCTTAAACAAAGTATTTTAAACAAAATCGTTAGAGCCATTATTGGGAAAAACAACATTTTAAAAGCGTTTCCATGTAAATAGTAATTTGGAGGGGTGGGGTATTTTTTTTTTTTAAATCTTCGTGTCACATCCTTGGATGATACCAAATTTAAACACCAAGTTTGCTGTTTAACGTTTTTTAGTTTTTAAAATATGCTGTCCAGAGACACCCCACACTCTCACACACGTGGAACTTCTTCAAAAATGTCTTTTTAGGACTCAGGGACGTCAAAACATATTTTCGGTGAAATCTAGGTATCAAGATTTTGAGTGCATTTTTGGAAAAAAATACTGGCTTGATAGTTTTTTTGAATATATCTTATTATTGGCTTCAATTATTAAATATCTAACTCTTCTAAAACGGGAGCTGACATTTCGTTTTATCTCTCCTTTGTTTTACTACTAGTCATGAAAACAAACCTAACTTCAACTGTTCATATAACGACCAGTTTTTCAAAGATTTGATAACGGCTTGAGCCTTATTTCCCTTCTGCTCAGAAGGAAGTAATAGGACAATATTTTCTAATGTTTATCTCAGTTAGCATCAGGTAGATTAAATAATACTTTATGTCAGCATTGTTTGTTTTTTTTTTTTTGCAGAAGAGGTAGAGAAAGTCATGTGAATGAAACATACTAGACTCAGTATACCTCAAAACTTTTTTTTTTCGTGAAATCTGATTTTTTTAGGTGTACGCAATATTTCCGCTTCTAGCTATACATAGAAAACTGACAGATTTCTAATGCGTAAGTTTTAATAAATCCTCTGTGTGTTTTTTACTTTCTCTATAGATACGTATTATGTACATAGTGTATAGAGATGGTATTTTATTGCACCCAAAAATTCAAAACTGAAATTTCACCGAAAATATATGTCCTGAGATCCACTGAATCAAAAAAATAAATGAAATACAATAATGTCCGCATGTATGTGTGTGTGCGCACAGCAGAGCTCAAAAACTTAAAGGCTTTTAAATACCAAACGTTATATTTAATTTTAATATTTCCCAAGGATGCAACATGAAGATTTTCAAAAAAACTCCCCCAACCCCAACTACTCTTTACATGTAAAACGTTTAAAAAGCTTTGATTTTCTCAAAAATGACTTAAGATTTTGATTAAAATCTCTGATAATTAAGATATTTACATGAGAAATAAAATCTTTAACTTGAATTTTCTGGCAATAGTCTCTAAGGATCTCTTTATTCTGGATTATTGTTTTTTAATTTTGCATAGCTTTTGAGTCTTATATCATATGCATTTTTCCTGGAGTTGACCGTTTTTGAGATATTCCTTGTCATTTGTTTCAGTTTTACGCAAAGAAATGCATGTAAATCCCATAGTACCTTCATTTCAAAACATGTGACTGTCGGTTTAGCTGGTCCACTTATAAGGAACCAAGTAATAAGACCGTTTCTGCTTGTGTTTATCTCGATTAGCATGCAGTGGATAGAAGATTATATACAACATTTAGATACAGAGATGTAGAGAAAGTCATGCAAATGAACTTATCAGAATTTTTTTTTTTTTTCTAATTCTCGATTCCTCAAAACTTATATTTCTGGTGAAATATCGACATTAATTATTTAGGTGAAATGCAGTATCTCCACTACTAGCTATACATAGAGAAGTGAAAGATTTTGAATAAGTAGTTGTTTATAAATTCTCTGTGTTCGTAGTAAAAGCCTGAAGGATGTATTGTTACTCTTTGATCAGATAGTGTATAGAGAGAGACAGGTTTGTGTGCGTGACTTTAGGGGCTGGTTTCTCTTGGCTGATTTGATAAGAAGAAAACTGGGGACAGGGTAAAAGGGATTTGCTGAATTAGGCTAAACCAACAAGGAGGTAACACCATGGTGGTAACCCAAACATCTCCCCTTACTCCGCAGTTTCTTTCATCCTCCCAGCGGAGCGTCGTGCTAGACATGAGGGGAATAAGAATTGAAGGTAGCATAGCATTCCTAAAGGCGCGTTCTGATATACACCTGGCTGTTAACATTTCGTTTCAAGTTCAGCTTACACCTATTTTTTCAATTAAGGGCGATGCATCTATAAAATTTGCCACATAATTCAGAAAATATAAACAAATATTTGTTTGATGTTCAACATTACACCTAATTTGTTCAGTTAAGACAATGGGTCTGTGAAATTTGTGAAAATTGTGAAAATCTTAAAAATTATTTTGTTTCAAGTTTAAGACTACATCTCATTTCTTCAATTAAGGCAATGCATCTGTGAAAATTGTCCAAAAATTGTAAAAATGTAAAAATTATTTTGTTTCAAGTTCAACATTACACCTCATTTATTCAATTAAACCAACTGCATCTGTGAAATGTTCTCCAAAATTGAAAAAATGTAAAACATTATTTTGTTTCAAGTTCAACATTACACCTCATTTGCTCAATTAAGGCACTACATCCATGACGTTTTCTCCAAAATTGTAAAGATGTAAAAAACTAATTTGTTTCAAGTTCTACATTACACCTCATTTGCCAAATTAAGGCAATACATCTATAAAATTTGCCCTAAAATTGTGAAAATATATTTTTTTCTGCTTCAAGTTCAACATTACATCTTATTTGTTCAATTAAGACAATGCATATCTGAAATTTTCCTCAAAATTGTCAAAATGTAAAACAATGCTTTGTTTGAAGATCAACAATACACCTCATTTGTTCAATTCTGTGAAATTGGTGAAAATGTAAAGGATTATTTTGTGTCATAATAAAACAACAGTTTGAACTTAAGAAAATATGTTTTTTTCACATTGGACACACGTAACTATCAATAACTGAAGCTATTAAATGCGTAGGGGCATGCTTATTAATTTTTTATTTATTTCAGTACAGTTCCGCAGTTTCATTTTTTTCCATTGACCGTACACTTCCTTTGAAGACGTACTTGTTTGTCGTTTCCTGTTTTACTTAAAAATGAACATATAAGCACCTATGCCCAAGGCGGACTCGAACCCACGGTCTCCTGCACCACGAAACAGCAATGCTAGGCACTAGCATGAAGCAGATAGAAGAATAAGTTTATTAACAATAATTTGTTACAGATGTGAAGAGATGTGTTGATGTTTTTGTTAATTTTATAGAGGGTAAATATACTGCTAAATACTCTATTTTATGTATTCAAGAATTACTTTTTGAAGCCAAAATGTCCTCCCTGTAGTCAATATTCACCATTAAATATTCTCAATAGCGACCATACAGAACAACAGTACCCTTTACTTGAATGTATAGCAAGAAATAAGTCTCTTAAACTTTACGCAGATTATGATATGTATTCTGTCTAATGTACACAGTGTGTTTAATAAAGAATTACAAATATTGTCAACAACATCAACCATCCCCAAACGATTTCATAGCTATCCCTGTGATATGTCCCAATTTACTTAACAAGAAAGTCATCAACTGGAAAATTCTCCTGCAAAATTGTAGTTTATTCCAGGAAAGTTAGCACTTTCATAATTATGTGTGTCATTATAATCATATGCATGACCGTTTTCGCTTGGAGTCTTGTCAACAACATTTTACTTAACGCATATAAATTATATTTATAACTTTAATTCGCATGATTCAACATCGCTGATGAAGTAGTTACACAATTAAATCTGTGATAAAAGTTCAACTTCCCTTCCAGAGATAGAGCTAGCTTCAAAGATTGTCATTCTTGACGAGGTATCCTGGGTTCGACTCCCGTCAACTCTGAACTTTTGTTTTATAAGATAAAATTCGAGAAAATGTATGCTTTGAAGGTACAATGGTAGTGAAATTTTGAACACGATTGCTCAAAAATGAACAATAGCATATTTATCTTCCCTAGCACGTATGGGCAATGTACCTAGTATATAAAAAGTATCGTATTTCCTCCAAAAATTCTCAGGAGATGCAAAAATTATTTTTATTTCCTCTGCAAGTACTATATATACATAGTGTATAAATGAGTACTTTAATGCACACAAAAGTTCAATGTAAAGATTTCAACGTATATATGTTTTGAGGCATCTGGTTTAAAAATATATAAAAAAGAACCGTGTATGTCTGGACAGCATAGTTCAAAACTAAAACAAAAATAAAAAACTTGGTATTTAAGTTTGGTATCTTCCAAGGATGTAACACGAAGATTTTAAACAAAATCCCCCCACTCCAAACTACCCTTTACATAGAAAAGGTTTTGAATATTTTGACTTTCTCAAAAATGGCTCTAACGATTTTGATTAAAATATCGCATGTTCAAGTTATTTACATTTCAAATAAAATGTATATCTGAATTTTCTGGGAATAGCTTCTAAACATATTTTTATTCTGGACGAATATTGCGTAACTGGTAAACCGTAAGACATAGACAAAAACTTGCTATACAAAAAATATTGATCTTAAAACACACAATTTATATCTTGCGTTTTTTCGTAGAGCTGACTATTTCTAAGATATTTCTTGTTATTGAGATTTAAAATATATTTTTCTCACAGAAATTTGAAAACTCCTGGCCATGCATAGAATCGGATTACAACCACATGGCAACCAGATTTGAAAAGATTTGACTATCGTTTTAGCCTTGTGTATTCTCTTATTTACCTTCTACTTACAAAGTCGCGAGTAATTAAAACAGTTTCTGTTAATGTTTATCTCGATTATCATAAAGAGATAGAAGAATACGCTGCTTAAAAATAATTTTTACAACAGTGTAGAGATACTCATGTGAATGGAACTCATAAGATTTTTACTTTCTCTAATACGCACTATTTACATAGTATATAGAGAAGGTATTGTAATACACCTAAAAGTTTGATACCGAGATTTCACCGGGAATATATGTTTTTGAGATCCCCTGAATCCAAAAACAAAAATATATTTTTGAAAAATGGCCATATGCGTGTGTGTGTGTGTGTTTGTGTGTGCAGCAGAGCTCAAAAACGAAAACACCGTTAAATACCAAACTTGGTACTTAAGTTCAGTATCTTCCAAGAATGCAAGAGAAGATGTTAAAGAAAATCCCCCTACTTCCAAACTACCCCTTACATGGAACAATTTTCAAAATGTTTGATTTTTTCCAAAATGTCACTAACGATTTTGATTAAAATCTCTTATATTTAATAAATTTACATGACAAATTAAATGTATATCTTCAATTTTCTGGGAATAGCCAATAAAGACCTCTTTATTCGGGATGATTTTTATTGAATTTTATATAAATCTTAAACCGATAGATCACGATAAAACACATATCTATGACATTTACATTTTTATTAACGTTTTGTATGCTTTAGGTACTTTATGAGAAGTTATATGCACATTTTCAATGTTATAGGAATATAAAGCTTTACTATAATCTTCTTATGCTTACAATGACTTAAATAAATGAATAGTAAAGGGTTATCTGTTTTAAGAAGAATAATACGCAAAAATAAGCGTAAATAATAATTGTAGAAGAATGAGTTGAGAAAGACTTGTGAATGCAGTAAACTTGTTTGCTTAAACAATATACTACATTTTGCCTGTTCATGAACAGTCAATACCTTTCTACATTTATACGCGTATTGTTTCTGTTCACCGAGCTCTTCTGCGGTTGTTATTTGATTAATTCCATGAGCTCATTATCTTCCCTCTAAACTATTTTAAGCTTGGCAATCAATCCATTCAACTGGATATCGAATTAGGGTTCACTGCTGCACTCGATGGAATACTGGAATTATTCTAGTATTAAGCAAGTCTAGCAGATTTCAGTGTTAAATGATTTTCGCCCACAAATATTCATTCCATTTACAATCTAGTAATTAATTGCCATGAACTTTTCAAAACAAGTAGCACGGTTCAACTTTCTGTCTCGTAACTAGTTTATTTTATTCTTTGAGTTTCTTCATATACAATCGTAATTTAATGTTCAAAATATTTCTTTAGAAAAAACTTATGTATACCATTCATACGACTTTCTCTACATCTCTGTAATAAATTATTGGTAATAAGCCTATTTTTCTATTTCATGTCTTATTAGTTCCTTATAAGTAGAAGGAAACTAAAGGAATACACTAGGATAAACCGACAGCCAAAAGTTTTAAAATGTGGTTCCTATGGGATTTAAGTCCGTTTCTTTGCGTAGCCAAGCGTTGACAAGCTCCCGTATGAGAAAAGTTTAAGTATTTTAAAACTGAAAACAAGGAATATCTTGAAAACGGCCAACTGCACGAAAAAAATATATAGGATATAAATTGTGTGTTTTGTCAAGATCTGCATTTTTGTAGCAGGTCTTTGTTTATCTGTGTGGGTTTACTATTTTTGCAAAATTCAATAAAAGTCATCCAGAACAAAGAGGGATTCAGAGGTTATTCCCAAAAAACACAATATATACATTTTATTTGTCATATAAATATCTTAAATATAAGATATTTTAATGAAAATCGTTAGAGGCCTCTTTGGTAAAATAAAAATTTTCGAATTTTTTTCCATATGAAAGGTAGTTTGTGGTGGGGGATTTTTGTTGAAAATGTTCGTGTCGCAAGCTTGGAATATACTGGATTTAAATATCAGGTGTTGTATTTAACGTATTTTTTGTTTTTGAGCTATGCTGCCCACAGACACACACACACGGGCATTTTTAAAATGGTATTTTTTGGTATACAGGGGGTCCCAAAACTGTATTTCCAGTGAAACCTTGGTATCCAATTTTTGGGTGTAATACTCTATACACTATGTACATAGTACGTGCACAGAAAGTAAAGGGTGCTAACTTAAGTAACAATTAAAAATAAAATCTGAAATGAAAGTTCACCACCTTGAAAAAAAAAGTTTATATGATTTGAATCTAAAATGAAAAACAAGGAATATCTCAAAATAGTTAATTTTACAAAAAAGTATACAACATAAATCGCGCGTTTTAACAAGCAGTCTACATTTTTTGTGTAGCAAAGTTTTCTTTAGCCCTTCATATGCTTTGCCAATTACCAGAGGTTTGGTATCGCTTTTTTGGATATAGCATCGGGATTACGTACCAACAAGTCCTCTTGATGGAATCCAAATGAGAGTAATCGATTTTCCAGTGATGTCTACTCTGTGACACAACGTGCGCATTTTCTTGAAGTGTTTAACGCCTACTCTTACTATAGACATAATGTGCGCATTTTCTTGAAGTGTTTAACGCCTACTCTTACTATAGACATAATGTGCGCATATTCTTGAAGTGTTTAACGCCTACTCTTACTATAGACATAATGTGCGCATTTTCTTGAAGTGTTTAACGCCTACGTTTACTACAGACATAATGTGTGCATTTTCTTGTACTCTTTAACGCCTACTGACTATCATCACTCTTATAGTTCAAGATAACATAACAATGATGATACATGGAATGTGATGGAGGGGGAAACCAGAGTATCCGGAGCAAACCCTCCCCTGTCTCGCTTTTTCCATCATAAATCTTACATGCGGTCGAACCCGGGGCGCCTCGGTGAGAAGCGAGTGGTCTAACCGGGCCTCGCACAGATATGACGCCACTAGGTCAGTTAGACGGTAGCATGTATATTTTTACTCTAGAATAGCTTGTATCCATAGTTACAGGTAAATAGCTCGTTTAGTTTTCGAATGCCAGCATTTTAAACAAGACAAATTTAATAGTTTTCACGAAAATGGAGGATTTGAAAAAACGAGCACTGATTAAATACTTCCATTTGAAAGGCTTGACGCCTAAAGAAATCAAGCAGGAAATGGACAGTACATTGAGAGACTCTGCCCCTTCATATTCAATGATTAAAAGGTGATCTGCAGCATTTAAAATGGGACGTATGAGCATTAGTGATGAGCGTCGCTCTGGACGCCCTGTAAAAGTGACAGCTCCAGGGATCATTGAAAAATTCATCATTTTGTACTGGAAGACTGCAGATTAAAGCTATTTGAGATAGCAGAGGCTGTAACCATATCAAAAACAACGTGCAGGTAATATTTTAAGTACTGTTTTGGGCTTTCACAAGGTTTGTGCAAGATGGGTGCCGCGTTTGTTGACACCTGATCAAAAGTTAAAGAAAAACTGTTTATATTAAGAATGTGGAGCTCTACCGTAAAAATCCCAGTGGCTTTTTGAGACGGCTTATTACCATGTATGAAACTTGGATACATCACTACACTCCAGAAAGTAAATCACAGTCAAAACAGTGGATTGCGCCAGGTGAACCAACTCCAAAAAAGGCGAATTCAATTTTGCCAGCTAACAAGGTTATAGCGAGTGTTTTCTGGGATGCACAGGGAATTACTTTTATTGATTACTTGGAAAAGGCAAGGGTTTCACTGGTGATTACTATGCAAGCTTACTGCAACGTTTGAGGGCTGAGGTGAAAAGTAAAAGACCTCATTTGGCAAAAATCACAACAATGCTCCGGTCCACCGTTCAGTCATTGCAATGGGAAAAATGTGCGAATTAAAGTTCGAATTGCTTGAACATCCACCCTATACGCCAGATCTAGCACAGTGACTATCATCTGTTCTCAAATCTCAAAAAATGTCTTGGAGGACGAAGATTTCAAAGCAACGAGGTTACTGGTACGGTAAACAGCTATTTTGAGACCTTGACAAATCGCAATACTGAGGTGGTTTAATTAAATTAGAACACAGATATGAGATTAGCCTTCTTGGAGATCTTGTTGAGAAATAAAAAAAAATGCAGTTTTCATTGAGAGGCCCCTGGACTTATCAGCCGACCCTAGTATAACATTAACAGCACGAATAACATGCGAGAATGAGAGAGCAACAGCGGCGAGGTGAGAATGACAGTGACGGGCTGAGAATGAGTGTGTACCAGAGTGTATAACAGTGACAATATGAGACATTTGAAGTGTTGAAGTGAATGCAGTGAACTGATGGAGACACTGAATAAGAACCGCAGTGTCATTTGGTTTTGATCAGGTGCATGTATTGTGTTTCATACTTGTTAGCGAATAGTTAGCAAGAGAAGGTAAAAAAGTGATCAGGTAATCTGTAGAGCAAAACTACGGAGCATTCATTGAGTGTCTTGCTACTAATCGAAGAATATAAAAGGAGGGTGAGATGTCAGGTGCGACTGCACATTCTGAGAGTGCAGTTGACTTAGAGGAAGCCAAAGCAGTCGACAGATGAGAGAACGAGCATCGAAATGACGAGAAATGCATTATTTCTGCAACAATTGAAACAAAGATTCGTTATAATATGAAATGTGGCTTGCTAACATGTTGTGAACGTATGTGAAGTGAATTATACCGAAGAAATGAAACTAAATGTTCCCAAAACGTTCTGTTTAATTTGTTATATAATCCTCAAACCAACTGTTAAAATTGGCCATATAGGAAGCACATATCTATGGCTTATCGAATGATGAACGATAATTGCAAGGAAAAGAAAGCTCTATGAGCTCTCTTGCCGAGCACATTAAGATGTTATCGATAACGATGTTGTTTCTGAACGCAGGCAACTTTAGTGACATGAGAAATGAGGGTCATCATTGGTTAATGACCCAGTGGGAAGCCCAGAGACCATTCTGCTATTCCCTCGGGAAAAGGCAAAATGCAGAAACTTCAAAGTAGTGCTGTGCTTTTAGGAAAAACTGAGTATTTCATCAAATGCCCTAAATAGCTTTCAACTTAAAGTTGTGTTTCAGTTTTCAATATCCATAACAAAAATTATTTTTTCTAACACATATGTATAAAAGATAAAGTATTGTATACCACCCAAGAATTTAATATCGTAATTTCACCGGAAATACACGTTTTGAGAACCCCTAGATAAAATACTTTTTCTAAAAAGGATGGTGAGCGTGTCTGATTTTCTGGTATTGAATATAATTCAAAAATGAAAAGTCGGTTCAATACCAAACTTGGTGTTTAAGCTTAGTATCTTACAAGGATGAGACATCAAAATCTGTCTATCTCAAACATGAAATATTTTTGCAAATTTTCGATTTTCTCAAAACTGGCTGTAACGATTTTGATTAAAATATTATATATTAAAGATATTTACATGAAAAATTAAATGCATATCTTGAATTTCCTAAGAATAGCTTCTAAAGATCTCTTCATTCTAGACTTGTGTAACTAGTAAACCGTAAGACATAGGCAAAAATTACTACATAATAAGGTAGATCTCGTTAAAACACACAATTTAGGTCATATACAATTTTATAGAGTCAACTGGTTCCGAGGAATCTTTAATACTAAACTAATTAAGCTTTTCTAAAACAGGGCGTCATCTTTCCTTTGATGTCTCTTTTGTTTTCCGGCCAACCTTTACAAAGCGAACCAAATTTCACTTGTTTCACATAATGAGAGCTTTTAAAGGATTTGACTGCGGATTATGCCTAATGTATTCCATTAGTCCGCTTACTTAAAAGGAACTAACTAGTAAGGTCATTTCTTACAAGGGTGGTCTGAAAAGTTCTCGGCCTGATAGTGAAAATCGCCAATTCATGATTTCAAACTAGTTTTATTTTTCATCATAATCTCCTCTAACATCAATACATTCTGCCAAGCGGAGTTCCAATGCCTTTATCCCCTCTCTGTAGTATTCCTATGGAAGAGCTGTAAAATACCCATTTACAGCCGCAATTGCTTCTTCATACCCATAACGCCTACCAGCCTGGAATTTCTCAGTTTTGGAAACAGATGGAAGTCCAACTGAGCCAAATCTGGGGAATATGGTGGATATTCCAGCACTTCATAGTGCAGATCTCTCAATTTCTTCATGCTAAAACACTTTTATGGGCAGATGCATTGTCCTGATCGAAAAATAATTTTCTTTTTTAACCCGGGTCTGTTTTCACAAATGCTTGCATTCAGTTTGGTTAGAAGTTAAGAGTTGTATTCTCCAGTAATGGCATTACCTTTTACGGGATAGTCAATCAACAAAATTCCATTGGCATCCCAAAACACTGACGCTATGCTTTCCCACTGCTGGCACCATTCTCGCCTTTTTTGGAGCTGAAGAATCAGCTTCTGTCCACTGCCTCGACTGCTGCTTGGATTCGGGTGTGAAGTGGTGAAGCCATATTTCTTCCATTGTGACGTATCTGCTCAAAAAGTCACTTCTGTTCTTCTGAAAATGCCCAAGCACTTTTCCAAAAGTGTCCTTCGAATGCGTTTGTTATCCACAGTGAGGATACACGGTACCCATCTTGTGCAAAGCTTTTTCATATTTAATTCCTGATGCAAAATATTCCAATACGTCCCCTTGAAATCCAAGAGCTAAGCAATTTCTGCACTTTTGTACACCGATCTTTCAAAATCATGTCATGCACTTTTTCAATGAATCCCGGTGTGGTTACAGTTTTTGGACGTCCTTCGCATGGATCGTCTTGGACGCTTTCACGGCCACGTTTAAAATCGGCCGTCCATTTCTCCACAAGAGAAACTAAAGGTGAAGAGTCTCCATACACATTTAAAATCCGCAAACGAATTTCTGTAGGTGTTAAACCTTCTTTTATGAAGAATTTTATCACAGCACGATACTCTAATTTCTTCATTTTCAAAGCAATGCGCACTTTCGCTACTTCAAACAACTGCCTACAGTCAATTATTGCCTGGAATGACTTGTAATTTTACATAGGGTATATTAACATTTGTGTCAACGTAAAGGGAAAAAGTCATGCAAGTAGTGCCGCAATCTCTAGTAGGTAGATAGGTAGGTAGGTAGATAGATAGGCAGGTAGGTAGGTAGGTAGGTAGGAGGTAGGTGGATGGATAAGTTTATTTGCCAGAACAAAGTACATTGTGTAGCAACATCAATTACAAATATCAAAAACAATTGGCAGTGTCATAAAATTCATCCAGGCAATAAAATGGATTTAAGATCAAAGTGCGTTTCACTGACCTCTTAAAAATTCAATGGAGATAGCTTTTGTGTTGTTACTAAGTTTGTTAAATAGATTTAATGATACTGTCTCAAAGGAATTTTGTTTCTTACTATATTTACAGCTATGTATGTAAATATTGGAACTAGTTCTGATGTGATGAAGATGAATTTCGGAATATATATTGTATGTATGACTATTTTTCTTAGCAAATACGAGGCATTGGAACACAATAAAATCTAATGCCTTGACAATCTCTATGTTCAGTGGCTTGCTGGGCAAAATGAACCCACAGAATGCTTTCTAATCTAATCTAAACGTCGTAAAATCATGCACCATTAATATGGAACGTCCAGGAATTTTAAAAATACTGTGTTATAATCGAGAGCATAATTACGAAGTTAGTTATATTGTAAACGATTCTATTCTGCTGCCTTATTTACCATCGTTTGTCTTGTATTAACACTTTACCTCTACAAATGTTCTCCGGAGAGCACTACAGTGTGACCAACATCTGTCTCAACGGTGGACGCTCTTGACAGTGAAGAGCGAGGATAAGGTAGCTTACCCCATCTCCGGGAACAATAGTCGGGTGACCAAACGTAGGGGGAGCTGCTTTCCAATGCGTAAACGATATTGGTCTACGGGGGAGAAGCCCAGCTTACTGTAACTTTTAATCTTTCATGTACACTATACACATCTGCCATTTTCCCTGCTGCAGCTTGCTATTAGGGATTTATGGCCTTGGGCATGCTTTTCAGATATATGACTGAAAAATACTCTCAGCAAAATTGCAACAATAACAGCTAGCAGCGAGAAATATGATACGGATATACGTACTGAAAAATATACAATGTTCCTACATTTACGAATATGCCAGTAATTACAAACGAAGCTCTTTTACATTATCTACTGCGTACATTCTCGTGCACGCACGTGGCCAACAATGGAAGAGAAAAATCCGATGTATTCCATTCACATAAATCTTTCTAGCTGTTACATATGCAACTATTCCATTAAAATATCATCGTTTTATCTGTATGATGCTAATCGGGATAAACAGAAGAATATCAGTCTCTCTACTTAGTTCCTTGCGTAGAAAACAAATAAGAGAATGCATTAGGTAAAGTGAAAGTCAATATTTTGCTTTCTCTACACGTATTATGTACATAGCTTATAGAGAAGATATTGCACTCCACCCAAAAATTCGATATCGAGATTTCACCGGAAATATATGTTTTAGGATACCCTGCATCCAAAAAAAGCATTTTCAGAAAAAGGTCCGTGTGTGCGGTATGTGGTGTGTGGGTCCGTGTTTGTGGTTTGTCCGTGTGTCTGTGAATACGATAACTCAAACGAAAAGTGGGTAAAATACCAAACTTGGTATTTAAATTCAGTATCTTCCAGGGATGCGACATGAAGATATTGAGAAAAATCCTGATTTTCTCAGAAATGGCACTAAGGATTTTGATTTCAATATCGTATATCAAAGACATTTACCTGACAAATAAAATGTATATCTTGAATTTTATGAGAATAGCCGCTGAAGACTACTTTATTCTGGATGAATGTGACGGAATTTTGCATAACTGCTAAATCGTAAGAGATGACCAAAAACTTACCACACAAAAAATGTAAAGCACTTTAAAACACCCAAGTTATGTTATATACATTTTTTTCGTGGAATTGATCGTTTTTGAGATATTCCCTGTTTTTGGTTTCAGCTTTAAAAAACAATTTTCTCATACAGGAATGTTTCAACTCCTGTCCATGCAAACAAAAGAAATTCAGTCACTAGCAACCAGCTTTTGACTGTCACTTTAGCCTATGGTACTCCCTTATTTCGCTTTTACTTACAAGTAAACATGAAGCAAATAGAAGCATAAGTTTTTTAATAATAGTTTTTTTGCAGAGATGTAGAGAAAGTCAGTGAATGGAACACATCAGATTTTTTAAAAGCTGGTCGGTTCGTTTTTCATGGTCCTCTTTTAAGCTACCAAGTGAGGTAGTTTAAAGCTGAAACCAACAGCAAGGAGTATTTAAAAAACGGTCAGTTCTACAAGAAAAACATACACGACATAAATGCGTTTTAACGATATATATACATATATATATATATATACATATATATATATATATATATATATATATATATATATATATATACACATTTTTCTGTCAATTACATTTGTGGCTATTTCATACGGTATTACCGTCATGCAAATTCTGCAAAGCATCCAGAATAAAAAGCTCTTCAGAGCCCATTCTCAGAAAATTCAAGATATACATTTTATTTGCATGTAAATACCTTTAATATACCTTATTTTAATCAAAATCCTTAGAGCCATTTTTGAAAAACTCAAATTTTTTAAAGTTTTTCCATGTAATGGGTAGTTGGGAGTGGTGGTATTTTCTTGAAAATCATGTCGCACCCTTGGAAGATACTGCACCTAAATAGCAAATTTGGAGTTTAACGGACTTTTTGTTTTTGAGCTATGCTGTCCCCCCCCCCCACACACACACACACCCTGACCTTTTTCGAATTTTTGGATTCAGGGGGACCCAAAACATATTTTCAGTAAAATCTCGGTATCGAATTTTTGGTGAGTGCAATACCTTCTTTATACACTATATACATAGCCCGCCTGGGTGTGTGGTGGTAGCCTGTCTGCCTCACATTCAAAAGGTCGTGAGTTCGAATCTCGATTAGGGTGAGTTACCGGGATAAGGTTTTTTCGGGGTTTTTCCTTATCCTGAGAAGATAGTATATATGTACATAGTACGTGTAGAGCAAGTAAAAAGTCATCACATACATCTTATAATGAAAATAGCTTATATATGTATTTTTGTTCAAAATAGTTTTCCTAACAGAGATCAAAAAAGGATGTGAAAAAAGTTCCATGTGAAGATGTTTTGAGTTGGAGATAGTTTCTTCAAAGTCTTTCCTTTTGTACTCTTAGAAAGTTCTAAAAGTATACTAAGTTTGGTATTTAACAAACCTCGTTTTGGAATTAAATTGTTTACAACATTTACGATATTGAATTTTTTGGGTGGAATGCGACGCTTCCTGAAACCTATTATGTATGTTGTAGGGAAAAGAAACATAACATACATGTGTGGTTGTTCATGCGGATCATAAAAGAGGTCTAATGAATTTGGGTTCCGGAAACAAGTGAAATTTCAAGCTCCCAAAGAGAATTATACAAAGGCAGTTAGCAATAAACGCAACACGCAACAAAGTTGGCCCAAGGAATTGTGAAAATAAAACCATCACGGAACTAAAATCCTCCACCGCGAGCATTAAGACAGGAATAATCCTGGGGAAAAATGCCAAAGGGGATAACATATAAACAAACATTATAAGCGAGTGTAATTTCTCTTGCGATTGCGTCTCAGCGGAAAATAAACACAGCGCACACTGGCCTGTACATGTACACTCTCGCGCAAAAAATGTGGCCCATAAACGAACATTAGGTGTTTGTTTATATTGGCACTGGCACACACCTCTTAATTTTAGCCATAGTACTGGTAAGGTATTTAACCTGTCCTAAAATATTTCCGAAATTCCAATATGTACAATTAAAAATTGAAATAAATTATGATGTATTAAACTCACATAGCTTTGTCTAGCTGTTCTACATTCACACTTCTTACAATAGATTATTTTTCTTTCTACACCATGCTAACCGAGATAAATATTAGCAGAATATTCTTATTATATACTTTTTTATAAGTAGGAGTGAACTAAGGAAATACACTAGGCTAAAGTGATACTTTAGCTTCTTTGCCAGGCCAGGAATAGAACTAAACAAAAACGGACTCTTCCTGTCTAAGAAAAGAGTAAGTAGACTGGCTCTTTGGTCGAGAGGTCAGGAACTCACTTCTCACCCGGAGGTTCCGGGTTCGACTCCCGGCTGGGGCGGGGAATGTGTCTTAAGCCAGAAGTATTCCTATCCGCCACAGAGTCTGGAAGTATGTATGCGAGACTGAATGTGATAGTGTTTGAGGAAAATAAAATGAATTAATTCAAACGTAACCTACCGACAACGAGTTCTTTCCAGCGCAAAGCCCCCGAAATGACTTTAGATGTTAAACGGGGCTATATAAATGGGGGAAAAAAGTGTAAGTACTTTATAATTGAAAGCAGTAACAAGGAATATCTTGGAAAATTTCAACTCTGTATGTAACAAAAATGTATATGATATAAATTGTGTTTTAATAAGATGAACTTTTATGTGAGGCAAGTTTTTGTCTATCGCTTACGGTTTACCAGTAAGACCTGTTGAGAAAATTTAACACGTACATCTTATTTATAATGTAAAAAGCTTTAATGTGCGTCATTTTAATCAAAATCCCTTAGAGCCATTTTTGAGAAGATCAAAATTTTCAAAAAGTTTTCCATATAAACGATAGTTTGGGGTGAGGAATTTTCTTGAAAATCTTCGTGTTGCATGCTTGGAAGATAAACTTAAATAGTAAGTTATTTAATGGTCTCTGTTTTCGAGCAATGCTGTCCATAAAGGCAGATAGACAGACACACACACACACACACACACACACACACACTCACACTCACACTCACACTCACACTCACACTCACACACACACAGGTTAAAACACTTTTTTTTTTCTTTCTTTTTTTTTGATTCAGGGAATCGAAAAACATATTTCCGTGAAATCTTGGTATCGAATTTTTGGGTGGAAAACAATACCTTCTCTATACACTATGTACATAGTACGTCTAGAGAAAGTAAAAATGTAGCCCATAAAATAAGAGGTGTTTGTGTTGGCGACCATCACATTTTTCCGTGCTTAATTTTAGGCATTGTAATGGTAGGGTACTTTACCTCTCCTAAAATACATCCGAACTGCCAAAATGTAACATTACAAATTAATAACAAAACCCGATATTTATTTCATGATTTTCTGTACCTACTCAATAGCAAATAATTCTTACAAAAGCTTAATGCTGTGCCGGCATGCTGCCATGTTAGCTTAGTAGTAGAGCAAAGTGCTACAGACCGGGCAATCCGTGGTGCAAATCCCGGCTACGGTATTAACTTTTTAAGTCTAACTCAAATTATCCAACTCCTGTTCTACACACGGCTTGTAAGAAAAAACAATTAAATTAACAATATTTGACCATAAAGTTTGCTATACCTTGAAGCCCGGCTTAAAGTACTTACAATATTGTAAGTCGCCATTGGGGTATGTCATCTCAAAATAATTTGAAATCACCTTTTGGTGAAACATGCGAGGCAGGTGAGAAGTTTAATGCTGTGTCACTATGTTGCTGTGTAGCTCAGT
Source organism: Hymenopus coronatus (assembly GCA_030762935.1). Lineage (NCBI taxonomy): Eukaryota > Metazoa > Arthropoda > Insecta > Mantodea > Hymenopodidae > Hymenopus > Hymenopus coronatus. The sequence continues at coordinate 62,599,200 of CM060884.1, forward strand.
GGTAAAGCAACCGGCTAGAGACCGGGATTCAAATGGTTCAAATTCCGGCTAAGACATTGAATATTTCAGTCTGACTTTACTCATCCAACCCCTGTTCTACACACGGCTTGAGTGAAAAATTCACTAGATTAACACTAATTGACCATAATAATTGGCTATACCACCCGAAAGTACTTACAACAGTGTAAGTCGCCTTTGGGCTATATCATCTCAAAATAATTTGAGATCAGCTTGTGGTTTAACGAGAAAAATGCGAGTCGGGTGAGAAATTTAATGCTGTGTGGTATGTTGCCATGGTAGCTCAGTGCACATAGTTTGTAAAGGAAGATTTGTATTCTACCAAAAATTTGATACCGAGATTTCACCGGAAGTACATGCTTTTGAGGAACCCTCAAATAAAAATTCCATTTCTATAAAAAAAAAAAATGTCCGTGTGTATGTGTGGACAGCAAACCCAAGTATTCAACCTTAGCACTCGTTTCTTCTAAACATTTGACTCTAAGATTTACCTCCATAAACTAATCTTTAAATGGTAGATTTTCTTTTATATTTTAGATATATGCCTTGAAGTTTTATTTAAATACCATAAAATCGAGAAATTTATATGTCATAATGTGCATCTTGCATTTTCTAGGAATAACCTCTGAAATCTCTTCATTCTGGATGGCATTTGTATAACTGATAAACCGTAAGGGATAATAAAATATTCTAAAATAAAAGTTCTAAAGCTTTTCTCAAATCGAAGTCTTCAGCGCCTCATATCTCTATCCTAGTCATGGAAAGAGTTCAATGACAATCGCATGATTTTTAAAAGACTGGACTATTCTGTAGTCTAGTATATTGCCTTATTTCCGTTACACTTATAACTAAGCACTTATAACTTGGGCTCTTAATTTAACTGTTTTTACACAGAAGCCGTGTGTAGCATAGGAGTTGGATGGTTAGAGTCAGACTGAAAAATTCAATGACATAGCGGGATTTGAACATGATCTCCCGGTCTTTAGCCGGTTACTATACCACTGAGCTACCATGGCATTGCATTCAATTTCTCAATCGAACTGCATGTTTCCCGATAAACCACAGGTGATCTCAAATTATTTTTGAGATAACAAACCCCAATGGTGACTTACAATGTTGTAGGTACTTAAAGTCTAGGGCTTCATAGAATATCAAACTATTAGCCATGGCAGCTCAATGGCAGAGGCCGGGAGATCCGTGGTTCAATTCCCAACTATGGAATTGTATTTTTCAGTCTGGCTCTATTTATTGAACTCCTGTCCTACACATGGGTTGTGTGAAAAAACAATTAAACTAACAATAAATATCCGCCCGTCTAGTAATGTGGTGGTAGCGTTTCTGTCCCATATTCAACAGGTCGCGAGTTCAAATCTCGCTTAGGGTGAGTTACCCGGATATGTTTTTTTCGGGGTTTTCCCTTATCCTGAGAAGACGAATGTCGAGTAACTTTAAGCTACATGGAATCCGAGATCATTTGAACATAATTTCACCAATTTCATTCATCATCCGATATGACCAACGAGGTTAAAGGATGTTAAGCTAAAAAAAAAAAAAAAAAAAAAATGACCATAATAGTTGTGAAGTCCAGGGCTTAAAGTACTTACAATACTGGAAGTCACCAAGGGTTTGTCATCTCAAAAATAATCACCTTGAGAAATAATAAAGCTCAGTGGTAGAGCAACCGGTCAGAGACTGGGAGATCAGTGGTTCAATTCCGGCTAAGACATTGAATTTTTCAGTCTGACTATACTTATCCATTTCTGTTAATGTATTTTTATTAGCATGATTTAAGTGAAATAATACTTTTTACAGAATAGTTTGTTTGCAGAACAGATAGAGGAAGTTGCCTACATAGTTTTCTTCTTTCTTTTGTTACAGTATGTAATATTCGAAAGTAGTCCGGCTTTAACGGGGTTTGGGCAGCAATGGCTGTACTTCCATCGGACCAAAGTTTCAGTTGGGCTCTGGAGAGTCTTCTGGGGGCAGTTTGTTCATTAGGAGGTCGGGGCAACAGAGACCACACACACACACACACACACACACACACACACACAACCCCCTACTTAATCCCTTCTCCCCCCCCCCCTTCCGTTTTCTCTTCTACTGTATTTAGCTGCGTATTGCGCCTCTGCCATTTACATGGATTACACTTGGAGAAACTTGCAATGGCCGATCTATATCACAAGAGGGTCTACTTTACATAGGGATGTTTATTTTCTGGATAAACGCCTCCATGGTCTGGACATTTTCCCGTTAAACTCCCTGCTAACACTCTCCAGCCTGTGTTGCTGGAGGATGCAGACGGCTTAACGTTCCATTTTCTGCGCTCTTCTCTTACCAACAGAAACTTGTATTCCGAATCAGTTAAACCGACATACGCTTTTGCGCTAATAGAGATCAGAAAACGGGTACCCAGTTCACTGATATCCTGTCTTTTGTGCCTTTGTTTTTACATTAGAGAAAATTGGCAAAATGTCCAGTCCGGCAGCATTGGCTTCGTTTAATTCCGTTGTTAGCTTACAATTCTCCAATTCTGTTTTCAAAATCGCAACTATAAGTTGGTTCGTGTGTATTTAATGTTCTTAATTTTTTATACTTTTACCATGTAGACGCTTCTCTCTTCTCAGGTTAGTGGTATACGAGACGCGTTTTTGGTTTTAAATGCCATAAATAAATATTGTTATTTATCTTTTGAATTTATTGTGAATCATTACATATACGTTAACACACATAGAATCAAGTTTTAATATTTATTTTTCACCAGAATATAACATTTTTACTCCTTGTTTCGTTGTTAAGCCAAAACGATCGTCCTTTTTCTTTACAGCAATTATAAACAGAAATATTTGTGTTGCCATGCGTTCATTCCAAGGAAGTGTGACGTACGTAAGCTTTAGCAATGCTCATAAGTATAACTCTTTCCATCTCTTTCTATCATTGTTGCGACTGTTGGTCATGTCTCCAGGAAACACATTACAAACTCCTTTAGTAAAACCTTTTTGATTAGAATGAACACAACCTCTTACAAATATACCTATTAATAACAGGTAAACAATTCAGCAGTAACAACACACACAAAAATTAACAGTTAAATGTATGCTTTAAGCTATTTAGTCAGATAAATTTCAAGTTAATAATAAAATCACAAAATAAAAACTTGGCCTTAATATTGTCACAAAATAGAACAAAAGATACATAAAGGAATGAACTCTTTACATTTTATAAATCGACATCCAAGAGTAACGTATGTATTTCTATAATATTATAGTTTATTTTTACTTTCTCTGCACGTACTATATGCATAGTGTATAGAGAAATTATTGCATTTTATCCAAAAATTCCATACCCGGATTTCACTGAAAGCAGTCCTTTTAGGACCCCCTGTATCCAGAAAAAGTATTTTTACTTTCTCTAGCCCCATATGTACAAAGTACATAGGGATAGAAGTAGTATTGTATTTCACCCAAAAATTCGATACCAAGATTTCACCGGAAATACATGTTTTAGGACCCCCTGTATCCAAAAAAAGCATTTTGAGAAAAAGGTCCGTGTGTGTGTGTTTGTGTGTTTGTGTGTCCGTGTGTCTGTGAACACAATGACTCAAAAACGAAAAGTAGCTAAAATACCAAACTTATTACTTAAGTTTAGTATCTTCCAGGGATGCGACACGAAGATTTTGAGACAAATCCCCCCCACCCAAAACTACCCTTTACATGGAACTTTTTTCGAAAATTTTGATTTTCCTAAAAATGGCTCTAACGATTTTTATTAAAATTTCATATATTAAAGATATTTACCTAAAAAAGAAAATGTATATCTTGAATTTTCTGGGAATAGGTTCTGAAGACCTGTTATTGTGAATGAATTTTGCTTAATTTGGCGTAACTAGTAAACCCAAAGAGATAGATAAAAAGTTACTATACAAAAAATTTAGGTCTTGTTAAAATACACAAGTTATGTCATATACATTTTGCTCGTGGAGCTTACCGTTTTCAAGGTATTCATTGTTATTAGTATCAGTGACGTACTTATAATTTTATCAGACGGGAGTGTCCGTTTTTCTTTTGTTCTACTCCTGGCCAAGAAAAGTAGCGATTTGTAATGACAATTGTATAACGACAGCTTTTAAAACATTTGACTATTGTTTTAGCCTAGTGTATTCCCTTATTTTCTTCCAACTTATACGGAACTAAATAATAAGAACATTGTGCTAATGAGTACCACGATTAGCAAGGTGCAGAAAGAAAAAGAATCTTATGTATGAAGTTTGTAAAACAGCTAGAGAAAGCCATGTGAGTGTAACACATATTTTCAGAAAAAGATTCCTGTGTGTCCGTGTGCCCGAGTGAATACGATAACTCAAAAACGAAAAGCCGAAAATTACAAACTTGGTATATAATCTGATGTGTCCCATTCACATGCTAATCGAGAAAAAATTAATAGAAAAAGTCTTATTACTAGCTTCCTTGTAAGTAGAACGAAAATAAGGGAATTTTATAGGTTAAAGTGATAGTCAAAAGCTGGTTGCTATGTGACTGAAGTTTGTTTGTATGGACAGGAGTTGACAAGTTCCCGTATGAGTAAAGTATGCTTTTAAAGCTGAAACCAATACTGAGGATTTTTTAATAAAAAACGATGAACTCCATGAAAAAATGTATACAACATAAATTGTGTGTTTTAATGAGATCTAAGTTTTCTGTTAAGTTAGCTTTTATCTAACTCTTACTGTTTAGCAAAGTTGCGTAAAATTCATTCAGAATAAAGAGGTCTTCAAGGGCCTATTTCCAGAAAATTCAAGATATACGTTTTATTTGCTATGTAAATATCTTTAACACCCGTTGTTTTAATGAAACTCCGTTAGAGCCATTTTTGAGAAAATCAAAAATTTTTTAACTTTTTTTTTTGTCAAAAGCTTCGTGTCACCTCCCTGAAACATACTGAACACAAATAACACTTTTGTATTTGACATATTTTTTGTGTTTCAGTTATCGTGTTCACAGACACACGGACACACACGGGGATCCTAAAATGTGTATTTCCAGTGAAATTTCGGTATCGAATTTTTGGGTGGAATGTAATACTTCTCTATACACTATGTACATAGTACGTGTAGAGAAAGTAATAAATATTTTACATGTAGAGGTTAGTTTGAGAAGTTTAATTTTTATTTTATTTTATTTTTTATTTTTTATTTTTTATTCGTAGTTTAAGGTCCTTTCACCTGGTTGGTGATATCGGACGATGAATTAAATTGGTGAAATGATGCTCAAATAATCTCGGGGTCCATGGAGCTTAAAGTTACTCAACATTCGTCTAAGGGAAAACCCCGAAAAAAACTTATCCAGATAACTCACCCTAAGCGAGATAAGAACTCAGGACCTTTTGAATATGAGGCAGACACGCTACCACCACACTACCCAGGTGGACTCCTTGAAAGCTGTTTAACCTAACAGATAGAGCAATATTGGTGCTCGGTTGTTTTCTACACGATTCTGCGGGCATATGTACACTTCAGCAGGAGTTGGCGACTTTTCATACTACCTAATTAAGAGTTTGTGGCTAAATTGCAATGCTTATCAAAGAGAGTGTTTTCACATGCAATTTTATTCTACAGTTAACGTAACCATGTAAAATCGGCATCTCCTACTGCGGAGAGCCGTGCAGTTAGGATAATAACGTTGCAAATTTTAAAAAAAAGACCCTTCCTATCTCTGCTGGTTCCGTATTAAGGGTAAGCCACGTCTACGGTAGTGTCATTCAACGTATATTCCTCGCAACACATGCAAATTATGCTTAAATCCAGCTTCCCCAAAGCAAGGCTAGTTGCGTACTTGTGCTGTTTCTGAAAATCTAAAAATATTTAAATGGAGCACAGGGAATCTGCATTCATTGCCACTATCCACCAGATAACGAACTGCTACAAAACCGGAGTATGGACAGACAATAAAAAAACCAATTCAAAGCTGAGAAGACGCAAAAAATACCCGATGTTATATTCACCACGCATTATTAGTATTGTATTCCACCGAAAAATTTGATACCACATACAATTTATTATTTTCCTCTCTACTTCGTGCTTATCGAGATAAACATTAGCAAAGAATAAAATGTATTCCATTCACATGACTTCCTCTCCACCTCTGGAACAAATTATTCTTGTAAAACCTTATTCTTTTATTTAAGTCATGCTAATCGACAAAAAATTAGCATAAGTGGTCTTATTACTTGCCTCCTTGTAAGTGAAAGGAAAATAAGGGAATACCACAGGCTAAAGTGATACATAAAAATAAAATGTGTATCTTAAATAGCCTCTGAAGACATCTTTATTCTGGGTGGTTTTTCAGAATTTTGAATAACTAGAAAACAGTGGAGATAGACAAAAGCTTACTTGAGAAATATGTAAAACTCATTAACATACACAATTTAACAGGTATACATTTTTTGTGGAGTTGACCGTTTTTTTTTTTTTTAAATATTCCTGGTTATTGGTTTCAGTTTTAAAACACAAACTTTTCTAATACGGGAATTTGTCAGTTGCTGGTCACAAACAAGGAACTTCTATCACACAGCAACCAGCTTTTGACTATCACTTCAGCCTATGATACTGCCTTATTTCCCTTCTACTTACAGGGGCGCAAGTAATAAGGCTACTTCTGCTACATTTTTCTCAGTCAGAATAAAGTAAGTAGAATAATAAGCTTTATAACAATAATTAGTCGCAGAGATGTAGAGAAAGTCACATGTCAGATTTTCTAATCACCGCAATCGTCAAGAAAATTAGGAACCACGAACATTGTAGTTAGTGCACGATTCCTGACACCAAAAAGTATTGGACATTTTAAAATCAGTAACAAGGAATACCCCATAATCTTTGGCTTAACCCTGGAAATTCAAAATATACGTTTTATGAGAAGTAACGAACGACGTGGAATATCTATATAATAATGAAAGATATTTACACAAAACTTTATTTATAAAGTTACTGTACATTACTATAATTAATTCTCAATGCAATCTCCTTAAGGTCACGTGATACTAGATTTTCAATGCTGATGTTATACTTTTCAATCGACAAAGAACACATTCGTTTTTTAATGCACAAAATGACCGCCTGATCGAATTTTATAGGCAAACAACGCAAGTGTGTGGTGATGAAATGAACGAGTCTTTAGTGCGGAAAGAGTAATCAAAGAAGAACCAGTGTACACGACAAAGGCCAAAGTGGAAGTTCAGCAATCGTTCTTCCAAACATAATTCACGACCAACCCCGCCCCCCCTCCCCATCTTCTTACAATATCAGGTAGTGTTTACAGTTTTTCTACTCAGTTAAATTGTTTCCTTACCTTTCTCTTTGCACCGCTCTCCTTGGCCAGGCCATTTGTTCATCGGTCATTGATACTTTGTCAGACTTTAATACCAACCAATAGTTTATTGGCAAACTCAGGATAA